>OU342633.1:50366056-51825903 GCA_910589415.1 Malachius bipustulatus
TTCGCTAATTTTATTAAAGTTGTCTAAAAAATATCTCGAGGGCGAAATTATGGAGCCTTCAAATGAGTTTTTGAGCTTTCGTTCTCAAAAAGCTCTCATTCTCAAGCACCAAAGTTCAATTTAATGCACTAGATACACAAATAACTTTTTTTATAGGTATGATTTTGTTAGTGGTTGATTTGTTGATAGATGACAAATGAAACAAAATTCATCTCCAAAACATTGTTTATCGTCACGTGACGTTCGATACCCCACTGCATGTCTCCGTCCGTGCGCATGTGCTTTTTGTTCTTTTAGTGTATTTTTTAATAAAAAAATAATATATAATAATATATATTTAAATTATGAATGTAGTAAACCACCGTTATTTTAATTATTTGTTTGCGACACACCTCTTGCCTTTATCTAATTTTCAAATATATGTATTTATATATTTATATATTTCTCCAAAATCACGAAATTTCGATTTTCAAAACGCTCCTGTAGCTTTATCTTTCGAGATCAGTGAACGAAATTTGGACACTTGTAAAACTTTGGAATAACGTTAGATTTTCGTTGAAAAAATTTACAAAAGTCTCATCACTTCTACAGGGTGTCCCATCAAAGTTCCAGAAATCCGGTTTTTGTCATCTCATTTTAGATCGCAGTTTTAAATCTAGGGGGCTGAAATTTTTGTGGGAGTAAGAAATTCACAAGGAGTGGTCTGGTATTGCACTTAACAAAAATCGGCCAAGCCGTTTCAAAATGGCGGCCATTTGAATTTTTGGAAAATTTTGCTAATTTTTGAACTCTTGTATGAGCAAGATGGAAAAAAACTTTGAAACCAAATCAACAGAATTGGAAGAAAATTACTTGAAATTTGATTTAATGTAATAAAATTTACCTTACTTTTATTAATAAGCCAGTGGCGTGGGTCGGAAAAGGGTAAAAATGTCTAAATTTCTCTTACAATTTATGAGCACATTTTTTAAGGAATTAAACTGAAATTTTTACAGTAGACAACTATACTAATAGCCTTTAACCCATAAAAATTTCAAGAAGTAAATAAGAAAAATGGCGGAGATATTAGAGTTTTTTTTTCATGATGTTTTTTCTCTAAAATTTTAGAAACGCTTCTGTAGCTTCCTCTTTCAAGATCAGTGAAAGAAATTTTTTACTCTTGTGAAACTTAAAGTTAATGAATAAAATTTGCATTATTTCTATTAATAAGCCAGTGGCGTGGGTAGGAAAAGGGTAAAAATGGCTAAATTTCTACAACCGCTTATGAGCACATTTTTGGAAGGAATTTAACTGAAAGTTTTTCATAGGATAACTATAACTAATATAGCCTTTAACTCTGAAAAATTTCAAGAAGCAAATCAGAAAAATGGCGGACATATTCGAATATTTTACTTGATGTTTATTCCTCTAAAATTTCAAATTTGCGGTTTTCAAAACCCCCCTTTCAGTTTTTTAGAATTTATTAAACGTAGTGTAAATAATATTATTTTTCAAGTAAAATTAGCCAGTGGCGGGTACAAGAAAAGGGACAAAATTGTTAAATTTTGCCAATTTTTTTGTTTTGTTAAATTTAAAAATCCATCTAAGGCACGTTTTGAAAGGAAATGAAATGTAATTTTCACAGTAAACCATTACGCTAATATGACCTGACTATGAAAAATTTCAGAAAGCCAATTTAAAAAGCGGTGAAAATTTTCATAATTGAATCGCATAAAAATACACTATTTATGCGATTGATGCGCAAGAAGGTTTTTTATAATCTTAGATACCTAATGTCGAGTAATGTCGTACAGTTGAAGAAGTTCCATTGATGTTGGAGGGGAAACTGAATAAACAAAAGTTTTATAGCGAAGACAAGACATCAGTAAGAAAATTACACTGTAAATAAATTTATTACCTACTGGAACCATATAAAATGATAATAGTCTACGTGGATACTTACTACTAGGTACAACTTACATTAAGTATGATTATTTGATGGCAATTCCAGAGACAAGCATCAAACCCAAATGTACATTTTCAGCAGTAGGTTAAAACGAATATTCATTCTTCAATTCCAGGTGGAAACTTTAAGTTGTTCAACTTACACATTTATACAGGGTACCTAGCTATAGTACAGGCCATAGTTGTTATAATGCATCATTGCTATTATGGCGCTCATAGTTACCGCTTATGTCGTACCTACTTCTGGGAAGCAGGCGTCCATCAGGAGCTCTTCATTTTGAAAATTATTTAATTCATTGCACTTCTGTTATTTCATGTTAAAATTACAGAAGTTGAGAAGAATGAACATGTTAAGGGAGAAAATTGGTATATTCATTCACGCAACATAATACTTAATATACAGATTTAAAAAAGTAGACAATGTCGTCATTACTGAGCCAAGGAACACCCTGTATAAAAATTTACATCAATAGAAAGTAAATAAAATTATAAACTTGACCTATTTTTACGTTTTCTTCAGTACTCAAAACCTTCTTTTTCATTCATTAGGTACCTAGTCTATGATATTAAGAATTCCCAACTCTCTCTAGACGTCTTTCCATTCGTTGCAAAATTGCATCTATCGTTTTAAGAAGCTACAAAACCGAAAGGTAACTGAAACTATTACCTGGTTAGTTAGTTAGTTAGTTATGATGGGGAGGGGTTGTGCACCCCAAGCGATTAGGCCACCAAGGTCCTATTTTCGCAGCTTACTGTTACCTAAAAAATGGTCTGGTAATTATCATCGTCCAGAATAAGTAGTGGTCATCCTTTATTATTTGCTGTAATATTCTAAAGAACAGCTCATCAACATACAAACGACTTGGAAAGTAACAGCGTAAGCCAAAAAGGGCATATTATTTTAAAATACAAAAATTCTTTGGCGCCTCTGTTAGTGTATTTTTTTTCAATCAGAATCCTACTAGGTACCAACAAATCGTTATACTAAATGGTAATAAATAACACTTGCACAACCATAACATTTTAGAATGATCAAGAATACTTAATTAAAAACGTTTACCATGTTTGATTTCTAGTGTTTTTACTCTCTATTTTATCACTTATTGGTGGGATAAAAATAGAGCGTTATAAAATAATCTGAACGAACCTGATTAAACAATTAAAATTTATTGAAATTTACTACATTTAAACTTTTCCATTATCCCAAGTAACAAAACACATTCAAACAACTCGGGAAACTAGGAACATGTTTCATATCATAATAGATTATACATCCAGGATTTCCAGACATCAAATCTCTCTTAACTCCAGTCGCTATATAAGTAGGTACATATTCTAGTCTCCTATATTCATTTACCTACTTTGATTTAGAGCCCGGTTGAGCTTCTAATATAATTTAAAGGAAAGGGATTCTGAAATTGCATTGAAAATCCATTAAATTATAATACTCTCGCAGTCATTGATTAATTTCCCCAGCGTGACGATGAAATATTCCCGAGGAAGGGTTTCCTCTAAAGAAAAAAGTGTTACACTCAGTTGTTAATGTAAATAATGCTCATTTAAATATCTACTAAATTTTCAAATTTATATTCTCAATCCTCACTACTTTTTAAAATTCTTCTATAAACTTTAATTGTTTTATTATTATTGTTTTTAATTTTTAAAATTCTAATTATTTTAGTTTAAAATTTATTTTTTATCTAAAGTAGAATTTTAAAACATTAGTATTGTATTTGTCATCCACCAGTTTTGATTATAGTTATAATAAGTATTTTGTCGTTTTCAAAACGACAAATTCAGGAAAACACAAGCACCCAAGCTATTTTAAAATCCATCAATAATAATAATTATTTACTGCATAAATTTAATGCAATTTCATAATCGTATCATATTTTAATTCACATCAAGGAGAAAAACAAGCGACGGAGAGCGATATACAGTGGGAACCACCTAACGCGGAACATCAGAAAATATGTATATGACGTAGTCTAATTAACGTTGTTGAACGAACCATTTAAATGGAACATAGAGAAAATTAGTGAAATTCCAACAAAGCCAAAACAATCCTAACAAAACCGTAGTTATGGTTACGTTCGAGCATTGTAGAATTTAGCATTAGCGAGTTAATTAAAATAGAACATAGGGATTCTGTATTGAAAGTCCATGAAAGAAATCTTTTTTTTTTAATTTTTGCTTTAAAATGAATATGAGTTATTTTAAAATATAAAAAAGTATAAAAACTTTATACTAATTATTTTATAAAGAAACAAAAAAATTGTAAATTATTTTGAAGAAACAATAAAATGAGGAAAGAATATTCATTAAAAAATTTTAATCCTCCTACTTTTTCGTAGGTTCTACATTTTACAATGTAGTATACAGTGAGGACGTTTACAGAATTGTGGTGCGAAAACTAAATGAAATGTCTTAAATTTTACTACTTTTTGACGTAAAACAGATTTGCCAAATGTCCAAGATGAAAAGATGATGTTGCAGTTGCTGTCAAATTCAATTTTTGGTAATTATTTACATCCGCGGAATCTAAGTTTCATAAATTTTTTCGGGACCGAGGAGCGAAATAGGGGTGCTGGGTGGGTAAGAAGCTAGAAACAGCCATTGCAAACTAATATCAAGGTCACAACTAAGGCCTCTTTGGCACTACGGTCGAATTTCTATTTTTTTCTTCACTTTCAGGGCAAGGAAAATCTTCGAGATTAACAGTAGCACGGTTTTTATTTTGAATTTTGCATTTATTTTAAAGCGGATATAGCGCCGCAGTAGAAGTGGTTATATCCGTGATTCGCGGCATCTAATCGACGCCTCTTGTCAGGACCGCACTCTCAAAACCGTTTTTTAGGCCGTTTTGTGGCTTTTCCTTTCATTTGCAAAGCCAATTAATACCTTCTGGCGTTACTATAGGTATGTCCTCCACCCCTATACAGGGTGTCCCATAATATGTGGGCAATCTCCCGGATTTGGGTAAATTTCGTAAAAATAAATGAAAAAATAGCTATAAAATTAATTCCTCAGAGACACCCCTACAAAGATATTAGCTGTTGAAGTTGAGGGTTGAAAATCAATTTATTGCAATAACTTTTTTATTTCTTGACCGATTTTGATAATTTTTGGTTTTATTTTGTATTATTTGGGACTGTTTAGAATAGTGTTTCATAATCTTTGGTAGCACATACATAGACCTCTGGATGGCATAACCCCCTCATTCACTTGAAAGAAAACAATAAAAAAAATAATTTACAGTTTTTTGAGGTTAATTTTCTTTTTATTTGACATTTTTTGCATAAAAAATGTATCTTTATTTATTTCGATAGAGCGAACCGTTATCGAGATAAACGTCCTTCTAATAGGTGATGCGTCGCAGGAACTTTCTAAATTTCAAGTAAATTTTAACAAGATGGCTGACCTTTGACAGTAAATTGAGCAGGAAACAAAACAACAACTTAATTAAATACACGTCAAATAGTGTCAAAGATTTCATTTCATGCAGACTCAATTCTAACTGATTTTAAAATGAGTTACACAAACGCTGAATACGCAGAAAATCAGTTAGAATTGAATCTGCATGAAATGAAATCTTTGACACTGACGTGTATGTAATTAATTAAGTTTTTCTCCTGTATAGGTGCCATAGTGAAACTGTAGGAGCCGCGGATGTAAATAATGACCCAATTTTTTAAAGGGCATGGGAGATTTAGTTTTTGTACTGTTCTGTTTCATTCAGTTTCATTCTGTTTCATTCTGTTTCATTCAGATAAAAATTTAAGATGGGTGGCGTTTCAAACATCCTGACTGACACAAAGACTGTTCAAATTGACAACTAAAATAACTTTTGTGCATATAATCGTAACACCTTTAAAATGAGGTCTTCACATGACCTCCGTGCTATTTAAAAGATTGAAGTTGACAGGGATAGTGACTGCAACGTCATCTTTGACATTTGACAGATCACTTGTACGTCAAAAAGTAGTAAAACTAATGACATTTGATTTAGTTTTCGCACCAAAGGTCAGGGGGATAAACGTCCTCACTGTATGACCCCTAAATAGTTCGATTTTTCTTTTGTTACAAAATAATACTATCATAAAAAATTGATTGTGAAATATTCGAAAGATCTCGAGAAAATAAAACAGAAATAATCAAAGTGTTTCTTGTCACTCAAAAATATTTTGATTTTCCTTCTCTTATTTCTTGAAAATCAGTTTATCCTGGGGCAAGCTAGTTTCTCCTAGGATAAACTATTTTGGTCTCACATAATAAATATTGGAATCCGGCAAAATTAGTTCATCCTAAATGCGTTCGGAAAAACTAGTTTGGCCTAGGAAAAATTAGTTTATCCAAACGCACTTAAGATA
The DNA here is from genome assembly GCA_910589415.1 of Malachius bipustulatus. NCBI lineage: Eukaryota > Metazoa > Arthropoda > Insecta > Coleoptera > Melyridae > Malachius > Malachius bipustulatus. The sequence goes on from OU342633.1 coordinate 50,372,371, forward strand.
AACCAGTTTGGCCTGGGATAAACTAGTTTTTCCTAAAAAATTTTTTGGCCTGTAACATATACATTTTTCATGAATTAGGTAAGTACCTAAGCTAGTGTGTAAAGTGGGTATTATTCCAAAGCATTAACGACTTTGTCTGACAACGGTTCGATTTCGATAGCAACACTTCACAGGCCCATCTCCTATGTATCGCGTCGAGTCCATCCACACCAGGGCAAAAATATTAACGATACGAAAAATTTGTTGCGTCACGAATTATGTAAAAAGTAACATTAACCATAAAGTAAAAACAAAATCAGAGGGTTCAATGTAAATTGGCGACGGTGAACTTGGGTGGAGCTAGACGATGAAAAGTTAGCGATGGGAGTGGCTAAGCCTCTGGCTCGAGTACAATGATAGTCTAATAAGATAATTTTTATAGCTGGATTCGAATCTGAATTTAATGACGTTCTTTCTGGGTCCGGACAAGACGGGTTTTCAACAGAAAAACATAAGGTGGATCATTTTTCATCGCGTGGTAAAATAAAAGCCTCAGCTACGCATCAAGGGCCTTTTTTATAGGCGAAATTCGAAAATCTCTTTAAATTAGAAAATTCGATCATTTTACAAAATTTTGAGCATTTTGACCATTTGATCGCCATTCAAGAAATAATAGCAGATTATGAAATTAGATTATCATTGTAGCCAAGCCAGATGTTTAGCCACTTCCGTCGGTAACTTTTCGTTGTTAAGTTCATCCGAGTAGAAAAAATACTTTGTAAAACTTAATCGCGTGAAAGCATTGCACGTTTGTAAGTATCAAAGAATCATGTCGTTAAACAAGATTATAGTGCTCCAGAGACCCATTAATATGATGGTAAAGGCCCCATCCCCATCTATTCCGAAAAATTTTTCTAACCTAAATAAGCAAAATAGCGGGCTATAAGAATATTTAGAAAAAGTTCAAATTTGACCATAAAATTTTAAATATAATTTCTTAAATTATATCATTATTTTTTGTTTAACAGGAATTACCATAAATGTTCACGCGGTAGGCAAACAGTTTTTGCCTGTGTATCCTATAGAAACAACTTTTAGGATGTATAAGCAAATAAATATAATTCATCAAGGCTTTTTTTGTTGATAGCTAAAAGTGTTGTTTTAAAAATTCTATTTTTTTTTAAAGGACATGATAAAAGACCGCAACCACGATCATAATTATTTTATCATTCAATTTCGTGATTTCATTTCAGACATGTCATAATGAAACTCGTTATCCTAACGTTTATTACACTCGTTTTTGTTTGATCGTAACAAAAGTGCATGGCCGCAAAGCGTACACAGTTTTGCAATTAGCTCCATTCCATAACTACAAAGTTGTACGTAGTTTTATGGACCTTCACAAACGAAGATACCTCATTAATTTTATAGAGGCTGTCAGTGTTGTGACGTTATCTTTCCCGCATTGAAACACTAATTGCAAGTTTGTTTCAACTGCCTTCTGGCGAATCAATAATTCCCTGTTTCGCTATTTATCCCTTTCCCAGTTGCTTCTTGTGGCACTGCTATATGCGCTCTCTTGGTGGGAAAAAGTAAACGAGAAAGAATTTGATAAATAATAATTTATATTCGGATTCTCTGGTTAAATTTTAGTGTCACAATTCGTCATAACTGCGAGATATTTTTGAAAGAAATCGCTGACAGAGGAAGCCAATGGACGATGTACAATCAGAGATATTGTACATCATTGACCTCATTGACCTATTTGTTGTTTAATTAAAAAATTGGTATACTATAGCCAAGACCGGACCGTAAAATTTTGGGATCCTGGCCCAACCCTACACTTTGGGGTATGCTCTATGAATTAATTTGATATTAGAAGTTCGATGAAATACAAGAATGTATTTATAAATGATGGTCAATCCATGGAGAAAATTTGCCAGATCAGGTGTTGAGTATCACAAAAAAGTATTCTGGTTGTCAGATGAACTCAAACGGCTATATCCCAATCAACACTTTGTATCATTTTGAATTTTATAAAAGCGTATGACTGTCTATTATGTAAACGATACTTATTGATAGGTTTAAACGTTATAGGGTGCTGAATTAAAACCAAAACATTTTTGAATAGAGAATGAAAAGATCTTTCAAATAATGAATCGGAGAGGATGCAATTTGTACGGTGCGGGATGTTATTTCAGAATCCAAAAGGACGTGTCTCAGGATTCTTCATAAAGATATGAAGTTTTTCTACTTGAATGAAAATTAACTTTTATATGCTCTTGGTCTTTGTTAGGGTATCAACATGACGTGAAAGAATGATCAAAAAGAAGAAAAGGGAAAAGAAATAATGAAGAAATGTCAGCTCCTGGATGAATGGATTTCTAAGATGTCAAAGCTCAACGCACAATCAGAGAAATGTATTCCTGCTTTCCATCAGTAGGGTTGAGGGTCCTCCAGCGTATAGCACGCGGCCAAAGGTAGGAAGATGGACGAAGTTACCACCTTCATCAAGGGAAGTGTCCTCTAAGGCAGTCTGGAGTTATGGAGAGAGGATACTTTCTGCTGCTACTGGAAATTAACCCGCAAATCAAAGTAGGTATTGAACACGTCCGGTTATCTTACTGGAACCGGTGGCCAATCCATTGTGTATCCAGAACTTAAAATTGTAAACAGACTTTAATCGATTGATTCACAAAATTTACTTATCAGTAGTAATTGCGAGCTTTAATCGTCCCTCTTGAAAGGTCTACGTTACATCAAAAAACGATAAATCAGAAAACGATAATCAAATACTCTCTAATACTAATTAAACAAGTACAAGCCCCAGTGGTAGAATGAGAAGAAATGAAACTCGCGGTGAACTCTAGAAATGGATCAGCCGTTATTCGAAACTTTGATAAAAAGTGAAAAACCGGGTAGAAATATCATTAGAATTTGGTTGATAGACTTTTATCCACACTTATTGCTTTACGACGCCGTACACTCGTGCATAAATAGATCGTTAAACGTACTGATAAAAAGAACATTATGAACTTCACAAATTTATCAGAAACTAATAAAGATTTACCATCTAACTCACAAACTAGTGAGAAAATACTAACTGGCTTAAGCGAAACATATCTCGAGTAATTCATGGATATAGACAGTTCACCGACAAGATTATTCCCTTGAGATAGTAAAGTTGGATCGTACCAACGCTTGTGAATACTTATTAAATAAAGTTTTGTCAGGACTCTCTGATCTATCCTTCTGAACCTAGCAGGATTCTTTATCCTTATTCGTTGTCTCCCACGGAAGGATCAAAGATCGCAGGATTAGCAGGGGTCTCATTTTCAATTTTTACATCAGCACTCAGACATCACGTGCAGATGACGCCGTCAGTCGGCCACGCTTGATATCTTCTTGAGCTGTTTGATTTCCTGAACGAGTCGGTCCGCGAGATAAAAATAATGTAGTTGTCAAGGATATCTCCATCTTTTAGCCATTAACTTCTAATGAGATCTAATTGTTTGCGATAAAACATATCAAAATTTGACATGCAATTTTTTTATCGTCTCATTTCTATTTTTTCTTTTCATTATAATGGAGAGATTTAATTTAGTAATGCTGCTGTTGTATTTTAATAGTTGGTACCCACCACTTTGTTTCTGTTAATAATAATGATGGAGTTTATATCATATTATTATGTTATATTATGTCCCATTTTAATGTCCCACCCCGGATAACTTTTGTCAGTGACCTTGAATCAAAAATTGTTTGGTACAAAAGTTGTACAACTTGGAGGGGGACATTCGATGGCACTAATACTTTTGACCTTGGGTACAAGGTTCAAGGTCATTCAAGGTCAACTTTGTTTTTTAAATGGAACTTCCTATTTTTGACATCGGCAATCGATTGCGCGTGAAAAAATATGAGACTTTTGTCTGAAACTTTTTTGCTGAAAACGCAAATTTTCTCAATTAATTTAGCCTTCAAAATTGAAAATTTTGAAATTTTTGAATTTTCAACTCGAAAATGGTGAGGTTTAGAAGAGAACCACAAGTTAAATTTTTCATCAAGAAAAGTTTAATTATTCCTTTGGTACAAGCAGCTCAAAATTAACAATTTTTCATCAAGAAAAGTTTAATTTTTCATTCGGTACAAATTGTTCAAAATTAATGAAAACTCTGTTCTCAGCGCCTGTGTTCAAGAAAATTCGTGACGGCTCCTTGCGCAAATCCAAGCACTTTTTGTCTTTCGCGGATTTTCTTAGAAAGCTGCCATTCTCGAGTTAAAAATTCACAAAGCTTAAAAAATTTAATTTTGGCAGCTGCATAAGTCGATTAAATTTGCGTTTTCAGAAAAAAAGTTTCAGACAAAAGTCTCATATTTTTTCACGCGCAATCGATTACCGATATCAAAAATAGGAAGTTCTATTCAAAAAAACAAAGTTGACCTTGAATGACCTTGAACCTTGTACCCAAGGTCAAAAGTATTAGCGCCATCGAATGTCCCCCTCCAAGTTGTACAACTTTTGTACCAAACAATTTTTGATTCAAGGTCACTGACAAAAGTTATCCGGGGTGGGACATTAAAATGGGACAGCCTGTATACCAACTATGGAATCATAGCATTTTCTTTTCACATCACAATTATGTTAGGTACATTAAATAAAAAATATCCTTGTATGTCTTTCGGTTCTTTATGTGAAAGTTTTGATCTCATTTTCAAGTTCTTATGGCGTATTATAGGTAAAACTAGGGTATATGGCCGCCGCTGTCCCTTTTCGGTCCATTTGAATATATTTTCAATTAGGAATAAGCTTTATGTAAATAAGAGTTCAACCTGTTCTACCTCTCGCCGGACCGAACGGTTAATCTCAATACATACAGGGCACCATTCTCAAGACTGACGCACAGAATAATGCATAGGAACTAAGAACTTTGCAGATTGCAGCTTCCCTTTTTTATCTTGATGGATAAAAATGGTAACAAATGAAAGATAAAAGAATTTTGCAGAGTGAGGGGAAAATTAAAAACTTAGATTGAAACCAAAAACACAAGCGGTTCTCATAGTCCAAGAGCCCCGTCGATTTTTCTACCTTCAGTCGCTAATCGATTCGTCATGAAATTATGTCCCTTTAAAAAACAACAGTGTTAGTGAAAATTCTGTCGAAAGCATTTTAAATTAAATAATTAATTTCTGAACGTATTTTTCTTAAAAAAAAATTATGACATGAGAAGTCCAACAAAGTTTCAAACAATTATCTCTAATTATATAGAGAACTACACATACCGGTCACAATGCCGTCATTTCTTTTGTAATGACAACTTAAACCTAAAATTGCGTCAAAAAATTATCAAGTTTATTTATCTATCAAGCTAATAATTTGGTATGTATTGTTTTATGGATTTGAGAGCTGGACTCTAAAGGCTGGTACGATCAATCGCCTGGAAAAATTTCATAGAAAAATGCTCCTAACACCCTGGACAGCTATGCAGACCAAAGAAGCAGTGTTAGAGTAAATATCAATATTTGACTATTAAGATAAGAAAGATATCATATCTAGGCCATGTTTTTAGAAGAGGCCGATACAAAATCCTCCAACTTATAATGAAAGGTAAATACGAGGGCTAGCGAGGAATTGGAAGGAAGCAAATATCATGGTTTAGATTAACCGAACACCTCGAAAAATTCGCCAATGTAATTGCCAACGTTAGCGAGAGCTAATACGGCACCGGAAGAAGAATATCAGTTACATTAATAAAAAAATCAGGTATGGGCACTCCATCAATGTTCATTACTAATGTCAAGCTACGCGGTTGTTGACACTTGATTACTTGATGACTTTTGGTACTCTTGGAATTTTCTCCTGATTGAGATAAATTTTATCTGACAGGTGATGATTTGTAATCAACAAGAGAGAGAAATAAAGTCGATAATGCCAAAATCTCCGAAATGGAACCGTAATATGTAATTAGTATTGACGTGCTTTTAGAGGATATACAACGTTGACAGTGTTCTTCATATAATATTTCCTGACAGTTCTGGTTTTACTCTTATTAATTGGTTTCGGTGAAGCTTTGAAGAAATTGGACAGCTGAAATACAAATATGGAGGTATTTGTTTTTTTAGATGTAAAATTTAATAATATACAGGGTGTCTTAGCGCATTCACGTCGATCTTAGTACGCTAAACGATGGATTTAAATTGTAAATTATGACCATTGTGATCCTGTATTTGAATCAGCCAAAAAAAAAAAAAAAAAATTAGAAAAATCCCTCGCTTGGCCTACAGAGACCCACTAGAATATTATAATAAGTCGCTTCATACAATTTAGATATTTACATGCCATGTGCGATTACATAATTATTCTTCTTCTAATGAAATCTGCTTAGGTACCTACTTATTTATTAATAATCATTATTAAAATGTAAAAAAAACTTTACTAACAATAAAATTTTTATGACCCCATCCCTCTTCCACCTGTAAACAATTAATTTAAATTCTCACCAGAATTTGTTTGTACCTCACTCCGCTTCACCTAACAAAAATCCTGACCTGACCAGGACCTGCTCCTCTTGTAGGGAACTCCAAGAGCTGTTATACTTATAGAAGTGACAACCTTGCTAAGCAACTTCAATCGAACCGAATCGAAGAGATCGGCGAAATGATGACGGAAATATTCCATAATAATTGACGGATATATCGGGGTGATTCACTTAAGAGTGCTCGCCATTGCGAGCTCGGGAACGCTAAGAAATACTCGTATCATCTCAATTAAATTAGAGAACAGTTGTACAATTTTATACTTTTAAGAATCTAAGGAAAAGAAAAAATAAAACAAGTGATTTCTAATCAGAATAAGTCGTCAAGAGCTACTTATCCATTTGACATTTAAAAAATTTTCAAACCCGGCTAGATCCCATAGTTTTCATAGTCATCTTTTGTTTTTGTTATGGGCGCCATATTATTATTTTACCAGATATTTCTATTTAATAGAAAATTTATTGAAAATTCCATGCCACAGTAATTGATCGACGGTAAACGTTAACAATCTCGTTAAGTGTTGTCACCTCAAGTTCGTCTGAAGCAAGTTCAGTAAGTCCAACGGATGCAAAATTGCTCTCATGTCAAATCAGATCTGTTCAATTCTTGGTATGTTCCCATTAAGTTACGCCAGTGCAAGCCAGGTTAGATATTCAGAGAACAATTATTAAGTAATCTAGTCCACCATGACAGTTCTCATTTCCTGCTATCAGACTCTTGCGATATTCATAAAACTATCTGTTATGTTTTAGCTTAAAGACTGTCTGCCATGGTGGATGTATTATGAGTACTCACGCAAGAGCTAAAACTTTTCACAATCAAATTAAGCAAATTTATGGACTTTGGTAACTAATACGGACTCATCATTAAAACTTTCTCATGAAAAAGCAAAAAATCTCATCAAATAAAAAAAAAAAAAAAATGCTTGTGCGAAAGCTGCTAGAAATTTGAAAGAATCATATTTTTTGAACACATTAATGATGGTTGTTAATTTATAAGAGCGCAATATTGAGCTCTTGTGTTTTCCAAATGTGTTTTTCAGTGAAAAGTTGGTGAATATCGAATACTCTTTTTCCTGCGGAAATATCAACATACGGATTTTATAATGAGTGATGCTTTCTTGATGATCATTATTTAGTAAAAAAAATAACACATAAAACACATAAAACAAACACATAATGCATCACCAATATGTTTTGAAATTATTAAGTTTCCACCAGGAATGGATGTTGCCATTACGAATATGGAAAATGAAGATTTGTCAATTATAAAAAGCTTTAAATTCAGTGCGAAATAAGTGAAAATCCCTTTCTCGAATTTCGGATAGAAGTTGCGAAAGTGATCCAATCCTGTGATGCTACCTGGGGAGTAGCTCCAGGGTGCGTAAGCTTCGAAACACTCAAAAGAACTAATCAAACAAAATTCCCTGTTAATCGCTAAATTCCTTTTCCTTTTGACTTGTATTCAATAAATTTAGACAATGAAAGGGAGGAGAAAAAATTTGGTTTCAATTTAATGAAGAAATCTCTGGAGAGTAATATCACTGGTATCACCATATAATCACTATAATAAAGTATCATATTATGTATTATGTAGCATAATATGTGGAACTTTTATACTTGGATGTTTTCTGAAGCAAGGCAATCCATGTAAGAACGTTGGGAAACTATGTTATTCTAAAAAAAATAAGAAAAAGAGGAAAAAAACTTTTTTCCATATGCCTGCATAGATTACTACTTAACTTATCCTCGTATAATTAAAATAAAAGACATGACATGTCAGATAATGGGGATAATTAATATTTCATTGAAATTAATGAGAGATTGCCATGAAAGATGCATCCCAGTTTCATAAACAATAAGTAAGTTGACTTCATCAACTAATTGACCTGAGTCGAACCATCTCGAAAATACTGATGTTAATTAAGTCAGCTACTTCTATAGTTAGTTAGAGTTAGGTAGGTCAGATCCACTTAATTAAAGTTCGCTTTAGTCAGGCCATATTAAGTAAATATTACTCAAATCAGAACACTACAATACTCCTTCAAGAAGTTTACAATACTCTGAGAAAATCAATATTCTGTTGGGGATATTCCCAGTGAATTTCTACAACAATTCAATTTTTAGTGAACTTTATAACGGAAAATGTTTTTTTCATGGTTTCATAATTAAATTTTAATTTAGATTTAAAAACAGTTAAAAAATATTGTACATAAAGGGTGGTCGAAAACAAATTCTTTTAAGATTAAGCCCTGAATTTTGTTAGGTTGGCACATCAGTTGTCAAAACATTCAAGAACGTTAATAAAATAGGCACTCACTTTAACGACACTTTTGTTAAACACATAAATAAAATCAACAATAATTAATTCATTAAAGAGATGAGTGAAGTGCACTCCACCCTCCTGGACATATTTTAAAACAAGGTTCTAACTCCACTGAAAGGACGCTGTAACAGTTCGCCTTGTGTATTGTTTATCTCGACGAACTTCTCCTCTCGATTACTTGACTTGACCTTGTTAATAGTCTCATACAAAATATCGAGTCCTCAATGTAAATGCATATAGAAAGAAGTCACATTTAAGCTTGCAGAATCTGGCTGGATATGGTATTGGTATATTACGACCTATAAGTCGATCTTCACAAATCTCTTTCGGTTGCTTAGGAAGTTTTCAAACCAGCAAATCCTTGTTTTGTTACTTCCGAGAATACGATGTGTAGAAAATGAAGAATATGCGAAACTTGGCTTAAAATGTGAAAATAAAAGATGAAAAATGAAAAATGATGATCAGCAAAACAGAAAATAAATTGGCAAATTGGTAACCGAGTTTCATGCCATTTTTCCCTTAGGTTGCAGCCTAAGATTCCCTATTAGGTTGCACTTTTATTAGGGATTGAAATCGTTGTTAAATTGTAATGATAAATTCCGATTTTACGTACGATAAAATATCAAGAAAATCTTTTCGTATTTATTTTCGATAACACTGGCCGTTTTCGGGGTAGTTCACTCAAAGTTTTGAGTTTTAGCTTAAGGGTAAGGATTTTTCCTCAGTTGCTGTGAGCTGTGGAATTAAACATTGGTTAGTTTGATGTTTTAAATTCGAATTTTTAAAATTTCAATGTTTGTTGCGTTTTCTGGTATTTAATTGCGTTTCTTTATATTTATTTGTTGTTTTCTGTTTGTAAGCCAATGTCATTTGAGTATAATTTTCCATTTTTGTAGCTGTATAGGGTGTTTGGTGACTTGTGCAGCAAAAATTGAACGCCATGTGTAAAATCGTATTTTAAGCATAAAACAAGAAAGAATAACTTCTTTCAAGATCAGGCCTCGTTTAGGAAATATCTCAAAAATTGTTGTACGGTTGCTGAATAAAAATTAAACTTTACTTTTATTGCGGCATTAGTTTCACATTTTCTTAGATATTTCCTCAACGAGGCTTGATCTTGAAAATATTATTCTCTCTTGTATGCTTAATATGATTTTATACATGACGTTTGTTTTTGGCTATATAAGTTACCAAACATCCTGTATGTATATTGCAGTTGAAGACGAAAACTTTGAAGGGAAATTCTAGTTTTATCGAAGAATCTTGTCTTTGTGTTATCATACCTACGTAGCATCAATTTATTATTCGAATTGAATAATTCGAATAATTCGAACCAACACACAAGAAAGGGTGAAATTACCGCCACTCGCCCCCAAAATTACCCCATAGAAAATGAAATGTAAAATAGAAAGTAACCTGAAGCAAATCAACAAAATGTAAAGAAAAACCATCTTCAGAGTGCCACATTTACGGGACCGTAACTCTTTAGCGAAGCCTCTTAGACCATATATTATGTTTACTGAGAAATCCTAATTATTTTCAAATTTCTACCCCTCTGTATACTTTTGGGAACATAATTACGGTACACTCTGCATATTACCCAAGAGTCTATAAAGTCTCTGTTACTCCTATACTCTGGTTTCTTTTCAAGACATCGTTCTTTTAATAGAATCAACATATTTGCTAATAAAAATCCCATGGAACATAATAATTAAATCGATTAATTCGGGTAAGTTGGCAACCCTGTAATTAATTTTTCCTGTATATTTGGTAATTTCGAGAAGAAATAAGGTGAGCAATTAGGCGAAACGTTATTAAACCCTGTTGATTAACTTTTATTATCACAAACATGTTACTTAGCTCTCCCTTTGTAAAAGGGAAACTCATTCTTCATAATTACTTATTTTATTTTATCTCAAGTTTTGCTAGCTAATTAATACAGATATATTACCTTGCAGTAAAGATTTTGTATCAGCTACGTAATTATACATAAAAAAAACGGTGAATTTTAATTTGCAAATTAATTTTGAGGAAAAAAATGGCTGCAGACAGAGAACTTGAAAGGCTGCTTTAAATAAATTAAACGCAAAATTAAATGAGTTTCTACTTCGGCTCATAAAACTTCAATTACGTGTCACTCGTAGGAGGGAAGACCGAAATTAAATATAAATAAAAAAAATTAATCTTACTTGGAGTATAATTATTTAGTTAAACCTCCATCCCAAAGATTAATATATTTGGCTCAGTGCATCTGAACTTTTGGTTATTTTAGAAAATTCGAAGTTTGCAAATTTCAGTACAGCAAAAAACAAGTCTTGGATTGGTACGTTGCTCTGTTGAAGCAATGCATTTTTGTTGCAGTTCCTTAAGGTTTTCCACGCTTCTTTTTGTCTGCTTTTTCTAGCTATAATAAGAAGTAAGAAAACTACATTTTGGTCTAGAACATTTTTGGTCTTTGAAACATATTCTCTATGCCCAAACCATTGTTTTATGTTTGTTTTTCAATTTAAGAATATAATAGTGAATCCAAATCTCGCTGGCTGCAAGCTCCCTGATGATTAAATCAATAACCATCTTCTCCTGAACAATTCCGGATAATCAGTTCAACATCGCCAATTTAACGACTTTCTTTTATTCTATTTATTTCATTTAATATAATCTTTTTGTGATATTTAAATATTTTTTATAACTGTTATATTTATTAGATAATTGCAATTTATATTTATTATGTAAATTATTTGTAAAAAACTGTTAAAATTAACTTGCGAATTTTCTTCACCTGTGATGTTGCTCTTGTCTTTACCTCCCCTAAGTTTGCTTGGGTTGGAATCGTACACGTTGTATTTTTCTTTTGGCTTATTTTGGTTGTAATGGTTGATAATTTCTGAAATCATCAATTGCTATTTCTAGGAAAAAGTCACCAATTTTTTTTCTCTTAGTAAAATATCTACACAATTTTTAACCACCAACTACAGAAGATCATTAAAATATGATATAAAAAGGAAGATAGGAACATGTCAATTATGATCGTGTCTTTAATTTTGAGTTTCTGGAGTTAAAAAGTATGGGAAATTGACGTCCTTACAATTATGTTAAAACTTTCAAAGTTCATTGTGATTCTGAAACCTACACGTTAAAAATTTTATCCTGAAATCCTTTAAACGTTTTATCCTGAAATCTTTTAAAATTGTCTGGATGAGAAAGGTTTTCAAGACCTAAAGTGAAAGGTTTCGAAATCTATGTAAAAGTCTGTTAGATCCAAGTAAGCATTTTTCAATCATAATTAATTTTGAAAAATATTGTCCAATCCAGAATTTTAGGAATCTTCTATGGTTATATGGCCTGGTAGCCTTTCATTATCCATAGATCAAGAATATTTAGAACTTTATACGATTGTTCCAGAACATTACAGAATATTCTGGAATAATTTCGAATGTTCAGAATCCTAGAATGCTGGATTCAAGAATTTTTTTCTTGAAAGCTCGGGAAGGTTAAGAATGTTCTGGAATGGTCTTGAACAGTTTCAGATATTCCAGAATGATGCAGAATATTCTAGAGTTTAGAAATATTAAGAATATTCCTCAAGATCCTAGAATGTTCTTGAAAGCTCTGGAATATTTATAGAATGTTGACAATTTTACAGAATATTCGAGGAAGTTCCGGAATGTTCTAAAATATTCTATAGAATATAAAATGTTCTATATAATAGATCCAGAATGTTCCAGAAAGTTGGAAAATGTTTTAAGTAAGTTCGGAAACATTCGTTAAATTTCTGGAATGTTCGAAAAAAAAGTTCTAAAGAGGTCCGGAGTTTGCTGAAAAGTTTCACATTTTTATAGAATATTCGGGAAATTTCAGAGAATTTCAATAAATAAAATTTCAATAAGGCCATAGAAAAATATATTTTAGTTCAAAATTGTGAAATATATTTTTGAGATGGCCTAAGGTTTCATTTTTTATCTTCAGAACTTTCACCTAATAAAATTTCCCACCTCGAAAGCAAATTAACAATTCTAACAACCTAAGCAATATTAGGGAGATGTTTTATACAAATAGTAAGTATATTAAAAATTTAAGGAAGTTGCCTAATTCGAAATATTATTTTATATTAAGCAATAAAAGTGGCTGCCATGAATTATTTTTCCTTTTTGAAGAAGTCCTTGTATAATAAAAATTATAATTTTTTTCTGCAGCTTTACCACTCACTAACACTGTGAAACAAATTAAACAATCAACTGGACAATATAGCTTTGGAAATCTCACATCCAGCTTTGATCTGAAGGCATTTAGAAGCTACAGGAAATAAATTACATACAACCTAACTGATATCTACCCAGCTTTCCCTACTCGAATAAATGCTAAAGTTCAAATAAAATCGGACATGCAAAGAGAAAAAAGCAAATTGTATCCAGTTAAATTGTACCCTTGCATTCCTAAATAAATATTCTTCCATTTGCCGACTAATGCATTAGCTGATTAGGGATTATAGCCTCTGGTATTTGGGATAAACTGGAACGCGTGGAGGTACTTATAGAAACTCCCTAGCCACTCAGTATAGCAATTTAGGCATTTGTCTCTCAGTGAATTTCTCTCGCTGTGATTTCTTTCTGATAGAGATTTATTATAGCAGGCGATGTAAATCCTTAAAAATAGAGCAAATTACTGGATGGATTGAGGAAACGCGCAGAAGCCACTCAAGAATGAATTTTTTACGTTTATTTATGGTTGAGTTGGCCGCTAATGAAAAGCAATTCGTTTTAATAAAATAGATTTGATTCGCGTAAGTAAACTAAGTTCTCAGCGGAGATTACGAAATCGTATTGGTTCGATTTCTTACTTAAATTTGATTGTAAATTTAAAATTCTTACAAAATCGACAACCAATTTATTAATCTTGTTGGAATTGGAAATTCTAATTTAATTTAGGTATTAATGAAGATAGCGACGATGACTTATGTGTTTACTGCTTTAAAAAAAAGTGGGACCACTTAATTCCGCGATTATAATAGAACATTTCACCATTTTGTGAGTGTGCTTAGCAAGGTTGTCACAATTGAACGACCGAAAAAAATAAAACCCTTGACGTTTTAAATGCCAGTTTCTCTGCGATGAAGGTCTCTAAATTCAATATTTGGATGCCCCCACTCTATAGCTTTTCTAAAGCTTAGATTGAGACTTATCTCGCGTTAAATGCCTTGAACGTTTGAATTTAAACATCACACCTAATGACTGAAATTACTTGTTTGACTCGTGAAATTACTTGTGAAACTCCTTTAAACGTTAAAGCGCATGACAATTAAGAAAAAAAACCTGACAGTTAAACTATACAGGGTGTCAATTTGAAAACTTGCCACCCCCGAATTCTTCCTTGTAAATTTTTTTTCAAAGAAATCCCGAAACAGGTCAATTTTTTAATGTAATTTATGTTCTATTGGCGTAAAAAAAATGTATACAGGGTGTTCCTTGACTCAGTAACTACGGTATGGTCTATTTTTTTGAATTGGACACCCTGTATATTAATACAATTTCAGATTGTCTGAGAAAATCCAATATAAATTGCTTTTACAGTTGCAGTTTAAATTGAGTAGCTTACGAGTTATAAACAAATGAAAATCGCAGTTTTTCATTTTCAAAGCAGCTTGTTTTGAAAACGGGTCAAGATATCGGAAAACGGTTTACATGTTTCTATCTTAACTTTTCAAGCGGTATCCTATTGTGTGGATGAAATTTTCATACAGGGTGACGAAAATTATCAGACTTTTGATAACCCTGTATAAAAATTTCATCTACATCATTGGATACCGCTTCAAAAGTTAAGATAGGGACATGTAAGCCGTTTTTCGATATTTAGAGCCGTGTCCGATGTACACTGCTTTCAAAATGAAAAATTGCGATTTTCATTTGTTTATAACTCATAACCTACTCAATGTAAGCTGCAACTGTAAAAACCATTCCTACTGGATTTTCTCAGACAATCTGAAAATGTAATAATATACAGGTGTCCCATTTAAAAAAATCGACAATGTCGTCATTATTGAGTCAAGGAACACCCTGTATAAAATATTTTTACGTCAATAGAACATAAATTAAATTTAAAAATTGACCTGTTCCGGGATTTCTTTGAAAAAAAATTTTCAAGGAAGAATTTGGGGGTGGCAAGTTTTCAAATTGACACCCTGTATAGTGATCGTCTAGTTTTTAAATGAACAATCTTGACCTCTAAGTATACCTACATTGTAACGTAAACCCTTTTGTTCGTACCAGCAAATACTAGGAGATACGGTAATTATACTCAACTATATTATTGATAGAAACGACGGATTTTCGTGCGATAATAAAGATTCTACCAAATTTATTGAAAGCAGTCCTGGATGTCGTTGTTTCCTTAGTCGGTATTTTCCCACAAAAGACGTACGTCTTTTTTCCAGTTGTAGATTCTTGTTCAAAATAACCCGGGTTCAAACCCCGGTAGGGCGAAAAGAAGCTATTTTTCTCCCATACAAAATATTTGCGAATAATATAATTAATTGCGATATTTATAGTAATAGAGTACCAAGGAGTACCAAGAAGTAAATATCCGATAGCAAACAGTGATATTATAGAAATCAAAAGGGTAGAATTGTCATATATACTCTGTACACTGAGAGTTGTCTGTTGTGATAACTAAGGATACATCATCTCGTTATGTTTCTTACTCCTTCTATTGCATTGCATAGTCAATCGAGTTAAAATGGGACGTATTGTCAGAAATACGTTTGAATCGTCAGCAATTCTAAAAAGATGAGCGAGAGTGAGACGGAAGTATCGACTCGCGTCTTGATACGCTTAGATTGATACGATATTACGATAAGATTGTCGTCGCTACTATCAGTAGTGTCAGTGTCAGCGTTAAATATACTAATAAGGTTTGTGTTGTGATTTGAAACGTTTTTAATACGAAATTAGCAGAACCTGTGTTATTGTACGGTGTGATAAACTATGAGTAACTTAATTGCGCGAATGCCTAAAAATATATTTCCTTGTTTTGCCTGGGAAACGATTGAACTCCCTAGTACGTGGTCTTGTGGTAAAATTGCTGGAATATTTTACTTGCAAATAAGAAAACGGAGGTGTTATTCTTTCTTTTAAGCGGCAACCAGCAGGCAGGTGACATGATATTTCTATCATGATGATAACAATAATTATTATCATTTTTATTTACTTGCATTATATATATTTGTTATCAAAAAGTTGCAAGGCTCTACTTCGTCAATAACTTGTCGAAATAATATATTTGTAGGATATTCATTATTCCTCAACACACGCCACTGACACGAACTGCGATACCACATCTGGTTCGACTTAGAAATAAGTGTACGATTCAAATCGAATTAAATGAAATTGTTTAGTCAGAATCAGTGTGGCATGACAACGGACAACACTCAGTGGACAGCGTGTACCTACCTACATAAATAAATCAATAGACTTTACTGGGGTATATCTAATCGATTTTATACTTTCCCAGTAACGATAAAAAATTAAAAAAAAAACACTAATCGACTTTGTGTAGTTAGATCTAATCGGAATAGTAGTATATTATTATATGAGCGATTATGAAGGCATTATAAAGCGAGAGGCTTTGTCATCATCAAGTGAATAATGACCATAATCGCGAATGTAATACTATTTGAGGTACTCTAGTCTTTTATACAGGGTGTCCGGAAATTATGAGCAAAAAATTAAGGGGGTGATTCTTCTTGATGAAATATTGCCAAAGGTATCTATAATTTTTTTTCGAAAACTCAAAAAGAAGAAAGTTATAAGCCTCCAAAGTTGATTTTTTTAAATCAATATTTTTTTATTACTTTTTTTCTAGTGTACGGATTTTCTTAAAATTTGACACACTTGTCACTGATGTTGCTTTACATCCTTGGTCCAAATTAGACTTGAATCCCTCGAAATCAAAAGGCCTTAACTGCCCTTGACCTTCAAAAAAGGCCTATAACTTTTTTCGTAATATTTTTTTCTGAGTTTTGAAGACGCACAATTGAAGAACGTGAAGAAATATTCGGAAAAAGTCCTCTTTGTCTATCACGATAAAATGACCCGTTTCCGAGTAAAACTGTTTTAAAAATTTTCCTGCACTAAAATTGATCACCATAAACTATGATCATTCTGCAACAACACCAAAGCATGCTTTGGAAACAGCTGCAGGATTG
The DNA here is from genome assembly GCA_910589415.1 of Malachius bipustulatus. NCBI lineage: Eukaryota > Metazoa > Arthropoda > Insecta > Coleoptera > Melyridae > Malachius > Malachius bipustulatus. The sequence goes on from OU342633.1 coordinate 50,389,403, forward strand.
CCTAGTTATGTACAAAACAGAGACATTCGTATTATAAATAGACTGGAAATGATTTTTTTTTGAAAATGAAAAAAATTTTTAATCATTTTTTTGAATAAAATAATAAAATAATTTTAATTAAAAAAAATAATAAATTGCTGTCAAAATGAAATCCAAAGCAAACGTCTTGTTTCCTAGGCAACCCTGCCACCGTTCCCAAAACATGCTTTGGTATTGTTGCAGAATGATCATAGTTTATGGTGATCAATTTTAGTGCAAGCAAATTTTTGAAACAGTTTTACTCGGAAGCAGGTCATTTTATCGTGATAGACAAAGAGGACCTTTTCCGAATATTTCTTCATGTTCTTCAATTGTGCGTCTTCAAAACTCAGAAAAAAATATTACGAAAAAAGTTATAGACCTTTTTTGAAGGTCAAGGGCAGTTAAGGCCTTTTGATTTCGAGGGATTCAAGTCTAATTTGGACCAAGGATGTAAAGCAACATCAGTGGCAAGTGTGTCAAATTTTAAGAAAATCCGTACACTAGAAAAAAAGTTATAAAAAAATATTGATTTAAAAAAATCAACTTTGGAGGCTTATAACTTTCTTCTTTTTGAGTTTTCGAAAAAAAATTATAGATACTTTTGGCAATATTTCATCAAGAAGAATCACCCCCTTAATTTTTTGCTCATAATTTCCGGACACCCTGTATATAAAAAAAAAACAAATTTTAGTCACAATATATTTTTATTTATTTACTGCTTGGAACAACTTCTAGTATCCACCAGCGGGTATCATGAATTCCTAGTAGCTGTGATTGGAATATTATTCAATAAGAGTAGAAAAAATAAATTAATTCGTTTTCAAAGGATACCTATAAATGATAAAGTACTAAAGACATAACATATACACCAGAGAGCAGCGTTGAATTATAAGAAAAGTTCTGCTGGTTAAGTCCTATTACAATAATCTGACTCGCCCTGTAGGTATACTTACTTGATTATTACTACAATAAGTATAATTCTTTGTTAATATACTGTCCCTTGTAGTAATAATAACTATTATTGCCAAACATTCAAATATGCACAGCTTAACAAAATTTAGTTGATGTTTGAGCAACTCGTGTATACAGTAGATATCAGACTTATCGCTGTTATAGTTGTGAACAACATTAAACCCATACTTGCATAAGTAGAGAGTAATCGAAATTGTCTTACTGAATGTGTATCGATCATCAGTTCGCTTCAGCCTGAACTATGGCAGCTGAGGCTTTATTATATGCATATCGGCTGCTAAATCCTTTCTAAGTAGACTAAATACCTACACTGCAAATACCACACAACTTGGAGCCATTAGTTTAGTTTAGTTCCAGCTCAACTGAGACGTTGGCACTTTTCTCACATACATTACTGCATTGAGGTGAGGGTCATCCAATCCACAAACTCCAGCTTACCATCTGATAACGAGATCTACTTTAAATATTAATACTTCGGCCAACGAAAAATTTATTTCAAATATCTGTTAACTCTTCTTTAAAAAATTGAATTAATCCTTACTCGATTTCAACTGCTTCCTTTAAATAAAACCTTGACAAAGAGTAACTTCTTTATAAGTTGTCAAAATACTCGTAGCGTGGCCACTGCGTTTGTGATCTCGTTGTTCATGAATACAGGGTTTTCACTTTTCCAGATCATTCGAGTCTGTCCCTGTGGGCCAAACGATGAATTTTTCAATTTTTTTTTGCAAAATTCTGTTACGAACTACACAGAATGTCCCATATGAGGGGGGCGTATCAAAGTTATGTTTTTTTTTTAATGGAATGCTCTTATATTTTTGCATTTTTAGATTGTCTAAGAGGAAAAAATAAGATTAGTTTCTACAGTTGGTGTTTAAATTGAGAAGTTTGTGAGTTCTTTATAAACAAGTGAAAATAGCAAAACTTAAAGTTCATGGCATTATAAAACGAAAACAGGTCAAGATAGAGGAAAACGGCTTACATGTCCCTATAAATATACAGGGTGATTCAAAATTCAGTGCAAAGATTTTAAGGGTGTATTTACCAGCCAAAAATAAGAAAAATTTTTCATATAATCGCATGTCCTAACTTGCTTCGTTTTCTAGATAAACATGTAAAATTTTGAAAAAAAAAATCGATTTTTTATTAATTACTCAAAAACCTTTCAGCCGATTTGAATAAAATTTGGTAGGCTTATTTGTCGTTATAAGGAACGTCCTTTGATGGGAATAACGTAAATTTATTAATTCCAGTGGCGTCTCAGGGAGCTACCTACTTGAAACTTATAGGTAAAATTATGGTACGCCACTGCTCTTTTGACAATTTATATTTTTTTTAGATTAAGCGGTCAATAATGTAACTTTCTTGACTCCTGAGCTTTACTCGTATCTAGCTTTGTTCATTTAATTTATTTTTAAAATTTTACTTAGCCTAGATCAAAAAATACTTAAAAAATATTCCCATCAAAGGAAGGCCCTTATGACAACAAATAAGCCTATAAAATTTTATTTAAATCGGCTGAGAGGTATTTGAGAAATTGATAAAAATCGATTTTTTTCCAAAATTTTACACCCTGTATCTAGAAAACGAAGCAAGTTAGGACATACAATTATATGAAAAAAACTTCTTATTTTTGGCTGGTAAATACGCACTTAAAATCTTTGCACTGAATTTTGAATCACCCTGTATATTTCAACGTTTTATGTTCTTTTCCATAATAAAGAAACACTTGTTCTATCTTTTTTTTTATTTAGTGCCGCAGTGGAAAATCGCAGAATAGGTATTTCAGAAATTTTTCATTCTGTATAAACATTTCATCTAAATCATAGGGACACACATAGTCTCAAATAATTTCAAATTATGACCCTTGTGATTCGAATTTGAGTATTTGAATTTGCAAGACAATTTTTGGGAAAAAACATCGATTGGCCTACAGAGGCCGACTCGAATTAGCTGGGAAAGCCGGTATAGTATTGTTGTATAGTATTAAGTTTTCTTGTCTATGCGTTGGGTTTACCTTCGATAGATCGAATGTACTTAGTTCAGATTTCCTTATTCCAGGTCCGGGAAACCAAATCTTATATTTTATATTGATACCTAATTTTTAATTTTTATCTACTCCTATTAGATAACAAATCAATTATTAGTCTAATTTTAACGAAGTAATGGCATGCATTACTATTATTGCCCTATCGAATAATAGTGTCAGGTCGATTGAACAATGAGCTCATTATTCAATCGTTAATGTCAATTGTTTAACTTTACCGTCCTATTCTGTCATACGTTTGTCAGATTCAAACTACTGCCTACTGTCAATGGTCCACTTGCGTTAATATAGAGTCCCCAAACGTCCATTTTACGTTTAATAAAATGTTATAAAAATATGAAAGTCGCAGAACAGTAGGATGATTTTGATCTCTCAACTAGTATGGCATACGAAGCTACTTATCATAATACTAAAATGAACATGTTTAAATACTTATACATGCGTAGTTATAAAGCCCTTGTTAACCGTTTGTGTGAAAACTGATGCCTTGGAACGCTGCCAATAGGTTTAGTCGACTGACAGCTAATCACCATAACCAAACATTCACATTTGTTTATGTCAAGTGTTTACTCAAATTTACAATACAAATTATAGTATAAAAATTGAACTTAAAATTACTATTAGCAAAATAATTCCTACATACAGGATGTTCTCTCTACACAGGAAGAAAATAATATCTCGAATAATACGCTACCAGATATAATACCAGAAAAACCAACTGATGCAATTTATTGCAATAATTTATAAACTGACTTATTACCTTCAAAATAACCTTTTTTTACATAAGAGTTTAATTCTACCGGAAGAAAAATTATTTTGATTCAAGTATACTCGTAGATAAAGTATAGTATTCCATTCGCGCATAATCGCTATTATCCACTTAGATGTTACAGCACTCGCCAGAGGCTCGTGCTGCAATTTTCATCTTCGTAGATAATAGCTATCATTATGCGCTTGTTGAATAATATACTATTATACACCGTGTTTCTTAGAGAAGGGAACATAGGGAATACGTGAAAAGAATATTTCAACAAAACCTTGACAATCAATACATCCTTTCAAAAATACAGTTCCCTTAGACTCTACTAAGTTTCTTAGGATATTATTCAGTTTCCTAGGAAACCATACAATTTTTAAAACGACTTGGATCCTTGGTTTCACGCACGGTGTAAGATATTTAAGGTGAGGGAACGAGAACTGTAAGCGTGAGCAGATATCATCACATTACCCCAGGATGATCCAAGTGTGTCGTTGCCCTCGGTCGCAATGTTTTGTTCTACCGAGTCCTTGACTCGGGCAAGCGCTAGCATGAATTATTCACGAATATTCACTGATAAACGCGTGTTCTTATGTTCTAATTTTATTCATATTTAATTTTTGGTATGCCAATCGATGAACTACCACGGATATCAATTTCTACAAGTAGTACCTACACTTTTCTACACTTAATACCACACTTTCTACCCATTTTTGCTTATCATTTAGTCATAAAAAATAAAATAAAGTAGAATGACATCCTGATTGTGGTAATTTGCAAGTGTAAGAGGTCAGAGCCCTCTCTGGTGTGATTCTCTCATTCACTGCCGTTGAGGTTTTCATCCCTTCGTTTACTGGTAAAATACATATTTCGTTCACTCACCTTATATATCTTACACCGTGGTTTCACGCGGATGTTTGCACCAGGTAGAAAGCAGGCACGTCATTGGTAGTCACAAGTTGCTTTATTGACAGAAAAATCTATTAAACTGAGATACAGTTAGTACCTATAGAAACTATAATGTGTTGGATATGGCAAACAACGTTCCACGTAGATTTCTGTATAGCGTCGCCTCAAAAAGTGCAGCTGGGTGTGGAAGTGTAATCTCAACAATTCAGTGAATAAAATTGTTGTAACCATGCACCTCACTGGCGTTTAAAGGTTGTAATTTTGTAATACTGGCGAACTTGAGATTCTGCAAACCGTACAATTCTGATTTCTCTGGAGTATCTTAATTTAAAGATTAGGTAGATTAAAAACTAAAGTTTTGAACGATGAATTGGTATATTAAGGCTTAGAAAGCAAAAAAAAATTCCCTTCGTTTACAAGACTAACCCAGTGATAAATACACTAAATAAACTCACGTTTAAACTAAGGTATCGTCTTCATTGCTAAGGCATAAAAGTTTCAAATGTTTTAGATAATACAGCCCAAAGTCATAATTACAGTTTAATTGCCTGCCAAATAACGGTTTTATTACTGCCGAGAACTTGAAACTTTTAGAAAGGTTCAGTAGTTCATTAAGTCGATCTATTAGCAGAGTGGTTTCAAAGCTTGCCTCCGAGAAATGGGAACTTTATTTTTATATCCCTTCTTCGTTTCACGTTTTCTAGTACAAAACAGAAAAACAATATGAAATATGTTACATCAGTGAAGTGATATATCGAAGCTCTATAGAAAATAATTTTTTTCAGATGAGCATTGGGGGAGTTTTAAGAAAAATAAGCTAAGAAAACAACCCCAAGTTTCAGTTATTGAATCAGTAGTAACTGTCATAGAAATTATCCGGATTATTTAGAGAAATCTTAACCTATCTGGGTAATTTACCTCATAGTAAAAAAAAAATAGGTAGGGTGAGACTTGCTTTCGAGATTGATATAAATGAGCTGACGCAACTACTTTTCACAGTTAAAGGAAAATTTTGACACCAATAATATCCTGCAAAAAATTCAGCAGAGTAAAATTTTTCGAACATACTTCTGAAAATAACCCATTTAAACAAGTGCTGAATTTTTTATTTTTAATCTTAAATGCAGGTTTTTATTTTATTAAGATTCTTTATTATGTTCGGAGTTTTAAATTCAAACTGGATTAAGCTTTTTTATTTAATTTGAGAAGAATACAATTATTATTATCGTTTTAATTTCCTGGCAATTTCTTTTAAATGAAGCACGATGTTAGTGCTGCTGTTTTAAATTAATTTTAATGAGACTTAACGTTGTTGGAAATTTGTAAAAGTGTACTTGAACAGTGGGCCTTGGGAAATAAAACATCAAGTATTTTTACTGAAAAATAATTGGATTCTAAAACCGGCATAAATTAAACTGACACCTTTCTAGTTAAAATTCCGGGAGGAAGAGAGAATGGGAAAAGAATTTGAATATTTCTAATTTAGGCCAGATATTTGTCTCTGTTTATTTGATATTTGAAATAATTTTATAGATAATCGGAAAAGCGCAAATATCATAAAGATTTCCCGAGGCTCGGCCTTAATTCTGAAATTTATAATTAACTACTGGAGTTAGGACGCCTTGCTGAATATTTAAACGATTTGCTCTTTATATCGGTTATTTATTTCTTAATTCGAGCAATTTTTCAGGCTCCAAAAGTGAATTTCAATGCTTCTATTTTTCGCTGCATTTTAATAGGCTCTCTTATTGATTTACTGCTCTTTGTATACTACTCACACAATTAAATTTCAGGGGAGAGGGATACACAAATTTTAACTACGAATAACGAAGCTTTACCGTATTTATTGTGTACAAGAAGAGGAAGAAAAATATATTTCTGTTATCCTGCAAAAGTCAACAGGAGAATGGGTAAATAAATAGCACTGGATCATTCTTTTCTCGTCCAAAACAACGTAATGAGCTTCAAAATAATTCTCATCAAGTCCTAATAATTTAGATTAACAATAAATAAATAATTTAATTTAAAAATGAAAGGACAACACCTTAACATTCTTACCCTGAATCTTCAAATACCTTAATAGACACGTCGAATTGACATTTATTTTGACGTTTTTATCTGGAGACGCATTCAAACATACCAAAAACTACGCATCGGATAAAAAAAAGTTGGTAATGTAAGTCGTTTTTCTGGCCCCCACCCCCTAGGGGTGAGGGGCGGCAACTTTGGAATCTTAGATGAGAACTTACGTTTCTTTTTGTAGATTCGGATTTTAAGGGTGAAAACACGTAGGAAATGACTACCCTTATTTCCCCCCTTCATGCAGGTGGGGCGGGGGCTATAAGTTTGAAGTTTTGGTTAGGAACTATTATTTTCTATTGCAGATTCGGGTTTTACGTCCAAAATCATGACGGATTGGTATGAAATGATTTTTTAGATTCATGAAGATGGGGCTGTAATCAACGAAACTATATACCTAATTTTTTTTCGATTTGTCTTAATATTGAAATTGAGCGAAAAAGATCAACGAATCGAGAAAAATTTTCAAGACAAATTCTACGTTTTTTTAACCATAAAATTCGAATCTGCAATAAAAAACGTAGGTTTTTGTTTCATTGTTCGCTTTTTTGATCTTATGTGTAGTCTTAGGAACTGAGTTTTGGAGACATTTCTATGCCTCCAGATAAATTGAGCACCCTGTATAATAATATTAATACTTCAAACCGAAAGCGTTGAGTATCGGAAAGATAAACATAATGAAAGCAGGTTTTAGGTCGAAAATGATTCCAGATAACTACAGGAAATAGAGCAAAATTTTCAAAAAATTAAAATTAAAAATGTAAAGAAGAAATTATCTCAAATGAAAAGTAAATGAGCAAATAACACAAACAATGAAAGATGACGACTAGGAAACATTTCATTAATTTGTACCGGGTTACCAATACCGGGAACTAAGTTAAACTACCACCTCATATTATATTGAGCAAAAATTGTTAAAAATTATACACCCCAGTGACATATTTAAATATTTCAATGGTTGTATTCTCCCCAAATTGACGCTCAAGTAAAAGCCATCCAGTACAGATAACACAATATTGATTTATACCGCAACCTTTATATACTGTGTTAATAAAATCAATTAAGCTTGATATAAAGTTTACCTCAAAACAAGCACTGAACGACTACGTTTTAGTTCCGAAATTCGCCGGGTAAAACTTTCTAATTGTAAGGCTCCCCGAAATGTCTAATATTGGGATAGCGAGCCTATCTGGTAAAGTTGAGTACAGGTGTCACTGCAGATTTCGAATTATGAGCCAAACTATCAGGGAAAGCTTAAACAGATTCGGGAGGTAAACAAAGCAATTTCAGATCGGGAAACTTTGCTCTGCTTCAGCTCTTTCGCATCAGAATAATCGAGATCGTTGAGAGGTTGCTAACAATGTTTAGGGATTGGGAGTATAACTTAAAAGACGATTCTGCAATTCTCCTTAAAGCAAGAATGCCAAATTGATGGTGACATCAATAAAAGCTTTCTGAGAGCATTTTTAATGTTCTTTACTCCTGTTTTTCTTTATTTTTATTTGCGAGAGAGATTGAATGTGCTGTCTCGGATCCAATTTCTATATATCTTAACTATTTACTTTCTCATGATATTATAAGACTTGTGTCATGAGATATTAAATTAAATGGAACTGAGTGCGCAATATAATATAGTAAACTAGGTTAATCGTTTACTATATTATATTATGGGTGTAAGTAAATATAACATCCGAATTTGGCAATTGAAAATGAAACTATTATTGTGTCATATAGGGATTCTACATACGTCTCAAATACTGTCTCGTGAGTATATATTATTTTATCTACAAAAAGTAATATATTTGTATAAAAAGTAAAACAAAAATAAGAAATCTTTTGTTACAACAGCTTCTTAACTTTTATTCATAGCAGTATTTTTTGTACTGCCAATATCTCAACTTACTCCACTTCACTTAAATACCATTTGAACCCTGACTATACAGGGTGCACCATGTATCCTTCTCTATATTGCTATCTCCTAACGCTAACAGATACAGGGTCGGTTAAACAAATCCAAAGGAGCGCAATTTTGTGGCCATCTCGATTCCGTCGAGACATACAAGATATCTGTGACCGTTCCTGAAATATCCTGAAAAAACTGAAAAATCGAGATTTCTTATTCTTGCCATATCTTTTTTATTATTGGAGATTAATGAATAATTTTTTGTGGCCTGACATAAGTCGGCAAGAGCTACCCATCTGACATTTCAAAAATTTTCAAAGCCGACTAGATCCCAGAATTTTCATAGTCAACTTTCGTTTTTCTTATGACCACCATAGTGTTTTTTTTATGTTGTTAGGTATAAAAAAAAATCATAAAAACTAAAAATTGTTAAACTTCAAAAAATAAATGAAAAAAATTTTTATTCTTCTTTTTTCTTTACAAAAAAGACATATTTCTAGACCGAATTTCATAGATAAATTAAAAAACCATAAGGCAAGCACTATTTCGGCGTATTTTACAAAAATGTTGACGTTTTTCGACGATTTTATTAAAGATTTTTCTTTGAAAGAAGAATAAAAATTAATTTTTTTGAAGTTTATTAATTTTTGGTTTCCATTATTTTTTTCATATCGAACGACATAAAAAATTATTATGGCGGCCATAAGAAAAACGAAAGTTGACTGTGAAAACTCTTGGATCTAGTAGGCCTTGAAAATTTTTGAAATGTCAGATGGATAGCTCTTAACGGCTTAAGTAAGCCAACAAAAAATTATTTATTAATTTCCAATAATAAAAAAGATATGAGGAAAATAAGAAATCTTGATTTTTCAGTTTTTTCAGGATATTTCAGGAACGGTCACAGATATCTTGCATGTTTTGACGAATTCGAGATGGCCACAAAACTGCGCATCTTTTCTCTAATCTTTTCTCTTTTCTCTAACCGACCCTGTATCTCTTAGCGTTCAGGAGATAGCAATATAGAGAAGGATACATGGTGAACCCTGTAGGTACACATGACTGATACACAATCGCTTGTCACTTACATAGAGAATATGTAACATAAACAATGCTGCATTTTTATACCTAAAAATACTTTACCTATTTCTCATGAATTTTTCAAGATAAATATTAATTTGATAGTTCACCGCTTGCAAAATCTTTACAATTCTCCCTATTATCCTGAAACTGATCTCAGACGTCTCACGGTATCCTTTTACGACATTAAAAAACCTTTCTTGAATGACATAGTGCTCCAAGATGCGGAGAAATGAATACAAAGATTTAACGCTGCTATTGGAGAATTTATCCTGAAAAGCAAACCTGGATATTTTCTCTTGGAGACTGGCGATCAATAATATATCTAGGAATATAGTGGTGGCTTACTGAAGTATATATGTATATACTGAAGTATGAAGCAGTATCAGATATCCCAATATCTAGGACGAAAATTAAGTAGCTACTTTATAGAAATTTGAAAAGAAAATTTAAATCATAAATACAAGCGCGCACTTGCAAATGGATACTATTTCCCGTGTAACCTTAAATCAAAGTAATTTCAGTCCTTGAAACATCTGGCAAAAACAGGCAAGTACCCACTAGCATCGTCATATAAAATAGGCAAAGCTAATTGAAAGCGTAAATCTCTACAATCTTCCTTCAGTGGAATTCAGGATACTTATTCGAGGTTGGAGGCGGTGAGAGCATAGAGGTTGGTTTAATGATATTATAGGCGGGACGAATATTACCTTCTGTTGATCTGTTTCATCGATTTTTTTAAAATATATTAGTGTATTTTTTAACAAAAAAATACACTATTGAGGACGACATCACTTTCCAAAAATCACCCAAACTCATCAAATGTCCACCGATCATGACCCCCAGATCACGAAAAAGTGGTTTTCCAAAATTCACCTGCCCACGATACATATATATATATATATTTATATATTTATATATTTATACAGGGTGTCTCTGAAAGGTGCGGAAAAAAAGCTACCACAAATTCCTGAGGCCTAAATAAGCCGATCTAACCCAACTTATCTCTGTCCAAAAGTGGATGATTTCGGAGATACAGGGTGTCAAAAGTTCAATTTGGTTTCCGTTTTTCTTAAATAACTTTTTTAATAATTGGTATATTTTCACAATATTCGGCTGAAGGGGCTTTTGTGGGGTGAAAAATTAAAAACTGCAATCATTTTTATTGTAAAATTTAGAGGGCGCCACCTGCGGTACCTTGAACACATTCAAAACGAACTATCTTTTTTGGGCCACTCTGTATTTAACTTTTAAATAAAAATTCTTATTCTCCAACGTCTTTTACCAAAAAAAGGCATACGTGGTAAGAGTTGATTTGAGCAGCCGTTTCTGAGATATCTGGATTTAAGAAAATCACTACGTGCATGGCCAGGCCTAAGTAAGTAATTGTATTAATTGAACACAATTTAAAGCAAAGGCGTTGAATTAAAATAACTGTCACTGAAAGCTACAAAAAAACGACTAGGTACATAAATGTGGATTTAACTTTATAGGTACTTTAGTTAAAACAGTCAATAAGAGATTTATCAACAACAAAAATTTAGTTTAATTTAATAAAAAAAAATGCTTTTATCAAATGTTCAAAATGATCTCCATTTTCGTGTATACAAAGATTTATACGTTTTAAAAAATTAAATTGAACTCTTTGGAGCATTTCGTGATCATTTTTCAAAACGTCCATTCCGGTTTCAATACGTCTCCTTAATTAACCTTCTGTACTTATTTACTATGGCCTAGAATACACAAGGGTTTTCAAAGTTCCCCATAAAAAGTAATCCATCGGTGTCATAGAGAGCCGATCGAGCTGGCCAACTTGTGGGTGCATCATTGGCTCTACCTATCCATCTATTTGGATTTTTTTTTTTTTTTTGGATACTGTTCGCTCAAATAATTCCGTACATTTATCGAAAAATGTGGAGGAGCACCGTCATGCATAAACCACATTCATCTTTGAAGTTCCAAGGGCAGGGGATCAAACAAGTGTGGTAATTCGTTTTGCAGATGTTCCAAATAATTTTCGCCATTATAAGTCGAGGTGGTAAAATGACAGGACCAATTATGAAAGTGTCTATGATTCCTGCCCACACATTGATCTTAAACTCATGCTGATAATGGCTTACTTTTGATAAGTAATGGCTTACTTTAATCGCCTGAGGATTTTCTCCAGCATAGACATGTACATTGTGCAAATTAGTTATGCCACTCCGCGTGAAACAGGCTTCATCTCTGAATAAAATTCCTTGTGTAAAGTTCCTATCCTGATTCTTCGTGGAAATGAACCGGCAGAAAACTAGACGTGGTTCATAATCATGGGGTAAAAGGTCTTATACCCGTTCAACATGAAATGGGTGCAGTAATTGTTCTCTGGTCACCCTGTTAACAGTATCTTAGCATACACCTAGCTCTAAGCGCAATCGTCTGGTGCTCAGTTTAAGATTTTCTTCAATCCTATCTAAAATATCTTTCTCAACCTCTGGAGTTCTTATCGTACGTGCACGACTTTAATTAATAGAAACAGGCGTAAACCTACCTGTTTCACGAAGACGTCTTTCATTAAAGGTTTTATGGTTTGGTAAACGACGATTCGGAAATCGTTCACTGATAATCTGCAAGATTCTAAACCATTTCCTTGGCAATATCCAAAAACCAATAACATATCGTTCATTTCTTCTTTAGTATACTGTACGGCCATTACTAAAGTAAATTTGAAAATTGTTTAACAATTATTCCAGTGTATGCTTGAATTGTTTTTTTAGATTCGATTTGACACCAATTACTTACTTGGTTTATAGTGACAGTGATCTCGTTGATGTAAATTCGTTAAGTGGGTCCCGTGGTGTAGTGGATAGAGCGTTGGTCCACCAGCCGGTAAACCTTGGTTCGAAACTCACCAGCAGCCGAAAAGTATTTGTTGTGCTACTCGAGCCAAAATCGGGATGCACCTTGTGGAAGGCAATGGAAAAGCACCGCATAGTACTCTGCCTCGTAATACTTCTCAAATAGTGCCTTTCGGACTCTTCCGATAAAAATGGTGGCCCCAAAAGAGTGAACTTCAACAGTACGCGCACCACAGGCATATGTGAGAGGTAGCTCACACCTGAAACCTGGTATGGCACTTTAAGTAAAATAATTTTAATTCAATGCCTTCCCTTCAAATTGTGTTCAATTATTACAATAATTACTAATAACTACTTACTTAGGCCTGGCCATGCACGTAGTGATTTTCTTAAATCCAGATATCTCAGAAACGGCTGCTCAAATCAACTCTTACCACGTATGCCTTTTTTTGGGAAAAGACGTTGGAGAATAAGAATTTTTATTTAAAAGTTAAATACAGAGTGGCCCAAAAAAGATAGTTCGTTTTGAATGTGTTCAAGGTACCGCAGGTGGCGCCCTCTAAATTTTACAATAAAAATGATTGCAGTTTTTAATTTTTCACCCCACAAAAGCCCCTTCAGCCGAATATTGTGAAAATATACCAATTATTAAAAAAGTTATTTAAGAAAAACGGAAACCAAATTGAACTTTTGACACCCTGTATCTCCGAAATCATCCACTTTTGGACAGAGATAAGTTGGGTTAGATCGGCTTATTTAGGCCTCAGGAATTTGTGGTAGCTTTTTTTCCGCACCTTTCAGAGACACCCTGTATATTTATATATTTATTTCTCCAAAATCACGAAATTTTGATTTTAAAAACGCTCCTGTAGCTTTATCTTTCAAGATTAGTGAACGAAATTTTGCACTCTTATTAAATATTAGGAACAATTTTGATTTTCATTAAAAAAATTTCCAAAAGTCGCGTCATAAATACAGGGTGTCCCTTCAAAATTCGGAAAATCCGGTTTTTGTCACCTCATTTCAGGTCGCAGTTTTCAATCTAGGAGACTGAAATTTTTGTGGAAGTAAGATATCTACAAGGAGTGGTCTGGTATTGCACTTGAGCAAAATCGACTGAGCCGTTTCAAAATGGCGGTCATTTTAATTTTTTGAAAAAGGACTATTTTTTGAACCCCTGTATAAGCTAGATAGAAAAAGAGTTTTATATCAAATTCACAATATTGGAAGTAAATGACTTGAAATTTAATTTCATGCAACAAAATTTGCCTTTTTTTTCATTAATAAGCCAGTGGCGTGGGTAGGAAAAGGGTAAAAATGGCTAAATTTCTCCAAAAATTTATGAGCACATTTTTGAAGTAATTAAACTGAAATTTCTACAGTAGACAACTATACTAATAGACTTCAACCCTTGAGAATTTCAAAAAGTAAATAAGAAAAATGGCGGAGATATTCGATTTTTTTTTACATGATGTTTTTTTTAAATTAATTTCTCTAAATTTTTAAAAACGCTCCTGTAGCTTCATCTTTCAAGATTAATAAACGAAATTTTTTACTCATATAAACCTTAGGGCTGACGTTTGATTTTCGTAAAAAACATTTTCCTAGAGTTGTGTTACTTCTACAGGATGTCCCTCCGAATTTCAGAAAAAAAACCGTCCGTGAGGCACGGTTTCTGGTCGAAGTTTTCAATCTAGAGCGCTGAAATTTTTTTGGTAGTAAGATACCCTCAAGTAGTCGTCTGGTACTGTATTTGAGTAAAATAGGTAAAAAAATTCCAAAATGGCGGCCTTTTCAATTTTTGGAAAATGGCTAGATTTTGAACCCCTAAATAGGCAAGATCAAAAACTTTTAAACAAAATTAACAAGATTGGAATAAACTTATTTGAAATTTGAGCTAATGCAATACAATTTGCATCATTTCTATTAATAAGCCAGAGGCGTGGGTAGGAAAAGGGTAAAAATGTCTACATTTCTATAAACATTCATGAGCTTATTTTTGAAGGAATAGAACGGAAATTTTGATAGTAGACAACTATACTAATAGCATTTAACCTTCAAAAATTTCAAGAAGCAAATATAAAAATGGCGGAGATATTCGAATATTTTTAAATGATGTTTATTCCTCTAAAATTTCAAACTTTCGGTTTTCAAAACTCTCCTTTCAGTTTTTTCCGAATTTATTAAAGGTAGTGTAAAAAATAGTATTTTTCAAGTAAAGTTAGCCAGTGGCGGGCATAGGAAAAGGGACAAAATTGTTAAATTTTGCCAATTTTTTTGATTTTTAAATTTAAAAATCCATTCTAAGGCACGTGTTCAAACGAAATGAAATGAAATTATCACAGAAAATTTTTCACATTAAAGCACTACGCTAACATGACATGACTATGGAAAATTTTAGAAAGCCAATAATTTAAAAAGCGGTGAAAATATTCATAATTGAATCGCATAAAAATACACTATTTCTGCGATTGATGCGCAAGAAGGTTTATTTTTGAATGTAGGTACGTAATTAATTTTTTATACCAGTGACCTACTACTTTATGCTCTTTCAATTTATAAGTAGTGCTCTATAATTGGTAGAAAAATCATTTTTAAAGCTCCTAGAAAATTTAATTCGGATGCACCAAAATAACAAGAGCGAAGTTTATAATAGTCAATAGAAAAGTAAACACTTGAGCTCTGATGATACTGAATCCTTAGAAAAACGTCGGAGAGCGCTCTATCAACAAATAAACGTACCTATCCTCTAGATGTGAAAGTTATTTGAAAATTATGCTGCAGAAACAATGTTTAAGCAAGCTGAAGCTTTCAAAATGATTATTATTTGTTCCTTAACGTTTAATATTTCAAGATGTTATTAGATGTTTTTTTCATCGATATTGTTACGGATCTCCTAACCGTAGGCTCGACGGATAATTGGGAAACACAAATTTACTGTTTAATTTATTTATTTAATGTCCGCAAGAATTTCAGATTACAATGTTACAAATATCACTACTTCTTATACACAACAATTTTACTTGGTCTATAACACTACTACTTTTCACTAGTCACTTAGGAATACCGCACTGTCTATATCGCCACTAGTCGCTTGGTTTCTTCGCACACTGCTAGACTAAAAACTGACTGAGTTCGCCTGCTTGCTGGCTATTTATAGGACATCCCTACCTCTGGAAGTAGCTTCTGGAGGGTTTGCCGACGGCTCGCTTCGAGTTTCCGAACAAATCCATGACCAGAATTTTCCATTCATTTCTCGTGGTTTTCAGCGAGATCATTCCGTCGGGGTATCAGGGTTCCAGAAGTGTACAGGACGTCAGCTGTTGTTGTCGCTTACTGGTGGGCGCGTCCGGCTTGACCCCCCACCACGCGCCCCGGTCAGCACAGAACGCTACCGTTGCTCTGTTTCGCCCACTTTCTAATACAGAATGCACCCTTTTATTTTTTCGTAACAATATCAATAATTAGATGAGTCTTCTTGCAAGCTGTTTTCATTTAAAGCTTAGTTTTTTCATACAATCGGTTAATTCTAAAAGTGCGTATTTGATCTAATTGACGACTGCCATGCTAGTTATTGTTTCTTTCAAAGTTGAATTTCATGAAATCATGGCAATAACGCATTCAAGTGCGCGATAAGGAGGAGGCGTCAAAAATGATTGAGGCGTCGGTAAAGTAGTCATGAGGAACCTTACAAATTTTTACCATAATATGATGATGAGGGGAATATCATAAGACCCTTAAAAAGTGTCAACTACCCTTATTTGTTAATATACAGGGCGATTTGTGAATTTTTAGAAATATTCATTTGACTCTTATATCTAGGTACATGGATCATTAGAATTTTATATATTTTTTTTGGTGTAACTGTACACTGCTATCTAGCATTCGATCAGTGTTCTGTAAAGTTAGAAATTCCAGGACCAACTCAAGAAGAATTGATTGGGAGTGTTCTTTGGAAACGTAATTATTAATTTTCAATGTGCACAAATAGGCAATGAAAATTGTGTATGTGAAATTTTTGTCACACTTTCGTGCATTTTTTATAAACGATCGAAGCAGACCAAAACTGAAAAGCCACCATATCGTATCATACTGTATAATATTGACATACCTTAAAATGAACGTCACCTCAGTACGATATAAAATACCCCACACGTGCACGCGTGCTACATATAAAATTTCAGGACTCTATATTTAAGTTTGACCAAAATGGTAAATTTTTTCATATTACGTCCAAGAAATTTTCTGCAGATGCAGATGGCTTCATTAAGCTGCAATTGGTAAGTTTTTGCCGGTATATCTGATTTTTTCTAAATTTTTCAAAGTAATTATAAGGTTGCCTGATAATAATAGCATATCAACATAACGGGACTTCTAATTTATCGATGCATAGGTACCTAAGTCGTTTCCAGTTTTAAACTATTCGCGGAACTTCACCACTGGAACTTTGCTAAATTGACTGGACTAATAAGAGCAGTTGCCTAAAAATGGCACGGGAGATTTAACCAGCTGATTGACCAATTCGACACCTTTTTTTTTGTCACATTGACCTAATTCAGACCCAGCCACAGCCCAAACCATAATAGACTCTCTATTTTCTCTTATCTCCGGATTTTGATTCGATAGTCCTCCAGTCATATTATTAGACTGTAATTGGCAATTCTCGGGTAGTGATCATTATATGAATGTTTGGTCCCGGCGGTTTAGCTATCTCCAGATGCAATAATGGCCAGATCCGGAAACAACGGACGTAATCTATCGAACATGCCAGGCAATTAAACCTTCCATTAAATCAAAATGAACATTCTAAGTAGAGAGAACTCTTCCCAACAAATCAGTGGAGACATTTCCCCGGCGGTAATTGGGCAGCCCAGACTGCATGACTTGAGGTTAATTTTCCAACTATCTGTCAAATGTCGACCGATCCATTAAACTACGGACCGAATTACTCCACATATATCTAGTTATAATTTATTTATGTGCCAGAGTTATGAGACAATTTAACGGCTGAATTATGCATAGGGGATATATGGAGATTTTATGGAGCTGTTAAATATGTTCGCGAATCGATTGGGAGTACACGGATCTGCACTTCTATTCGTAATTATCTAGTAAATACGTCTACAAAATGTTTTTTAGAATAAATAAATGAGCAAACCTGATGAGATTTTTCCATCCATATGGTTGTTGTATGACATTCAAACAAGAGCATTAATACATTCATAAGAGAGAAATTCATAAATTTCTTTCGTTTCTTCGTATTGAAAAAGATTGTTCTCGAGGATTTTGATATCCCTTGTAGCTGTTAATAGTGTAATAAAACGTCTTTTGAAATTCTGGAATTCAAAAAATTCTGTTGATGGACAGGGTGACAATTGAAGTGGTTCTGCAGCGACTCGACAGGGAGGGAGAGGTACTAAACACCATTAAGAGAAGAAAACTGGAATACTTTGCCCATGTGATGAGGAATCCGAAGTATGAGCTGCTCCAACTTGTTATTCAAGGGAAAATAGAGGGAAGATGCGGCTCTGACAGTCGAAGAACGTCGTGGCTCAAGAACCTTCGACAGTGGTATGGAGTGAGCACCATGACACTATTTAGGACTGCTGTTGACAAAGTAAAGACCATGCGACTGATCGCCAATGTTCTGGGAGGACACGGCACTTGAAGAAGAAGAAGGCTCTATATGATCGGACCTATATACGAGTATTATTCTCATTAAATTACTTTGATTTGTCAACCTGATTAATGTCTTAAAATTTTTCTACAGATAGCTACTTAATTTACAGCCGCCATTTCAATGAATAATCTTACGGACGTTTTGGTGTATTTTTCGGAAGTTAGAGTAATTTTAGATCGTTTACAATTATTTACCTATTGTGGTTAGCAGAACAAGCTTTATAAAAAAGGATAAGGTAACATTATCCCATACCAAACATTTGTATCGTTCTAAGAATTTCGTTTTGTAGCGACCACAAATATAAATGACTGCAATTTATTAAAGAACTTGTTTTGAACCATTCTGTTACATTGTTACACGCCGGAGTGCAAGAAACCCATTCTCCATTCATTTTTCAAAGAATATAAAATATCTATTTCCTGTTAAATAGGAAATGATAAAATAGCACCACGAAAAGCTTTAGAAAATATGTATGAATGCAATATTTTAAATGCCTTCATGTGTCATTTGCAAGTAAAACATTTTGTATTTCTCTAGTAAAAGCCAAACTATTCAAGCAAACTTTGTTCTGAGTTTCCATCCTTCAAACCGTGGCATTACGAACGTACCATTAATTATTCTTCCCAGAATAAAGACATACTTAGAAAAAATCCTCAGTATTATCAATACTAAAGGTCCATTCAACCACATCATACTACATGTTGAGTTCGCAAAATATATAAATATTTCGCTCCCAATAACTGGGTAAACACGGTAACTATAGCAAAAGCTGGTGTATTTATGTAGCTCACGTTTGGGTTCCCAGAACACGGCAGTTCTTAGGGGACAAATCTATAGAATTTGAGTTATTTAAAGCCTATGAATTTGATTAAACTCTTCGGCTGTAATCTGAGGCTTAATAAAGCGGCATGATTAAACTCATTTGAGCCCAGGTACGCTAGGCTCATACAGAGAGACCTATTTGGAAGGGTTACGTGAACAAGTTAATATACCAGAGCGAAGGCATGAAAGGGAAATTTGCATTTTATGGATGATGGAAAATTATTTATTCCAAAAATAGATCGAATTATGTTGTCGTAATTATATAAACACCTAGTCTAGTATAGATGGACTTACAGAAATTTTAATGAGAGCATGGTAAGTTCTATAGGGAATTTTAATATGACGGAAATTTGATCACAAAATTTTGAAAATATAATTGACATTATTCATCTAAATGAGTCTAGTGAAATTAGCGTCTACCCCGTTTCACTTTGAAGTTTGTAGACCCGTAAGATATCATTTCGTCGCCATTGTAGATGAAACCTACATGGTTTTATTACTTTATTTCGACCTTCAAAATGAGGATGACCTATATGCCCTTTGTTTATTATCTCTGATCTAGCTGCTGCTTAGTTAATATGTCGAAAGTTATTACAGGTGATACGTATATAGGGTGAGTCATGAGGAACTTTAAAAACTTCTACTATACATTATGTAGAGTCCTTTGAGAGGAATATAATGTGACCCTTAAAAGTGCCAACTACCCTTCTCTGTTAATATACAGAATTATTTGTGAATTTGAAAAAATATTCATTTGCATGGCTATAATATACGCATCATTAAAATTTTCTAATTTTTGGGTGTAACAACTGTACACTGCCTTACATTCGATTCGATCGGCGTTCTCTAAGCTTAGAAATTCCCGCACTGGCTTATGAAAAATTGATTTTAAGAAAAGTCGAAAGTTATATTTATTCTAATGTTGATGAGCCATAATAAGGACGAAAGGTACCGTCCATGTCTTCAGTCTTCTCCTCTCATGCTGTACGAAAGTTTTGTTCTGTAATTTGTCCTGTAAAAAACCTTTAGTGGCAAATTTAAAATTAGAACCTACATCCCAATAAAACTCATGAAATGTTAAAAAATATAACAAGATAACACCGGTAGTATGCAAAGGTAGAAGAAAATCAGCGTGAAAGTTGATGTAAATTTCTTTATTACAAAATGCCATGTCGAATAACATGAAAGATTTCATTGAGTTATGTAACGCAATTCTACATTTTGAATTCGGTTGGGCCGAAACGCTCCAAATTTATTCGCATCTTTTCCTAGACAAGAAGGGTAATTCCTTAAGATACCGAATCTCCTAGCAACGTTATACGATGCGCTATACGTTTTTCTAAAGATTTGAACAGTTTTTCATCCTCCAAGGTCCCCAGAGACTTCGTTACTAGTTCAGATCCCCTGAAATAAATCGATTGTCCCCAAGAAAAGCATAGCAGAAATAAGTCCGGGAGCGGCCCGGCTGATTCTCACTATTCCGTTCGCCTATAACACGCAAACATCCTACTTTAAATAGTAACTAGACCTGTAATTTACTCGCCACAAGTATCGATTTTGATGTCACTGAATCCCCGAGGAGTCCGCTTTGATATCTAGCGGAGATAGAACAATCTATAGTCTGTCCGTTTCATTTATTTCTATTATTTATTAGGAGATGTTTCCCTGAGACTTTTCGTTCTTGGAAATAAGAATGATTAGACCTGCATTAAGACACGGTCATCTTGAAGTCAATATACTGAAGAACAAAAATGTCTAACAATTCTCTCATTTACGAGAGAAAATTCTTCTAGGACTATATTTCCTGTTAGCTTAGGAACGCCATTTTTCGGTGAATGGATGGTTTTGAAGCAACACTTCAATAAGTAGGTACCTTAATTTTTTTTTTCAATTTCAAGTTTAAGCAGGTGATTCTGAACGCCAATATATTAGCGGGACACCATTGCTTAACGTCATATAACTATTTTTTTCAAACAGAGTGAGTTTTTTTAATCTGAAACTTTCAAACATCTCGAGTAATAAGCTCTCTAAGAAAAAAAATTCAAAAACCTAAATGTAATTATTCTCTGTGTTAAAATTAGTTCTTTTTCGCCCTTTTTTGTCAATGGGGCTAACTTCGGATTCTTGGCTAAAAATACCTAAATCTCAGGGCCGAAATAACGTGCAGTGACACATTACAAAAAAGCAATTTCGCGGAGAAACGGCAATCATTTTTTTTGCATTTTAGTTACTGCACATTATTTTTGCCCTGAGGTACATATAGGATAACTCTGAATTTTTTGTTTTGTTTCCCCTTTTACCTACTGAAATCGAATGAAAAGACGGGGTTCCCAATTTTTAAAATTTACCCCCCGCCTAACCTATACAGGGAGGGAGAGCAATTCACAAATTTAATGCACCAATAACTTGACATTTCCTCTATGTAGGTACACAATACAGACTGACCTAGCTCACATAAAATATTTTTAACTGTTCTAGTTTGTTTCTAGCTGAGATTTTAATGTAATAAGCTCAAAGAGTAAAGAGTAAAATTAATAAAACTAAATTTATAAAATATACAGGTAAGTAAGTAATAATGGATCTAACAATTTTTTTTTCTACTTAAATAAGAACAAAATATTTAATTTACTTTTTCACGAATTCGCTTCAAGTCACAATAATAGTCGTCCTGGCAACACAGGATATAACCTCAATTTTATAACATCCTATAAAGGTGTCTCATATCTTCTCAAAATTTATTGGGGTAAATAAATCATAAGATGAAGCACGCCCAAATACAATATCCTTACATTATTGGATAAATAAGCATTTACAGTAGACGCGAAGTAGCAAATGCAATAAAGGCAAAGACCAACACGCGAGGGTGAACCCAAGAAGAGCCCAGGTTTCCCTTGTACGTGAACTGAAGCTGTTTTTCAGGACAGCGTAATCTACTTTACTAGCGCAGCTGCCGCCAAAATGAGATATCCTGCCGGCATGTACTTAAAGAGAGCTTTAATTCAATCTAATTTAGATAAAATATTCGTGCCCCATCTTGACCTAACAGAAGAGGATGGTAGACGCTTCATTATGGCCCCAAACTCTACTTTTTAATATTTTCTTTAATCAATTTTTACGTGGAACAAAAGAGTGCCGTTTTCTCATTAAGTTTGTTGATGCAGAGGATCTCTTCTAGAAGAATTAAATTATATGATAACTTTTTTTTTACATCACATCGGAATTAAAAAGTATAGTAATGTGATAAAATAGGGGAGCATAATAATTATAAATGTAGATTAATAAGGTACGTTTTTATAAGATGTCGTGGCAGTTTAACTAACTTTAAGAGTAAATGCCTTTGAGTTAGAGAAGTTAAATTTGAGAACGAAAATCTAATTATCTTAATAATTATTGACAATGGATTCTATTTACTTCGCATAAGAACTGAAGTGGTAGAATATAATTTGTAAAAACTATTAAAAGCAAAATAACTTAAAATGAAAATAACAAAAATAACCAAACAGCTTCTAATTTATATTTTTTTGGAATAATAAGAGTAAATTTTTGACTATTTCAAATAGGCTATGGCAGACAATATTATAAAGTATGCAAGATAACCCAACCCACTAAATTTGCACAGAAAAGAAACTAAAAAAAAAAGTTTTTTGAAAATTTCCAAGCATGCGTGATTTTTCCAAACTAAAATAATTATGTTACAAAATAGTCTTTAACCAAGCAGGGCTTAATTCTAAAAAACAAAAATGCAAATCAAGAATTTTTTATTTTTTATGAGAGTCCGTTTCACCTATCCGGGATTTCACCTATCCACACTATACGTATTTTCCGCCTGACGGTAAAAATACAATTGAAGCGGATCGAAAAGAAGGTCCAGGTCAGATCAGATTTATTGTTAATGTAACATATACTTAAGAAGTGAAGCTATTTGAGTTATTGTGTTCCTGCACTATTTTGTCGCAGCGCTATTGTGTAATTACGCTATTTTACCGCGGCGCTGCTGTGTCTTTGCCATGTTTTGTTGCAGCGCTACTGTGTCATCGCAATTTTATCACGACGCTATTTTGTCATGGGATGTTTTTTCTCGGCGCCATTTTCCACCATACAGGGTGAGTCAAATTCGATTTACATCATTAGGATCTCGGAAACTAGAACAAGATACAGTATGCTTAATAATAAAAATCTATTACTGAAATATCCTGAAAAAACTGAAAATACGGGTTTTCTCATTTTAGCCACATCATCTTTTTTATTATTGTGTATGAAAAATCATTCCAAAAACTTTGGAACGAAGTTAGATTTTCGTTGAAAAAATTTCCAAAAGTCGCGTTACTTCTACAGGGTGTTCCTTCACAATCTCAAAAATCCCGTTTTTGTCACCTCGTCATACGATCGATTGATGGACCGCGTATATCGGTTCATAGCTGATTATTCATAGCGCATGTCAGTTTGTGATGATTTCAAAACTGTGAACAAGTTGGAACGCTTTTGAAACGGGAACCTGGAACTGTCGTAGTCCTATTTGGTGCGCTTAAATCTTGTTAAAACTAACATTGCCTCTATCAGCTATAAAACTTTATGACTGGCGTATTTAATTTTGGAGTTTATCAAAAATGGGAGCAAAACGATCGTGATTTTTAAGTTTTATCTAAATAGTTTTGGTATCTTATTCTATCCCTGACCTGACATTTCCAAATCATCATCACTGCTAAATCGTAATATAGTCCGATAAAGTTTAAAAAGTCATACGTATCGATTAAGAAATACACTTCCTTTTGATTGTTCGATTTATTTTGTTCCATATACGTTGTTCTCATAGAAACCGTCAAGTTTGTCTAAACACTCCATCCCGCATAAATAAGTATACGTCAACATTGGTTTTGAATGAGAATTAAATGCACAGCACAAAGGACAGAATGTCATTACGTGAATACATTTTTTGCAGTTGTCAGTGGCTTTCAAACTGACGTAAGCGGTTCAATTCATTGTTTGAATGATTCCTTCAATAATTTACGCTCGTTCACAACTGTTTGACATTTCCTGGTGAAATTAAAAATAGTAATTCGGACGTTTAGTGTGATGTCACATCTGACTTTTTAAACTTAATCGTACCATATTAGTAAAATCACTATAAAAACAATAAGAGAGAAGGTACAGGTTGAACTGACAGCTTATATGAAAAAAAAAACAGCTCTGCGTCAGTCGATTCCACCAGTTTCCAAACAATTAAGCCGTTTTTTAGCGACGCAGCGATTGGGACCAGTTTCGTTCCGTTTCAAAACGCACCGTTTCAGCGACGCAATGATGACGTCACAATCGAACCCAGTGCGTGTCGGTTTGAAACGGATTTAAATTTCGGTTTGAACCGCATTTGATCCCGGACAACTGTCATTAATGTCAATATTGTCAATTATGGCTTTTTTTAATTTGTAGCCCCTTTTTATTTGCATTCCTTACCTGTAAAATACTTCTCTAGATATGCATTCCTATTTACTTCAGTCAGTAATTCAAGGATTTCAAGGAATGAATGTTCTAAATCATTTCAAGGATCATCCTAAATAATTGAAAAAAATCGTGTCCCAAATAAGAAGGTAACCATACTTCATTGTAACCATCAATACGACAATGAGTTATATTTTGCACGTACGGAATAGCAAATAACAAACTATCTTCTTCGTTATCCAATATCCACTTAATTAACAATAATATTTCGTTCAGATTATTGGAATAATCTGATAAGAGTAGTACCTCTCTTAACACTGATGTGTGGTTATGTTTTCGTTTTTAAAGCGGTTTTAAAAACCAACATTTCAGCGGTGGTAGTAAACGATGACGTCAAATCAAACACGGTTCAAAACACTCTACCGAAACGGTGCGTCGCTAAAAAACGACTTTAGTGAATCGAAATAACGGTACAGAAACGAGTTCGGAATCAACCAACTTTTGGTTGGAACGATATTTATTTCAACCCCTAGCCCTACATCGTACAAATGTTTTTGGAACTCTCAGAAAGTAATGCGCATGTCTTGAACCATAATTTTACGGTTTTTTACGGAACAAACCTATACCTAATGTAAGCGACTTTGCAAATAAAATAAAATAAAAATTTGTTTATAATTCATAAATTACTTACTATAACGTTACTTAAACTGTGAAAATCATTTGTGTTAAATTATTATTTCAAACAATCTGAAAATGTAAAAATATATAATATACAGAATGTCCCAATTTCAAATATGAAAGTTGATGACTTCGGGTACCTATAACCGGAAGTAGTATCGCATATGATTATAAATATGTTAGTTTAGATTGTTATTAAAATTGAAATCATGAATGTACACATTTTCAGACTTCTAACCCAATAACTTTTCCATTCATGAATGACCTAAGGTTCTCGTGCCGCCTCCAGATTGATCTTAGTTTACGAGGTTTTCATATTAGAAAGACTAGAAAGATTAGAGTGTTCATAAGGTTACGGCCCCAATCTAATAAGCCTTTAATAAATAAAATATATCGGGTTGTCATAAAAAAATCCACGCTCCAGTCACCTCTAAAATTTTTGAATCCTAATTCGTGAATAAATTTATAAACATTACATTAAGGCAAAAAATGCTCCCTAGGCCTCGAAGTTTAAAACCAAACTGTTCCAAAGCAAATGGTGATAAATTTAGATGGAGTTTCGAAACCGAGAACTCTAAATAGTTCTACCCATCAGGATCAAAGTAACGAACTTTAGAATAAATATAGGTTTGAGGACGAGGAGTTAGCTCACGCTTATTTCCCTTCAGTTCCGCAGATGTGACGCAAAATCGATATTATGCAAAACAGGGAGTCAATCTTAACATTCTGCCGCGAGTAGCATACGGAATTATTTTATCGCTCGTATTAATATGTTGGTTGGCCTTGAGCTAATGAAAGGGTGCTTTTAATTCATCAAAAAATACACACAACAGCTTTAATTATAACGTTACCTTAAAGTGTATTTACTGGTACGTGATATGCAAATTGGAGTAAATATTTTAACTTATTTATAAATAGCCCCACCATTATTTCATGACAATAAGCAAATTTGTAAAGGGGATATGGTACAGAGAACTAGACCTTGTAAATGATATTGTCATTTGATAAGAGAACTAGAATACTCTTATTATAACATTTGTGTTTTTTAGTTCCCGAACGTATAGGGAATTCCCATTGTAAATATAAATAATTGCTGTAGGTACATATATTGTCTCCCCTAATTATTTTACAGTAAAATTTTTATTAAACACTTGTTGAGGAAAAAAAGTTGTTTCTGATTCTGCAACTGGGCTTCAGTTGGTTCAGTTAGTTTTAAGCGAAAATCGTGAAAAAGTTTTCAGTTTTTGACGTCATCTTCATCCTTTTTATTGCATTGTGACGCCGTTTTTTTCATTTGATATCATTTTTATTTCTTAGAAAATCAAGTCAATGATCAAAATGACGTCACATATTGAAACCATTTTTTTCCGATTTTCTCGAAAACGGTTGAACCAACTGAAATCCCAGTTGAACAATCAGTAGCATTTTTTTCCATCAACAAATCTTACATTTACCATTTTACAATAAGTAAAATATCGATGGTCTAATTCTAATACCCTGTATTGTAACAATAACGACCCGGGCCTCATGGTCTGTGGCGAAAAGCCACCGTGTGATCGTCTATTTACCTCTGGGTTTCCCCTAATAGGACCGCTGTGTTTTCCTACGTTGTGTTTTCCTTCTCGGCCAATTTATTCCCGCGTATTAGCCCTCAATCCTGGTCACGGCACCAATGTAACGGAACGAACCGGGCCCGTTCGTCTTTCGCGAAAAGCCACCGTGATCGTCTAGTTTTCCGAATTTCTCCTAATAGGACCGCTGTGTTTTCCTACGTTGTGTTTACCGTAGTTTTTACCGTAGTCACCCCTGCTCTTTGGTTGAGGTATGCCAGGATTAGTGTGGCCGAAACGGATGCGCAAAAGAACCTACTATGACTCATGGTATCTCGGTTGATTGGGATTGATTTCGGAAAAGCGGGGAAATTTACTAAGACCTGTCGTTAACTGTGGACTTCCTGTCAGGGAGTTTAAAAGCGAGTGATAAGCGAGAGAATTTGTTTGCAAGAGCGTAAAATGGTAAACGGCGAGAGGGGCTGTGATTTTGCATAGAGAGTACAAAACAATGGAAAGCGAATGATGAATTCCTATTAGCATAGAGAGCATAAAAAAGTGGAAAACGAAGATAGATATATTTCATATATCTTTCATACTTCTATCTATTTCAGAAACCACTCTTTTGAACACTTGTGCTTTCTTATCATTTCGTTTTGTTTTTGTTTCGTTTCCAGACTACCCGGTATATTGCGGGAATGTCTGTCTGATTTCCTACTCAATGATTTTCTTTGCTTAATTTCCCTTTTCTGTTTTCTTTGATTTCATTTCAAGCAACAGCTCGAATTAATTAAAGAATACACCCATGTTGGTTACAGACTACCCGGGATATGGCGGGAATGTCTGTCTTGTTTGCCTATTCAACGTTTTTCTTTACCTAATTTCCTTTTTCTAGTTTCTTTGATTTCATTTCAAGCAACTGCTTGAATTAATTAAAGAATACAACCATGTTGGTTACAGACTACCCGGGATATGGCGGAAATGTCTATATGGCGGAGATGTCTGTCGCTGTTTACCTATTCGATGATTATTGAATTCTCATTTTGTATTTTAATGAGCTTTACTCGTTGACTCGCTCTTCCTTTCGTTTGGGAATTTTTATGAGCGTTTATTGCTGTGGGCTTTAACCCGATACACAGGCACACTCCACCCTACTTTTATGACCACTTGTTTGTTAGTCGAGTTTCTAGCTTGGCCTGAATGTCGAGAGCAGTGTTGCCATGTTTGTTTGATTTCTACCTCCTCTTTAAACATTATACGAATATCTTTCCAATTTGCTTTTTCCCTTTGTGAAAGCGGTTTTCCTGAATTAACGTCATACTCATGATTGTTGTTTTAACTCATTTTGTTTATTTTTTGTGTCGTCGTTTTGCCTCACTGGGCTACCTTTATTTGGCCACTTTTGGACCGTCAATACCTATTTGCCCTGCGGCTACCTTTTTGTTCTACCTGGCCTCGTAAGGCGATGAGTCAATATACCTTATCATTTCGAATACGACGTTCTCTGCAATTCGCAGTTTTGTTTTGCTATTTTAAATGTGATGACCGACTGACCAAACTAGGCCGCTATTCTAAGATTATTCCGCAGGCTTGAGTGATATGAACTTTTTTAATAACAGCCTGCTCAAGTTAGGCGTGGAATAGCTCATTTTTTATGGACATAACAGTATAATCACAAAAATACAAAATCTCAAAATTGTAATCTACCAAAAAATATTTTTTATCTTCATCGAGTGTCTTCAGGTGTTAACATGTTGCTTATCTTATTATGGTTTCTCACGACAATTGATAAAAAAATGTTATTTTTTTAAATAAGGTACAGGATGTTAATTTGAAGTTGAGACTAGGAAAATCACATGCTTTGGAACTTTGGCGAATCTTATCTCCCCTAAACTTTTTAGGCGAAAGGATTAAATGGGACATTTTTCAAGATTGAATATCTGCTTCTGTTGTTGTAATAATATTTTTCGAGATAAAATTTTTGTCATGAAAAAGTATGAAAAAAGAAAAAACCATACCGTTATGGTGTTATATGGGACAAAAGGTGGAATATTAAAATAATTGATGACGTTAATTCACTGGGTTAGATCGCCTGATGGTTCGTAGGTTTCAAACCCTTTGAACTTCTATGCCAATGGAATTAAACAGTTATCGATCATAATCATCACCGATAAATAGTTGAGCCATAGTTATGGTATATTGTCAAATAATATTATGTAATTCAATTTTATAATTTATTTGGAAAAACTGTAATTTATTTTTATTTATTTTTATTTGTTAAATTTTTTGTGATATTGTGAATTTACGTGGGATAATAAAATAAATTTACATTTCAATATTGTTAAACGATTTTTGTACATTCCTATTTTGAATTAAGTCGTAAGAGAAATGTACTGGACGTAGTAATGTACCAATTTCCTGTAAACTGGAATCAACATGCACATCTCCCATTATAACTCACTGCTTTCGCATTGCTCGCGTGCTTTTCTTGAAGACACGACTGATTGAAAAATTGCTGGACCATAGAAAATTCAAGCTATAAAAGTGGATTTCACTTAGAAGTAAAAAAAGAATTTAGCTTTAAGAGAGCGTTGAATCATTCACAATGGATTGCTCTAACTGAATAAAATAGTTTAAAGGCTATACCCAAGAGAGTTGTAATAATGTTATTTTTATTTTTAACCCGACAACTTCTATAAATAAGTATCCTTATGATCTTCACTGGCTTCCGGAATGATTTCCATCAGTAAGTGGCATATGTAGGTACTTCTTATTATCGATTCACTTTGGGGAATGCAAGATAGTTTCTTATGGCGGTACTATTCACGCTTACGGTACGGTAACATTATTCCAGCTTGAAGATTCCAAATGCTTGGACCGAATTAGAAAAAAAAAAAAAAATAGTCGATCCCAAAAAAAAAACAGAGATGAATCTTCTTTTTATGACTGTTTTAAATTCGGAGTGGTTCAAATTTTACTTAAAAAATAGTAATTTTCTATTATAAATAAAATTGTTTAAATGGACAATTTTTAGAAGAAAAATTGGCAAGCCTAAAGTGAACTGATTTGAGAAAATTAAAATTACTTTACCCTTGGTGCTTGTGGTAATGATCAACGATGTTGGTGGGATTTTTTTAACGTAGGTGCGAGTTGAAATTTCCTGGAAAGCTGCCTTCTAAAGATAACATTATCTCCTTTTGTAAAGTTAATCCGTAACTTACGGTAGACAAGGCACGTACTTTAATGCGTATGTGACAAATTCACATAAATGTTTATCTGGCGGAAATTTACAATGCTCGTAATATAAACACGCTGTTGTGTTAAAGACAAACTGATTTGTACGGGTTAACCCATTCTAACCCACCACAATAAATACTCCAGTGATTCGAGTAAAGGTAAATGTTTGAATCCGGGCCCTATCTATCCCAAAGGTCAAGCAGAATCCGGTGTCTGATTCTGATAAGTGTTCTCAGTCCTGACTGGTGTCGGCCACAAGTCGGCTTCCCCTAAAAGGGTTCCCATTTCCTCCACTTCCTATAAGTCACTAACCGGAAGCGAGTGTTAATGATAAACTCCCTTAATATTATTACACAACTTGTGACACTACAGTAGTAATTTGTAATTTAATTACTTTTGTAATTAGTTTGAGGTAATGGTTCTAGGAAGTTGATGAAAAATTTAGTCCCTCATATAGAGATATAAATTTCTAAGATGCGAAGATTTGAGGGGGGACCAAAAAATAATCATGGTTTTGTTAACGCGGAAATTGTTCTGGTAGTAGAGCTTAGCTCAGCGTGGGTGATTTTTTCACTGCAATTCTCGACAATTTTGCTCGTAACACGGTTAATAGTGAAGAATATACTTGACCCAGGTATAGTTCATCATGATTATTTCTTCCAGATTCTAACAGATTTTTTTGCCCCCAAACGGCTTTGGAGCAATGCAGGCATCTAATTAATACCTTCAAATATTCTTATTATTCAATATTCTGCTGATTTTTCTCTGCAAATCGAAAATAAAGAAATTTCAGAAGTCTTTCAATGAAGTTGCAAAATTGAAAAAAGAGGTCAAAATTTTTGTCGATGTTAATCACTAATCATCAAATGTTGTGTAATTAGAGAAAAAAGCAGGGACAGCGTTTCATTACCGTCACTTTAATAAGGCACCGCTATATCCTAGGAAACCGTGCATGACCTTAAGGAAACATATTCTGAAAAAAGACCAGGTTCTTCTGACATCCATTTTTCAAATAATCGGTCAATTGATTCAACAATCATAGGGATTCCTTTAACAAATAATCTCATCCTTTTGCAATGTGAACGAAAAATTTAAATTTCATCTATCTCTCCCTTAGACTATATTAATAAATATGGACCGCGCATTCCCTATCTTAGCTTGAAGTCAGTTTTGGTTTGTTGATATTCTCTCTCGCACTCATATGCTGTTTCTAGCGGGGTAAGGGTAACGACGTAAAACGTAAACAAACAGAACGCAACGGCAGTGGCGCGCTCGAGTTCAGTTATAGGAAATGTAATAATTACATAAATTATAATAATGATCATAATATTCATAATATTATTATTTTATTTGCAGTTTTTGTTACAAAAAACATAAATTATTGGAATACTAATAGATATTAAATTAAGAAAATATACAATTTCTTACATATTTAGTTGATTTTATTCCAAAAATAAATTAAACGAACCTAATTGAAAATATGTCAGATACCTAATCACTAATTTTAAAATGCCCTGTATTACTAAAGTTTTGTTCTGATATTGCTGGGAGTGAATTCGTCTCAATTTTAGAAGAATTAATTGCCGATAAAAAATGAAAGATCATGGAAAAAGTTCACCACATTTTAAAAATTTGCACCTTAAAATTACTAATAATCTGAATTTTTTTTAACGTTCGTGCAACCGGGTCAAAGTCTTCTATTTCATATTCTTTGATGATATTGTTTGAATATTATTCCCCCTCTCCATATTCTGATTATCTTAAATTAGAGGTTGACAATAATAGTAGGTAATATACTTTCAAAAAGTCAGTATTTTTTATTTATTTAAATGGAATAATTTTTCCAAGTTGCATTTTTCAAAGTATTCAGTAGGTATTCAGTATGCTTTCGAAAATGAAAAAAAAAACTGTCAAACAATAATTGTTTTCACAAATTAAAAGATAAAACACTTACACTACGCTACGCCCATGACCATGTATGCTTTGTTTTGATTGACGGCTTTGCGTTGCTTACGTAGGAAACTGATAGACTTACCTTCTTTCGAAGTTTTCTCACAAACAGAACACGTTTTCGCCACTTTTTTCTAACTTAATTGAAAAATTAATTATTTAAGCTTAAAACGAGTAAAAGCTAGAGCTGAAAATATAAATAACAAGGAACTTACAACTGTTTGAAAAACACGAACTCTTATTATGGTATTTATGTAAACAAGCGGTCTGACAGGATGTAAACATTCATGTTGCCAGATGTAGCAAAGTAAAACGGGTATAAGGGATCCATCGATGTTTATTGCCCACGAATAACACTGGAGAGGTTGCGCTCTTTCATTGTAAGTGCCAGTTTCATTATTGATCTGGCATTCATTGTTTTGAACAGTCTTGTTTGGAGAGTGAGGGATGTCGGAACACTTTTTCAGTGTTTATGTCTTGGTCCATATTTATTAATATAGTCTAAGATCTCTCCCTAAATGACGGGAGAGATGGCTCATTCATTATATTTTATCAATTGTGGAGAATCAAATCAAAATCAGCTGTTATTGTCAATTGTTGCGGTTGACAACAAAAATAGTATACAACACAAGATATAACAATAAAACTGGCAGTCCAATTATTTTAAAACATTGTCTCTAATAAATCACTTTTTCAGGAAACATCCTCTTTAAGCCTAGTACTTAATTATAATTGAATATTTTTTGAGAAAACCAAATTATCTTTCATAGTTTCTCACAGATTTACTTATAATTATTATGCATAACATTGTATATCAAGTCATGAAAAATTCATGAGTTGATAAAGTTATGTAAACGATGTTATTTAGGTGAATTCAAACTTACTCGTAAGATAGACAATCACCCGAATTAAATGCATTAAATCAAAATCATGAATACCTTTCAAGTTGCCTTTCAGCTGTTTCACTTATAGTTACAAAGTTTTAATAGAAAGGAAAATGTGTGATCTGGAAATGTTTTGTACAGAACGACTAGAATTTTTCATACTCACAACCAAACATTTCCTTTTATGTTACTGAATTTTCAGCTCGGTAAATGATGCGGGTATTTATATATTTGTTATCCGCTTTTTCTCTTTTATGCTTCAATGAGTTATAATTTTAATTCTGTATAGGCACCAAAATAATGGCGTTTAAATATTTTTTGTATCCATTAACTTTGTAGCTCTATAAGCAACATGAAACTCACAATTTAATTATACGAGTATATTATTTTCGTTGCAGAACTCTTTATTGTGCCAATATGTCATTTGGAACATTATTGAAAACTACTCGGCTTACGTGATCGTGTTATTGCAATAAAACATTACCTACATTTTATTCGTAAATTATTAAAGAGTTCTCTTTTTTAGCCGAAATACTTTGAAATGTTAAAACATATCAAAAATACCGTACACCGTTTTTTGATATCTTGAAAAATAGTTGTTTTTTGAAGCCAAAGTACCTACCTAATATAAAAATAAGTAATTTTTTCATGCTACTTAAACAATAACATTATTCCTATTTTCAGACTTGTTGGCGACTTCCAATCACGATGAAATCAAAATTTTCGCTAGATTTGAGGTAAGTTAATAAGATTTTACTTATTACTTGATCTTGATTGAAAGACAGGTTATTAGCGAATACAGCGGCGCAATTTTGTTTCCAAAGTAGGTACTGAAAACGAAAAAATCTGATTAATAAACTTCCTCATTGAGAGACATGTTATTAGCGCAAACTGCCAGGATTTTTTCTGAAATGTTTGGAGTATGGTGGAAATGTCCTTCAAAGGCAGATGCTCATTTCCGCTTTAATACCCACAAGATAGGTATCGATTAAAATCGAGCTACTTCCTGTTTTAGACGCCTGATAATGAATAAATAGCCGACAAAATTAGACTTGCTCTTGCAAAACACTTTTGTAGGTGAAGTAGGTAAGTAAATAACAAGAGAATTTTGAAAACAAAGTTAAAATTAAGACCGTATTGCAACATTGCATAATCGTTCATCTTTATTAAGATATTAGTACTGGATTCCCCTTCCCGAAAAGAGGAATAACTCTTTATCAATTAAATTATTCTCTGCAGATGCTATTAATTTTAAATAAATTACCGCCCCTTGATCAATGCATAATAAAGTGATAGTATCATGTTAGCATGAACGGTAGTACATTTTTTAACATCTGAAAATTATAGAGGAAACTTTTTAAATTAGAAATTGTAGCGTCGTCACTATTAAACGTTCAACAAATTGTTATATTTTTTATTTATTTTCGCGACTAACAATTTTCCAGGATATTTCAGAAACGAATGAAAATTTCTTAAATATTTTAATCAGAACATTCTTATTAAGCGTTTCCAAGATCCCATGTACTATGCCACTTAATCTGAACACCCTTTATACCAAGGTATTGCATACAGGGTGTCCCATAATATGTGGGCAATCCTCCGGATTTGGGTAAATTTCGTAAAAATAAATGAAAAAAAGGCTATAAAATTAATTCCTCGGAGACACCCCTACAAAGATATTAGCTGTTGAAGTTGAGGGTTGAAAATCAATTTTTTGCAATAACTTTTTTATTTCTTGACCGATTTTGATAATTTTTGGTGTTATTTTGTATTATTTTAAACTGTTTAGAATAGTGTTTCTTAATCTTTGGTAACACATACATAGACCTCGGGATGGCATAACCCTCTCATTCACTTGAAAGAAAACAATAAAAATAATAATTTTACAGATTTGTAAGGTAAATTTTCTTTTTATTTGACATTTTTTACATAAAAAATGTATCTTTATTTATTTCGATAGAGCGAACCGTTATCGAGATAAACGTCCTTCTAATAGGTGATGCGTCGCAGGAACTTTCTAAATTTCAAGTAAATTTTAACAAGATGGCTGACCTATGACAGTAAATTGAGCAGGAAACAAAACAATAACTTAATTATATACACGTCAGTGTCAAAGATTTCATTTCATGCAGATTCAATTCTAACTGATTTTCTGTGTATTCAGCGTTTTTGTAACTCATTTTAAAATCAGTTAGAATTGAATCTGCATGAAATAAAATCTTTGACACTATTTGACGTGTATTTAATTAAGTTATTGTTTTGTTTCCTGCTCAATTTACTGTCAAAGATCAGCCATCTTGTTAAAATTTACTTGAAATTTAGAAAGATCCTGCGACGCATCACCTATTAGAAGGACGTTTATCTCGATAACGGTTCGCTCTATCGAAATAAATAAGGATACATTTTTTATGTAAAAAATGTCAAATAAAAAGAAAATTAACCTTAAAAAACTAAAAAACTGTAAAATTATTATTTTTATTGTTTTCTTTCAAGTGAATGAGGGGGTTATGCCATCCCGAGGTCTATGTGTGTGCTACCAAAGATTATGAAACACTATTCTAAATAGTCCCAAATAATACAAAATAAAACCAAAAATTATCAAAATCGGTCAAGAAATAAAAAAGTTATTGCAAAAAATTGATTTTCAACCCTCAACTTCAACAGCTAATATCTTTGTAGGGGTGTCTCTAAGGAATTAATTTTATAGCTATTTTTTCATTTATTTTTACGAAATTTACCCAAATGCGGGAGATTGCCCACATATTATGGGACACCCTGTATAATGCAAATAGTTTTTGTTAACTACACTGTACATTATAGTGACAGTTTAATACTTTAAGGACTTTAAGGACACGACCATGCAATTTCGGTCGTGATAGATATACTCAATTTCAGCACAAAGTTTACCAGAAAAATGACGTTCAAATTCTACTCTGGAGAGGGTAGAATGGTCAAGTAAAAAATTCCAAGAGCGAGTTGAAGCCAGAATAATGTTAATTTAAAATTCACAGTGGAAGTTGATCGAATTGGATGAAATGAGGTCATCGGAATAGTTGAATACTCCTCGTAGTGCTTCGCTGCATCTTAAAGTGTCCTCTTACACTCTATAAAATTTCAAATAAACCTGGAGGTTCTTTCAAATTTATACCTCCATTTTTCTTGAGAGAATTCCAGGATTTCATAGAATCAGGACAGTAAAGGACAAATAAGTAAGGAGAACTTGTTAGTTACTTCAGCAAGGATTTTCTCGAATTAATAAATAAATGTCTCATCCAGTCTTCGTAATAGAGACTTCTTCTCTTCAATTTAGACATCCATTATTGCTACTGTGAGACACTTTAAACTTCCAACAGCTGCAATAAAAGTGCAATTGTTTAACTCTAATACAGGACTCTCGAGAAGACTAAATTTAAAGTGCTCCTGGAACACAGGACGTGACATGAGAAGCTGTTTTGCTCATTTTAAATTAAATACAACATGTAATACCTACTGCACTTCTATTTATTTAAAGTTTAAAGTAACAGTCAAAGTGGCCTTAAAACACAAGAAAAACTCTATAATGGAAATGTCCTTCCGTTGAAAAGAGGAAAGAAAAGAAAAGGCAATCATGTGGGCAGGTTGAATTCGATCAGGCTCACATCACAAGGGACCAGAAAATCAAATTGATGGAGCAAATATCCCTAAAGACTGTCCGCAAGAAAGACAACAGCAGGCTATATCAAAGTAAATTTACTACAAGATTGTATTTGTTTCGCTTAACTTTCTACGTGTTTAAAAAAGGAAATATTCTCGATCTTGCAGTGTGTTGGTTATCAGAGAAAAAAATTGTTCATATTTAATGTCTAAATAACACAACAAATAACAAATCGAAAGCTTATTTTGATAATTACTATATTATTTTAGTGTGGGTGTATAAAAAATTTCTTACAATTCTCCTAAACAATTAGGTTTATGGAGCCTGGTCATAGACGAGCTCTTCGGGTTACTCACCGAGAACGGCACACTTGAATCGGGTATGCCGATGACATCGTCATCATGGCCAAAGGAAAATATGAAGGAACACTCTGCGACATAGTGCAGAGGGGATTAAATTAACTTCTAATTAACTGAATTTAAATTAACAAGATAATCTATTTTAAACGTTAATTTTTACCGTTAAATCAGATTTTCTTGAAGCCTGTAGACCTTTCTCTGCTCGCTTGATTTAAAATTTCGAATAAATATGCCAAAAGAAAAAAAATGTGCGAGCAGAGGATGCTACTCCCTCTGGCTCCGTTCGGGTACTTTCAAATTTATTTGAACCCAAAGCGGAACAGAGGGTGTTAAAGATCTTAAAATGAAATTACAAATTTTTAAGTAATCGTCTAGATCAATTTTGTCTCTAAAAAGTTTCCAAAAAGTTTCCAAAAAGCTTGACCTGCCCTACGTTGTGAATATTTGAACTACAGGTCACACAAACACTAAAATAAAAGACACACTAATAATTAACAATTTATTGGAATGCTCCAATTAAACAAAATTAAATTTCGAGGAATTGATAGTAGTGTATCGTGAGATTATTTACTTAAAATTAGAATTTTTCACTTATCAACTAAACAATATGCCCGGTTTACACGTATCCAGTAATTTAGTCGAGCGGTCGAGTAATTTAGTGCTCGACCTGTGTGAACACTTGTGTTTTAGTCAAGTCAGCTGGCTTGGTCGAGTTAACAGTCGAGTTTAGTAAATAGAATCCTATTTTTTCAGTCGAGTACAAGTCGAGTAGCCTTCCCCCTTCCTTTTTTCAGCTGAACTAAACGCGTGTAGACGCGTCTCGTCGCAGGTGATTATCAGATTAGTAGAGTATTCAGCAAAACAAACCAAAAAATTTGAGAGTGTTTTATTATTACTGTTGCGCAAAACATGGCACGTCATGGTGGTCTGAAAATACAACATATAAATTTGTTGTGGAGTATATCAAACATGAGTGCCTGTGGGATGTTAGAGACGAGAGATATAAAAATCGACAAATGCGTCAGGCAGCTTATGAAAAAATGCAGGAAGTGATGGGAATCCAGGCATTTGAGCAGAATGAAATTGTTCAAAAAATTAAAAACATTAGATCAACGTATTCTCAAGAGCTAAAAAAAAAATTATTTTATAATTTTATAAGGTGTTTTATTATAGAACGAAATTTATTTTATTATTTTATTATATTTTATTATTATTGTTATTATTTTATCGGCATCTACTACTCGACCACTCGACTCATACTAAATAAAATACAAGTGCGCATGTGGACACCTGTTTTTACTCGTCTTTTAGTTACCAACTCTACTAAATTACTTGACCTGTGTGAACAGAAAGCTCACTCTACTAAATCACTCTACTCTACTAAAGCACTGGATACGTGTAAACCGGGCATTATACATAATATCAAAGATTAGACAAAGTCATTATTTAATTTAAAAGATAATAATTGGTCTATAAATGACCACCATACCATCTTCAATAGGCATTTACTAAAATTTGCACACCTAACCTTACTTAATTTGGCCAAATAATAACTTACTAAATTAAAAATTTAGCTTATAAAAGAAATGACAACATTATACCGGCTTGGTATAATTCAGTTTAGCAATATACAAAAATTGTAATATCAATTAGATATTCTCAAACTCATTTACTGGTCACAATGGTCCAAATTAAATCACTCCAATAACATCATTTGGTTGATGTGTTTCTCATTTTAGAGAACATAAATGAATTACAAAATAAATCTGATAAGGTACCTTGCAGTCCAATTCGTACTTCAAGTTGAAAAGCAAGTGAAACGGGAAAATCCAAAAGTAGGATGGAAAACCACGCTTCCTCCTTCCATCGTTGATAATGTCCGACCACCATCATCGGTCTAGACCATAAAAAAAAACAAAGAAAGATGGCTCCGCTTTATCCAAGGAACGCCATTCTTCCAAAACTGCTCACCTCAGCAAAACTCTTGAGTAAATGATGATCCCATACCAGAAACTATAATCGGGACATTCCGAAACAAAAACGGAAGACAAAAGCCAAAACCAAAAGGAAAAGCCAAACGGAAAGGCCCTGAAATCAAATTAAATAATCACTATCTGAAATTTTACCAAACGCCATCTTTTCTTACCGAAATGAATTATCTCATCCAAATCAGGCTTCTTCAATCCACTCCATGGTAATCAGCATCAACAAACTCATCCTACCTAATTAGGAACGACATAGAACATTAGCTTTGCTAAATAAAACTAAAACAACAACTTCATACCTGCGTTTTAAACCACCACTACATGAAACAATAACTAAATAAAATCACTTCACTGAACCATGTTCACCCAACGATATTCCAAACAGCAAGAACGACTCAGCCAATCTCGTCCGGTTCCCGACCTCACAATTCAATCGATAAATAAGCGCATGGTCGGTTGTCCGTTACATCGCTCGGTCACTTCGCCGAGTGGCAGGTGACAGACTCTGACTGACAGACTCATAATTCGAACTCGCTACTATGCCTCCAACTATAAAACCAGCGGAGTGTAGCATTCCAAAGGAACGCCATTTTCCTACGCCTTTTCTATTCGAAAATTCATTCGAAACAGATACGGAAAAGCGCACGCTACAAGCCAAACAAACATAAATTTGCACTTTAATATATGACTACAAATAGATGGTACCTACCTACTTCTAGAAAAAAGTCACCAAGTTATGACAGTCAAAGTTTTATATCTCTTAAAGACAAAACTAACAGACCTATATATAATTGGATGTTATGAATTTTTAAAACACTATAAAACGTAGGTATCACGTATTAAGAATTTTTCTCTGCTCGGTGTAGAATGTGTGGAATTTAATGGCACTAACTGAATTAAATCCTTTGGTTCTAGTTTGAATTAGTTGCTATCTAACACGCAATCGTTTAATACCCACCTCAAGGCTTAACCCAATTTATTGATTTATAAATTTATGTGTATATTCTATTCCTGCGGATAAACGTGGCAAATAGTAATTTGGTAAACTAGCGGATTATATTTTAGTAATTATCGCAGTTGTTGTTGTTTGCAACCTACCAGATTACGTCCAGATTGCATCGAAGAAAGCCCCCAAAAGAATTGGATATGGTAATTTCATCGCACTTCAATTAGCCAAATATTGTAATATCTTTAAAATTATGATTAATTCTCAAGTTTTACATATAACTGCGCTCGTTATTGTTATTTTATTTTTACTCGACTCTTCGTCATGGTATCGCCTGCGCACTACGCCGTTTTCCTAAATAACCTTTCAGAAAACATTTTATTTTGGAAAGTAGGAGGCACCACATTGTTTCCAGGTGTATTGAATGAAAAAATGTGGGAGGAAATGAAAAATGTATTATTCCCGAGGACGGGATTTCAACACGACCTGTTAGGCGAGTGCTGGAACGTTTGAGTGAATAATAGGTATTCTCCGCGAGATGAAGACGCTATTTTCTCTTAGACTGTTTGAGAAAATCATTAGCTAAATAAAAAAACCCTTTTAATAGAGAAGTATTTTCTTAATATGTATATATGAGTTGCCATATTTTAAATGATGCCAACTCAATGGCCAAAAACTCAATTCCCAGACATTTTAATTGTCACAGGTAGAGATGGCCGAATTTTACGAATTGCAAGGGCACGGCAATAGGTTGAAGATAAACTTAGAGCGGATTGCAATCGATCGTGTTTTTTCGGTCGAATTGACATGGTCAACCTTAACATGTTGACGTCATTCAGTTAGTTCCGAAAATCACTAACTAATTAACTGAAATTATCAGTAAAAAGAACATATTATTGA
The DNA here is from genome assembly GCA_910589415.1 of Malachius bipustulatus. NCBI lineage: Eukaryota > Metazoa > Arthropoda > Insecta > Coleoptera > Melyridae > Malachius > Malachius bipustulatus. Next base: position 50,430,066 of record OU342633.1, read on the forward strand.
TAATTAATGGTCGAAGAGAAAATAATTACATTGCACATAGGTAAATTCTGAATTTCTAATAAGAGCTTGTAGAATTTTCGTGATATTGAGAATAAGTTTGTAGATATTTGTATTGAACGCCAAACTTGATCATCATGATTTCTTCCTGCTAAAATCCCAGCTGGGAATGTCAGAAATAAATATGAAATATCAAGAATTGCTCTTCCGGGGATGGTCATCTATAGGGAAAGATTTCTCTTTGTAAGAAAGAAATAAGCTCAGAGCTTTGAAGTTTGCGATTTCGATTCGTTATTTCGTTTGGAGATAGTAGAAGTTTCCTGACCTGACAAACAAACTTTACTCGACATCATATTACTATCAAAAGTATAAATCGATAAACTGAAAAAACTAATTTTGGCACTTGTAGTTTGAAGATGATTCTAGCACGGGGGAGCGACCAAGTCGATTTCTATTACTGCCAAATTATGTCATCGCCTTGTAAATTTGTCTTTCATAATTTATTAAGCGTTCCAGCGCCACGTTATTGATTAAACATCAAGAATTCGTCTCCGAGGAACATTTTCCTACATTGCGTTTCAATACCAATTTATTTAGGCGTGTAAAAACATGACTAAATCGTTGCGATGTCAATAAAAGTAAATATACTGACACACCATTATCTCGAGGAATTACTTGATGGAAATCACCTTTTAATGATGTTAATGTAAGGCCTTTTGCTATCTAGGCCTCAGCGTTATGTCAAAACAGTGTCAGCCCTGCTGAATAATTTAAAGATGTTAAGACCTCCTTCATTTAGCGTAACCATTATGCTAATGTCGACGCTCTCAACAACGAACTTCGCGAATAATTTACAAGTATTCCTGATTTGTGTCGAGATAATTCAATTTCATCGTCACTCTTTGATTTTAGGGTTAATGTAGACACTAAGAATACATACCTACCACAAACGACTCTCGTATCATAGACGTGGAAAAGTTTAATATTTTCAACTCTTTGTTATCATTACTCCTAGCTTGTATACAAATTTTACCGGACTGAGTTTTACTCAAATTATTTATATTTCTAAGTGTTTGCAAGAGAGCTTGCGTTGGTAAATAAGCAGAGGAAAGAAGTGCATTTTATCCCAGCCTTAGTTGAACAAGGAGATACAATAATGTTTCATTCAAACAGGAATACTAAAATAAATTTTTCGTCAGGTAATATATGCTTCAAGATCGAGTTTTACATTTTATAGATAACGTCTGCTAGGTTCTTGTACTCTCTTAACTTTTAATCTGCTTATATGAGTTATATGCAACACAGTGGTAAAAGATAAAGGAATAATATAATTACCATTCCATTTACTATCAGTCAGCTAGGATCCTAAAAGATTGTACCTTCATAATAAAAGAGAACTTAGATATGTTACGTCTCGAAAACTGTCCAAAATAGCAGAAATAAATGGAATTGAATGGGCTTCTTTGTAAGTTGCTTAAGCGAAACCGCCGATAATCCACGCAAAATCGCCACTTATTCTTACCCTTGTGAACTAGCAATGCAGGAAATGACCATGCAGACTCCGATGGTTCGATTATCCTATTATTTAGCATCTCTTTTATCTCCTCGTCTAGGATTTTCTGGATAGACGGGGAATAGCGATACGGTCTAAGTCTTATTGGATCACCAATGGTCAGTATTTTATGTTCCACCAAGTTTGTGTGACCGATTCCATCACCCATTATTGCGAGATACTTTCCCGTAAATCCATAAAGTTTTTACCGTTGGTCGCCTGTGAACAGATCGCGAGAAACAACAGCAGATACGCCAACGATCTAAGAAAAAAAACGCACTAAGTAGTGTGCGTTTATTTTTTATTTTATTGTGCGTTTATTTTATTTATAAAGTGCCAATATTTTTTTCGCAAATCGGGAACAAACCAGATTCTCAACCAAAAGTCCAGGATTAAAGGAATAGAGAGTTGTGGCCCCACGTTGGGCGCCACCTTGTAATAACCAATTTCGGTTTAAGTAATATCAATTCCATTTTTAATTACTCGAAACCGCAGTTTAGGCTCGCTGAACCGGTTCGTAGCAAATAAATACGTAGCTAAGTTCTTTTGCTCATAACTTTATTGCATCTCGTAGGTATGAGCAACGCGAAAGGTAATATTGATAATTTCAAAAATAGCTTAAAAGCTCTTTTGTAGATGTTATACCCGCTTCCATTTTCCTAGACTGAATAGTTCATTAACTATTAATTTTATTATTTCGTTCGCATACCATCAACTGTGACAATCTGGATGCCATTAACTTGAACCATGAAAATTTAATCAAATATGTTGTGTTGAACAGCAGTTCAGCGCTTGATTAGTCTAAATTTAACCCCCCAAGTTCGTGACTAGATATCTGTAGGTACATATATCACAAAATTTAAGCGAATTACCAGCGAATATATGTATAGGTAAATGTCAAGGAAACTCGTTTATCGTTGGGTAATAATTGCAGTGGGTGTAATAATTGTGACAGTTTCATTCCTTCAAGTTCTTATCTTACCTGAAACGTCTTTAACGTTAAGCGTTTTGAAGGATCCAAAAAAGGTCTGCCATTTTAGCTACCCTCTTTCAGTTATTTTAGTATTTTTCAGCTTATTCAGTCTTTTTAATTCGAGGAAGGAAACGTTAAAAGATCTTACTTTCTTTCATTATATGATTATAAGATATTACTTTTTTTTAGAAAGGGGAAGTTATTGGCTTATATTTTTATATACCTAATAGTCTTTTGTTCCAGCAGTGATTTCGAGAATCGAAAGTAACTATTGTAACGTTTAGGACCCGGGCCCGTTCGTCTTTCGCGAAAAGCCACTGTGATCGTCTATTTAGGTACCTCTGGGTTTCCCCTAATAGGACCGCTGTGATTTCTTTCGTTGTGTTTACCGTAATTACCGTAGTCACCCCTGCTCTTTGATTGAGGTATGCCAGGATTAGTATGGCCGAAACGGATGCGCAAAGAACCTACTATGACTCATTGTATCTCGGTTGATTTGGGTTTCCTTCTGGAAAACGGGAAAATTAACTGAGACGTGTTGTTAACGTCGGACTTCCTGTCAGGGAAGCGAATAATGAGCGAGAGAATTCGTTTGCAAGGGCGTAAAATGGTGAAGAGCGCGAGAATTCGTTTGCAAGGGCGTAAAATGGTGAAGAGCGAGAGAGGCTGTGATTTTGCATAGAGAGTACAAAACAATGGAAAGCGAATGATGAATCCCTTTCGTGCATTTTCCAAACTCCAATCCATTTCGGATTCCACTCTTTTGCACACCTGTGCTTTCTTATTATTTCGTTTTGCTTTTGTTTCATTTCTGTTTACTTTCATTTCAAGCATCAGCTTGAATTAATTAAAGAAGACAACCACTTTGGTTACAGACTATCCGGGATATTGCGGAAATGTCTGTCTGTTTACCTATTCGACGATTTTCTTTGCCTAATTTCCTTTTTCTAGTTTCTTTGATTTCATTTCAAGCAACAGCTCGAATTAATTAAAGAATACAACCATTTTGGTTACAGACTATCCGGGATATGGCGGAAATGTCTGTCTGTTTGTCGAGTTGCTAGCTTGGCTTGGATATCCAGAGCAGTATTGCCATGTTTGTTTTGATTGCTACCTCCTCTTTAAACATTATACGAATTTCTTTCCAATTGCTTTTCAATTGTGAAAGCTGGGTTTTCCTGAATTGACGTCATATTCGTGATAGTTGTTTTAACTAATTTTGTTTATTTGTTGTGTTGTCGTTTTGCCTCACTGGGCTACCTTTATATGGCCTCTTTTGGACCGTCAAACCTATTTGCCCTGCGGCTACCTTTTTGTTCTCGTTGGCCTCGTAAGGCGATGAGTCAATATACCTTATCATATCGAATACGACGTTCTCTGCAATTCGCAGTTTTGTTTTGCTATTTTAAATGTGATGACCAACTAACCAAACTAGGCCGCTATTCTAAGATTATTCCGCAGGCTTGCCTGGGTAATAATTGAATGCTGGAATTTTTACGAATACCTATTCTGGAGCCGGCTTGTTTACGGATATCGAGACCAACCATCGATTCCACCGTGGTCCAAGGTTTTTACCCCTAACATCTGTTTAGAAAGCAGATAACTCAGTCCAGACTGGCAATAACATTTTATAGCTTTCTGCGGAGTTTGTTTTTAAATTTTGATTGAAGTTGACATTCGTATGATGTGCTAAAGGAGTTTTGTTTTGATTTGATTGTTAATTTGTTTTTGGTTGTTTTCAATTCCTATTTGCTGAATAGCAATTGGTATTCCGAGATTTATTTCGGTTGTTGTTTTTCCTGTTATTTGATGAGCAGGTATTTCACCTGACAGCCCTGCCCGGCTTGTCCTTTCTCTGAGGGTGCTTTTTTGCCCCGTTGCGTTCTACGATTTCCACTTTAAAGAGTCATGCTCTTTTACCGGCTACCTGAGGTCTCCATCTGGACATCGAGATGAATGCACCCCCCAACGTTTAGTAATCGAGTACCTATAATAAATCGGGTGTTGCAATGGAACTGGTATTTCCTGATAACGTATGCGAGTAGCAGGTGCTACATCTGGCAACCCTGTTCTGTTTTATATCTGGGGGTGCTCCGCTTCATTCACGGTGCCAATACAATAGCGAGGGAATTCATCTCACTTTCCAATATCGTATAATTTAAAGGGACTGCTTCCTGTCTAACATTTGCACTAAATAAACTCGGACTCTTGGAAAAATAGGATGATTGAATTATTTCTTATCACAGGCCGTTTTATTTATTAACAGGTTGTTCCTCCTGGGTTTGATCTTCCAACTTTCCTCCTAGCTCTCTCTCGATTTCCTATACGTGAATTTGTAATTTTTTGTTGATGTATTTCTTTCCTGCCGGGCTTATTCATTGACGAAATTGCGCAAGTACCTACTCTTTACTGTGTCGTCTAATACATAACTGATTATTTTACTTGATTTAAAATGCGGCCTGTGCACGTGAACATTGCGAATCGGGTTGATTGTTTTACGTTGTCGGAAATGTGGTTGAAATGATATCTGCCCTAACTAATTTCTCAAGAGGTTTTCCTGGGTTTAGGAAGGACAATTCGGCTGGAGTTCACACCAGGCCGTCTCTGGCCGAACTGCTGGTTAAGAATTGTGATTAGAAGTTTGTTTGGGTGCTATTTGACCCTAACTAAATTGGCAATGGAAATTCTCAGGTTGAAGAGTGACAATTCGGCTGGAGTTCACATAAAGTCATCTCTGGCCGGGTTGTTGGTTAAGAATTGTGATTAGAAGTTTGTTCGGGTGCGATTTGACCCTAACTAAATTGGCAATGGAAATTCTCAGGTTGAAGAAGGACAATTCGGCTGGAGTTCACATAAAGTCGTCTCTGGCCGAGTTGTTGGTTAAAGGAGTCGCTACCTGGAGTTCACAATATGCCATCTCTGGACAACGACTAAAGGGTTAAGGAATCAGATGCGACCTGCTTGGAAGCTGATCTTCATCTGTTTTGAGCTGCTGTAAGACGTCTGCTTTTATAGAAGCAGTGTCCCGCTTTCTAAACACGACACGCAACAATGCACCTTATTGGCACTGCCTTAGACCGTGATTTTATATGTTTTATTCCTTATCATATCTCACTTGTCTTAAGATTTGGCAAGTTGACCTCGCGGCTACCTTACTGAATTGTCCTGAACTTCAACTACACCTGCTCGCTGTTTGGGGACCGTGGTGAATTTCCGGCTACTTTCATTTATTTCTTTGCTTTATCGATTGGTGTAATTTTCATTATCGTGGGTGGAATACATAGCGACTTACTATTGTCTTTGCTAGGGGTTATTGTTTGATTCACGATTTCACAAATCTTTCCACCCGGTCTTGTATGTAGGTCACCTATTCTCAGTCACGCGGTTTGAGAGTGTCTTGATACAATGCCTGCCTTAACATCTGATGCGTGTCTACCCTAGTCTTGCCGGTCCTTCGGACGTTCTTTTAAAGGCTGGAATATTTTTAGCTAGAGCGATTCTCTTTTTCTGAATATTTAATGTGCTGGCAGGGATCGTTTACTTGATGTAACGGCGAGTGGCTGCGTTTTAATTTCCTAACAATTTTACCTTCAGGTATTTACGTACCTATTCTTGCACTGTTTGCTTTTTCGGTTTGGGCTGATTTAACGAAGGAGATGGAAATAATTTCCTTATCATCCTACCTAGGTGCGATCTATTTCACCATTGTATTCTGAAATGACGAAACTAGATTCATTTTCGGGGGATTGGGGAATACTTTAAAAAGGATCTATTTACTTGAATGGCCAATCTACTATACAGAATGTCTAAAAAGGTCTACTCTAAAAACTTTTGATGTGCAGTTCCTTCAAATGCTTTATTCCATCTTGCATAGATATCGTAGACGTAGGGTAATTAGTTACCTAAGTGTATTGGAACGGCCATGTATCGCGGGAAGTATTGATCCTAGAACCACGAAATTATTTTTTAGGAATAACCAAATGACTTCAAGAAATTCGATGATTTTTTTTCCAAAATTTTTTCACTTCCGGAAATAGCGGAATGTGATGGTCCAGTAAAGGAATAAAATTTTAGTTGAGAAATCTTACAGTTATTACAAGCTTATTATAATAACAGCTACTTCGTTATTTCAACAAAGATAGCCTACATATTATTTTTTTTTAATTGTAGGTAGTTTTCACAATTTGAATTTAAATTGAGTGGTGTATGAGTTATAAAACAAGTGAAAATAGCAATTTTCCAAATTCAAAGCAGTGTAGGATAATAACGGCTAAGGATATTTGGAAATAGCTTACATGTTCCTACCCTCTTGCTAATTCGAATAATCATGAAACTTCGCGCTTTCCCAAACATCGCACGCCGAATAGAAGTTGCCAAGCTTCTATATATCAAGACGAATCTTCAAAATACGATGAAAGTGAAAGTGGAATTCAATCAAACTAAATTACTTAAAGACCTTAAAGTTCCTTCCAGATCTGATATTACGTTTTCTGCCACTTCCAGGACGAAAGTGACTTGGATTGCCTCTTGAAAATTGTTGGGTTTCTTTCTCGGATACCGTAAGTATCCTCTAAAGTGACCAAGTTGGAAGAACTTTACTAAATGCGATAACGGAGGCCAACTTTTAGAACTGTGTCTATAAACACTGGGCGATATACACTATCAAGAGCCAATGAAAGGCGCCGCTTAAACTATCGCTCGTCTAATGGATCAATCAGCTCGTAGATTCCCCTTCTGCTGCCGTTTATCAACCGGAGATAAGTACGACTTCGGCGCAAATCAATTGATGCCGCAGTCAGATAACCCAAATTCGGGTCATTATCTTTCACGATATGATTCTCATAACGGCAATATGCGGATAACGTCACGTTTCGTAGATTTTGCGCTCGGAATTGAAAGAACGAGCAAATTAGTTTTTGTCAGTAAAACATCAACAGGAGATATTAGAATTTCTTATCTGGATGATAATGTAAATCAATAATATGGACGTCTTTCTATATATATATGCATTATTTAAATGGAAAAAGTTACTTTCAACGGGAATGGATCGTTTTCAAGAAACACACTACACTAGAGTGTTGAAGTTTTATGATACCTAAAGGATTTGACTGAATGTAAGGGATGATCTAAACAAGATAATAAATTGTCGAGAGATTCCGCCTCGTTCCAATAGCGAAAGCTCTATTTATTGGGCTACACCGTCGTGAATAGGCGAAATAATACTATTTTCTTGTGTTCACCAGGTTTTCTGTAAAATCAATGGGTCACGTCATTTTAACTTTTGAACTAACATTTAAAAAATTACTGAATGAGAAATATGTGGAACTCAAAAACTCCGATATTGGCAAAGTTTTAATTATCGAAGTGTGAAATTTGGCTGAGTCACATCAGACTGTTGACCTATTAGTGATAAAATTAATTTATTTTACATCCAAGTAACGAAGCGTACCTACTCGTCTCAGGGAAAATTTTAGACTCTGACATTTACGTATCATTGATTAAATTAACTCTTATTACCTCATAGGAACTCCTGCGAGACCTGTGTTATTAGGTAAATCCATCTGCCAGTTTGACAGCTCCAGTAGGTAATCTAAAATGACTTCCGTTTTGCTTTAGTTATTACATAACAAACCGTTTATAATCTAAAGTTACGTTGATCTAGCTCAAAATTTCAGTTTCATCGCAACCATTACCCTACGTCATCTCTTAGAACTATCCGAGTAATTGGACAAAGTCTTCACTATTCAGCGTTGGAGCACAGGTTTCACCACATGCTTTAGTCCTTTAGCTCACCTTTATCTCCAAAAGCGCCACACATGTATGCCTTTAATTAATTCGCCCGCATATTATGCACCTACTCTTTGTTCGACCAAAGATCTTTAACATCTCAACAGGTTGTAATTAACTTGTAACCACGAAATGAGATTATTATTTAATCTCGCGCTAATCTGGAGCTTTTGTCATTGTTATTATTCTTGGCTAGTAATGTAATTAAACCAAGTTACCGGACTCATAAAAGATCCCATGTATTGTAATATAAAGGTAGGTATGTCTAGTTGGCTAATTGAAACTAGCAAAAACGTTGTGTGATGGTGTTTGATAGGTCTATATCTTTAATCTAGAAGCACTACTACCTAATTATTATATTTGGACAATTATGAGTACTTGAAAGGAAAACTAGAGATAGAATAGTAATTATGAAGTAAATTAATTGGACCAACTGGTTTATTGCATGCAACAAGGCACATTGGGAACTATCGGTGCTTCGATATTAATTCGATAGTCTTGTTCCTGGTCCCCTCTACCCGTGAGGTCCTGTAAGGATAATTTATCAAAACTTAGTGCTCTTTTGATCCGTCTTTCTCTCTTCATTTAAGGAACCGAAGGACTAACGCGTAACTCAATGTTCAATTGTTTTCGTCATCTTTATATACGGTACCAGAAACCAGATGAAAAGTTAAGATAGGTAACAGAGAATCCAATAAACCAAAATTTGCAGTAGGTATAAATTGTAATGTCGAGGACCCGGGCCCGTTGCTTTGTGGCGAAAAGCCACTGTGATCGTCTATTTACCTCTGGGTTTCCCCTAATAGAACCGCTGTGATTTCTTACGTTGTGTTTACCGTTGTCACCCCTGCTCGTTGATTGAGGTATGCCAGGATTACTATGGCCGAAACGTATGCGCAAAAGAACCTACTATGACTCATTGTATCTCGGTTGATAGGGATTTCCCACAGAAGCGGGGAACTTTACTAAGACTTGTTGTTAACTGTGGACTTCCTGTCCGGGAGTTTAAAAGCGAATGAAGAGCGAGAGAATTCGTTTGCAAGAACGTAAAATGGTGAAGGGTGAGAGGTGCTGATGTTTTTGGTTGCTTTGAATTCCTGATATGTGAGGGCGGTTATTACACCCGACAACCCTGCTTTGGTTTGCTTTACTCTGTCCTACTCTGAGGGTGCTTTTGCCCCGTTGCGCTCCACGATTTCCACTTTAAAGAGTGATGCTCTTTTACTGGTTCACCGGAGGTCTTCATCTGGACATCGAGATGAATCCCTCCCCCAACGTGTGGTAATTGAGTACCTAGTATAAATCCTAATCGGTATTGTGATGGAATTAGTATTTCCTGCTAATATATGCGAGAGGCAGATGCTACCATTTGACAACGCCGCCTTGTTCTATCTGGACCTGTTCTAACCGAGGGTGCTCCGCTACACGGTCTTCATTTATGGTGCAATACAATAGTGAGGGAACTCCTCTCACTTTCTAATATCGTATAATTTAAAGGGACTGCTTCCTGCCTAACATTTGCGTGATCCTACATCTGCACTAAGTAAACTCGGACTCTTGGAAAAATAGAATGATTGAATTATTTCTAATCACAGGCTATTAATTCCAGACCTGGGTTTGATTTTCCTACTTTCCTCCTAGCTTTTTCTCGATTTCCTATACGTGAATTTGTAATTATTTGTTGAAGTATTCCTTTCCTGCCGGGGTCTTTCTGTTTATTGGCGTAATTGCGTAGGTACCTACTACTTGTTGTGCCGCCTAATACCTAACTGATTATTTTACTCGAATTAAAATGGGATTTGCGCTCATGGATTGGGCGAATCTGTTTATTTATTGATGTGGATTTCGTTTCGAAAAGAGATCTTCCCTAACTATTTTCCCAATGGATTTTCCCTAATTTGTGAAGGAAATTCCTTCAGGATAGGCGCTTTGCCATCTACTAGTGAATTGGTTCGAAGAGAATTTGCCAACTACGAGTATTGAGTTGTTTCAAGAAGCGATGCAAATTTATTGGATTTCCCGGGATAGGTAAAGGAAATTCGACCGGAGTCCGCTATACAGGGTGTTAAGAAAATGACGGATAAACTCTGCAGTACATTGTAGGGGACACTCAGTAGAGTACGGAAAAAATAATTTAAAAAAATCCAGAGCTACATTTTAAAAGATATAAGCAAAATCTTGAACAATAAATTTGGCAACGTTCAACACGATAACAGTTGGTATTTGGTAATTTGGTCTAATTTCTAACAATGTAGGTAGTCAAGGTATCAAAACCGTTGTTGCCAAATGCTTTTTTTTCAGCATCTTGGAAAAGAAAAAAAATTCTGATTAAATTTTCCAAGCCAGAAATACATTTTAAGCAATTTTTTCAATTGATAACGATTAAAGTACCCTTTTTTATATTTCTAAAATTATTTATTTTTTGCAAATACCGAAAAACAAAGGTAGTAAAATGTTAACTTTGGCATTTTTTATCTCACCAAATTGAAGACCAGAATTTTTTAAATTATTTTTCCCGTACTCTACTGAGTGTCCCCTACAATGTACTGAAGAGTTTATCCGTCATTTTCTTAACACCCTGTATAATGCCATCTCTGGATTCGAATTTTATTAGAATTGTGATTAGAAATTGGCGGGAAACGATATTTGCCCTTTTCGGGTTTTCAACTGGAATTTTTCCAAGGTATAAGGGTATAAGGGATAAGGGAAATTTGACCGGAGCCCACTATATTCCATCTCTGGATTCGAATTTTCAGGTTTAGATAAGGATTAGGTAACCCGGAGTCCACTATATGCCATCTCTGGGTACCGTATAAAGGGTTAGGAAGTCAGATTCGACCTGCTCGAAAGCTGATCTCAATCTGTCTGGGGCTGCGGTAAGACGTGTGCTTTTATAGAAGCGGTGGTCCGCTTTCTAAACCGACCATTTGACAAGGAATGTTACTAAGCTGATTCTATGCCGTGATTTCGGCGTGTACTTTTAGTCATACCTTCATTATCTCGAGACTTAGCGATTTGACCTCGCGGCTACCTTACTGAATTGTCCTGAACTTCAACTACCTAAATTTTCCTTCAAATCGGCCGACGCATTGTCGTCTTTTCATTGTACCTAACTATTATAATTACACCGGCTTAACTTTCATCTCGCATTTCCACCTGCTTGCTATTTCCGGATCGCGATGTATTTCCGGCTACCTTCATTTATTTTTTCACTTTATCGATTGGTGTTATTTTCATTTTCGTGGGTGGAATACCTAGCGACTTACTATTGTCTTTGCAAGGGGTTATTGTTTGTTTCTGATTTCACCCGTTCCGTATCTAGGTCAGCCCATCCTTTCAAAAGACGCGAGGCGCATTTATACAGACATCTGGCAATGGTTTGCCCTCGCCGTTGCCGCTTTCTCGAAGGACTGAAATGTGACCAGCTAGAGCGATTCTATTTTTCTGAATATTTAATGAGCTGACGGGAATCGTTTACTTGATGTAACGGCGGGTGGCTGCGCTTTAATTTCCTAACAATTTTACCTTTAGGTATTTACGTACCTATTCTTGCACTATTTGCTTTTTCGATTTGGGCTGATTTAACGAGGGAGATGGAAATAATTTCCTTATCATCCTACCTAGGTGCGATCCATTTCAAAATATGTTTTTGAATAACATCTAATGGTCAAAAAAGAAGTTGTAAGAATAACCCCCTACCAGATGATTGGTTGCAAAAATTTAAAAATAATTTGAACAATTCACAATTGGGTGACCTTTTTTCTGGTGAGAAAAATTAATTTCCTTCAAACTTTTCTTTGAACATGTCGTGGACGATTTTTCATAGTCCCGAAGAATGAACTGTCACTTTACATCGAATGACGATATTGGCAAACATTTTGTACAGAGAGTCTGCAGGAGGTTTGAATCAATCATGAAAGCCTGTTGAAGGGCCACTGAACTTCTGGTAGTTATAGAGCAGGCTCAAAATTTAACCAAAAATGTTACGAAGTTGACTTTGGTATATGGTTCATTACAAGTGACGTCACTCCATAATGCAGCCATACAAAAACCTGGGAGAATACTTTGAGAATACTCCTGTTACTTGCTCTTCGTAAAATTTGGAAAAAAATCTAGTGACTGGTTTGTTTACGATGGAACCCCGAAAAATGTTCTCCCAATTTTGTGTAGTTATGCAGTAGAGTATATGAGGTTCTCATTAAAAAAAAAGAAAGATGCCATCTTCTTTCGCCATTATGACATCTTTTTTCGCCATTTTTAATGTGCCGCAAACTTGATAATATTTACTTTTGACTCGTTATTATTTATCTTGTCTAGATTCCATATTTCAGATTTCTAGATCAACTAGAAGTTGAACTTTTCTAATGGGCGCTTTGAAAGAATCAGCCTGTGTAATACGATGTTTGTAAAATGGTTCAGAAAAGTGCTCCTAGCTCCCAATATGGTGCTTGGACGCTTACGTAAATATTTAAAGGAGCGGTAAGGAGTTCACAGAGATAGCTTTACTATTTTACGGTTATTGTGTACGGTTTTACTAGCCTTACACTTGATAGGAGTACTTTTATGATAGCCTTTCACACGAGCTCTACGCTCGAATTAAAAAACGAGCTACTCTCACCATAATCTTCTTAAGGTTAATAAAGACTATTGATCGATCTTGCAATACTTTCATTTGAAGTAATGTAAGGAGAATAATAATTATTGTGTTCATATTTTCATTGACAACTGACTCTGTATGTCACTTAATAAGCAGATATCCATTAATGAAGTATTGGTAAGGAAATTCAATCAGTCCAGTCCAATATAATATATTAATGTCCCTATGATATCGTAGTCTAGAAATTTATTTTATTTTTACAATCAATTTTTGACTAAATTGACTCCCTGAATGTGTGGCCCCCGTTGGGCGCCAATTTATAACGCTAAGTATAGCGCACATGTTTTTATTTTTATTATTATCAAAAAACTTACCACGCTGCTTGTCTAGTAGTAGAGCAACCAACACAATGATATTTTAATATTATAAAAATAAGTAATGAATGGTCGTGGGTTGAGTAACGGAAAGGCAGGAGATAAATACTGTGTTGCATAGGAAAGGTAACATAGGAAAACCACTACAGTGGATATTATTAAGGATCCAAGCCACCCTGGTTTAAAAGCTGATAGTTTCCTAGGAAACTGTATAGTATCCTAGGAAACCTGGTAGTTTCCAAGGAAACTGTATTTTTTGAAGGATGTCATTTCGTTAAATCAAGGTTAAATTTCGTGTCAAAAGGTTTAAGAAACAAAAATTGACACCAAAAAAAAAAAAAAGTCCAAAAAAGTTACTCAAGGTGGATGGTTTTCAAAAAAACACCCGGTACAAGGGTGATGCCCAATGCCAGTGTATTTTTATATTTAAGGTTTGTGCTCTGGTCACGGCCAACTCTTGTTGATAAACATTGATAACTTCCTATTGCAGTGACGTGGTTATTAACTTACCACCATTTATTTTGTTTTATAAATACATAAGTTTACACATCTTAATCCTTACTGGTTCATCAGAGTACAAATTATTAATTGATATTTGTTAATGTTTATAAAAAAATTATGAATAGATAAAAATCATTACAAAAGTGTAAGCTAACCAAAAACGATGACAGGAGTAGTAGTAGATGTAAGTCGGACATGAATTAGACGGTACAGTGTACAATACCAGTAATAGGGGAAACGAGAAAGGATTCATTCCAGGAGTAATTGTGAGTAATCGAGTTACAGAGATCTGACTCAGACGTGATACCCATACTGAGACGGACCTATTCCGCTATAATCTCCTTTGCCTCCGGAAATATTTCTCCCGGATCTCCAGACGGCCTCTGACTAATATAAATGGTCGACTTGGAAATCAAAATCATCTCTCACTAGTCACGAAACTGGAACGTTGCGATATGAGAAGTCGGGGAATTATTATTTATTTATAGAGCGTTTGAATTTATTTTTTGCCGTTTTCGCAGCATTTTGTTCTGATTGTCATTGTTTGTTTCAGGTTCCAATTGTGACAATGCTTTTAGGCAGATGATGCCTACATAAAAAGTGGTGAGTATATTCTCTGGTGTACTGTAAAATGAGGTAAAAATTTTATATTATTCAAAGAATGTGATTTTCAATAAATATGTAAAATAGAACTGTGATTCCGGAGCATTTCTGGATGAGGGAAGGATGTGACGGAATTTTAAATTTGAGGTGTTTATTGACTAGTTCTTTGCATTATTGAGCATTTAGTAGTCCGGTTTGAAATTCAAACCAGGTCTTGGCTCTGCTTGCGCATATCTTGAAAAGGGTGGTAATTTCAATAAACAAAATAAAAATTAAATCTTTAGAAACGCTCGAGGTCGGCATGTGTTGGGGAAATGAGACTTCAGCCGCATATCTAATTTTAGACGTTGGATTTTATAATTTCCTATCACTTTCTGGGGAACTTTATAAGCAGGTTTTTCTTCTATGAGAATCAAACATTGAAACATTATTAAAGAAAAAACACCAAGAATACGTTTCTATTCACACGAAGAAACAGCAAAAACCAAAGTCAACTTTGGCATCGTACCTGAACAAGCAGCCGCACATGTTTTGTTTGGACCCTACTGAGGTTCAACTTCCCTCTAGAGTCTGATTCTCCGCCACCACTGAAGAAGTGATGCTCTTTACCTCTTTCTAAGAATATTTCTCTTATTAATAAACTGTTCAATACAGTAAGTACCTATTTAAATTCCCATTGTCTCTTTAGACAGCAATTATTATTCACAAACTCAATATAAAATAAAATAGTAATAAAAATTATACCATAGTTTCTCGTAATCAATGTCATGTAAGTAATTAATTTAATAAATACATTTTTAATTATACTACTTCTCCAAATTTCATTATTTACCATTTTTAGGCGCAGCCAAATTTATTATCCGTCTTAAAACTTTTAGGGGGGTATTTTTAGAAATATTTTAAATAACGACATAGAAGTTTTTGGCATACCATTTTTAGATCCCTTACACATAGAACCCCTCTTAAGCCGAGAAAGTCTACAGTTTCATAAAAAAAATTGAATCGAATATTGGATTTTCTCTATAAGTTCTCGGAACTACCGACCGACGTCCCTACCGTGTCTGTTTTTGTTCGGTACCGAACACCTGACATCTGAGTCTTTTCTCCAATTTTGTCGCTGGACAATGATGCTAGTGCGAGTCTGGCTCTCAAATCTAAAAAGACTATCCGAAGTTTCGCGTCTTAACTAAAAACAAACACCAGGTTGTTACTCAAGCAGTTAAAGAACGTAACGATAACCGTTTCTGCAACACTTTGCTCAAACAACCGTCAAGAGTTATTTTACTATGCAGAAGAAATGTGGAGACGTCGGCGAATATAGTCGCATTCAAAACGACTTAACCTTCGGACCTGTTTGGCATTTCTAGTCAAGTATGTTCAAGAAGCTCGTATCTGGAGTTCATTTGCATCTTAGATGTCAAGACGGTCGACAGAAGTATTTTAACCGGCAATACCGGCGTATTGTTTATTCATGCATTGTGCGTTTTCGTGGAGTAAAATTTTAAGGGAACATCTAAAATGCATTAGAATACAAGTAAGCGCCTAACCATCAATAATAAAACAGGCACTTGGCGCCTTGTATCTCATACATTGCAATTCCTGGAGGCATTGCTCGTAAGGATTGGTTCAGTTACTCTCGTGGGCTCGCTTCTTTTTTTAATTTTTTCGCTCGGTAAATAATTTATTTTGCAACAGCAGAATCGAAGCAGTTTCTTTCAAGAATGTGAGGCACATGGAATGGAGTTAGAGTGATTGAATTTTTTATTCATAATATATGCCAAACTTCCATTTAGATATAGGTAAATTTCGATATACAGTGAGGACGTTTATAGCCCCCTCCCTCCTGACCTAAGATTTATAACCTAATGAGATAGAACTTTGAAAGTAGTAAAATTACTACTTTTTGACGTAAAACTGATCTATCCAATGTCGAAGATGTCGTTGTAGTCTCTGTCAACTTCAGTTTTTTAAACGTCATGGGTTTAAATGGCATATGCTCTGTCCACTGAGTGTTGTCCGTTGTCATGCCACACTGATTCTGGCTAAACAATTTCATTTAATTCGATTTGATTCATACACTTATTTCTAACTCGAACCAGATGTGGTATCGCAGTTCGTGTCAGTGGCGTGTGAATTGTTATAATTATTATGATTAGAAATAGCGTTTAAAAGAAAGCATAACATCTTCGTTTTCTTTTTCTGCAGTAAAATATCCTAGCAATTTAACCACACACAAGACCACGTCCTAGGGAGTTCAATCGTTTCCCAGGCATTTTGTGTAATTTTTTGTAGTTCGTTGCGAGAATGTACCCAGTCCGTTTTTGTTTAAACGTTAGAAAAACAAGGCAATAGATTTTTAGGCATTCACGCAATTAATAAGTTACTCGTAGTTTATCACATCGTACAATATCACAGGTAATTCTGCTGAATTCGTATTAAAAAGTTTCAAATCACAAACCTCCATTAGTATATTTAGTGCTGTCACTGTCACTGACACTAGCCGATCAGCTGGACGACAATCTTATCGTATCAATCTAAGCGTATCAAGACGCGAGTCGTACTTCCGTCTCACTCTCGCTCATCTTTTTAGAATTGTTGACGATTCAAACGTATTTCTGACAATACGTCCCCATTTAACTCGATTGACTATGCAATGCAATAGAAGGAGTAAGAAGCTTAACGAGATGATGTATCCTTAGTTATCACAACAGACAACACTCAGCGTACAGACTAGACCTGCTCATTTTAAAGGTAATTACCCGCACAAAAATTATGTCGGTTTTCAATTTTGACGGTCTTTGGTCAGTGAGAAGGTTTATAGTGTCCCCTCCTCCCTTAAATTTTTTGACCGAATCAGATAGAACTTTGGCAAAAAATACTTAAACAAATATCATGGATATTACTACTTGAGTATCAAATGTCAAACATGACGTTGCAGTCGTTGTCAACTTCAAATTCAAAGCTTTGGGGGGCATACGGGGGCAACGTGAGACCTCATTTTAAAGGTATTTCAATTATCTTACACAAAAATTAGATTTAGTATTTATAAATTTCGACTAGTCGGCTCAGAATTTTGAAATAAATTTTGTCCGCAAGAAAATTATCAAATTGAAAATTAACATAATTTTTTCTCCTCCCATGCCCCTCAAAACTTTGAAGTTGACAGCGACTTGAAACGTCATCTTTGACATTTGACAGATCTGTTTTATGTAAAAAAGTATAGTAAAATCAATGACATTTGATTTAGTTTTTTTTTCAAAGTTCTCTCTCATTCGGATCAAAAGTTTAGGCGGAAGGGCACTATAAACGTACTCTCTGACACAGAGACTGTCAAAATTGACTACCAACATCATTATTTCGCGGATAAAGTTGACAGTGACTGCAACGCCATCTTTGACATAATTTAACAGATAAATTTTACGTCAAAAAGCAGTAAAATTTATGACATTTGATTTAGTGTTTGCTTAAAAGTTCTAGCTCATTCAGTTGAAAAATTAAGGTCACGGGGGAAAAACGTTATTAGAAAAGAGTGGTTAAGAAAATTAATTTTCTAGTGATTTAAAGTATGCGTTCGAATGAAAGCCCTTGAATTTTTTAGAATTGTTTGCTGTGGGTAAATGATGGTGCAAAATTCAAAGCACAGGGCCTATTACGAAGGGACGATTGTTTATTGGAGCGAAATCAGCGATTCTTGTTTAACTTGCTGCTTATTCTGTAAACAACTGTTTTCGAGCAAGGAAGAGCAAATAATACCATATATCGAACTTCCATAAGTTCAGAAGTTACGTCTCTTGTATTGACAACCTGTCTTGCATACAAATCCCAAGACACAAACTTACATTCTTACATACACTCAGTGCTAATACTGAAATATGGGCGAGTGGAAATCTACCTATATGTAAAAACCGAGAATATGTGGGACACATTTACTCTGACAATTACGATCCTTGCGTATTTCTTCTGATATTTATGACATTACGTTGCTTAAAGGATATTTCTGGCCATTTATGAACCCTGGATTTCATCGTTTTAGTAAAGATATCGTGTTCAATTGTTCAAACTTGTATAACATCTGGTCATTAAAGCAAAAACTGTAAATGATTATGCAGTATGGAACTGCCAGATGGAATAAATCAACATTTCAACATTCAAAAAAAATTTTTTTGATCCATTGGGAAGAGGCATCATTTCCGGAAAAAAGTTTTCGACATTAGTCATCCAGTTTGGAGGGGGACATCGTGTGGAACCAAAAACCACCACCCATCTTTAACCCCCTGCCTCCGAAGGGGGGTGACTTCTTAAATAGAAACTCCAATGTTTTTGCGGATTATAATTCATCATGGAAAAATAAAAAATAAACTTTTGCCTGAATAATTTTTTCATGAGACTCATCCTCTATAAATGCAATCCAAAACCCTATTTTTCGATTTTCATTTACTTTCTTATGACTAGAAAACGGCCTCCAGGGGAAAATTGACAGAAGCAAAAGTTGTTTGGTTTTAAAAGGTCCGTCGGTTGGACATAAAAACAACCCCTACTCCATATCTTTAGGAATGGGGTGGGTATCTTTCCAAACCAAACAATTTTTTTCTCTTGCATTTTTCCCCTGGAGGCCGTTTTTTAGGTATAAGAATTAATAAGGTTTTTTAAGGGATGAGGGTTTCACACAAAATCATAATCCGCGATAAAAAATTATGGTTCCTATTTAAGAAGTTGAATGCTCCTTCCCAATAATTAAAAAAAAAGTTTAAAAAGAAACACCCTATATATCAATTTTAGATAATAAAATAACATCCTGCAGCAAATTTCATCGCAAAATTTTTAAATGGACAGTAGGGGCTTGTGATACCTCATTTGAAAGGTCAAATTTGGATAATTAAAGGATAATTTAAAATTCTAATGTTGCAAAGCTACTTTTGAAAATTTGACTTTTACAAAAAATGTTCTTGTCCAATCATGATAGATTCCAGGCCGTCAAGCTGTAGTCCAATGTAACTTAGTCGAGGTATTTCGTCCACAGCTTGTTTGTATGACATCATCATAAGCTACGACGAATTCATGAGCGAAGTATCCTTAAAGAAGTATCCTTATAGATTTGGTTGGATGCTGACATTGCCCGAGTTGCCGACAGCCAGACTCCACCTACGCAACTATTCTCATCGTTCTTTGCGTTATTCCAGAATCGTTCTTTCGACCTTCCCTCTTAATATCGACAAGGGTCGATTTGAATAGTTCTGACGTCGAATCTTTGAGTGTCGAACTGTTTGTTGTCTTGAAACTTCGCCTTCAAGTTCCGGATTTATGAACGAAACGTCCCGATAAGTTACATTGGACTAGGACTTAATACTTTTGAAATTCTTATGATTTCACGATAACTATTAAGGCTAAGGGTAATATTTATTATTGTTTTAGCGCGCTTCGACGCTAGTAGTTGATATCTATCTCGGGAGCTATCAACTACGGCGTTATCAGTAACTGATAATAACTACTTGAAAATTTGTCCGCACTAGGGCGTGAAAGTAATCGTTACCGGGGTGTAAAAATTTGTATACTTTGAAGTGAGCCTCTGTAGTACATAGTGCTGCAATAGCAATAGAAAAGTAAGAGACGACGCGCTAAAAAATTATTAACAAATTTATATTTTGCATAAATAAATATGTTAATGTTCACTTTATACACATATTGGAGAGATTATTTCCATTTCCATAAATTTCCAAATCTTAATCAGAGTTGCAATAAATCCCGTAGATATCTTGGGGCATTGAGAAAGCAGACTAAGCCTACATTTGATTTATGACAAGCAAAATAACCCCCGAGTTTAATGTAGTGTAGAACAACGATAATCTCACTCAAATGTGAAAACTAGTCATGTTCTATTTTCCTAAAACGTCTGTAATAAATCTTCAAAACACCTAGAGTCGAAGTTTTCTTAAATTCATTGCCACTCTTATGACAGGAAGGCTTTGCTCCTGGCATTCATTTATTGCGCTTAACGTGGTTTGCATGCTTAGCCAGAATCGAGAAAGAAGTCATTTATCAACCCTTTCTCAAGGTTGCTACTGATCAAAGAAAAGTCGGAATTCTTATTGTAATTTTGAAGGATGCGAAGTTTCAATGGATGGGTTGACTTATTAAAAATAACGTGCCACTACCACTGCCAGAACTAGGAGACCTTAATTTTGATCTTGAATATGCGGAGTACTTTTTTAAAAGAAACTTATTTCATGGAGCTTGGTCGCATGTTATTGTCTTTAATCTCAACCTTTACCCTTTAAGTAAGGACACTTTCTGTTTTATGCACCAAAGCTGATGTTGTATGTGAATTCATTTCTCAACGTCTCCAAAACAGGTTACACCATAAAGATGTATTTTAGTGTATTTTTTAACAAAAAATACACTATTGAGGACGACATCACTTTTCGAAAATCACCCAAACTCATCAAATGTCCATCGATCATGACCCCCAGATCACGAAAAAGTAGTTTTCCAAAATTCACCTGCCCACGATATATATATATATATTTATATATATATATATCTTTTTCAACGGGATGATTTGCGGTCTTATCCCCACTCTTATAATGGATTAAAGAGGACTGCAAAACTGTTTATCTGAGACTGCAAATTGAACAATTTGGGACCGCAAAACATCTTCACCCCCGTAGGGGAAATCAAACGGTGATCTACAGTCACAACTAACTGAATATTTACATAGGATAATTTGAGACTTGGAATTAGGTATTTAAGACCGCGCTGTTGCCAATTCTGAAAATATTTTTACGGTCGCGCAGAAAATTCAGGCAAAGAAAATTATTTCAAAATTGATGCCGATTGAGATCCACTATGCAGCGCAAAGTGGATTTTCGGTTGATTTGAAGTCATCGAGCAACTCGCGACATGAAATTAGGTATTTCAGACCGCACTGTTGCCAATTCTGAATTTTTTTACGATCGCGCAGAAGATCCTGTCACAGAAAAATATTTCAAAATTGATGCCAATTGAGATCCACGATGCAGCGCAAAGTGGATTTTCGGTTGATTTGAAGTCATCGAGCAACTCGCGACATGAAATTAGGTATTTAAGACTGCACTGTTGCCAATTCTGTTAATATTTTTGCGATCGCGCAGAAGATCCTGTCGCAGAAAATTATTTCAAAATTGAAGCCGATTCAGATTCACGATATGCAGCGCAAAGTGGATTTTCGGTTGATTTGAAGTCATCGAGCAACTCGCGACACGAAATTAGGTATTTAAGACTGCACTGTTGCCAATTCTGTTAATATTTTTGCGATCGCGCAGAAGATCCTGTCGCAGAAAATTATTTCAAAATTGAAGCCGATTGAGATCCACTATGCAGCGCAAAGTAGATTTTCGGTTGATTGAAGTCATCGAGCAACTCGCGACATGAAATTAAGTATTTAAGACCGCACTGTTGCCAATTCTGTTAATATTTTTGCGATCGCGTCAAAGATCCTGTCGCAGAAAAGTATTTCAAAATTGAAAACGATTCAGATTCACGATGCAGCGCAAAGTGGATTTTCGATTGATTTGAAGTCATCGAGCAACTCGCGACATGAAATTAGGTATTTAAGACCGCACTGTTGCCAATTCTGTTAATATTTTTGCGATCGCGCCAAAGATCCTGTCGCAGAAAAGTATTTCAAAATTGAAACCGATTCAGATTCACGATGCAGCGCAAAGTGGATTTTCGATTGATTTGAAGTCATCGAGCAACTCGCGACATGAAATTAGGTATTTAAGACCGCACTGTTGCCAATTCTGTTAATATTTTTGCGATCGCCCGGAAGATCCTGTCACAGAAAAATATTTCAAAATTGAAGCCGATTCAGATTCACGATGCAGCGCAAAGTGGATTTTCGATTGATTTGAAGTCATCGAGCAACTCGCGACATGAAATTAGGTATTTAAGACCGCACTGTTGCCAATTCTGTTAATATTTTTGCGATCGCGCCAAAGATCCTGTCGCAGAAAAGCATTTCAAAATTGAAACCGATTCAGATTCACGATGCAGCGCAAAGTGGATTTTCGATTGATTTGAAGTCATCGAGCAACTCGCGACATGAAATTAGGTATTTAAGACCGCACTGTTGCCAATTCTGTTAATATTTTTGCGATCGCGCAGAAGATCCTGTCACAGAAAAATATTTCAAAATTGAAGCCGATTCAGATTCACGATGCAGCGCAAAGTGGATTTTCGATTGATTTGAAGTCATCGAGCAACTCGCGACATGAAATTAGGTATTTAAGACTGCACTGTTGCCAATTCTGTTAAAATTTTTGCGATCGCGCAGAAGATCCTGTCGCAGAAAATTATTTCAAAATTAAAGCCGATTGAGATCCACTATGCAGCGCAAAGTAGATTTTCGGTTGATTGAAGTCATCGAGCAACTCGCGACATGAAATTAGGTATTTAAGACCGCACTGTTGCCAATTCTGTTAATATTTTTGCGATCGCGCCAAAGATCCTGTCACAGAAAATTATTTCAAAATTGATGCCGATTCAGGTTCATGATGCAGCGCAAAGTGGATTTTTGATTGATTTGAAGTCATCGAGCAACTCGCGACATGAAATTAGGTATTTAAGACCGCACTGTTGCCAATTCTGTTAATATTTTTGCGATCGCGCAGAAGATCCTGTCGCAGAAAATTATTTCAAAATTAAAGCCGATTGAGATCCACTATGCAGCGCAAAGTAGATTTTCGGTTGATTGAAGTCATCGAGCAACTCGCGACATGAAGTTAGGTATTTAAGACCGCACTGTTGCCAATTCTGTTAATATTTTTGTGATCGCGCCAAAGATCCTGTCACAGAAAATTATTTCAAAATTAATGCCGATTCAGGTTCATGATGCAGCGCAAAGTGGATTTTTGATTGATTTGAAGTCATCGAGCAACTCGCGACATGGAATTAGGTATTTAAGACCGCACTGTTGCCAATTCTGTTAATATTTTTGCGATCGCGCAGAAGATCCTGTCACAGAAAAATATTTCAAAATTGAAGCCGATTCAGATTCACGATGCAGCGCAAAGTGGATTTTCGATTGATTTGAAGTCATCGAGCAACTCGCGACATGAAATTAGGTATTTAAGACTGCACTGTTGCCAATTCTGTTAATATTTTTGCGATCGCGCAGAAGATCCTGTCGCAGAAAATTATTTCAAAATTGAAGCCGATTGAGATCCACTATGCAGCGCAAAGTAGATTTTCGGTTGATTGAAGTCATCGAGCAACTCGCGACATGAAATTAGGTATTTAAGACCGCACTGTTGCCAATTCTGTTAATATTTTTGCGATCGCGCCAAAGATCCTGTCACAGAAAATTATTTCAAAATTGATGCCGATTCAGGTTCATGATGCAGCGCAAAGTGGATTTTTGATTGATTTGAAGTCATCGAGCAACTCGCGACATGAAATTAGGTATTTAAGACCGCACTGTTGCCAACTCTGTTAATATTTTTGCGATCGCGCAGAAGATCCTGTCACAGAAAAATATTTCAAAATTGAAGCCGATTCAGATTCACGATGCAGCGCAAAGTGGATTTTCGATTGATTTGAAGTCATCGAGCAACTCGCGACATGAAATTAGGTATTTAAGACCGCACTGTTGCCAATTCTGTTAATATTTTTGCGATCGCGCCAAAGATCCTGTCACAGAAAATTATTTCAAAATTGATGCCGATTCAGGTTCATGATGCAGCGCAAAGTGGATTTTTGATTGATTTGAAGTCATCGAGCAACTCGCGACATGAAATTAGGTATTTAAGACCGCACTGTTGCCAATTCTGTTAATATTTTTGCGATCGCGCAGAAGATCCTGTCGCAGAAAATTATTTCAAAATTGAAGCCGATTTAGATTCACGATGCAGCGCAAAGTGGATTTTCGATTGATTTGAAGTCATCGAGCAACTCGCGACATGAAATTAGGTATTTAAGACTGCACTGTTGCCAATTCTGTTAATATTTTTGCGATCGCGCAGAAGATCCTGTCGCAGAAAATTATTTCAAAATTGAAGCCGATTGAGATCCACTATGCAGCGCAAAGTAGATTTTCGGTTGATTGAAGTCATCGAGCAACTCGCGACATGAAATTAGGTATTTAAGACCGCACTGTTGCCAATTCTGTTAATATTTTTGCGATCGCGCCAAAGATCCTGTCACAGAAAATTATTTCAAAATTGATGCCGATTCAGGTTCATGATGCAGCGCAAAGTGGATTTTTGATTGATTTGAAGTCATCGAGCAACTCGCGACATGAAATTAGGTATTTAAGACCGCACTGTTGCCAATTCTGTTAATATTTTTGCGATCGCGCCAAAGATCCTGTCGCAGAAAATTATTTCAAAATTGAAACCGATTCAGATTCACGATGCAGCGCAAAGTGGATTTTCGATTGATTTGAAGTCATCGAGCAACTCGCGACATGAAATTAGGTATTTAAGACTGCACTGTTGCCAATTCTGTTAATATTTTTGCGATCGCGCAGAAGATCCTGTCGCAGAAAATTATTTCAAAATTGAAGCCGATTTAGATTCAAGATGCAGCGCAAAGTGGATTTTCGATTGATTTGAAGTCATCGAGCAACTCGCGACATTAAATTAGGTATTTAAGACCGCACTGTTGCCAATTCTGTTAATATTTTTGCGATCGCGCAGAAGATCCTGTCGCAGAAAATTATTTCAAAATTGAAGCCGATTCAGATTCACGATGCAGCGCAAAGTGGATTTTCGATTGATTTGAAGTCATCGAGCAACTCGCGACATGAAATTAGGTATTTAAGACTGCACTGTTGCCAATTCTGTTAATATTTTTGCGATCGCGCAGAAGATCCTGTCGCAGAAAATTATTTCAAAATTGAAGCCGATTGAGATCCACTATGCAGCGCAAAGTAGATTTTCGGTTGATTGAAGTCATCGAGCAACTCGCGACATGAAATTAGGTATTTAAGACCGCACTGTTGCCAATTCTGTTAATATTTTTGCGATCGCGCAGAAGATCCTGTCACAGAAAAATATTTCAAAATTGAAGCCGATTCAGATTCACGATGCAGCGCAAAGTGGATTTTCGATTGATTTGAAGTCATCGAGCAACTCGCGACATTAAATTAGGTATTTAAGACCGCACTGTTGCCAATACTGAATTTTTTTACGATCGCGCAGAAGATCCTGTCACAGAAAATTATTTCAAAATTGAAACCGATTCAGATTCACGATGCAGCGCAAAGTGGATTTTCGATTGATTTGAAGTCATCGAGCAACTCGTGACATGAAATTAGGTATTTAAGACCGCACTGTTGCCAATTCTGTTAATATTTTTGCGATCGCGCCAAAGATCCTGTCACAGAAAATTATTTCAAAATTGATGCCGATTCAGGTTCATGATGCAGCGCAAAGTGGATTTTTGATTGATTTGAAGTCATCGAGCAACTCGCGACATGAAATTAGGTATTTAAGACCGCACTGTTGCCAATTCTGTTAATATTTTTGCGATCGCGCCAAAGATCCTGTCACAGAAAATTATTTCAAAATTGATGCCGATTCAGGTTCATGATGCAGCGCAAAGTGGATTTTTGATTGATTTGAAGTCATCGAGCAACTCGCGACATGAAATTAGGTATTTAAGACCGCACTGTTGCCAATTCTGTTAATATTTTTGCGATCGCGCAGAAGATCCTGTCACAGAAAAATATTTCAAAATTGAAGCCGATTCAGATTCACGATGCAGCGCAAAGTGGATTTTCGATTGATTTGAAGTCATCGAGCAACTCGCGACATGAAATTAGGTATTTAAGACCGCACTGTTGCCAATTCTGTTAATATTTTTGCGATCGCGCCAAAGATCCTGTCGCAGAAAATTATTTCAAAATTGAAACCGATTCAGATTCACGATGCAGCGCAAAGTGGATTTTCGATTGATTTGAAGTCATCGAGCAACTCGCGACATGAAATTAGGTATTTAAGACTGCACTGTTGCCAATTCTGTTAATATTTTTGCGATCGCGCAGAAGATCCTGTCGCAGAAAATTATTTCAAAATTGAAGCCGATTTAGATTCACGATGCAGCGCAAAGTGGATTTTCGATTGATTTGAAGTCATCGAGCAACTCGCGACATTAAATTAGGTATTTAAGACCGCACTGTTGCCAATTCTGTTAATATTTTTGCGATCGCGCAGAAGATCCTGTCGCAGAAAATTATTTCAAAATTGAAGCCGATTCAGATTCACGATGCAGCGCAAAGTGGATTTTCGATTGATTTGAAGTCATCGAGCAACTCGCGACATGAAATTAGGTATTTAAGACTGCACTGTTGCCAATTCTGTTAATATTTTTGCGATCGCGCAGAAGATCCTGTCGCAGAAAATTATTTCAAAATTGAAGCCGATTGAGATCCACTATGCAGCGCAAAGTAGATTTTCGGTTGATTGAAGTCATCGAGCAACTCGCGACATGAAATTAGGTATTTAAGACCGCACTGTTGCCAATTCTGTTAATATTTTTGCGATCGCGCAGAAGATCCTGTCACAGAAAAATATTTCAAAATTGAAGCCGATTCAGATTCACGATGCAGCGCAAAGTGGATTTTCGATTGATTTGAAGTCATCGAGCAACTCGCGACATGAAATTAGGTATTTAAGACTGCACTGTTGCCAATTCTGTTAATATTTTTGCGATCGCGCAGAAGATCCTGTCGCAGAAAATTATTTCAAAATTGAAGCCGATTTAGATTTACGATGCAGCGCAAAGTGGATTTTCGATTGATTTGAAGTCATCGAGCAACTCGCGACATGAAATTAGGTATTTAAGACTGCACTGTTGCCAATTCTGTTAATATTTTTGCGATCGCGCAGAAGATCCTGTCGCAGAAAATTATTTCAAAATTGAAGCCGATTGAGATCCACTATGCAGCGCAAAGTAGATTTTCGGTTGATTGAAGTCATCGAGCAACTCGCGACATGAAATTAGGTATTTAAGACTGCACTGTTGCCAATTCTGTTAATATTTTTGCGATCGCGCAGAAGATCCTGTCGCAGAAAATTATTTCAAAATTGAAGCCGATTGAGATCCACTATGCAGCGCAAAGTAGATTTTCGGTTGATTGAAGTCATCGAGCAACTCGCGACATGAAATTAGGTATTTAAGACCGCACTGTTGCCAATTCTGTTAATATTTTTGCGATCGCGCAGAAGATCCTGTCACAGAAAAATATTTCAAAATTGAAGCCGATTCAGATTCACGATGCAGCGCAAAGTGGATTTTCGATTGATTTGAAGTCATCGAGCAACTCGCGACATGAAATTAGGTATTTAAGACCGCACTGTTGCCAATTCTGTTAATATTTTTGCGATCGCGCCAAAGATCCTGTCGCAGAAAATTATTTCAAAATTGAAACCGATTCAGATTCACGATGCAGCGCAAAGTGGATTTTCGATTGATTTGAAGTCATCGAGCAACTCGCGACATGAAATTAGGTATTTAAGACTGCACTGTTGCCAATTCTGTTAATATTTTTGCGATCGCGCAGAAGATCCTGTCGCAGAAAATTATTTCAAAATTGAAGCCGATTTAGATTCACGATGCAGCGCAAAGTGGATTTTCGATTGATTTGAAGTCATCGAGCAACTCGCGACATTAAATTAGGTATTTAAGACCGCACTGTTGCCAATTCTGTTAATATTTTTGCGATCGCGCAGAAGATCCTGTCGCAGAAAATTATTTCAAAATTGAAGCCGATTCAGATTCACGATGCAGCGCAAAGTGGATTTTCGATTGATTTGAAGTCATCGAGCAACTCGCGACATGAAATTAGGTATTTAAGACTGCACTGTTGCCAATTCTGTTAATATTTTTGCGATCGCGCAGAAGATCCTGTCGCAGAAAATTATTTCAAAATTGAAGCCGATTGAGATCCACTATGCAGCGCAAAGTAGATTTTCGGTTGATTGAAGTCATCGAGCAACTCGCGACATGAAATTAGGTATTTAAGACCGCACTGTTGCCAATTCTGTTAATATTTTTGCGATCGCGCAGAAGATCCTGTCACAGAAAAATATTTCAAAATTGAAGCCGATTCAGATTCACGATGCAGCGCAAAGTGGATTTTCGATTGATTTGAAGTCATCGAGCAACTCGCGACATGAAATTAGGTATTTAAGACTGCACTGTTGCCAATTCTGTTAATATTTTTGCGATCGCGCAGAAGATCCTGTCGCAGAAAATTATTTCAAAATTGAAGCCGATTTAGATTTACGATGCAGCGCAAAGTGGATTTTCGATTGATTTGAAGTCATCGAGCAACTCGCGACATGAAATTAGGTATTTAAGACTGCACTGTTGCCAATTCTGTTAATATTTTTGCGATCGCGCAGAAGATCCTGTCACAGAAAATTATTTCAAAATTGAAGCCGATTGAGATCCACTATGCAGCGCAAAGTAGATTTTCGGTTGATTGAAGTCATCGAGCAACTCGCGACATGAAATTAGGTATTTAAGACTGCACTGTTGCCAATTCTGTTAATATTTTTGCGATCGCGCAGAAGATCCTGTCGCAGAAAATTATTTCAAAATTGAAGCCGATTGAGATCCACTATGCAGCGCAAAGTAGATTTTCGGTTGATTGAAGTCATCGAGCAACTCGCGACATGAAATTAGGTATTTAAGACCGCACTGTTGCCAATTCTGTTAATATTTTTGCGATCACGCAGAAGATCCTGTCACAGAAAAATATTTCAAAATTGAAGCCGATTCAGATTCACGATGCAGCGCAAAGTGGATTTTCGATTGATTTGAAGTCATCGAGCAACTCGCGACATGAAATTAGGTATTTAAGACTGCACTGTTGCCAATTCTGTTAATATTTTTGCGATCGCGCAGAAGATCCTGTCGCAGAAAATTATTTCAAAATTGAAGCCGATTGAGATCCACTATGCAGCGCAAAGTAGATTTTCGGTTGATTGAAGTCATCGAGCAACTCGCGACATGAAATTAGGTATTTAAGACCGCACTGTTGCCAATTCTGTTAATATTTTTGCGATCGCGCCAAAGATCCTGTCACAGAAAATTATTTCAAAATTGATGCCGATTCAGGTTCATGATGCAGCGCAAAGTGGATTTTCGATTGATTTGAAGTCATCGAGCAACTCGCGACATTAAATTAGGTATTTAAGACCGCACTGTTGCCAATACTGAATTTTTTTACGATCGCGCAGAAGATCCTGTCGCAGAAAATTATTTCAAAATTGAAGCCGATTGAGATCCACTATGCAGCGCAAAGTAGATTTTCGGTTGATTGAAGTCATCGAGCAACTCGCGACATGAAATTAGGTATTTAAGACCGCACTGTTGCCAATTCTGTTAATATTTTTGCGATCGCGCAGAAGATCCTGTCACAGAAAAATATTTCAAAATTGAAGCCGATTCAGATTCACGATGCAGCGCAAAGTGGATTTTCGATTGATTTGAAGTCATCGAGCAACTCGCGACATGAAATTAGGTATTTAAGACTGCACTGTTGCCAATTCTGTTAATATTTTTGCGATCGCGCAGAAGATCCTGTCGCAGAAAATTATTTCAAAATTGAAGCCGATTCAGGTTCATGATGCAGCGCAAAGTGGATTTTCGATTGATTTGAAGTCATCGAGCAACTCGCGACATTAAATTAGGTATTTAAGACCACACTGTTGCCAATACTGAATTTTTTTACGATCGCGCAGAAGATCCTGTCACAGAAAATTATTTCAAAATTGAAACCGATTCAGATTCACGATGCAGCGCAAAGTGGATTTTCGATTGATTTGAAGTCATCGAGCAACTCGCGACATGAAATTAGGTATTTAAGACTGCACTGTTGCCAATTCTGTTAATATTTTTGCGATCGCGCAGAAGATCCTGTCGCAGAAAATTATTTCAAAATTGAAGCCGATTGAGATCCACTATGCAGCGCAAAGTAGATTTTCGGTTGATTGAAGTCATCGAGCAACTCGCGACATTAAATTAGGTATTTAAGACCGCACTGTTGCCAATTCTGTTAATATTTTTGCGATCGCGCCAAAGATCCTGTCGCAGAAAATTATTTCAAAATTGAAACCGATTCAGATTCACGATGCAGCGCAAAGTGGATTTTCGATTGATTTGAAGTCATCGAGCAACTAGCGACATTAAATTAGGTATTTAAGACCGCACTGTTGCCAATTCTGTTAATATTTTTGCGATCGCGCCAAAGATCCTGTCGCAGAAAATTATTTCAAAATTGAAACCGATTCAGATTCACGATGCAGCGCAAAGTGGATTTTCGATTGATTTGAAGTCATCGAGCAACTCGCGACATTAAATTAGGTATTTAAGACCGCACTGTTGCCAATACTGAATTTTTTTACGATCGCCCGGGAGATCCTGTCACAGAAAAATATTTCAAAATTGATGCCGATTGAGATCCACTATGCAGCGCAAAGTGGATTTTCGGTTGATTTGAAGTCATCGAGCAACTCGCGACATGAAATTAGGTATTTAAGACCGCACTGTTGCCAATTCTGTTAATACTTTTGCGATCGCGCCAAAGATCCTGTCGCAGAAAATTATTTCAAAATTAATGCCGATTGAGATACACGATGCAGCGCAAAGTGGATTTTCGGTTATTTGAAGTCATCGAGCAACTCGCGACATGAAATTAGGTATTTCAGACCGCACTGTTGCCAATTCTGAATTTTTTTACGATCGCGCAGAAGATCCTGTCACAGAAAAATATTTCAAAATTGATGCCAATTGAGATCCACGATGCAGCGCAAAGTGGATTTTCGGTTGATTTGAAGTCATCGAGCAACTCGCGACATGAAATTAGGTATTTAAGACTGCACTTTTGCCAATTCTGTTAATATTTTTGCGATCGCGCCAAAGATCCTGTCGCAGAAAATTATTTCAAAATTGAAGCCGATTCAGATTCACGATGCAGCGCAAAGTGGATTTTCGATTGATTTGAAGTCATCGAGCAACTCGTGGCATGAAATTAGGTATTTCAGACCGCACTGTTGCCAATTCTGAATTTTTTTACGATCGCGCAGAAGATCCTGTCACAGAAATATATTTCAAAATTGATGCCAATTGAGATCCACGATGCAGCGCAAAGTGGATTTTCGGTTGATTTGAAGTCATCGAGCAACTCGCGACATGAAATTAGGTATTTCAGACCGCACTGTTGCCAATTCTGATTTTTTTTACGTTCGCGCAGAAGATCTTGTCAGAAAAATATTTCAAAATTGATGCCAATTGAGATCCACGATGCAGCGCAAAGTGGATTTTCGATTGATTTGAAGTCATCGAGCAACTCGCGACATGAAATTAGGTATTTAAGACTGCACTGTTGCCAATTTTGTTAATATTTTTGCGATCGCGCCAAAGATCCTGTCGCAGAAAATTATTTCAAAATTGAAGCCGATTCAGATTCACGATGCAGCGCAAAGTGGATTTTCGATTGATTTGAAGTCATCGAGCAACTCCCGACATGAAATTAGGTATTTAAGACCGCACTGTTGCCAATTCTGTTAATATTTTTGCGATCGCGCCAAAGATCCTGTCGCAGAAAATTATTTCAAAATTGAAGCCGATTCAGATTCACGATGCAGCGGAAAGTGGATTTTCGATTGATTTGAAGTCATCGAGCAACTAGCGACATTAAATTAGGTATTTGAGACCGCACTGTTGTCAATTCTGATTTTTTTTACGATCGCGCAGAAGATTCTGTCACAGAAAATTATTTCAAAATTAATGTCGATTGAGATCCACTATGCAGCGCAAAGTGGATTTTCGGTTGATTTGAAGTCATCGAGCAACTCGCGACATGAAATTAGGTATTTAAGACCGCATTGTTGCCAATTCTGAATTTTTTTACGATCGCCCGGAAGATCCTGTCACAGAAAAATATTTCAAAATTGATGCCGATTGAGATCCACTATGCAGCGCAAAGTGGATTTTCGGTTGATTTGAAGTCATCGAGCAACTCGCGACATGAAATTAGGTATTTAAGACCGCACTGTTGCCAATTCTGTTAATACTTTTGCGATCGCGCCAAAGATCCTGTCGCAGAAAATTATTTCAAAATTGATGCCGATTGAGATACACGATGCAGCGCAAAGTGGATTTTCGGTTGATTTGAAGTCATCGAGCAACTCGCGACATGAAATTAGGTATTTAAGACCGCACTGTTGCCAATTCTGAAAATATTTTTGCGATCGCGCCGAAGATCCTGTCGCAGAAAATTATTTCAAAATTGATGCCGATTGAGATCCACTATGCAGCGCAAAGTGGATTTTCGGTTGATTTAAGAATAAGCATAAAATTGTGCAACTTAATATCTAATTAAACCGATTTCGTATCTCCAACCGCTTCCAAGTAAATTAAAGTTTCTTATACAGTTACTGTCTTCATAACGTGTAACGGTTACTAATTTCCCCTCCATCCCCTCCACTTTATCAAGGACCTCACATCATCCTTAATAAGAATATATTAACTGCAAACAGTTTTTGAGGTCCGACCGCAAAAGCTCTATTTGCGACCGCAAAAGCAGTTTGGACTGCAAAGCATCCCTTCGGAGTAAATAAAAGACCGCAAATCATCCCGTTAAGAAAGATATATATTTATATATATATATATTTATATATATATATATTTCTCCAAAATCGCGAAATTTCGATTTTCAAAACGCTCCTGTAGCTTTATCTTTCAAGATTAGTGAACGAAATTTTGGATTCTTGTAAATTATTCGAATGACGTTAGATTTTCGTTGAAAAAATTTCCAAAAGTCCCATCACTTCTACAGGGTGTCCCTTCAAAATTCCATGAGCCCGGTTTTTGTCATCTCATTTCAGGTCGCAGTTTTGAATCTAGGAGGCTGAAATTTTTGTGGGAGTAAGATATCCACAAGGAGTGGTCTGGTATTGCACTTGAGCAAAATCGGCCGAGCCGTTTCAAAATGGCAGCCATTTGAATTTTTTTCCAATTAATGGAAAATTTCCAATTTTTTGAGCCCCCGTATGAGCAAGATGGCAAAAAAACTTTGAAATAAAATTAACAGGATTTGAAGAAAATTATTGGAAATTTGAGTTAATGCAATAAAATTAGCATATTTTCCATTAATAAGCCAGTGTCGTGGGTAGGAAAAAGGGTGAAAATGTGTCAATTCTATAACCGTTTATGAGTCCATTTTTGAAGAAGTTGAATCGAAATTTTCAATTTTTTTTGCTTTAACATATAATTTGATGTCTTAGCTTCAATTCGCCTCGATTAATGTAGCACTTTAAACGAAAAACAAAAAAGTTTTTCGCTTGTGCAAAATTAGCTTGCACTTATTAAATCGATGAAATGGTTCGCAATTTCTTTTTTATTTTTTTTTCACATTCAATTATGAATGGTTCTGAAAATTAGAAGAGCAAACGCAACAACAATTAAATCACCTACATGCAGGTGAAAAAAGTATTCAAATTGGTTTTTTAATAACAAAGATACGACCAGTTTAAAAAATAAAATGTGTAGGATGAAGTATTGGACGTACTACATATACCTACTCGGTCATCGCTACAAATTTGAAAGGTCCCTTGACTGAGTTTGTTAGGCAAGGGTATCCTTGCCTAAATAGTAAACTGTTGATGTGGGTTCGAAACCACGATAGTGGGTTATTCTTTTTTTTTTTGGTAGGTAGGTGGTTTTCCGCTTTTCCCCCCAAAAAAATCGGATTATTTTTTTTTATTTTTAATTTTATATAAAATTTTATATTTTCACGCGCTTATGAGATCTGATTGACGTCATTGTGCCGATTTGACGAAAATAGGACCGCCTCTACTATTATATCTTGTGTAAGTCATTGCTTCACTCGGAAAACGAAAACATCACATTTATCACATTATCGGTCCTTTATTTCGCTCTTTTATTGCTATTACAATTTTGTACAGAGCACAACACATTGTTGTATATCGAATAAACTGATTATTAAAACACCACATTTTTTCTTCTTTGTTTTTTTTTCTTTGTGCTAGATCTATACATATATTATGTTATGTGATAGATTGTTATAAGTAGTATTACGGCTTTATTTATTATATTAAAAGTGTTTATTACTACATGGATGTCCCATTTAAAAAGAACTGGGTAGGTACATGGGAATCTCTGAAACGATAAGAGATACAGGGTCAGATAAATTAGAGAAAATTGCATATTTTCATTATTATTAAGAATCTGAAACAAAATATTTGTAAACCTCAGGACGCTGCTGAAATATCCTGCAAAAATGGAAAATTAAAAATTAAGATATCCTATTTTATGAAAGAAGTTATATTTTTTAATGTCATTCGATATTTAAAAAATCAGGAAAACCAAAAATTTTAATCGTCTTTTTCGAATTTTCGAACAAAATAAGCTCTGTTTAACCGAAAGTGATAAATAACCATTAAAGCAAGCAATGTGACGTCATTTTGCGACTACATACGACGTCATTCCGTGATAAAACTTTTTTATTCGAAAAAAAGAAGACGATAATTTTGAATTTTTTTTTTAATGTGATAGCTTTTTGGTAGCCCTTATATCTTGTGATCCACAAAATTTTTCATCAACTATTGCCTTGAATAAAATTAAGCATGTCTGCCAGATAAAACACAAACAATCGGTAGGTGTGTAAAGGCCGGTCCAGACGCAACGACTAATTGAACGACATGTCGAATCAGACAAAATGAATCAAGTAAAATGTGAATAAGTGAACTACTCCAATCAAAGATCTACAAATCATAGAACAATAAATAAAAACATGACTGGACTTGCACTGCATAATGAACTTTGTACTTTGTTGAGTAAAGAAACTAACCTGGAACAGTAACGACATCTGCTGAGTATGTGTGGTGCTGAGCTTACTACTAATTTCATTTGGCATTGGTTGTATTTCAAGGAGGATGAAAAACGTGAGTCGTTGTAGGGTACCTGTATTACCGACACTGACGCTTACGAGCCCTAGTGTCGGTAATACAGGTACCCTAAGTCGTTATCTCAGAAACACAAAATATTATTATGTCTCTCTGAACGAGGATAAAATAACAATTCAATTTGACGTTTCAGTTCGAGTTTAAGTTTTATAATTTACCATTTTATAATAATTTCACTTCCAATTCGAACCAACGCACAAACAATAACAGAATTTATTAAGAATAGTGGTCAAAAATGGCATATGAATCATAAAAAAGTGGCAATAAGGTAGGTGTTTAGTAATATACCAGTATATTCATCAGGTTATTAAATTGTAGTTATGAATTATTGCTTTTCGCAATAAATCTTTAATATTTTAATGATACTGACATGAATTGAAATTAAATATGACACAATGAGAATTGGAACTACTAAAGTTATTTTAAAATTATTATTTTAGTAAAATGAGCTCAGAAATGACTACAATAGCCATCTCTCTCTTCCAAGGCGCTAGTTGATGAAAAATTTTGTGGATCACACGATATAATGTGTTTAATACAATACCGAATAACACGAAAAAAACAACATTAGGTATGTCCGTAAGAAAAACAAAATTTGACTATGAAAGCTCTAGGGTTTAGTTGACCGTGAAAATTTTTATATCATCAGATGGATAGCTGTTGACGACTTATGCAAGCCTACAAAAAATTAGTACTCGCACGGTAGGTACATGGTACACTATAATATTATGCGACTATGGAAAATTACAGAAAGCCAATTTAAAATGCGGTTAAAATATTCATAATTGAATCGCATAAAAATACACTATTTCTGCGATTGATGCGCAAGAAGGTTTTTTATAATTTATTATACATTCTTTATTTTTATGCTTTTTAGATTGCTTTGTAATTTGATTCAAGGAAATGACGTTTGCTTAATACTGAAAAATTAGGGCGGCTCCGACTTAAATCAACAGCTAGAGCTTCATTTCTAGTTTCTTGAAATTTCTACAGGACGGCGAACCGGCTCCAGGGTTGTATTTAAGATAAGACAAACGGAGTAATCATAAAATAAAAAGAGGTTACTTCCTTCTTGTCTTTTCATTTCATCCCAACTTCCTGTAATTCCTCCACTTCAACGATATATTCAAGACGCTATTCTTGAGATCTGGATTATCTTAATTCGAAGAAATAACGTCAGAATTAATAAATTGATTGGATTCTGTGTTGGTATGCAGACTGTTTTCTTCTACGCAAGAAAATGGTTTTGCATATAGATTAAAATGTGCAGGGTGTCTGAATGTCTCATTTTGTCTGATGACGTTAAAATATATCGAAACCTACGCAGCGGATCAAAAAAATGGGTTATAAAAGTTGTTCGTCTGGAAGGGACACTTACAACTTGATCAAACTCCCAAAAAAAAAGTGAAAACTAATATTGCGTCATAAAAAAAAGAAGTTAATTCCGATTATTGATTACGATTTACCGAAACGTGGATCTTGAACCCAAACTAAACGAACAGATTCTGCATAAACAATTGTCTTGAGAAGTTTTTTTTTTCAAGGTAATAAGAAAATGAAAATGTTTTAAGGGTATTTATAAAATGTATCATCTCAGTTTCTTCAAAATGTCTCCAAATTTATGCCAGTCAAGAAATTTTGGCGAACATTTTCAGGTAGGTACCTATTGTAACGTACATTTTGTACGTACCGGCTAGATACCGGTAACACAGAGACGACGGCGGGCGCGCGCAGTGAGTGAGTGATGGTGGGTTTTAGTGCATCGGCCGACTGGAGACCTCGAGTTTCGTAACATCGACTGTCGAGTTGAAATCAGGTGCGTTCATCTGCATACCGGCCCTTTCACTTTCTTTTCACTTCTGAATTCGCTAGAGGAAGGTACATTTCCGCAAACACAGGAATTTTTAGCGAAATGGCGTTGTGAACCTTCACTTGAATTATTATAAACATCGAACACGTTTTTGGCTTGGTGAGTGTCGTAAAATGATGTTATTAATTGTGCTAGAATTATGCAGATCATATTTTCTTAATACCGCATGCTAATTTTAATTACAGCTTTCCGATCGAGTTTCGCTCGCATGTAAAGTTTTGTCAGTCACTTTTTTTATCTCAACCTATCTTGAGGACGGGACATCAATTTATGTACCCTCGGCAAGCAGACTCGATCGGACCGTTCATTAATGCTAGAGTGTTTCTGATACCCATGAAATTGCAGCTTTTTCCCTACGGATTGATTTTTCCCTGGAGTCAATTTTTCCCTGGAGGCAATCTTTTTCTTGGAGGCAACTTTTTTTTCCCTGGAGGTCATCTTATTCGTACCGAGAAGAACTCCACGTACCAAGGCAGATTTTCTTGGATACCCAGTAAGAACTCCACGTACCAAGGCAGATTTTCTTGGATACCAAGTCACCCTTTCAAAGCAAGTTCCTGGAGCCTGAAACGAACTATTTAACCCTTAGAGGGGAACAATAGTCGTTGAGAGCATGAGACACGAAAAACAAGGGTCGTAGGTTGAGTCGCTAGTCTAAGAGGGTCAGCAATAACAAGCGGGTCAGCAGAACAACAGGTACTCTTTATTAAAATATAAAACATATCACAGTGATTAATATTACACTCTTGAGCACGGTTAACAGATAGTAAAAAAACAAGAGCGTGCGGTGCTAGTCGAATGAATAGATCGGGTGCTAATAGGTTACAAGGCACTTATCTTCGGATGGCTTGGCTCCAGGAACTTGCTTGGTTTGAGAGGTGAGCTTGGTATCCAAGAAAATCTTCTGCCTTGATACGTGGAGTTCTTCTCGGTACGAAAAAGATGGCCTTCAGGGAAAAGAGTGAACTGAGTTTAAAAGCTGTAATTAAAATTAGCATACGGTATTAAGAGAATATGATCTGTATAATTCTAGCACAATTAATAACATCATTTTACGACACTCACCAAGCCAAAAACGTGGGCGATGTTTATAATAATTTAAGTGAAAGTTCACAACGCCATTTCGCTAAAAATTCCTGTGTTTGCGGAAACGACCTTCCTCTAGCGAATTCCAGGAGAGAAAAGAAGGTGAACGGGCCGGTATGAAGATGAACGCACCTGATTTCAACTCGACAGTCGATGTTATGAAACTCGAGGCCTCCAGTCGGCCGATGCACTAAAGCCCACCATCACTCACTCACTGCGCGCGCCCACCGGTGTCTCCGTCTCGCTGGCATTTAGCCAGTACGTACAAAATGTACGTTACAAGCCAAGCCATACGAAGATAAGTGCCTTGTAAACTCTTAGCAACCGATCCATTCATTCGACTAGCACCGCACGCTCTTGTTTTTTTATTATCTGTTAACCGTGCTCAAGAGTGTAATATTAATCACTGTGATATATATTTTATATTTTAATAAAGAGTACCTGTTGTTCTGCTGACCTGCTTGTTATTGTTGATCCTCCTAGACTAGCGACTCAACCTACGACCCTTGTTTTTCTTGTTTCATGCTCTCAGCGACTATTTTTTCCCTCTAAACGTTAAATAGTTCGTTTCACTATAAGAGTTGTCGTACCTCCTACAGCAACTAAGATCCCAAACTTGCAGCACCGATCTGAGGCACGCTGTATGTACAGACAGGATCTCTCTTTTGTTCATTTGTCAGTCTTAGTACTCGTTGATTTTCTCTTGACTGGAGAAAGGCATCAAGTTTAAAATTTACCAAATCTTATGAAAGGCTTCTTAATTCTGTATTTAGCCTCAAGTGAAACAAAGGTCTCTTATGCTGGATAAACCGTTTTGCAACAGCTGTTGTTTGAAGATTTTGCGCTTATCCTACAAATAGTATCAAAAGTTTATCATTGGAATTCGTGAAATTATAAAAAAAATTCCATTTCATTTTTAGACATTTCTCTCTATTCATATCCGTTATTACATCCTGGTGGCAGCTGAAAGAATAATTTTACTAGAGAGAGTCGAGAGCTCTTTTCGCAGTCGTCGAGATTCTTTTTATGTAGTTTATAAAGCATATATTTTTAGCATTTTCCACGCTACAATGGGCACACTGTAGCTTTAATGAATTTTATAGGTTTAAATTAAATTACTCTTTGCATTTTAATTTTAAGTTCGGTTGTCACTGCCACTACGCGACAGAGCCAGGCGAAACAATCTTCTAATAAGACTATTTTTACTAGCTTATTCCCTTTTTTTCGCATTCTATTCCTTAGCTATTCTCGCAACTCGAAAGGCGATTAACGAAATCTTGATACAGTAATTTGAATTCTAAGCTATGTTTATATTCACAGCATCAAAGCTCTTGTAACACGAACTAGACAGCTTTAAACGTTTGAATTAACATCTCTGCCCGCAGCTGCTGCTCCTCACGTCTGTTAACCCGCAATGCACTGCTGCAGATAACATTTAAACGGTCAATTGTTATCCATGCAGGTTAAATGACTTATCCAAAAGCTCCACTTTGGTCATGCCTTTGAAACATGAAAGCAAAACCTCGACAGGGCTGCATCCAGCATGTGTGAGAGCTGGGTGTTATCTGCAGTCTGATAATTGCGGTTGTTATCTCTGCTGCTAACTGACGTCTAACGCAATAGTCAGTGCTGCAGACAGTATACAATAAATAAATTATTATAATAAGCTTTACCTTACTGCAGAGTCAAAGTAATAACACTAACTGTTAAGAATGAATTTCGTCGTTGGTCATTTTTTTTTTTTTTAATTCATGTAATAAGACAGTCAATCTTAGACATGACGAGCATATCACAAGCTAATTGGATATATTGGATGGTCCCGTCTCCCGAAACTATTCAGTATGAGTCCAGTGGGTGCTTGCTCTATTTCTTTTGGTTGAGGTTAACTTAATTGTCGAACCCGGTGTGGAATCGTAACAATATCTTCTGATGTTAATGTATTCTGAGATATTGACTCAGAGTTTCACGGTAAACGTGTAGCTGGAATAATTTACAGAGGAAACTAGATTATTTCAAGTTCTTGGAGTCTCAGAAAGCTCGAAGTTATTACAGAAACTTACTGCGTCCTAGAAATCCATAGGGGAGATAACTATGATCGAGGGCATGAGCCCAGGTTGTTTGACCTGGAGCTGCTTCACTCAGTTACACCTTATTCGGCATTTATAAGCCGGATTTGCATGACCTGTTTGAAGACGACGTCATGTGCATCCAATTTACTGAAAACGTATGATTCTACATCATAGAGCATAATACATATGCGGAATAGTGGAATTTTTCAGTTTGTTCCAGATGTACTCCTGGCAACATCATACTGACTTACTTGATATGATGCACTTTAAGTTGTCATTCATATTTCATTGAGTAGCAAATTTTCAAGTCTCAGATGCACTGCTTTTGACAGTAATGTCATCCTCTAGTGGTCGTATGATTAGGGTATGATTTCAACAACTATAAAAAACCTTCTTGCGCATCAATCGCAGAAATAGTGTATTTTTATGCGATTCAATTATGAATATTTTCACCGCTTTTTAAATTATTGGCTTTCTGAAATTTTCCACAGTCATGTCATGTTAGCGTAGTGCTTTAATGTGAAAAATTTTCTGTGATAATTTCATTTCATTTCGTTTCAACACGTGCCTTAGATCGGATTTTTAAATTTAAAAATCAAAAAAATTGGCAAAATTTTACAATTTTGTCCCTTTTCCTATGCCCGCCACTGGCTAACTTTACTTGAAAAATACTATTTTTTACACTACCTTTAATAAATTCGGAAAAAACTGAAAGGAGAGTTTTGAAAACCGAAAGTTTGAAATTTTAGAGGAATAAACATCATTTAAAAATATTCGAATATATCTCCGCCATTTTTATATTTGCTTCTTGAAATTTTTGAAGGTTAAATGCTATTAGTATAGTTGTCTACTATCAAAAATTTCCGTTCTATTCCTTCAAAAATAAGCTCATGAATGTTTATAGAAATGTAGACATTTTTACCCTTTTCCTACCCACGCCTCTGGCTTATTAATAGAAATGATGCAAATTGTATTGCATTAGCTCAAATTTCAAATAAGTTTATTCCAATCTTGTTAATTTTGTTTAAAAGTTTTTGATCTTGCCTATTTAGGGGTTCAAAATCTAGCCATTTTCCAAAAATTGAAAAGGCCGCCATTTTGGAATGTCTTTACCTATTTTACTCAAATACAGTACCAGACGACTACTTGAGGGTATCTTACTACCAAAAAAATTTCAGCGCTCTAGATTGAAAACTTCGACCAGAAACCGTGCCTCACGGACGGTTTTTTTTCTGAAATTCGGAGGGACATCCTGTAGAAGTAACACAACTCTAGGAAAATGTTTTTTACGAAAATCAAACGTCAGCCCTAAGGTTTATAAGAGAAAAAATTTCGTTCATTAATCTTGAAAGATGAAGCTACAGGAGCGTTTTTAAAAATTTAGAGAAATTAATTTAAAAAAAACATCATGTAAAAAAAAATCGAATATCTCCGCCATTTTTCTTATTTACTTTTTGAAATTCTCAAGGGTTGAAGTCTATTAGTATAGTTGTCTACTGTAAAAATTTCAGTTTAATTACTTCAAAAATGTGCTCATAAATTGTTGGAGAAATTTAGCCATTTTTACCCTTTTCCTACCCACGCCACTGGCTTATTAATAGGAAAAATGCAAATTTTGTTGCATGAAATTAAATTTCAAGTCATTTACTTCCAATATTGTGAATTTGATATAAAACTCTTTTTCTATCTAGCTTATACAGGGGTTCAAAAAATAGTCCTTTTTCCAAAAATTAAAATGGCCGCCATTTTGAAACGGCTCGGCCGATTTTGCTCAAGTGCAATACCAGACCACTCCTTGTGGATATCTTACTCCCACAAAAATTTCAGCCTCCTAGATTCAAAACTGCGACCTGAAATGAGATGACAAAAACCGGATACCTGGAATTTTGAAGGGACACCCTGTAGAAGTGATGGGACTTTTGGAAAGTTTTTCAACGAAAATCCAACGTCATTCCCAAATTTTACAAGGACCCAAAATTTCGTTCACTAATCTTAAAAGATAAAGCCACAGGAGCGTTTTTAAAATCGAAATTTCGCGATTTTGGAGAAATATATATATATATAAATATAAAAATTCCTTCTTAGTCATCGACTAGTTTGCAAAAGCACTAACTTAGTGGGGATTACGATGAGGGAAGCTAGGATTGAATCAAGAACACTCTTTCTTCATTAAAGTTTAAGCTTTCTGCCATTTATTTTGGCCATCATCAGAAACCTACAATAATTCAATTAGTACAATAGTAAAAAAGGACACTAGTTTTATAATGTTAGACTTACTAGAAGTTGAGATTATTTAGCTAAGATGTTGAATTTTTACAATTATTCCTACACAACTCCTGGGGCACATGTTAGTTATCCTTGAGGAAATCCAATTTTATTCATTTACACATTAAAAGAACATTTAAAAGAGAAGTTAAAACTATTAATTATTGCACTGATTATCACACTACATATTTGGTTTCTATTTCTTTGTCAAAGGGGAGGAGAAAAATGGGTTACATTGTTAGCTAAAAATTATTCTCTATCAGAGAAAACTGAAAAGGAGTTAAAATGGCTTCCTTGTTCATGAGGTTTACAATTTTTACAATTTCACGATTTTACATCATTTAGAATGTCAGAAATGATTTATTAAAAGTCATTTTATGAGTGAAGTGACAGTTGAAGGAGTGTAGTCGGTCTTGTCTGTGTCGTTGCCAGATTGTGTGTGTTTTCTTAGCTATTGTAGATCTAGGGTGAAATTTGGTGACATCTGGTAATTTTTCTGGTGACTATTTTTCTTACTAGTATTGTTCAATTTTCACCTCTATTTTCTTCTTCTTCATTTACTACCACTCTTCTTCTGCTCTTTTCTGCATCTATAGCTATGAGGTATGTATAAATGTGGCTCAAACCTGCTATATCACTCCTCTTGTTCATTGAGTTAGGTTCTTGGGCTATTCTACACATCTCTTTGAAAGTTCTTCTTCTAAGTGAGTGGTCAGTGTCTAGGATGGTAGTTTCTTCGTAGTTGGGGGTGTGTCCCTGTTGTATGACATGTTCAGCCAGGGCACATGTGTTCTTTGAATGTCTACAGTCACTTTTATGTGAAGTAATTCTATGTTTCAGATTTCTGGAGCTTTGGCCGATGTAAACTAAAGGGCAGTCTCTACAAGGGATTCTATAAACCGTATCACATTTGTCAAGTAGATTAGTCTTGTCTTTGATTTTTGAAAACAATAGGTTGGTCGTTGTTACATTTTTTACTGCTATTTTGATTTGTAAGGTCTTCATTATATCAATTAATTTGCTAGTCAATGGTTCAGCATTAGGGAGTGTGCCAAATTTCTTGATGGTCGTCTCGGTATTGGACTCCTCAGTAAGTTG
This sequence comes from Malachius bipustulatus, assembly GCA_910589415.1. NCBI lineage: Eukaryota > Metazoa > Arthropoda > Insecta > Coleoptera > Melyridae > Malachius > Malachius bipustulatus. The sequence goes on from OU342633.1 coordinate 50,473,813, forward strand.
AATTACATTGTTTGCACTAATCTCTTCTATTGGACTGTTAAGCAGGTTGTTCAGCAATTTTCTGGGGTAAGAATTCTCTAGTAGGGTGTTCCTCAGCTTTATTAGGTTTTTGTTGTAGAAATCTGGGTGACTGATTTTGTAAATTCTATTCTTCAAATTTTTGATTAGGTTGATTTTCATTTTCATTTTATGCGCCGAGTGGTAGTTGAGGTATCTTCCTGAACTCGTAGGTTTAATATACCAGTCCAACTTTATGATTTGTTGTGCTGTTCTGATAACAAGTGTGTCTAGGAACGGGACGCTATTTCGTTGATCTTCTTTTTCTACTGTGAATTGGACATGTGTATTGTAAGAATTAAAAACTGTCACAATTTCTTCTACTTTGTCTTCTGGTACCGAGCAAATTATGTCATCCACGTATTTCTTGATGAAGTCTATTTGGAAAGTTAGTTTTGGGATGCAATTGTCTAGCAGGTCGTCCATAATATATTGTGCGATGATGGGGGAATTACTGCTACCCATTGGAGTACCCAGGATTTGTTTGTAGAATTCATCATTGTATGAAAAGTATGTTGTTTCAAATGTGAAGTCTACTAACTCTATGAATTTTTCTTTAGTTATGTCTGTGTGTTGTCTTATTTGCTCCCATTTCTTTTCTATGCTGTTGATCGCTAGTTGTTTGGGGATGTTGGAGAATAGTGAAACGACATCTAGGCTGATTACTACATATCCTGGTGGAATGTTTCTGTTGTTCGCAAAGTTGGCAAAATCAAAAGAATCCTTCACAAAATATTCGTTGCTATTATCGTAGGATAAAGTCAAAATATCTGTTATGAGCTGTGCCACTCCTTTGTTTGGTGTGTTATTAGATGAAATCACTGGTCTGAGGCTAATAGGGTTTTTGTGCACTTTGGGTAGTCCGTAGTATCTAGGTGCAATGCCGTTATAAAAATGGTATTTCTTTGCTATTTCTGGTGTTATTTGACCACTATTCTTCAATTCACTGATGATTTTGTTTGCTTTTTGATTTATTGTTGTTGTTGGGTCTCTAGGTAGTCTTTTATAGTAAGTTTGGTCGTTAAGTATGTTTTGTGTCAATTCATTGTAGTGTGTCTTGTCCATTACAACTGTAACTCCACCCTTGTCAGCTCTAAGTACTAGTAACTCTGGATTCATTTTCAAAAACCTTCTACATTCTAGAAAAAGTGATCTTAACAATTCTCCACTATAATGAGTGTCATGACAATAATTAGTTATAATATTAGTGGCTCTCGCAGCAATCAGGTCTCTGACAGGCGGCGGTTCACCCCCAATGTTGGCTTCTATCTCTGATAATAAATGAACTATGGATAAATCACTAGGTTTTGTTTTTAAACAGAACTTAGGTCCTAATGATAGAATTTTCTTGACTTTGTCAGGTAATTCTGTATTAGAGATATTTTTTATCCATTTATTAGACGTTTTTATTTCGTTAATCATGTTGTTATATTTCCTGTCTATTTTTGCTTTTTGTCTATTATTAATATTATGATATAAGTAATTGTATTTTATTTTTACTCTATTTTTAAATTCTAGCCAAACATGTCTGGGTAAAACACCACGAATCAGTTCCCCTAGCCTATCAAACTCAGATTCCCTATCTTTTACGTCTCTATATGTACAAGAAATTTCAATATTAATTAGCTGCTTTGCAAACCTCTTCAAGCTGTCGTTCATTTCTCTAATCCCACGTTGGTTGGTGATGTCTATTCCTGCTGTTGCACTGGTGGCAGCCCCCTGTATGTGATTTGGTACTATCCCTCGTTGTCTGCATTGCAATAGAAAAATCTTCCTATTCCTCAAGGACGCTAGCTGTGCGGAGATCTTCATGTATCTTTTCATCGATGTTACGACTTCAGGTCCATGTGTACGAGATATTTGGTCAAAGAACCCCATTTCTGTAAGTATTAAAATTCCTTCTTAGTCATCGACTAGTTTGCAAAAGCACTAACTTAGTGGGGATTACGATGAGGGAAGCTAGGATTGAATCAAGAACACTCTTTCTTCATTAAAGTTTAAGCTTTCTGCCATTTATTTTGGCCATCATCAGAAACCTACAATAATTCAATTAGTACAATAGTAAAAAAGGACACTAGTTTTATAATGTTAGACTTACTAGAAGTTGAGATTATTTAGCTAAGATGTTGAATTTGGAGTTGTGTAGGAATAATTGTAAAAATTCAACATCTTAGCTAAATAATCTCAACTTCTAGTAAGTCTAACATTATAAAACTAGTGTCCTTTTTTACTATTGTACTAATTGAATTATTGTAGGTTTCTGATGATGGCCAAAATAAATGGCAGAAAGCTTAAACTTTAATGAAGAAAGAGTGTTCTTGATTCAATCCTAGCTTCCCTCATCGTAATCCCCACTAAGTTAGTGCTTTTATATAAATATATATATAAATATATATATATATATATCGTGGGCAGGTGAATTTTGGAAAACCACTTTTTCGTAATCTGGGGGTCATGATCGGTGGACATTTGATGAGTTTGGGTGATTTTTGGAAAGTGATGTCGTCCTCAATAGTGTATTTTTTTGTTAAAAAATACACTAAAAGGTAATTAAAACGATTTACGAAACAACCATTGTTAATTCTTGAGTCAGATTTTAAGGGGTGAACATTTTTGGGAATGATGACTTTTATTCGAAATAGGCGAGTGTTGGAACGTCCAAGTGAATAACAACCATTCGTCACGATAAGAAGACACTATATTCTCTCTGATTTTATGAGAAAAACCCAATAAGCCTGGTCCGACTAATGCTTATTGACATCTCGTCGGTATTATAAGAGACTGGCAGTTGAATAAAAGTTAAAACACGACCGCAAAAGAGTGCAATCATGCTACTTTGTTTGCTGTTCGAGAGTGTTCATATGTCATTATCATCTTATGTATTATTCGTTCGGTATTGGTGTATTATGTTTACGAACATGATATTTAAATTTGTTGATATCGCGCACGCCTAGATTTCTTGAACACTGTATCATTCAAAAAGAATTTCTAGATGTTTATTGAGTCCAAATTATGTGGAAAACTTGTAAATTGTTTGAGGTAAATAAAATAAAAGCTCTAATAATGAGTAATGACAATTTAAGACATTGCATTTTTTCTTAAACGTTATTAAAACTTTTCATCCTAATCCCTAATGATCTAAGCTCGGATCTTCCATATACATGTTTTTTTGTGGCGTAATATCGCCTTTAAGGTGCATTGTCTCTTGAGGGTTAGCCTTCCGAACCGGGATGACACCACTAAATTAGTCGCCTTGAGCCCAGGAGCAATTATTGGAACGTCTGTTTCTGGTTTTCTCGCTATATGTTTATAGCCAATTCCGGCCAGTAGACTTCCATTTCATTAATAATTATCCCCTGACGTTCCGGGATTTCGCCTTCTATAATAAAGGGATCTAATTCCATTTCAATTCTTTTGCTTTTTAATCTACACAGCAAATTATGTCCATACTACGTCATCTACCGATCTGTTAAAATATGTGAAACGAAATTTAGTGAAGTATTTACATTGCCGTTATTTATTTATTTACAATACACATAGTCCAACAGTAAAACCATTACAAGAAAAAAATCGACCTGATTCTTCCGATCTTAGGGTAGGTGTAGTTTTAGAAAAATGATATTTAACAAAAACCCTCAACAATAAAAAAGGAACAAACTGACATTTGATAAATGAGAATTGAAAAATTGTGAGACACAGTTGACAAACGAGTAAAACCAAGAGGAAAAGACTGTATAGGTATTTTTGTCGATAAATCGTGAAACCACATTTGACATTTGAAAAATTTTCAAAGCCCACTAAATCTAAGAGTTTTCATTGTCAACTTTTGTTTGTATTAGGAACGTCCTATTCTTTTTTCATGTCATTTTCATAAAAAAAACATTCAAATTTTTTTTTATCTGTGAAGGATTTCATGTCTGGCTTAAACTAAAATCATAGTTGACTCTGGGCTGTTTTGCCGTGGTCCATGAAGATTTGTTCCGAACGTTTCGTCTACAGCTTGCGGTAGACATCATCAGCGGTTACGTGTGGGCAAACGATGCTTCCACTCCTCGTGTTCACTGATAATTTACTGCCCGGCTGCAAGAGTTTACCGATTCGATCGATCTCCGTCTTGAGGTAAGGGAGATCATTCTCTCGCGCACATAGAGAGAGAGAGAACTCACCCACCTAGATCATGCTCTGCAGGCGAAGGCCACATCACTCAAGAAATCAGGAGAACGTTGCGATCCAGAACCCAACGTTCCATGAACCACGGTAAAACAGCCCGAAATCAACTATGATTTCATTTTCTTTTTTTAACCGACGGTCCAATAAAATCATAGGGCAACCCTATATAGGGTGTCCGGTAACCTCCCAATCTCTCGGGAGCATACAGGGGAGGTCAAAAAAAACCTAGTCTGTCATAAAAAAAAATTCCTAAAGTGTCCCCAAACGGAGATATGGAGCCCTAAAAGGGTGCCCCGCAATTTATTTTTTTGCTCTAACTTTTGAACCGACCTGTATAATTGAATGAAATTTAAACACTTTATAGAGGCCACAGAGAGCCATCAGGCCATATTAAAGTCGCTGTTTGACGTCGTCAGGGAAGTCAGGAACGGACTTACCATCATACTCGTTGAGTCAAAATTTTGAGAGGTGTCACTTTATAGAGCTAAAAACTATTTTTTTGAATAGTCTAATACTTCATCTTTAAAAAAGGTGCTCTTAATTTATTTCGGTAAAACTGACGGTTTTCGAGATAAATTGGTTTTTAGGTATGCGAAACACTCAAAAGTTACTAATGCTAAACACAAACAGGTAAAAATCAGGTTGTTGTTGATAAACCTACCTACATAATGGATTGCTATTGACGGAACTTGGTCAAAATTCGCATAAAAGTCGATTTATCTTGAGAACCGCTAGTTTTATCGAAATAAATTAAGAGCACCTTTTGTGAAGATGAATGACCAGCGTATTTCAAAAATAAGTTTTCAGCTCTGTAAAATGACACCTGTCAAAACTTTGACACAATGAGTGTGGTGGTAAGTCCGTTCCTGACTTCCTTTAGGACGTCAAACATCCACTCTGATATGGCTTAATGAGTCTTTATGACCTCTATAAAAAAATTAAAATTTCATCAAATTATACAGGTCGGTTCAAAAGTTAGAGCCAAAAAAGTAAGTCTTATTTTGAAGCGACTAAGCGACTAATCGGTCGCGTTTTTGTGGCTCGTATAGAATGGGCCTTAGGGTACCATTTTGGGGCTCTGTATCTCCGTTTAGGGACACTTTAGGAATGTTTTTTTTTTATGACAGACTAGGTTTATTTTGACCTCCCCTGTATGCTCCCGAGAGATTAGGAGGTACTTACCGGACACCCTGTATATGAACAATAATATGACTTAATATTGTTGTCATCCGATGAAATATTGTCATTTTTTAAGAACAAGCAATAAAGTTTTGAGATTTTTCCAAATTACATGAAAAAACAATATGGCAGCTAGATCTACGAAAAACAAAAGTTGACTTTAAAAACTGTGGGATCTAGTCAGCTTTGAAGATTTTTTAAATGTTAAACGACTTATGAAAACATACAAAAATAGTTCATTTATTTCTCTTCATAATTAAGTATAAAACAGTGCAACTTTTACATAATTTTCCCTACCCAGCATTTCTTCTGCTTCCAAGATCTGACTGGTGAGAGAGATAGAAAAACACGATCTGTATGGAGCAGGGTAAAATAACACAGAAAGAGAATTATTTGCCTACCTTTGCCTTCTCTTATGAACGCTTACTGGCTACATTACGAAACTAAGGAGAATATAAATTGCTCAGACAAGCGATCCAGAGAGTATTTTATGCATATAGACAGTCGGCACACAATATTATCCTCCTTGAAAGAGGGAAAGCTGCTCACATTGCAACTACTACTCTGAATGCTTATTGAAATTTTACCTGGAGTCTCTCAGAGTATATGAGAGCATATTAGTTACCGTTTTCTGTGAATTATTCTCGAAGAGTGGATCACGAAACCTAAGTCGCTTCATTTTCCAATTTTTTTTTTCATCGAGACGACAGCTGGCGAATCTTTTTCATCACATGATGCTCGCAAGTTCATTTCCCGTCCTGGTTTGATATCTCCTTCATCTGCTTTATACCCCGGCAGCGTCCAGTGTGGGGTATAAAAATACTGCTGCTGTCAGGGATATCTTCATCTCTTGCTCCTCCATTCCTAATGAGGTCTAATTGTTTTCGTTAAGAAATTCCAGAATTTTGTTTGGTATGAATGTGAAAGACTCCTGTAGCTCAAGTTTTTATTATTTATCTGCTCTAAGAAAATTTTCTGTCGTGAAGAGTCTGTATTATGTAAACGGTCTCTTTATAACTGTCATCTAATGAATAACAAGAATAACTATAGAGCCTTTAAACAGATACAGGGTGTCTATGTAATGAGAAAAGAAGGGAAATGCTTGTTTAGAATCAAGATTTACTGAACTAGTACTCATTATACGATCTTACAACATTGCATTGTCAAGATTTCTGTAACTTCATTGCTCAGGATGTGAATATTTGCCTCTTAAATTCTATTCAACTGATATTATGATATAATCAAATTTTCTCTCATACTCTGCAGCCTAAACAATAATAAATAAACAACAAAAATAAACAATAATAAACAGCCTTATATAAACAATGAATTACGCAGGGCTCAATTGTGAGGTCCTCAATTGAACTGTCTAGTTAGATCTGAAAACTTCTGGGTTGAGGGAAATTATCTCGGCTAGTAGCGATTTCTGTAACTCTAATATTTCTCTGTTATGTGTAGTTTTGGCACGTGTTGCAAAAAATAATTTTTTTAGCAACAACCTCCACAAAAAATCTTTACAACCTGTATCTTTTTTGGTAAGGTACATAAACATTTAAAATGTAGGTTTTTATTAATCTTAATGGACTCGACAATAATTTTTGAAATATCTTTCTGTCATTGCATTCTCCTTCTGGTTGCCCCACTTTTTCCCCATTCAACCTACCCTGTATCTCCCACGGTTTCCGAGTTCCCCATGTAGTTCATTCTTATCTTGGTCACAGTGTAGGTATATCACAGTAAGTAATATGAAAGGGTACCTATTTTAAACATAGAATTTTAATTTAAGAACATCATGAATAAACCACCCTGTATAGAATATGCCCCCAATCCTTGAAACTTGGAAACGAACATCTTAATCCGGCCAAATTCGTACATACAAGCATTACATCAGCCTAACGTATATACTCTTGTAAAGATTCATCAATTCAACTCAAAGCATGTAACGTTAAAACCTCTTCTATGTATGTTAAATTGAATTACATTATAAGTTCCATATCTACCCCTAATCGAGAAACATAAGTACGCAAGTATATTGTGTCTTTGAGCAGAACTAAGTTTACCTCGCCTGATTTCGGAATAAAAGGGGATGGATACTCGGATGGATATAGTCGTATATTCCAAGGCAAACGGTAAGAGTAAAAGGGTATGAATTGTGGGTGAAACTTCTTTGAATTAAACGAGAGCGGAAAAAGCATAGTAAAACTGAGGTCTTTTTTATTCACTCCGGCTGAGAAACTGAGATGAATCCCTAAGTTCGGAATAAGTTTCTGTATAGTAGATCGTGAGCGATGTTTCATCAGCTGGGTAAATCACCAGGATGTTACTTGAATTATTTTGGAAATTACTCCGCGGAGCTTCTTGATAATTTACCCGAACGATTTGGATGTAAGGAAAGTTCTTAATTTATTTTTACTCCAATTTTAGATCTTTTATTTAAACTAGAAATTCTAATTGAAGATGTAAGTTGTTAGTGGTAATATGTCTATCTCTCCACTTTGCCCAATTTGCTAAAACTTTCCTCGAATGCCTCTGGCAGAATGATGAATAGATCTACCACTAACTTCAAATTAATTAATTCGGTTGAACGCGTTGATTGGTTGATTTGAGAAATCGTTTCATCTTTATTAAGATTAGTTTAAGTTTGTTAATAGGATATGGAAAAAATAATCAACGTACTGAAGATTAATTTGGAATTCAAACACCTATTTGCCTCCTTCAATTATTATTACTCATGTTTTGTGACCCATAATTTTTTAAGAACCACTTATACCTCATCTGTTTTGTTTATAAGATATTATAGCAAGATTTAAGGTTTTACTTATTATTTCTGAGATATCCTTTATTGCTACAACATAATTTACTCTAAGGTTCTAGCATTAGCCGTAACTACAAAAAAAAAAGAGATTAGAAGCGATCCTTCCAATAATTATCGACCAATAGTTTACTCAGTACCTTTACAAAGCTATTCGAGTTATGTTTAAATGTCATCTCCTTCCGAACTATCAACACGGATTCAACAAAGGAAGATCCACCGTCACCATCTTTGAGCCAGTCAATTTGTGAATCACTGGACTTTGGACAACTGGTCCAAACTTGACTGCTATTGTGTAGCCTGTAGCGCCGCCTATAAAATTAATAAGTTACGAGACAGAAATTCTCGAAACGTCAAGAGAGCTTTCTGGATGTCACGACGAAAGCGTCGTGAGCGGTTGTTCTCGAAATGTCTACATGACTAGTAACAATATATTCTTTGCAGATGAAGAATTATTGAAATCTGTTGGTTATGAAGAATTTATGTTCGCGTGATTGTTTGCAACAAAATAATAATTAAAATTGTAAATCCAGAGTGGCATTAAAGTCGAAAAGTTTGAGATAGGCACTTGGAGAAGAAATAGATGTGTGTAATAAACATGCAGCCAGTCACGCCAAATTAAAATGAATTTACAACAACACGCACACACTATATTTCAGTAGTCATGATTTCTGCTGAAACGTACAATTTCGCTTTTTATAAACCTAATAAGAGACGTCATATTTTGTCAACTGAAAAATACTAAGAACTGTGAAAATTCTACCCAATAAGAAAAACGTTCAAGAGTGTATTCGATACGATTTTGATGGTGACACAATAGTATATTGTGAAACAAGTGCGGAAAAGAGAAAATTTCTCACGAGTGTGAAACAATTGTGACACTCGACTTCGTCTCGTGTCACAATTCACACGAGTGTGAAATTTCTTTTCCGCAAGTGATACACACAGTACTTTTCCTACGACCACAATTTAACAGATTAATTATTTAACAAATTTAACACATAAATTATTTTTTCTGACAATGTTCTGCTTTTATGACCTTTTCTCCAATTTATGAAATGTTTATAAGCAGATTCGTATTTTTCTCTGGAAACTACAGGTAGCAAATTCAAATAACACAAACCTGCTTGTTTTCTGACTTCAGGTGGTGTATTTTATGCTTCAGATTCAAAGGAATTACAATCCATTATAATGATAGGTACCTAACTAAAGATTATTTTTTCAGACTACCTAACCAATTCTACCAATGACTTTTTAATATTACTATTATATACTGTTAAATCATTGAATTCTACCGACAATATTATTATTATTTATTATTAGACTCCGTATAAACTAAAAATAAGTGACGTGAGCGTGGAGACGTGGTAGATAATAACAATGATTTAAGAGAGGTTAGTATATCATTGATATGCAACTTCTACACAACGCAGGCGCTGTGCGTCGTCGATGGAAGTTAGTAGAGGTGTGCGAGTTATTTTCACGATCACGTTCGTGAATTTGATTTGAACGCTACTAATGCTGTTATTAGCGATCAACTCGTAAATTTTAATAATTACTGCCACAAGAGAATAATGAGTATATTTTATAGTCATGTCGGGTTCTATGTTATCCCATTTGTGTTTATTTTATTACCTTGAAGCTTTAAATGAATAGTTATTCCATTAACAATAAGTAACAGTTGAGTTCTCAGTTACCGCCCATCACTATTGTTTACATTAAAACTGTACGGAAACGATTTTTGGCTATGCGTTATGTCACTTTGTCGCACAGTTTTTGATACGTGAGAAATCTGCTAGTTTGCGCACAAAAAACGATGCGCAAAGTAGTGTTTTGTATAGTGATCGTAGGAAAAAGGTATTTTATATAATGCCATAATATCATGCTGGAGGACTATAGGTATAACAGCGTGTTATCCTTATCCGCGTGTTATTTTTCTTTATAAAACCAAACATAAATCATAAATTTTTGATGTGACGAGCCAATTTTAATTCAATAAAATTTACACTCTTTTACAGAATCATTCCACCACAACAATGCTCCACCGCAGCACGTCGTCTCGCCGACGACGCGCGTCACGTTCCACAGCTTCTTCCCCACGTCCGCCCCGATCCGCCGCAACCAGCCCAGGCCGACGCGCCAGCATCGCCGCATCCCCCGGTGATGGAGAGAGGCGTGCCCCGGAACCGTCCCGTTCCCCGAGGCACTCAATCATCCCCGACATCGCTCTACACACCGGCAGCAGTCAGGACCTCGGCCCGGGCGGTGGCAGGAGTCCCAGGCACAGCCTCGTACCCGGTGACGAATCCAGAAGTCCGAGGCATAGTCTAGTACCCGGAGATGATTCGAGAAGTCCTAGGCACAGTCTGGTCCCCGGGGATGATGCAAGGAGTCCCAGACATAGCTTAGTCCCCGGGGATGACTTCAGGAGTCCTAGACATAGCCTAGTACCGGGAGATGATGCTAGAAGTCCTAGACTTAGCTTAGTACCAGGGGATGACACAATGATTGGTAGAAGTCCCAGACATAGTCTGGTGCCTGATATTAGTAATATGAGAAGTCCCAGGCACAGTCTGGTGCCAGGAGATGAAGCACCCATAGGAAGAAGCCCTAGACATAGTTTAGGTAAGTCAAATAATAATTCTAAATAATATTAATTCGTATATCTAATAAAATGTCCTCAAATCTTTATTCCAGTACCTAACGATTCATACTCTCGCTCTCCAAGAAATTCCATTATCCCCGACATAGCCCTCTCACCGCGCAACAGTCTAGTTCCACCAAGTCGCTCCCCTCGTCCATCTCTCACTCCAACGGAAGCTCCTTCATGGCCACCCGCCGATGAACCTCCCCGAGGCGGGCAGCGCAGCCCGAGGGGGAGCGTCGCAGTAGTGGAGAGCTTGAGCCGGAGGACCAGCCCGCGAGGCAGCATAGGAAGCGAACATACGGGTGACAGGAGCCCAAGAGGAAGCATCGGGCCTGAAAGTAATGGAGGCAACAGGAGTCCCCGAGGGAGTCTGGGCGGGAGTAGGCTCACCGCGGAAGAATGCGGAGGAAGAAGTCCGAGAGGGAGTCTTCAGTTGACGTTCCAGGAACCGCTCAATCGGGAGAGGAGAGCCAGCGCTGATAATGCATCTGGTTTGTATCAAGTTTTTTTCTTTGTTGAGGAAATTTCTTAGATATTAATTAAATGTATTGGTATAAGTAATGCTTGCTGTGGTCGATCGATCACTTATACAGCGTGTTCAGCTAAGGGTACGGAGCGGCCATATCTCGGTAACTATTGGTCCTAGAGCCTCAAATTAAAAATTTTCCAGTGATAAGTGACCATGAGAAATTCGAGGAAAATATTTTCAAGATGGTCGCACTTCCGGAAATACCTGAAGTTGACACCTAGTTCGTTATTTTAACGGAAACACCCTGTAAAAAATTATATTTTTTAAATGTCTGAAGAAATCGAATACAGGTGGTTTTCACCATTGGAATTTAGATTGAGCGGTTTATGAGTTATAAACAAGTGAAAATCGAAAATTTTCAACTTCAAAGCAGTGTAGAACTAGAACGGCTCAAGATATCTAAAAACGGTTTACATGTCCCTATCCTAACTTTTCACGATTTATCCCACTATGTAGAGTAAATTTTAATACAGGGTGATGAAAATTATCCGATTTTTCATCACCCTCTGTATTAGAATTTAAACCACATTAGGATACAATGTGAAAAGTTAGGATAGGGACATGTAAACAGTTTTTAGATATCTTGAGCCGTTCTAGTTCTACACTGCTTTGAAGTTGAAAATTTTCGATTTTCACTTGTTTATAACTCATAAACCATTCAATCTAAATTCCAATGGTGAAAACCACCTGTATTCGATTTCTTCAGACATTTAAAAAATATAATACTTTACAGGGTGTTCCCGTTAAAATAATGAACTAGGTGTCAACTTCCGGTATTTCCGGAAGTGCGGCCATCTTGAAAATATTTTCCTTGAATTTCTCATGGTCACTTATGTCTGGAAAATTTTTAATTTGAGACTCTAGAACCAATAGTTACCGAGATATGGCCGCTCCGTACCCTTAACTGAACACGCTGTATATTATAGATCAGTAGAAAATGATACTAAAAAAGCTAAAATTTCAAAGCTTGATGAAGTTCTGTTTTTGTGGTATGTTGTATGGACTAGTTAGGGTGATGTGATCCTAAATTTTGCAACTTCGAAAAACTTATGCTCGCTATGCTCGCTTGTGCTGCTCAGCACACGAAAAACAGCGAAATTTTTTGATTTTTTTTTTTACTTTTTGCTCTAAAGTCACAGATTATGCGTTTTTCGACAAACACAATTTGGCACTTTTTTAAAGCTATAAAGCTAATAAAATTTTTCACAATTTAACTTCAACCATAGCTCTTTAAACCCTATAGGGATCAAGCTCGGGATCAAGCTGCAACCTTTAGAAGATGGTGCAATTTTCTCGAAAATTGACAGTTTCAAGTTTTGCTCCAGTCTGAAGCAAAATATTAGCAAAATCGCTCATTCTATGAGAAACGTAATTAAAAATAATGCTCCTTAGGTTCGGTAAGGACTTCAGATTCAAGGAGTTCACGAAATTATCGCATGATTTCCCGAAGCAGTTCAATCATTTAACCGAGCTTTTGAGCCCAGCTTTCAGGCAAGTAATCGGCCACTTGCTCCTTCTTATATTTGCAGGCTATGAATTTGAGAAGTTGTGCTGGGGCTGGTTGTTTCAGAGTTGCTGATGGGATGAGGCCTCAAGAGTTCATTTTCCAACCCCACTCGGTGGGATCCTTCTCTACACTCAGACACTTTAGCACTTGGTGGTATGTTCGGAACTCGCCTACGTTGGTGCGGTTTTTTTTTTTGACCTTGGTGGTAGGTGCATGGAAAGAGGCAGCCTCGGTGGTTGGAGGTAAACGTGCCAGATTAACCTTTGCATTTACCGCTGTCTTCACAAAGAGCTGGAACCTGAGGTCGGATAATCTCTGAGTGGCTGGAACACCTTCGTATGAAGAGACACCAGGCACTTTTCGCTAGCTACAAATAATCTCATGCGTTGCATCTGTTAGGGTAAAAACATAGTAGAACGACGAGGCTAGAGGTAGAGCGACGAGGTAAGCGACGATATTAGCGACAAGACAGGAGACATGCACATAGTGAGGAGACAGAAGTTGCGATTTACTGCTTTGACTTTCCAAACTCAATTCAGTATAAACAATGTTCTCCGACAGTGAAGATGAAATTTTATTCGATTATGCCGCGCTTCTCGGGCTTATTATTACTGCAATGGGAAGTTTGGATAAAACTTATTCTGTACATCCTATTAATTAAGAATGCAAACGGTTTTGACAGTACTATACATTATTTTCTGAGCTCAAGCAGCACTAAGACCGATTTTTTGAATATTTGAGAATAGAAATTGCCAAAACTTAAGAAGAATGCAGCTAGAACCGTCCAGTATCAACGCGATAATAAATCCAATTTTTATCTCGACGCGCATCGCCTCGCTTGTCTCGTCGCTCAGTACTGCGTCAACCTCTTCACTATGTTTGGCTTCATTACCATACACGATGAAATGAAAGCCGCATCGCTTACCTCGTCGCTCTGTCTCTAGCCTCGTCGTTCTACTATGTTTTTACCCTTAGGAGGAAGATGCAGCCAGGTCTACTAGGTCCTGCCTCTGCTGAAATTTACCCCACAATTTCCGTTTTCCCTGACAGAAAAGGGCAGAGGTGGTGTTACATCTGGTAAGAGCGTGAAGGAACAGTTCAAATCCAGTGGGCACTGCAACTTCCTCTCGGTGGAACGCACTGGTGATACCTATACTGAATGCATCCTGCCTCACTTCCACCACATTCACGTTTCTGAAAGTGCAAGTTATGGGTGGTAGAATCCAACCCACATACCAATGTCAGTAAACAACTTCAACAGAGAAATTTCTATTATCAAACAAATTGCAAAAGAGAATGGTTATCGAAAAACATTAATAGACGACTTATTACACAAAAAACAACACAAATTAGCCATAAACCTCATTTATCCTCAACAAAACAATGAAATCAGAAAATATTCATCACTAACGTACTTTGGAAACGTGTCAACACAAATATCAAGGATAATTTCTAACACCACTACATTTAATATTTCATTCAAATCTTTTATGAGTAATGGTTCTATATTGCTGAATGCAAAGGAAAAGTTATCTAAATTACAGAAACCTGGAATTTATCGATTAAACTGTTCTCATTGTAATTCAGTTTATATAGGACAGACTTGTAGAAATCTAGAAATTAGATACAACGAACACCTAAACTCTTACAGACTCAAACATCCAGAAAGATCAAATTTTGCAAAACACTTAATAGAAAACAATCACACTCTAACAGCAAACAACAAAATTGAATTACTACATCATTGTGATCATTATTTTAAATTAAATTTTCTTGAATCTCTAGAGATCCACAGACATTTACATAATCAACAATACACAGTAATAAATGAACAGCTAGACACATATCGTTCTCCACTACTTGATTTTCTTCTTGATATCAACAACTAAGAAGATTCTGAAGAAATTACATTATGATCTAGTTAGTTCTCTTAAAAATTCATTTAAATCTAGTTACTTGTTTCATGATCACTTAGGTAATACTGTTGCTATGTTACTGTATCAATAATTTTATTTACGTCTGAAGATGCTACATGAAAAGTAGCGAAACACGTGTAACGTTTCTATCATCCATCAATATACAGTAGAATTTTATAAAACATTAGTGTTTTATTCATAATCAATAAGTATGCAGAGATTCTACGAAGTAAGGGTTGAAAACATAAATTTTAATTAGATGAATATTGTCAAAAGTAAACAAACATAATTTGGAATATTAGGCAACTGCATACCTACCTAACTTGGATGAGGGTTAAGGGATGAGAATAATAAAAATTTAAAGAATAGAAACAATAATAATTTACCACGATGATTGGAAAACCTTCCCCTTTCTTTTTGCAAGTTTATGGTTTCAGCAAGACGGGGGGGGGGGGGGGGGGGGGTGGCACCGGAATATCCATGCTCTAGGCTAAGATTAAGACAAACAAATGACATTTCTCTTTACCTTATTTATTTAAATCATGTCTAGCAGTAATAATTGGATGCTTTAAATAACATTGTCACAATTTTTACATTTTGATTTTAAAATATTACAATCCCTTTCCGCTTTTCCAAGTCGTGTATATTAAAATATGTTAGGTGTCTGCAATATAAAAAGGAGAAATAAAGCAATGTGGATAATATTCAACTCCTTTCATTTGCAATTTTATAACCAGAGGAAAAAATAATATGCCATTTACATTATATGAAGCTCATAGTACTTAAATGCGACGCCCCGTTATGATGAAAGCGATAAAATTGAAAATAAAACTTTGGATAATAAAGTGCTCGCTCAGGGAACTTAAATTTTAACTGATGGTTACAGAGCTTCTTATTAAAAAACCGTACGTGAAAATTGCGATATTTCATTTCACGAATATTAAATTTTAATGTTCCTAAAAGACACCTCATACCACGCCTTGGATTTATTTTTAGATATGTCAGTTATTATTTTACATCCTAATATGTAGCAACTTCTTATTCAATTCAAAGGTCGTATAATTTTAGATTTTGTACTAAAGGTGAAAAATAATGAATATTTCATATGCTCACAAAATATCATAAATTTATTGTGGTAATGAACGGAGAAGTAACAATAAAAAATATTAATTTTTGTCTGTTCAGGTATGCGTGGTCGGAGCACTTCTCCCTACAGATCGGCCTCCCGGGGGACCATGAACGCCGGTTACACAGGCACCTCAGGTTACTGCGAGAGCGGCTCCAGGAGGGCAAGCAGTTCAGTGAGCCAGGTAATGAGCAAGCCAGACAAGCTCTAAGACCAAGCTTCAGCTCTACGCATGCTCTCTTTTTATATTCTTTTTGTTTTCATCGTCTTGATTTCAAATTTTTCCTGGATCTTAGACCTGGAAAACGGATTAGACTTTAATAATCTGGATACCTGGTTACATTCTGCTCCCTTGAGGATTCTCCAGTATAAATTATACGTCTATGTCATTTTTACGCTGATTATTAGAGAGACTTCTTTTGTCAATAACTCCTTTTACTCAGTAGCGTCATATTTAAATGAATTTGGTCACTTCCTAGATGATTCTTTTCATACATTTCCAAATTATATTTTTATGTGAGCGTTTCAGTTACTCCCCAACTCAGAAATGTATGAATAAGTTTCTAATTAAGCTTGATAACTTGCCTTTCCTTGACGTATTTTTGCGATGACCTTTTCAAGTAACTAGCCTTTTTCAGTCACTTTTAGATAACTTTTTCAGAGACATCGAGTGAAATAAGGCAATCTTCTAATTATCTTTTTATCAGTAATTGTTTAAACAAAAATTATTCAATTGTTCTCCCAATAATCAAGACACCCGGAGGACCAATAAATAATTAATTATTTCATCCAGAAAATTTCTTAGGTATATTCTTTGACTTATCCCCTTCTTATCTTCCACAGGATTTCTCCAATTACCAATTAACTCTCAACATTTTATTGTTTCAGTCACTTCATAAAAATGACTCAGTGACTCACCTCGCTCAACTCGCATTAACAAATTTCTCTTTTGATTTATCTAAAGCTCCAAGTTTTACTATGCACTTCTCCAGTATTTTACTGAATTTCAAAATAACTCACTCACTTGACCCTTAACAAATCACTCTTAACCAGTGACACTCCCAAACTCGCTTCATCTGGTTTTTCTTTGTCTTTCTCACTACCGCTTTCGACTTTTCCCGGCAGCTTCTCCGCTACGCTCCCCCGCTCTACGTAGTGTATAGACGCCCAAGTGTGACAAGTCTGATAACTGACAGGTGGCCCTGCCGCAGGTGTCGGGTGACGAGCAACGTCGCCTCTGCGCAGACAACAATAAATACAGTGACGGCGGGCAGGCGTTGGGCATCGGGATCTCCCTTACCACGTACGGCTCTGTGGCCTATCAGCTCAAAGATGCCAATCTGGAGGCCAGCGGCACGTGCGATTTTGTATGCAAGGCTCTTAGTATCGTAAATAAGACAGGTGAGTTGTAAATATTTTGGTACTATTATTGTTTTATTAGCAGATCTGCCAATGTTGGTTCGAAAAGTTTGATTTAGGTATAAAAAAACAAATTCTGTACACTGTGCTTCAGTTTGTGAAAAGCCACATAACTTCGGCAGAACACGTAAAAATAACATTTGTTTTATTTTTTATAAAATTTTGCTCTAAAACGTTTAATTTTCGAGATGCTTGGAAGAAAAAAGCTCTTCTCGTTCTCCATATTATGCTTCTTAGACAATTAAAAAATCATCCTATATAGTAAAATTATGTGTTAAAAAACTGGTACTATTAAAATAAACGCTAAGAACATCAAAAACGCATTATAAGTTTCTTTGCAAGTCACATCCAACTTATCGGAGGGCAGCAGATATAAAAAGAAAACATTAATGCACTGCAAGCAATTTGTTGCAACCATTGACTGCTACTGCCATTCACTTAAAATCAGGATTTTATGACTGAAGTATCCGAGCATGTGTTCATAAAAATTCATTGGATCCGGTGCATATATACCGAGCGAAGTTATTACCCGGAAGTTTTATCGCTGACCCATCATTTTCAACAACCGTGAAGTTACGACCTGCGCTGGAAGTTGGCGAGGTTTTCACTTCCATTACGGGCAAGATTAGAGAGATCTCTGCGAGTAATTTCTATGATTGAGGTTACTTTATAGGTCAAGAGAGCAATGCACGATTTTTGTACTGCGAAGCAAGCATGCAAGGACCAAGTAACTACAATAAATCAATAGTGGAGATATAAACACTCATAATATATATATATTATGATATGAACAACTACTCATCAAACATAATTTTACACCATTGACACATGAATAAACGAAGTAATGCCGCTAGGATGCAAATGGGAGAATTAAGAATTTGTATGCAGATGCAGAGAGTGAGGAGGTTTTTATAAATATATTACGACAAATGCTATTTCCTTTTTAGTTGAAGAGAATAGACAATAATAATAAAATATAGAGACCTGGTATGCTTTTTTAGTTTCATTTTAGACATATTCAAGAAGAATTTATTAATAGACATAATAAATTCTTAATGAGCGCCCTCTATCTTCTTAGAAATGTAAAATTACATTTGGACAAAATTGTTTAAGCTTTGTGAGCATTTCTAAAAAAATATACCGATGAACTGCATGTATAATTGAGTTATTTTCGAGATGGATAATTTTTGTGTTCAAAAATACAAAAATATAAACGGTAATAAGAATTGTATTAACGGATGAAGTTTAGATCTCTTCGATGTTAGAATTAGATAACCCCCTACAACTTTATGGATAATAATTCCGTCAAAAAAAAAGCTAGGAAGTGCATAGCCTCAACTTTATGGCTCCGGAAACTGTACCTCTGAGATTACTAGATGCCATATCAATTTATGCTTTCTGTTCATACAATTCAAAGTTTTCAAAGCGAGATACGTTCATATTGCAATCTATCTGAAAATTTAATTAAACCGCAAAAATTAATGTTAAAGGCATCTAGCATCGTGCAAAGGCCTCCTGGTTTATAGATGAACTTAAATCCCCGTCTAATTTAGTGATATTTGGTTTTATATTTTGATCGTTAACAAATAAATGTATTAACACCAACACGGTTTAATGTGATGTAATCGATCCATTGTAAATTTGCATGCGGTTGAGAGGGTATCGAAATTTTAAACGTCAATCAAACGAACTATTGCAATTACGCTAACAAAGATAAAAGCGTTTCAAACGATTCGCTCAAAAGTCCTGGAAACCCAATTATGCCATGGTCAATTCATCGAATTTCCATACTATATACTAACTAAATCTATTAATTATTGTAATGACATTTAATGAAATTCCACATTCATGTCGCATTTAGCGAAGTGTTACGAGTTATTGAAGCATCCTCAGCATTATTTGATTCTAAATTATTATTTCGCGATAATTTAGCATGGCATTCGATATAAACTTTATAACGGTCCAGTTTTTTATGCATTGAATTCAGGGAACCCCAGAGAATCGAAGAATAATATGAGACTTCATGGACTATATACGTTAAGAAAATACAGGGTGTTTAAGTTTCAATAAAAAAAAATTATTTTTGAAATTAATTAATAAGAAATTAATAAATAGTTGAGTCGGTAAAGTAAAAAATGTACCGAAAGCTTATAAAAATTCTCATCTAAGATTTTCCTTCAATAAAATTATTGTTAATGAAGAGGTTATAGAACATAAATCCACAAAAATCAGTTTTGGGGGTTCACCCTCTCCCCCCTCCCAAAAATCCCAACCTCTTGGATAACAAAAAAGTATTTTTTTCCTAATTTTGATTTTTAATTATTTAAAATATTTTGGACATTTAAAAAATGGCTAATCAGAATAATTCGAAATTTTTGACAACTTGTTTTTGTACCAATAATTATTTGAGGTACATGATTTGATACTCCTAATGAAAAATTCTTCAATCCAGTGGCGGAGATTTTAGTTTGTTATTCAATTTCTTATTAAATAATTTCTACGCCACTGACTTTTAGATACTTAGAGCGTTTTGTTTAGAGGAGAATCCTACGTTTATGTGTATGACGCACTATTTTTAAGATATTCCACAATGTAGGAACCTACGCTTCAATAACGATCACAAAATTTCTGAAATGAAAAATAATTTTTTTTAATGATGAAGTTTTTATGATATTTTATCCTGTATGGATTCGTACCTTATGAAATATTTTGTAAACAGTGCGTCCTGAAGTATCTTGGAAACTGTGCGTCCTACAACAAAAACCTAAGATGACTTCTCCTCTACACAAAACAAGGTATCTACCAAGAGTGTCATATTTACATTAAAGTCAGTGGCGTAGGAATTATTGAAAAAAAAAAAATTGAAGAATTTTTCAATAGGAGTATCAAACCATGTATTTTAATTACAACAACTGTCAAATATTTCGAGTTATTCTGATGAGCCATTTTTTTAGATATTCAAAAAATATAAAATTTTTCGAAAAACTTTAACACCCTGTACCTCGAAAACTAAAGATCCAACTACACAGAAAAAACAGATTCTTTGATTTAAGAATTTCAATTTCTTTGACTTTAATTTGTTTGAAACCAACAAATCTTGTTTAACCTGAACAAGATATTTTTGGCTTAAAAATATGCGTTTTTTTGATGTAAGAGTGCGGTTTCTTTAAATTTATGCAACCAGATTTTTTTAAAGTAACGAATTATAATCTATTTTCAACAAAATATTAATTTAACATTATCAAACAATCCGAATGGTTACTTCAATGCACGCGTTGTTCGACCGAAAAAAATTATAGTGAAACCCAACTATAATACTTATTTGCATTAAATAAACCCATTTTCTTGCTCTCGACTTTAAAAATTTTGTTGTAAACATCCATATCTTTGAAAACATCTGATATTTCATTGCTGTAAATGAGGAAGGTTTAGGTGAAACAAATATTTAGTTGGCATGGCATACGGTCAAAAGGACTTAATAGATGAATTCCGAACAAATCATTTATTTGTTTGAAATTTACAGCAAATTTAAAAGAAAATTTTCGTTGGCTGAATGCATCCAATCAGAGTAATACTATAAGTCACGTGAGGTTTTCCACGAATGGAAACACTGAAATTCAAACTTGAACTTGCGTACTTGCTTTTTGTCGTTACCTACTGCGTACAACTCTATATCGATCGGGAAACAGTCAGTGAAACACAACTACGGCACCTGTCGCGTTGGCTTCTCGTTGATTTTGGCTTGTGCTTGTGCCCTCTTGTCATCCGTCCTAATTCGCCGTTTTTCCAGTTCTTTGATACTCATGTTAAGTATATATGTAGTTGTGTTTATGGTATCCATGGTGCAATGGAGGAGTTTTTAGAAACTGGATTGCAGCATCTCATTACTGATTTTACAAGTAGGTAAGTAACGCACTGTGATAATATGTTAAAATGGCGATCCACATTGTTTGGAATTTCGTATACCTAATTATTTGATTATTGAACAAAAGAGTGCATAATTACATTTCATATCTTGACGATGTCAATCCATTTTAATGTAAAGTAAAATATGTTATAAAAACTTTACCCACTAAACCAGTAGGTACTGAATTATTGTTAAATGAATGTGAAGTTCCGGAATTTTTTTATTTTTAATCGAGTTTCGACATGTCATTTTGCCCTATTTTCTGCATTATGTTAACCTGATTCATTTATGTTTAGCCTGCTGTGCCTATACTCTTACTTATAGGTTTCCAAAAATTTCCGAAATTCGTAGATTAATTCAAGTAGAGTGAATTTTTAATCTTTTGTTTTTTATTTGTCGTTACTTGTCTTGCATAATTCTAACTCAATGCTTCAGTCAAATAATATGTGAAATTGAAACTGCTTGACTATTAGGTACCTACCTATCTATAATTATTAAAAAATATACCTATACCTAAATCTAACTTCTAATTTACTGGAAAATTTGAAACCTCTGTTATTGAGTTGAGGTTGAATTATATAATTATTACAGGCTACTGCTGAATTCGTGAGTGACGCCGCGGAACAACCTCCGACAAAAAAAAATCCAGAATTTCCGGAAGACACCCAAGTTGTGGAACAACTGCCTTTACTTGAACTGTCTATACCCATAGGATGATACCGCCTCTTCTTCAGATGTTATTTAGATTATTCAGTTACCATCGACTACGACTGACACCCAGAATCAAATCAAAAATGTTTTATTTTTTGTTAATGTGATTTTTTTTAAGTAAAAAAACATTACATGCCATCCTTGTGAAAGATGACTAGTGTATAATGGATATGTGTTATTAATTTTAAAAACAATTAAAAATGATCCAAATAAATCTGTATTTGAATTTTATTTTATTCAACATATCTCACCTTTGAAACCAACATCATATTTATTTCAGTTAAGAGGATAACATTTTTAGTTCTTGGTTATTATAATCTTGATCGAAAAATATATTTATTTAATCCAAGCATCCAAGAGATTTGATTCAAATAAATATCTATTTGGATGCAGTATTGTCAGCACATAAATCAAACAAATCTATGTTTGAATGAAAATCAACTACTGTTTGAATTGAGAAAATATTCCTTCAACTCAAAACTTTGATGATGTTTCATAAGAAGTTTTGTTTATTTCAAGCAACCAAATATTAATTTGTGTTAAAAAATTTCACCTCTTTATTTCAAAGCTGCGACAAATTGAACTAAGGACACATTGTGTTCAGCAAAACTTTTATTGTGTTGGATATTCAAAGAATTGGGTATTTTGAAGTAAACAAGTCATTCTCTTCGCCGTATAGAAAGCAATCATTTATTTGAGGCAAGCAAATATTGTTAAATTCAAAGAAATACTTCTCTCTGTGTACCCATGTCCATAAGAAATTTTCGCCTATTCTTGCATTTCCTACAGGACCCTTATGTTTGGAACACGTATTCATTATAAATATTGACTGTAAAATAATAACAGGTGAACGTGGTCGGTAAAAAAGCATTCCAAAGCGAAATAACTGATTTCGACCTAATAATAATTAAATTCAAAGGATGACATAATATTTTTTCAAGGATAACGTTTCGCGATTTAATGTTATAGCGGAACTCAAACATGTATTTTTAATCGGTGAACAAACGAATTTTAATACCAGAGCGTGGATTTTGATCAAATAAACTAAAATTTGAATCACCCGGTTACTCGAATTCATGAATTATTTGATATCAATTCCATCAACCCGCTTTTTGCTTCCAAAAATTTGCGGCACGGGAACGGATTCGCATAAATTAGAAGTATGGATCCATGATAATAGGCGCCAAAAGGAATAATTAAATAATTTTAGCACTGGAAATAATTTTACTTTCACTTTTTTTTTTTTCTTGTGATGTTATGTATTATACTGCATCGATGGTGGGCCGTATATACGGATGTTCGGAACAAAGTATATTTATTATTATTATTTTGTTAGATTTATTAAGTAGTTAATTTTGAGAGCTTCTTGATTTACCTTCTTTATTTGCCTATAATATCCTATGTGTGCAACAATCGAAACCTAAAAAAATTCATCGAAAGACAAAAAATAGACAGTGAAATGTTTTTAAAGTGGCTCTTTTAAGAAATCAGGTTTTTTAATGCGCAAATGCGCAAAAAAGGGGAAATATACCTGACAAATGGGGAAATATGGCCCAAAAATATTCCTGTTTCAAAATATATTGAAAAACTTTGTAATTTCGGAATGTAGTTTGCGGCATCCGAAAGAGCGTCAAAAATCTACAAAAAATGTTCTCTGGCTTCACGACTCTCTCTCTCTTTCTTTCTTTCATTATTTTAGCGCAAAACATGAATTTTAATTTCCCTGTCTCTTGTCATTAATTTTCACCCCGATTCGTGAAAAACTCGTCGATCTCTAGAACAAAAAATGCCACCATGTCGACAAACTTATGCTTTACAAATATGCTTTACACGTATTTCCTATGCTGCTTTTTCTATGTAATACAGTGTATGATAATGAAGAAAAAACTCATAAAATTTCAACCTCTCAAAACTAGCCCTAAAATAGCAAATTTTCTTCATTTTCACCTCACGGCTAACCTGGACCCACACCAAAACAGTCTAAAAATTTGTATTTGTGTGTTTCACCCCACTTCATCAATAATTATTAATGAATTTTCGAAAAAAATTTTTTAACATAATTTGAATGATGTAATAAGAAAGTATACCTTGACTACCTCGAATCCCGAAAATTGTAATGTTCTTATTATTAGCGAAATTTACTAAATAAATTCCTGGTAATATAATAATTTGAAGGTAAGATTTTTTGAAAATGTAAAGAATTTAAATGTTTTATATTATACAGGGTGATCAGTAACTCGTACACTCGCAGCATGCTGCGATAAACTTAACTTTTTAAGAGGGGTAAATTTTCTTACTGCAGTGTTGTAAGTTCTTTTATTCCAAAGATATGACCTTGTAAAAAAAAAAGGTGGCAACACTACTGAACATGTGAATTAAGGCGGGTTCTCATTAGTCAACTTCATTGATCAATATCATTGATTCTATGCCATTGAAATAAAATAGATTAATATGAACGTTCATTCAACAATATTGTTCAATAATATTGCGCTTCAATCAAAGTGAAAGGCTACTTTTGGTTGATCAACGGAATTGATTCAATGAAATAGAACAGTGCTTAAAGGCGGGTTCTCATTATTAGTCAACTTCATTGATCAATATCATTGATTCTATGCAATTGAGCATAGATTTCAATGAGAAATTCGTTCACATTATTTCAAGGAAGTTGAATATTCAGTCTAGAAAGCGTCAATTTAAAAATGGCTGCAAAGAAGAAAATTGTGCGTGCTGGAGTTCGTATTGTGTGTGAATACTTGAAAAACGTAATCAGAAACAGGAAAAAGAGAAAACCTCGTCGTTGGTGGGTGAGACCATGGATCTTAAGACGGAGATATGAAGGTGCTTCAGTAAAACTGTTAGTGGAATTGGCTAGAGATGACTTGGATACATATAAAAACCATTTAAGAATGAGCGAAGAAAAATTTGAAGAACTTTTACAGAAAGTATCGCGATATATACAGAAAAAAAATACTTTATTGAGAGACGCTCTTCCAGCAAGACTAAAATTACAAGTAGTTTTAAGATATTTAGCTACAGGAGATTCTTTTCCATCTCTGAGTGCCCTGTACAGAGTGCCCAAAAACAGCATTTCACAATTTCTCCCAGATGTTTGTAAAGCAATATACAATAGCTTAGAAGACTTTATTATGGTAAGTTTGAAAATTGAATATTTTTTAACTAATAAGAAAAAAATAAAAAAAGACTAAATAAAAAAATGCTTATTTGAAAGAATTAAACTTTTTACATCTCTCTTAATGCTTGAGTTATTATGTCTCGGCTAGGCATGCATTGCTGGGATGGTGGTGGATTCGCTTCATAATGCTGGAATAGTTGTGAATTCTCTTCATATTCCTGGAATGGTGGTGAATTTGGATATGAATAAGATACTGCTGTAACTGAACCATTATTATGTTGTGAAGATGACGTGTAGGTAATTTGATGCAGCCTTTCATTAGTCATTACAGCTTGCAATTTTTCCTGACATACTAGTGCTCTTTCAAGCGGCATTTTTTTTAGTTGAAATGCTAAACTTTTACAAAAAAGGTCAAATTCATCATCCTCGGCGTCTTTGCACTCATTTGATATGTTTTGCAATTTTTCTAAGGCTTCCTCAATTGAGTTTTCAACTTTTCGTTTCTTTTTGAGTAAGGATTTTGGAGTAGACTGGCACATGCGTTTCGTGTTTGTTGTAACATAACCTTTGGAAGTTGATGGGGTCACAATAATGGTTTGATGACTTTGATCTTCTTCTAAGTTGGTAGTTTCGTCGGGGTTCGGGACTAGGGATTCAGATTCGGGGTTTGGAGTGCCGGGTTCGGAATGCTCCTCATATTGTGTGTCTTTGATAACCTGGAAGTTAAATTAATCTATTATGCTATATAACTTTGACTAGCATCATTTCTTTTTATTTTGCAGGTTCCGTCCACCGAGAAAGAGTGGAATGACATTGAAAATGATTTTAACAAAAAATGGAACTTTCCAACTTGCTGCGGAGCAATGGATGGTAAACATTGTGTAATTCGTAAGCCAGCACACACGGGGTCAGATTACTATAATTATAAACATACTTTTAGCATAATTTTATTTGCGTTAGTTGATGCTAACTACTGCTTCACATATATTGATGTAGGCACCAATGGTAGAGTAAATGATGCCACAGTATTTTCGAAATCATCTTTATATGAAGCTATAGAGCAGAATTTACTCAATATTCCATCTAACAGCGTTTTCGTGGGCGATGATGCTTTTCCATTGCGGACAAATCTTCTGAAACCGTATCCTAGAAGTGCCCCTCTCTCTTTGCAACAACGTATTTTTAATTACAGGCTTTCACGAGCCCGTAGAATTTCTGAAAATGCTTTTGGTATTTTGGTAGAAAGATTTCGGATATTCGAAAAACCAATACCAGTGAAAGTCGAAACAACAGAATACATTATTAAAGCAACATGTGCTCTGCACAACTGGCTCCGTAAGACCACCAGTCGTACATATTTCCCCACAGGATGTGTCGATATCGAAGATATTGAAAATGGTACTATCATCCCAGGAGAATGGCGCAAGCATAAGTTTGATGGAATAGTATCATTAGGAACTGTGGGCAGTAACCATTACAGCCGAAATGCAGCGAGAAAACGAGATTTCTATGCTGAAAAATTTGTAACAACAGAAGCAGTTCCATGGCAATGGAAGATGATCTAATAGTTATTTATTTTGTTGTGAACAATAATTATTCTCAGCATTATTACTTTTGATTTTCATTTTCATTACACTCAATGTTCAGTTCTATGTAATACATAATACAATAAAACATAATTAAAAAACAGTTTATTTTATTACTTACCAGGTTTGATTGACTTCCTTTTGCGACAGAAACACCTCTTAAAAATGCATCCGCTTGGGCGAACCAAAACAGTTTGGGTTTATACAGGTCGTCTGTTCCTGTGCCACTTTTATTTGCTTTTAGTAATTTATTTAGTTCAACTTTATAGGTTGTCCGGATGCTTTTAATTTTATTTTTAATATCGTTTATAGTTAAAGCTTCTATTTCCATTCCGGAACGAATTGTTTCGTAACTTTTTCCCCGCATTATTAAATTTTTATATTCCTCACTTCTAATATTCCATATGCACTCCTCTTTCTGGTATAATTCAAGAAACTTTGACATATGGTTATCCCTCCATTTAAAATTGGACATTTTTCACACCAAATACTTACAGTTTGGTTTGATTTTCCACGAGAACAAAATTTAACCTCAAAACTCAATTCAACGTGACTGACAGCGCATGTTCTCACAGTCGAGCACTGTTCAGTTTCATTGAATCAGTTCCGTTGATCAACGAAAAGTAGAAACGCCTTTCAGTTTGATTGAAGCGCAATATTATTGAACAATATCGTTGAATGACCGTTCATATTAATCTATTTTATTTCAATGGCATAGAATCAATTATATTGATCAATTTAGTTGACTAATGAGAACCCGGCTTAACTGTGAGAACATGCGCTCAGTCACGTTGAATTGTGTTTTGTAGGTATATGGCGATACTTTCTGTAAAAGTTCTTCAAATTCTTCTTCGCCCATTCTTAAATGGTTTTTATATGTATCCAAGTCATCTCTAGCCAATTCCTCTAACAACTTTACTGAAGCACCTTCATATCCCCGTCTTAAGATCCATGGTCTCACCCACCAACGACGAGATTTTGTCTTTTTGCTGTTTCTGATTACGTTTTTCAAGTATTCACACACAATATGAACTCCAGCACGCACAATTTTCTTCTTTGCAGCCATTTTTAAAATTGACGCTTTCTAGACTGAATATTCAATTTCCTTGAAATAATATGAACGAATTTCAGATTGAAATCTATGCTCAATTGCATAGAATCAATGATATTAATCAATTAAGTTGACTAATGAGAACCCGCCTTAAGTTCGGGTTAGATGGTATTGTTATTATTTTCATTTCCATAGCAACTAAGGGCATTTGAATATTTTATATTCTCAGTTGAGTTTAGTCGGTTGCCAAAATTTAAATTTCGTGTTGAATTATCCGTTCCAGACATTACAGTAAACTGAATTTTTCATTAATCTCTATCACGGTTATTGAAAAAATTACCTTTGAACTTGGATGAGGGAAACTCTGTAACTTGAACACCAACCGTTGGATTCACTTTTTTTTGCAGAATATCCTTAATTTTAATGGGCTCTATATCGCCCTGTATTCGGAGTGCGCGAGTTACTGATCACCCTGTATATTTATATACGAAATCAATGCGAAAATCAACATTATCTCAAACATGGGCGATTTATTGACTTTTATTTCTAGAAAGACTATGGTAGACAGTGGCTTTTTTTTTGTTTCCAAATCCTCTTTCGAAAGCCGCAATAAACCGCATACCAAAACGCTCAACGGTTTTAGAGATGTTTCACAAAAACCCAATATCGTGCTATATTTTCGTGTCAATGGGTTATATTTGCTTATTTTTCGGTTACTTCACAGCACTTGCAAAGGACAAAAACCAAATTTTCGAGAAGAGCGCAATTGGGTTCGGGGGCAAAAAGACTTTCTACACCCAAACTACTACTTTATTCACTATATTTTTTTAAGTTTCTCTAATTGTCATATTAGCTCCCAGGAAGGCGGACATGACGAACTGGTGCCGTGACCAGCACAACGCTACGACCTGACAAGTCCTTGGAATTTCATTTGTCACTTAAGCGATTTTGGATTCAGGAGAATTTTGAATATATCTGGTTATATGTACGAATATCTAATTGGTTGAAACCTCGTGACATAACAGTTCGTAGAGGTGGAGCTTATGACCAATCAGTTTCATAGAAAGCAAAAACTAAATAATTTTCATATGTTTGGGGAAGAATCTGAAAAAATTAGAGACTTGATAAATCGGATTGTTGATGCTGGGAATAAGCACCAACTGACTTTGCAACATTGATCTTGTTTTTTTTTTATAATAATTTCCATTAACGTTTCCTGGCTTTCAGTCAACATAAAATTAATTACGAGCTTCAATTCACCCTCAAAACTATATAATATATTTCTTGTCGCAATCTTAGGTAATAATTATAAAACTACTAGTAGTAGTCTAATTTTAAATGCAAGGAATATACGAGTACATGCAAGAAGCAATGGAACTGTAATTGCCTCTTCTGTTCTGGATTATTCAAGCATTTGGGAATCGCCAATTTAATGATGGTTGGTTTCATTCATAAATTATTATCAAGAATTTCTATGAATAAATAATGCTGACTGATGAAACATGTTGACTGATTATTCTAGAAGCATATTTTTATTCTCTATTACGTGCATCAGTTTAGAACTAGCATTTGCTAAATGTTCAAAATTTCAGCACCTGGGTTTGCATAAATTCCACTCTTGTTAGGTGCTGCAGAACTTCTAACTTTACGCAAATAACTCAGATGACCTACTTGGATCAATTCTACAGTTTGGAATATCTAGCAAAGTACACAAACGGCGTTCGGGAACCTATAATAAATTGCTAGCGATAGATCAAATTAATATTGCACAGCATTACATGATAATACATAATGATGTGATCTTTTTTATCGTTCTGCTATCGTACTATCTTGTTTATTTAATGTATTTTACGTGCAGAGTTTCTTATAGATTGGAGTACCCATTTAAATATTCGAGTTTTATTCTTTTAGAATAGCATTCCAAGCGAAATTTTCCTGAGCAATACACCTGCAGCGATTCAAAGTGAAGGTGAATCGATATCTCCGTTCATGCACCGCTCCCAGAGTCTTAGAGATTTCCCTGCAGTGCCTTTTAAATAATAAAAAAAACAGAAGTATGGGATTTACTTCTTCTTCTGGTGATTTTTGGTATTACTTTTTATCTAGTAGGCGCCTGTTTTAATGTAGTGGATTAATTGCCGCAGTCATAAATCCGCAGTCATAAAAAGTGTCTCGTGACAGAGCTCATTTGAAGCTAAAAAAATCTGCGTCGCATTTTTGTAGTGCCTTTTTTAAAGGAAAATGTTCAGACTTGACCAGAACCTGTTCGTTTAGTTAGCAGCAAATTATTTAACACCAAATCGATGCCTACAACAGTAGCAGACTTCAACACAGCTGGCTTAGACGTAAATTCGTTGACAGTGATTAAAATCTAAGCTAAGTAAGACTAATTTGACGGTGCAATTAAAATAACCAGCTCTCTGGGTTAATACTATACCTACCTACCGATATTTTGAGGCTGTGTAAATATTTTACGCCATACTTAACGAAATTGTCAGCTGTCTGGTATCTGTTATCTGTCATAACCCAAATCTACTTGACTATATTTTACGCCCGTCTCCCAGTAGGTATAGGCATAGAAAATCCTATTTGCAAGACGATTTAATAAATCTTCTAGAGACACTGTGATGGAAGTAATTAGGTACGTCTTCAAACAAAGCGACCTAATTACCAACACAGAAGCGTCAATAGAAATTTAGAGCTTGCTGTATATAATTAATATTATGAAATAATGTTTTTGCAATATTTATTCACGTAATCGTAAAAAATTACGAAACGTTTAAAACTGATTATGTACGGGCTGAGGTTTTCTGATGGATGATAAAACTAAAAACCGTTTCGAGGTGAGACATCAAACTTAATTTTGTTCTCATCAAAACTTACAAGAAAAATTTATTTGGAAAACTGAGAGATCAAAAAAGTTGAGTGATCTTGCACCCGTTCACATATAACCCTGTATGATTATTTGCAGGGTTTTAAGTTCAACTCCAATAAAGACAAATATAAAGGAAAGGGCAGATGATGCGAAAAAAATCGAAATCCCTTTAGGAATATAGAGAAAGTTATCCCCAATCAAAATTAGGCAAAATTTTGGGGAAAAGTTTCCCCAGACCTCCCTTCTCTGGAGAATATTCCGCCTCCCTGATCCCCCCCCCCCCCCCCCCGAAGTTGACTGCCAAAATTGATTATACTTTTACAAGTGTTTTTCTTGAAAATTTCCTTTTTTGGATGATTCACAATTTGTGACGTCATCATTGCCTTGACTTGAACAATTAAAAATGACGTCAAGTACGAAAATAAGGTCACAAAGAAATTGAGAACCGTGAAAAAGACTTATTGAAAATTTTTACCTAAAATGCAATTGCAGCAAATGCTTTTATAAAAGGATCGTATAAATGGAAAATAATAGTATTTATGAACTATTTAGTCTAGCGATTGTATTTTTTACAATTCAAGGAACTTATACATTACTTTTCGAATGCAATGTAGCATAGATTTGCCAAAAAAATTAAAAAATTCAATACCTAATCAAAATGGCTAGCAGTAAAAAATTTATAAAAGTAACTAAATGAGATTAATTTTCCTAATCCTCGTTCCTGTTTCAGTTGTAGCAACAATTCTGCTGGTGTGTCTGTCAACTTTACCCCTACTGATGCTGATCATGGGTAAGTACTTGCGTGTCGCATGCAATCTCTTCATTCTCCTTGATCCTAAAACGCTTTTCGTTATGCCTGCTCCTTTTCCAATTATCACTGCGATTGCATGAGTCCGGGATAAGGGAAAGCTCATTATGTAAGGATCGATAGTGGAGTAGGTACTTCGAAAGTTCATGATGTCGAGATTGACGCAAAACATACAAGAGAAATAACCGGGGAGCATTTATCGCCACGAGGTAACCCCGTTTAACTTTTCAGCGCTTTGATTCAATTGGAGTTTTTAGCTGATATTAATCTACCTACGTGTGTGGTAATTTGAATAATTTTGCTCTTAAATAGTTGCATGTGGGAAGGTGATATCGTGTGTTTATGGAGAGATTTATAATTAAATCGGTACGTTTTAATTAAATTTAAGAAAAAATTGCTTTCGAACTATGACCTCGTTTGTCGCTGTAAGGTCGATATTTAATTATTTCCATACCTCAAAATTTAATTTCCAAAATACTATGATCGTTCTATATTTCTTTTGCATTTTTATATATTCCCTATTATATTCCTCTGCAACCGAAATAAAAAATTAGTTATTTCCATCTCATCAGTCTGACACATCACCACCACTAGAGGAATGTGCCGAACAGAAAGGTATCAAACTATTTAAAATAAGTAGAATAATTTGTCGATCAGGTCAGGTACAACTTTCAATTATTGAAAGTTGTATAATACTTTTCAGTCGTCAGATGACATTTGCCTTTGCAAGTTACTATGTTTCCGACAAATCATTCTACTCTTTCTTTCTGTTCGGCGCAATCCTCTGGTGGTGGCGATGTTTCAGACTGATGAGATGGAAATAACCATTGAAACATCGATGTCTCTGTCTTCACCATACCATAACTAGGCTTTACTTTTTACCTATCTAAGAGGATTTAATCATGAAAAAGTCCTGCAGAAAATCTACAAGGAAAAAAATTCTGTCAATATTAGGACTATTTTTCATATTTACTCCATAAATAAAAGTGTTTCCGTTCCGCTCTACTTGTTCCTGCAGCAGTGAAAGAGTTTTAATGAGCAAAAACAGTAAAAGAAATTAAATTTTCCAGCTCGAATGGACAAAAACGACGGTAAAAGGCAGAGGCCCGTGGTGGGAAAACTGACGACATCAAGAACAGAAATGATAGGAGGAAAATGAAAAATGAAGGTATAAAATAAAAGTTTCCATTCAAAAGTAATGTAAACTTTTCCGGATCTGACGTGTGACGAAATTCAGTACCTACCTATAAGAGTTTAATAGGAAAGTTCCGGCTTCGGAGGAGCTTTGAATTTCCTGTTTTATTTAGAAAGCGTTAATTTTTACAAATCAAAAGGCTTTATATTA
This sequence comes from Malachius bipustulatus, assembly GCA_910589415.1. Taxonomy (NCBI): domain Eukaryota; kingdom Metazoa; phylum Arthropoda; class Insecta; order Coleoptera; family Melyridae; genus Malachius; species Malachius bipustulatus. Next base: position 50,506,591 of record OU342633.1, read on the forward strand.
TAAGGTAAATATTTAATAACCCTCGATTGGATTATTTTATTTTCAGAACAAAAACCTTCTTTCAGAAAATTCTATAAAATAACATCCTACTGTCTCCATTTATTGTTAACCATCAATATTTTCATCAGTACAGGTTTATCTACAGTATATCCGATAATGTAGGCCAGTGATTTGAATATTGAAATTGCTTTAGAATGTGCGTCAACGCTTTTAATAAAATTTGTTTCATTGCATGGAAGCAGGTGGAGAACATCGCTTAAATATTTAATAAATTGACATGTCAGTAACTACTGATGTAATACATTTATTACATCAATAATTCAAACGCAATTCATCCAAAATTGTTTAGTATGCCAATTTTATATCGGTGTTAAAGTTGCAACAATAATTTTTAAGAGCTATAAATTAAAATGATGGTTCTGTCGTGTCTCCTCATCCATTGAAATTTTATTATGGTATTAAGTTCTTGGATATCAATTATATGAAAATGATGAGTTTGACATGGTAATCGTATGGTTCCATATTAACTACTGTAACGGGATTTTTCTGTGGGTAGAGGTGAGTTCCCAGGAATGGATATTTGCCCCTTTGTACCCGTGACAAGTCGATTAAATAGTTAGGGTTTATTTACAAAAGAAGTATATTTACAATAAATCGATCTAGTACTATTATCCATACAATTGATCTTAGGGTTGCTCCGTCCTCTGAGTGAGAGAAAGGGGGTGGCCCTCGCTCTCTGAAACAAAAGCCGCTCCCGATGCCTCACTACGACCTCGGGGCGGCTGTTATTGGATCCGGCCCTCAATACAGGCCGGGTAGGGACTAGGGGGTGATCGGCACCTCAATACGGCGCCGACCGGCTGTGTATACTGATCTACCGTCTGCCAGAGTTCAATGCACCCTGGCCACGGTTTCTGATGACAAATTTATAGCGTGGTCGAATCAATCCATCGACCTTGCTTGTCCGGGAGCACTCACTGCATGCCTCGGCTGATCTCCAAGCTCAGTTCACCTAGGAGAGAGAGTTGTTTGTAAGTCAATACCTCACAATGTTCTGCCTGAGTCTTCAGCTGGTGCTCTTTATATAGTGGAGATAACATACTAATCACTGTCGTAAAAACTGTATCAATCGAGATAGATGCCTCTAAGAACGAAACAAATAATAATTACCTACACAAAAAATGAAATAAATTAAGGGAAATATAGGTATAGGTATGTAGTCACTTATAGCTAATAAAAGGAAAGGCGAGAGCTGAAGGGTGATTTTACCATGTTCATGTTCAACAAAAATAATTAGTTGGGATAAATTTCATTTATTCATGTCACATGCATGAACAATATTCACAAAGTGGGACAAAAAGTGTAATAAAAACTTCCAATGCTATACTTCTTCAGTCGTTGAAAATGCGAAATTTTCGTTATGACCTGTGCACCACAACTATGCGAAGAACGTAAGGCAATTTCCCGGCAGCTTGATCCCTAATATTCCTCCTTCCTAGCCAGGTATGACAGAAATCCTAATTACAGCAAGCGCCCGCTCCTGTTGTAATACTCTTATTCCGAGCAAGACGTGCCACTTGCCAACAGATCCGCGGTGGACGTGACAATGCGGAACTGCAGAATAGTCTTACCATATTTCGCACCCGTTCGATACCCGGAGGAGAAACTAAGTTCCCCACAATGCCAAACTCAATACCGAATAATTTAAGCACGCAATACAGCCAACTTACATACATCTAATTCGTTTATATGCAGAACAGCCGAATAAGCGAGGAAACGCTTTAACACGATACCGGAAAATAGCGGTCATGTCTTTGTATGCAGGATTTTTTCGTGCCGGTATTGTGAAATTCCGTGAGCTTTAGGTCATATTTAAGAAAGTTTGAAGGTTCGGGTTCGTGTAGTGTTCCTGATTACCTTTTACGGATTAAAATAAAGTAGCAGGTAGGTAATCTTGTCAAATTTTTATTATAATAAAAACTTGAAAGAAATAGGTCACATCAAGCATGAATTCTGGTTTCTTTTAACAGCTTCTGTAGAACTTCAATTTCTCGAAGGTTTTGCAGGTAGAGAGTTCTTGAAAATAGCTACAGATAAAACTAAAAGGAAGAAATAAAAATTTTCGTACGTAGGTACTAAACTTTTAGGTAGCATCAGGCGTTTCTTCAAGTTCAGATATCTTATGTAGATGCTTACAAATAAATATTTAGATTTTTGAACACTTCCCTTTAGACATCGTGTCATCGGGTATACAAAACCATATTCAATTACGATTTCAATTAAAGAAGGAAAATTATTAATTACGCACGGTTGTTGCGGATTTCAAGCTCTTCTGATTCTGCTTCTGATTCCTGATCCTGAAGGGTGAAGGGAGAGGATCGCCTGCTTAACTCTTTCTAGTCATCTTATGACGGAAGGCCTGTACTATGGTGTGTATAAGAAGTGATGAGGTGCGTGAATGATGGAAATAAAAATATTGCTCCGAATAATACCTACTTAATAATAATGTTGTTGCTATAATTTATTTTAATTTATGCTGTCTGGTACTCACATATCGGAAATATTTAACATTACTCAACATTACTCCCCTACACCCAATTTTCGGATGATGTCCTATAATCAAGAGAAGCAGATATCGTTTATTTAGCATATCTAGGCATCTCTAGATATTCCCTAACATCCTATATGTAGTAGTTATCCTACCATTGATAGTTTATGTACAAGATATTTGGAATGAACAACGGCATCTAAATATTCGTGTGATGATATATACAGGCAATTCCAGTCGATGACGAATGGTTGCGGAACACGAGAGTTGTATTTCGCACTTGATTATGTCGTGTGGTGAGCGTATGTCATATCTGACACGATACGCTTTGCATTCATGCAATTTGCATTATTTGATTTCGCAGCCAGCTTCTGAATTACACATTAAGTTCGTCGCTTGTGTGCACCCAGGCAATATTGTACCAAGGGCCTTAGATTAAAATACATCCATCTATTTGCGCTATGACTTTGGCCATCAAATTGCCGCAATCAATTTGCATCTCACTCTGAACTGAATAACCCGAAAATTATTATGAATAAGCCGCCCTTATACCTTTCATGTCAAGAAATGTCGCAAATTACTGTCAGCAGAACTGTTTCCATATTAATTTAATTAAATTATAAATGTATTTCTTCAATCGTAAAACAAATCCCACTGATCATTTGATGAGAAGGGAATCAAGAAGTATGATGTGAAACTTAATAAATGTAATTAAAATCGATCCCGCAGCTTTCAATATTACCTTATTGAACCCACAAACAAACTTTCCTCCTTACTGTAATTAAATAAACATTACCAACTTGTAGGCGACGGAACTGTTTATTTGATTTCTGTGACTTCCTTGCTCGCAGGCATCCAATTCCTACGAGACTGTCCCCGAGAGCAGTACATCCCTATTTATATGGTGGTGGGAGGCAGCGTGGGCTGCGTGAAGATGGGTCTGACCCTCTACAATCAACTTCATACCAGAAGGATGGATGCCGTCGCTATGAATGCCACTTCTTATGGTTCAAAGATTTCTTCTGTCGTCCTTACAATATTCCTCATGATCTGGTAAGTGTCTTACTTTGATTTAAGTATTGATAATTAATCGATATCACTAGCTTATTGAGTCTGAATTAATCTGTACCTATACTGAGAGCGCTTCTTTTTAAAACAATACCATGATGACTTAATTATTAATAATTAGTAATTATTGTAAAATTAAAATTTTTTAAAATCAAAAAAGAGTTGACAATTTTATTTTGACAACCAGTCATTAGATTTTCCCAAAATTTTATATGAATCAAGCATCAAGGGTATTCTCGAAGTTCTCAAACTCCCAGGTTTGTGTATGTCTGCATTATGGAATGAAGTCACTTGGAATGAACCATGTACTAAAGTCGACTTTAGTCAACTTTACAAGTCGACAGAAGTCCAATGACCCTTCAACGGAGTTGAATGATTGACTTAAACTTCCAGCAGAGAATTCTGTACCGAATGTCTGCCGATATCGTCTAACCTGCTGTCTTCATGCAAAAACTCGTTCTTTACCCATCCTCGTAGGAGGAAGGAAAAAGAGGTTTCAGAGGATCTAATAGAGCTCAACGAATGAAATCAACGGGTACCAGACGCTCCAATGAACCTGAATGTGCCAATAAAAATGTTCATAAATAACTTCTAATGGTGAAAAAATCATCAGTGATAAGACCAAGGTACAAGATGAAGAGGTTTCAAAGACTTTGGAAACTCTTTTAATTTTAAGACGAGAAAAATCGATTTTACTCTTGAAATTCGAGTCATCTTTGAACACCTTGTGGACGTTTTTGCAGGATTTTGAAGAAGGAAGGTCTCTTCACCACGATATCGGCAAACAGTTGATACAGAGAGTCTGCAGGGAGTTTGAATCATTCTGATTCAAGTCTGTTCGAGGGTCATGAATTTCTGGAGGTAATAAGGCAGGCTGGAAACTTCAACTCGGAAAATCGTGCGAAGTTGATTTTGGTACATGGTTCATGACCAGTGGGAGAAAAGGGTGGGAGAACTTTCCCAAAAGCAAAAAGACTTAATTTTGAGGGAGTACAGCTTATTACAGAAGAATCGGAAAAATCCAGTTCGATGGCAAAACTTTTACAAAGAACGCCCTTGGAAAAATATTTGCGGGACTTGAAAATGTTGCGCGCGATTTCATAATAATAACCATATGGTACTCGACATCTGAATGTCGTTATTTTTTATTTTTATTTCTTCATCTTGCAGGTTTGGTTTGGGCAACTATTGGATCCTGCGCATCAAGTGGCCCGACTATGCACCCACCCTCTTCGAGCCGAACCGCTGGTGCCACCGCACCCTCTACGTGTTCTCCCTGGTCCACCTCTGCGTTCTCTACTCGGTATTAGGGGTAATCGTCGCACTGGTCATTATCCTGGCGGGGTGTCAGCTATTCGGGTGCCCATGGCTCGGCCCCGCCAGGTATAAATAGCACAGTCCGCCCGATTATTTCGAGCTCTGGGACGTGCCCAGGACTTACCATTAGGCTAAGGTTTCTTCTAGAAGATGGGCTTAGACAGAAACTGACCAGACTGTTCAATGACGTTGTGGTTTCATTGAAGAGAATTGCTCAATTCATGAATGGAAGGATGACGTAATACAGGACATGCGATTGGATGTGATGTGAGTTGTGTTGTTTAGTTTTGCTTCCATTTAGTTGTTAGGTTTTGTACCTACTTTTTAAATGTCGCAGTTTTTGAAGCTACGACAGTTTTATGTGTTCTATTTTTACAGTTTGAAAAAGCAATGACTCAAGGTGTATCTCTATTACTTCAACCCTTAGTAATGCTAAATGAAAAAAAAAATGAGATGTACGACTTCGAGTTCGAGATAGAGATTTATGATAGAAAATGAGTTAGGTACAAATTTATCTGAGCTAGTTGCTTGTAGTCGTCTGATCACCGTCATATTTTCTGGGCGGACAAAGTAAATTGGCAAAACAAATCAGGCTGAAAGTTGGAGCTCCTGGAATAACTTTTTATATTACAGTAATCCTTTACGATTATTAGAATTAGTCGTCTAATAAATTGACTATTCTCACGCTAAAGTCAAAAGTTGGGCAAACTTGGGAAAAGCAATTTTGTTTCTTTATAAAGTTTCGACGAGAAACTTTATTTGTTTCATCCATATAAAATATTTTGATCATTTCATTTAATCGAGATTACATTGAGAATTGTTTTTATTACTACTTGGATCGCTGACAAGTATCGAAATGTAGCATTGTTGCCATAACCAATATCTAAGATACGAGTTTCCGATGAATGCATTAGACAAACAGCGATTAGGGATAAACGTTACTACTGATTAAACATTTTGGAAATTGAAACATGAAATAAATCGTCGCCTTTCTCACGTGGGGGCTCAACCGACAAAAATGTGAACATTGAAATGTTCTGCGGAATCACTATTATTCTTTAACTCATTATACTCATAAGGTGGATAAGTTGTACTCCAAACTCATACTTTCAAATTCAGATAAGAAGTCATGCAGCAGCCCCTTGTGAGTTTCCTGAGAACTGGTTGCGTATCTCCCAGGGACAAAACCTAAAATTTGCCATCTACGTTTCTTCCACAGCTGCGGTAGACATCATCAACGGTTACGTGTGCGTGTGCGCAAGCGATGCTTCCACTCCTTGTGTTCACTGGTAACTGACTGGACGGATAGTAGAGCGCTTCTATTTACATGGTGACGATCTGGTGACGTCATACCCCCTCCACTAGCGTTCTCCACCGTTTGGTGGATTCAGGTTTGGATTCCTGAGTCAGACGATCGCTCATTTGAATCTGACCTAATGCCGGATACCAAATCCTCCGAAGTTTCATTTGTTCCTCCTGCCTGTTGAAATTATTTTGATGTTTATAAATGTCAATTGCTTCACGCTATAATCCGGTGTAATAGTGTGAGAAGTAATGTATAGGACCTTTGTCTTTTAAAAGCATAATTATGGCGTGATCGTCCTGAAGCATGGTGTGCTCCGCGACAGCTAACTTGTCTTATTTTACAAACGCAAGCGTAAAAAAGTAGATCAATGTGGTCTTTAGCTGAGCGGAGAATATTGCGAACTTGTGTAAGTTTAGGGATAGTTTTGACGTCGCGGTGCTGCAGGAGCTTACCGATTCGATCTATGACGTTCTTGATGTAAGGGAAAACGCAGCTCGCAAAACTCTTGGTGGTTGTTCGTTAGGTGTCGTGGGATGTTGGGCTCTGGGTCGTAAGGCTCTCCTGATTTCTTCGCCGTGTAGTCAATCGCCTGCAGAGCTGTGGTGGAGATGACTAGTGGAGAGGGTATGACCTAATCAGACCGTTATCCTATAAATACGATAGCTCTACCAGCCGTCCAGTCAGTTATCAGTTATCGCTTGCGCACACGTAACCGCTGAAATCTCCATGGACCACGACACAACAGCCCAGAATTAATTAAGATTTCAATAGAAACCGGCCGTGAAAGCCTACACAATTCAATTTATAGAAACAGTTTTTGGAAAAAATATATTGAAAGAGCACGGCTTTCAATAGAAACAAAAAAATGACGATTTTTTGTGAATTTTTTGAGGTAAAAAATAATTTTTTCCGCGAAATGTCTTAGGCAGATCATAACTAAAAGTTGAATGAGTTTTTTCACGTCAGGTCGTTATTATTTTGCTTAATGATAATGGTAAATTCAAAAAATATTTGCGTTACTTTACGATGATCTTTACTAATGTAAGTAATCTTCTAAATGAGATAAGTGACTTTGATGTTAACATTTAAAGGAGTAAGCAAAGCGGACTTACTTTCTCAAATTACTAGCAGTAACTGCGCCATTACCTCGGAATTAGCTGCGATTTGAAAGTAATGATTCTTGGCGGACTGCAAGAGATAAAATATACTCATTACAGCTCGCTATCTTATCTAGGAACGTCTCTGATACTTTCATCCCATATAAAATACATTTGCATGCCCATTAGAGAAAAACTAATAGCATGAAATTACATAATATAGGTATTTTAGTTCTATTTTAGTTCTATTTTGTATGTTAAGCAGGATGTGTACATAATATATGACACCATCCTTCAACCCTTACCTTTTTACTAGTCTCGGCAAGTCTCGGCAACAAATTACGAAAAAATTCCCACTTTATAATAATGTGGGACTGCTTCGTTTCCATCATGCTATGCGATTGTTTCGTCTGACGTTTGCTGACAGCTGTTATACACATTTCTATTGCCGTAATATCAAAAAAGAATTGCTTTTCCACAAGTTTCATCCCTATACTACAGACAGTGTTGGCAATCTCTTTTAACCTTTATCGGCTTATGGTAAAATGATAAATCAATTTTCCAATTCTGCCGGGTTGACTAACTTCAGGAGCTGCCATCAATCATTATTTAGTTTGACGTAACATATTGATCTACACTGGATAAATGTATATTTGCTTTCTCCAAGTTAAAAGGAACATTCATATTTTCTTCTTAACTTTCAATTTTTTCGCCGGGTAGGTAAATAAATCATTTTTATCCGTGACATGTTACCAGGGATGAATGTAGTGGAACAGGAACACTTGTCCTTGCTTTGAAAACTGACTTTTGTATAAAAATATAAAATGTGAAATATAAGATATAAATAATTATACTATAAACAGCAGTTCAGGTTAAACTTCTTGTAGTTTTACTTTCGTTTATTTTTTATAAATAAGAGTGTTGTTCAAAAATAACAATATTGTAATCACTTACAAGAATCAAATGTGTAAATTTATTAATCAATTGATTGGATTTAAGGGGCATATCGGAAAATATACAAAATTTGATGTTTCGCTTGTCTGTAAGTAGAAAAAAGTGTTGTGTATAGAGTACCGATACCTAATATGAGTATGTAAAATAATAAAGTCAATTAGCCTCCATTTAGGGATAAATTATTATAAGTATATAATATATTTTTAGCCATTTTACAATAATAATGCTAACTGATGGTACTATGGATTATTTATAATTTAATCCATATAAATTGACGCTATAATCAACGTCATATTTATGATAGAAAATCGTAATCAATGTAAATATAAAATAAAAATGTAAATGCAGACTTATCTAAATAAGAGTAGAATCATCCTCTATAAAGTTTCATGAAGTCATATAAAGCTTAATTTTTGTTTTATTTATGCTCTCCAGAACTTGAAACAGTAGTTCTTTTTCATACGCAGATTAGTCATATGCATAAAAATGATAGTTTATTGTAACCGCCCACCCCCCTGGCCATGTGATCTCTAGGAATTTGGAACCCCTCGTTGTCTCGTCCTTCTTCGTAGTTTACCCTCAGTTCGTAAGACGGGGTTCCAGAGATTAATTAAACAGAGAAATAAAACAAACAAATTCATATAACACCTATATTACTGCTCTTATTTGAATTTAATTACACCTTTTTGAATTATTTACCTTTTTAGAATTATTTACAATACATATTTTTATTTATTTCAAACTTTTATTTGATTTATTTAATTTAATTTTAGGGTGATATGGAATTACGTAACGCTTCTGAAATATTATGTTTATTGGCATTTTACTCCAGGAGATCCCTTTTTGGTGGCTAGTCTCATGATTGCGGAATAACTCATTACAGAAGGAGAACCGCGAGCTCCCGAACTTATTTTGTACTGAAATAACAAAATGGCTCACGAGAAAATACACAGACTATTCTCTTTCCTGTCAATTAGTGCCATTCACATACATTCATTGTGCCACATTCCGACTTACGTTGCTGGCCACAGCAGTCGATGGTCTCCAATGAGAATCTTTGGCCCTATCAGATTGTGTGTGTTTAAGAGAATAGATGAACCCCCTTGTACTGAACTAATTTGTTATCAGGTACAGAAGTATGTGTCTCGATTGAATGTTCGTATGGATCTGATCATCTTTGACTCAGTCCTGTTCTCTCTTTCATAACAATTTATTATACAATACATAAGAAAAATTCCCAATCAGATTACCGAATTTATGCAATTAAATTAAATTCTGAATTCTTTGATTTTGGTCTGAAAAGTAATTAACTGTGATCTTATCCATGTTGCTTTCCCTTGCCCCTTGAATTCTTTCGTTTTCCTATCTTTTGAAATTTTACCTCCCTTACATTTTTTGTGATCTTTTTAACCCTGTGATTCTTTCTGATTTGATTTGAAAAAGTATTTTGAATTTTTATTTGAGAAACGTTGCAACCATACAGACAGGTCCTGGCAGATTCGTAGATCTGGTTCCTGTGACAAAAGAAAGAAATATCAAAGAGAGCAGTAACTATAATAATGAGCTAAATTCAATATTTACAAATTTAAGTTTAACTATTTATTTTCACCTGTAACATTAGGTTTCCTAGTGGAGGAAATGGAGGCTGGTCCTAGTGGAGGGACGTGGTTCCTCTCTCGCTCGACCGGGTCGGTTGGACTGGGTACGGCAGCCAGAACTGACGACATGGCAACATGGTCCGCCTTCTGGAGAGTCCGTTTCTTCTTGGGCAGAACAGGTGTTTTAGTGGCACTTTTACTTGTCTTGCTTCTTTTCTTCACTACGGGCATTGACGAAGCGATTACTTGGTTTCGCAACTGTCTCTTACTCATGATGAGATTCTCAATTATAAAAAGGGACTTATTATCCGGTTATAAGCGAGGGTAAAAGTGTCGGAAAAGATCCGGTTCGGTAGCCACAGATCTTTGATGGGTAGGTAGGAAATCTCCGGTTCACGAAGCCAACAGAGATTATGGGTACAGGACAGATAGATCAAGAATCAATCCGTTAACAAATCTCAGTGGTCTTATATAGTCGCTGAACCCCTTCTCTCTCTGCATTCCATTGTATGTTAAAGTAGGTCACCCATGTCGCTTTCTCTTCCTTTATCTCATACAGTTTATCCTGTGTTTTCTATGCTTTCCCTTCACGTGATTTATTCAAATTTCATCTCAATCGGTTTATCTCGCAATCCTCTAGCTGCTGACACTTTTCCGGTTTCGATATTATTTATTTCAAGGAAGTTGCTTTGTAATAATTAGACATTATATCCGGTGGAAGTTTTCAACGCAGTTGCTTTGTTGAAATGTTTAAATCTCAGTTTTTCTTACTATTTAATGGGATTTTCAGTTACTTAAGTTTCTCCCTGGATAGTATTATTACTTGTTGATAACCTGCCTTAATTTCATAAACTTTGATAAGGTAGTTCTTCAAGATCGAGCCGTTTTGTTCTCCAGTTTTCATTTCTGTTGAATTCCCTGAGATTTTCTTCGTGATATGGATCAGACGTAGTTATTTCAATGATTTGTAATTCATATAGTGTTGGTAGGTATTTGCTGCATTACTTCTGGGCATGTAACTTATCAAAGGTTTCCTATTTCCCGGCATTTTCTCTATCTAGGCGTATTATGTCTGGAAATACTGATGACATATCTTAATTGGATGCTGATTGGTATCTTCCCGAGTTTTCTTATGTTTCGAATAAGTTGATTTTGAAAATTTAAGGGGCTGTATTTCTGGTTGCCTACCGATGATACTCATATTCGAATTTTACGGAGTTTTGTCGAAAATTTGCCTGCCCCAGGGGCTGTATGTTTCAATATTATATACAGCCATCACAGTTAGCTTCAATTATTATTGAAGTTATGGTTCCGCGCTGTTTAGTTGTGATTTTTGGAGATTTGCTCCGAACGTCTCGTCTGCAACTTACTGTTTATCAATAATTTATCATTGTGTTAAAAGTTATATAAGACAAAAGGTGAATAAGATATAAACTTTGAGCTTTATGAGGCATCATGGAATATAATAAAGGATGATTACTTCGAACTAGAACAGTCTGTATAAATTTCTTAGCATCGTTTACTTGATTGACTCGACCAAGAAAGGATTGAATTTAAGGAAAAGAGAAGTGGCTGTGTTAGGGATCGCGTTGGTATGCATGAGAAGGTGAAAAAGGTGTTCAGAAGTACGAACAAGCTAAAAGTTACTGAAAAGAGAAAACAGTTCTTATTTGTTTTTCTATAGAAGCAAGATGGAGAAAAATAATGTCGAGTGGTCTGTAAAAACAAGGCGCTACGTGCTAGTAAAACTCCTAAAATTACATTATTTATCGGGCCCAACAGACCAAATGAGATTCGTCGAGTTTCCTTTTCGCTATTTGAAAAATTTAAATTACTTATGAAGATATACTTTAAACCTATGGAAGGAGACAGCCTTTATATTCAACCTTTCGTTTTTTATTTTAATACCTTCATTTCGTAACATAACATTCTTAAGATTCCCAATATTATTTTTGTCTTACAGCGTATTCCAAAATACTTGCCGAAGCTTAATTAAATTTTGTATCAAAATAAGTCGAGGACACTCAGGAATCTCCTACGTTAATATGTATAATACAATACCGTGCATGTTATTTCCCAAGGATTTTATTTTTTTTAAGTACTTACTTGAGAACAAATTATTGGACAAAGTAACTAGTAATAGCTTCATATTATCAATAGACGATGTTACGTGAAGCTAATAAAATAAAAATTCCTGATAAAGGCAGACTTCAATGTATCGCTTTCAGCGAGCTCATCAGTCTACCTGTCTCTTATATCAACCAAGAATACCTATACAAGAGGGTATTGCCGAACTGAGAAGACCAGTAGGTGCTGTTCTTCCACCCTTAATGGTATTCACAAGTTTCTTCAGTTCGTCATTTTTATAATGGTAATTTGTTCGATATGGCACCGTGATGAGCTTTAATAAAAGCAAAACTTCGATATATCTGAAGAGATATATCGTTGGTGGAATTAATATTGATGGATAAATTTTTTTAAATTTAAATTCAAATTATTCTTCATGTTTCATTTTTCAGTACCTTTCTATATGAACCAAAATTTTACTATTCACCTACAATCTCCTGTGTATAGGTTTTGACGATTTTTGCTATAAATGTTTACTTGTAATATTCGCAGTACCTACATATTTATTCTCCTTGAACCTTTTATACACATTCCTCATATTTATAGGACGCATTTACCTCCTTTAATACACATCCTACTCTTATATACCGTTGTATACCGTATTACGACTACCTATATGACCCATAAATTTTTCGTGTGCTTGAGAATTATTTTCCACAAGGGAAACTCGAGCTATCGATCTCTATAGACACGAGGAAAACCAGTTCACCGTGCACTGTCCATGGCTGTTAAATTCTTTGTAATATACTCTCAGTGTTTTTATTTTAGTTCAATTCCAAAATTTCTGCTAAAAAAAATTGGAAGTCTGAATCCTATTTTTGAATAGGAGAATTCATGACATAATTTAGGTTAGAATCAGTCAGAAATAATGTACCTACCTCATAAGAGTGATTAAAAAATCTCTCCCAAGATAAACTAAAAAATGGTAAGTGCACTTTAAACAGCCACTTAAAAATGTAATTATTGAAAAAGTTATGCTACTTCAAACTTACCGGAATGAATAAAAATTTATTATTCCCCGGGAGTACAAAATGTCATTATTTCTGTAACAAGGAACATTGGTTGAAAGAAATGTCGCCTAAATCTGATCATATTAAGAAAACGCAAGTATTTTAGAACCCCTCAAGAATAATTATTATTGCCAAGTGAATTAATTACTCTCAAAAATTAGACAGAAAATCAATCATTGAAAAAAGTCTATCAATCTTGAATACACAAATTTCTAGACCGACCAACTCAACTGTCTTTGAGCACACTTTGAAAAAAAAAATCAAGACCCTCTCTACACAATTCTTTATCTATAGTTCTAGGTAGGCACTGGTAAAATTTATAGATAAACTTGTGAAGATTACTTCAATATGACTTTTCTATTTTTTTTTGTTTCCTGTTGAGTTGAATCACAATGAAGGATATCTATTTAAAGGAATTTTTTTAGGAGTTGATTTAGTTTGCAAGTCCTTTTATTGTAGGAAGTGTATATTATGTTAAGGAACTGTATGATATGGTTATTGTTGAATATAAACCTATTCTCCGAAAGGTCCTTGTATTACTATACTCACAGGCTGAAAATATAATGCGAAGCTCCTGAGAAAATTATTAAATATTTCATATTTTCATCTCGAGAAAACTTGCTATAGGCATGAATATTCGACTCAGGGATCAGCACTTTCCTGGGATAACCTTGTAACTTTTAAACGGGAAAATGAAACTTTCAAGAAATTTTATTAGACGTGATAATAAACTTCATCTGTAAGGTAGGTATGTAGAGAGAATATTTTGAGCTATCCTCGATTCTTATAGTTTATTATTTTTCTTACCCTGAGCGGTAGTATTTTATAATCTCATCATCAATTATAATTAAATTTTTACTCTTTAAACATTGATGAATATAAACATTTCTGTAAAATTCTACAAAAATTTACTTAAAAATTAAATCTGCAACAGGTGACATTTTCAGATACATCTAATAAGATATATCTCTCAACATCCGTCGCAAATTTCGTTTTTGAAAAAAAAACAGCAGTAGCAGGTATAGCTGAGAATACTAAGAATACTAATTTTTGAGATACAAGACAAGATGATGTGTTGAAAAGGTAACAAGGTGTTGTTGTTCTTTTGGAGGGGCGAATAGAGGCTAAAACCACCGATCTAAAGATACAATAGAAATATGTAGATGCTATTTCATTTTTTTTTTGCTTGATATTATGTAGATACTTCTTCAAGATAAGTAAAATGCAGAATGAAAATAATTTTTTCCTACGACCACTATAATAATACAAAACACTACTTTGCGCATCGTTTTTTTTGTGCGCAAACTAGCAGATTTCTGACGTATCCAAAACTGTGCGACAAAGTGACATAAAGGCATAGCCAAAAATCGTTTCCGTACAGTTTTATTGTAAACAATAGTGATGGGCGGCAACTGAGAACTTACTGTTACTTATTGTTAATGGGATAACATAGAACCCGACAAGATTATAAAATATAATATACTTATTATTCTCTTGTGGCAGTAATTATTAAAATTTGCGAGTTGATCGCTAATAACAGCATTGGTAGCGTTCAAATCAAATTCACGAACGTGAAAACTCGCACACCTCTAACTCAATCGACGACGCACAGTTGAAGTTGCATATCTACCACGTCTCCACGCTCCACGTCACTTATTTTTAGTTTAGATACGGAGTCTAAAATAATAAATAATAATATTGTCGGTAGAATTCAATGATTTTACAGTATATAATAGTAATATTAAAAAGTCATTGGTAGAATTGAAAATAATACCTACCTAGGTAGTCTGAAAAAATAAACTTTAGTTAGGTACCTACCTATCATTATAATGGATTGTGATTCCTCTGAATCTGAAGCAGAAAATACACCACCTGAAGTCAGAAAACAAGCAGGTTTTTGTTCTTTGAATTTGCTACCTGTAGTTTCGAGAGAAAAATACGAGTCTGCTTATAAACATTTCATAAATTGGAGAAAAGGTCATAAAAGCAGAGCATTGTCAGAAAAAATAACTTATGTGTTAAATTGTTTAAATAATTAATCTGTTAAATTGTGGTCGTAGGAAAAGTACTGTGTGTAGCAAGTGCGGAAAAGAAATTTCACACTCGACTTCGTCTCGTGTCACAATTGTTTCACACTCGTGAGAAATTTTCTCTTTTCTGCACTTGTTTCACAATACATATATACTATTCTCTACATATTAAAAATCAGTCGGCATGCAGAAAGAGTTTCAACAAAGCATCAATTATTACCATATTTAATAATATGGTAATAACAATGGTAATTATTGTAGTTTATATTTTCAGCAGATGATGAAAGGTACGGTACCATTAAAAATTAAATTCATTGTGATTCACGTGTAAATTTTTAATCCATTTTCGCAATGCACTGTTCAAGCAAAGCCGTCTGCTTTGACTTATCCAAATCACGGTTGGATTGTTAGTTGTAGTCTTACTTACTTTAAAATTCCTTACATTTACCAAGAATAGACGTGCTTTTAGGAAATGGAAACTCTCTAGTCCCGACGAAACGTTGAACTATTCTGAATTAATTAAAATTGGGGAGATGTTTTTCCATTATTTCAACTTTTCGCTTCACTATTTCAACTTCAAAGTTCACCGTTATGAACTGAAGTTATCCGAGATGTCCATTCATTTTGTGTTTGTTTTGTATGTTGGAAGAAAATATTTAATGAGGTTACAGTTTCATAGTTTAAAGAAAAATATTTTTAAAATATCGTGAATTTTCATTTCCTACAAGCTGAATTTGTAATTTGAAAAGTAAGTTCAAAGTTAGTTTCCTTGTTTTTTGAATATTACCTATTCAATAATGATACTTAGGTAGGTATTACAGCAGCACAAAAAAGTAAGGGATGATTTTTGTTCTACATAACAGAAGTAGGTAGATTTAAAGTTTTCATCACAGCTAATTTTTATTGGATAATTTATGCTTTTGATTATACTGGTTTTGATTTTAAGTTAACTGTGATTAATGAGGTAGATCTAAATTTCCAAACGACACTAGTTTTTTTTTTTTAGTTTTTTTTGTTTCATCAACTTAGTGGACCACTCTTGCTGTGTGGCCAACTTGACGCAAGTCTCGGAGGTGTGAAGAGGGGAGAGAACCAGGTACAAAAACAATGGAAAACGGATTTTTGCTCCCAAGTTAGCTGCGAGTCCTCGGTTAAAAAATCTAATCTAAGAAGAAAATTAAGTTTTTTACTGCGCGATATGAGACCAAAACTGTGGAAATTATGGCTGATTCTGTATATTTTATGTTAACTCTCCCTCGTTCGCCCTTAATAGCCTGATCCGCACAAAAACTTACCGAAACCCTTATAGGAAACATGAATCTATTGCTCATTGCTCATGGAGACTCCTTGCCCCTCTTGGAATTATGCCTCCAACTCCGTCAGTTACTCTCGGTGACTCCCGTTTTGGTAAAAAAAATAAGAGCCAAAACGGCTATATCTAAATGATATAGCCGAATGAATAATTTAACCGATTTTTTTTATTTTGGCAATGACTCACAGTTAATCTGGGGAAAAACCCTTTCCTCCCGTTCTTATACCTGGTTTTCTCCCCGGATGAGGTGGGTACCTCCGAGGCTTGTGCCAAATGGGAGTGGTTCACCAAGTTGACCGAAGCAAAATAAAAAGTTCCTAACCAAGATTTGAAATTTACCCTAGGCCCCACACCTATTATAGCTACAAGGAGGGTAGAGAAATGTCCTATTTATTTTCAGCCGTAAAACCAAAATCTGCAATAATACCTAAGTAAGGGAATCCTATCGGACCCTATAGTAATAGCAACAAATAATTTACATTGTTTTTAAAAGAATACCTAACAAGTAAATATTTGCACTTGCACTGCTCCCCTATTTATAATTTTATGTGTGTAGTTTGCATACGAGTAGATAAAGCGAATGTGAAAAGAATTAAATAAAACTATGAATAATCAGTGTGAAAATTTGGTGTTGTTTATTGTAAATTAAAATGAAAATGCTGTGCAGATACATTAAATTTTATCATTTTATACAATTTTAAAATACTGTTGTTAACCAACAGTTAATTGCATGGTCCAGCTTTAAAGTAAAGTAATGATTAATATACAATTGTATATCAAGTATTATTATTTAGAAAAATAGACGTACCTATTCCTGTCTGTAATACGTAGGTGGGTATTTTAATGTGGAATCTGTTTTTATACTATTTGTCCAAAATGAATATAAGTGACGAAAAAATAATGTCCATGTTTTAAATTTTTCTACTATACATACATATTATTATTAATAAGGATGTCTATTTTTCTTGAAATATTTTATACTGATTTGGTAATCGTATAAATGTCAAAAAGAAGTACAGAAATGTATAATAATGTGTATTCTAAAAATGTAATGTAACATACTTTGTTAGTGTAAAATAAAATACATTAAATGTTTAGAGAATACGATATATTGAAGATATAATCAAACCACCATTTTTTAATATATACTTTTATAATAGGGGCACAATACATCGAAGATCACTTATAAGTATAAGACAACAAAAATAATCTTATGCGTATCTATTTATTATAATAGAATTATTATTATTATTATTACAAACAAAAAAGGAGAGTGATTTTTATGTCAAAATAACAATTATTAAAAATGAACAAATTATGTATTATATTAGAAAATGTGTGTAAATAAATATATATTATATGAAAATTATATCTGTTGATGTTCATAATATAGTTTTTAATCAATATTAATTGTTTCGGATGGATATCATTTTAGCTTGATGGAAATACATAATATATATGTTAATGCTGTGATATACTATCGTGTATATTTTTATGTTATACATTATGCATAGAAATGTTATTATAATAATTATTATTGAAAATTATTTGATAAATTTTTGAAAATATTCTGTTTATTCCAATAAATAACCAACTGCTAATTTCTAGTTTCATTGACACCTAGACCTACCTAAGAGCAAACTTTCAAAAACTGAGTCAATAGTAGAGAGGGTCTAAGTTGGAACCCCTCTTCATTTTGGTGGCATTTTCAAAAATTTAATCGACGCCCTGGCGGAGAAATGTGCATGCGAAGACATCGGCAATGGGTTTTTTGCACATAACTCGCTTAATTCAACTCTGAGCATAGTAAATATCCTGTCGAAAAATGAAGAACTCTCGAAGACGCGTAATTTGAACTTTGACTGGTCCAAATCGGTCAAACGGTTCTCGAGATATCGCATTTTCAATTTTAAGGCCCTTTCTTCAGGGTTCCGCCGCGGTGCGAATACACCGCCGTCCGTGTTCGCGTGTTTTGCATGGAAAAAATCGACTTAGGGACTTAATTTTTTTTTTATCGACAGACAGCAGTGTCCTCAATGACGCCTGAAATTTTGAAGTCGCTATCTCGATTAGAGGGGGAGGGGGAGGGGAAATCATAATTAAAATTCAAATTGCTATAACTTTCGCTAATATTAGGGCGTCGGGCTCAACCAATGGGAGATGACACTTTGGAATGCCTACTTTGAAATGGTATTTTTTTTTTTAATTCCGCCAATATTGGCAAGATGCCCGCAGAAAAACCGATTTCCCTCCCCCCTTTTTTTTCCTAAAACATGTTTTTTGCCATGAAAGAAGGGGGTGGGGGTAAATTTTTTTTCGTCATCAGACGGGAATTTTTTTATCTTTGATTTGAGCCCCAGTAGACCTCGATCGGACCATTATTAAGGTCACAGGGTCACCAAACGCGTTTGGTCCTGTAGAATGACAAAGATTAGGGTTAGCGGGTTCCGCTACACGGCATTTTTTAGGGCCAAGTGTCCCCTTTCAAGATTTTCTTACCCCATGTCGCTATCTCAATTAGGCCCTGCACGCGGACGTGATATGTAAACCAATTAATCTAGCCGCGGAGCAGCGAGAGCCGGGGGCCAAGCCTAGCGCTCCCTCTCCTTTCTCTCTTCTCTCACAGACACACACGCTAGATTAATTGGTTTACATATCACGTCCGCGTGCAGGCCCTAATTGAGATAGCGACATGGGGTAAGAAAATCTTGAAAGGGGACACTTATGTCCGTATTCATCAAACTTCAAAATATAACTCTGAGGTTATATTTTGAATTTTCTGACAGCTGATTGGTCTAATGCTCAAACCCTACGAACGCTACGAATTTTGAACCAATGACATGTGCCAAAATTTAACCCCTGGGGTTAAATTTTGGCACATGTCATTGGTTCAAAATTCGTAGCGTTCGTAGGGTTTGAGCATTAGACCAATCAGCTGTCAGAAAATTCAAAATATAACCCCAGAGTTATATTTTGAAGTTTGATGAATACGGACATTAGCCCTAAAAAACGCCGGGTAGCGGAACCCGCTAACCCTAATCCTTGCCATTCCACAGGACCAAACGCGTTTGGTGACCCTGTGACCTTAATAATGGTCCGATCGAGGTCTACTGGGACTTAAATCAAAGATAAAAAAATTCCCGTCTGATGAAGAAAAAAAATTTACCCCCACCCCCCTCTTTCATGGCAAAAAACCAGTTTTAAGAAAAAAAAGGAGGGAGGGAAATCGGTTTTTCTGCGGGCATCTTGCCAATATTGGCGGAATCGAAAAAAAAATACCATTTTAAAGTAGGCATTCCAAAGTGTCATCTCCCATTGGTTGGGCCCGAGGCCCCAATATTAGCGAAAGTTATAGCAATTTGAATTTTAATTATGATTTCCCCTCCCCCTCCCCCTCTAATCGAGATAGCGACTTCAAAATTTCAGGCATCATTGAGGACACTGCTGCCTGTCGATGAAAAAAAAATTAAGTCGCACCGCGGCGGAACCCTGAAGAAAGGGCCTTAAAATTGAAAATGCGATATCTCGAGAACCGTTTGACCGATTTGGACCAGTCAAAGTTCTAATTACGCGTCTTCGAGAGCTCTTCATTTTTCGACAGAATATTTATTATGCTCAGAGTTGAATTAAGCGAGTTATGTGCAAAAAACCCATTGCCGATGTCTTCGCATGCACATTTCTCCGCCAGGGCGTCGATTAAATTTTTGAAAATGCCACCAAAATAAAAAGGGGGTCCAACTTTATGGAAAAAAAAATCAAAAAAAAATTCTCGAGTCCAAGGCGGATGTAGCCTTTTTTTTTGACAGACCCTCTCCACTACAAAATCATATTAAGAAAAGTTCTGTATTAACTTGAACAACTTGAAAATACAGATCCAATATACTAGTAGGTGTAGAATATTTTCTGCACTTTTGATCAAATGGTAGCGACCATGAGGCCCAACCCAGCACCCTGAGATACAATTTCTTCCACTTTGTTGTTGATAGAATGATAAGGAGGGGGGTGCGAGAAAGTAAAGAGAGTCTATCGATAAGGTATCTTGGCAAGAGAGAGATAAGATATAGGAACAAAATAAGAAGTTATTAAATTTTGAAAAGATATCTTCTCTTTCTCACACACACCAAAGTAGAAGCGCCAAATTCCTGCCCTAATGTGAAACTCTCTCCTACATGAAAAGTGGTAATTAAATAGAGATAAAGGTAGCATCCCGGCAGGTAAGATAGAAGGTAAATGGTACTTAGGTACCTAAAGAGGTAAGGTTAAATCTCTGTTTCTCGAGAAATTTGCTGGAGACCCGCTCGAAACTTGTCTTCTCCCCCGCGGCTCTCGGTCTTCTATTCTGTCATCATCCATCCTTTCTTGCTGTTCCTACGTCCTGTCTCAGTTATATGTCATCTCCAGAAAGTAACCGTTGCCTCTGGCCTCAGGTGATTTTAATTGACCTATCAGAAATGCGCGTCACGATCTATCTTTCTTCCTCATAATGAGGTCTTTTTTACACGCATGACCCTTATCTAGACATCTACACATGTTTTAGGTTACTATTCGCTTGTTACGCGGGATCTAATGATTATGGAATCAAAAACAGAACTCGATATTCCAAGTACGGTCGCTCGAAAAGAGAGGTCGCCAGCTGTTTGCTTTAATTGCTGTAACGTCGTAAGGTCGTTACAAGAACAACGAGTTTCTTTCCATCAACGACAATAAGATCCCTAAACATCTACAACTCGGCTAATGTAAACAAATTATGAAAGGAACGCAAGGGAACTCGCGTAACCAAAGAATTAGGTTGAGCTTGTTTGCAGACCAATCGTTTTTGATTATTTTTGAACAAGACTTGACCACAGATTTTACCATACACGGACAAAAAGGACTGCTGGCGGAATACATTTTTTTTACACTCTACCGCCGATTTTTGGGATAAACTCATCTATCTTCGGTGGAATCTCAAAGTGCCAGGTACTTTTTTCAATATGCAATTTCTTACCACAAATCTCATTGTTATGACCACAAAGATGTACCAAACAAAGCGCTAGTTCCGAAGGTGTTACGGTTATCATAATTAAAAAATATAACACTGAGCTGACGCCTATTTTGTTTCGACTTTTGAACATAATGTTTAGAGAAGTCACATAACTTCCTTGCCATTTTTAAGTTATTGGATGGTTACTGACCAACGCTGTGGTATGGAGTTCAGGGAGTTAACTTTATTACAAAATTAGCTCTCTTCGCTATGAAAATTGACACATAGGTAGGTACCTATTTAATTTTTTTTTCAAAATAATTTTATATGAGTTATGCAATATAAGGAAGAAAATTTACAAATAAAATGAGAGTTTTTACCGCGTTTTTTCAACCTAAAATCGACTAACTAATACGATTGATTTATAAAAAACTCACCTGTTTTTATGCCACGAATGAATCCTTCCCTTTTCTGTAACAAAAAAAGAAAAATAATAAAAAACTGAATAAAAGAAAAATAAGGGATATTTGCAAATTATCCGCTTTAATTCTTTCAAGGGATTTTAATCATGAAATCCACAAAAATCCCATTACATTATACATGATACCGAAGGGATTTGTATTGAAAAAAACAAAACCTCGTTTATTTGCCTCGTTGAAAAACGCGAAACGTTACGCTTATGATTAAAATCAGGACAAGGTATTAGCACCATACTTATTTTTTGAATCCAATTTTTACTATGGCAACCTTTTGAGAATATAACTGAACGAAAACCGGGGATTTTATTCTCATATGGTAACATTCTAAGAGCCTACATTATCCATTAAGGTATACTGAAAAAAATTTGCTTACGTTTATTTGATAATATTGATACAAACCACATCTAAAATATGCACAAATTCACGGCACATCGGCAACTCTCAGAGTTGGAGGATGCAAAGTTGCCATAATTAGGGAGAATTTAATTGTGAATTCAGAATTGTACCAATAGAGTTTTTGTTTCACAAAGGCTTTAATTCAAGCGTCGTCGAGCATGCATTTCACTTGATGGAGTGCTCAACCATCGCTCGAGCAACTTTCTAGTTTCTGCGTTGAAATTTATTTTTGTTAACTTTAGGCAAAATAAATCAGAAAGCGAGTGTGCTCTACCTGTTTGGATGTATGCCTGCGCTTTGGTTGATTAAAAGTTAACTCTGGTAAGGTATGGTAAAATGTTAGAATTGTAAATGGTAACAAAAAGTGAATATTTTAAAATTAACATAAAAAAATACTTTTTTGTTCCATTAACGATGCCTATTTTGGATTTTTCTACATGCCCTATAAATTTGAAATATCTATTCAGTAACATCCTGTATAATAGATACAATTTATTAAATAAAAAGTTATGCTGGCTGAGGATTTTTTCGAATCTTATAAAAGTTCGAATGAATTCTAATTTGTAGTGAAAGTTTTTAAACGAGTCGTGGTCTCATGTTATAAAACTTTCTAACTGACTTTTCTGACTTTCAATTGCACACAAGCGAAGCTTACATTTTAATAATTCGTTTTCTAAAGCAAAAGGAAATGAAGTTTAACAAGGAGACACAGGTACACCAAGATAACTAGGGTAGAGGAAAATTTGAAATAAATTGGTTCTCTTCAAATTATAATAGTTTGCAGGGAAACTATACCCATTTTAGTCTCGGTTAATGCAATGCAGAGTTATGTAAAATGAGATAACATTAGGCTGCTCTTGTTTCCACGCTTTATACTACTCTATTGTTGGCAGTACAGCATATTACATGCTAAGGAGGAATTTCATTTACAACTCCAGGGTAAGTCTATTTTTTGGTTACCCTATTATAACTCGGAAGAGATACATATTTGAATTTAATGTTCGTACTCATATAAGTTCAAAATGTAACTATAGGGGTTAAATTTTTGTGTTTTTGGAAGTTGGACTATAAAACAATAATAATAATAATAATAATTTTGTGCAATCGGAGGCGAACTAGCGACTTCGCGTGTACGCCATGCACGCCGCAAAATTTAGTTACGCGGCAGTTGTCATAGCGACAGCCTTTAAACTAATGATTGTTACTATTATTATTCTGACACCTGAGAATGGACAATAATTCATAATTATCTCGTTTCCATGGTAACATGAAAGCCGGTCGTCATTCTACTTTGAAGTTTCTGACGTAATATACCTAAGTCACACCGGAACAAGACCACTTTGTCCATGGAGATTTGCTCCGAACGTATCGATCACAACTACTAACTGCGATAGACATCATCAGCGACGGGTGCGTAAGCGATACTTTGACTTCTCGTGTTCACTGACAACAGACTGGACTTATGGAAAAGCGCCTCTATTTAGAGACTGATGGTTCGGTGACGTCACGTACATTTGGATGTATGTATACAAATTTCAATTACTTTACGATGAAAGCATGTGTAATGTTGTGACATAGTGGATAGGATTATTGTCTTTTCATAGCTTATGGCGTGGTAATCCTGAAGCAAATCATGCTTAGGCGACAGTTTCTCTTGTGTTTGTCACTCCGGTATTAACGTGTATTTCGGGAAATCGTATTTTCAACATATAAAAAATAATTTTCAAAAAATATTTATAGATTACGTGTAGAAGTGCTTATGTAGCGAGAAATATTTACGGTCAATTTAGCGATGAAAGTTAAACACTCTGTATGGTTTTTGAATCTGCTCTTGCCTCTTTCGTGCTCTATCTATAGGATGGCAGATGATTAAAAAAAAAGCTAGAAACGGAGATTGTAGATAATTTTATGATTGAGGTATGTAAAAGTTTCATAATAACTTTACATGACGCATTTTTCATAGAAAAAGAGACAAAAAATTGATTTTCATGACCTTTGATTTTGAATATATTGCGGGCGCTTATATTATGTAGGTATAAACCTTTAAAATGCCCAATCAAAGAATTGCACCGCAATTTTCAGCATATACCCTCACATTTCCAAGTTGAATCCTAATTTGACTGGACTAATAATAATTATTTTTGTTAATTCAAATAAATGAACTAAACTTTGCCAAACTTTATTGGTCTTAAATCAATATGATCAGATCACTAATGTTGGTAACATTTAAGCTAATTATCGATACCAGGGAAAGACTCACCTCATTAATCTGAAAATTTCGCGGAATTTCTTATTTGTTTGGGACGAGATTGGACTTAAACTTCCGAGGATCCCCATGGAGACGAGACGACCTGGGTTACATGACCGATAAGCCCGACGGATCAGTCTATTTCCCTAAATTCAATATCATCTTAACTTGAGATCAAACCATGGCATTAAACCCGAATTTAATCTAGCAATCCGTCCATCCAATTCCAGGAAGCGAGTCAATCGTACAACCAAAAAAAAAAACAACATTTCTGTGTCAACACTGCCTGACAGCAGCTATACATCCATCCATGAGTAGATTATAGAAATCGTTTATTTCTCCTGTGATAAAGATTTATATGGTCAGAGCCAATTATTATGTCTAAAAATTTAACATTAACCTATGCAATTCTTCTGCCAGTCTTTTTATGACAGCTTGGTTTTTCTGTTTTGCTAATTATCGCTTTTCACAGTTAGTACGTACTTATGTCAAATGATTTTCTAATTTTTCAAGTAACTATACATAATAGTCATTGATCTATCAATCAATTTCCTTTTATTTCAAATTTAAATTGAAAAATCACACTGACGTTTGCTAAATGGGAAAATCATACGACTAATTTGGAAATACAATAATGTACAAAAGATGAAAATCAAAAGAGAAAGACTGTAATAGTAATAGTGAAATAAATAAAATAATTATAAAAATGTCTATTATTACGACAGGATGAAAAAATATACATTGTATAGAACTATAATAGTTGAAAATTTTGTAATTTCTTAGAGATTAAAAATTTCTTCTAGTAGCCTACACAGTACACACATCTTATAGTAAGTTTTAGAGTTGCGTAAAATTTTTAGGGCAGAAATTGGAAGAAAATCTTAATCGGAGCATGTTTCAGTCAATCGATTCCTCTGTCTCACGTTATTCAATCCCAGAAATAGTGCCTTTGGGATTTGATACACTTTTTATTAACGACAGGGATCCATCGCTCAAAAAGTAATTTAAGAATATGTTCCCTTTAATTTGGGCATTCAGTGTCAAGTGGCTGTATTACCCTACAATTATTTTTTCGTTTATTTTATAGTTATTTGGAATAGCGTTTTACTGATACTTTTTCGCTACCTTTTCAAATAATACAATAAATAACAAAAGTTTCTAGAATTCTTAACAAAACGCCAAGTCTAGAAAACTTTTATTGTGTTATTGTGTATTTAGTTCGTAGGGAGCGACACTAGAACACTCCAGATAAGTTTCCCTCCTTAGAATTCCGTAAGGGGTGGCCACCGTCGTAAATTTAATGCATGAAAATATGTATCTTGGTAAATATCGATTGTACCTAACAAGGTACTACCTATACAAAAATTGTTAAGGAGGATATATCCAGCAACGTCTCTTTCGAGCTTTGTTTGAAATTTCTCTTTGTTCAAAATATGTAAATTCTCTTAAACTGGGCGGAAATGTTTTTTTTTCGATTTCACAACAAAACGGTTATTCGATAAAAGTAAACTTTTGATTTTCTACAATATGCATGTTTTCAATTTTTTTTGGCTCAGGACGAATACAGAGGGCGCTAAAATTTGACCTGCGCTAGTATTCTTTTTTTAATTCTACACATCAAAAAGCATTGAAATCAAATGAAATACGTTCGCTGTGTTGGATTTGCTGTTTTGTTTTTTTGAAAATCGAATATCGAATCCTGAGTAGCCTCACTAATTCCGAAACGCCCCTTCTTCTCTTCTGAAAGTGCTATATCTCGCATATGTCTGTGGTGCGCGAGCTTATGTCAATTTACACAAACATAATGAGAGAAAACCCCCTATAATGATGAATATTATTAATATTTAAATGAAAGTCGTACACCATATTGGAGCTGCCATTTAGTTTTTGGAAACGCCATTTCTAAACCTTAATTAGCGTTTCCTGAAACCCCCTGATAACGAATTTGGAGAAAATGTGTTGAATTGAAGGAAAATAGTGGCGCAGTCGACTTTTAGCGCGCTCTGAAATCGTACCAAGCATGCCAAAAATTTTTTGGTATGCTTTGTTGTTTTGTTGTAAAATCTAAACAACCATTTCCACCCCCTAAAGTGTCATGTCCAGAATTTATATCTCTTGAAATATAAGAAATAAAAAAAAGTTCGAAACAGAAGCTGGAGCCCGAGTGTTGAAATTTGGCTGGAGCGTAGCGCCCCCTACCACCATTAAAAACTTCTAATAACTGCAATTTCAATACTTTTTTTGACTATTTTACTGGACTGATGGTTATTGGAATGTTCAGTTATTTGTATAAGCATCCAATTGGCAGATGACATAATTTTATTACAATCTTCATATACCCATAAAGATAATAACTTGTTAAAAATTGTAAAAAAATCTCGTCCGTCTACAGAGTCCAATAATTGTGGTTG
Organism: Malachius bipustulatus; assembly: GCA_910589415.1. Classification (NCBI taxonomy): domain Eukaryota; kingdom Metazoa; phylum Arthropoda; class Insecta; order Coleoptera; family Melyridae; genus Malachius; species Malachius bipustulatus. The sequence goes on from OU342633.1 coordinate 50,533,455, forward strand.
GTTTAGGCGACCAAATCAAGCAACTTAAGATTTCCACCGAATTGCTGTACCCATCCCTTAAAGCGAAGATGCGGTTCTGTCCAGAGTAATTATTAGACCAGGAAAACCGAGAGTAGGAGATTTTTTGATCGAGGAAGAAGAATGAGCATCGAGTCAGCGTGAATTTTCAAGTTACGTGTTGCCTGATAACGTGATTGAGTATGTAAATGACTATAGAATAGTTAAAACTGAGTGAATAAATATTATAGTAGTAACCAATAAATTAAGTCCCAAGCAGGTCTGAAATATTAGGTACCGTCGTGGGATGTATGAAGACACGCTAATAAATCCGAGCCTTGCGAGATAATATGCGCGAAACGTGTGTAGTGTTACAAATGAACACATTTACCCTATACATGTCTGAACTTAGCGGCTAACCAGTTCTAAGCTTTTGAACTTTGAACGATCAACGCTTTTTTAGCTCATATCAGGAATGGTTTTTTTTTCGCTGCAGCAACATCGCCTTGATGGTATCGGGAGATCCGATTAGTTGATTATGGTGCAGTCAAATTGTGTGCGATTGTTCATAGTTGTTCATAGTCGCCATTCTAGCCCATAAGTTTGAAATTGTAAGGGAATGTAGTGATGGGGGACAATAATTATTATCGAAGTGTAATAATTGAAGCCACCGATATTTGTTTTTCTCAGTCAAATCATAGAGAATCGGTAAATTAGGTATCGGTGGACGACGGCCCTTTAGGTTCCGTATTTGATATAAAGCCACCTGCTAAAATTTTCCACAAGACATTTCTTGTAGGCAATACTCCAAAACGCTAATAACTGACGTTAACTGCGCATGCGCTCTCTAATGGCAATCATGGTCCGAAAGACTGTTCACACATGCGCGTCTCTTACGTAACAAGTAATTACTGAAACAATTAAATAATAAGAGTAAAAATAGTAAAGCACGATAATGAAGCACATACGCACCGATGTTCGCCGTTAGCTTCTCCGGTCGCAAAATATGAAAACTTATATTATAAATAATTTATATATCTATACAGGAAATTGTGAAAGTTTTCTTTAGTTGGGACGTTTATGCTGAAAAATGCCGTATCTGAGTTTTCTGCGATGTTAAAACGGCGAGTTAAGTGCTGTTGAAGTCAAAATGTTGACGTCACAACTTTCGCGGCTGCTTATTGCAATGGATACACTGAGAAATTTTCTTTATCACTGCAGCCAAAAAATTTGCTACGGCAGCAGAAAACTCTAATAGCATAGGCGCCAGTGTGGTACTCTTCTGCGACAATAAAGTGTGATTTACTGCGAATACTTTACTATAACAGCAAAGTTACTTTATAAAGTAGTTTTTTACTCCTCGTAAAGCAAATTTCTCATTACTAAAAATAATTTCTGCTCTTACTAAAAGCTAAATTTGCTACCATTGTAGAAAACTTTTCTGCCACTGAAGAATCAGTAAAGTTTTTTCACTGTACTTGTGAAGAGCTTTGTTGCCATTACAAAGTAACTTAGCCAGCCCTATGAAGTAGCTTTATTGTCTCAGTGAAGTCATTTTACTGTATTAAAAAAGAACTTTGCTGAACTATTAATGATTATATCCTGCGAGAAAATGAAATGAAACTTGAAGCAGACTTCAAAAATAAATTTCTTATCTGAGATTGAATCTGTGAACAATCAGAATCAGAAAACTTTTCATTTTACACATTCAATCTCAGACATGAAATTTATTTTCGAAGCCTCATGACCAAGTGTCGTTTTCATTCTGCTCACAGCACATTATTATTACATTCAGCATAATAATGAACAATTTTTTTTAATTCAACAATATATTATGGACAATAAAATACAAGTCAATTCAAAACAAAATCAAAATACAAAATAAAATGTGAATTCAAATAAAACTAATATTATTAATATTTACTGACAAAAAACAATAAAAAATTCAGTCTTAAAAAACTTAACATTAACTTACAGCATTGTTCTAACAAACTTAAAGCAAAGCACATTTTTCTTAAAGGTATTGCGTAATAAATGCAAAATGAGTAATAATAATTATCAGTAAATTACATTAAAACTTGAAGTATTCTAGGCTTAAAAAAATAAAAATTTTCTCCAAATAATACAATAAAACTACTCATATTGATACATCATAATCCAGATTCATATTGATCCATAATACCTATCGTCCAGAAGACTGAAACTCTCATCATTGACTCCTTCCACTGTAACGAAAAATACTCACTTTATTGTGTACAATAATAATAATAATAATAATAATTATAATAATAATACATCAGACACCGCAGCTCCAGAAGTCTGTCATATTTTAAATATTAACACGTGGTAGTTTATTTCCTTAATTATTACTGGATGGTTAGGTAAATAATATTCATAATACTTACGTTCGAAGTTTTCAAAGTAGTCCTGTAGTTCCCATTCTGCAAGTTTTTTCTTCAAAACTGAACCATCACTGTTGTACACGAACCGCTAAGTATTTATTAGCGAGTACGAACACTACGAACAGCATGGTGAGGAAAATGGCGATCGGGACGCAGCCGGCGTGGAAGTTGTTCCCCCAACCCCAACATCGATATTTATTGTATCGCACAGTTCATCACCTTGACCATGCATTTTACACGCCACTTCGTATCGGCGGTAGGGCACTAATGGCACAGAATAACCCAACTGTTTATAGTTTATATAGTCTATAATAAGAGGAAGATCAGCCAGAATCGGAACCCCCGCGAACCAGCTGAAGGAAGATGAAGAAGCCGACAAGGCAAGGACAAGAAACGAGACGCAAGACGCAATGCAATGCACTGGTGCTGGCGCACTATGCGCATGCCACCGCAATGCGCAACGCAAGCAAAGGTGTTTACTTTCAGCAGATCGCGATCTCCGCTCCTGCAGCATTTATATTTATTAAGACAAAGTTATACCCATAGTTTTTGTTACCGTAGCATACACACATAATAGCTGTTGTGAATTTAATTAATAAGAAATACACTTTACCGTCATAGTAAAGTAATATTTCTATTACAGCAATGTACTAAGCTGTCTCAACAGAGAGTTTTAGTAAAGTGATTTATTTTGTTGCAGAAAAATAAATGTTTAGTTATTGAAGGGAATTACACCACGACAGCTAAAAATAACGTAGCAGAATTTTCTTTAGCTCGACTTTTCTCAGTGTAGACTGTGCTGTGCGAAACTACAAAATTATACAGGGCATTTGTACCCAGTAGCGACTAACGTATGTCCCTTTTTTCAGAGCTCACCATGGGTATCTCCTAAACGCTAAAGAGCTACACAGGTTCAGTTAAATTAGAGAAAAGATGCTCTATTGTAGCTTCCTAAAGTTCAAAGAATCGGGTAACATAAGAAATTATTACCTATTGTCATTATTAAAAATAATATGTGGATTGCTAGATGAGAGAAATTATAAAATTTAGAATCTGGATCGTGATATTGAAAACTTTAAAAATGCTGCATTCTTATATTATTTCGAGATTAACTTTCTTTATTCTTTTATTAGGTAGGTTTGTTTTCATTCCAATTATAAAATTTCCTCCTAAGAGAGTATTTTTTCCCCAGTATCGCTTTTTTCACCCTCGACGAAAGTAAATAAAATCAAACTATCTCTTTTGCTCCCACCTTAATAATATCGAAATTCTACCAATGGCAGTCTCAAGATTCTGCAGAGTTTGTTCTGAATTTGCTGAGAGATCAGATCTAGCAGCGTTGACTGACTTGATCATTTGATTGTATTTAGAGGGTCCCACATGAATGAAGGCCCTATCAGCAACCTGGGAAACATTCTCTCGCTGCTGAATTGGCATTTTCGCTTTCGCAAATACCTACCGAACAATCATTAGGTGTATGAAAACTCGCCGGTATTGGAGATCGAAGACACTTTTAGACATAATTGTGCATGAGAACCAATGGAAAACTCTTCTTCTTTTTTATAGGTATGATTAAGGGCTGGCCTTTTAATTTTAATGTCAAATGAGGATGAAAATTTGCATGTTCTTGACGAATATAACCGCAGTCGAGTCGGTGACATAAAATAAACACTGAGCTTCCACATTAATTAATTATTTCACCAAATTAATTTTATTTTATAATTGAATTTTATAAGAATTTCTCAACTTAGGTGTATAGGCTTGGAGATTTCCTCGCTGTTGCTCCTTCACGAATCGTTTTCATTTCGAACGTTTTTTTATTTTAAAATCACTGCCGGCACATGTTTTTCCTTCGAGTTATTCCTTTCAAACTTTTAAGACCGGAGTAAACAAACAGCGCTTCACACCTTCCCATTTCCACTGTACCCTTAGGGTGGCTATACGGGTGGTGGAATTGTGAAAATGTGTACGCTCCTCTCCTGGAGATGTGTCAATAAAAAATATGGATTAAGAATAAAATTTAGAGTGCGTTTTCCAGCTGGGTTCTTATATCGCTTATATATTTTTTTATCTGATGTGCTTTTCCTTTCATAACGTTTCTGTTTATTTAAAATAAACAATTTAAAAGCGTAGGCAAGCAGAGAGATGTTATAACAAAATATTCTCAACTCATTTTTTAAATCGATGTAAAATTCACTGGTTTTTCCACTATTAAACTGAAAATAATCAATTCATTTTGAATATAAATAATATCTTCTTCAGATTTTATATACCTATTATTTTCCGATCTACTTTCGACTTGGAATAAACGGCATTGTTTTCGAAAAATACAGGAAAAATGCTATGTCTTGAACACCGCGTATAGAAGCCGTTTTAGATTTCTTATTTCGCAAAGGCCGCACTCACTTTTAACATTAGATATATGACACCTGTCATAAAGCGTATTCTGTTATTTTCACTTCGAACTGCGATTCGTACAATTCGTATAATATGCCCGACTCCTATAAATTGCAAAACTCTTAAATTGAAGTTGCAATAAACCCTATAATACAATAATGTATTTCATATCATAATTATTATTGTTTCATATTTTGGTTACAAAAGAATACGTTGAGAAATTAACAGAAAATGAGCTTTAATTTTGTCTTTCAAAAGAAAAAGTCGGGATACATTAATGGGTAACGCATCTTGCGTTTATTTAAGAAACTTGAGTTGTGTAGGTATACAATAAGTATCTGAGGAATAGATTTCAAGGGAGTAGAGGTGAAAACAACTTGAATTCCACATCGGGGATTTCTAAGAAAGTCGTATTTCGCACAGGGAAAGTTTCACGTAGCCTCAGGCTACAAATAAACACCAAAACGGCTAATTTACTTTCACGGAATTCACGCGAATCGAAAAATGTTACTTGGAGCAACGCCGGATTTTTATACCATCTGAAGAGTTTTTCTCTCGACAAGAAGTCTTTGAGGTTTCATACATATTTTATGTCCTATTTCATACACCTTTTAATGTATTTTTTTTGCAGATTTTTTCAAAGAAAGGAATATTTACGGTATTTATTTTTTGCATATATTATATTATTTCCTCCTCTCGGATGGTTAAATCGTTTTAGCTTAAGAAAAAATGGTTTTCTGAACTGAAGTTATCGATTTATTTATTTATGAAAACAAGGGAACTGAGAATGATAAATATTATTATTTTTCTACTAGGTATTATTGTAGGTACCAATTTTAAATAAATTCTACCATAACGTTTATCAACTTTCAATTTGATATTAAATTTTTCGTATGTTCGTTTACAAGTAATATGAATCAAGATTTTTATGGACATGAAAAGTCAAAATATATAAAATCTGAAGTGAAAACAGTAAAAATATATACCTGATTTTATAAATTAACAACGGCATCAGGATTCTCACGTTTTTGTATTTTATTACATGTTTGTGCGATTATTTATTAGGAAACTTTTTTAATTAAATCAAATGGTAGCTCTTATTACGACGATTCGAAAAATTCCATTGTTATGAAAGTCAAACGAAGTATTTCAAGCGATGAAATATTATTCACAATGTTGACTGAGGTCTAAATATACTTAAAACCGAAATAGCATCTTTATCGACTCGAGAAATCAATAACAATAATCACAAATACCTATCAAATAATACGAAACTCAAATGAATCACATTTCAATAAACTTCATTTCGAGCTTACGTAATTCTTGTGAAACTCTCGCTTCAGGAAGGAATCCTGGTAAAAAGCAAACAACTGAAACGGTTCTCATTATGTTCAGGCAGAAGTTTCAAGGCAACAATGAAGCGATATTTCCTCAATGCCAGAGTCTTATATAATAATAAAATATGATACAGGAACAAACAGAACATTTATAATATAAATTCATTTCAGAGGCAATTACAAAGAACTTACTAATACTTAGTGCAAACACATATGGAAGTTAACAATGTTCCGTAATTCATAACTGCCCTCAAGCGAATACCCACAAGTACGACGAGGGCAAAGAAATCCTCCCCATGCTCATGTTCTTCTCATTGTATCTATGTATGTATGAGATTTGGCAACATTATTTACTACTAGTACTTACGTATAATTTATTTCATAGCCAGCGTTCGAATTAATATATACAGGGTCTCTGAAAACCTATTACGGTTGGGGTAAAAATTATCGACAAATTTTAGTTAGTACCCATAGAATAATTCATATACCTATGTTTTTCTCTACAGTATTACCAACTAAAATCAACTTGTGATTCCATGGAATGGAATATGGTACAAAAAGATTATTCTTGGCGGTCTGAGCTGTCACAAAATTTCTATTTTCATTCATGTATAAAAAAAAACTATTGACAAGGTTGGGGACATAAATTTGATTTACAAGGTTTCCCAATTTTACACTGACCTGTTGAAAACACTCTACTGCAATAGATGGATCTTCAAAAAACTTATAACTTAAGGTCTTATTAGCAATTTTTGTTTAGCAGGACTTAAAGAGCGCTTCGGAGATTAAATATCTTTCACGTCTAAAGAAGTCACTTTTTTCTGAAGAATATTTTAGCCAAAGTTCCATTTTTGTAAGTGTGCCTTTATGTGAAATATCTTAAAAAGTGTTTTTTTTTCATATAAAAAGCGTACGGTGGGTAATTTAAAACAAAAAAAAAACATTCTTCAGTTCTCCCAAGGACTACCAAACTAGAAAAATTTGATTTCATTCCTCTTATAACGTGAAAAATAAGTAAAAAATAAAATTTTTACATGAAAATTGATTTTTGTTTTGTTTAATTTTAGAAATTTAATTTTGAATTTGAGTTACTTACTCGCTAACTAAATATTGTTATTTCAAAATTTTTATTGAAATTACTGAAATTTCACTCAAATCCAATCGATTTATTTATATGGGACTAAGCAGTTTTGAAATACAGTCGTCTTAAGTTAATCAAAAAATAATTTTTGGGCCTTCACAATTTTAGACGACGTTTCAAGAAAAAAACTAAGCACTTTGGTCTGTTATTTTTCACTAGACAGCACCCAATTTGGTTTTCAGAGACCAAATTTAGTCCAGTTCTATAAGGACATCGATTTACTTGACAAAAATATCACCAATCTTGTCCTAAGAATATATTCGTTTTTTAGTTCGAATTATCTTTTAGATAAGAAATTGGGGTTCAACCGAGCATACTGCAGGAAATTAGAAACAAGTATTTGTGCAATGGTTTTTGAAATGTACGATTTCCTAGCACATCATAGAGGGAAGATGTGAAGATTTACCGACCTACCTAAAACATCAATTTTTCAAAATCATTATTTCTAAAGGACCAATTGGTGCATCATATTCTTGACGACTTTCTTTACTGGTAGGTAAATCGATTTAGAAGTCATGGCAAAATTCAAGACCCAAAATTCCTGGAGCTTATGAAAGTCAAATGATTTTTTTTTTGTTTTGATAAAATTTTTGTGTTGTCTAAAAAGTGGTTCTGACTCAATAACTGGTCTAATATGATTCCTACACTGATTCACCGACACCGTATTAGCTTACTGCTGAAAGCACAAAAAGCAGGTCAGTTCTATTTTGACTTAGATTTTAAGTGGAAAAACGATTTGCTTCAAAAGTTTTGTAAATCTTCAAGTTATTTTGACGAATTCTCAAACGAAAATTGGATAACTATGGATAGTCCAGACCACACTAATGAAAACATCTGATCTATATCGTTGTTCAATTTACCGTTGTGGTGAAGGTGTAATAGCAAAATAGGTCATTTCTGAAGTTTCAAAATTTTCATGGTCGTCTAATTAAGAAAACTTAGTATTTTCTGACGACACAAGTCTTTGTTAGAAGGAGGACTCGATCAAGTTTTCAGAGACCAAATTTTGACCAATTCTGAAAATTCTGAACATTATTTTGCTAAAATTTTTGAACCAAGTCCAACTTACATTTTTTTTTTAAAGTATACAGGGTGCACCATGTATCCTTCTCTATATTGCTATCTCCTGAACGCTAAGATATACAGGGTCGGTTAAATAAGAGAAAAGATGCGCAGTTTTGTGGCCATGTCGAATCCGTCAAACCATGCAAGATATCTGTGACTGTTCCTGAAATATCCTGAAAAAACTGAAAAATCGAGATTTCTTATTTTTGCCATACCTCTCTCATTATTGGAAATTAATAAATAATTTCTTGTAGGCTTACATAAGCCGTTAAGAGCTGTCCATCTGACATTTCAAAAATTTTCAAGGCCGACTAGATCCAAGAGTTTTCACAGTCAACTTTCGTTTTTCTTATGGCCGCCATATTATTTTTTTATGTCGTTCGATATGAAAAAAATAATGGAAACCAAAAATTAATAAACTTCAAAAAAAATTTTTTTTAATTTTTATTCTTCTTTTTTCAAAAAAAAACCAAAAAAAAATCGTCGAAAAACGTCAACATTTGTAAAATACGCCGAAATAGTGCTTGCCTTATGGTTTTTTAATTTATCTATGAAATTCAGTCTAAAAAGTTGTCTTTTTTTAAAGAAAAAAGAAGAACAAATTTTTTTTAATTTATTTTTTGAAGTTTAACAATTTTTAGTTTCTATGATTTTTTTTTTATACCAAACAACATAAAAAATCAATATGGTGGCCATAAGAAAAACGAAAGTTGACTATGAAAATCCTGGGATCTAGTCGGCTTTGAAAATTTTTGAAATGTCAGATGGGTAGCTCTTGCCGACTTATGTAAGCTCACAAAAAATTATTCATTAATCTCCAATAATAAAAAAGATATGGAAAAAGTAAGAAATCTCGATTTTTCAGTTTTTTCAGGATATTTCAGGAACGGTCACAGATATTTTGCATGTCTTGACTGATTCGAGATGGCCACAAAATTGCGCTTCTTTGGACTTATTTAATCGACCCTGTATCTGTTAGCGTTTAAGAGATAGCAATATAGAGAAGGATACATGGTGCACCCTGTATACCTACCTATTGTCATAAAATTCAGAACAGATGTATGCGGATCAAGGAGCAAAAATCCTTGTGCTTCTGTGAAGAAAATTCAAGTATTTTTGGACAATTTTTTTCAAATGGATCTTCTTACTCCATTACCATTCTAATATGAGTCGTTGATTTCTCAAACGAAAAGCGGCACGAAAGCTTCAGGTTAATAGACACTTTTTGAACAATCTACAAAAAAAAAGTCATATTTTTTGTGTGAATTTTATTCAATACGGAAATTTGCTGTTAAGGATAAAAGGATAAAATTGTGCCTGAATAAACTGTTAATTAAGCATATCAGGCTGTTACAGCATGTTACCTGCTACTATAATACTACTATCTAATATTTCATATGCCAACAATAATTGCAGTTACACGAGGAAATTAATAAGGAAAATCAAATTAACCTAACAAGCAATCTGGTAGTTTATTTGAAGATATATTATTTAAACGTTTGTGTACTTCCTGGTGTAAGGGAACAACAGCAAGGACATGAAACTGTGTTACTGTACATGTAACGTCTAAATAAACAACGAATTAATTTAGGGTTACATAACATGAGCTTGCTGAATTTGACACGGATTCAGCTTCCGAGTTTGGCGCAAGGTAGAACTTGTGCTTCATTAAAATTAAATATACTTGCTGTCACGTTTGCAATTAGTCTCTTCTCATCATATCTGTTTTATCAGGTTCGGGTGCTTGTTTGCCATAGTTCTAATCGTTACGTCTTGAAAAATAAATGCAAGAAAACGGGACACTTAAAGGATTTTTTTTTTTAATATAAATCAAAGAAGACATATTTACTACGATAACTTTTAGAATGACTTTCCGAACTAAAATATTAATTTTAGATTTCTCAAGAGAAATTTAACATTTTATTGCATTATATCCTGAAGAGCGTTTTCATGTTTTCGCAGAATATTGTTACCAAGTACTTTAACGACTTTGAAGTAGGTATGTACACATAATGCTGCGGTAAGTAAAGAAGTTATAGTGAAAGGTGTTAGCAAAATTGGAATCATACACCAATCCCTTAAACTATTTTAAGCAATTGAAGTAATTTCAAACCATTTTAAACTATTCAAATTTTAACATACCTATCTGTATATTAGTTTTCAGTAGTTGTGTCAAAAATTTAAAGTGTTCTTCATTTTGCATATCTGCTAAGCAGGGGGCCAGTTAAGAAACTCCATAAAATTCTGAAAAATGTGCAGTAATGCAAAATTATCCAAAATTTTATAAGACTTTTTCAATTTCTTGCACATCCCCTTTATTTAAGAACTAGAACTTCAGTGATGATGAAACTTTTTGTATTGGAATTGTAAAAAAAATAAAACTCTTGACGGGGAAGGTCTTACCACCAAAAATGATCCACGTGATATAAATATTTAATTCAAAAATTGTGCTCCCAGTATTAGTTTCTATTACTCCCGTTAATTTTTATAAATTATTAAGTATAAAGAGTATTCGGTGAAAATATATCAAATTCAAAATTACACTTAAAAAAAAGAGCAAAAAGTAAAAATTTAAAAAGTAACAACTTGCCACCTGTATAAAGAAAATGATTTCTTTCATCCCCAACATTATGGTGAATATCTAGCGAATGATTCCAAATTCCTGCAAAACTAATTTATTTTCGAAATATTAGTATTTCAATTTTGGAATGTAGCATATGGGTGATTCACAGTCGATGGTACCTTAGACGTTTACGGGAAACGAGTCATTACGCATAGTACTTTCTCTTCCATCAATGAAATCTCTCATCCACAAACTTAAATTATTTATTTCAAGTACTAACTCTGATACAATCATTTTTATTATAAATTAGTTGACAATCACTATTGTTTATACAATATTCTCTAAGTTTATCCAAATCCAAATAGCGTTTTAATTCACCATTTAAACACTCACAGGACCATGGATTCCCATCCAGATTCGGATGGTTACTTTTACGAAATATGTTGAAATCTGTTAAACACGTGAGTTTATTATCGTACAAAAATATCCTTTCTAGATGAGTGTCTTCTAGCAGTTCTTCTCCTATCGAAGCAATTTCATTATTTTGTAAATATATTCGATCCATTCTTTTACTCCCTGAAAATATTTCTCGACTCAAGTCAGATATTTTGTTATAACTTAAATCGATGGTCGCTCCAGATGCAATATCTTTGAAAGCTCTTGCTGGTAAGTATGTTATGACGTTATGATTAATTTCTACACTCGCAACAGAAGGTGATCCTTGGAACCAATCTGAATTCCATACCGAAATTTGATTTCGGTTCAAGGTGATGCGGTTCAGGTTTGGCATGTCGTCGAAAGCATTTGTAGCTATCGACGTTATGGAATTATTAGACAGGAACAGATGACTTGCGTTAAGGGTGTTGAATACTCCGTTTCTAATATCACTGAGTTGGTTATCCTCAATAATTATCGTTTCTATTTCCGGTATATTTGAAAATGCCCCTAAAATATAAAAAAAGCAAAATTTGGTTAGTTGAAAAAGACGTTCGTTTTGAACGATTTAGAAACACTTTGGTACAACCCATGATTTTTCTAAACTATTCTGGAGCTAGGCCAACATTTACGTAGGTATACTTACCCGGTTTAATTTCTTGCAGACTAATCTTTTCCAATCTAAGGTGATTTAGCCGTTGCAGATCTGAAATAGATCCAGGAAATAAAACAGGAACAGGTTGATCACTGATGTGCACAGATTCGCAGAATTCTTCATCAAGGACTTCTTTTAAGCTATCAGCGACTACGTTTTTTAATAGTTTAGCTTCGCTGAATATTCCATTTCGATAAACAATAGATATGTCATTGAATGTTTTATATCTATCATCAGTTTCCTGACAAAAGGAGTGGAAAATTAAGTTAAAAAAAATTAGTGAAATATAGAGTTTCATGATGAGAGATAGCACGCGTTTCTTTACATTACTGAAGTTTAAAAAACAGCAGCTGTAGTTTATATCTATGAGATTTCGGCAAATTTGACCTTTCGATAAATAAATAAATAAATATCTTATGGCTGTGGTAAAGCCCAAGTGTCAGAAGTTTTCAAGTAGCCTCAAGGGCCTCTGACGTAACTTAACGACTGCTGTGAAGCAGTCGTTAATATATTATATATTATATATATATAATATATATTAATATATTATCACAACCTTTCGATATACAAGGGTCAACCCATAAAACCCTATCAAGATCGCAAGTCATTCTAATTATAAAAATAATAATTCTAATCATAAAGTTATATTCATTTTATTATACATACAGGACGTCCTAGTTTCAAAACCAATCATAGCCAAACATAAAGTGGAACTTTCAAGTCTCACAGATCTTTGAAATAAGACTATGACTAGAAGACTATGGCCTGTATTGTGAAGACGAAGCACGTAATGTAAGTTCATTATAAAAAATCAATGACAATCAGAGGGGAACTATTCTGTTGCTTACGCCACTAAGCCAAGATACATTTTTGGCAGCCTGTACTTAATAAGTTCACAATATTAGACTGGAATATAGAGCCCCAGTGACAGTTGTTACGTCTTGTAATATTAGAAATAGTTTCACTCATGTTTCTGTAATTTTTCTAAATTTACCTTTCCATTTGCTTTCTTAAATTTTACTTTTTGTTTTACTTTAGACCTTCAAAAAATTACGGCTATTTCAAGGTTATAATTCTAGGTCAAATATGAAACTCTTGTACAGTTCTTTCTCGTGCGTAATGAGCCCTAAAATTCTTTTCCTCGTACCAAGGCTCAAGTAAGAGGGCAAGAGCTTCGATGCTTTCCTCGCCTTCCCATTTTAGAATTGAAATGTTAATCTGTTCCAGGATCTCGCAACTATATAATTAAATTATTATCAGGATTATTAAATAGTAATAATAGTGTTTAATTCCAGGTATTTTGGCTCGTCACTCTGTAGGTGAATATATTGGGTAATATATCATTTTAAGGACACTGATGTTAAAATTATGCATATAAGCAAACTTGTTATTGTTGTTTTTTTGAGAAATTTGTTTTCATAATACTGGATAATTAATTGTCAGATTACTGTTTCTTATTACATCGTCATGATAAACAAATATTACTTGAATTGACCACTCACTCAAAACATGTAAGTATTCGCTTTAATAATAATTACTATTATAGTGATAAGGTTCTAAAATTAATATCTCAAGATATTTTTTATATACCTTTTCACTTATTGATCCAATTTTTTCCCGTTTATCAAGAAAGTAAGAAAAATATGCTAGTTATAATACGACTCATGACTTTTCCTGTTCAACTCTGACTATTCATATTGAAATGAAAAATCCGGTGCATTATGCTGGGGAATTGGAGATCGAACCAACGACTCATTCGGTCTCGTTCCGTTTTTAATCAAAATCGGATCATTTACTTGACAAACAGTGGGTTTGGATCTTTTCAGGGTTTCAGTACCCTCAGTTCTTTGACTGCGTAGATTTGATTATTTTGAGTTTTATTTTTCAGGACATGCCTATATAAATAGGCAATTAGGGAAATCCTATTATCTGCCTACATGGACTAGTACTGCAAACAAACATTGAAAATCGATCTTTATTTCACGTTCCCATTAATTCTTTCAAACGTTCACTAGATTCAATCATGTAAGTATTTGTAAATTCCAAATAATAACAGAGCGCTTGCTTTTTTCAACTAACGGTAAAGCTGGATATATTTTTTAAATCCTCTAAAATGCAAAAAAAAACTCTTCAGTGTGATCTAAAAGGGAAAAACGAAATGAAATATTCATTAAGTAGAGATTCGATGCTCTGTAGGAACGTTTTTTCTTTCCTTTTTTCAGAAGGCTAAATTTTTTAGACGCTACCTACATTACATGAAACGTAAGCATAATTCTGCCATTTGATGAAATCATTTGAAATTACATCAAAAGTTTCTGGATGTTTCATGCATGCTGCAAAGCAGACTTGCGTTTAGCATTATAAAATCCATTACATTTAATGATGAAAATTTGACAACAATCTACCAGTAACCATGACCTATATCTCGATCCACAGTACCTAAAAACAATTATTGATTTAACAAGAATAAAACAAAAGCCATATCCTATACCGAGATACATGTCATTGAATTGATTGAATGATTGAATCAATTTCTCGAGCCGATTGTTTATATTGGAGCGATATGGGGACGAACAATCCAGACTACAAGTCTGGAATTATCTGATGCGGCTCCAGCAGGTTTCCAGAAACAGACTAGACATTGTAGCGCCACTCATGGAGAATAATGAATGGATCTCCAATCATTCTAGTAAACGCATCTTCCTTATCGCTGCTTGCTTCGCCCAGTCGGTTTCTTGGAACCCGATGTGATTTTAGCGGCGCCGGCACTGGTATAAACAACTCTCGCCCGTCTTCCGGCTGCACCCTAGCAACTTTATGTATTTAGTAATCGCTACACTCTCCCCTCCTTAAAAGCCTTTCATCTCGAAAGTTGGCCTGCTTCGAGAGATGACGATACCTGCAGGCTGGTCCATTTTTACAAGTCGTTGTCTCATGAAAGTAGCAGTTGAAAGTAGTCTATTGAAGATTAGAACGGAACCTCCTAACATGCTGCTCCTGACAATTCGCCAAATCAAACCATCTGTTCCGTAGGCCAGTTTTTGTATTGCTAGTTTCGTCTGATTCTGGACCAATAACACTTCTCGGAGTCCGATAAGAGCATTCCATACGTTTCGATAGGTCGGTTTTCCTTGCGACTTCTCCTTGGTAATTAGGTAGTAAAGGTCAAAATTATACCTGAAGACAGTGGCCATCAGCCGGTCTTCAGCAACACAGTGAGCTAAGCTGTAATCAGAAGATACCTCAAAAAGATCGCGCTGTTCTTTACGCACCACACCAAACCGGGACTTACGTACATGCCCGCAAGCAGGGTCATGAAGTCTTCGAAAGAATTATCATCATCTTCTTCTGGTTAGACTACCCTTGCGTCTACTGTTGGATCATAATTATTGTTTCCAGCGTAAGATGTTAATCGGTTGAAGTGGACATTGCTTGGTATTCCCCTGGGCTGCATCTAAATTCTAAATTGGGAGTGTAAATCATTACACTCCCAAGATTACCTTCCCTCAGTACTCTTTCCACGGCGGAATAAATAACACAATAATTATCAAAGATGTGTTAGAGAAAACTCCCGAAGCCATCCCAATATACACAGATGGTTCCAAATCGGAGTCCGGAGTTGGCTGTGCGATATACTGTCCTGATTATAACCTGAGTATGAAATACAAATTGGGGAACATTTGCTCAATCTTTACCGCTGAAGCGTGTGCCATACGAAAAGCATTAGAGTGGGCCTACCTCAATTCAATAGGTAGCATAGCCATAATAACAGACTCCAGATCCGTCCTCGAAGCATTAAATAGCAATATATATAAACACATCAAAAACAACTTAATTGTAGAAATACTAGAACTTGGCTACTTACTGAAACTTACCAGGTGCAGCGTTCACTTTATTTGGGCGAGGGGTCACGCAGGTATCACGGGAAATGAGACAGTAGACGGATATGCGAGGGAGGCGCTGACTTCTGGCGAGGGGGTCGAGCTGGTATCTCATAAAGATATTAGTTCCTGCCTCTGGAGAATGGAGAACGTGGCCTGGAGTAACAAATGGGCACAATTCACGAACCAGTCAAACAACCAATATGCACTACTGCACACAATATTGCCATCTTCATTTCCGTATCGCGAAAAAGGTCGCTTCTCTACAACGCTTATACTTAGGCTTAAAGTTCAACATGGTAGATTTCCCGAACACTTAAATAAGATAGGGATAAATGATACTCCTATGTGCCCACATTGCCCTTCAGAAGTTGGTTCCCTGAACCATATATTGTTTAAATGCAGGAATAATTCTCAAGCCACCGAAAGACTTTGGAAGACCTTAGACGAAAACAAGGTGGATAGGCCCACAAACTTGACAAATGTCCTTGCACTGGCAAATATGGACATCTACAAGGCTCTAACTGACTTTTTTATAGCTATAAAGCTACCTCTCTAAACTCTTCGAGTTATATTTAATTTTTTATATTTTATTTAGAGTCTATTTTTTCTAGATAGAAGATGATGTTTGATATTTTGTGGCTAATGAACCCTGTTCGAGGCCAACCCTCCCCCCCACACACACACACATAAATTCTGTACATTACGTCGTTGATCATTGCCGGAACTTGATACTGCCCCTCCCAAGACGACTCCAGTTTTTGAGATAGGTCTCGATGTCGTTGCGATTATGAAGCCGAACCATGTCTCCAGGTTGGTAGTCGCCTTCCTGAGCCTTGATGTTATAGGTCTCCTTCATTCTGTTGCTAGCATCTTGTATGTGCGCTTGTACTTGCTCATGTATTTCCACCATCTTCTGGTACATATCAGTGATATGTACCGTTTATAATATCCATCAGTACTTATATCTATAGTAGATTTTTAAAAACATTCTAGTAGTGTTTTATTTATCATCCATCATCATCCATCAATTTCTATAATAAATAATTGGAACTTATGCTCATGGTTAATACTCTCAAGTGTTCAAAATACTTAATCACTACTCACTAGTTTGTTTGTATTTGCCTTAGTCAATCCGGAGGGAGTTCCAAACCAAGTTGAACAAGTCAACTCTTGTGTAAATCTTTGAAAAGGTCAAATTTATCGTCTCCTGTATAACTGTTCGAGAATAATCGCGGCTCATGATGGGTAGCGCCATCAATCTGGAGTGATAAAATCCCCGGGGAATAAAATAAAAAATATATCAAATTCAAATCTCATCCACAAACTTAAGTTATTTATTTCACGTCCTAGCTCTGATACAATCTTTTTTATTATTAACTAGTTGACAATCATTATTGTTTATACAATATTCTCTAAACTTAAACAAATGCAAATAGTCTTTTAATTCACCATTTAAACACTCACAGGACCATGGATTTCCATCCAAATTCTGATGGTAACTTTTACGAAATATGTTGAAATCTCTTAAACACGTGAGTTTATTATCATACAAAAATATCCTTTCTAGATGAGTGTCTTCTAGCAGTTCTTCTCCTATCGAAGCAATTTCATTATTTTGTAAATATATTCGATCCATTTCTTTACTCCCTGAAAATATTTCTCGACTTAAGTCAGCTATTTTGTTATAACTTAAATCGATGGTCGCTCCATATGAAATATCTTTGAAAGCTCTTGCTGGTAAGTATGTTATGACGTTATGATTAATTTCCACCCTCGCAACAGAAGGTGATCCTTGGAACCAATCTGAATTCCATACCGAAATTTGATTTTGATTCAAGGTGATGCGCTGCAGGTTTGGCATGTCGTTGAAAGCATTTGTAGCTATCGACGTTATGGAATTATTAGACAGGAACAGATAAGTTGCGTTAAGGGTGTTGAATACTCCGTTTCTAATATCACTGAGTTGGTTATCCTCAATAATTATCGTTTCTATTTCTGGTATATTTGAAAATGCTCCTAAAATATAAAAAATGCAAAATTAGGTTAGTTGAAAAAGACGTTCGTTTTGAACGCTTTAGAAACACTTTTACAACATTTACGTATACTTACCCGGTTTAATTTCTTGCAGACCATTATTTTCCAATCTAAGGTGATTTAGCCGTTGCAGATCTGAAATAGATCCACGATATAAAACAGGAACAGGTTGATCACAGATGTCCACAAATTCGCAGAATTCTTCATCAAGGACTTCTTTTAAGCTATCAGCGACTACGTTTTCTAATTCTTTACGTCCGCTGAATATTCCAACATTTTGATAAATAATAGATATGTCATTGAATGTTTTATATCTATCATTAGTTTCCTGACAAAAGGAGTGGAAAACTAGGGTAAAAAAAAATAGTGAAAAATAGAGTTTCATGATGAGAGACAGCACGTGTGTCTTAACTTTACATTACTAAATTTTAAAAAACAACAGCGCTGGAATTTATATCTATGAGATTTCGGCAAATTTGACCTTTCGATATACAAGGGTCAACCCATAAAACTGTATCAAGATCGCAAGTCAATCTAATTTTCAAAATAATAATCTTAATCATAAAGTTATATTCATTTTATTGTACATACAGGATGTCCCAGTCTCAAAACCAAACATAAAGTGGAAATTTTAAGTCTTACAGGTCTTTGAAATAAATGTCAAAACAAATTCATTATATCACTCTACGTATTCATAAACTCACACCAGAGGTAATATAGGCGAGTGCGTCAATCCCAGAAGTGAAAAAAGGCACTTAACGCATTATGTTGCATACAAAATTCTTCATACGAGTGACTTATAACTTTTAATGTATTCATATTTTTTTTTATAAGTGCTAGTGTTTCTGTGAAGCTATTGACGCCTTTTTAATGAAGTCAGTTCATAAAGGTGACATATTGCTTAATATGTGCACTTCTTTAGATTTTTGAGGTAACAGGTTTTGTGCAGCTACATTTGATTGAAAAATAATTTCTTCTTGGGTAGAAGATATTTCGTTCATTGAATCAGCTACAGCGGTATCCATTTGAGGTGATTAAAGGATACAAAACACAAAATAATAATGTATATCTGCCGGTCTGCGAATAAACTATGACGTTTCTCTTAGGTGCAGTGTCAACAAGCTTCAGGGAGCAGTCGGCGTCGGGCTATGTATTTCTTCAGCGTCTCGTAAATAATAATAATAATAATAATAATAATAACTATTTATTTCCAACAGATGCATAAAGGCACCCAATTACAGGAAACAATTTAATATATACATACGAAAAAAATAAACAAAAACATGCGATAATACCTATCTATTTTATGCCTAAAATCATAAACCTATAAGTACAAAAACAAGATGTCAGAGAAAATACAGGAGAAAGAAAATACAAAATACAAGACGGCCGCGACGTCAGCTCGATAGCGTTAATTGATCCTTAAATGCAGTCACTACGCGTCCCATTGAATCGTAGTTAATGTCGCAGCGGCCTGATATTCTGTTAGCAATAGCTGTAAAGAATCGCTAACGACACTTTATTTCACTCGTTTACTTTATGCACTCTTCATGATAGTCATACATTTTATGAACTAAGAAACGTGTAAAAAAGTGCATTTTATGAATCTTTCGTAGATAAATAGTAATAATAGTGCCTAATGCCAGGCAATTTTGGCTCGTCACCTTGTAGGTAAATAATATATTAAGTAATATATCATTTTAAGGACACTGTTAAAATTATACATTAGCAAACTTGTTATTGTTGTTATTTTTGAGGAATTTATTTTCATAATACTGGATAATTAATTGTCAGATTACTGTTTCTTATTAAATTGAAATTATAAACAAATATCTCTTGAATTGACCACTCAAAACATGTATTAGCTTTCATTATTATTATTATTATAATGATAAGGTTCTAAAATTAATATCTTAAGATATTTTTTATATACCTTTTCACTTATTGATCCAATTTTTTCCCGTTTATCAAGAAAGTAAGAAAAATATGCTGTATAATACGACTCATGACTTTTCCTGTTCAACTCTGACTATTCATATTGAAATGAAAAATCCGGGGCATTATGCTGGGGAATTGGAGATCGAACGAACGACTCATTCGGTCTCGTTCCGTTTTTAATCAAAATCGGATCATTTACTTGACAAACAGTGGGTTTGGATCTTTTCAGGATTTCAGTACCTACCTTCAGTTCTTTGACTGCGTAGATTTGATTATTTTGAGTTTTATTTTTCAGGACATGCCTATATAAATAGGCATAAATAGGGAAATCCTATTATCTGCCTACATGGACTAGTATATACTGCAAACAAACATTGAAAATCGATCTTTATTTCACGTTCCCATTAGTTCTTTCAAACGTTCACTAGATTCAAACATGTAAGTATTTTAAATTCCAAAAAATAATAACAGGGCGCTTGCTTTTTTCAACTAACGGTAAAGCTGCGGATATATTTTTTAAATCCTCTAAAATGCAAAAAAAACTCTTCAGTGATCTAAAAGGGAAAAACGAAATGAAATATTCATTAAGTAGAGATTCGATGCTCTGAAGGAACGTTTTTTCTTTCCTTTTTTCAGAAGGCTAAATTTTTTAGACGCTACCTACATTACATGAAACGTAAGCATAATTCTGCCATTTGATGAAATCATTTGAAATTACATCAAAAGTTTCTGGATGTTTCATGCATGCTGCAAAGCAGACTTGAGTTATTAAGCGATGTAAAATCCATTACATTTAATGATAAAAATTTGACAACACTCTACCAGTGACCATGACCTATATCTCGATCCACAGTACCTAATAACAATTATTCATTTAACAAGAATCAAACAAAAGCCAAATACTATACCGTGACACATGTCCCTGAATTGATTGAATGATTGAATCAATTTCTCGGGCCGATTGTTTATATTGGAGCGATATGGAGACGAATAATCCAGACTACAAGTCTGGAATTATCTGATGCGGCTCCAGCAGGTTTCCAGAAACAGACTAGACATTGTAGCGCCACTCATGGAGAATAATGAATTGATCTCCAATCATTCTAGTAAACGCATCTTCCTTATCGCTGCTTGCTTCGCCCAGTCGGTTTCTTGGAACCCGATGTGATTTTAGCGGCGCCGGCACTGGTATAAACAACTCTCGCCCGTCTTCCGGCTGCACCCTAGCAACTTTGTGTATTAGTGTATTTTTTAACAAAAAAATACACTATTGAGGACGACATCACTTTTCGAAAATCACCCAAACTCATCAAATGTCCACCGATCATGACCCCCAGATTACGAAAAAGTGGTTTTCCAAAATTCACCTGCCCACGATATATATATATATATTTATATATATATATATTTACATCCTGCTAATATTATTGCATCCTTTCACAATCCATCCTTATTGCGTCCCCCAGAAAACGTGGATAAAACCTGAACTACGGCGCGAATATTGGTAGGTAAGATAGTTTTCTGTTTAAGGCACGTCATCAGGTTTACAGGAATTTAATTTTCCTGTATACATTACTTCATATGTTTTCCATACCTTATTGAAACCGTTCATGTTAATAACTTTACTACTTCCACCTGTGTGTATATTATACATTATTACGTCCATGCGTTGTTGCCAAAGTTAAATACATAAGCCTTACAATTCTATAACATTATTGCATCCATTTTCAACCTGTTTTGAGTGCATTAACCCTTAGATGGAATGGTGATTTTTTGTAGGTCTCACAATTGGTGTAGCTGCGTAACTGCTTATACTGCGTTTCTGTGGGTAATTTTTCGTGGACTGCATTTGTATGTCAAGTGTTTGCTGACGTATTGCAAAAACACAAGAAATTAAACAAACTGAGATTTGAGATAGAGTCAGTAAATAATAATGATGAACACTAAAAGCGATATTGCGAGATTCGCTAATTTCATTTTTAATAAAAATTATTTTTTCTTCGGACTTCTCTGACTTACTGACTTGCTATTTTTTAAGTTATTTTATTTTCTTGACAACCATCCTCTCATCCTTAGATTTTCAAGTTCGTAATCTCAGTAGGGATAAAAATTATCCCTTTGACATTTCGAAAATTTTCAAAGACAACTAGATCGTAAGGTTCTCATAGTCAAGTTTTGTTTCTCTTATGATTCGATATTGCTTTTTCATGTCAAGCGGTATCTAATAAATCAAGGAAACCAAAAATTTGTCTCAAAAAAAAAGAAAAAAAAAGAAACATTCTCAGCTTTTTTTTTTAAATAAGAAGAAAAAGAAGAATGGTTATCTAACAACATCATATTGCCTGCGTGGTGGTTATTATGATATCCAGTGAATAAAAGAACTATTCTGACAGGGGACTGACAGGAAGTATTCATAAATTAAATGAATACTCTAAGAATACAACTAAGAAAAATAATAGCGACCCGGCCAGAGGGCGATGCGCTCGAGTACAATATCGATACAGGGTGCGAAACTGTCATAAATAATAATAATAATGCAATGTGTGGGAAGTAACCTGCTATCGACAATAACATTACAATAATCATTTATAAAGTACCTAATGATTAAATTTTCGATACTTTGGACTTTAGGTCATACATACATCATGGAAAAGGTAGATACTTTAAAAACAGTGCTTGTTTCCAGAAAAGTATATACCTTTTTTGGTCTAAATTAAACAAGGAATAACTCAAACATCAGTAGCGTCTGGCGGTAAAAGTCTTTAAAAAATAGAATGTTTCTGTCTAGATATTAGCCATTAATTTAAATAAACACTGGACGAAGTACTAACTGATAAATCAAATTCAATAAATTTTAAATTAAGTAAATAAATAAGTTGTTTCTAAAGCATGCTTTGTTATTGTTGAGAAATGAGAATGATCAGAACTTATGGTGGGCAAATTTAGTGCAAAGAATATTTCAAAAGGGTTTTTCTCGGAAACTGCTCATTTTATCGTGATAGGACCTTTTCCGAATATTTCTTCATGTTCTTCAATTGTGCATCTTCAAAACTCAGAAAAAAATATTACGGAGCAAGCTATAGGCCTTTTTTGAGGGTTAAAAGGGCAGTTAAGGTTCTTTGGCTTTGAGGAATTTGGGTCTAATATGGACCAAGGATACAAAGGTATATTTGTATCCTTTGTGATAAGTGATAAGATTGAAGAATGATTGAAGAGAAGAGTGACAGCTTGGAAGAAAATCCGTACACTAGAACAAAGTGTAATAAAAAATATTGATTTAAAAAATCAAATTTGAAGGCCTATAACTTCCTTATTTGTGTGTTTTCTAAAAATAGTAACCTCCGGACACCCTGTATTAAATAAATAAATATACCCTGCATTAATACATTATTATAATACCTATATCACTGAAAGAAATATTACCTGCAAAGTGCAAAATTTACTTTGTGTACGTCATGAAAATTAAATAAAAAAGTTAGGTTTCTATTATTTTGATGACAAATAAAATTTATATATTTTATTTTTATTTATTTTCTATCAATATTATTGATACAGAATAATTTTAATTATCATTTCTTTTTTATCTAATATAGGTGTAGTGAGTAAACTGTGAAAATTTCATTCAAATCGGACCATGGACACGGAAGTTACGGTACACGGTAACTGTGTGTGACGTCATATTCGAGTATGCCGATAGTTCATCGTTGAGCTTTTCGGCGTATAAAATCGGCGTCGGTCGTCCGATCGGGCTGAAATTTTCACAATGGACTGCTTTAGTGATGAATAACGCAAAAATAAATAAAACGGCCCCACTTCGCTTCTCACTCAAAATAATATCTTTTGGGGTTCGAAGGGAAGGAATGGTACAATTTAGTTTTTTTCACTAATACTACTGGGAGTGGTGAGTAAACTGTGAAAATTTCATCCAGATCGGACCACGGACACGGAAGTTACGGTACGCGGTAACTGTGTGACGTCATATTCGAGATATGCCGATAGTTCGTCGTTGAGCTTTTCGGCGTATAAAATCGGCGTCGGTCGTCCGATCGGGCTGAAATTTTCGCAGTCGACTGCTTTAGTGATGAATAACGCAAAAATAAATAAAACTGCCCCACTTCGCTTCTCACTCCAAAAAAATCTTTTGAGGGGCCGAGGGGAGGTAAATTTCTTTTTTCTCTAATACTACTGTGTGTAAAAAAAGTCCCCATTCTCCCTCATACTCAAAAAAATAAAATAAAATAAATTTAGGGGTTTGGGAGGCGTTTTATTGGAACGGGGGGATTTATTTTTTTCTCATATGGGACTAGATGTGGTGAGTATTAAACTATGAAAATATTATCCAGACCGGATCACCGGACACAGAATTCTTGACAGAACTTAAAGTTAAGATAGGGACATGTAGGTAAGCGGTTTTTCGATATTTTTATCCGTCTTCATAATTTACTTAAACGCCTTTGAAATTGAAAAATTCAGAGTTTATTTTGTTTGTAGCTCATAAGCTACTCTGTTACACCCTGATTGTGGAAACTATTATGTGCATTTAACTTTGTCGGACAATATAAAAACGTAATATTAGGCAGGATGTCCCCATTAAAATAACGAAGTGGATTTCTTCAACTTCCTATATTTCTAGACTTTCCGGAAAACATCTTGAAAATATTTTCATTCGTGGTTACTTATATCATGGCAAATTTTTTTTCGAAACTCTACGACCAATAGTTTCCAACCTTAGAGTGGCGGACCTCAGAGAGACACCCGGTATAGTAACATGTATTGAGAGAGAAAATGGACGTTAACACCGAATATCTACGCCACACGACACACTATACGGCATCGACAAAACCTGAAATAGCAAAATTAAAGACAATATCCTTGTTTGTTTATTTTTCATGCCAAGTTTCATCAAAATCGGTTTAAATTTAAACTGGTTGCAATCAAAAACTGTTATACTTCTTTAAACTTTGACACTGTATTTCTTAAACGAAACGTCATTTGAGCTAAGATTTACATTTTCAGCTTGTATTCAAGAGAGAAACTACTCATTTTAGCTTGGTCCACTATCACTGAAACACCCTGTATTGTCTTTTATACCAACAAAGTGATAATACTTGATAATACTTGAGAAACAAATACTTGATAATAATAATAATGTACTTTTGTATTTTTTAAATTATTTCGATTACTTATGAGTTAAAAGTACTTTACAAATCGACAATAATTTTCCACTAAATTTTAGAGCCTGAATCTTTTTTTACATGTGACCCTTTGAGGAAACGTTATTCTCAGGAAAACCTTAGAAATGGCGCGTCGAAAAAATATTTCTTTTTTCATTTCGCGAAAAAAGTGGGCGAGTTCAAAGTTTTCGACTGTACCAAAAGAATAGTACATGTAAGATTAATCAAACATATTAATTTGATTACAATTCAATTTCTACTTTCATAAAATTTAATAAGGAAACTTTCGAGTATTTTAAATCAAAATAACAATATTTCACAAGTAAAGTTTGACTTGGTTGAGATAGATAGGCATCCGTGTTTAGAATACAAATGGCTCTCTCTATGAACGTAAAAGTGTTATACTCATTAATACACTCGCTATCTCTGTCGATGCAAGCTGATGAGGGATATTAACATCGAAACATCGTTCTCCTTGTCTTAACCAGACCGTCTGAGGTTTGTGTCGTATAGAGAGAGCCATTTTTACGTTAAAATTAGATTTGAAGCTCGGTTACAGTTTATGAAATATTAACCTTTTCATTGAATAAGCTATAAATGTAAATCATGTGATTTTGCCTCTCGGTATAATTAAGGTACTTTGGTAGGTTGTTTGATTCGTTGTTTGAAAAAAAATATAAATGAGATGAAATTCTGATGATTGCACGACTACCTACATAGGATATTTTTTCAAAAAAGTTATGACATCTTCAAAGGGAATAGGTAATGTCATTTTGTTTGTTCTACATTTTTCACAAAAAAATAAATAAAACAGATTAAAAAATCTAAAAATGCAATAACATAGGAGCATTCCATTTAAAAAAACATAACTTTGATATGCCACTCTCATATGGGACACTCTGTATAGTCCAAAATAATTTTAAATTATGACCATTGTGATTCTGTACTTGAATTTCCAAAAATTTTTTGGAAAAGTCAATCGCTTTGCCTACAGAGACCGCTTCGAATAAGCTGGGACAGCCTGTATGTTAAAAAAAAATATTTAAGGTTTATTTCATTGAATGAAAACAGACGAGAAAAATACAATAAATTATTCCTTTTTTCGTTCTTTTTTACAATTATTTCTCATATGACTTATTATACAGGCTGTTCTGCTGTTCTACAATCTACAAGTTGGATGACAAACTTTGCCTGAACATAGGTCAATTGATTTTAAACATATTTTTTTAGTAAACATGGAGCTGATTTTTTATTTTATTTTTTTGAGTTCCAGGCATTTACGCTCTTTTAACAACAAAAAATTAAATTGGCTTGAAAGCACAACACTTATGGAAAAATCAACAAATAATTTTTCTTTTATAGAAACAAATTTTATAAATTTGGTTTTATTTTTT
This sequence comes from Malachius bipustulatus, assembly GCA_910589415.1. Classification (NCBI taxonomy): domain Eukaryota; kingdom Metazoa; phylum Arthropoda; class Insecta; order Coleoptera; family Melyridae; genus Malachius; species Malachius bipustulatus. Next base: position 50,559,871 of record OU342633.1, read on the forward strand.
TTTATTTTTCCTAAGTTTTGTGATTTTTACCTAATTTAAATTTTTATTGTTAAAAAATGTTTAAAATCAAGGGACCAATCTCCTGGCAAAGTTTGTTACCGAGCTTGTAGAACACTCTGTATATGCAATAAATACATAAAAAATATCGTTTCAAATAAAAATTCTGATATTTATTAGGGTCATTATTTACATCTGCGTGCCCTACAGTTTCACTATGGCACTAACACACCCGTGTCTCTTTAATTTCCGGACATAGGGAATTCCCATGTTAAAATAAACTATTGTAAACATTGGCTCCCCTAATTATTTTACAGTAAAATATCAAATGTAAAGCTCCTTAAGGAAAAAAGCTGATTACTTATGTTTTAATTACACTTTCATAATGTTAAAGTTTTAATGATGAATGCATTACTTTTGAACAATCAGTTATTGACAATTATAATTTTTAGCATTATCTGTCAAAAGCAAATAAACCTTGAAAAACTACGAAAAACCATTATACGGTTTTTCTCGGAAACTGTTCATTTTATCGTGATAGAACAGGAGGTCCTTCTCCGAATATTTTTTCATTTTTTCGTTCTTTAATTTCACATCATCAAAATTGAGAAAAAAATATTTAGGACAAAGTTATAGGCCTTTTTTGAAGGTCAAAGGCAGTTAAGGCTGTTTGGCTTTGAGGAATTTGAGTCTAATTTAGACCAAGGTTTATCAGTGACAAGTGTGCCTAATTTGAAGAAAATCTGTACACTAGAAAAAGTGTAATAAAAAAATATTGATTTAAAAAAATAAATTTTGAATGCCTATAACTTTCTTATTTGTGAGTTTTCGAAAAAAAAGTTAAAGATAGTTTTGCCAATAATTTTTCAAGTAGAATAACTTTCTTGAATTCTTACGCATGATTTCGGGACATCCTGTAGAGATAATTTCGTGAAACTTTCAATTTTTGTATTTATAGTTCTCATGGATCGAATGAAGTAGAAATAATTTTCTAGGCCACCTAGATTCAAGTTAGGACAGTCAACTTTTTTTTTCAAATGGCCGGCCATATTCGATTTTGACATTTTTTAAAAGTAGAATTCACTTTCCTTCTCAGCGATATGCCGCTTGCCACCAGTATTTCACATGTGTTAAAGGAGCATTTTACACATTATTGAAAGGAAGCAAAAATTATCCAACAAACCATCTAACAAATTACTAACTACCTATTATTTAACAAATAAAATAGCTAATAAAGAAAAAATACAAAAAGTGAAAAATTGACATTAATAGGTAGGTACAGGATATTTTCAAAACGACCTGCATTTTCTTAATACATATTCTGGTTTTAAAATCAATTTGAGCAATGATCTTTGGATTGCTGATATGGCTATACACGGATTATAATTTTTGTATGGTGAGTTCTTGCAACTTCGCTAAACTGAGAGTGGGCACATCATACTCTTGATTTTTAAGGAGTTCCCATAAGAAATAATCCAACGAATTTAGGTCATGGACCTAGCGGGCCATAAAACTCGACCGTGTGTATTACGTGCACCTGCTGTTCTAAAAATAGATAGCGACGTTGCCAGTTGGAGGAAGCACTATTGTTCGCTAATTGTCCATGTGATATACGCAAACGTATATTTATTTCATGCCCCTGGTGGAATTCTGCTGAACTAAAATTATACACTTTTTACATGGTCGTATCATTATTGAGACCATCAAAAAATTTTAAATCTTGAAATATCTTAAGAATGACACTAGATGGAGCAATGCTTTTAAAAACTTTGGTACAGGCTTAAAATTTGGCCTCTAAATCTAACCGTCTTTTTCTGGAAGCTGTCTTAGGAGCTCCAAAAACAGGGGTGACTTTACTGCGTCCGGTATACGGACGCAATAACGCGATGGACGTAATAATCAATGTAAAAGGGAAGTGGACGGAGTCAATAATGTTAGCAGGATGTACATATATATTTATATATTTATATATATATATATTTATATATTTATATATATATATATTTCTCCAAAATCGCGAAATTTCGATTTTCAAAACGCTCCTGTAGCTTTATCTTTCAAGATTAGTGAACGAAATTTTAGATTCTTGTAAAGCTGAGGAATGACTTTAGATTTTCGTTGAAAAAATTTCCAAAAGTCACGTTACTTCTACAGGGTGTCCCTTCAAAGTTCCACATATCCGGGTTTTGTCATCTCATTTCAGGTCGCAGTTTTGAATCTAGGAGGCTGAAATTTTTGTGGGAGTAAGATATCCACAAGGAGTGGTCTGGTATTGCACTTGAGCAAAATCGGCCGAGCCGTTTCAAAATGGCAGCCATTTTAATTTTTGGAAAAAGGACTATTTTTTTAACCCCTGTATAAGCTAGATAGAAAAAGAGTTTTATATCAAATTCACAATATTGGAAGTAAATGACTTGAAATTTAATTTCATGCAACAAAATTTGCATTTTTTCTATTAATAAGCCAGTGGCGTGGGTAGAAAAAGGGTAAAAATGGCTAAATTTCTCCAACAATTTATGAGCACATTTTTGAAGTAATTAAACTGAAATTTTTACAATAGACAACTATACTAATAGACTTCAACCCTTGAGAATTTCAAAAAGTAAATAAGAAAAATGGCGGAGATATTCGATTTTTTTTACATGATGTTTTTTTTAAATTAATTTCTCTAAATTTTTAAAAACGTTCCTGTAGCTTCATCTTTCAAGATTAATGAACGAAATTTTTTACTCTTATAAACCTTAGGGCTGACGTTTGATTTTCGTAAAAAACATTTTCCTAGAGTTGTGTTACTTCTACAGGATGTCCCTCCGAATTTCAGAAAAAAAACCGTCCGTGAGGCACGGTTTCTGGTCGAAGTTTTCAATCTAGAGCGCTGAAATTTTTTTGGTAGTAAGATACCTTCAAGTAGTCGTCTGGTACTGTATTTGAGTAAAATAGGTAAAGACATTCCAAAATGGCGGCCTTTTCAATTTTTGGAAAATGGCTAGATTTTGAACCCCTAAATAGGCAAGATCAAAAACTTTTAAACAAAATTAACAAGATTGGAATAAACTTATTTGAAATTTGAGCTAATGCAATACAATTTGCATCATTTCTATTAATAAGCCAGAGGCGTGGGTAGGAAAAGGGTAAAAATGTCTACATTTCTATAAACATTCATGAGCTTATTTTTGAAGGAATAGAACGGAAATTTTGATAGTAGACAACTATACTAATAGCATTTAACCTTCAAAAATTTCAAGAAGCAAATATAAAAATGGCGGAGATATATTCGAATATTTTTAAATGATGTTTATTCCTCTAAAATTTCAAACTTTCGGTTTTCAAAACTCTCCTTTCAGTTTTTTCCGAATTTATTAAAGGTAGTGTAAAAAATAGTATTTTTCAAGTAAAGTTAGCCAGTGGCGGGCATAGGAAAAGGGACAAAATTGTTAAATTTTGCCAATTTTTTTGATTTTTAAATTTAAAAATCCATTCTAAGGCTCGTGTTTAAACGAAATGAAATGAAATTATCACAGAAAATTTTCCACAGTAAAGCACTACGCTAACATGACATGACTATGGAAAATTTCAGAAAGCCAATAATTTAAAAAGCGGTGAAAATATTCATAATTGAATCGCATAAAAATACACTATTTCTGCGATTGATGCGCAAGAAGGTTTTTAGTAATCGCTACACTCTCCCCTCCTTAAAAGCCTTTCATCCCGAAAGTTGGCCTGCTTCGAGCGATTACGATACCTGCAGGCTGGTCCATTTTTACAAGTCGTTGTCTCATGAAAGTAGCAGTTGAAAGTAGTCTATTGAAGATTAGAACGGAACCTCCTAACATGATGCTCCTGACAATTTGCCAAATCAAACCATCTGTTCCGTAGGCCAGTTTTGGTATTGCTAGTTTCGTCTGATTCTGCACCAAAATCGGAGTCCGATAAGGGCATCCCATACGTTTCGATGTGGTAGGTTTTTCTTGCGACTTATCCTTGGTAATTTGTAGCGCGTTTCCCAAGTGCGGATCCTGTCTTCGTAATTCCTCAAATTGGCCAAAATTATACCTGACAGTGGCGATTCCTCGGGCCATCAACAGGTCTTCAGCAGTGCAGTGAGCTAAGCTGTAATCAGAAGATACCTCAGAAAGATCGCGCTGTTCTTTACGCACCACACCAAACCGGGACTTACGTACATGGCCGCATGCAGGGTCATGAAATCTTCGAAAGAATTATCATCATTTTCTTCTGGTTAGATTACCCTTGCGTCTACTGTTGGATCATACTGGTTTCCAGCGTAAAGTGTTAATCGGTTGAAGTGGACATTTCTTGGTATTCCCCTGGTCTGCATCTGAATTCTGTACATTACGTCGTTGATCATTGCCGGAACTTGATACTGCCCCTCCCAAGACGACTCCAGTTTTTGAGATAGGTCTCTTCATTCTGTTGCTAGGATCTTGTACTTGCTCATATATTTCCACCATCTTCTGGGCATATTGCATCTGGTACATATCAGTGATATGTACCGTTTGTAATATCCATAAGTAAATCTATAATATTAGATTTTTTTAAACATTCTAGTAGTGTTTTATTTATCATCCATCATTATCCATCAATTTCTATACTAAATAATTGGAGCTTATGCTCATGGTTAATACTCTCAAGTGTTCAAAATACTTAATCACTACTCACTAGTTTGTTTATATTTGTCTTAGTCAATCCGGAGGGAGTTCCAAACCAAGTTGAACAAGTCAACTCTTGTGTAAATCTTTGAAAAGGTCAAATTTATCGTCTCCTGTATAACTCTGCGAGAATAATCGCGGCTCATGATGGGTAGCGCCATCAATCTGGAGTGATAAAATCCCCGGGGAATGCGCGGGACTCTCCCGTTTTATTTCCGCGAACATAGAGTTCACCTATCTCTTTGCTATAAAGTTGGAGACATTAAATTAGACCTGATGGCGTTAAACCGTAATAAGCAGGAACGATAAAGCAGCAGAACAGTGACTTGAAATACTCGAACTGATATTAGTTTGTAATCCATCAGATTTATGACCTAATGCGATTTCTTGAAAGATACCTACAAGGAATTTAAGTCCCTTTAGGTGTGATTTATTACGATATATAAGTATCTATTGAAGAGGATGAAGTTTTATTGCTTGTAAGTAATTTAATGAAAATAGAATTAAGTTTTAAATGGAGTAGAAGCTCCCGATTCTGGAGGATACCCAATTACCTAGATACATCTCGTTCTTAATTGTGCTTGAAAAATTTAAGTTAATATCAACTTCAGTAGGTACTAGAACTAGAATGAAATGAAATTACTGTTCAACTTCGGAGAGAACACGAATTCTCGCCAATACAAAGCTGGAAAATTTGATATTAGAGAACAGTTTTGTGTTTTCCTAAAGTTCTATTATTTCAGAAATCGATCTTATAAAAATGTCTACGAAGGCGATATACAGAATGAGTGACTAAGGTGAAACAAGTATATTACATAACAAGAGTTGAAAGTGACATTTTTCCGCCGCAAGTGCGAAATTGTCTTTCAATTCGAGATATTGTACTATACTTTATCTACTCCCGATACCATATAAGAACAAATGATTTTATGATGCCAGATTTATCTGCTTGTTACCTAACTTTTCTTCTCAGATTCATTAAGTAATCTGGATATCTGAATAAGAAGATTTACCAATAATGTTTCTTTTAACTTCTGGGGTAAAAGTATTTTCCATTGCCATATTAGTTTGTGCTATTATTTGAGGTGTTTTCCATTTCAGTTTCACTCCTACTTATTTAATATTTTGGATATTTACCATAATCTCTTTCATAACCTAATAAACTAAAATATAATGTAGACAGATTACACTTTTCCAATTTGCGAATATAAGACATCAGGAAGTACTATAAATAAATGTAACGTTTTTCGAGCTTAAGCATAAGGATCTCGGTTATCTTAAGAGATACGAAGTCGGTCAAATTGGGGCAAAGTTGCGTATTTTTATGCCGAGTAATAATCTGAAAAAAAATTCAGGATATTTTCAGTCGTTGCTGAAATATCCTGAAAAAACTGAAAAATCTAATTTTCTTATTTTTATCATATCTTTTTTATTTTTGAAAATTAATAAATAAATTTTTGTATGCTTACGTAAGCCGCTAAGAGCTATCCATCTGACGTTTCAAAAATTTTCAAAGCCGACTAGATCCAAGAGTTTTCACAGTCAACTTTTGTTTTTCTTATGGCCGCCATATTGGATTTTCATGTCGTTCTGTATTAAAAAAATTAAGGAAACCAAAAATCTATCACATTCAAAGAAAATTTTCAAAATTTTATTTTTCTTTTTTCGAAAAAAATGGGTACCTAACCTTTTTTTAACCGAATGTCATAAATAACCATATAAGTCAAGCAATGTGACGTCATATTGCGACGTCGCCCGACGTCGTTCGGTGATAGAATTTTCTTAAAAAAAAAAAAAAATCAAGAAATTTTTTGAATGTGATTGATTTGTGGTTTCCTTAATTTTTTAATACTGAATGACATGAAAATCCAATATGGCGGCCATAAGAAAAACGAAAGGTGACTGAAAACTCTCGGATCTAGTCGGCCTTTTTTGTAATGACACATGGGTAGCTCTTGCCGACTTATGTAAGCCTTCAAAAAATTATTTATTAATCTCCAATAATAAAAAAGATATGATGAAAATAAGAAATCCCGATTTTTCAGTTTTTTTCAGGATATCTCAGCAACGACTGAAAATATCCTCAATTTTTTTTCAGATTATTACTCGGCATAAAAATACGCAACTTTATCCCAATTCAACCGACCTCGTATCTCTACTGATAAGCGAGATACCCATGGTTAGCCTCGAAAAACCGACACCCTGTATATAGGTACCTACCGTCAAAAGAGCTGAGACTGCAAGAAGGTGTTTGGATATAGCGGACACAACACATCCGTTATTCAATTACGTACTAAACTGATAAAGAGTGAAAAACAGTGGGTGAAAACTCCGACATCACCCACAATTTCCACGGCCAACTGAGGAAGTGTTACTAAACGAAGACCCGATATCATTTTGTCTTTGGAATAACGAAGTAGATATTAGGGGTGTCAACTTCTAAAATTTACGGCAAGGCTGCCATCTTGATAATAGTTTCATAAAAACGATGATAAAATAATGTCCCATCTGAATCAATCGCCCCGTATTTACAATAAACAGATTAGAGTTCTCATGATCGTTTACCAGAACGTGGAATGGAAAGTTTAAATCAATCTAAAATGCCGCAAAAGTGTCACGGTTAATTTCGAGAAATCCATTCTTTATTCAAGTATCCTTTCAAATCAAGTTGCAGAAACCCTTGAAATGCTTCAGCGTTGTCGGCGCAACGTAACAAAGCCACCAATCCTTTGATTTGAAAAGAGAATAAAAATCGCGGTGTCTCCTACAAATCAACAATGAGACGGGTAACGAAATAATGCAAAGCAAACAAATGTATCCATTATTATCGAAGAGATACCTATCTAGTTAAATATAATGGCCTCCCTTTAAATAGAGCACAAACGTAGTTTAGCAAGGCAATAATATTTAGCAAACATCACAGTTGATGCGTGCTGACATGGATAAGGGTCGTCGTTTCCCCTCTTTTCATGCTACTGGCTTCACAAACATTAATAAAGTACAATTGGTCAGATAATTGAGATTATCTATATTCGAGCATCATAATAGATAACTACCTAAAACTCCCATTATTTAATGAGCAAGAGCGACGCGTGCCCGGAAAATCGAGCAGACCTCTTGAAACGCTTCGCGGTAGCTTTAATTGGCTTAAAACTCCAGAGGATTTAGGTATGTGCGCTTACACACATAATATTAAGTGAAATCTCAAGCGAATCAAATAAGTTTTTCTTATCAAATTGACTGATGCCGAGATGACGAGAAAGATGATTTTCAGATCTCTGACGTTTTCCTGATTTTCTCTCGCTTTGATGTGTTAGACTCAAAGGAAGCCTCTCGTTTTCCAGGCGTACGCTACATGTCACAGGTTTTAGCAGCTACTACTGATCTATAAGAGGCTATTCTAGAAGCTCGCCTTGTAGAAGCAGCATAACATTTTCTTCTTGGCTGCAGTAACTGTAACTAGCTTCAGTGCTGTATACAAAGCGATTCATTTCCGGTGATATATCCAAGTAACCAACGCAAGTATATAAACGTAGGCAATATAATATAATAATTATATTTGTTAGCTATTATTGAAGCTATAGTGTTTGGCTGCTCGACAGCCAATTAGTTTTTTAGTCGTTTAGCTTTAAGTTTACATTTCTTGTTTATAAATTACCATATCCTAGGTCAGATCTCGTTAACACTTAGAGAAGACGCGCATCATTATATAAATCAGATCCAGCAAACAACGAGCCTCAAAGACGCTTAAACAGACGTGAAATCAGGAAAGATAAGCATCGCCGTTCTTTATCATCAGCAGGAGGAGTTTAAGACAGAGGCTTCAGGAGAAGATAAGCAGAACTTCGTGATCTGTTACCCGCAACTTTTCCAGTTTTTATCGACAGCGGATTCGACTACCCATCGAGTTTCAAAATATTGCCTTAGTCTCTTTAGTCTCTTAGTCGCTGCATGTCATCTTAATCGCAGCCCTCACTGATGCGGGTTTTAAGTTGACTTGTATGACTCCCCACTCACTGAATTGAGTTGAGAAAAAAAATTGAATGGAATTTTGATTCCTCCTCAAGCTTCTCAACTTTCTCGATTAGGAGCATGCCGCGGACTCTGCTCACTGGTAGACCGTACTTCTGCTTGATGCGCAGACCAGTGTTGGACGTCAAGTATACGAGTAGCGTTGGACTACTCCCACTTATGAGCAATGCGTCCTTCAGTAGGGGAAGTTTATCCAGTGACTTACTCTTCTGACGAAACAGTTACTTTCTATAGCTTGTTTCACATTATCTAGACCACAGTTGTTAGAAAAGATCACCATCACTTGAAAATAGTGCGTCCTTCGTAAGGAAAAGTTATAATTAAAATTAAAAATTATAATGTGGTGTCACATTCGGTGAAGCTGTGGATACATGACGGGGTTGAGATTTCTCTACACACAGTTTCTCGTGATCAACAATAATGCCCACATTAAGTTTATATTTTGCCAGTTGAAACGAACTATTTAACCCTTAGAGGGTAAAAATAGTCGCTGAGAGCATGAGACAAGAAAAACAAGGGTCGTAGGTTAAGTCGCTAGTCTAAGAGGGTCAACAATAACAAGCAGGTCAGCAGAACAACAGGTACTCTTTATTGAAAAATATAAAATATATCACACTTTAATTGATAATTAATTAATTTAAAAAAAAATCGCAGATGTTAATATCACAGACTCTTGAGCACGGTTAACAAATAAATAAAGCAAGAGCGTGTAGTATGTCCGAATGAACTGATCGATTAAACTGGGTAGGCAAAGGCACTTAGCTTCGAAGGATCTCCGGTGTGAGGGTGGAAGTTTAGTTGGTGGTACACTTCTCAGGTGTCTCAGGTAACATCAATGGGTTGCCTTCGTGTTTGAGAGAACTTGCTTCCAGGGAAAGAGTCGATTCCAGATGAAGTTGATTACGGGGGAGAAGTTGCCTCCAGAAAAAAATCAATCCATAGGTGAAAGAATTTGCCTCCAAGAAAAAAATGCCTCCAGGGAAAAAGCAAGCCAAAAACGTAGTTGATTCTTATAATAATTAACGTGAAAGTTCACGACGCCATTTCAGGAAACTTAAGGTGTTTGCGGACCCTTCATCCGCGAATTTCCAGGAGAGAAAGAGAGTAAAAACGCAGGTATGATGATGAAACGCACCTGATTGCAACTTGACAGTCGAGGTCGACGAGGCTCGACGAACTCGAGGCCTCCAGTCGGCCGATGCACTAAAACCCACCATCACTCACTCACTGCGCGCGCCCGCCGTTGTCTCTGTGTCGCTGGCATTTAGCCGGTACGTACAAAATGTACCTAAAAACAAATTAATAATAATTCTGAAATTATAATATTAAAAAATTACATAAACAAAAAAAAATGAACTAAAAACCTGATTCCTAACAAAAACACACACCAAAAAAAAAAAAAAAAACCTGCTACCTACTACTGAAAACTAACAATTACTCCCCACAATAATTATTCACCACCATTACAATAACAATACTTTTAAAATCATATTATCATACAATAAAATACACGTAACAAACACAATAATGAAATATAATAAACAAAAGCAGACACATAAAATGTCAAAATCAAGATCAAAATTAATTTACTTATATTTTTTCTAAAATTTAAATTTAAAAACACACCATTTACGACATTTTAGTATAATAATTATGATTGTTTAACGTATTTTTAAGTTTTTACATATTTTTTACAATTATTTGTGAGTGAACAAGAGACCAATCGGTCTCGAAACGTTTAATTTTTATAAAAATATTTTTGAAAGATAATGTTTTGATATCGAACCTGAAACCCAAAACAAAGAAGAACATTTAACAACTAATAAAAAATGTACGTTACACAGTATCAAAAGTAACAAAAATTTTGACATCAGCACACAAGGTCTTCAGATAATGCAACTTGCCAATGAAGATTGCACTGAGCCCATGTCAACAGTACCCACCATTCAGTTACTACACCATTCAAATGTGTATAATCAGCCAATTTCACTGCTTCATTATCATGGACATTTTGACATGTACACGGAGAATAACTTCTGCATCACGGGATGCATTACTAAAGTTGCTATTTGTTGGTGGGGTCTATTAATAAATCGGTCCACTTATGTGGAAGCTTGTTCCTTTCTTCATTCTTCGTCCTACCACTTACCGTTTTCCATTTTTGTTTAACGATGTGTGGAACCAATATCTGAGCAGCAAAGCCATCAAATATGATAATGTTGGTAGTAGCGAGAGAGCACGGTCACATCAACATTATCAAAATGGCAATCCTTGAGAAGATTGCTTATAAGATTAAGCTTCTTTCTGAAGCGCAAATTTCCATTATCGGGGAGAGACGAAGGAAAATTTTGATTCTCATGGTTGAAGAATGTATCAAGATCAATAAACATATACCTCCCACTACTCTGCATCACAAATTTGATTTATACTATACCTAAAATGAATAATAAATTGTTTATGTTCCTTTCTGGTGAATTTGGGAAGAATCTATCAAAAGTTCGTCACATCTTCATGTAATTATTTTGTAATTATTAATTTATGATTTTACTATAACGTATCTACCACTAACAATATCACGTTATATTATTATTCTTGTATTGGTTTTTAGGTTCTCTCAGGCTTACTTTTGTAGTTATTAACAAATAGTTGACGTTTCGGGATTGATTAATCCCTTGATCACATATTTAATTAATAAAATAGATACAATAAAAATTATTTTAGTAAAATGAAAATATAAAAGTATGACATTTACAAGTCAAAATCTAAAAATCAAAATTGCCCATAAAAGCTTAAACCAAATCCAAAACTTACACACAAAATTAAAAAGCAATATTCCTTTACAAAAAAAGACCCATATAGTATACAAAATCCCATGTAACAACTGTGAAGGAAATTACATAGGACAAACACTACAACACCTACAACAAAGAATTAACGGTCACAAATACTCAAAAAATGCAATCACCGCACTAAATAGACACAAATATGACACAGGACACGAATTTAAATACGACAACACAGAAATCATAGACACAGAACGCAACACATACAAAAGAACTATCCTTGAAATGATCCACATACAGAATGAAAAAAATAGTATTAATGATAGAACAGAAATCAAAAACCTTTCCCAAATATATCAAACCATAATATCAAAACAACCCTCTTCCAGACACACACAAATACAACAATAAATATTATTTATTAAAAATAAATAAAAATAATAATAAAAAACAATAAAAGTTAACCTGAAGTTTACTCCCAACGATTCATAAAATAGCATCACTTCCCAAACAATATCATTCACATAGTTATTTTAAACAATATACACATACAAACACCAACTCAAAAAAAAAAAAAAAAAAAAAAAAAACAATAATAGTAAAAGAACAATTATCTAAAATAAACATTGTTTCAAACGATATGCCATTTTTAGATTTTGACTTGTAAATGTCATACTTTTATATTTTCATTTTACTAAAATAATTTTTATTGTATCTATTTTATTAATTAAATATGTGATCAAGGGATTAATCAATCCCGAAACGTCAACTATTTGTTAATAACTACAAAAGTAAGCCTGAGAGAACCTAAAAACCAATACAAGAATAATAATATAATTCATCTATACGGCATAATTGGTTCAATATTTACAATTTTCTAATATCACGTTAACTATATCAGTGTGTAATTTGATAAGATCCGAGTTAAGTTATAACCACTACATAGTGTTAATTAAATTTGTACACATTAATAAGCTTGGAACAGTTTATATTATATCAGGCTCGAATTTCTAGGTACCACCCCGCTGGTATTGCCTCATTACACCTAATTTAATCTCACGTTCCTACTTATGAGGTATCGAAGATGGGAATTCCTGTCTTATATAACAGTGAAACTTCATCCCAAAAACAATTAAGGGATGAACAATAAGGCAATACTGGTGAATCTACGCTTAATTGAGTGCAATAGAATAAATGCAAATTAGTATCGATTTCACTTCCTACATAATAAACTTGTGGGGTAAGAAGGATCGTGTATTTAAGCGTGGGTATTGTGATGGGGATCATAGTGATGATTTGTATGTGGAATATTATTATTGTAGCATGAGAAGTTACTACTTTTTGTCTCTGATCTAAGAATAAATAAACTTTTATTTATTACAAATGCTATTATCAAATGACGATTTTGCGATTAACATGGGTGAACTTCTCACACTTACAATACAAAAAGTGCTATAATTAGGTTAGGTAGGTAGGTACCTCTTGAAAAATTAAGTCACTTTCGTTCGTCAGCGTTCATTTTTCTAAAGTAACATAGATTTCACCCCATTCCAGACCCCATGCTAGCTAAGGAGACTATAGATTTGACGCATCAAAGCCTAAATTAATTAAACTGATCCCTGAAAAAAATGCTCATTATGTTGCACTCCATCTTGTGGCTTAAATCTTCCACCATAAGCTCAAAGTTCAATCTCGATGCAAAAGGTTACCATGCAAGTTTCTTCAAAAACGCTACTTTCTTCTAAAAAAAAACTGACTAAGAAAGCAGAGATGATTTCATTTTTTTCTGAACTGAATTCTTTTAAGAAATGATAAAATAGTCTACCAATAATCCCTCATGTAATTTTTTTAATCGCGGTATATCATCTAGTCTCGCGCCGAAGAGATGCATGACTGTGGGTAGCTGCGGGAAGTGGACAAAGCTTTCCCAGCCGCCCCTGGGACAGCCATGGAGTGTGTAAAACAAATATGCTTTGACGAGGAGAGCCAAAACCTCGATCTCCAGGCAACTAGAAAAGCTGTGGACATCGGTTCTAAGCCGACTCCAATAAAAAGCGTGATTCCGCTGGACCAGGAGAAGAGAAACAAATTTCCCCTGAAAAAAAGGAAGATAACCAGATTACATACCTTTGGGAGATACTTTCTCACACCGGAGGACCTGGAACAATTAGCAACAGTCAAAATTTGAACAATATTGGGTAAAGTATAATATTTAAGATATTTTCGGAAAATCTGCATTTCGAAATAAAACCTTTTGGAGCAAAACTTTCGGGAAAGAAATACAAATATTTTCACATGATCTGCATTTTGCCATAGTAATGAACGTACATACCGGAACACCTGTATTATTAGATATGTACATTCATGAAAACTTTACTTGACCTACCTACTCTATTTTATAAGATTAGTCAAGGGAATTTATAACTCTTTGACCTTAGAAAATTATTACTTTAAAATGATAGAGTATATAATTTTCATCCTATCCCACACGTGACATGACATTAGGTTAAATAATTACTATTATCTATTTAATGGCCCTTTTGGTTCATTACATCAAGTTTATTAAATTTTCGCTTCAAATTTGAAGCATATAATATTAGAGATACCCACCCTAATTTTGGCCTATACTTATGTATAATTACTTTACACTCAATTGATGATCCTTTTGCAATAATGTATTATACAAGGTGTCCCAAGATTTTTTTCAATGGATATTCATTATCAACCCCCAAGTAATCAGCTCCTACTTGTTTTTTTTGCAAATCACACTCCTAGTGTTGCTTTTCTCGGCAGGATTACTCACTTCGTGCTTAATTCAATGACATCCGATTTCTGAAAATATAAGAACGAAGTTCCACATATTGTGGCACATAAATGCTACATAATATGCTACTTTATTAGATAATAACCTCAATTAATATTATCTTTTGTCAATTTAATTATACCTACCGCGAATATTCTTTTCCACCCGAAACGTGGCAACTTGACTTGGGTATTTAGTTATCATTACAATTCGTTACCATAGTTACTCATGGCGTCAATTATAACCATGAAAATGAAATAATGGCGAGAGTATAATTTCATTTTGAAAACACCTCAACGAGTGTTATTTTTTACACCTATGCAACAACTAGCACAATAAGCCCATGAGGCTGAGGTGCTTCCGTCGATCTTGAATCACACGGACAAGAAGAAGCTTAGTTTTTCAAAAATTACCTTTCACTGTATTTAGAACAAAGTCAGTAATCAAAAACTTGGGTGTAATTTAAAAAAACAAATAGGATGAATACTTGGCGGTTTAAAGGCGCAAAATTGTATTGAGGGTGCAGCTTCAAAGTCTTACGAGATTTCATTTGTTACTTTTTTGTAATAACTCGGATTCAGACTATTAAATAAAAGATGGACCAAGACATAAACACTGAAAAAGTGTTCCGACATCCCTCTCTCTCCAAACAAGACTGTTCAAAACAATGAATGCCAGATCAATAATGAAACTGGCACTTACAATGAGAGAGCACAACCTCTCCAGTGTTATTGGTGGGCAATAAAAATCGATGGATCCCTTATACCCGTTTTACTTTGCTACATCTGGCAACATGAATGTTGACATCCTGTCAGACCGTTTGTTTACATAATACCATAATAAGAGTTCGTGTTTTTCAAACAGTTGTAAGTTCCTTGTTATTTATATTTTCAGCTCTAGCTTTCACTCGTTTTAACTTTAATAATTACTTTTTCAATTAAGTTAAAAAAAAGTGGCGAAAACGTGTTCTGTTTTTGAGAAAACTTCGAAAGAAGGTAAGTCTATCAATTTCCTACGTAAGCAACGCAAAGCCGTCAATCAAAACAAAGCATACATGGTCATGGGCGTAGCGTAGTGTAAGTGTTTTATCTTTTAATTTGTGAAAACAATTATTGTTTGACAGTTTTTTTTCATTTTCTTTTAAAAACTTCTCTTAAAAAGACAGACTTTTTGAAAGTATATTACCTATTATTATTGTCAACCTCTAATTTAAGATAATCAGAATATGGAGAGGGGGAATAATATTCAAACAATATCATCAAATAATATGAAATAGAAGACTTTGACCCGGTTGCACGAACGTTAAAAAAATTTCAGATTATTACTAATTTTAAGGTGCAAATTTTTAAAATGTGGTGAACTTTTTCCATGATCTTTCATTTTTTATCGGCAATTAATTCTTCTAAAATTGAGACGAATTCACTCCCAGCAATATCAGAACAAAACTTTAGTAATACAGGGCATTTTAAAATTAGTGATTAGGTATCTGACATATTTTCAATTAGGTTCGTTTAATTTATTTTTGGAATAAAATCAACGAAATATGTAAGAAATTGAAAAAATATTTTAGGTACCTACTGATGTATATTGCTTTCCGACTTTCCTATCGATTTTTTATTTGCTAAATTGTTATTACCTTTTTGTACCTTTTATTTTGTATAGGTAGGTATAAGTATATATTTTCTTAATTTAATATCTATTAGTATTCCCATAATTTATGTTTTTTGTAACAAAAACTGCAAATAAAATAATAATATGAATATTATGATCATTATTATAATTTATGTAATTATTACATTTCCTATAACTGAACTCGAGCGCGCCACTGCCGTTGCGTTCTGTTTGTTTACGTTTTACGTCGTTCCCCTTACCCCGCCAGAAGCAGCATATGAGTGCGAGAGAGAATATCAACAAACCAAAACTGACTTCAAGCTAAGATAGGGAAGGCGCGGTCCATATTTATTAATATAGTCTAAGCTCGGATTCCTTTTGATAAAGAAATCTTGGGGCAATCTATTTCTATAATATCCACTAAAACTATTTATGACAATTCAATGAAAACTCTGGTATATTTTCAATAAACTGATAACCGAGATGGCTTTACCATACATTTTTGAAAGTGTATATTGAAAGAAATATTAAAAAAAAGAGAGCATCGGTTTTCAACTTGTTGCCAAGTCGAGCTGGGATTCGAACCACAGACGGTAGCAGCATCAACGGTTGCTATCAGCGCTTGCGCCCGCGAAGAAAGCAATATTAAAGATAATTTTTATTTGATATAATAACAGTTCGTCTAATTATGTTCATTCAACCTTCCAACTAAATACGGCGTGGAATTGCACAATAAACCGTTCTTGCGGCTTTCCCATCTCCAGTGCCTCGATCCTGTTTCGGAACCCCATTCAGGAACGCTCGGTTAAATACAATGAGACCTCATGACTGTATTTGAAGGCTTCGTTCAATCGAACAATATACAATGTGATTTTATAATTGTGCCCGGAGTGAAACCCTGAAACCCTCGCAAACTCGGTCGCTCATGTGGAAGAGTTTAATAATCGAATTATGATGTTTGCTGAAGTTTCAAGTGTCTTTATATAGTCGTAGACTCAGATCCACCGTCTATTATTGGGGAGAATGGAAGAAACAACGGGAAGAAGTGATTGATAAAAAGACTGGGATTGAGATTGAGAGAGGAGACAATTAATTTATTTCTTCTTTGTTTACCTATCCAAGTCTTAATTGTTTGATTGATTGACTTGAGAGATTAGCTGTTTAATCGAATATAAAATTTAATTTCAATTCTGTTACGAGTAATTAATTACTCAATAGTTATTATTGCCTGAACCTGATTATTATACCTATAGATGGGAGGTGGGTAGGTACTTGCAATCGATTATTTAGACCATGTTGATGTTGACTGTCTCCATAGAAATTTATAAGCTTCTATTTGCACGGGAAAATTGGCTTGTTTACAAACATTCCCGACGAATCCCTGTTTTTGTCGCATTTCAATAGGATTATCATGTGTTTAATTATGCAAAATACATAACAAAAATATACATAATCCAATAAACAATGACATCATTTGTACACGAATTAACTAATTAAGCGCCAGAGGGGTTAAAACTATGATAATCGTAATACATCCCGTTATTCATTATAACGGGAGCTTTAAAATGTTCTGTCTAAACTATTGTATAACTTCTCAACAATTGAATAGATGTAAAAGCTAGGTACTTATTACAGGATTGTATATCACTTATATTCAGTACCAGAATGTAGGTTAATTTCAAAGAAAATTGAAACTTGGATGAACGTTGATTTTTCTATTTTTACAAACTTTTTATTAACTCGCTTTCTTGTCGCTGTGTGTTTTTCTGTTTCACCAAAAATGTTTGAACATGTTGGCGGAGCTATGTCATTATCGCCGCTAGATGTTTAAAACTGATTGCTAAATCTCCACACATACAAAACAAAAAAGCAGAAAATATTTGCTTAATAAATTTATTCACAGCGTGTTTCACTGTGAGCAAAAATTAACGCTAAGAATTGTAAAATTAAAAAAAAAACATCAAAAATAATTGAAGCACTTTGCACTCTGAACACATATCCCAGAATTCATGGCCAAATCTTATTGCCTACTCACGTAAATTGCTTTACGCCATGGTGAAATTCATACCTTACCATGACCATGTAGTTCTCCAATGGTGAGAGAGAGGACATTTCTTCATACCTACGTACTTTTCGACTCAAAATAATCCCTTATATCAGCTAGTAGAATATCGATCACCGGTTATGACTCACCTGATAATATTATAGTATGTATCTACTTTACTGATAGAAATTAGATGTCTTACTTAGCCTTAGTTAAGGCTAACGCACTATTATCATAAAATAGCTGAAAACCCACTAGCCGTAACTGTGTAACTGAGTAACAGTGCTTACCTAGTTTTCAGTCCATCTTGATTTCTTGTCTATAAATATATTTATGATCACAACACACACACATAGCGCTACCTAAACAGTTCAGTATTATTCTGCAACAATTTCTTGTTACACCACAAGTAACATTACAACAAGAACATTATACAGTTCTCAGTAAAAACAATCACAGGTCATAGATTACAAAGCGAAATTTCACCCTTCATTTCAGAGGGTTAGCATCCAAAGTCAAGGGTTTATAATAATATGCTGCTTATATAAATCTCTATAACGTCATCGTCAGCCTAATGGATTTTCCATGCAAATTATCCGATGAAAATAATGAATTTCTTACACTTACAATGGTGCTGATGGCAAGTAATAATCAGCATATAACTAGAAGCTTATTGATATTAATTATAAAGACCGTCGGTACATCGTTAGAAGTTCGCAGGACAGTTAAAAGACGTTCGAATTCGCCCGTCATGTTACGGACGTCAATTTTGAAGCGCTATTTTTCACCCGGTGTTAATGGGGTGTACTTGGTTTAAGTGCAAGTCATTTCAGCGAAAGAAGTTTCAGACATTCACTTCCTCTACGCTTGATGGCTCATCTAGAAATACTAACGGAATTAACTTTATGTAAAGGTGCATCTTTAAGGGAGGATTAAAATAAAGTAAATTTAATAAAAAAATTTATGCACCATTGTTTTTGTGGCCTTTGTGTTATTAAATCCGAGAGACCAAAATTTCAGAAAAATAAAGTTTTGGGTTGGGGAAAACGTGTTGTGTACATATTGTTGTTTGGCATTCGTGTGTTGTAGGATACTCATTAGATATGAGAATAAAAATTTAAAAAGTTTATTATTGAAAATAAATCAATTTTTGAATAATTTTTATAAACATGTAGGTATGTCGTCAGGCAAAAGCTATCCATTTAACATTTCAAAAATGATGGATGATGTTATTCTACAAAGTAAGGTTTGAAAATATAAATTTTATTTCAAAAATTTTCAAAACCGACTAGATCCCAGGCTTTTCATAATCAACTATTGTTTCCTAATGACCTCTATATTGTTTTTTCATGTTGTTCGGTATAGAAAACAATATAATGCACAGGCTGAGGAGTCATTAAAAATGGTCACCGGGAATATCGCAGAAACTAACCATAGTACAATCCCAGGAAAAATCTTTTGGCAAAAAGCCTGCCCCTAAAAACTCGTTTGAAAATAGTATTGAGCTTCTAAGACGACCGCTAGGGGGCGTCCCAGCCATGACCAAACAAAAAAATTGTAATTTTCTCACTATTTTTCAAAATTAGGGTATATTCAAAATAGTTTTTGTTTGTCAGAGGCTGTATGAAGCTTAGCTTTTCATACGAAATACGTTGTCAAGCATTAACTACCCGAGTCAGAAGAACGAGGGTAATTATTTGACAATATGTCGAGTGGAAACCTATGTGGTTGTAAACCACATAGGTTGTATTCATTATAGAATATACATCGAATAATTAATAATAGAAATCTTCGCCAAACCGTGAAATTGTGTAATGTTTAATGTTTGGTTGACATCTTATGAAAACGTACGATTGGTAATTTTTATAGCGTCTGTAGTAACCACCAAACAGTTTGTATGGCAACATGACTCATTGACCAATGAAACACGAGGTATGATTATCGCCGTAGTCAATTCACCGTGCTTCAGTCATATTGTTTTCTCATGATTTTTTCATGACAACAGCTGGAACAACAAGACAAGTCATTTCCAAATTCATTCATGAACTTAACTACAATAATGAGCAGTACACTTCTAATCGTTCGTGGATAATGCAAACAATCAGTGATAAAGCAACGGGGCATCCAGTATTGCTCCTGGTTGAATTCGATATTGTAAATAATATGCATTCAAAGCAATAAGATTGTAGCTTAAACAAGTAGAAGGAATTTGATTATATAACACACAGACATTCTCCTTTGAAAGGCAAGGAATTTTTTGTATAGCACAGGATCAGAGTGAGTATTTATCTTATCTTCGTTCTTGCTTTATGATCCAATATGCATTGGCGACTATCGTGTTGGAACCCATACTCGCCATCGCCAATATATCCCGATATAGAAATGTCTCGAGGACAAAACAGCAATGCCTACAATATCGGGGCATGGATTTTTCTCTTCTCCATTGTGTATTAGATAGGATTTCGGGATTAGGTATTGTCCCGACCGCAGAACAAACGCCCGAAGCTCTGGTCCTTTCAGTTCATCGCGTGAGATAAGCAAATAAACGATCCCAATGAAATTGAAGACACCATTATAACAGTTTTTATACCTCAGTGATAGATTGTTAATGGATTATAGATAAAATAAGATTTAATCTTTAATTTTCGTGATGTCTCTTTTCGTTTAGGTTTGGTGTAGATTCACGAAGTTTCTTTTAGAAAGAAAGATGACGAAATGGAGGTCAATTTTAAAATTAAATTGAATTTATTCGCGATTTCTGCCCCAATTTGGATTGACGCAATTTAAATTTTATTACTAATCAACAGAAATCGTTACAGGGAATAATAAAATAATCGCTCACTTGGAAAAATTATCTTTCTTATTGACTTGATGAAATTGATGACCTCAATCAAATTAGTTTCCGGTTTCTTATATTCCTGAACAAGAGTTTAAATGAACAATGTTTTAGTAATATGAACTGTAAAACGGGTCTGGAAATTTTTTATAGGACTGCGTGCTGAATTGCTCCTAAAGTGCCTATACAGTCAAAATTGAGAGATTCATTATTCGCTCCATAATAATTTTAATTATCTTTTATAATTATTATTATAATTAACGAAGATTTATATTTTCGTAATTGGACGTTTTAAGTAGGTATCCGTACTGTAAATAATAATATTACCTACTCCTAAAAAAATATAAAAAATAAAAGTAAGCGTAATATTTCATATTACTGTCAGCGCTTAAAATTAATCCTCTTACGAATATATCAGATCTATCTTTAATACAAAATCCTGTACGCCTCTCGAATGCTTTGAAAACATAACCAAGTCAGATTTTAAGTGACACTTAATTATTTTACGTTTTATTAAATTTTATCCGCAATTTACAAGAACAAGTATCCAGAATTTTATAAGGACAAATTAAAGTCTAATAACTGAGAAAACATTGCGTTAAACTGGAGTACTTTTTTTTTAAATACAGACTTCTTATTTCGAGAATTCCAAAGTTAATTTCCGCAATTTAATTATTGCATCCTTGATTTTATGTTCGATACAATTAAAACTCTGTCTTGTAACTCAAGGAAACTTTGACACTGAGTATTAACGAAGAATTAAATTTTCGTGAAAAAAGAAAGGAAGTGAGAAGGATTTAAATGCCTCTGCTCTTGGCAAGTTTTTATTAAATCCGCTTCTAACTTGTAAAGCTTGAAGTTGCAGACTGTCAAATTTGCGTAACTAACTCAGCTTCCTTTATTATTAGAGCCCGCAAATTATCTAAGTTGAATTTGAATCATTAAACTTCATTTAGTAAATCGAGGTGTAATTTAAATCCAGGTTCTTATATCTCGTGAATTTTAACAAATTTTTAATTGTCTGGTTAAGTATTATACAATTTCCCGAGGAATAATATACCTTACTTATTTGAATTTTTAATCAACTCGTAGAGTAGTTCTATCTTTGTTCTCAGCCAATACAGGGTGTTCTACAAGCTCTATGACAAACTTTGACAGATGGTAGGTTGCTTGATTTTAAACATATTTTTTTTAATAAACATGGGTCCGATTCGTTTTTGTTTAGAAGTTACAAGCATTTAAAAAATCGTAATTTTTCAAGTTCAAGGCCCTGTAAAAGGAAAACGGTTCAAGATAGAGAAAAACGTGTCCCTATTTTAACTTTTCATGTACTATCCAATGATGTAGATAAATGTTTATACAGGGTGATAAAAAATTTGAAAAAATCTGAGATTTCTCCACATTTAAAAAAATCAAAGAAAGTACAAATGTTTCTATACCATAGGATAGTCCATAAAAAGTTAAAATAGGGACATGTAAGCCGTTTTTCTCTATCTTGAACCGTTTTCCTTTTACAGGGCCTTGAACTTGAAAAATTACGATTTTTTAAATGCTTGTAACTTCTAAACAAAAAGAATCGGACCCATGTTTATTAAAAAAAATATGTTTAAAATCAAGCAACCTACCATGTGTCAGAGTTTGTCATAGAGCTTGTAGAACACCCTGTATAGAGTATTTTACAAAAAAAATCCTGCAGAAAGTAACTTTTATATTGCGATTTTTATGAGAGCTCTCTTTTACTTTATTTTATTTGCGTTCAGTTTCAGGATTGATATTATCATTTTTATGACAGAGTCGCATCCTAATCTAATTTATTATTACCCAGAATTATACAGGAATAATACTTTTGATAAAATTTGAAGCAATATGTAATTATTGTTTCCACTAAGTACCCACTAAGTAATTAAGGAAATTAGATGTTTGGTCCTTTTCGCCCGATAAAGTCGACAGACAACTAGCCATAACTAGCAATATTACGAGTATAATAAAAACTGAAAATTGACTACGTTTCTATCGACATAAATAGCCAGTTATCCGAATCTCGCTTCCTTATATCTTAAGATTATTGACTAGTAACCCTTTGGCCACGATAATACTCACGCCTTTTTGTGCTCTCTTATCTCTCTGATCTGAAGACTCCCCTGTATATAGAAATGCTCGTGATGTCCCAGGTTTTTAGAATCCTGACCTTTCTAATTTGTTTCCGTATTTCTATTTTGTTTCCGTTACCACCGCCAACTAGATTTTCAATCTTGGAGTTCGCAGATTACCTCATTTATTTTGTTGGAGATGCCTTGTACGTTCCGTGTTCCAAAATTCGTCGTCCTTTTCCATAGCTTAAGTCGTCGTAAGGGTTTCAATCCGTTCCGAGGCTGATGATTGTTTTTTTTTTTTTTTTTGAGCATAGTTTATGGGTTTTCCGAGTAACGGGGAGATAGCCCGATGTCTCAACCCCCTACCAGGAGGACCAGGTGATCTTTTATCAAGATTTTTTTCCTTTGTCTTTCTTCCTTTGCCTTCCTTTAGCCTTTGGTGAATAAAAACCCAGCTACAAGGCAGTAGTTTGGGTGAATTTACACTTAATTCAAAATTCAAGGATCCCTCCCCCCAATAGTCCAGGTGGTTCTGCCACTCCAAGTCTTCATCTTTTGTGACTTTCCCATCGGTTGTGGTCTTCATCCGTAATTCTGGACAAGAGACCCTTACAGGGTACTATCAGCCGGAGTCATGTGAACCCAGGTTTTTTAACAAGGTGTTACTCCTCGATCCCTCCACACTTCCCCGCCTCTTGCGAGGTGAGGCTCCAGGATTGGTACTGGTATGGCGGTGTTATTACCTACCTAATATTCTGATCCTAAAAATCAGTTTTCTTTTTCTGAAAAATCTTCTGAAAATTGGTGTTTTGTCATGTTTCGTCCAACAAAATCGACAATCTTGAAAACTATAAAATAACGAAAATTTACTATTTTTCTCAAAAATTGTTATAAATTTGATGTTAGGTCTGAGAAGTTTCGTCCGAAAAAATAGAGAGTTAGATTCTCCGTGAGTGGGCTATTTTGACACCTCCACTGCGACCGAAATTCCATTGTGGCTTAATTAAATTTTGTTTAATTATTATTGCCAACTATAGTTTCCTTATCTTGATAATCCGTGAAAATACTTTCTTGGAAAGTTCTTTAAAAATTCTCTCAAAATCGCTGTAAGTATATAGTTAGGCCTATTTATACAGGATGATTATTTTAAAGCACCCATTAGAAAAAGTTCAGCATCTATTATTATCATTTTTATCATTCTCATGAAAATTAATAAAATCCACCGGCAGACTGTTTATAACATACTAACGTCTATAGTTTTCTGTTTTATTCGGTATTAATTCAAGGCTAATTAATAAAAAAACAATAATAGAATTTTGTATAATAGGTACCTAACAGAAACAATGTGGCTATTTACGAATTCTTCCAGCAAACTGAAACAGTGTAAAAATAATTCCTGCACGTACCAGTAAGTATAGTTATAGTAGGTAATAGTAGACCCATTTTGTTCAATTTGTGAAAAAGTTGTGAAGACCTTCGTGTACCTATAAAGTTGTATAAAACTTAACTTTTCAAGTGTTAAATAGAAAGAAAGTTTTTATTATCGCTAGAAGTTATTATTTCAGCTTCAAGGCAGTTTACATGAACTTTCCTAGCAATTTAACATCAGCTCAGAACTTCTAAGAATAAACATTAAAAGTAAGATGTTAAGATCTAATTAAACATTTTAGGAAATAGCAGACGACTTATTATTATCGCCAAACAAACAACTGATTTTTTTAAATAAGTTCTTATAGATCACTTTATTATTAAATAATTCATACGATTTTGATGAGAGCTTTGTGCTTTAATCAAACCACTCACCATTTCGTTCTGTGTTTGAAATTAAATTCTGGCTCGTTAGTGACAGGAACGATGAAAGATGTTTGCTTTAAACTTTAATTAATCAAATTGTTAACTCAAATCATTAAATCGCTTTACTTGGAAGCATGAATAAGTATCTGGGTTCCTGAGTTCCGGAGAAAGATGTTAAAACGATATTTCCTGGAAAATTAAATATTTATGCGCACAGGTTAATTAGATGTCTTTCTTGATAATTAAAAATGTAAATTGATATAAAAAATCTTCCACCCAATGAAATGACACTTTTTTAATTGAAAAATATGGTTCCCATAAAAAAGTTATGTGAAATTATTCATAAAGAAAAAATAAACTCATCATCAGAAAATTGCCACATACCCAGATGTCAGAGGACATGACTAGATGAACTAGTCGGCATCGTAATCGATTCCCCAATTATCCAGTTGAGAAGTTATGTAAACCCTTTACAACAAGCCGCTCAGTGTTTGACTTGATGTTATCAATTGGAATGTTTGATTTGATTTGGGTTATTCATTGATTGGTGTCAACAGCCGTACATTCCTCCAATTGAAATCATACGATGCAGAAATCTGCTCGATATTCCTCTTTCAGGTTAAATCCAGATAAGGTCACATTCATGGTATTCATTTAGCTTCAGTTTCATAGTTTTGAATCAAAGCGGCTTCTATTGAAGTACAGAATTATCCTCTATATAGGGTGTGGATAGTTTTGCTGCATTTTCCTAGAAATAGAACTTCACAGAAGGCCCATAGTTGAAGACCTCTTAGAAAACTCATTTCTAACTTATCGATGAGATAAGTTAGTCTCAGGTACTCTCATTTAGGCTAATTTAATCTAAAAAAACTAAAGAAAACTAATTTGGAAATAATTAAGTGAAAAAAGGTGTTCACTTCTTCTTGATAATATTTTTTTATGGTTTGTTTCACTGCCACATTAAAAAAAGTTTAAATTTAGCCTGCAAAAAGTAGATAATATTATTGACACAAGATAAATGTGTATTAAAGTTAAGTTTTATGTCTCAAACGGTTCCTGAGATATCGTCAAAAAACCGAAACAAATATATTTTTAAATATTATCTCCAGAACGATGCGTTTGCGACCTCTTTTTCTCACAACGTGCTAAGGAATCACGTCTTTTATTATTGATTTTTCTAACATATTATAAGTATATTTTTGACACTTGCGCCATGGTCAAATGCACATACCTTAATAGTGATATTTTTGTTAAATCGCTTTATAAAGTGGTTATTTTGATAACCATTTTAGTTTCGAAATGACATTACGTACTACTCCTGTCACTTTGACAATATAAAATACGAACCTCTAGAGTTCATAAATTTAAGTTTCTTGACGACTTAAAATTAATAAATTGTTGTTTCTCGGCGATTTAACAAAAAAATCTTGTGTAACACATGTTGCAACAGCAGTGTTACGTCGCCAAGAAACTACAATTCACTAATTCTAAGTCGTCAAACACAACAAAATATGAGTTATTCTAGAAATTGGTATTGCTTGACAATACTTGCTGCTGTCAATTGTCATTTAAGTCACTTTTAAGCACAATAATTGTGTAAAAAACATAATAATTTTGGGCACTTCTTGTGCTTAAAAAGAATGCCATTTCGAGACTGAAATAGCAATCAAAATATGAAATTTATAACACGATTTAACAAAAAATAATTATTAATTCAGGCCTTAGACTATATTAATAAATATGAACCGCGCCTTCCCTATCTTAGCTTGAAGTCAGTTTGGTTTGTTGATATTCTCTCTCGCACTCATATGCTGCTTCTGGTGGGGTAAGGAGAAAGACGTAAAACGTAAACAAACAGGATGCAACGGCAGTGGCGCGCTCGAGTTCAGTTATAGGAAATGTAATAATTACATAAATTATAATAATGATCATAATATTCATAATATTATTATTTTATT
The DNA here is from genome assembly GCA_910589415.1 of Malachius bipustulatus. Taxonomy (NCBI): domain Eukaryota; kingdom Metazoa; phylum Arthropoda; class Insecta; order Coleoptera; family Melyridae; genus Malachius; species Malachius bipustulatus. The sequence continues at coordinate 50,586,489 of OU342633.1, forward strand.
TGCAGTTTTTGTTACAAAAAATATAAATTATTGGAATACTAAGAGATATTAAATTAAGAAAATATATACTTATACCTAACTATACAAAATAAAAGGTACAAAAAGGTAATAACAATTTAGCAAATAAAAAATCGATAGGAAAGTCGGAAAGCAATTTACATCAGTAGGTACCTAAAATATTTTTTCAATTTCTTACATATTTAGTTGATTTTATTCTAAAAATAAATTAAACGAACCTAATTGAAAATATGTCAGATACCTAATCACTAATTTTAAAATGCCCTGTATTACTAAAGTTTTGTTCTGATATTGCTGGGAATGAATTCGTCTCAATTTTAGAAGAATTAATTGCCGATAAAAAATGAAAGATCGTGGAAAAAGTTCACCACATTTTAAAAATTTGCACATTAAAATTAGTAATAATCTGAAATTTTTTTAACGTTCGTGCAACCGGGTCAAAGTCTTCTATTTCATATTCTTTGATGATATTGTTTGAATATTATTCCCCCTCTCCATATTCTGATTATCTTAAATTAGAGGTTGACAATAATAATAGGTAATATACTTTCAAAAAGTCAGTATTTTTTATTTATTTAAATGGAATAATTTTTCCAAGTTGCATTTTTCAAAGTAGGTATTCAGTAGGTATTCAGTATGCTTTCGAAAATGAAAAAAAAAACTGTTAAACAATAATTGTTTTCACAAATTAAAAGATAAAACACTTACACTACGCTACGCCCATGACCATGTATGCTTTGTTTTGATTGACGGCTTTGCGTTGCTTACGTAGGAAACTGATAGACTTACCTTCTTTCGAAGTTTTCTCACAAACAGAACACGTTTTCGCCACTTTTTTTAACTTAATTGAAAAATTAATTATTTAAGCTTAAAACGAGTGAAAGCTAGAGCTGAAAATATAAATAACAAGGAACTTACAATTACAACTGTTTGAAAAACACGAACTCTTATTATGGTATTATGTAAACAAACGGTCTGACAGGATGTAAACATTCATGTTGCCAGATGTAGCAAAGTAAAACGGGTATAAGGGATCCATTGATGTTTATTGCCCACCAATAACACTGGAGAGGTTGCGCTCTTTCATTGTAAGTGCCAGTTTCATTATTGATCTGGCATTCATTGTTTTGAACAGTCTTGTTTGGAGAGAGAGGGATGTCGGAACACTTTTTCAGTATTTATGTCTTGGTCCATCTTTTATTTAATAGTCTAAGATTCAGGCACAATAAGTGAAGTAATAAACAAAGTAATTATGATAATATTAAAAATACATTGAGACGCCATTTATAGTTTTTTTAATGCCTTGGTTTAAAGTTTCTGGAACTAATTTATTTCGTAAACAATCCATCCTATACAATAACCCTATAAGTCCATACACCTCTTTCAGATAATTGAGCTGACAAGCTTTAATTTTATTTACAAAATCATTCAAACCCAGTGAAGCCATATTAATCCCAATTATCCAATCACTACTTCGAATCCAATCTAGGTAATATTCATTTGATATCGTAAACGCGGAACGAATGTCAGGGAAGGGCGATCTCGAAACAGGGACCTTTCTAAACATACAGGGCGAGACAGGTTATCAAATCCGAGTTGTCCAAATTAGAATTCCAGTCTTATAGTTGTCTCCTGGCGTGGAGAATTCGAAAGGGGACATTATATTAAAATCCACCCTCTGACCTGTCCCGATATGGACCCGGAATAAAGGCTTGGAATAGTCCGGGCATGACGAAACGCTACGTCACACTATTGCATGATCGAAATTGAAAACTCGGTACATCTGTCTCGCATATTCACGCCTTTTTTTATACAAGTCATGTAGGAATTATTTAGTGTAAATTTAATTATTATTACAAGCTGCAATTCTACTTCAATACGTTTCGCTTCATTTTATATAAGGGGTGTCGTCTGGATATTGCAGGTGCTCTTTTTTAAAAAAATAATTAAGGACCATAATTATATTAATTAATCAAGGGTAGGTTTTTTTTTTTTAGAAAATCGTAGAGAAACTAGTAAGATACAATACATGATAAAACGAACCGAATGAAATAGAGCTTTTGTATCAAAAACTAAATTTAGTAACATGAATTTTAATACTTTTTGACGTACAACAAATGTCAAAATGCCTTCGAATTCCTGTCAACTTCAAAAGGTAAGGTTTATGTGAAACCTCATTTTAATGGTATTTTGAATATCTACACTAAAATTATGTTTTCAATTTTGACAGTCTGTATGTGAGTTAAAACGTTTATAGTTCCCGCATACTTTAAATTCTGAGTCGAAACTGTCAAAAATGACTGAAAACTAAAATATTATTTGAGTAGATAATTAAAAATGCCTTAAAAACGCGGTCTCGCACATGATCTCCATGCCTCTGAAAATTTTGAAGCTGACAGAGCCTGCAACGTCATTTTTGATATTTGACACATCAGATGTACGTCAAAACCTTAGACTATATTAATAAATATGGACCAAGCAATAAACACTGAAAAAGTGTTCCGACATCCCTCTCTCTCCAAACAAGACTGTTCAAAACAATGAATGCCAGATCAATAATGAAACTGGCACTTACAATGAAAGAGCGCAACCTCTCCAGTGTTATTGGTGGGCAATAAACATCGATGGATCCCTTATACCCGTTTTACTTTGCTACATCTGGCAACATGAATGTTTACATCCTGTCAGACCGTTTGTTTACATTATACCATAATAAGAGTTCGTGTTTCTCAAACAGTTGTAAGTTCCTTGTTATTTATATTTTCAGCTCTAGCTTTCACTCGTTTTAAGCTTTAATAATTAATTTTTCAATTAAGTTAAAAAAAAAGTGGCGAAAACGTGTTCTGTTTTTGAGAAAACTTCGAAAGAAGGTAAGTCTATCAGTTTCCTACGTAAGCAACGCAAAGCCGTCAATCAAAACAAAGCATACATGGTCATGGGCGTAGCGTAGTGTCAGTGTTTTATCTTTTAATTTGTGAAAACAATTATTGTTTGACAGTTTTTTTTTTCATTTTCGAAAGCATACTGAATACCTACTGAATACTTTGAAAAATGCAACTTGGAAAAATTATTCCATTTAAATAAATAAAAAATACTGACTTTTTGAAAGTATATTACCTACTATTATTGTCAACCTCTAATTTAAGATAATCAGAATATGGAGAGGGGGAATAATATTCAAACAATATCATCAAAGAATATGAAATAGAAGACTTTGACCCGGTTGCACGAACGTTAAAAAAATTTCAGATTATTACTAATTTTAAGGTGCAAATTTTTAAAATGTGGTGAACTTTTTCCATGATCTTTCATTTTTTATCGGCAATTAATTCTTCTAAAATTGAGACGAATTCACTCCCAGCAATATCAGAACAAAACTTTAGTAATACAGGGCATTTTAAAATTAGTGATTAGGTATCTGACATATTTTCAATTAGGTTCGTTTAATTTATTTTTAGAATAAAATCAACTAAATATGTAAGAAATTGAAAAAATATTTTAGGTACCTACTGATGTATATGTATTGCTTTCCGACTTTCCTATCGATTTTTTATTTGCTAAATTGTTATTACCTTTTTGTACCTTTTATTTTGTATAGGTAGGTATAAGTATATACTTTCTTAATTTAATATCTATTAGTATTTCCATAATTTATGTTTTTTGTAACAAAAACTGCAAATAAAATAATAATATTATGAATATTATGATCATTATTATAATTTATGTAATTATTACATTTCCTATAACTGAACTCGAGCGCGCCACTGCCGTTGCGTTCTGTTTGTTTACGTTTTACGTCGTTCCCCATATTACCCCGCCAGAAACTGCATATGAGTGCGAGAGAGAATATCAACAAACCAAACTGACGTCAAGCTAAGATAGGGAAGGCGCGGTCCATATTTATTAATATAGTCTAAGGTCAAAACGTAGTGAAATTCAAGTTATTGCAATAAGTTTTTTATATTTCGTTCGGCTCAGAATTAAAAGAGAGGGGAGGACTGTAATTAATAAACGCCCTGTAATTAAATTCATAAAGAAAACGCTTAGTAAAAAATACCAATTAAATTATTGTATTAACCGTTACAGAAGTAAAGGAGGGAAAATACAAGCGTTTATACCACGTAACTTTCTTTTTTTACTTTGAAAAGTAATTCGTGTATTAGTAGTCTTATACATAGCTACATCAAGCTGATTCGAAGTTCTCAAAAAATATAAAGGGACCAATTGACATACTTCCAGTCAATGCTTACAATCAATTTTAAACTCTTAAGTTACTAACTCTCTCTTATAAAACTTTCAAGTACTGGAAGCGAGCCAACTTTTATAATTCAGTCCTTGTAGACAGAAAGGGATAGGAATTTCCTTTCAAATTTTTTTCCCTGATGAAAAATTCCTGCTTCTTTTATGAAAGCTTTGTTACATTGTTTGTTTTTTAACGTCACAGTTGCTATGAAATATTACGTCAAATAGGTAGGTATGTATATTATTAACTCTCATAGAAATTAGGGTCTCTTGCTTTTATTATGTTGAAAAAACCAACGAAATGTTCCAGGATTCTTTCAGAGATTCGAGGAATGATTGATAAGGATACAATTTCCATTTCATTTAAATTTAAGTTTGAGGAAGGTCCTAAAAATACAAACCATGAAGGTGATGCTTTCAATATAACGTCAGCAAATATTTGATCATTTCATAAAAAAGGTAAAAATAAAACTTAAACTGCAACATTATAAACACAGGCAGGTTTTTTCCAGAAATAATAATATTCCGTAGTTTGATTCTTACTACGAAATTTACCTTAATTTAGTTTCGTAAGTTTTATTTTATTAGTTATTTATTTATCTATATATTATTGATTTTAAACAATATTACATTAATAATACTTTTGTTAATAATTATGGTCTATTTTTAGTAATATTTTATTAAATCGCATAAGTACCAAGTTATTGGCTTAGTTTGATTAGTTTTAAACCATTCTATTATGCGCACCAATTTGAAAAATTCTTTCTCCTAATCCTAAAAGAAGTATAAAATAAACGAGCTCTCCAATATAAATGCAGATTTCCTATATGTAGACACTACCTAAAAATATGCTAAAGAATCGACTTATATACTGACACTTAGACAAAGGATAAAGGAGGCTATTTCAGTAAGTCAGCAGAATAGGCGACATCGATAACAGACCATGACAAATCACTTCGATCTTGACACTTCCCCAGAATGGATTATGACGGAAAGCCCCTCAATAATCGCTGACTTACACAATAACTATAAGCCACAAAGCTCTGCTTTATACACTTCAGCAAACTTGAATTTTGCGTAGCATGATCTTGTAACAAGAGATCCACTCAACTTTTAACTTTTTCAGTCATGATTCTTTACATTGTCCTGCCGGTCTCTATTTGTTTTTATATTATTGATGCCTTTCAGTCTTGTTCCGAAAGTAAACGCTTTTAAGAACCACGTATAAATACAATAATTTGACGGTAAAAAGAAATTATAATTCTCATTCTTTCTCCATTTATCGTCAATGGAAATGCTTCAGTTAATTCAGTAGTGATTTAATTATTTCGCGGCAAAATGTCAGCAGAGATATCGAGTTAATTTATAGGAGACTTATTAATATCGGGAAACTCCATGAGGCATCGTTGTTAAAATATTTATCTGTGAGCAATAAAAAGCAGACGCCTCTCTCTATCTTGAAAATAAAGTCGTTAGTTTAACGATATAATTTATGCAGAAGGTACTTACTCTGCTTTTTTATTAAAAAAAATACTGGTCACGCTGCGGTTTTGGAGCCTAGAGGAAGGTGTAGGAATGTCATCGATGAGAGCAAAAATAACTTTTATAGTAAGCTGAAAGCGATCGTTTACGCTGCACATGTAAAGCGGAGCTTTTGGGTCCCTAGCAAAGATCGCAAGCTAGAATTTTCCGACAAACTCTATCTCACCCCCAACATATCCTGCCGGAATCTTCTGAACACCAGACTATCGATTTTGAAAAAAGGTTTGCCAAAAATTGAACTCTTGACTCTCGGTGAAATTACCACCCTATCCTACCCCGTTTTGGAACCTAAAAAGGGGAGATGTAATTTAACCAGAAGACTGTCAGATGAATACTCATATTCTCTCAACACCAACAAGGTAGCGGTATCTAACAACATTCCAAAAATGTTCGTAAAAAAAATCCTATTTGAATAATGTCCCACAGTAGTCTGTTTTTTTCCTGAATCCTGGAAACCTGCCAGCATACAATAATAAAATAAAGCGGCGGAAACCTCAGCCGGGCAACAAACTATCGGCCTCTTGCTGTGCTTCCCCAGATCTCTGATGTGATGGAAAAGGTCATCAACTCAAAGATGATGAAATCTCTGCAAGGAGAGTGTATGGATCCCTATTCCTATGAAACTATGAGAGTTACTTTTCAATCGAATGTAAAATAATTCCTTAAATTCCTAAATAGCTCAAAAAATGCGTAAACAAGTCTCCTCTTATTATAAGTTGAACTACCGTGAATTTTTACCGAGACCAGTTTAGTTTTACTGTGACACAATCCTCTTGTCTTGGGATTGATCTCCCGGGGAGGTGTCATTAGACCCCTGGTACTTCTCCACAACAGTCTCAGAGTCATCGATAGGAGACCAGGGGGTTGACATGAGAAACAGACGTAGAAACAACCTGATAGTGACGAGTAGGAGAAGCATATTATCCTACCCCTCTGTTAACAGGAGATGAATTTGCTTTGCATAAATAAATAATATAAGTTAGGTACAAAAAAAAAATGCACATCCTTGAAAAACAAGTTCTAAAAAATGTATTACATATTTATGTTAGTCTTTTTTTAGAAAAAAGCTACGAACAGGAAGCTCCCGTACATTCGGAAGAGTCTAACATTCAGTTATTCAGTTTATACTTTTTTTTTTTTTGATAAATAGAACAAATTTATTTTCAGTTACGACTCCCTCCTTTTAATCAGTTCCTGGATTTTCAACCACAAATACTGGAGATGGGCTGCTAATTAGACAATACGAGTCGAAAACACGTGCTTCGGGGTTGAAGGGAGGGGGGATGAGACGACCCTCGGGGCTTCGTTATCAGTCACGTGGCCGACATATGTCCGATCTCGTTGTTTGATGTTTCCCACACGTCCAGTGCAACCTCTCCACGCTAAATGCACTTCGATTACCGCCGATGGGGAAAACAGGATACTTCTGCCGGGAGATGATGGTAGGGTGGAATAGTTCATGTTGCGAACGACGTAACTGTGCGAAAATTTTGTTAAGAAATGTGTCACCTTATTATTTCATGATTAAATTAATAATTAATTATTATAGGAGTTTGAACTTGATTGAGTTCTCAAAAATACAAAAAAATACCAGGAATTGCTGAAAATGTGTTATTAATTTATATCAATAACTTCATTTTGGCAGAGTCAGCTATGCTGCGTCTCCCTGTATATTATTACCTGATAATTGCTAAACTATTTCATAATAGGAAATTAGTTCAGGTTAGCAAACCTACCTAATAAACATAAGAAAAAAAATAGCCCGTCCAACTGTATCCTGTTTAGAGGGAAAACTCTCTAAAATTAATTTCCGTTTGATAATAATCGTACTGACTGACCAAAATACAAATAAAGCCGCCTTTTCAATATTTGATTCGCTTCTCGTATTGAAATTTAAATTACGATCAAACATTTCATCAAGGCAGAATTTGGCGTATCATCGCGTCCCTGGTGGTATAATTTATGTAATTAATGATGTAATAAAGTGGTGTAATATAGGCAGAATTGGGGACGAATTAATCTATTAACAAGGGTAGGGTGAGCCAATAAGGGGGAGATCCGAGCATATGTGTTGTTGTGCATTGGAGATGATGATGAGTGTCACAGACAATGAAATTCGCACTCGAGAAACTTTCCGAGCTTGTATCGTTGATTCATTCATTATGGAAGTTTGCTGGATGTCGGAGTTTTGTACGCGCGTTTCTATTTATGATAAACTTTCCGTAATTCTGTTTATGACTAAACATAAAAAATATAAATATACATCCATCAACAGTGGAATCACAGGAACATTCATTTATATTCATTAATTCATTTATATACAACTTATTCGTTCGAGCGGTATATGCAAATGATAGATATAAAAACTTTCCATCACCTATAGCGTCAGCGAACCAAAATGGACCTTTTAACATATATCAGGGTCATTTTTTATAAAAGTTAGCTTTAAACCATTTTCGTTAAAATCAGCAAATGTTTCTGATACAAAAAATCAACTTCAAAGATAAGTGGAATTAACTGCTATCATTTAATTTTTCGGTTATACAGGTTCAGTTGGAGTTTAAATTGGGTAGTTTATGAGTTATGAATAATTGAAAATCGAAATGTTCCAATTTCAACGACTCAATCCTATGACGTATTAGATTGTAATAATCTGCCAAGTACTGGCAGATAATTGCTATAGGTAATACTCTGATAGGATCAGCCATAATGTGATAAACTTGATTTAGTTTTCTTTTGCTCGTATACTAAAAGTTTTCTTGTCGAGCTTCACTTGGGTTTATAAGGAACATGTAAGCTGTTTTAATCTTGAGTTGTTCTCGGTGTAATTTTTATTAGACAAAACGAAAATACAGAGGGCATGCTATTAAAAAAAACCCATAACTTCTGGCATTTTATTAAAGGACCCCTTGTATAACTAAAAATTAATTTTAAATAATATCGGCATTAGGTACAACCCTATGTATATCAAATACTCTCGAAGGCCCATTGCGAAGAAAAGTAGTAAACCAACAATAAAAGTCTAACTTCGCTTTTTAAATTTGAGACTTTATTCAAAACTAGTGGTGGTAACATGTTTCGGCTTTCGCCATCATCATACCAACTTCACAACTGTAAGTAAAATTCAGATGTAAGTATAAACTTAGTCGGACCATCTGGGTGTTCATAAATAGTAAAAGTATTAATTATAAAAGTTGACAAATTTATTATTTACTCATAGTAGTCTCCTTAACCATGACAACAGTGTCCTCCAATAAGCATTGAAGCAATCACAACAATACTTACATCTGAATTTTACTTACAGTTGTGAAGTTGGTCTGATGATAAAGCCGAAACATGTTACCTACCACCACTAAAGTTTTGAATAAAGTCTCAAATTTAAAAAGCGAAGTTAGACTTTTATTGTTGGTTTACTACTTTTCTTCGCAATGGGTCTTCGGGCGTATTTGATGATCGTGAGTCTGGCGACTTTGACCCGTACATACATCAGTTCATCCTTTAAAGAAGCTAAATCGCACACACACATCAGGTTCTGCAGCACCTGCCTACACGACAACTTGGTACCTAGGTTCATCAAGGTCAGAACTTCCAGAACAACGAACCCCATAATAGCCAGAAACGTCAATGAGCTACAGAAGAGGATCCTTAGGTTGGAGATCAGAAAATGGTAGAGAGCGGCGATTTTCATTTTAGCGAGCTTGTTAACAGAGTTTCTTTAAACATAGATAACCTTGTGAATAAAAAAAGTAGAATTCATATAAATAAAATTTCACATTTGCGCTCATTGAGTGGGGGTCATTCAGTTGCAGTTGAGCCGCTTTCCACTAACGTTCAGTTTCATGATGAGATTAAGAACTTGTCTGGCGTACAGTTCAGTGAAGAGGAAGTTGGGTTGTTAAACTTAGGCCTCAAATTCTCACTGCCAGAATTCAATAAACAGAAGATCACTTAGACTGTCATTTCAGAGGTTGAATCTATTTTCAGGTCATACAAATTCAGGGACAGCAACATTGTAAACTCGATTAGATGCAAAGTATCTGGCATTTTGAAGGGATTTAGGTTATGTACGGGAAAATTCGACCCTTCCTTTTTCAAGTTGAAAAACAAGTTGAGTGATATAAAACAAAAGATAAAGAATAACAACTTATTTGTTTCAAAGGCGGACAAAGGTAACTGTTCGTCATTCGGGAGATGATTATGTTGATAAGGTTAATTCTTTTCTTTCTGATAATGGTTTCATTAGAGCTGAAAATATATGTGAGTCTCTTCAAGACCACACTTAAGACATACGGTCCTGCTGTTTTTAAGGATATAAAAAGATTCTTGCCTATGAATCACAACATCCCCAGGTTATATGGTTTGCCCAAGATACACAAACCAAATATCCCCATAAGACCGGTAGTTTCTTTTGTTTGGAGTTTCGCACACCCACTTTCTGAAAAATTAGGTGAAATTCTTCCCTCATTGCTTGACTTCCTCTATACCTCTAAATATAATATAAAAAATAGTTCAGACCACTCAAAAAATTATTGAACATAATATTAATGAACAGCAATCATCAACTTCACTTTCATTGAAACAATGAACTTTTCATTCATATTATGTAAAATATATTGTGATAAACTACTTTTTATGATTAGTGATTGTTAATATAATGTATGAAGCTCCATTAATTGATGAATGCGACGTTCACTAGTTTATGTTAAGAAAGACATTGGTATAAGGAAATGCGATCATTGATGCAATGAATTTGATACATAAAGCTATAACCGGATTCTAAGTCAATAATCAACATTCAATGAAGATGGTAATTGATTAATGTTTTCGCCCTAAATCAATGAAACGATACATTCTGCCAGTAGTGGCCTGTGTATCGTTAATGAATTTCATACATTAAGTTACAACCGGATTCTAAATCAATGATCAACATTCAAAGAAAATGGCCATTGCTCAATGTTTTCATCTTAAATCAATGAAAAGATACATTTTGCCAATGTATCGAATCTCTGGAGCGCATGCTAATTTAGAACTGCGTAATGCGTAGCCTGCTTTTCTCTCCTCTCGTGTAAGTACCTACCTACATTTTTCATCGTCATCATTCAGTAATCATTCGTTCTGGAAATTAGTTTAAGATAATGTCGTTCCTTTCTTCTTACGCAAGTGAAAAGTGAGTGTTGTGTTGGTAATTGATTAGATCTTTGTACATAAATACAGATTTATGTTAATTTGTTTTGATAAGGTAAGTAGGTACCTATATTTTACATCGTTACTTTGTTTACCCTAATATTCACCAACTAACTCAGGGGTCTGAGAAGAGTTAATATATTTTGTAAGGTTTTATTCTTACACAGTATGACAATAAACACCAAAAGTATAACGTAAGTACCTGGGTAGATACCTCCGCAGTGGAACTTTAGGAGCGGATGAAGTTCATTTAGAAAATATCGATGTTTTTACTGTTATCATTTTTCATGGCTCTCTATGGTAATACCTAGGTAGAGAACGATTTAATCAATGTGGAAAATTGTAAAGAATTAAGTGACTTCTTTGAAACCGCTGACCAAACGGTTATTCAGGAAGGTCTGATAGAAATCCAAAAGTCAAGTCTGATTGGATTTTTTATCCACTTTTGTTTTAATAAATTTCATACTTGTAAGTGAATAAATTTTCTAATGTTGGGAGTTTTGTGATCTTAATTAAAAGTATAAAATAGTTTTCAGGGCAATAAATTTTTCAAGTGCAATTTAACGAAATTTTGCAGCCTTATTGGTTTTTTATTTAACTTATCTACATTAATTGAGTTATTTTAGTTTATTGCCTGTTATTTTAGCCTTGTTTCCTATGGGTTGTGGGTAACCTTATATATGTAGTGCAATTTCTGGTATGTTTAATAATTATTTAACTGCTTGAAATTAGTTTAGTCACATAGTGTATGCACAGGGGTGGATTCTCATTTTTTAAACTATTAAAGGCTGTATTGTCTCTTATTTTTGATTTATAACTAAGAAAATTTATTTGAAAAAGTTGTTGTTTACTTTCATGAATTTTACAGGGTGTTAAAAGGAATGCCTCAACTTAAAAATACAACCTCTATAGTCTGATTATGGAACAGAGTACAAAGTATTACAGTATACAAAAAGAGCATCGAAAAAGCAAAGTAATTTTTACAGATTGACATGGATTTTGATGCCATTTACAATATTGGAGATGGTCTGTTATCTACCTGGGAAACCAGCAGAGAACGTTTACTTCATTTCCTATCATCAGATAATAATGTGAAAGACGAGACCATTAGAGGATATTTGAATCATCTACAAAAAAAAAAGATTTGTCCGAAAGTAAGTATACACATAATTAACACCTTTAGTTGTTCACCCAGGAAATACTTTTATAAGGTAATACCTATATAAATAGTTTCGCAAAAGTTCATTGTAACAGCAAAAACTAAAATTTGCTCAAATTTTCGACTCAAGATTCTTAGGTCTACTGCTTAGAAGAAATTATATTTTATTTTTCAACATTTATTTTTTCAACAGTATTTCATATCAAACGCTTTTTTGCTTTTTCAGATAGTCGCAATGCAATAATTATGTGGTCCATTCACGGATACCTTGTACCGACTTCAAAATCACTAATGACGAGTCAAACTGGAAAGAAAGAAATTATCAAATATACCATCAAAGATCCACAAGAATCATTCATATTCTTGCGGGGAGCTCCTGCCAAGCCTTGGAGGACCATCTCGAAAATTTAAGGCAGAGAAAAGTGAACATACAACCCTTTCTTCTTCTGGTCGGTGACGACCTCACCTCCATTAGAAATATTTTCTTATATTATGAAGATATAAGATACGAGTTAACTAATTTTCTACGTGCAGTTGACATTTGCTTTAAAAGTTTTTACTTATTTAACTTGAGTTTTCCAAATGCTTCTCTTATGTTTTGGTGTTTCATTGAAAAGTTTTTTTATAAAATCAAACCTGTAAATACGTTTTCAAAAGTTCATATATTATGTAACTCACTGGAAGATTAAAGATTTGAAAAATAATGGGTATCAATGTGATGTGTATATATGTAAACCTAATCTATTAATTTGATATTATTATAACCTATTGATAATATTAAATAGAAAATAAACTTGGACTTATAAGATGGTTTCTAAGTGACGAATACGTTTCGTACCAAAAACAAAAAAATGTGACAGAAATTTTCTTAAATTCGAAAATTTCCTATCCGGCAGTAAGTACCTAGTTCTCTTTTTCTATTACTCAATTTCGTACCTATCTATTACTCCTGTTGATTTTTCTAATTATTATAAACAAAATTTACCAATATTGCAGTCAAAATATTCAAAATTGAAAATTACACTGAGAAAAATGACCAAAAATTGAAATTTCAAAGAATTACCACTTTTTGGCCACCTGTATGAAAATTATTTCTTTCATTACTTACTGACAAATAATTATGATGAATGAATTTTGCCTAAATTTCCCGTAAAACACGTTTAGTTCTCAAAATAAGTTTTTTTTGTCTCAAAATTATGTTTTTTGTGATTTTGAAGTTTAGGAAAACGCTATTTTCTATGGTAGTAAAATTCACACCATGGATCTAGTGTGCTCAAATTTAATCTTTTTGAAAGTACAAACTTAAGAAATTTTTTTTTTAAGTTTTAAAAAAAGCTTTCCAATATGGTGCGAACTTTTTGGCGAACACTGTATATTGTTGTGCAAAAGTATTACACTCATCACCTAAGCACCAAGTGTTTATTTACACGATCAACATGACTTATGTGGATAGCCCTATACAAAATACATCGAAACGGACATCAAAGTACGACTTCTCATACCGTAGAAGGTCTGTCCCTAAATTTTTATCTTTGTGCGTTTACAATCTTTCAAGTTATAACAAAAAATAAATTTTGAAATTTCAACTATGTCTATCGCAGTTGTAGACGAAACGGTCGGAACAAATCTCCATGGACCACAACTAAACAACTTAAAGAAAATTTTACAATAATTAATGAATCTTGTACAATAATTAATGAATGCCTTGTTCTTTAGGCTATTACAGAGTTCATCAACAGAATGTATAGATGGTCGCCAAGTAAAGTCATTATTATTATCAATTCATGTAAATTTTGCATTGCTGTTATGAACAGTAATCATTGGTTTATGATCAGTAATCATTGGTACAATGAAAAGTGTTTTGAAGTTGAGAAAGGTATCTCTTCCTAAATACAATGAATCAAGTAATCGATTAATGAACACATGGTTCTAATTTGATGGTACGATGTTCATTCCGGCAATGAACTGGTATCCTGGACCAATTTTGAAGAACTTTTTCATTGAATCAATGATGATCTTCCTTGTATTTATGCTTAAATTTGGTTGAGTGACCTTGTAGACAAGATTAGAGACATTCACATCCCTGACAACCATGTATTAATTTCATTGGATGTCAAGAATTTATTTACGAGCGTCCCTATTCCACAAACATTACAAGTTTCAAAGAATCTAATCCATCAATCCCAATTACCCAATGACATAGGTGAAAGCTTATACCAGCTTACTGCCCTTATCCTGAAACAAAACTTTTTCTCTTTTGGTGACATCGTATTCTCACAGCCCAATGGCCTGAGCATGGGTAATTGCCTTTCTCCTTTTATGGCAGAGGTTTTTATGTCCTTCTTTGAAGAAAACATAGTTTTCCACAACTCTAACCCCTATAAAAGCAACATGTTATTTCGGCACAGATATGTAGATGATGTTTTGATATGTTGGAACAAAGAATCGGACCAACCTGAGTTGTTACTGGACTGGATAAACAAGACACATTCCAAAATTAAGTTCACGTTAGAAGTGGAAGAGGACAACAGGATCAACTTCCTGGACCTCAACCCGTTTAGGCTTAACAACAAAATCAGCGTGGCGTTCATAGAAAACCCACATCCAGAGATCACTGCATTCCAAATAGTTCTTGCCACTCTCATCAACACAAAATGTCAGCTTTTAGGTGCTACATAGATAGACTTTTCAAACTCCCTCTCAATCCCGATAACTTCGATAATGAGGTAAAAAACATCAAATATATAGCGCAAAAAAAAACGGTTACAATCCTCATATCATTGACAAAATGATAATCAGGAAGAGAAACAATCAGGAAGAAACACAAGAGAAGAGAGGCATTTCCAAGTTCAGAGAAAACTCCTAGCAAGTTCATCCCATTGACTTTCTTTGGTCAGATGTATTATGAGATCGGCAGAGTTTTTAGCAGACATTCTGAATACAAAGTAGCTTACAAATCAACTAACACTTTACGTCAACACCTTGTACACAACAAAGACAAAATACCATTGCTCAGTAAGTGTGGAGTGTACAGATTAAAATGTGGCAACACGTCATGTAACACAGTATACATATATAGGACGAAGTGGAAGAGATATTAGAACGAGGGTCGAAGAACATCTCAGGAGTTACAGGATTCCAGAACACGATAAGTCCATCTTCGGTAAGCATCTGAGACTGCAGGGTCACCAATTCGATATTGATAAGGACGTCGACTTACTACACCAAGTCAAATCAGGCCCAAAACAGGAAGTTTTAGAAGAGCTAGAGATCTTCAGACACATAAATAGCACGAGGTTGAACACCCACAACTCAATGATGACAAATTCTTTCCCTCCCACATTTGAATTGCTCAGAAGCTAGACAGAACATAGTCATATTCTCAAAATTCCACATGTAAAAACTAGCCATCAGCCTAATTTTACTACTTGTCACACTAAAGTTTCCACATAATTATCCTCCACCCACCTGCCACTAATTTTCACTCTCTCTCTCAATCTCAACAAATAAATTTACTTACATCCCAATTAAAGTTTAATTTCAAATATCTCGCCTACGTTTTTTTTTTTAATCCCGCCATCTTGCCATATGGTGATAATTTCTGAACGCCCTCGACTGTGTCTTTGAGCTGTCACTGTCACCGAGTTCGGTGGTCATTCGTCATTCCATCAATTCTGTCAATTTCGTACTTAGACTCGTGCCCTCCTTCTTTTATTTATTATAATAATTTTTACTAGGTAGACAGTTTTTAATTTTATTTTTATCTGACTAATTTTTTGAGAAATTTTAATCTAACTGTTTTACCTTTTCTTCATGACATCAAGAGCAGGTTTGGACGTTTCCATTCCTAAACTGCTAAAATAATTAATTTCAGCGTTGAAATAGTTTTTCTTGTGATTCATTCGCCGGATTGGGTTTGTTGTTTCTTAAAAAAGTCCTTTGGTTTGCCTATTATACCGGATAATTTTCTACCTCTTAATTAACACGTGCTCAAGCTAGTTCAAGGGGGTCCTCAGCTCTGTTGGAGTGACCGTTGCTTGTTGTGATTGCTTCAATGCTTATTGGAGGACACTGTTGTCATGGTTAAGGAGACTACTATGAGTAAATAATAAATTTGTCAACTTTTATAATACTTTTACTATTTATGAACACCCAGATGGTCCGACTAAGTTTATACTTACATCTGAATTTTACTTACAGTTGTGAAGTTGGTCTGATGATGGCGAAAGCCGAAACATGTTACCATCGCTACAGTTTTGAATAAAGTCTCAAATTTAAAAAGAGAAGTTAGACTTTTATTGTTGGTTTACTATGTATATCAATTCGTAATTTTTTTTTTCAAAAAAAATCCAGTCTAAAAGGTGATCTAGTTGACTCTATGGCATGGTTATCATTCCGAGATCGCCAGATAGAAGTTATTAGCTTTTAGTAGATATAATGGACACTATAGACAGAACATACAGACGTTATTGCCGTTACACTGATAGTGAGAATAACTAACTAAGTAAATATTAAATAAATTGATTACAAAAATTAATTTATACAATATGAAATTCCTTTAATAAAGGTCTCGACATGGCCAATGCCTGCAAAATTCCGTTGGTGGCCTCTGCCCAAAATTTTGACTTACAAAAATGAGTTTGCAGTCAATAGAGTGATTGCAAAGTTATCAGTTCACTTTATCAGCTGTGGGCGATAAAAGTTGTTCATCTGGAAGGGTTCCATCTATAGTGATACCAAACTCGACCAACCTACTCCCACCACGTAGGGGTAGGGGGCAGCAACTTTGCAATCTTAGATAAGAACCCACGTTTTTATTGCAGATTCGGATTTTACGGGTAAAAATACGTAATAAATTGCTCCCCCCTCCACCTCCATGTAGGTGGGCCGGGTGGTAAATTTGAAATTTCTGGTTATTCTGGTTTTATGTCCAAAAGTACGAAGGATCTGTCTGGATTATATTTTTCGATTCATGATAGATGGCGCTGTAATCGACGAATTTGCTTATTTTTTCCAATTTTACGGGCTTTGTGGGGAATGGCAGCAATTTCCTGCGTGTTTTCGCCCGTAAAATCCGAATCTGCATGCAATAAAAAAGGTTCATTTAAAATTGAAAAGTTGCTGTTCCCCATCCCTAGGGGTAGGTTTGCCGAGTTTGGTATCATTGGATGTCCCCCTTCCTGATGAACAACTTTAATTACCCACTTTTTTGTTCCGATGTCTAGTTTTTGATAAATTTTAATGTCTCGAGATAAAATTGGCACCCTGTATAGAAGATTTATATTCTGGGTTGATTATGGAAACAAAACTATGAATCAGAAAAATAATTTGTTTCCTGATTCGGGGTATTTCTACATCTCTGTGTAAATAAAATTATTCTACTTGGAACAGCATGTATAGGAGAATAAAGAATTCAGCATTGCGAACTCTGCGTCATAAATCCAGCTCTACATACATCAAAGTCCATGCTTAAAGCTACATGGTAGTAAAACATAAGTGCAAGTAAATATTTATTCTAGCTTGACCTGTAGTAGAGTTACTCCATACAGTATAAACATCGACCTCAGAATAACATATTACCCGAACTGACATTTACTTGAAACAGATAGGTACTTGTTTAAAATTTTATTACGTCTAGTAGGGAAACTAGATCAAAAATGTATTTCCTCCATATTCCTAATACGGAAACAAGTTCAAATATAGAAAACCTAAAACCTTCTTGCGCATCAATCGCATAAATAGTGTATTTTTAAGCGATCCAATTTATAAATATTTTCACCGCTTTTTAAATTGGCTTTCTGAAAATTTCCCTAGTCAGGTCATATTAGTGTAGTGGTTAACTGTGAAAATTGCATTTCACTTCGTTTGAAAACGTGCCTTAGAATGGATTTTTAAATTTAACAAAACCAAAATAAATGGTAAAACTGAACAATTTTGCCCCTTTTCCTTTGCCCGCCACTGGCTGACTTTACCTAAAAAATACTATTTTTTACACTACCTTCAATAGAACTGAAAAAGTGAAAAGGGAGCTTTGAAAACTGAAAATTTGGAATTTTAGAGGAATAAACATAATTTAAAAATATTCGAATATCTCCGCCATTTTTCTTATTTGCTTCTTGAAAATTTTCAGAATTAAGGGTTATTAGTATAGTTATCTATTGGAAAAATTTCAGTTCGATTCGTACAAAAATAGAAAAATAGAATAAACGGCTATAGAAATTTAGCCTTTTTTACCCTTTTCCTACCCATGCCACTGGCTTAATAATAAAAAAATGCAAATTTTATTGCAATAACTCAAATTTCAATAACTATTCTTCCAATAATGCTAATTTTGCTTAAAAGTTTTTGTTTCTAACTTGCTTATTTAGAGGTTCAAAATCTATCAATTTTTCCTAAAATTTAAAAGGCAGCCATTTTGGAACGGCTATTCCGATTTTACTCAAGACCGACTACTTGCAGTTATATTACTACAAAAAAAATTTCAGCCCCCTAAATTGAAAACTGCGACCAGAAACCGTGCCTCATGACCGGTTTTTTTTTGGAAATTTGGAGGGACACCCTGTAAAAGTAACAAAACTTTAGGAAAATTATTTTTACGAAAATCAAACGTCATCTCTAAGTTTCACAAGAGTAAAAAATTTCGTTCATTAATCTTGAAAGGTGAAGCTACAGGAGCGTTTTTAAAATTTTAGAGAAATAAACATCATTTAAAAAAAATTCAAATAACTCCGCCATTTTTGTTATTTACTTCTTGGAATTTTTAAGGGCTGGAGGCTATTAGTATAGTTGCGTACTGTGAAAATTTCAATTTAATTCCTTCAAACATGTGCTCATAAATTGTTAGAGAAATTTAGCGATTTTTACCCTTTTCCTACCCACGCCACTGGCTTATTAATAAAAGTAATGCAAATTTTATAACATTAAATCAAATTTCAATTAATTTTACTCCAATCATGTTGATTTAGTTTCAAAGTTATTTTTCCATCTTACTCATACAGGGGTTCAAAAAAAAGCAATTTTTCCAAAAATTCAAATGGCCACCATTTTGAAACGGCTCGGCCGATTTTGCTCAAGTACAATACCAGACCAGTTCTTATATATATCTTACTCCCACAAAAATTTCAGTCCCCTAGATTGAAAACTGCGACCTGAAATGAGATGACAAAAACGGTATATGGGGAATTTTGAAAGGACACCCTGTAGAAGTAACGCGACTTTAGGAATTTTTTTCAACGAAAATCTAACGTCGTTCCAAGGCTTTACAAGGATCCAAAATTTCATTCACTAATCTTGAAAGATAAAGCTACAGGAGCGTTTTTAAAATCGAAATTTCGCGATTTTGGAGAAATATATAAATATATATATAAATATATAAATATATATATATATATATCGTGGGCAGGTGAATTTTGGAAAACCACTTTTTCGTGATCTGGGGGTCATGATCGGTGGACATTTGATGAGTTTGGGTGATTTTCGAAAAGTGATGTCGTCCTCAATAGTGTATTTTTTTATTAAAAAATACACTAATAGAACCTGTATTCTTTAACGAGCGGGAAATGTCTAAGTGAATAATACCTAATATTATTCGCGAGTAGAAGACGATATTTTCTTTACGACTAGAAGACAAACTCATCGAACAGCGGTAAATATTTTTGGATTAGTTCAGTACTTATTATAAACAATCATAATGAGGAAAAGAGGAGAGTTAATGGTTTGGAATCATTTAACTCGATTGATTCAGAATGTCAACTTAGACCTCATAGTGACGCTGCCGGTTACTTGCGGCTTGCTAGAAGGATAGCTTTTTTTTTCAATTAACTTTTTATGACAGACCTGATAGAGCAGCAGCTTCTTTTATAAACTAGCATGCTACCCCCACAAATGTTAGATGTCGTTACTGTCGCCAAGTCACTGACCACTAAATGACTCTTTTCAGACCATCCATCCTTCCAACAAGGAGGAGCCTTGTCAAAAATCTTATTTGTGGCGTATACCACTTACGTTTGAACCGTCGGAGGCGATTGATCTTTTGTTTTTAACTGGAAGATGGCCTTAGACATTTTTGTCTTTTAGCTAACGATTAACGTCGACTACTTTGGACAACTGTATGAGTGGCTGAAAGTCTGATCCTATATCAATTGTGCAATAACGAATATGCACAATTACGAGGTCATAGATTCTTCTGTCATTTGTAAAATAGTAGTGAAAGTAGTGCAGTTTTATGAGCTTATGAGAAAAAAACTCATCCTGTATATCTGCTTTTTAGTTTTTTGCTGTTTCAATTATTGACATTGCATGCGAAGACTACATCGCTGAAACCGCCGCGGTAGATTAAGTTATAAACGCCGGATTTTCAGTAAAGCAGGTTTCCACATGTGCATTTTGAAGCAGCATGTTGCTTGCATCCATATGCCTTTCTGTATTCACAATGCGCATTTATATGAAAAAAAAATGATGCATATGGATTTTGACGCAAGCAACATGATGCTTCGAAATGTGCATGTGGAAACCCAGTGTAAGCTCGGCCGCCGGAGTCAGATCGCCGAGCACTGAGGTCGGATCAGTTGAGGAAGCCAGAGTGTAATGAAAACTGCGGGTTGTGGTTAGCCCCTGCCCAGGTGGAATGTTTATTTTGTACATGTACCTATGTTACGTCCTTGGTGAATAATCGATTCGTATTCTCTAAGACACCACCGTTTCCTACCCCTTCCTATCCCTTTACACATTGGGACGAAGGAAAAGGACACCTGACCGGACAGGACCACACATAGAGAGAAGAGTCGAGGTTTAACATCGAGAGAGGAGAGAGCTCGACCAAGAGTGCCGTTCGTACCAGACTCGTCGATGCTGGTGTTACGAGAACGGGATACCTAGTTCTTTAATTAAATAAGGAAGCGGTATAAAGTAGTGGAACAATCGTGGGTACCTACATAGTGAAGCAGAGTGAACAATAATAATAGTTACAACATCTCGCAAATTAAAACAAGTGCCCCTTTAGTCGGACAAGACACAAGGTCAGTAATTTCGATAATTATTAATTAATTGTGTTCCTGTCAATCATTGACAATTATAGCCTGGTCCTTCCCTAAATTTTGATCCTGTCACCGTGGCAATTCGTCATTACCATCGCGGCATCGAGCCGCATTAATTTAGCCCCTTTCAGGATCGAATCGCGTCGTTAATATTTCGTGTTGCTCTTTGACGCGGAGTTAACATTTTTTTGGTCCCTCCGTAGTCGGATAGGAAAGCTCGTGGAAATATAGTTCATTAATTGGTTGCATCATTTGTTTGAAATTAGTTTCTCACTCACTGTGTTAAGGTAGCCTGTTTGTAGGTCAAAGGATTCGAAATAGTCGATCCAAAGGACGCCAGACGGCATTTTCACCCATTCCACTAATTTTACTCCATTCTCACCTCACTCCACTTCTTCGTTCGTTGCAGGTGTTCGTTTTAAAAACCTCTGTAATAGTTGAAATATTTTCTCTCTGAATTCGCAGGGCAGAATATTGATTTTGTATTCACGGTATACTGGGTACACTCGGTATCTTAAGTATTGTTTTTGGTGAATTCGAATTCAATAATTTATTTTCAACTCGATATTAAATAAGTAACTTTCACTTGGTTAGGTACTTATTTTTGGTATTGCTCATCGTTCGTTGTTGTTGTATTTTTACAGGTTTTTAACGAATAACCCTTTTTCGTTGTTACAGGGAAAATATTGATTTTTGTATTCACGGTATACTTACTGGGTACACTCGGTATCTCAAGTATTGTTTTTTGGTGAATTTCAAAGTCAATTTATTTTCAACTCGTTTTTAAATAAGTAACCTTCACTTGGTTAGGTACTTATTTTTAGTTATTGTTCGTATTTCGTTGTCGTTGTATTTTTTACAGGTGTAAAAAATAACCCTTATTCGTTTATTGCTTTAGTGTTTTGTTGATACTCTTTAGCAAAATGTCCAACACTTTGGTCGGAGCAAACGCTTCTGTTTCGAAGTTTTTGACTCGTTTGAACTCGATTCTGACAGTAGTTTCAGCACCCATTGATGAAAAGTCGCGTTTTATTGTCCTGGCTGCATGCGACAGCGCTTCAGATTTGTACAATCAGGTGCAGGAGGTTGATAGAAATATCCTGATTACGGTTGAGTCGGCAGATAAGAGTGCTTTGGTCGTAGATGTGTCATCGGAGATTTGGAAATCATACTCGGGACTACTTATCGAAGTTGATTCGGTTTATTTTCAGATTAGAGCGGTTCAATTGTCGTTGGAATCGACTCAGGATACGGTGGTGAAATCACGTCATGGTTCGAGTGAATCGTTGAATAGTCGACAGTCTGGTGCTCCCGCACTACCCTCCTCTGCAAGTTCACATGTGAAATTGCCTCGTATCGGTATACCTACTTTTGATGGTTCGTTGAGGATGTGGTCGGTTTATTATGATTTGTTTAGGACTTTGATTCATTCGAATGATTCGTTAGCTCCAATTGAGAAGTTCCAGTATTTAGTTTCGACTTTGTCAAAGGAACCTCTTACCCTTGTCAAACATTTACCACTGACAGATGACAATTATGTGATAGCTTTCGATACTCTTGTCCAAAGGTATCAGAATGAGCGAGTACTTGCGACGTGTTATTGGCAGTCGATTTGTAATGCTCCCAAAATAACGGATTCTGATTCCTCACAATCGCTTCGTGAATTGTTGAATACCTTTTCGGAAAATATTACAGCTTTGGGTCAGGTCTCAGGCGTCTCTCTCTGGGATTTCACTTTGTTCAACTGGTTGCTACAGAAATTGGATAACGCTACTCGAAAGCGTTTCGAACTCCAATTTGCATCTGAAGAGTTTCCATCATATCAGGATTTGCACAAGTTTTTGTCGTCACAGTGTCGTGCATTAGAATCATCTTTGGGGAATGACCTATCTCCGTCTGCAGTCGTTGGTAAGCGGAGTAGCGTCAAGTCTGGTGGAAAAGTGGAATCGAGGAATTCACATGCATTTTTGTCAACGTCGAGTGCGTCTTCATCGAAGCAGTCGTGCTTCCATTGTAATGGAGAACACCCGATCTCGAATTGTCGTTCTTTTTTGAAGTTGGACCCGCGCAAGCGTTTTGAGGCTGTGAAGGCAGCGCGCTTGTGCCTAAATTGTTTTGGCCCTTCACACTTGGTGAAGCAGTGCCCCTCTTCTCATTCGTGTAAGGAGTGTGCAGGTCGGCACCACTCTTTATTACATTTCGTTAAACTTAGTAATTCGGATGGAGCAGCTTCTCATCGAGTTGAGCCGCCTCCAGTCGCATCCACGGTTGCCATGTCTTCTCTCCCATCCTTTCAGGATGTTCGTTCTCGTTCTCGTAGCAATACTACGGTTCTTTTAGCAACCGCATGTATTGAAGTTCAAGACAAGTGGGGCAACTATCAAGTGGTTCGTTCTTTAATTGACTCTGGCAGTCAGTCGTCTTTTATTACTGATCGGTGCCGCAAGCGTTTGGGCTTGCACTTGAATCGATCATCAACACCTATTTCTTGTTTGGGTCACGTGACCTTGGGATCGGCCCAGGGATCATCTGATTGCATTATTCGTCCCG
This sequence comes from Malachius bipustulatus, assembly GCA_910589415.1. Classification (NCBI taxonomy): domain Eukaryota; kingdom Metazoa; phylum Arthropoda; class Insecta; order Coleoptera; family Melyridae; genus Malachius; species Malachius bipustulatus. The sequence goes on from OU342633.1 coordinate 50,610,219, forward strand.
TTGGGGTACCATCACCTACTTTTAAAGTAAGTACTTTGGTCTTGCCCAATATTTGTGGAAAACTTCCCAGTGTTGACATTTCGCCATCGAAGGCGCTTGATAATTTGAAGTTAGCGGATCCTAATTGGTACACGCCTGGTTCTGTCGATGTTTTGCTAGGAGCTGACATCTTTCCCAATATTGTTCATGGTGGTTATTTGTCGGGCAGTGATAACTGTCCAGCCGCAATGAACACGACGTTTGGTTGGGTTCTTTTGGGAACCATTTCGTCGAAGGTTGCGGGCGAGGTTCAAGCTTGTTTTGCGTCGGTAGATTCGACCCTTGAAGAGACTCTTAAGGCATTTTGGAGAGTTGAGGAGGTGCCTTCAGTTGAGGTTTGCTCTAATGAGGAACAAGAGGCTGAGTCGTTGTTCGTTGAGTCTCATTATCGAGAAGAATCAGGTCGTTTTGGGGTATTGTTGCCATTTAAGGATAGCAAAGAGTTGCCTATCTTTAATGATTCGTTGAATGTCGCAGATCGTCGTTTGCTCGCTTTGGAGAGACGATTGTCGAGGTTGCCTCACATTAGAGACATGTATGTAGAGTTTATGAAAGATTATTTGGAGGCTGGGCACATGTCGTTGGTGCCATTGGAGTCGGAATCTGCAAACTCTTATTACATTCCGCATCATTGCGTTTTTGAAGACCCTGGAGTTTCGATGTCTTCTGATGTGTCTTCACTCGCCCCAGTATCGTCGAAAATTCGTGTCGTTAGGTTCTTGTTACAACTAGGTCAAGAAAATTCAAAGAAGTTTCCTCTCACTTCGAAAGCCATTCGTCTCGGGCTTTATGTCGATGATCTTGCCATTGGGGCAAATCAAATCGAGGAAACCTTGGAGTTGAGAAATCAGCTCATTTCGCTATTGCAATTGGGACAATTTGAGTTGCGGAAATGGTCTGCTAACAATCCACAATTGCTTCAGGATCTGCCGGTTGAACATTGTCAACAGCAGTCATCCAACTTTGATTCGGAATCGGACTTTTCGGTGAAAATTCTTGGCCTTCAGTGGCAATCGGCTACTGATTCGTTTTCGTTCATGGTTAAGTCCATAGATTCACCTTGTACTAAGAGAAGCATTCTCTCAGAAGTCGCTAAGATCTATGACCCGTTGGGTTTCTTGTGCCCATTGACCTTTATGGCAAAACGAGTCATTCAACATTTGTGGTATCTCGGGCTGGATTGGGATGAAGATCCACCAGCTGATGTTGTCGAAAAGTGGAATCGATATAAGTCCACTCTTCATGTTTTATCCAAGTTGACAATCCCTAGGTGCTTGGTTCCCGAAGGATCTTTCGTGTCGTGTCAGCTGCACGCATTTTGTGATGCGTCGACTGCAGGTTATGCGGGTGTGGTGTATTATCGTTTCGAGGACGCCGATGGCAATGTGCAGGTTCGTTTCGTTACTGCCAAGTCTCGTGTTGCTCCGCTCAAACCACTCTCCGTTCCACGGCTGGAATTGTGTGCCGCAGTCTTACTATCAGATCTCGTTTCGTTCGTCCTTGAACAAGGTCCTCAATCCATTGTTGTTGATAAGGTTTTCGCTTGGAGTGACTCTTCGGTCGCTCTATCCTGGATCAAGTCGTCTCCACATCGGTGGAAGACTTTTGTTTCGAATCGTGTCGTCCACATTCAGGATCGAATTCCTCCGGATTGTTGGAATCATGTACGTTCAGGTGACAACCCAGCGGACGTCGCGTCTCGGGGCTTGTTACCAGAGGAGTTAGTCGGGGCTTCCGCATGGTGGGCGGGGCCTGAATTCCTCAGATTGCCGCTGGAATCTTGGCCAGCACTCTTTCCCATTGCTCCCACTTCTGATGTTGAACTGGAGAAAAGGAATATTGTTTTGTTCGCTACGATAGAGATTTCGGATGTCGATGTTTTGTTGAAAAGATTTTCTTCTTTGAGGAAAATTCAGGGTATTATCGCTCGTTGTTTTCGTTTCACTAACAATTGTCGTGCTGTCAATAGGACCACTGGTGCATTGAGTGTCTCTGAGTTGCATGCTGCTCTCATGCACATTGTTAGAATTGTTCAATCTTCGGTCTTCTCTTCGGAATTGGAGAAAATTCGCTCTGGTAAACCATGTGCCAAGTACTTGCAGTCTTTGTCGCCCTTTATTGATGATTTCGGTATTTTGCGAGTCGGGGGTCGACTGTTGCATTCGGGTTTAGCATTCGACGCTAAATATCCCGCATTGTTGCCAGGAAGGCATAGGTTGGTTGAACTTTTGATTGATCAGATACATCGAGGTAATTTGCACCCAGGAGTGAACACTACTCATTATCTCCTTCAACAAATTTTTTGGATCCTGTCTGCTCGTAGGGTCATTCGTAGTTATTTGTCGAAATGCAATCGTTGCTTTCGCACTCGTCCCCTCTCGTTGGAGCCTCCCATGGGGAATTTACCTGTCGCTCGTGTCTCCCAATTGAAGCCTTTTAGTTGTGTCGGGGTCGATTATGGGGGACCCTTTCCTATTGTCTTGTCGAGGTATAGGGGTGTCAAAACTTCTAAAGCCTATTTATGTTTGTTCGTATGTTTCGCGACTCGCGCGATTCATCTCGAGATCGCTTCTGATTTATCGTCAGAGACTTTGAAATGGGCTCTAGGAAGAATTGTTTCTCTGCACCCTGGTGCGGATGGTGTCGCCAGGGTTGCCTCGGTTCGTACGACCAAAGGTCTTTGTAAACGACCTCTGGTCAAACTTTGCCCGTTACCTAACCAGTAACGGACTCAGGGAATTTCGTCCCTGACTTGTCGTTTCGTTTCGTTTCGTTTTTGTTATTGTCGTTAGTTTCGTTTTCGTTAGTTTCGCTTTTGGTTCAATTTTCTGATAGCGGAAAATTCCTCCGGTAATTTTGGTGGGCGGTATGTTACGTCCTTGGTGAATAATCGATTCGTATTCTCTAAGACACCACCGTTTCCTACCCCTTCCTATCCCTTTACACATTGGGACGAAGGAAAAGGACACCTGACCGGACAGGACCACACATAGAGAGAAGAGTCGAGGTTTAACATCGAGAGAGGAGAGAGCTCGACCAAGAGTGCCGTTCGTACCAGACTCGTCGATGCTGGTGTTACGAGAACGGGATACCTAGTTCTTTAATTAAATAAGGAAGCGGTATAAAGTAGTGGAACAATCGTGGGTACCTACATAGTGAAGCAGAGTGAACAATAATAATAGTTACAACATCTCGCAAATTAAAACAAGTGCCCCTTTAGTCGGACAAGACACAAGGTCAGTAATTTCGATAATTATTAATTAATTGTGTTCCTGTCAATCATTGGCAATTATAGCCTGGTCCTTCCCTAAATTTTGATCCTGTCACCGTGGCAATTCGTCATTACCATCGCGGCATCGAGCCGCATTAATTTAGCCCCTTTCAGGATCGAATCGCGTCGTTAATATTTCGTGTTGCTCTTTGACGCGGAGTTAACAACCTATGATGTACATTATTCCTCAGATAAAATCAGCAACATAATGAACGTTTTATTATTAAATAGTGAGTTGAGAAAAATTAATTTCGAATTTTGTGCATTATTCTTAATCAGTAAGGCGTGGACTAAAAATTCTGGTAATGGCAATTGACGTATCTTATGGATAAAAAGGTGGGTTGTTTCCCGGGTATCAGAAAGTTATTGCTCGGCTATAAAATAAATATAGTTTCATCTTAATTCAAATCAATTCAAATCAACTCCTAAATGTAAAGTTTTTGCAGTTTCGAAAATATAATGAGAGAAAAATTATTTGTCTCACAATTAATTAGGTATACAGAGGTGTCCGATAAGGTGTCCCTAAACGGAGATACAGAGCCCCACAAGGGTACCCCATAACAATTCACTTTTTGGGCTCTACCTTTTGAATCGACTTGTATAATTCGATGAAATTTTAATATTTTATAGAGGTCATAAGGAGTCATTGAGCCATATCAGAGTACATGTTTGACGTCGTTAGGGAAGTCAGGAACGGACTTACCACCACATTCAAAGGGTCAAAGATTCGACAGTTGTTATTTTAGAGAGCTGAAAACTTATTTTTTAAATACACTGGTCATTCGTCTTTAAAAAAGGTAGGTATACTCTTAATTTATTTCCATTCCAGAAAACTGGCGGTTTTCGATGTAAATTGGTTTTAAAGTATGCGAAACATACAAAAGTTAATAATGCTCAACACAAACAGTAGTGGGGTAGATCTAAATTTCAACACTCAAACAAATTCAAACTTGGCCTAGCGTTTTTTCTTAAATTTTTTTTGGTTCGGTCAAATTTTTAGTACCCTTATTATGTAGCCGAGTTGGCGTAGTCTCAGAGGTAGGGAGGGGGGAGACTCAAGCTATAAAAACGGGGGAAACGGTTTTTTTCCCTCAAGTAAGCTGCATGTGAGTCGTCGGTCTAAAAAAAATTCCGGTAAAACAGCGAAATCTGGTGAGAGCTCACAATCTGGTGTGGCGCAATCGCGAATCCGTCATTACTCATAATAGAGATATAGCAGTTTTGGTGCTCAGTTTTTTTTACCAAAACGGAAGTCACCGGGAGTAACAAACGGAGTTGGAGGCATAGTTCAGAGAAAGGCTACTGGGGCGAAATAATTCACTCCTGTAAATTCATGTTTCCCTAGCGTTTCGGCCAATTTTTGTGCGGATCGATGTATTAGGGGTGAAGGGGAGGGGGAGGGAAAACCTAAAACACGAGTATTCGGACATAAATCCCACAGTCTATGCCTTATATATAGCGCAGGAAAAAACTAAGTTTCTTGGATTGGCCTATCGATTGATTTTTTTTTCAAAAATAAGCAAATGGCGGCCAAAACAAAAAATGTAAAAAAATTATTTCATGGAGGTAAAGATTTTTTTTCCATTTGTGTTAAAAATTATCAATCGACAGATTCAAGAAAATTAGGTTTTATGTGCGCCATATTGGGCAAAAACTGTGAGAGTTATGTACGAATCCGTATGTAATTCGTACAAAAATTGGCCGAAACTCGAAAATGTTGGCCGAAATTGGCAAACATTATTTTACAGGAGTGAATTTTTCCGCCCCTCTAAACCCATTGCCTCTCCCTGGATTATGCCTTCAACTCCGTCCGTTACTACCGGTGACTCCCGTTTTGGACCGGTGACTGCCGTTTTGGCAAAAAAAAAACTAAGAACCAAAACGGCGATATATCGCAATAAGTAATGGACGGATTCGCGATTGCGCCACACCAGGTTGTGCGCACTCGCGAGATCTTGGTGTTATATCAATAATTATAACAGCTCAGATTTTATTTTAGATTACTATCAGCACAAAACTACACAGTTTGGCCCTCATTTAACCGACTTCATATCTCTTAAGATAACTGAGATCAGCATACATTTTCTTTAAAAACAGCACCCTGTATACAATACGTAATGCAGGGTCTGAAATTAAAAATATGAATATCATTACCTACATAATTTATAGATCATTTTACATAATTTTTTGCATCTCTGAATAAAATATTGAATGAAGTACAAGTACCTAGATGTCCAGGATATTTTGTTTATCACTGCTTATTAAATATAAGTACAGTATAATAATATCACACTTTAATATCGACAACTCCGTTTCATGTAAAATATAATAGTTTGCAAACAAGAACATGAAAATTCTTTGATCTTGTAGACAGCTATTGAACATATTGTCCCTGGATATTTGCTGAAGACGTGTATCGTAGAATCCACGTGAGTCCATAAAAGAAAATCCAATAACGATGTTTACACGTTGTTTACATTGTGAAAAGCGCAAGCAACAAATATATTCTATGATCCATATTTTAAAAATATTCATTAAACGCCAAGTAAACGATCGCTCAGAAACGATGAGGTCAGCCAGGCCGTGAATAGTTGTTGTTATCATAGTTTATTACACATGAGCTCGGTCAAAGGGTATACCTTGACTGACTTTATATAACTGTAATATAAATATGGTTCAACCCTTCACTGTGAAATAAACCAGGCCAACCTGCGAGATAACATAAGAAAATTATTTGAGAAATGCTGAGGTAGAAGAAATTATGCCTCCACCTGTAAAAATATCAAATTTCCTTTAAATAATTCGCTAAAACATAATAAAAATAATTTTTTGTGTACTGACTGAATAATATCAGCTTGTATCAAAAATTCATTATGATATAAGAAAAAACTCAAATCGAGTGGCTGAATAGGATGGATGACAGCATGTAACCCTTTAGGACTCTTACGCATAATCTTTAGGTATGTTTCCACCAAAGGAACATTGAGGAACTTTTATGTAGCCACAAGTTTCGTCTTGTTTCTATAAACAAGAAACTTTCAGGAACATACATAAACTTATCGTTTCCTCTGAAGCAACTAAGTCGCCGGAAGTCGCTTGTTGTTTGTGGCAACAGCAACTTAGAGCAACACCGTGCTTCCACTGAGCCCAGTAGTGTTTCCATTGACGTGGAAGTGTAAATTAAAACGTTTACTGTGTTTATAATTATTTTAGAGTAGAACATGGAGAGAAAAAATGAAACTGCATTAGCAGCGGCGGCATACATTGTATTATCTACCAAAAAGCGGCGGAAAAGAAAACATAAATGCTGGGTAAAGCTGCAAGAAAGAGATGACTTTGGTGTAGCACAGTTGCTTAGCGACCTCAAGAAAGAAGATTTATGCTCGGGAAGAATAACCAATGGTAGTGTTCAAAATTTCAAAAAATGTTTTTATTTTCCGCTCAACTTCTGCTACATTTTTTCCTGTTTTTTTCTGCCAGTGTAACCTACGCATCATGTTTTGTATTCCTGCATTCTTTGCGTTCCACAAACACCCATGCAACTTGTAATTATCAATTAATTCAACAACTAATTCGTTTGACCACGCAGTAGACGGTGGCATTATTTTTACACTTCCAAAGTTCAAGACAGTCATCAAGACACTAAGCGCAGCACGTGTCATAAAGTTTACTAAAAAAAAATTCTAAATAATGTTCCTTATTATTCGTTTCCACCGAGACGGCGACAAGCAGCAACTTGTTTCTGTTTCCCTATGTTGCTGATTTTCCTTTGAAGTTTACCGCTCAAAATGGAAACCGGCGACAAGAAGGAACAATCTGAAATTGGAACAGAAACCGAGTGGAACATTCAGAAACTTTGTGGAACATTTTCGAAAAAAGGAAACAGAAACATAAAAGTTCCTCAATGTTCCTTTGGTGGAAGCATACCTTTTGACTCATCTGACCTTTCTCTTCCTACTCTTAATTTGCTTTCTCATTCTAGTGAAGGTTGGCTATTATTCGCGTGTATCTCCTTTTTCTGTTTCTGATTTTTGACAAATGCTCAAATGCCTTTCGTTATCCAGGAAACAGGCAAAACATCGACAGAGACAGGCTGAAAATATAGCCACCAACATCTCCCAATTATTATTATTATTCATGTTTTCTAGGATATTTTTATGGACCTGGCCTGATTTGAAGGGCGATAGCCTCTTCGGCCATGTAATAAAGGTGGATAACAAACAATATTTTGGAGTATCGCCACTCGTGGAATCAAATTGAACATCACAATGTTGAGAAATATGTCTTCTTGAACCAGTTTTAATAACTCCGAATCTGTCTAATCAGAGTTTCTTGAGTCTGTATAGTAAGACGAATTGCTGTTTTCTATTTTCTGCGAATTTTAGAAGATATCGGGACTCTTGACATTACATTGAACATATTAACTATATTTGTAAGATTATAAAATATAGAATATTTTGAATTTATTCATTGTAAATTATTTATTATTATACAGGGTGCACCATGTATTCTCACCACCTTCTCTATATTATTATTATATTGCTATCTCCTAACGGTAACGGATACAGGGTCGGTTAAACAAGTCCAAAGGAGCGTAGTTTTGTGGTCATCTCGATTCCGTCGAGACATACAAGATATCTGTGACCGTTCCTGAAATATCCTGAAAAAACTGAAAAATCGAGATCTCTTATTTTTTCCATATCTTTTTTTATTATTAAAGATTAATGAATAATTTTTTGTGGGCTTACATAAGTCGGCAAGAGCTACCCATCTGACATTTCAAAAACTTTCAAAGCCGACTAGATCCCAGAATTTTCATAGTTGATTTTCATTTTTCTTATGGCCACCATAGTGTTTTTTTATGTTGTTCGGTACAAAAAAAATCATAAAAACCAAAAATTGTTAAACTTCAAAAAATAAATTAAAAAAAATTTTATTCTTCTTTTTTCTTTACAAAAACGACACATTTTTATACTGAATTTCATAGATAAATTAAAAAACCATAAGGCAAGCACTATTTTGGCGTATTTTACAAATGTTGACGTTTTTCGACGATTTTTTATTAGGTTTTTCTTTGAAAAATTAAGAATAAAAATTTAAAAAAAAATTTTTGAAGCTTATTAATTTTTGGTTTCCATTATTTTTTTCATATCGAACGACATAAAAAAATAATATGGCGGCCATAAGAAAAACGAAAGTTGACTGTGAAAACTCATGGATCTAGTAGGCCTTGAAAATTTTTGAAATGTCAGATGGATAGCTCTTAACGGCTTATGTAAGCCTGCAAAAAATTATTTATTAATTTCCAATAATAAAAAAGATATGATGAAAATAAGAAATCCCGATTTTTCAGTTTTTTCAGGATATTTCAGGAACGGTCACAGATATCTTGCATGTTTTGACGAATTCGAGATGGCCAAAAAACTGCGCATCTTTTCTCTAATTTAAGCGACCCGGTATCTCTTAGCATTCAGGAGATAGCAATATAGAGAATGATACATGGTGTACCCTGTATATGTTTTCCAGAACCAGTTTTAATAACTGAGAATGTGTTTTATCGGGTTCAGGAGTCCTAGAAATCTCCGAGAGATGAATTGTGTTTTCTAATTCTTACCAATTTTTGGGAATATTGCCATTCTCGAGTCAGATTGAGCATCTTAGATCGTTGAGCAATGTGTCTAGTGGAAGAAGTTGATGTTGATGTAATAACTTGGAATATGTCAGAAAGCTGATAGGCTGATCCATATTCCTCCTGAAAGCTATTATGATATGGTTGCACTATCACTTTATCCACGTTCTATTTTTAGACAAGCCAGCTGCTTATATTTTATCTCTTTGTGCATAACGAACGAGTCATGGTTGGTTTTCGCTCTTTTTCACTCTTCTTTTCCTTGTTTGATTTTTTCTTTATTATTTCTCGTTGACGCACATACTCGTGGAAGTCATCGAAGTGATCGCCAGTCATAGAAAACTTCCTAATGATTAGTTTCACTTGTAAATCGACGCCTAAATATCAAAATTCTATGACATGGAAGTGTTGTAGATGCTATCTGAATCTTTTGCGAGAAAACATCACTATTATGACCAACATGTCTCCACATCGGGAGAATTTGGGAGATGACTGGAATTGAACCGTTAATTTTTATGTTTTATGGAAAATAGAGCAAAACAGTGTATATTATTAATGTTAGTGGGGAATACAATTAATATTAATGTACCTAGCTAATAATTTTTTTACACAGCAAAAAATTTCCAACACTAGAAGAACACTACTCCGAGTTTATATAGGTCCCTCTAGAAGTGTAAATATTTTAACACTAGAAATAGTGTAAATGTTAGTGTCATGAATACACTAGGGTAGTGTTAAATTGCGGCCCAAAATTTACACTGTGTAGTGAAAATATATTCATCGCAGTGTAATTTTCACTAGGTATTAGTGTAAAAATACCAAAAATAGAGTCACCCACAGTGTTTAATTCAAGGTCATAGTTACACTACTCGGGTTATCTTATTCACTGCAAGTGTAATTACGTAACTGTACAGTGTAATTTCCACTAGGCCTTAGTGTAAAAATTTCAAAATAAAAGTTCACTTACAGTGCTCAATTACACTATTAGGTACTGTTTTATTATTCACTAGAAGTGTTATCCAGGTAACGCGGCATATTCCAAAAAAAAAAGCAAAATATATAGCTTAAAAAATTTATTAAAAATAAAAAAATGTACAGAAAAATCAACATTGGTTAAATTATTTATTAATAAACAAAAACATAAAACACCTTCTAACGTAACACAGGTTCTCAGGTATACAGACTCAGTTTTGTAACTTGTAACTCTGAAATTCCAGTAATAAGCACTATACTTACGTAAAAAATGTCATGGATTAAAATAATTTGAGATGGGTGATAAGCTGACAAGTTAGTGCTCAAATTAATCCCCTTCCTTTCCTCCTTCTTTCAGGTGTGGTAGCTTTGAAATTTTAAATAAGAATAACCCTTATTTCCATGTTCTGGCATAGTGATGAAAATCCGTCGGGCTTTTCTGATTTTTATTTTATTTTATTCATGATAGATGTATAGTCGACGAAATGATTTTTTTCGATTTGTCTTGCAGCGAAATCGAATGAAGAAAATTCATGAATCATGAAACTATACATATTTGTAGCAGTAACATTCTTCACTTATTCAACACATTCATGTGTATGAATGCAACTGTTGAAGAACTGATAGGCTCCTATGGTAGATAAAGAATTAGTATGATAAATAATAGTTTGGGAAACAAAACCATAACTTACCTGATTACTTTAAACTATTGTTGCAGCTCACTAAATTAGACGCACGCTTTACTTACCCTACACTACGCCAACCGTGGAAAAGAATGAAAAGATGATGAAACTGCATTGCGTAGATGACACGATCATGTAACGCGCATGTTCTTTTGGAACTTTTACACTACCTGTGTTTTTTCCATAGCCGCTAGTGCTGTTTGTCACTCAAGTAGTAAGGAAAAACACTGGGAGAGTTTTCTTTACATCGCAAAGCTTTTGCTTCGGTATATTTTACTGGTCTAGAGTTTTTGTACACTACTAAAAATCAGTGTAAAAATTGAGTGTAATTTAACACTAAAAATTAACTCTAAATTAACACTACAATTTTTACCGGAACACTAGAAAATTTACACGGGCGAAATTTTTTACTGTGTAAAGCATCATCAACTTATACAACATACATGTTCACGTTTATTAGAAATTCTGATATTCCATACTCGATTCAGCTACTTCGTCATATGCCTGAACATTGAGGTAGTGAAGTGGCGCGGAGTGATGTCCCAGGCTCTCGTCCGTAAAGTATATTATGTGCGCCTTTGAATGAAGAATATAGAGGTACTCGAGTACCTGTCACTCATGCAATATGTCGCGCACTCTTCCCTGAAAGCCGTTACAGGGGCCGATACAACGTTTAGTTTTCTATTCCGGGCTCATTCACTCATGTAATTACCTGTTTGATTATATAAATTGACTATAATCAATTATAATTCATCAAGCAGTGTCAACAAGTCTTTGTATTCTCAAGGAGGTATAATGGTAACGCACGGAGCGAAAAGGCATGGAAATATGAATAATAACAACGTTATCCTTTTTGTGTGCAGTCGAATGATTAAAATTCATTGAAACGTAATTGGGTTTAGTATTTGATATGCACTTAATCAATTTCAAGGGGTGGGTATTGAGATACGGGAGTCCTTTTGGAAAAAATTTTATCGCGTACAAGATGTTATATCTTGTAAACAAAATCTTATTTATAACAGATTTTGTGCAGCCTCATTTGATTGAAAAATAATTTCTTGTATTTTAGGTATACTTAGACACAAAACACAAAATAATAATTATACATAGATCTGCCGCTCTGCGAATAAACTATGACGTTACTCTAGTAGGTGCATGGTGTCAACAAGCTTAAGGAAGCGGTCGACGTCGGGCTATGTAGTTCAGCGTGCAGCGTCTCGTGGAGAACTCGGTACACTTGCGATCGTGCCGCTCACTAGAACTTGCACTGTCCTTCGTTGGCCAGCTTGCAGTAATGTGCAAGATTATGGCAAACGGTAAATATTGACCCGATACGACACTTTATTTCACTCGTTTTTACTTTATGCACTTCATGATAATCATACATTTTATGAACTAAGAAATGTCCAAAAAAGTGCATTTTATGAATTAGTCGTAGACGAAATATAAAACAATACATAAAAACATTTTATGTCTGTTTAAAAAAAAACAAACCAATACTAGTACAAAGGTCCAAAGTACGAAAATACTAAAGTAACAAGCATACCAAGTCATGCACACGGACAATCGCCGAGCGTATTCGAATTTCAACATCACGCCTGTATGCACTCATGGAAAAAAATTGAGATCGAGCAGTTTTACTTTGTCTGGCAATTTATTATACAGTTTAGGTCCATAAAAACTTGTAGCGTTTTTACTTGATGTCAGCCGCATATAATCAAAACGAATACTGCCTGAGTTTCTTGTCTCATAAGAGTGAAAATCGTCAGAAAACTTATATCCGCCACATTTGTTGTGTATGTAAGTCAAACAGGAGTAAACGTACAAAGGTGGTAGAGTTAGTTGTCTCAGCTCTCTGAATTACTAACGGCATCCTAAAACACAAGCTCGTCATCACTCGCAGAATCCTTGTTTGTAGCCCGAATGTACGCTTCGCAGAAGGCGCATGACCCCAGCTCTTCAAACCGTAAGTCATCTGTATTTTTTTACAAGCTATTCGGGACATTATGTTTATGGCTACTTTTAAGTCTTAGGAAAGTCTTGCCTCAATTGGTAAGGTCCTGCTACAAAAACCTGGCTCACCCTGTATGAGAATCTACTGGAATACGACAGGGTATATATAGAGAATAATTTAGAGCTCATCTACAATAATTCAGAATCTGTAGAATATAAAAAAAAATGGTGGAACATGGAGGGTGGATGATGTAATTAGCACATGTCGCACCTAATCCCCCAATTGGACACCTTTATTGCATTTTAAATTGTATGTTATGTATCTTAAGGGAAAAAAAAAGATTTTTAGAGATATTGCAGCCTTTTGGAGTATTTGGATTTGATCCTTTGGCATATTTTGCTGACTTGGTCTATATAGTTAATCGGATGATGATATTTTTTATGGTTATCGATTTGATATCAGAAAAAGCAGTAAAAAAAGTCGTGAAATCTGCCATGATGTGTATAAAGCTAGTAGAAGAGTAAAAGCTATGTAGTTGCTTTAAATAATACAGCAGCGGCAGCAGGACCCTTACACAAACGTGCATTGTTGATTGAAGTGACTGTCGCCGAGGGATTTCTGTTTATATTGTTCTCCCGTTTGACACACTTCTGACAGCATAAAACCACATTCATTTAATGACTTCGTTCCCGACTCTATTTTCCATATTCGCCGACGATTTCAGGATTTCACTTTCCGGCATCTCTTGTATCCCAATCTCCTGAATTCATTTGCTGTCTGTTCTTGAATAACAAATACCTACCCGTCTGATTTATTCTCCATATTTCATAGATTAGAGATCGAAATCCTTGAAAGTTCTATTATTCTTTTTTTCCTTCTTGTTATTATTTTTCGGAATCATTGAACTCATATTATATCCGGATGAAATTGAGGAATTTATATTCATAAACGTATTTATCAAATTGATTGAGGCGGAAACGATTTCACTGCTCCTTTCATCTTCTCAACGACATTGAAATTTGTTTTATGATTGGATTGCCTTAAACTTTTCTCGGATATTTTTAAGCAAGAACCACTTGGGTTAAATGTTCAATAAAAAGTATAATGCACAAAAATTACAAGGAAAATAGGAAAATATCAGAATCCTGCCGCTCTTCAATTGGTAGAATGATAACCAGAAAGTTAATCCGTTAATACCATCCAAATTTACCAAATTTGGATTAACTCGATTACAGCATGTTACAGACAAAATATACATGGAGGGAAAAAGCAGCAACTTCCTACGTAATTTAAGACTTAAAATCCGAATCTTCAATAAAAAATAAGGGTTCCTATTTAAGATTCCAAAGTTACCCCCTCCCATCCCTAGGCAGTGGTGGTTGGGGGGTCAAGTTTAGTATCATATTGGATGTGCCCCTTTCAGACGAACAACTTTCATGGGCGACTTGTTTTGATCCGTTGCGTAGCTATGGATATATTACCTTGTCTCCAGATAAACTGAGCATTCTGTCATAAACAACCTTGTATATAGACAAGCTGGAAAAGTCTGAACTCAACAGGTAAGAAATCATTAATTTGGTTATACGGTAAGATTTGGGGGTAGTGGTACGAAGCTAAATAAAAAATTAAGGAATTCGTGGTAGAACTGATGAAAAATTTCTTGATCCAAAAAACCTTAACTGCCAGTTTTTGTGTTCTGTTAAGCTAAGACTTGAAACGGTCTACAAAAACGTTTCCCAAATTGCTTTCGCTGAAGGTAGCTTATGGTTACCAAATTAACATGAAAACAATAAAATTATCCGAATTATTATTATTTTTTTTAAGCTGCTTCAACGGCTGAGGGTTATTTGTAGCTTATTTATGTTCTAAATCGCATCGTAGGAACCAGTCTCTTTTAGGAAACTAAATATGCGATCAAATTGGTTTGGGTCGGCCAGGATGACATTGCAGAGTTCGGTTCTGTATTTGGATCTTGATAGCTGTGGTGTTGGTCATGAGATGAAGATGTGGTGGATCGTGAGTCGAGAAAAGTTTTTATTGACAGGAATAGAGATGCTGTCCAACATAGAGAGGATAAAAGATTTGCGAAAAGATTGGTTGAGGTTCCAATTGTCTTGTCTGATTTGGAAACTTTTTGTTCTTTTGCGAGCTTTAAGGTCGCTGAAGGAATGAAACGTTGCGTTATGCGGAGAACCCTGTATGCGGCCGCTGATTTTTCTAACGCGTCTGCTCGCTCATTACCTTTGATGTCTACAAGGGAAGGGGTATATAGAAAGACGGCGCTCTATATTTGGGCATTCTCTAAGTTTAGATCTTGCTTGAAAAAGAGGCTTTTGGGGAAAACAGAGTTGATGGTTTGAAGAGCACTAAGATAATCAGATAATGAAGTGATGCTGGGGGGTGAAGATAAAATGTTCAATAGCAAGAACGATGGCGTAGGACTGACTCGGCTGAAAACACGTTGAATAGACTGGGAAGGCGTGCAGCCGTTGGTTCGAGTTGTTTTTATTGAACAGAAGACTTTGTCATCGGACATAGATCCCTCTGTGTATAGATAACTTAAAAATTCGGGTAGCGGGAAATTGCGGCTCCGAAAAATTGCGCAAAAACCTGCAGGTTGTGAACTTATCGAGTCTTGAGAGTTATAGGTAATAATAATGTTTATTGCATCGCCTCATACCACATACATGTAAATACATACAATAATATACAACAAATAAACGATAGTTAGATAACTTACATGATGTGCCAAATAGGGTGCAAAAGGCACTGGTTCAGTCGCCTCTTTTGAGGTTTCTGGTCTTCCACCAACCCCTGAATCTTAACCTAATCCCAACACAATAATGATCCCTATCATATAAACTATAAAAAACGACCCTAAACTAAACAAAAGGAAGAATATGAAAATATAAACGTAATTTAATGTATTATAATGAGAAACTAAAACTAAATACATACAACACCCTCAAGGACCGGAGGACGCTACCCACATGAGTTATACCACATATCGCATTGCCTATCAAATAACAAGTTCAATATTCGTCAGAATTTCCCGTAGCAACGACGTATGACAATGAGATTCCGCCACATGGAGTAAATGAATCGACCCAGCGTATCCGTGAGTTCCGTGACTATATGAAGGAGATGGACTATAAAGCTCTTTTAGAAAAATTGCCGGAGGGCGGCGGGCTGTGCTCATTGTTAATGCACAAGCCTTTTTTTGTGTTTAATTTTGAATTTGAGAGCGCTAAGCAATTTATAGTCGGTGGGAATATTGTTATACAAACTGAATGCCAGGTACGTGAATGATTTTTTAAAAATTTGAGTTCTGTGTTTGGGACAGTGAATAAGATTTTTGCGCCTGACATTCAGATTATGTATGTCAGTTCTGAATTTGATCTTCCTGTAAAGATAGCTTGGTTTTTTTTCGATTAGTACTTTATGTATTAGGACAACAGTGTGATGACGCAGCCTGTTGTACATGTTGAGCCAGTTAGCCGACTTCAATTTGTGGGAAATTCGGTCGTATTTTCTGATCAAATAAATGAATCTCAGACAGGAATTTTGAATTTTTTTGAATT
Organism: Malachius bipustulatus; assembly: GCA_910589415.1. NCBI lineage: Eukaryota > Metazoa > Arthropoda > Insecta > Coleoptera > Melyridae > Malachius > Malachius bipustulatus. The sequence continues at coordinate 50,626,348 of OU342633.1, forward strand.
TAGGGGGAGTCGTGGTGTGGTCCAGGGAGGAAGGGGGAATGATGTGTGGATTTGACACAAAAATAGTTTTATAACGCGGTTGGAACATAACTTGGGGTAGTTGGAATTTGATGATATGCTGGAGGCGTAGTTTAGCGATAAGATTAATTACAAGCATTCTATAGATCATCTTCGGGCGATACATAAATCTCAATAAAATATTTCATTGAGTACGTGATTGCAAGCAAAATTTCGTTAAACGTGTCGAACGGATTTTTCTGAACTTAAAAATGCAAGCAACCCGGCTCAACGAAACAAGAACGAATATAACTGATGAACTAGAGCCGCACTACGGCATTCTCGCTCTTTTCCAAAAATTTCCTTGGTCTATTTTTCTGAGCAGATGCGGTTTTGATGTTATGATGTACCTAGTCATAGAGCTTCATGTAATATCAAAAATGGTAATTTGTTCACTGCGTAAACAGCATCGTTCAGGTGCAGTTTTACAAATCCGCTGTCAACTCTTAACACTCAAAATAGACAAAAATTGAAAAAATCGTTATCTAAAAGAAGTAGAATTTACCCCAGAGGAGTTTATATGTCGAATAAGGTAAAGAGTGTTCTAGTTGTAACAAAGTTCCCTAATTTGAATTTAAGTTCCGTAATTTGATTTGAACAGTTGCCTCGTATGTGAAATGCACTAATTTAATCTAAATCAATAGATAAATTCGAATGACCATGTACAGAACAACTTCCAGAATGGCTTTGCAAAATTTAGACGTGAAAATGTTTGTTCTAGGCGGACGCAAAAATTAGCCTCGAAAGCGGGCTTGATTCATCAAGCCCAATAAATCACGATGTAACATAATAACACGGGCTTACAATGAAGACTGTAATGCCTCTAAATAAAAGATATTACCGTGTTTAATAGCGCGCTCTTACCGAGGGGCTCACGACAGGTCCGGCCTAGCTCGCAGCTGTTGTCGCATCTCATTATCCCGGACCGAACAACAGATTTTTTATCGCCCGAAACGATATAAAAACATCCACTTAATTTACATTGCCACAATTTGCCTTCTTTGACAATTTAGTTGAAGAACTGGAGATATTTATCAACTGCGATGTCTGCTGTCACCGTGGATTCCGGATTTGCAATTAGGCAGGACTTTATTTTATGGCAGTCGTAATTCATTTCAGCGGGACGTTATTCATTTTTCTAGTTTAAATTGCTGGTTAATTAGTTGGGGTATTATTTAACACCATTGTGTCTTGTTGATTTAATCACTCACTCCTGTACTGCTTGTTTTTCTTTCGGGGGTAAGTAATATCATACCCCCAACACTCACACTTATAACGTGTCATGAAATAATTTTGATATTTTGGTCAAGAAATTCAATTAAGGGAAGTTATTGAGGTCTGCACCGATCAAACAACTATGTAGCTTCACTATCGGGAATCTCTGCATATTGACGATAAAATATTAGTGTTTTATTTATCATCGGCCAAGTTCATGAAATTTCTCACTTGTATCAAATCGAATTTACACTCATGCAGATTAGTTTTTCCTCCTAGGTATCCGTTATCTAACATTTTGTCAAAGAAACACAAAGCAATAATTAGATAAAAATGCTTAAAAAGAGGTAGACGTATAAGAAATTTTGGAAACAGACGACCAATGTCGAGGATGCCAATCAAGCCTAACGCAGATCTCTTAACGAGAGAAACCCTTAGATGGTCTAACTACCAAATCAGATCCAAGTCATGCAATCTGGATCGAATTATAATATGTTTTTTCAGACTATACAGTTACATTCAAATGGCTAATGATGGAGCGACGAGCTACGATAAATACATCTAAATCTCCAGCTCGTGCTGGCTATTAAATATGAGATAATGATAGAGCTTAAACGTGTATTACTTTAAGGGTAGGGTAAGGGATATCATTTAGCTGGAACGAAAAAACGATGATAAAAGGCACGAGTTATCTTATCTAAGATCAAGGTGGTCATTAGTCAATATCAGCACTGATTACAGGAGCTCCATATTACACTATAACTGCTCCGTGATCCCTTATTACCTCCTGAACCCTCTGGAGTAACTTGATACACTTGAGGGAACGTATTAACACTTCGCGGCACCCGTTACACTAACAAAGCCTGCAGGGGATCGTCAGAGCTTTTCAATTCAAATGTGAAATTCAACTCTCCATTTACCTTATCATAATTGCGATTTAAAATGTCAAATCAGAGACATGCATCTGGCCTTATGTTCTAAAAGCTAGACTGTTCTGGGTAATAAAATTATACAGGGTGATATAAAGGGTGCTTTCAAATGTCACCTCGTTTGTGCTTAAAATAAAGTATTGAAGTCATGATCTCGAATATTTTCACTAAATGTTCATGAAATGAATCGAAAGGTAGGCATACTTAGATAAATTTTCCTCGCCTAAATCTTTACCTATAAGAGCTGAACTTTCAAATGGCCCAATAAATTTTCCAAATCAAGCCACCAAGGACTCGTAAAATAAATGTCTAATAAATGTTTTACGAGTTAAGAAAGATTATCACCAGATGGTTCTGATCGGATTTATTAGCCTAAAAACAATGAAATAAAATTAAAATTGCCAGTATATGGTTTACTGTCGGATAACAGTCCGTTAATCCGGAGCATAAAATAAAACCTGAGTCCCTGGAGTGTTTTCAAGGGATATTACCTCTCCGGGTTGAAGTCACATCTAAAGCAAGATTCTCATCCGTTCGTTGTCTACTGGATATTGTTCTTAAAATTAAAGGATCTGCCAAGGGGAGACTCATAATTATGATTTGGGCTTTATCTTGGAGCAATTATCAGAAACAACGTCACTGAATCCAGGATTCCATTTTATTTTTCAAGATTAATTGCCGTGGGTAAATTAATTATTGTTCTCTTGCTGAATACCTACTCCGGCTTCTAAAAACAAATCTTGCTTACTTCATAATGTGTCCAATTAGAGATTTGTAGCACGTGCAGCTTAAAGTTTTTTTCCTTCACCTTGTCAAGAAACAAATTATTGATATTTTCTAAAATAAAGATAATTTACTTTTTGGCAAAATTCACATTTTTGCGCAAATCTCGTAGGTATACGGATGCAAAAATTTGATGTGTGACTATTTCATTTTAGGTTTCAGACTAAGCGCAACTTTTAATGAAGAATAATTTTTTTCCTAAAATGAATAATAAAAAAGTTTTCCATATAATTCCAACTTACATAGACACACTGTATATAAGAAAGCAGAGAGTCGGAGATAAAATGGGATCCCTGACGTACGCAGGCTTTGATAGAAAAGGTCTCAGAAAGAACTCCATTATTGACGAGCCGGTTGTTATTTGGTATTGTCTTTCTTCCTTTCTTGGGAATAGGCTGGACTCACGCGCGTTTACAGCTTGAAGAAAATATTCCTGGTGATTTCCTTGGACATTTCTGGGTCATGGTGAAAAGTCGACATAAAATAGGTGACAGCTCAGTCCCGCCATTTTTAAGTACGATAACCAGAAGCTTTTTTCCGTCCATGACTAACACAATAGCTTTCAGGAAACAATATCTGACATTTGGGGTTCTACAGAAGTGGTTATTGGCGAGAATCTTCCCTGAATTGACGGAAGAGTATGAAAAAATTAATTTCGCCAACAGTGCGGCCTTCTCAGAAGCCGTTGATGCAATAGTCCAGTATATCCGTGTAGTGGTGGAATGGTGGGTTCAGTGAAATTCAGGCTAACTGCCTCAGTCACCGACCAAACAGATTTAGAACTGTTGAGACAGGGGAGAAATTAATTTCTGATTCTTCGGCTATGAACCTGCTTGGTTTGATCTATTATTTCTTTGCATCTGCTTCGAGCACAGATGAAATTGTAATGATTTATGCCGTCGGGGCTCTTTCGCCACTGCTGAAAAGCAAGTTGTTTGCATGCGACAACTTGTAATCTCCAGCTTTTATGGAACCAAACTTTGATGTTTGAGGGCCGTTTTGTTTTTTGAAAAAGGAAAATAAGCTTTCATGCTAGTTAAGATGACTTGAGCATTTTACCTAGCTCAAACAAATGGATCATGAGATCCAAAATAAGCATTCCGCCTGGGAAAAGCTCGATAGTGTTCCTTGAGTTCTTCCCATTAGACCAATCTATATCAATGGAGCTTCCACTGTAATGCGGATTCGTAGTCGAAAAGAGATCCAGAAGGCTATCGAATTATCCCTCGCAACCGGGAATGCGGGTTGGTTCGTCAACGAGCTGGTTAGAGCCACTGCTAATAGCAAAAGCTTCAGTTTCGTTTCCTTCTTCGTCATTAAAATTGGAGTGTTTAAGCCAGTTTGCTTTATGTGGATTTAAGTCTCCCAAAATTGATATCTCGGCTTTAGAATCATTTACCAGCAGAAAATTAAGACTTTGTCAGAGACACAAAAGTGTCTTACACTGCTTATCGCTTGGTGGTAACAACATAAGCAACAAAAATCTAGTCATTTGGTGCTTCTTTATCCTAAGGCACAGGACACGAATCGTCAGCTCTTTGAAAAGCAACCTCACGTCACTTAAACCAGAAAGATGATATCGCAACGAGCGAGGGATGTATGGGTTGTATATCCTCTGCCATCTGATGGTTTGCTAGGTTTGGTCAGCTTCGGGTATTTAATTTCGCTGGTGCCATTCATATAGGACGACATTCCCCTATCGGTCACCCGGGGAGGCTCTCGATGGGGGACTAGCAACCTCGACAGGGGACTAGCAATCCCGACAAGGGACTAGCAACCCTGACAAAGGCTTGGTTTGCTTCTTGCTTGATATTGGGCTTTTTTGGTCTGATACGTATTTATTTGTTGATGCAGCGATTCAGGGTGCGATTGTATGCTTCTTCATCAAGATACCATAAACTTAATGTTAACTTTAACAACTAGTTGAATATAGTATTATACTAGCTGAACTACTTTTCAAGGAAACGAACAGATTCACATCAAAAAAGCTCTGATAAATTTACCAAAATATGTAGAGGATGAAAAAAATTGCAACTCTATAAGAAATCGGTGTTCATGCATTTTACACTGCACATACGTCCCGCGTTCGTCTGTGAACATATTTAGGGATTCAAATTCGGCCCCTAAAATTGGACAACCGCATTTATCTCACCGAAAACAAACTATACTTAAGACCATATTTATTTTGATATGAAGAGATCAAAATACTTTTAAATTTGGGCTTGGTTTTCATAAAATATTGATATCGATTTTTAAAAATTCAATAATAAATAAAATAGAATTTAGAAATTCTTACTAAATAGAAGGGAACTAAACTTCCTTCATTTTGAAGTTGAACGTCATCGTAAAAAAGCCCTATAGTATTCTGTAGGCTGGGAGATGAAAAGCAAAGAAGTGCAAGGAATGAAAATAATAACTACGTCCCAATTTCCAGGATTAAGTACGTCAGACCACGAAATTCCCAATCAGCATCTTTGTGGTATCAAGAATTTCTTGTTTATCCAGATACAGTCAGTTTTGATCTAAATAACTGTGGACGGTTTTTACTGGAGAACCGCAGCCATTGAATCATCTTGACAGGCATTATTTGTCCAATAAGTTCAAATTGCATCGATTCAATATTTCTTTGCATTCACAGCATTAAGAAATAATTTCGGATTTATAATGAGGGAATGTTTGTTATATTCATTGAACAGAAATGTCTTAGATTGATTTACTTTTCGAATAACTTACTTCTAAGAACATTTACTTTATTACTGCTGCGTGATGAAAGTAAATTATTTTTATTATTTTCTTAATTTGAAGTTTTTTTAATAGTTATTATTAAAACTAAACGGTAGTCTTGATTTCTTAATTTCAGCAACCACCGTCATTGTGAGGGATTTCATAATATTCATTGTTTAATTTAAAATTGTAACACTGCACTGCGTTATTCAATTTATTATGGAAATATTCTCTAATTTCATTTCATACGGCACGTAATTTAGTCCATACTGATTGCTGGTGATGGTCTAAAGGGATAAAATTGATGACCAAACTCAATATACTCAATCAATCCATTGCTTGTTGCTTATTGTGAGACGACAAATTCTGTATTGGATGATTTACGACAGACAGAGACCATTTAAGTCCTGCAGATTGAGCAAAAATACAACAAATTTTTTCAATATGTTAACAGTAAACGACACAATGTTTCAATTCCGTGTTTCATGAGCGTACTTTTCACAGATTGAGTTTTCTGTTGTGTGGAGGGAAAATGACATGATCAACTTGATGAAATCCCATACCAGCTATAAATTCCTAAATTTGCACCGACCACAAGATCTGATTGAAATTTCGTTTACAAATATATTTCGAAACTTGCAAATAGAAAACTGGAGGTGGATACTAATTTATTCGAACTGTCTCGTCAGATGTAAACTTCACCCCTTTTATTAGAAGGTTTTTTGGGAGATAAGGTAGCTCTACTCATAGGTGGATGTTGCTGGAATTTAAATAAATTGACCAAGTCAATGAAACTTGTAGTTGATGTGCATGATGAAATGATAAACGTCACGGGAACATGTTGTTTTAATTTATCAAGACTCTCTCAAAATCAAAAGCTTCACAGCGTGTGATGTTGTATTTAATGGCGGTCGGGAAGATGGATTTAATTGAAAATTATTAATTACCGGAAACACTTTTGTTTATTCGTGCGTTACCATTTTCTGCGTTTCAAAAATAACAATATGATAGCCAGTTGCAAGTATTTTGCTAGAGGCGCAAATTTTCAAAACGGAGATAAACACTCGTTGGCCCTTCCGTCTCGGACTCGAATGTTGTTAAGATAATTTTGTAACAGCGAGTTTGAGTGAATCTGCATGCGATACTTTTAATAAAAAGATCGCTAATAATTTTAGCTCGAGAAATCAATTTACAATTGATGTTCGATATGCGTAGATAAATTTTAACGTCATAAATGCGTTAAAAAGATCAACTGAATCCTTGATCTCGCAGTAGGTACAGAAATTCGAAGAAAGCGATCAATCTGAGCATTTGTTGATCGTCTTCAACCAAATCCAGTTCTTCTGCTGAATTTTTATGTTTCACGAAACCTGAGAGAGGGCATCTTGAACAGTACTTACTTTGCGATAAATTGAGATGTAGTCCAATACACCGTACAGTTCAGCCATCATTGTTCAAAGCAACAATTTGAGAAGCAATTGTAGGACGCATAGTTGACAAAGTAATAAAATGAAGTAGATGTCAACAAACAAAAAACAGAGAGAAACTGTAAAACTATCGTTGGATTTTTCATCCCCCCCGAACTATGATTTATTTGAATTTTATGAAGTTATTTGACTCTTCTTGGAATATTAACTTGGGTGCCAATGAATGAAAATTAGAAAGGGTGGGAATATAGAAGCAACCCACGAAAGTACTTAAGGGCTATGTGTACTTAAATGTTAAAGTTTAAATAAAATAAGTATTTCAGTCTGTTGCTATATTATCCTTCGACTTTGATAAATTACCTAATTAATTCACTTCAATTATTTTCAAGTAATGACCATTTTGCCAGTGGTATTTCATCAATAGAATTGTTGAACTACAAATTAAAGTTCATGAGGAAGCAGTTCTGTATTGATTCTCGGTGTACACTGTCCTGGATGCAAATATCTTTATGCAAATAATCCCCACGTTTAGCCTAATCTACCTACGACGTATAATAAAATGTCGGTGTGCAAATTAGTTTCGAACCCCTGTGCGATAAAAGAGTACTTCTCCAGTAAGTGCCTCATACAATTAGGGCTCAATTGTTTTCCCTAACGGATTGTTTTGGTAATTGGTGTGAAACCCGTAAATCATAACTACGTATAAAAAATGACCCTACTTCATCATTATGATGTGTATGGAGTTTGGTGCGTATTATCAGTCAATGCCTCTTGAAATTATCGCTTATTATGCCTCTACATTTACATACCATAAACATCGATTCAGGTTAACTTTACATAACTCGCTTTGTTTCAGTTTTGTAAAGGACAATGTTTCTAATTCATGCTGTTACAATAATAGTTGTTTGTTCCATGCAACGAAATTGATCCTTCTATGAAATGTTTATGACATGTGAAGTTTACTGTATTAAAAAATATTTTTGGAACATGAATTTTACCAATAATTATTGCGTGCTATTCAAATGCAAAATATGTTTTAATTGAGCCGCCGCTAAGAACTCAGACTTCTCTGGAAAGCGGGCATTCTCCAAGCTTTAAATTTGACTAGACCATATGGCTCCTATACTCCTATAATACATATAACAGAAACTGAAACTACTCATACGACCCGTGTTAAATATACGATTCACGATCGCCTTCTGTAAAGGAGAAGGTATTATTATTGTTGTACATAACTATAACAACGACGTGAGTTCTTTCAGGGCGGCGGCAGATCTCAAGAGCTCTGAATGGCCTTTTGTTGCTATTTCCACTCGAGTAAATGATTTCGCATTGTCCCCACACTTCATTCATATATTCATACAAGCACGTTCACAATGCTAGAAGTCGAAACGGCACAAATACGCAACTTTTGTAAAATTCACAAACTGCAACAGTGGTCATTCGTCAAAGTGAATAAGAATCAAGAAATAACGCATTCCTTCTAATTTCGCGGCTCATTGACTTTTAAAAAAACACGTGTTGATTCATTCAAGGCTTGTGTCCCATCTGAGAATAGGATATTCTTGGATTGGAAATTTAATGGTCCTAATTTGACTTTTAGTTCTGGTTGATTTTGGGCACGGATTCACTCAACCCCGCAGTAATCTGATTATGTAAGATGAGGGTCACATTAACATTCTATATTTTGAAGCGGTCTTAAGGAAAAACGCTTGTATCAAAAAAAAAAAATCAATGATATTGGGCAAATTTTCGTATCTAATTACTTACACAACTATTTGTGAAATTATCGATAATGGAACATTTTAAGAGGTTAAGAGCAGGGTAAGCATCTGACGAACAATAACAGGTATTCGTTCGCATTGACCGAGATACTTGTTCATTTGTAAGAGTGACAAGTACCATATGTCTAGACAACAGATTTGAGTCCCAGCAAAATGATGACACTTTGCATGGTCAAAATTTGGGTGAAGATGATCGCTGATTAAAAAAAAAGTGCGCAAAAGCAGTGGCAGTTTTTCATAGAAAGTGATGAGTAAAGTGCCACTTTACGTATTTCTAAATAAAGAATGTATTTTTAAATTTGAAAAATCTTGTCATAGATACCGATAATCATTACTCATTAGGGTCTAGGGTGTGGTATCAATGGAAGCTCTGAGGTGGTCAGGTTTCTTCAGGATCAGGATTTTTTAACCGCAAGGTAGGTATGCGGTTTCAGTAGGTCTGGTAAGCTGTAATTTTTTTTTTTTTTGCAAGGTCCGGTCAGCCTTCCCTGTCCGAATTACCAGGTCCGGTCAGTGTATTTTTTTGCAAGGTCCAGTTTTCCAAAGTCCGGTTAGCTCAAATTTTTTGCGACGCCCGGTTTAACAAGGTCCGGTCAGCTTCGAATTATTTATATTTTTTAAAATGTCGCTCTGGACTTTTTAAAATTATTTTCCCGTACTCTACTGAGTGTACCCTACAATGTACTAAAGAGTTTATCCGTAATTTTTTTAACACCCTGTATAGAGCTTGAAAATTATAAATTTCAAGAAGAAATTTACGAAAAATTGAATAAAACAAGTAAACCGTCAACCACAAAGGAAATTAACACGAAGAAAATGTATGAGATCTAATTCAATCCAAAATTCATGGCTTGTACTCGTACTTGTGTGGCTATTTCATCACTTTCAGTATCTTACGCCATGTGAACTGGCCTTTGGGAGTGCCCTAGACTCGGAGCTTGTAACGCTTTAGCTTCGACATTTTGAAATTTTGATAAGAAGTAGCTTTTTACGTATTTCTCTGGAGTCATCTCAAACAGAATGTTTATCATGTATCGTGTCCCCGTGTTCGTAAAATGAAGAAAAGAGAAAGCGTTTCATAGCCATCACCATCGTATTGCTTGAAATCTGAAAAGCAAAAATTGTTCAACCGGAATATTACTTGATGAAATTACTGTACTGCTCAAACTCGTGTTTTTTTTGTTAGTATAGCGAGGAAAAAATATTTTTACCTAGTTCTTTTTTGTATTAGATATTTTTTCCAGATTCAGCAGGTAGGTACTTAGGTATTATATTAAATTTTTTATAGATTAATAAACTGAATTCTTAGTAGGTATTTGAAATGAAAAAGATCGTTCCATTCCGATGCTCCCATAAGTTCTCATTAATTATTTTTGATATCAACATCACATTCATATTCAAAGCGTGATTACAAGAAGCACACAAATTCTCCTTTCATATTTTTTGAATGCCTATGAAGTCGAGCCTAAACAGTTTTAAATGTCAGCAGTTGATTATGTCATTCATAATAACCATCAAAATAATTTTAAATTTTAAATTAAAAAAAAAAAATTTAATCCGACATATCCTACATAACATACCACATTCATATACATCTGTTCCTTGCTATTTCGAAAGTAATTAAAACAGCTTCAAAAGCAATAAAAAAATAATGAATTGTGAGCAATATCCGGAAAACAGAGAGTAATTCTGGAAAACTCCGATAGAGATTTAATTCAGATAACAGCGTGAAGTTTTGATGGAAAATCATATAAAGAGTAGAGTCGATATTTCAGCGACAGGACCCTCGATATACGCAGGGCCGTATCGTGAGCGACAGGCGTTGATAAATAGTTCAGAATTTATGAACATCGTTTTGTCAATGGATCGTCGAACCTCTTCCGGATCTGCACCTTCTATCTGAATATTTTTCGGTTGGATGCCGACAGTGGATCAGTACTCACTATCAATTGTTTACTTTTTTACATAAAATAAATCTTTTAAGGTGCATCATGACAAGCAATACCAGAAGGGATCACGTAGCAGAAGAAATTACCTCCAAACCTTACAAAAGTGAGCCAGAGGCTGCTTAAAATAGTGAGCTATTACTGAATAAATAGTAAGTTAATTGAAATAATAAAAACATAATAATAATATAAAAAAAAAGGATGCCTAAATCAAAAACAACACAGCGCTTGGAGATTAATGATTCAAAATGTGTTTACTTAAATCTCTTTGATTTTTTTTCGATTTTAGTAATAATCTAAGGTGGAAAATAGTTTATTAAAATGAGTTACTATTACTTTCCAAGATAACTGTATTTTTTCTGGTGTTATTATTGCCTATAGATCGCACTTTTCTATTATTTTACATTATTATTTTTTTATACTTTTTCAAGACAAATTTCTGGGATAAGATTTAAACCAGATACATTGCAACTTTACATCCATTATATTCATTAATATGTGTATTTATTATTACTATTGGTAATATTTCAATATATTTTTATTATCTATTAGGTACCTATATTTATTATACACCGTGTTTTATATTAAGTCGGCACTATTGCTAACTTCGTTATTATTTAACCTAGAAAGTCGGTTAAATTAGCAAACTAGTAGTATTTTTTCTTCTAAATAAAATGGCGAAAACAAAAAAACAATTGAACATCGCGATTTCGAGATATTTAAAAAAATCTAACTTTTTTAATGGAACACCCTGTATATTTTTGGATGGATCGGTTGCAAATTTTTTTTTAAAGGAAAAAGTCTCTATGCACTATGATCCTAAAATAATAAAATTTTACACACAAACAAGTTCTGTTATTTGTTTATGTAAAATTAAATCCTTTTCAAGGTAACAACTCTTATTTTTAGTGTATTTTTTTACTTAAAAATACACTATTGAGGACGACATAATTTTTTTACCTCACATTACGTAGGTACACTAAATTACAATAATTGTCGCAGCCTACTTTGGGAGTAATAAAATAATGAATAATTAATGAATTTATTATTTTAGGATCATAGTGTATAAAGACTTTTCCCTTTAAAAAAAAAATTTGCAATCGATTCATCTAAAAATATACAGGGTGTTCCATCAAAAAAATTACATTTTTTTAAATATCTCGAAAACGCGATGTTCAATTGTTTTTCTGCTTTCACCATTTTATTCAGGGTAAAAAATACTACTAGTTTGCTAATTTAACCGACTTTCTAGGTTAAATAATAACGAAGTTAGCAATAGTGCCGACTTAATATTAAACACGGTGTATAATTGCGATTTCTATTTATTATATGTTAATTATTTATTTTATTCATTGATAAAAACTGTTAAATTAATCTGGGAATTTTCTTAACACGATGATCTTGTTCTTGGGTGTGCATTGCCAAAATAATATGTTAATTTCATTTTTGAGCTAGCTGGCTGCTAAATAGTGTTCTCTATTGTCTTCCGTAAATTTGCTCTGGGTTGGAACCTTAGACTATTAATAAAAGATGGACCAAGACATAAACACTGTAAAAGTGTTCTGACATCCCTCTCTCTCCAAACAAGACTGTTCAAAACAATGAATGCCAGATCAATAATGATCTGCACTTACAATGAAAGAGTGCAACCTCTCCAGTGATAATTGGTGGCAATAAACATCGATGGATCCCTTATACCCGTTTTACTTTGCTACATCTGGCAACATGAATGTTTACATCCTGTCAGACCGTTTATTTACATAAATACCATAATAAGGGTTCGTGTTTTTCAAACAGTTGTAAGTTCCTTGTTATTTATATTTTCAGCTCTAGCTGAAATTTTTTAAGCTTTAATAATTAATTTTTCAATTAAGTTAAAAAAAAGTGGCGAAAACGTGTTCTGTTTTTGAGAAAACTTCGAAAGAAGGTAAGTCTATCAGTTTCCTACGTAAGCAACCCAAAGCCATCAATCAAAACAAAGGATACATGGTCATGGGCGTAGAGAATTGTAGTGACAGGTAAGCATAGATTTTTAAATAATATTCGTATTATTACCTTTTTGATTAGTTTTAGAAACGGTATTAAAATTCGCATAACTATCAGTTACGTTTAAAAATTATTGTTACTTGTTTATTGTTCAAGTAATCAAACTCTTATAGGAAAAATTGGGTAGAATTATTGATAATAACCGAAAAATACTCAAGAATCATCCTTGGAAGAATAAAAGTTATTTTCTATAATTATAATTTTTATCTATTTGTATTAGAAGACTCCGAATTCTATTCAAGTGGTCTATATCTTTTTTATAAGTTATTAAATTTTATTCTTGTGAAATTCAACCATTTCTAAGAAAGTACCTTAGTACATTTAAAAGTGTTAACTTCAGAAGCCAAAACTATGGAGTTGTTATAGTCTGCTTCATGACCTATGTAAGTAATATGTTTTGTTAAACCACAAGCACCTGTCTGTTTTATATAATTTTTATGAGATGTTATTCGGTCTTTTAATTAAAAAATTTCTCCAACATAAGTTTGGAGCGTAGCTTACGTAAGGTATAGTAGAATAAACAACATTTGATTTTTGTAAGTAGTGTTAGTGAAAGTTATAATTTTCTTAGTGTAAGTGTTTTATCTTTTAATTTGTGAAAACAATTATTGTTTGACAGTTTTTTTTTCATTTTCGAAAGCATACTGAATACCTACTGAATACTTTGAAAAATGCAACTTGGAAAAATTATTCCATTTAAACAAATAAAAAATACTGACTTTTTGAAAGTATATTACTATTGCTTTCCGACTTTCCTGTTGATTTTTTATTTGCTAAATTGTTATTACCTTTTTGTACCTTTTATTTTGTATAGGTTAGTATAATTTGTATAGGTTAATATAATAAGTATATATTTTCTTAATTTAATTTAGTATTCCCATAATTTATGTTTTTTGTAACAAAAACTGCAAATAAAATAATAATATTATGAATATTATGATCATTATTATAATTTATGTAATTATTACATTTCCTATAACTGAACTCGAGCGCGCCACTGCCGTTGCGTTCTGTTTGTTTGCGTTTTACGTCGTTCCCCTTACCCCGCCAGAAACAGCATATGAGTGCGATAGAGAATATCAACAAACCAAAACTGACTTCAAGCTAAGATAGGGAAGGCGCGGTCCATATTTATTAATATAGTCTAAGGTTGGAATTGAACGTTATACCGCCAATTTTGTGTTCCAATTTGAAGAAATTAATTTCTTTTGCTTATTTTTCCGTTAATTTATTAAAAAATGGACCACAAACAATCAATCGGTTTCGAGTTCCTGGCTAAACCTCTTTTGTAACTAACATATATTAGATACCTAAAGATTTGCACCGAGAAAGGAAAAATAAACAGGAAAGTATAAAATAGATTTTGAAGATAAAAATAAAAAATAAAATTTTATTTATTTTTTCTATCTATCTCGTTTTTTGAATCACAAATTTTGACAAAAAACAAGCCTTTCAAAATCCAATAGTGGTTACACCACTTTTCCTCAAAATCATGCGAGTTTTTTTGTTTTTTTTTTTTGTTATAAACAGTCACCACTTTCAAAACTGGTCACAGGGAAAATGCATTGAGTTTTATAAAGTTGCAGAACTCTGCTTCCCAGTTCCCACTAGGAGGATATTGACTCTGGAGAGGATATTTTTGAATCTTACAGTCCCGAAAAAAATCAACATTATGAAATATTTTTGATAAATATTATTATTAATAGCTAATAAGAAAAGGAAATCGTACAAATTATGAAAACCAATTTAAAAATTCCGTTGTATCGACAAGACAAATTAAATTTCTTTCCAAAGCCTACCTTAGTTAAGTTTTCATATTATGCTAATATGCTAAAGCAATACATTTATTACAATATATTATGCATGCAATATATTCTAGAGTATTTTCAAATAAGCAGTATTATTGTTATCCCTTTTGGTATAGAATAATAAGCTTATTAAAACATTCTTGTAATTTTTTCAAGATATTAGATAATGTAACCGTTTGTAGACCTTTTTTCGAGAGCAGGATATAGGATAAGAAAATCTGAGAAAGGTTGACGTGGGTTGGGAGAATGGGGTATGAGAGAAATCAAAATTTTATTTTTATAGGGGTTTCGTATCGGAAATGAGAGAGAAAAGTTATGTGATCTGAGGTGGGTTGTCATAAAAATCTTGTCTCAGGTTTATGCTTTATGGTATGGTATTATAGGCATTTAATAACAAGGGTAAATCTCCCTGACTATAAATATTGCGAGTTTACGTGTACTTAGACATTGTAAGGATATAATACTCTTTTAGGATGCTATAAAGTTATCTTTTTTTAGAAGATATATCAAGTTATTGTTATTGGACTTTTTTAACATGTCTCTTTGAATGTATTTTTTTCAGTCTGTTTTTAAGATAGCTCAAAATCTAAAAAAACTTATTATTATGTGAAGTTTTTTCTGGTGTCAAATAGTGTTAAATAGTATGTTCTAGTGTAAATATTATCAGTAAAGCAGAAATTAACTCTAAGGAACTAAGGAAAAACGTGAAAATATCGTGATGATGAACCTTAATTTTCAAATATAGGTATAAAACAGTGAACAAATAATAAATGTATGGAGGGAAGAGGATATGCATCCCAATAAACGACTTTAATTTCGATAAAATGAATATTATTTTTTATTAAGTGACACTAGAAATATTTCGTAATCATCTACCTACCTCGTTTCCCTCAATAAAACATATTTCCGTTTTATTATATCCCGTCCCAAATTAAATGAAATATAATACAAGAAATTTCCTCACCCATCTCGGGATCGAATTAAACATTTACCCAGGACAGATAAAGCAGGAATTAAGGAGCAACTTGAGGTGAGCCTGAGAGACAGTTAATTGGCATCGCGCGTTCATCTCTGCAGCATTTTCCGCTTAAATTCATACCCGCTGATCCACAAAGCGCTCCGTTTCTTGCTCAGAGCAATCGTCATCAAGGGTTATTAAAAGTAAAGAGGTAGATTTGTGAAATCGCCGGTTAAACCGATGGCTATCTGCGACGTATCGATCTGAGCTTTATGGAAACATTGCCATTCAAAGTACGTCACCTTGAAAGTGCTTCTAAAAGCTTCTCTGGGGTCTTGGGATGTGCTTTGTTTTAGAATTTAGCGCTAGAATGGATTTTATTAAAATAAATGATATATAAAGAGATCGGAAGAAGTATTGTGAGGATGGGGTGAATGCCGAGTTATTTCTATCTGCAGTTGCTATTAGGATTGAAAGTAAGTTAGAGATATTGTTTTCGTAAAGTAAATTGCTTTTTAAACATGTAATATGTATTTCAGATTTAAGAAAGGATAACGATTTTATTCAATTACCATCAGAGCTTTAGATGCTATTTTCTTGTGAGATCTGGTGTTTTATCATTCCTTCTGCTGCTTCAATCGTAAAACGTATATCTATAGAATACTCTGCGCCCTTTTTTACGATCCCTGGAGCTCGATTTCTAGTTTTATAATTCATGACCAATTCTCATCCTTCATATCGCAACTCGTAACAGTTACTCACAATCACAACACACATTTTTTAGAATTCATTTTCATTCTAGTGAATGGTTCCTATCTAGTGACGATAGTGGTTCCAACGTCTTTAATCAGCCAGTTTTACTTTCCCTTTTATGGAATGGTTTTAAATAAAAAACTAAAGAGTGTATTCAAAAGAAAATATTATCCGATGGTAATCTGTTTTATTATAAAATGGTAAAATACATTTTCATTCTCCCCTTTACGAAAGTGTAACTTTCTGTCTTGATAAGGCAACCGAAAGCGAAAGTAAAACATCCTAGGTGATAGGTTGCTAGGTGGTTGCTAGCTATGAAAAACTTTCGTGGCCTGGACAAAAAAGTAGAAATGTCAGTTTGATTAACGTTTATTTAGATGGAAAATTAAATGTAAAACTACAATAAAAAATTCCAGTAAATCTTTCTGGAACATACAATAGATATTTACATTACAAGCTACGAAAGTTCACTTTTAGGTGTGAGGAGTATTTGAATGGCCGAGGCGAAGCGTAGCGTAGCCGAGGGTATTTAAAAACTCCGAGCACCTGAAAGAGCTTTCGTAGCGTGTAATGTATTAAACTTTTCATTCTCCCCTTGCCATATTGAACCTTCGGATTAAGAAGAAATGAGTAAAATAATACGATTCAGTGATAACAATGGAATTATTATAAGGTGCCATGTTTTTAACATTACCATAGTAACGATATTTTTAAATTATTAATTTATGACACTGTCAAGTTTAAACCTCTGTACCGCTATATTTTCAGAATCTTTGATCGTGATCGTAGTTCAGTTCAAAATGAATTTCATTCAAGAAGCTGCATATTCCAGTAAATCTTTCTGGAACATACAATAATAATTATTTGTATGTTCCAGAAAGATTTACTTGAATTTTTTATTGTAGTTTAACATTCAATTTTCCATCTAAATAAACGTTAATCAAACTGACATTTCTACTTTTTTGTCCAGGCCACGAAAGTTTTTCATAGCTAGCAACCACCTAGCAACCTATCACCTAGGATGTTTTACTTTCGCTTTCGGTTGCCTTATCAAGACAGAAAGTTACACTTTCGTAAAGGGGAGAATGAAAATAATTATTATTGTATGTTCCAGAAAGATTTACTGGAATTTGCAGCTTCTTGAATGAAATTCATTTTGAACTAAACTACGATCAAAGATTCTAAAATTATTATAGCGGTACAGAGTTTTAAACTTGACAGTGTCATAAATTGATAACTTAAAACTATCGTTACTATGGTAATGTTAAAAACATGGCACCTTTTAATAATTCCATTGTTATCACTGAATCGTATTATTTTACTCATTTCTTCTTAATCCGTGGTTCAATATGGCAAGGGGAGAATGAAAAGTTTAATACATTACACGCTACGAAAGCTCTTTCAGGTGCTCGGAGTTTTTAAATAACCTCGGCTACGCTACGCTTCGCCTCGGCCATTCAAAAGACCTCGCACCTAAAAGTGAACTTTCGTAGCTTGTAATGTAAATAACTATTAGAAGGCTCGGTTATATAAAAAAAACAACATTAAGATGGGTTTTGTATACACAAGAAGCGCAAAAAATCACGAAAAATGCAAAAAAAGGTCTAAAATAACGACTTGAAGTAAAACTATAACCGATCAGACTCTGTCTAGCCGTAACCTGAACTTACGTACCTTACGTAGATAGATGAAGCCTTAAAACACCTTAAAACTAAGCGGAATCTTCTTTATTGTACTGCATGACACTCAGCCAAGAGACTTATAGGTGTTTCTTCCCCTTCCATGAAGAATATACAGATTTGGTCATTTTGCAGCCTGATCTTGCTAAGGTGTGCTTCGAGTTTACAGATTCGCGGAACACTTTTTTATTGAGATTAATGTAGGCTCCAAATTATGTTCATATTTCCCAAGAAGTATCTTGGCTTGCTGTCTTGATCCTGGGCGGACCCTCCAGTGGTTTGCTCTCAAGTTTTCCTGTCCTTTTTGGATTTTGTCTTTGATAGCGGGTCTCGCAGTCGATGACATCATCTGAGAGATCGGCAGTTACTAGCGCGGAGCTAGTGGAGGGGATATGACGTCACCGGACAATCAGTCTATAAACAGATTGGAACAAATTTAGTAATCTCAGTAATAAAGTATCCAGCTCCAAATTCTCTCGAAATTACACTCAACGTTCTTTTTTTTACTTTTTAATAGCATATCTTGTTGCAGGCGTAACCGCTGATGATGTCTACAGCAGTTGTGGACGAAACGTTCGGTGCTTCGGGGCAGATCTATCTCCATGGACCATGAAAAAACAGCTGAAATCGATTATAAATTCAGACTCTTTTTATATCACAGACAGATGATTCGAACTACATTCTGCCTATAATGGCTTTGACATCGAAGTAGCCTTGGCAAGCTAGATGTACTCGTATACTTGGTATTGGTATTTGGTAGTTTAACTAAATGTGAGAGATGGTTTATGTGGTCCCAAACACTGAAGCCAGCGGGCTTGTACTCGTCGTATACAGTCTCAATAGAAATTGCTCCACAACTAAGTTCAAATGGTCTTCATCCCACTTTAGTCTTAGCTGTACCTGTTCTTAACGTGTCTCACATATCCATTTAAGCATTGGATGTGGTTGAATTTGGTTTTTAATTAGAGAGCTCCTGACAACCTGGCGAGGAATGTTACCAAAAATCACCATCTATTATCCTCAAAGGTACTCAAAGGTTGTTCCTTTTATCTCCAGGGTAAGTAATGATACTGAGAATCTTCTCTGCTTTTGGGATGAATATTACCTCAGTCCTTCTTTAACTATATGGATATATAGCCTAAGCCTAAGTTGTTTCTTGCAATTTTGAACAAGTGCAAGAAAATGAACAATCACTTCTTGCCAATTTTAAAGAAAGGCCGGAAAAATGCTGTTCACATCTGGTGACTTGTCTGAACCATAGGTTTTTGCCAAGGTAAGTTTGCTGTAAAGCATATTTTTAGCTGTATTCCACTCAGTATTTTCTGCCCTCCTCAAAATGTTTTTTTTCTATTTTCACTTGATCACTTGATCTTGTCATGTTCCCCGGAGTGTGCGTTTTAAGCTGCAGAAGAATGATTTGCCCGTAACTTTCAGTGAAGCTACCGTTACTTTAAGGACATTTTGGTCTCCATCTTGGTTTTGGCTATTGATTTTGTGCAGTGTGGCCGCAACAGAGGTGGATGGAATATTTTAACAGAATTTCGTAAAAATATTTATTTCCTATAATTTCTCTATTATAGGTGATTCTTGTGAAAAGGACTCAAAAGAGAATCCAAAAATTATAAAAATAGATCATCTTAATTAAAATAAAAAGTCGTTGTTAGAAAGAATGGCTTTAATTTTTTTCTCTTAAAAGGAAAATCCTAATTGTAAGCTACTTTGAGGCACTAATGAAACACCTTGTAAAACGTTCTTTACGTGCGTCATATAATTATTATTGTATTTACCTAAATCGAGAAAGCTATGTGAGTGTGAGTGTTTATGTAATACCAATTTGTCTAGTAGAAGTTTAAGTAGTAACCTCAGTCGTGAAATATTTCACACACCAACACCAGATAACTTAAAACATTCCCGACTTGAAGTTCTCTCAGAGGCAGGCCCGCATACTTACCTGTCCACATAAATCGGAAATTTCATACTCCACATAATTCTCTCCAGATAATCATGCCGGCAAATAACTCTCAAAGAAACCCCATTATTTACCCCGTATACCTACAAAACCTTGGATGTGGTTAACGCAATTGGCATAAAAGGCGAATTGCTACCAAATTTGTCTTTCCGGCACAATGGAAGGTTCCCTCTCGTATCTCCTCGTCGAGGAGTTGTAAACTGTTCATTGTAAGTGCGGTAACAATGGAGCTAAAGTGTGAGGCCCGATACATTATAGTGTTGCGTGGCTAATTGCTTGTCAATGGGCTCGTAGTCCTTGCAGAGAGATAGCTTGTAAAGCAGGACTCGAGTGCTTCATATTTTATTACGATTTCATCCCTGTCAGGGCTTTGCAAACCTACCAACTGCCTCTCTAGCTAGACCATTGAACAGTGCATTATTTTATCATATTATGAGTGTGTGCGAGAGGGAAGATGACAAGAAGACTGGTGAATAATAGTGGATGGTTTTGAATTGGGGTGAAATAACAAAAAATTTCTGAAATCGCAGGATACATTTATAATCAGGCCATTACACTTGAAGGGAAGTTTTACATTTAGAAACTATTGTAAAACTTATAAATAAATATTCCTGTATTAGGTACTATTAAAAAATTCTTGAACAGTTGTTCAAATGGATATTTATGAAGATTTACTATTTATTACCTGCGTAAGCTATTAGAATAGGATGTTCAATAATTTCGAAACACTGTGGTTTTAATTTTTTCTTTTCACAGCAACCCATTATGTTGAAAACTGATAAAAAAACCTTTAAGAAGAAAACAGATTTAGAGTTTGGTGCATGTAACAACAATTATATTTTTTTAACTCAATTTATTTTAGTATGGGGTCTGTGAAACTATTACAGTTAGAAAAATGATTAACTGGGCTAAGTGATGCAGAATTTCATAGTAGTCAAGAATCTGACACAAAATTTTGTTTTCTCCTTTTCCAAGTATCTAGCGTGCACTTCTATTAAGGGGGGTAGCAAAAAAATGATTTTACAATTTTTCTCGTATACCTTAACCCCCTAACGATTTATGTTAACAGTTATGTCAACGTTCATCTCCCTCCAACAACCACCCCCCCCCCGTGTGATAAGACTCGCTAGATAATCGGAAAATGGAACTTTTAGAGAATTGTATGAAAGAGATCACATCAACGCACATATCACATATGGGGGTTATTGGAGGGGGATGAATGTTGACATAAACCCATAAAGTATCCGAGATAAATTGCCAATTTGCGAAAAATTGCCAGAAGTGCACTCTAGATATTCGGAAAGGAGGTCTTTTGGAGAACCGTATGCAAAAAACTGCATCAACGCACATTTAGGTATAGGCACCTGTAAGTATATTTCATGATTTTTTGCCACCCAGTTTTGGAGTGACAAAAGTATCACAGAAAGAAGATTTTTAATTATATTTACCTTTTATTTATTTATTTATTTTTTCACTTACCTACGTAGATCGTAGCGAGTTACCATCAGTCAGATCAGACTCCCTATGTATGTACATATTTTAATGTAGGGATTAGAATGTGATGTTGACAGAGTTCATACGTAGGTGTTAATTTTCAGGCAAATTACTGAAAAATCTCAATATTTATTTACTCGATTCTAAGAAAATTTACTCTCGTGAGCCATGATTTATTATAAAACCAAGCTCCCAAGCCAAGCCTGGCATGTTGCTTGTAGGCAGAGCATAAACATCTAAAAGTTATCTCACTGTTACAGTTTGACGTATTGACGCAAATTAAGCGCCTAGAAAGGGCAGAACTTCGAAACACCTGTGCACCAAACTCGCCATTAGGGCCCGGAATTCATTGAATTCGTCCTGAATCCTGGACCGACCGAAACGTCGCCCAGCAGTCTGTCTCACACATTCGAATCGGCTCAGGATTACAAAGCTAACAGCATTTTAAATGCAGTGTAGGTATCATTGTCAGGTTCGTATCTTTTGTGAGGGTGTTATTCATCGAACAGGTACAAGATTAGGAGGGTTTTAGAAGTCCCATTCACAAAAATGCTTTCCAATGATATTTGTAAAATTTCTATGAATGTAAAGTCAAGTACACATTGAAAGCGGCATTGCCAATCAGACATTTTCATGTAATTTTATTGCCCTGCTTTGTGGGAGACTTCTTTGAAACAGATCGTTCTATTGAATGTGCCCTTGCTGTGAGAATATTTCTTTAATGTCATAGGGAAGAATATATGGAATCCTTTTATGCTCTATAACATGCATGGCATTTTTAAAATACCAACTATGAAATAGGAATATTGAAATCGATTAAATCTATCATTTTCCTACAAAATAATATTACAATTTTTATGAGGTGATAAACACCATTATATTAATACTGACTGTATTATTTCTACACTAAAATTGGTGTTGAAATTTTAATCTAGGAGGTATATATTTTCATGCGGTTAGAAATTTTGCTTCAAATTATTTTATTAGTTATATTAAAACTTTAATATGCAGCATATTTCCGTTAGGACACCTGCATGGGAATTATGTCTAGTCATTTACACCTTTTATCAATGTTTCAAGGAGTAGAAAGAAATTTATAGTTGTTTAGGAATTGGATAGATAGATCAACCATAACACCGTGCTATATTACAAAGGATATATAACGTTTCATATGTCAAAAGCGAAACGATTCTTAGTGTAAAAGCTCAAAGCTCGATTGCTGATAAGAACGTGTTCGTTCCATTCCATCACGTCAGTCTAGTCATTTCCACTTTCCACTTTTACTGCTTCTTCTGCATTTGTGGCTATATTATGGTGCTGCCGCTGCCACACTTAAAACATAATTTGATCCGTTTTTATTATAATTGTTAAATATTTTGTCGTTTCTTTGATATTATTTCCAAACGTTCCCTGAATATTTACTAAACAACAATGTATTTTTCCTACGACCACTATACAAAACACTACTTTGCGCATCGTTTTTTGTGCGCAAACTTGCAGATTTCTCACGTATCCAAAACTGTGCGACAAAGTGACATAACGCATAGCCAAAAATCGTTCCGTACAGTTTTAATGTAAATAATAGTGATGGGCGGTAACTGAGAACTCAACTGTTACTTATTGTTAATGGAATAACTATTCATTTAAAGCTTCAAGGTAATAAAATAAACACAAATGGGGTAACATAGAACCCGACAAGACTATAAAATATACTCATTATTCTCTTGTGGCAGTAATTATTAAAATTTACGAGTTGATCGCTAATAACAGCATTCGTAGCGATCAAATCAAATTCACGAACGTGATCGTGAAAATAACTCGCACACCTCTACCACCTACTAATTTCAATCGACGACGCACAGCGCCTGCGTTGTGTAGAAGTTGCATATCAATGATATACTAACCTCTCTTAAATCATTGTTATTATCTACCACGTCTCCACGTTCACGTCACTTATTTTTAGTTTATACGGAGTCTAATAATAAATAATAATAATATTGTCTTGTCGGTAGAATTCAATGATTTAACAGTATATAATAGTATCTAATATTAAAAAGTCATTGGTAGAATTGAAAATAATATCTACCTAGGTAGTCTAAAAAAATAATCTTTAGTTACGTACCTATCATTATAATGGATTGTATTGTAATTCATCTGAATCTGAAGCAGAAAATACACCACCTGAAGTCAGAAAACAAGCAGGTTTGTGTTCTTTGAATTTGCTACCTGTAGTTTCGAGAGAAAATACGAATCTGCTTATAAACATTTCATAAATTGGAGAAAAGGTCATAAAAGCAGAGCATTGTCAGAAAAAATAATTTATGTGTTAAATTTGTTAAATAATTAATCTGTTAAATTAATTGTGGTCGTAGGAAAAGTACTGTGTGTATCACGTGCGGAAAAGAAATTTCACACTCGTGTGAATTGTGACACTCGACTTCGTCTCGTGTCACAATTGTTTCTCTTTTCCGCACTTGTTTCACAATATACTATTTTCTTACAGAAAAATAGATTTTAATGAAACTTTTTTTTTATGTGATAGAATTTTAGCTCTTACCGTTTTCAAGATTCCCATGTACTGTCACTTAAACTGGACACCCTGTATTGTGGCAAGTTAAATTTGAACCTAAATGCCAATAAATCTTAAATTTAGTAGTGTTATTATTATTTTTATATGTATCTATATATTGTAAGTATAATACAAAATAGATTAAGTAACAAATTTACAGAGATTTTTTTAACAGAATTGAAATGGAACGTATTTCAAACAAATAAATAAAGTAATATAGTAAAATACACAAATGTAGGTATGTAGTTTATTTAAAAAAAGTTCTTTGTTTATTGAAATTTCCTTTGCAATTTTAAGTGTGTTTCGTTGTACAAATAATCCGTTAAAAAGATACAAACCGTAATTAAAAATACTGTATAATAAACTGTGTATACCTATTTATACCTTAGAGATCCTGAAAATTTAACATTTTAATACCACATTGTTTGCATTTTACACCTAAAGCGATTTCGGAGGTTAATCTGTTTGATTCTCTGACCGATTTTCATCGGAACGCTGGGAAACTGTAAATCCTTTGGGAGTTAACTCTACCATTATCGCTTCGCCACTCGCATAAAAATGACTAAATTAAAAGTTTTAATGACTCTTTTCCACTCAATAATGAAGGCTTGCCTCTAATATTAACTATACGGAGATATTAGTTAATCGAAGTTTTTAGTAATTTGATCTACCTTAATAAACTTCAGCGGGAGAGTTATTAAAACAGATACGAAGTTGCTTACCTAATAATTATAAAAAAATAACAAAACATTTTACTGCGGCATTCGTTTGTCCACGGTTTGCCCACCTTTCAAAAAAATTACGCCAAAATGAAAAAAAATTTGCACCAACAGATTTCATTAATTTTTAAACTAAATTCTTTTGTCCTCCATTTTTCCACGTTTGTCCAACAAAAATTTTCGTTTCACCACCCTCCACAAAAAAAGTTACAACTAAATTTAAAATTTACAGCAACACTAAATGCGAATATTTTCATAAAATTTAAACGGCATATATTTGTCCACGATTTGATTACGTTTGTCCAACTAAAATTTTCTTTAGTATCTATTTATTGTAACTTTCTAATGTGAAGTGGACAAACCATGGACAATCGCATCCCGGATGAAAATTAACGACAAATATATATATTCATGGCGGATGTTATAACTATGTATAGGTATTTTTTATTTTTTCATTTGACCGCAACTTTTTTTGGAGGGTTAACAAACGTGGAAAAATTGTGGAAAAACAAATGCCTTTTGAATTGTATGAAAATTCGCATGAAAATTTGGTGCTGCTGTGAATTTGTAATTTGGCCGTAACTTTGAGGGGGGGGGGGGAACGAAAACTTCGGGTGGCCAAACGTTGACGAATCGTGGGTAAACGAACGCCGTTTAAAAATAAAAAAAAAACTTTTCATGAGGGTGCTGGTGTAAATTTTTTTAATTTTGTCCTAACTTTTGTTTGGAGGTTTGGAGGAGATCATAAAATTGAGTATAGGATGAGTTTTATGGTTCATGAATTGTTTACGTAATATTGAATTTTAAATATCTACGAGTAGGTACTGTTCAGTAATGAATGTATGAATTAATTTTTATTTCTTTTTGTGACTTATAGTAGTTATTGTTAGCGATAGGATCGGATCGGTATAAATCCTGGTTAAGTAAATTTGTGCAACTAGGTCTATTGTGTTACTATTTCTGTGGTTATTTTTTTTGTTGTTGTTTGATTTGGCGCGCTCTGTTCACCATTTACTGACGAGGCGACTTATCGGCTGCGCCGTCGTGACGAGAGCATCGAAGAAGACCAACGAACGTCGTGATCGAAATCGAATCGTGATCGCAACCATAATTATTTTTCTTGAATTGTCGTGAATTTCGTGCTATTATTAGGGAATGCCAAATAGATGGATCATCTTATTGAAGTTGGTGTAGATCATATGTGAGGGCCCTCCGAGCAGCTGGATCTCCTAGAATCGGGGTAAGTCGATGCCGTCAATTCGTTGGTTTAAAAATGGTGAATTCGATCAATAAAAAACCATTTATATTGAATTTTTAAAACTACTATTCGAGTAGTTTACATTGGTCCTTCGAGCCGAGGATAGTTGAACCTCAGAAATAGTCGTGTTCTACTTAAATTATTTGAAATTTAGTAGACAAAAATATTGTTAAAATAATTTCATTAATAACCATTGGAATTCGATTTTAGCTGGATAGCCGGCCTTCATACCGATAACGCCAATCTTATCGCTCGCTATAGGTGTACCTACCTTCTTAAAGTAGGTATTTATTTTTAAATAAAATTATTGAATTTTTATTATTGTATTAAAGATAATAGTTATTTTGTTTATTAGTCTATTAAGCAATTGATTGAATAGATTGATCGAGCTATCGAGTCAAATTTGTATTTAAAGAACAAAGTTATTTTTGTTAGATTTGTTCGTTCAAGAACAAAACTTTCTGTTTTCTTTTGATTTATAATGGCTAATTTGCAAAAGTTAACGCAAAATAGAGCCACCAGGGCTCATCATATTGACAGAATAAATGAAATGCTCGTGGTCGCTGAAAATGCGCTCAAGGATCAGGCAATGCATACAGAGTTCAAAATGCGATACGCTAGCTTAGAAACTACCTTTAAATCGGTTGAGGTTTTTAATGCAAAAATTATTAGTATGGTTAGCGTTTTAGAACAGAGGGATGAGGAACTTAATCAGGAAAAAATTGTTAGAGTAAACGTTGATAAAAATTATTTTAAAATTAAAACGATTTATCATGATCTTTTTTCGGCTCAGAATGTATTAAATCAATCGGTACGGCAGCCTGTCGCTAATAATGTCAAACTTCCAAGAATTGCACTACCGTCCTTTAATGGTCAGCTGAAGGATTGGTTGAATTTTGTCGATTTATTCACCACCTTAATTGATAGTAATGAAGATTTATCAGGAATTGAAAAGTATCAGTATTTGATTAGCTGTCTTTCGGGAGAACCTTTAGATATTGTTAAAGGAATTGCCTTATCCAATGATAATTATGCCATAGCATTTGACAACCTTAAAAAGAGGTACGACAATAAAAGACTGTTGGCAACGTCATTTTGAAATGAAATCGTTAATTCTCCAAGAATGGAGAAGGAGAGTCTAAGTGTTCTTCGTGATTTAATTAATAAATTCAAAGAAAACTTAGCCGCCCTGGATTCGCAAGGTTTTCCTGTTGATCAGTGGGACTTTCCTCTTTTCAATATATTATTAGGAAAAATTGATACGAAGACGCGTACCCGTTTTGAGTTAGAGTTTGGTAAAACTGAATTGCCCACTTATCCTGATTTGATAGAATTTTTGAGCAATCATTGCAAGGCTATGGGGACTGTGGAATTTGCCCAGAATTCTTCGGCTTCTCAGAAAGTATACTCGGCATCGATTTCTTCTAAGCAACATAATGTAAAGTCCTATCGTCGTTCGTCGTTGCATGTTAGCGGTGACGTTACCCATGTAAGAACCGTATGCTCGGATTGCAAAAGCTATCATCACATCAGCAAATGTCCTTCCTTCGTCGCCAAAGCACCTCATGCGAGGTATGTATTTTCCAAAAAGCATCATTTGTGCTTAGGTTGCTTGAGTGACTCTCATAACTTGAAAGATTGTCGAGAGGCTTCAAGATGTCGAATCTGTCAAGGAAATCATCATGAATTGCTGCATTTTGAGAAGAGTGATAAAGAAAGGCCAAGGTCTGCGGTCGTCTCCTCCGAAAAAGCTGACAGGGTATTGGTATTGGCCAATGAATGTCTTGAGCTGGGGGGCGCAGCCGGTCAAGGTTCCGTCTTGAGTGCTGTGGCCAATTCTGACTCGTCATATTCTACGGTGTTGCTGTCGACAGTTGAAGTGAATGTTTTGGATGCATTTGGAAGTCTTCAAAAGGTTAGAGCCTTGATCGATAATGGTAGTCAAGCTTCATTTATCACCGAGTCATGTTGTAAACGTTTAGGTTTCAGGTACTCGACAATGGCGCAGTCAGTTCATGGTATCGGAAATTCGTCGATGGTTCATCCGAAGGGCAGGTTATCATGCATTATTCGGCCTGTTCATTCACAAACTCCTCAACTGAATGTAGAACTTTTCGTTTTGTCTCGAATTTGTGCTGACATGCCAAGTCAGTCGTTTGTAAACAAGGGCTGGTCACATCTTTCGAATTTGCAGATGGCTGATCCTTATTTTAATTGTTCAAAGCCCATAGATATGCTACTTTCAGCTGAAGTATTTGCACAGATCCTGTGTAACGGTAGAATAGAGGGTGGGCCAAATGAGCCTATTGCGCTTAACACGAGTTTTGGTTGGCTCGTGAGCGGTCGCATCCAACACCAATCATCAATATCTTCGAAAATTAATTCGTTTGTCACCTCCTTGCTGGTCACGTCCCTCACTGATCAATCACTGGAAGTCACTTTGAAAAAGTTTTGGGAACTTGAATCGGTTCCTTGTAAAGTCGTGTCGTCTCCGGATGACATTCAATGTGAGGAGCTCTATAAGCGGACGGTCACTAGAAATGACGAAGGTCGCTACATAGTATCGCTCCCGTTTCGCGAAGGAGAAAATCCTTCATTAGGGAATTCTCGGGATAGGGCTCTTCGTAGATTTTATTCACTTGAGAATCGTCTTTCGAAAAACGAGAGTCTTCGTAGTCTATACAATGATTTTATGCAGGACTATCTCAATTCGGGTCACATGCAACTTGCGTCTCTACTCAGGGACCCTTCATTGGGGTATTACATTCCACATCATTGTGTTATTAAGACGGACTCCCTGACTTCTAAACTTCGCGTTGTCTTTGACGCATCCTCAAAGACTTGTGATGGGTTATCATTAAATGATACCCTGTTATGTGGGAAGAAACTCCAAGCAGATATCGCTGCACTTCTCCTTCGTTTTCGAACACATAAAGTGACCTTCACAGCTGATATTCGGCAGATGTACCGTCAAATTCTCATTTCTCCCCTTCAAAGAGAGTATCAAAGAATCATTTGGAGATTCTCTCCAAAGGAACCGCTAAAAGAGTACGTCTTGAAAACGGTAACGTACGGTGTCTCGTCATCACCATTCTTAGCTCTTAGAACTCTTAGACAATTAGCACTTGATGAAGGCAATCGGTATCCTTTAGCTGCGAGAATAATTTTGGAGGATGAGATTTATGTGGATGATATACTGTCTGGGTGTAATTCCGTGGAAGAAGCAAAGCTGGTTATCCAGCAGCTCATCGCCCTACTTCGTTGCGGCGGTTTTGAACTTCGCAAGTGGGCAAGCAATTGTCCACAACTTTTGAAAGATATTCCCGAAGAATTCAAACAAGTACCATTGGACTTTGATGAAGATTCCGTTATTAAAATTTTGGGACTTCGCTGGAACCCTTCAAGAGATACGTTTTCATACTCGGCGAACGTATTGTCAAAGTCATGTACGAAACGAAGCATTCTGTCTGAATTAGCTCGCATTTTCGACCCGTTGGGATTTCTAACTCCATTGACGTTTTTTGCAAAATATTTGATGCAGCATTTGTGGGCCTTGAGAGTCGATTGGGACCAGGAACCACCGGATGATGTCGTCAATGTTTGGAAAAAGTATAAATCTGAACTCCCCTGTTTATCGTCGCTAGAAATACCTCGTTCGTTTTCGACCACTGTTGGTTCGATTTGTGAACTTCATGGATTTGCAGATGCCAGTGAGCGAGGTTACGCTGCTGTCGTTTATTTTCAAGTCAAGACGGGTGAGCTCTCCAAAGTCTTTTTGATTTCGGCTAAATCCAAAGTAGCACCCATGAAAAGGATCTCGTTACCGCGGCTAGAGTTGTGTGCGGCAGTATTATTATCTGATCTATTATCCTTCGTCAAGTCCACATACCATAATCTATCTTTCACTAAGATCTCAGCTTGGTCAGACTCTACGATCGCTCTCCAATGGATCAAATCCTCTCCACATCAATGGAAAACGTTTGTGTCTAACAGAGTCACTCACATTCAAGAAAGAGTTAGCCCCATAAATTGGCATCATGTCTCGGGTCGGGAGAATCCTGCGGATGTCGCTTCTCGAGGAGCTTTACCCGTTGAATTGTTGAACCATCCTTTATGGTGGGCGGGACCTCCATGGTTGTCGTCCCAGAATTCTACACCGATTCCGCCGCAATTGTTACAGTCCTGTGCGGAAGCCTTGGTTGAGGAACGCAAATTTGTGTTACACACTGCATTAGACCCTCATCCTGTTTTATCATTGTTTGATAGGTATTCGAGCCTAGAAAAGATCCAAAGAATCGTCGCAATCTGTCTGAGATTTATTTCGTCGGTTGTCAGGCGCATCAATGCAAAAAATCTTGCTTTTGCAATCAAAAACAGTTTTTCCGCATTCGATTCTAATAGCAGCTCCCTTAAGCCCGTTGAACTTGAGACTAGTCTATTGGTTATTTGTCGTTTGGTCCAACACGACATATTCTCGGAGGAAATTTTGTGTTTGAAAAGGGGCAAGTTGCTCTCAAAATCGTTTAGGCAACTCAGTCCTTTTCTAGATGATCTAAGTATAATCCGGGTAGGCGGTAGATTAGTGCATGCGAAATTAACTTATGATCAGAAATTTCCCATATTGTTACCGCGTCAACATCGATTGACGTATCTTATAATCGATCATTTTCATAAGAAATACTCACACTGTGGACTAAGGACATTGCAGTTTCTTATCGCGCAACAGTTTTGGATTCTATCACCTAGACGAGCCATTCGTCATGTTTTATCGAAATGTTATAGATGTTTTAGGGTTAATCCCGTTCCTTGTCAGCCGACTATGGGAAACTTGCCAGTTTCACGGGTTTCGCAAATAAAACCCTTCTCGTGTGTAGGATGCGATTTTGGTGGACCATTTTCGGTTACCCTTGGTAAGTCTCGCGGGTCAAGGTCTCAAAAGGCATACCTCTGCTTATTTGTTTGCTTCGCCACGAAAGCTGTTCACCTCGAACTCGCTTCGGACCTTTCTGCCGAATGTTTTCTCGCAGCTTTTCGACGTTTCATTTCGCGGCGAGGCAGATGTTCAATGGTGTACAGCGATTGTGGCACAAATTTCGTAGGTGCTTATAAATATTTAAGGGACCTGATGAAGGGTGCTGTGGAATCTGAAAAAATTGAGTGGCACTTCAATCCTCCGTCTGCGCCTCATTTCGGAGGACTCTGGGAAGGCGGTATAAAATCCGTTAAATCGCATCTCTCGAAGGTCGTCGGGGAACAAATTCTCACGTTCGAAGAGTTATACACAGTACTGGTCAGTATTGAATCAATTTTGAATTCACGCCCCCTGGTTGAAATGAGTTCGGATCCTCATGACTTGTCGGTCTTGACACCAGGTCATTTTCTAACTTTGGAGCCGCTGACCGCAATTCCCGATCATGACCTCACTCATTTAAATATGTCTCGTTTGAATCGTTGGCAGCTGCTCCAAAGGCTCCAGCAAGATTTTTGGAAGCGATGGCATTCGGAATACCTGCATTCGTTAATGCAACGTTCAAAATGGACGAAGCCTGGCAAAGGCCTTATTAAGGGAGATTTGGTCGTTATTAAGGACGAACAATCACCACCTTTACGTTGGCGCTTAGGACGGGTAACCGATCTACAGGTGGGCCCAGATGGAGTACCTCGCGTCGCTAGCGTGAAGACTGCCACCGGAGTTCTGTTGCGTCCGTTGGTCAAATTATGCCCTTTACCGGGCACTGCCGAATAATTACTATTTTTCGATAATCATTTTAAATTGAGAGTTTTGTTTTTTGTTAGTGTATAGCTCGATCAACTAGATAATAATTAATTTTTTTTCTTTAAAAATCGCGGTGTATTTTTGGTGGGCGGAATGTTCAGTAATGAATGTATGAATTAATTTTTATTTCTTTTTGTGACTTATAGTAGTTATTGTTAGCGATAGGATCGGATCGGTATAAATCCTGGTTAAGTAAATTTGTGCAACTAGGTCTATTGTGTTACTATTTCTGTGGTTATTTTTTTTGTTGTTGTTTGATTTGGCGCGCTCTGTTCACCATTTACTGACGAGGCGACTTATCGGCTGCGCCGTCGTGACGAGAGCATCGAAGAAGACCAACGAACGTCGTGATCGAAATCGAATCGTGATCGCAACCATAATTATTTTTCTTGAATTGTCGTGAATTTCGTGCTATTATTAGGGAATGCCAAATAGATGGATCATCTTATTGAAGTTGGTGTAGATCATATGTGAGGGCCCTCCGAGCAGCTGGATCTCCTAGAATCGGGGTAAGTCGATGCCGTCAATTCGTTGGTTTAAAAATGGTGAATTCGATCAATAAAAAACCATTTATATTGAATTTTTAAAACTACTATTCGAGTAGTTTACAGGTACATATATTTATATAACAGTTCTTTAATTTTTGATGTATCTTATACTCACCTAAGCCGCCTTCTTAACAGAAGTTTTAAAGAGAATATCCGATAGTTTATATCTCAGTATCAATAGGTACCTAATGCTCCCTTTTAAATCACAGTGATGTGCTTTGCAATAAATAAATATCAGGATTGTATACTATTGATATACCAGATCCATTTGCTAGAAAAAAAGTGAACAAATACAAAGAGAATATTTTAATTTTAAAGTTTTCTGTTTGATTGCATTTCGTTCGAAACCAAACAGCCGGCCTAAATTAAGATGGAAAAAAACAATTTCCATTGCTGTCAAAGCTTTGAGGGATACTCGACAGAGTCCGTAGCTTAATCAAAAGTAGGTAGGTACTTACACCAAGGAAACTCTGCACGTTTTAAATTGAAATGAGAGAAAAGAGATTCCGAGTCAGGTACCTAATTTATAATTGTCTCGAATCAGCTCTACCGTATTAATTAGGCGTTCTTATAACAATGGAAATTTCATTGATAATTATATAGAATTTTCCGGTGTATTCTAAATTCTTATTTCATTAAAGCAGGATATTTCATTAAAAAAGTGGCTTATTTTATTTCTATACAGGGTGTTACTGAATAGGTGTTACAAACTTAAAGGACATGTAGGAAATGCAAAAATAGGCGATAAATTTCCTGTAGACGAGGGTCGTTGGAGCTTTAGATTTCGAGATACAGGGTGTTAGTTCTTCGAAAAATTTAATATTTTTTGAATATCTACAAACTGGCTGATCAGAATACTCGAATTTTTTGACAGCTGTTGTACTAATTGAAGTACATGATTTGATACTCCCATTGAAAAATTATTCAATCCAGTGGCAGAGATCTAGGTGTGTTGTTACCTTTTTTATTAAACAATTTCTACGCCACTGACTTTTATGCAAATTTATTATTTTTGGTTGATACCTCGTTTTGTTTAGAGGAGAAAAGTCATTCCATGATTTTGTTGTAGGACGCACTATTTTCAAAATATTTCACAATGTAGGAACCCATGAAAGCTGTTTGTAATGTAACACGCTTCAATAACGATCAAAAAAATGATTACTTTATGGAAAAACTCAATAGCATTTATTTTTAGGATATTCTACCTCGTACGGATTCCTACATTGCGAAGTATCTTGAAAACAGTGCATCCTACAACAAAAACATAGAATCACTTTTCTCCTATAAACAAAACGAGCTATCTACCAAAGATAACAAATTTGCATAAAAGTCAGTGGCGTAGAAATTTTTTAATAAAAAAGATAACAACACACCCAGATCTCTGCCACTGGATTGAATAATTTTTCAATGGGAGTATCAAATCATGTACTTCAATTAGTACAACAGCTGTCAAAAAATTCGAGTTATTCTGATCAGCCAGTTTGTAGATATTCAAAAAATATTAAATTTTAAGAAGAACTTTAACACCCTGTATCTCGAAAACTAAAGTTCTAACGACCCATATCTACAGGAAATTTATCGCCTACATTTACATTTCCTACATGCCCTTTAAGTTTGTAACACCTATTCAGTAACACCCTGTATAAATTCCAAATTATAGCCCTTTTTGAAAGTAATTTCATCTTACCTATAATCATCTTATGGATAATTTACCAAGTAATATAGGATAGTTGAAGCGAGATAAATGGTTAAAACTTTTATAAGACGTATGAGCTTTTTTTTGTTAAATAAGAAATATTCGATATTAGACTCTTATGATTTTTTCCTGAAAAAATTAAAATAGGTAATATTTTGGTATAAAGAGATGCAGTAAAAAATGTGGTGTTAGATCACGATGGCGACCTGAATAACAAATCAAAAGTTGATTTTTTATAGTTCGGCGGCATCGTCCTTTTTCGTCACGTTTCGGTTACTCTCCTCTCATGCATCATGGTTATCATGTTATGATGAGAGAGGCAGTCAAATAAAAAAATGTCGGACTGTAGGTAATTGGCCACTATCCGTGTACCGTGTATAATTTTTCATTTATTAAACACTTGGAATTTTGAGTGGCTAATAATATGCAGTGTGTAATTTTTCGTTCTACATTTTCCTAGCCCACATCATAAAAAATAATGAACGTTATTATATCGTGGATCGTGGAGAAATTAATTTAAACCAATGTTACTTGATATGAATTTGTTGGTTGATTAAAAATTGCAGATTGCAGATTGCAGTAATATTGGAAAAACATACACTATGAAATGAGCCTAATAGGATGAAGTGCGGCAATAATACTTACCTATACAATTTTTTAGAATTGTGTTACGTGAATTATTATAAAGAATTCTTATAAAGAATGTTCAAAATGATTTTTTTTATCTCTTGATGCGAAATAAAAGCTTGTGATCGTTTACAGTTTTGCAGCTTTAAGCTCAGGCATTATTCCTTTTTAAAAAGCTCCCCTAAAAAAAGCTTGAATTTGCTCACTTCATCATAGTTCTCTATTATTATAAGACTTGGTAATGAAAATTTATTTATTATTAGAGATTTTTAATGATACAAGTGTGAAAAATTGATGTTTGAATAATTAATATGAACGTTTACAAAACTAACTCATGCGAGTGCTTTGATAGTTAGGTATTTGTTTAGGCAGCAAAATTATTCCAGATTGAATGATGTAGTTTTTCATTTTGAAAGCAGCTATAGTGTACATCGGAAATTACTCCAAATATCGCAGAATGGCTTACATGTCTCTATCTTAACTTTTCACATGAAAAAATGTAGGATGATAAAAAATATCAGATTTTTCATCACCCCCTGTATATAGGTACCTAAATTTCATCTACATCATAGCACAGTACCTAAAAAGTTAAAATAGATATTCGGAGCCGTTTGTAATGCACCTAAACTGCTTTCAAAATGAAAAATTGCGATTTTCAATGACCATTTCATCAATTTTTATTTTCATCAGCCTAATCACCCCAGTACAACGTTAAAAAAATTGGTTGTGTTTATTTATACACCCTGTATGAGCTGAACTATAATTTTCTCCGTAAATTTTTATTAATTGTGCACTCCTGAACCAATAAATCTAGAAAAAAGGATGAAAATAATATGAACTTTTCAAAAACCGATAGCTGAATTTAGATCAATAAAAAAAAAGATTATGAAATTAGAAATATATTTATATCACCTTTGGCATCAAAAATTTATAAATAACATATAAAAATATTATTTCTCGAAAATCTTATATACAAAAATTTTTACATAATATATACATATAATAATAATAGCTATAGCTACTTATGATTGTCATCACTTGAACAAACATTGAATCTTGGAAATTAATTCATGCGCGAATAAATTACATTATTTATATTAATTATTTCTCCAAGAATAATGAAGACGTAAATAGCCATAATACCTCTAAATTTTACTCAACTCATCGACATTAGTAACATCGATATCAATATCCTCGCAGGACGACGTAGACGTCCTATTTCTCCTCGCCCCAGAACACGTCCTCAAACAGCAGCATTTTCCCGCCGGCGACGTTTTCCCCGACGGTAAATCTTCCTTCTTGTACTTGACCCGCCTGTTCTGGAACCAAATCTTCACTTGTTTCTCCGACAATCGTAGGCACGTAGCTATCTCGATCCTCCTGAGCCGGGATAGGTACATGTTCGAGGAGAATTCACGTTCCAGTTCCAGGAGCTGATGACTGGTGAACGCTGTCCGGATGCGTTTACTGGAGTTGTCCTTGCCCGGTGTCAGCCTTTCCTCCTGTTTAACCGGCAGGTTGGGGGATGGAGTTGAGTCTCTAGTTCCAGTGCTAGCCGTGGGAGATCGATGAACTGGCGAAACGTGTGGGCTTTGGTATAACGGCGAAATTCCTCTCGGTGATATTCCTGGTCCCTTATTTTCTGGAGTGTAAGATTCCTGAAGCGTTTCTGGTTTAATGCTGTGAGACAAGAGCATTCGGGGAGGCATTGAAGGCACTGGACGTATCGGCGGTTTATGTGAATAAGTGTTGAACTGTTGCTGTGCTAAACTAAGCGAGAACAAATAACTATTGATGTAACTTTGCGGGTAGGGTAAGACAGGTCTTGTTGTAGGCGGATAAGATTTTGGATAATCTTTAGCATTATTACCGATTAAAGAATCGACAAGAAATGAACGAGACATGTTCACTAGTGAAATAACTAACACTACCACGTGGATGTTTGTAGAGATACTGATTTAAAATTGGCAGGTTTTTGATTATATACATCCCCTCTCTGTAGGGATCTATTGTTAAGAACTCCGCCTCGAACAGGGTGGTACAACCCCTATGGCCGGCTAATATGTTAGAGCTGATGTGCAAACAAATTACCTACCAGCCTAATCCCTCCACGTTAGACAAATATTGGCTACTCTTCAAACAACCGTGAACTTACAAATTGCATCTGACAACCTACGTTTCATCCCTCTGTATCGTGCTATTAGCGTTATGTTTATATGTATGTTTTCGCTCGAGATAACGGTAAGGATGTTCCTGCCGCGAAATACGATAGCTTTTAAAGTTAAGTTGGGCGGTTCTTCAACTTCTATTCAACTTTATTATATCTCTCCGCACCTTCGTAATGAAATGTAAAATTAATTTAATGACGAAACTTTGGCGGAGATAGATGGGAAAAGGGAAATTTTGTCGCATATATTGCTGATATTATCGGAAAAGTATTCATAAACTTGGAGATATAATTACGCTTCTATATATACAGAGTGTTACTTAAAATAATCAATATTTATAAATTAAAACTTTGATAAGGTTTGTTTCTTTTTAGAACGTTATTATAGTAACGAAGTTTTAGTTAAAGTTTTGCATATTTGCATGTAGTTAATTAAAATTCAAATAAACTGACTTATTTTAGAAAAAAACCATTCTGATTCTCTTTTCTTCGTACCTACTCCCGCCATAATTGCATAAAAATTATGATGCATGGCATAAATATTAATTTTGAAGCTGACTAGGTAATTAATTAGGAGTAACTAACTTGGGAGATGTTTTGTCATAATACCTACTTGATTCATTTGCTATATACCTCCTGAAGATTTTGGAATAAGTCGAAGTTTATTTTATATTACATGTTAGGGTAGGGGTGGGTGGTTATAAAGACATAATATAAGCAATGATATTTCGTTGCTGATGTTGAAATCTGGTAAATTTGAATATATTCACATGGGACCAAAATAATTTGGTTGAAATCCTTAGAAATATAATAATTAATTTATTTTTCTGAAAAAAAATCAATCAACGAAAATAAAAAAAAATATTAGAAGAGTTTCCCTTATTTTGCCTTATCCCTGATCTTCCCATAAGTCATTACATGTTTCTCTTTCGGATTTATAATTTATTAATTTGTCATTCAAGATCCATTATTCACATTAAATTACTTCTATACCTATAGACAAATCATGTCATTTCGGAATATTGGTTTAGTATAGTACATGATTTATTATGATTCAGTCTTTCCCCTCCTAAAAAATGATATTGAAATAGTTGTTCATCGACAATTCTCCAGTATTTTCACATACCTACCTTATAGGTCTTGAATAACAAATAACTATAACATCTCAGCTTGGACAGGAAATATTCTCTAGTCTATATAAGAGTCCTGTAATATTTTTTTCCGTATGCTTCGCACCTCGAGGGATTTTTCCCAGTTCCTCCATTGTGAAGGAAATTCAAAGATGGCACGTTATGAGAAGCATCGTAAAGAATTTTAATGAGACAAGTTCGTCGGGGCTGAATAACATTTTCACTTCGGAGTTTTGGCATTTCATGACCACGTTTTCATTAACTAAAAGGACGATGAGAGGGAGAAAAAAGCAATTTGTTCGGGATTTTTAGTAGGAATTTGAGAATGCTTTCAAGGGATTAAGTAGATATAAACAAGGTATTTTTCCAGTACTCACATTATTCTGTTCGATATTTCGTATTAATTTAAGAATTCGACAAACATCCTACCTAACTATCTCGAAAATTATTTCTATAATTTAAAAAAGATCCCCACACTAGAACGTTCAAAAAGTAAGATGAGAATATAACAGAGGCTCCATCATAGTATAGTATAACAGGATGCTTGTTATGATTCTTTTATAACTGGATTGAAAGCATAGAATAAGGTAGACAATATGATAATCCGCTAGAAATGGGGTAATATGTGCAGAAAATTGCCCTGAAATGAATGCGTTACTCTGTGGCTATTGTTATAAAATCCGGGATTATAGAAAATATGTATTAGGAAATCTCTTTTTTTTTTGGTGTGTTGATCTTGTGTCACGTGCTCCCTGTCAAATGCGATTTGGATTAATCCATCCCCAATTTGGCGGGCATATGTTATATCTATGACAGTTTAATGACAGGATACCTTTAATGGTTCAATATACATTTGGGAACATTTGATAATGTGATTGTATACCTATACTATATTAATAGCAAAAGTGGTGAAGATAATTATTTACATCATCATACTATAGAATACCTAAGTATATAAGGGTGTATCTTTAGTATTGCGAAAAAACGTTGAGACGTCAAAAAAAAACGTTAAAAAAGCATACAAAAAATTTCTCATGCATAAAAATGTGTCTGGAAATGCATCGTTTTTCCGATTTTCTTATAGTTTTTTTGAAGATATCTCAGAAACCGTTTCAAATACAAAGCTCAGCTTTTTATACGTGTCATCATTAATATTATACCTACCTTTTTAATACCAATTTTTTTTTCATGGGCCATTGGCGAAGATTATATTTAGAAATTATAGAGTTATAAGATAACTATAGGAAAAGCTCGATTAATATGTCAAAAGTCAAAAGTAATCGCATTTTATATGTATAATAGTAATCAGGTTTTTTGAAAATAGAATGAAACATGAGAATATCAAGATTGATAAATCCAAAACCGAAAATATAATAAAACGTGCATTTTAGGCAAAAGTAGTTGCCATGACAACAACCTCCGCTGTACATTTAAAAGAATGATATTTTCATAAAAAAATTTTGTACCCAAGTCAAGTTAGCCACGCTTCGGCCAGCCACACTTTCGGCCACGACGAGGTATTTCGATAAGTTTTCAAATTTTTTTTCGCTATTTCGGGTTAAATGGAAAATAGGTACAACGTTTTCACTGAAAAAATCTCACTGAGTTACACTGAAAAAATCGTAATTATTAAAACGCCAGCTACGCTTTCGGCCAGGATTTAATAAACTGAAAAAATATTTTTTGCTGAAATTTTGCTCAAAAAATTCCAAAACTTCATAATGATGGCCAGCCACGCTTTCGGCCACGGACTGAAGAAACCTGAAATTCGGCTCAAAAAATCCCAAAACTGCATAATGATGACCAGCCACGCTTTCGGCCACGGACTGAAGAAACTGAAAAATCATTTTTGCTGAAATTTTGCTCAAAAAATCCCAAAACTTCATAATGATACCCAGCCACGCTTTCGGCCGCGGACTGAAGAAACTGAAAAATCATTTTTGCTGAAATTTTGCTCAAAAAAAAACGATTAGTTTCCAATAATGGCCAGTCATCCTTTGGGCTACGGACTTAATAAGATGAAAAAATGATTTTTACTGAAATTTTGCTCGAAAAGTCCCGAAATTTCAAAATAATGGCCAGTCCGCTTCCGACCACGAACTTTAAAATTTGAAAAATAATTTTTGCATAAATTTTGATTGAAAAATCCCGCAATTTCATCAGAATAATCAGCCACACTTTCGGCCACGGACTGAAAAAACTGAAAAATCATTTTTGCTGAAATTTTGCTCAAAAAAAACCGAATGTTTTTAAGAATGGCCAGCCGTGCACGTCGGCTACAGACTTAATAAACTGGAAAAAAATTGCTGAAATTTTGCTCAAAAAGTCCGATTAATTTAATAATAATGGTCTGCCACGCTTTCGGTCACGAACTTTTAAAACTAAAAAAAAAAAATTACTGAAATTTTGAAAAAAAAAACGATTAGTTTCTAATAATGGCCAGTCATCCTTTGGGCTACGGACTTAATAAGATGGAAAAATGATTTTTACTGAAATTTTGCTCCAAAAGTTCCGAAATTTCAAAATAATGGCCAGTCCGCTTCCGGCCACGAACTTTAAAATTTGAAAAATAATTTTTGCATAAATTTTGATCAAAAAATCCCGCAATTTCATCACAATAATCAGCCACGCTTTCGGCCACGCGAACTGAAAAACCTGAAAAATCATTCTTTGCTGAAATTTTGTGAATAAACGAAATTTTTGAATAATAACCAGCCACGCTTTCGGCTACGGACTTAATAAAGTGAAAAAATAATTTTTGCTGAAATTTTGCTCAAAAAAGTCCGAAATTTCATAAAAATGGCCAGCCACGATTTCGGCCACGGACTTGATAGACTGAAAAATATACCTGAAAGTTTTGCTGAAGCTGTGAAATGTTATATTAATATTATTATCAACAAAAACAAACCAAATATTTTCCATTCAAGCCGTGAATAACGAAAAAACTTTTGCTGGAAATGACGTTTAAGTCCCTTTCACTGGCCGAAAGCGTATTGCTTCCCGAAGTGTGGTTAACTTGACTTGGGTAAATTTTGTCTGAGCATAACTAAGGGAAAATTCATGTTCAAGCTGAAACAGGAATTTTCATTTTGTAATCGTTGATTGCTATTAAAAGGGGTCTCCCTTAATAATTTCACGATTTCGCATCGTCACGGTCAGATACATGGCATCTGTTTTTTATCTCGTTAGTATGATAGGAGAAGTGTAGTCCCTTATTAGATACTTATCGTGGCCCCGCCTCTGAGTTATGATTAAAAGGTCCTGTTGTGATTCCACCAATGGGGCGCGCACCACTGGGGCTCAACCCTAAACTCTCTCCGATGGCAATTATTCTTATACACACAGGACTACTTACTACAGTCTGGTAATTCAGGAGATATTTAATTGTACTGCTATTGTGTTTGACAGAGCTTTATGAATACATGAATAACAATAAAAAGGTCGACAATGGGATGGGATGAAATTAAACCGCATCTTTATGTTACCTTTATAATACCGTTAGTTCTTTTTATTGTTCCCAGTCTATAAAAGGATATTTTTGATATTTTTATTGCTTTTATAAATGAATGGCTTTTAAGGGAGTAAGGGAGTCGTCTGCATTTATGCCGACAAGGCAAAGTGGAATTTAATAAATTAAAAAAAAATGGGTGTATATTATTTTTATATTGTCAATAATAGGTATAGTGATGGTACCTACTGGTTTTAAATACAAGGTGTTTCTAAATGGAGTACCATAAATTGGAGGACTTGTAGATAAAGTTAAAAAAATACGAAAATGTAGGAAAATTTTTTTTCGGAACGGCTTTATTGATGAGATACAGGGTGTTAAAGAGTCGACCGACAGACCACTCTTTTGTTAATATTTGTTGAAACAATAACCCAACTGAGACAATTTTTTGTGTGTAACAACAAGTTATAAAGAGCAATAATCAGACAAATTTTCGGTTTATTTCAATAAGCCAGTGGCGTAGAAACAGGGGTCGTTTGACACTTTTCACTCTTTAAAAAAGTAAGGGCTAGGTTTTTTGATGTCTTATTACTTTTTTCTGAATCAACGGTCTTTTTACAATAAAAAAGCCATACTTGTTTAATTTGCCCAGAGGCGTCCGTTTTTGAGATATTTGCAATTGTTTTTTTTGCAATTAAAAAATTTCATTTATTAAAATTGTGAAGGTAGCTTTGAAATTTAAATAAACTAATTTTTGGACTTACTTGTCAGTTTGAAATTTCATATCCGAAGTGAAAATTAAATAATTTTATTGTCAAGAAAACTATTCAACACATAACAAAACATAAGTAAGTAATTGAACAAAACATACCTAACATAAAATTACCTAATGATTATCTAATATTGCTCGAAGTGTCCTCCGTTTGCACGTACACATGCATTTAAACGCTGCTCCAACGAAAACATTATTTTTGGTTGATTTGATAATCGTTAAAATGCATTTTTTTCAAAAAACCTAGCCCTTACTTTTTTAAAGAGTGAAAAGTGTCAAATGACCCCTGTTTCTACGCCACTGGCTTATTGAAATAAACCGAAAATTTGTCTGATTATTGCTCTCTATAACTTGTTGTTACACACAAAAAATTGTCTCAGTTGGGTTATTGTTTCAACAAATATTAACAAAAGAGTGGTCTGTCGGTCGACTCTTTAACACCCTGTATCTCATCAATAAAGCCGTTCCGAAAAAAAATTTTCCTACATTTTCGTATTTTTTTAACTTTATCTACAAGTCCTCCAATTTATGGTACTCCATTTAGAAACACCTTGTATATTGTTCGGAATTTACATAATCTCAACTCTGACTGAACTGAAGTTTGTCTGTATGAAATATTGACTGAAAGAATATGTTTTCACTGAAGAAGAAAACAAGCAGAAGTCTTGCTGAAATATTGTCTGAAATGGGGAGAAGTTTTTATTTAATTAAGGAAGCCTTGGTGACATCATTTATTGAAGTCTTAAGAAGCTTTTACTTTAATTAAATATAAAAATTGGTCTTAAAAGACATCGACTGTAATTATTAGAAAATGCTTTTCTAAAGACAAAATATTTTTGCTGAAATTCGAAAACTATTGATATTGATAGTA
The DNA here is from genome assembly GCA_910589415.1 of Malachius bipustulatus. Classification (NCBI taxonomy): domain Eukaryota; kingdom Metazoa; phylum Arthropoda; class Insecta; order Coleoptera; family Melyridae; genus Malachius; species Malachius bipustulatus. The sequence continues at coordinate 50,669,501 of OU342633.1, forward strand.
GGTAGGTACCTACTTACTTTGAAAAAAAAACAAGCAAACTTGCTTATTTGACTATGTTTACTTGGGTATAGGAATTATTTTGCACGTAAAAAAAAAGAAAATTATGAATGATTTTTAAAAATTTGTTGATAAATCTTGAAAATACATGAAAATGAAAATAATTTTCGTATAAGAGAAGAAATCTCTTACTTTTTGAGGTTAAAGTTCTGACCTAATGATCTAATTAAGAAAAATCGTGGTGACTTTTAACCAGGATTTTATTACTTCTTCATTAATGAATAAAATACAAAAAACTGATGACTTAATTTTATTATAAAGACGCTTATCATACCGAATTTGTTTTTTCTTAAATTTGTAAATCACACATATTGTAAAATGCTGAATAAGAATCTACACCTACTATAAATATATCATAGGTAGGTATATTAAACAAAACATTTTTGACTTGGTTGTAAATTTTTTTGACACATTAACCAATTTTGGTTGTTGCATTATGAAAAGCTATATATTAAATCTTCTGGTTTAAAGTTGATAGTCATTCTTCTTATAAATTTATTTAGAAGAATAGGTACACAGATGGAACAAAATTTAACACTCCAATCCATTCATAATCAAAATCATAGTCACCACCCCCATATAAACACTTCATGGTTTTAATGAAATTAATCCCATTTTATCAATATTGTGACAAGTGAGCAAAATCACACAAACACAAAGCGGTGGAGTAAACACATCTACTCATTTGTTAAGTGATAATAATATTATTTCCATGACAAAGGGAGGAGTCGGGGTATCATCTGCCACCATGGAATAACAATATTCACAACAGCACATCGAAATTCATTCATTTATAGTGGAGAATTCATCAATCGAAGGCATTTATCACATCGCTGACTCTGTGGTTTCGGTTCCATTCAGGATTATTGCGATTTCTAGTGTTTGAATAGAGAATTTCATTTCAATTTCGATGAACACGAACGACCAAGTTTTGATAATTTATTAGGGAAATTTGAATTATTTATACAGGGTGTCCCGTATCGTTATGTTCAAATTTTGTGAGCATATAGTAGGTTTATTTCTAAGCCTAAAAAACCCAAAAGTGGCAGGTCTATCTGCATTCGTTACGAAGTTAGAGGCCTAATAAAATAATGTCTAGTAAATACCAGATTTAACTTTGAAAACCACATAAAACTTATTTTATCGACCAAATCATGTGTTTTTAAAAACAATTAGTTTATCATGTGTTAAAAATGTCCTATTCCTTGCTGAATACAAGCTTGTGCTCGGAGGCTTATTGCAAAAGTAACAGTTTTCTCGTCTTTTTTCGCGTGCCTAATATCTCTTACCAGCTTGCTGAATACGATCAAATAATAATTTGTCTCTGGTATTTAGTTACAAACACCAATTCCGAAATATGCTGGTGCCGCATCTATTTGAATCCTAATGCCATTTCGTATGAGCAGGGGAACCTCTACTAATGTTTATTTCGGTGACGTTTACTCATGTGTGGCAATTTTTGTGGCTTACAAAGTTGAATCTTGTTATTTAGTAGTCATAATTTTCTTAGGCCTGTAACTTCGTAACGAATAAAGATAGACCTGTCACTTTTGGGTTTTTTGGGCTCAAAATTAAGCCTACTATATGCTCAAGAATTTTGAACATAACGATACGGGACACCCTGTATATGTTATGTTCTGTTAAAGCGTTGGAATGGGGGAGTATTTTGTGGGGTCAAATGGAACCTTTGAAAATATCCTTCCAAAATATTTATCGTTAACATTCTCCAAATAGATGGATCGGATAAACATAATATTACCTACACACTACTTTCATTTTAAAAATAGTAGAGTTCGGCCCTAATTTTCAAATGATTTTTTTCAATTTAATTACATAATTAATTACATATAAAATTTATATCTCCATTCATTTTTAATTATTCCTGAGCTATAACCGGGTCACAATATGAAAAGAACATTCATCTATATAGATGCTTTATTCTAAAAAACATAATTATAACTTGTCAACAAGTCAGGAGCGTAATTTTTTTAATCATTATTCATGAGAGTGTTCCGCGGAACGCCCCTGGAACTCATAATTCTCATCTATTTAGTCCTAACTTATTAGCGTCTTATTAGAATGAACTACACTGCCAAAATTCATAAAAATCTGCCTGAAGATCTTCGAGATATTAATAAAAAAAGGTTTTTTTTTTTAACTTTCATAGGTATGTTAACTTGTACCTGATATAGGTGTTCTCGAGGTGCTTTGAAATTATATTCCCGAAGTTCGCTTTTCGTAACTTTTTCAGCCATTTTACTGGGTACAGAGAAAAAACCTCAGTGAATTCGACCTCGTTTCGTTCTATTCTTCAGACACTCGACTGCGGTTCCTCCAGTCTCGTCACCCAGAAAGGTAAAACTGAAATAACTATCTAGATCTAAATAATTTTATAGAAAAAATGTCACTTAAATCAACCATCACTTCGCGAGGTCAACCATTTTTTGGCAATAAAAGTTCCCTTCCCAACAGAATGGCATAAATTAACTCCAATAGCCTCCAAAGGGAGGAGAGAATATGGTTGGATATTTGATTGTGGCATATTGGGCGAGTAATTTTATTCGCCGGTCGTTGATCCATCGGTTGCTGCCTGTGCCACAGAAGATATTTTATTTCGGAATAAATGGATTGACTAGTGAAACTTATACTTTTAGTTTTTTTGGCATTAAATGTTCCATCGATAATGACCTCGCAATATTGGATTCCATCACTGCTTGAGTGCTTGATTTCACCAAGTTTTGAATTTAACGCCTGTCTAAACGTTAGTAAGAAACATAAATTTAAAAAAATACACTTTTCGAGATCAGAATACTTTTTCGACATTAGAGGCCTACATTTTAGGAACCGAAAAACATAAGAAACTCCAAGTGTGCTTCAAGAATAAGGAAAGGGAATTTGAAAAAATTACACCAAATTTCACATTGTGAAAAACTACGCTAAAAATAGCCATTTTCCAAGTTTAGAGAAAACACCTTTACATTTGCAACCGGAAAGCGTAAACAACTCCAACAGCTCCAAAGAATGTTGGTCACGAATAATGGTCACATATTTTCATACAGCATACTTTAGTAAAGAAGTTGTTTTCCTCTCAGAATTCATGAAGTAAGTAAAAATAAAACAAAGAGGTACATTCGCACAGTCATAATAAATCACATTATATACATGCAGTGTGGTATTTTTATAGCTTTTACCGATTCACCCTAAAATACGTCCGTTTTTCTACAATTTTTCGGTAATTTCACATGTGAGTGGTTCCCGTGCCAGGTGTAGTCCTCACAAAGCGGCTGCTCTCGATGCCCTTTTATTGTAACATGGGATTTATAAAAGAGCGGGCCGGTATCATTGTTATCCCTTACACAGTCCTGACCAGCCACTCATTTTCTCCTAAACTGTCCTTATTCGTCTATTTAGGTTCCACAAAAAGCAAATTACAGGAGTTATGAATTATACCTCTATATGCGCATGCTGAAGCCGTTGAAGCGATCGCTATAGAGAAACACGTGTAGCTTCGTCCCTATAGCAACTTGATTTATATATAGGCACCTATTTGTCAGAATTAACGCATGATATCATCGGATATATGGACTTGAAAATATTTGCCTCTAAAATACCGAGAGGACGTATAATAGAAAGCACGTTCATTATATGGAAAAGGTCAGATTTTCAGAGACAAATTATACGTGTATACGACGACAATATCTTGCTAGAATTGGAGTTTTAGGGCATCACGAAATGTTTATCAGGACTAAATATGGGCAAGTTCTGTCGTTTACGAAGCCTTGAATAGTTCATAGAATTACATAAACAGATTCAGTCTAAAACTTAGTTGGATTGAAAGAAAATTGAACTTTTACTTTATGTCTCGGTGGATATTAAAACAAACTAGATTATTATGAAAAAGGGTAAATCTACATTAAAAATTTGATGCAATCAATAATTTCTACAAAATATATTGCCCAAAGGGCTATTTCTAATGCTCGTCGTCCACCGAGAAAACCTAACATAAGGCAACTGATCGTGATCGCGAGTGTATAAATGTTATGAGTATACCTACAAATGCGAGGAGGAAAACTTAAACAATTTTGGCCCATCTGAATCTTGATAAGGATTTAAGAAAATTTCTTAGGTTATTCTGTGACTAAATCACACTTCTATAAATATCTCACATCACTCTTGAGCAATTCATTAACCTGTATAGATTTTCTCGGTGGAACACCGACCTATATCAAGTTATATGTAACATGCTACAAATCATATATTTAATAAAAAAGGTGTCGGTGATTTTTCTCTAAACATAAAAACAAATACAAGCAGAGCTAAGATTTTTTCACTAGCAGTTTTTTACACTGATTGCATTACAAATCACCATGTAGGATGAAACCTTTATTTCTTTCCATCATGATCTTTTTCCTGTACTAGTTCGGCACAACACGCATGTAGACATATCAAGCGAAGCCGGCGTTCTTTTGGTCTTTCCGGGTTGGCGTTTTGAGCTGTCGGATTCCCTTTTCACCCTAAAATGCCAGACAAGGGCTTTAATCCGGGCCGCTTGATCTGAGCGCTAAATGGCCCGCGGATCCATATTTATCGAACAATACACACAAGGAGCAGATGTTGCGGAAAATATTTCATAAAGCAGTAAATATTATTTTATGAAGAAAAATGTTTCAAATAGCTCGAGAGCAGTGTCACTTGCAATTTTCTCGAGGGGGTAATAAATATTGTTACGAATTTTCAATATTTCATTCCGAATTTTTTATTAAGCTTATTTTACAAGTTTATTTTTACAAAAAAAAATAAAGCGCAGTAGTATTTATACCTTCTTAAAATAGTGCCAAAACTATTGAAGTTAGAAAACTTTCATTTCAATGACTACTTCGTTTCAGAAAGATAAGCTTAACATTTTCTTAAAAAAGGTCGATATTGGTTTTTACTAATAATTGTAGATTAGAATTACGCTTTCTTCACCAATAGAAACTGTCACTTACGCTTACGAAGAATATTTATTTATTTATTTATTTATTGACAAGAAGGTCATCCAACAGACCATAGCATTGGTCCTATTATAGGATGACACAAATTACAATTTAAAAAATAATCACAATCTCAGTATGTACGAGTAAAGAAAATACATATTTTTTTTTTATCGAAATAATAAATATAATGGTAAGCGACTGATTACATGAAACAACAAAAAAAAAAAAAAATGACAATGAGAAAAAAAAACAATCAGATAAAATAAGCAAAATAACCAAATATACGAATATGCGCAAAATTCACTGATTAATTACATTAGGTACCTACATAACTTAAATATTTTTTTGCACATCTCTTAAATTTCAAAAGAGAAGAAGAAAAGGAATCAGCAGAAGGGGAATTGGTAGATCCGCTGAATTCATTAAACTGGCGAACACGTCTTATCATGGGTGAATTTAAATAAAAATTAGTGCTACAAAAACTCAGATCTGTATAGAAAAGGTCTCTCTGACGTAAACTATATGATGAACAATTCAGATTTAAATAGTTCAAGCATTCTGTGGAGTCCAATAAACCGTTAATTATCTTATATATAAAACAAATGTCACTTAATGAGCGCCTCGAGGACAATGAATCCAAAATCCAAGTTATATCGGGGTAAATTTTCTTCATAGGACAGTAAATGGCGTTGCCTATGGTATCTGAAATTAAAACTGAGAATAATAAGTCTTCGTTGCACTCTCTCTATCTGCTGTACGTATTTAGTGTACATAGGACTCCAGATCGACGATGCAAACTCCAATCTAGATCTCACAAGAGAAGAGTACACACAAATTACAGATTCCGGATTTTTGAAATCTCTTGTAGATCTTAACACAAAACCTAACATCTTGTATGAGCTGCGAACAATATTAGATATGTGAGATTCAAAGCACAGTCTGGAATCCAGGAGCACCCCAAGATCTCTCACCTCTTCAACAATAGAGAGTTCGTGCCCTGAAATGGATAACGCATGGTAGACTGGGTATTTTTTGCGCGAAAAAACAATTTACACACATTTCAGTAGATTTAGTTCTAGTCTATTCACCCTACAGTAGCCATTTAGTCTGTCTAGGTCACTCTGAAAAAGCCGATAATCACTCTCACTGTCCACGTCTCTGTATATTTTTAAGTCGTCAGCATAGAGCTTGAAATCAGTGTATTTAAAACACCGCTCGATATCATTAATGTATAGAGAGAACAAGAGGGGACCAAGATGAGAACCCTGTGGCACACCTGACGTCACGGACATTGCAGGAGATCGAGCACAGTTTAATACTACAAATTGCTCCCTCTGACTCAGATAAGACTTTAGTAATCTAAGTAAATTACCGTGCACTCCAAGGGTCTCTAGTTTGGTTATAAGAGTTAAATGGTGAACTTTATCGAAAGCCTTAGAGAAGTCAGTATAAACGGCACACACAGATTTACCTTGTTCCATAGCACGATAGACATTCTGGACGAAGGGAACAATGTTAGTAACAGTTGATCTACCTCTGAAAAAACCATGCTGATTTGCTGAAATAACGTTCTTGAAACTGAAAAATATTACATCGGCTTTCAAAAATTTTTCCAAAATGTGATAATAGTGAAATAGGCCGGTAATTGCGAACATCGCTCTTATCTCCCGATTTAAACACTGGGACAACTTGAGCAACCTTCCACTCCGCCGGGAAAATACTCTGTTTAATGGATATGTTATATATATAGCAACAACAAAGGCGTAATAATTGAGTTTTTGCATGATTTAATAAATAAAGTTGGTATCCCATCCGGGCCAGGACCCTTGTTAACGTCGAGATTTTTAATAGCCTCCTCAATATGCGATCTTTCCATAGAAACGAAGTTAATATTTGCCGTAGAATGACAATGAGGTACATGCTGAAACAGACCAGGAAGATTTTCGGGTTCATACACCGAATAAAAGTATCTAGAGAAAAGCTTACTGATAGAGAGACTATCATCGGCCACCTCATCATTATATCGCATAGTGGAAGGGAAATTAGAGGAACGACGTTTCCCAGATATAAAAGACCAGAACTTCTTAATGTTGTTCCTGAGACCGTCCTCAGCAGCATCTGTATAAGTCTTATAATCAGTTTTAATAGATAGCTTGACCCTTCTTCGCAGATCCGAGAAATTTGAATAGTTAACAACCCCACCAAACCTCTTCCACCTCCTATGAAACCTATTCTTCTCCTTAATAAGTCTCATGGTACTAGCAGAGAACCACCTAGGATATCTGTCCATATTACAGGTGATGCTTGGTATGTAATCACTTATCAAACCCCTCAAAACATTGTAGAATAATTCCACACATACATCTACGTGTTTATCCAAAAAAAGCAACTTCCAATCAATCGAATTCAAGCATTCATCGATCTGAACGTAGTTGCCTCCCTTAAAGTCAAAGTTTCTATATGTCTGTAAACATTATAATGATGAGAAATAGTCGAGATTATTCTATTTTATGCAAGACAAATTTATCAGACGACGTTTCTTCCTTACATCAGCGTCAATTGCTTTCTCACATCTGGCGCTAGTTCCTTCTATAATGACTAAATAAGGACGCATAAGCTTTCCTCTGGATCTGCCATAATGATCCGCTTTAACCGTTACAGTTCTGCTGAAATATCCGCTTATCGGTATAGTAGAGAAAAGATAGTGAGGTCAGATTTCTTGATAAAAGTTAATAAACCGAATCGATGATGCCAAAACACATCAGGGGGCGTTCCAGTTTATTAGTAGAGTACAGAAAATTTTATACAACATGCATGGACAGTTCTTAGCTCTCGAGATCTAGGGTGACGAGTTTTCTGAAAGAAAATTATTTTTTTGAATCTCTCAAATTCGGCCCAATGGAATTTCTAAAAATTTTTCATAGTATTTGAAATTTGAAGTACATTATTTGAGATCTGGGTAAAACATGTCCTTCCATAATTTTTGACGGGACTATTACAGGTCCTTATAAATAAATTTAAAGAAAATGGTTCTATCGAACATGAAAAAGTGGCTGTAAGACAAACAAAATGTTCAAGTAAGGTTCGGTACTGAACCCGTCCGGAAAGTTCTGGAAGGGAGTTTTGGAGTTACATAACGCAACTCCAAAACCTTCGTCAGTGGCATATGGGAAAAAATCAATTGACATTAAAAAAGTAAATAATATCAATGGTAAGATGTACAAAAGTTGAGCTCTGTACCTTTCTGAAATATCATCAAGAAAATGGGAAAGAAAGTCTTCCTTGGCAAAACGATGCATTTGCGGGCCTATATAGGTTAATAGGAACTTTTTCCCTAGCATGAGAGCCAAGGAATCACCCCCTAAAAATTTTTCTCAGTAATTTAGGATAACTTGTTCTTCTATTCCATCTATTCCATATAAACAGCATTAAGTTGCCTTAAATATTCAGAAATATAATAAATTGATTCTTCTGTAGCTGTCCTCGTTTTCGAGATATTGGAGATAGGTTTTTCTTCGCTTGAAGATTTTTTGTAGGTACCCAATCCTTTGAAATAATTTTTGATGTGCTGATGGTCAACTTTTAGTAACATATTTTGCCTATTTTTCCATGTCATGACGTCGAAAGCTTTTCAAAAAAAATGTCTCGGGCATGAGAATATTTTCCATAACAGAAATCAACCAAATAGTGGAGATGAATTAACTTTTCCAGAGTTTGAGTATGAAGAACATTTTGTGAATGAAAATTTCTGACACCTTAACGAAGAATCTCTTGAAAAAAAAAATTATTGAAATTACTAGAATTAGCTAAATTACTTGGTTTTTTAAATTTTAAAAAGGCTTTTAAAATTATCTTTTACTCTTATAAAACATAATTTTACAAATTTACAAAAAAAAAAAATCGGGAATTGAGAAGAAAAATTACAAAGTTTATTTATAGAAGAATGAGGTGGACATATGAAGACTATACAGGATGGGGCTTTTAGTAGGACTTAGCATACCTCATTGACAATGATATTAATTATTCACTTCAAGTTTCAATAGAAAATATAGTAACATTGTATCTATATATTGGTCTTAATTCCACCGAGGTGTTTACATTGAAAATTATTAAATTAACTTTAGTAATTATATAATGCCTACAAATTACAAAAGGACAGCTGCCTTAGTTTCGACACGGTCACTATTATTGCGCTTCAAAACTCAATATTCTCACAGTTAAACCGTGAAGTTTTTTTCAAGCTCCTTAATTAGTTTCCAACAAATCGAAAGGGTATGAAGATGGCACCGCCTTCAACAACGTTCCGTATTGACAAAACATTCTATTCTCAATTAGAGACTTTTAACAGTATTTCTGCTCATGAAATACAGTTAATTGTGGGCCACGTGTCTTGCGGAATTATGAATTGCAGTTCAGGCCTTGCGACAGGAAGCGAGAGTCGCGTGCGGGGGGGATGTCCCTAAAGCTCGAATAGGGTTCCCGTGGGTTAACAGTGACTTGTGAAGCTACAGAGTCATTTATTTCTACGGTCATTTATCACCGTGTAATCAATGAATTAGATAATTGGGTTGGGTGGTGAACGGCGGCACCCAATTTCAAGAGCGGCTGTGTGCGGAGGAGGAGCTCCTCTCTTGTCCGATGTGGCAAATTCGAACCAGACTTTATGTTATGAATCATTAACAACAGATCCTGATGACATATGCTTGAAGCTGTGACAATAAGAGCTGCTGTGAGCAATTGAGCGAAAGTTTTAATTTCAGATTGCTTATTTATTATTATTAGGCACTTTTATAAGTACCTATTTAAGAAATTATTTCGAAAATTGCGTAAATTTCATAAAAGAATTTTACTTTAATTCAAAAAATATGCTACAAAATAGTAGCTAATTTTAAAAATAACTATTTTGGTCTATTGCAATCACTAGTAATAATAGTTATTAACTTATTATAAGAAAAAATTTGCCTATCTTCATCCCCTATCTCTAATCCGTTGCGTCGAAAGATTACTGTCAGCAATATATAACATACTTAAATTCTGGACCTCGACAACAGGAAGAATAAAATATAATCTTTAATTAATTGGCGGCATATGACATATTTGTACTGCCCCAAATAACCTCTGTCTGATATTCTGTTGGGTTGGTAACCGTGTTTACTTAGAGATTTAATCCTTTGCTTCATATGCCAGTACTTATGCAATTGATATTTTATTTTCATATAAAGTACTTTTTACTTATTAACCAGTACCTCTGTATATTTATAATTGTTAATTTCATTTTATAAGTATAATTAGTTTAGTATACAGGCTGTTTGGTAACTGAACAGCCAGCATGGAACGTCATGTATAAAATCGTATTTTAAGCATAAATGAGAGAATAACGCTTCTCAAAGGTAAGGAAATCTCGTTTAGGAAATATTTCCAAAATAAATAAATAAAATATTTTGATTGAGGCCGTAGTTTTGCATTTTTGGAGATATGTATTTCCTAAGCGAGGCCTGATCTTCAAAAAAGTTATTCTCTCTTTTATTCTTAAAGTGCGATTTCATTCACGTTCGATTTTGAATACGGGTGACAGCAGTACCAAATACCTGCCCTGTAGAGTATGAAATTCTCTAATGTATTAAAATTCTCATATTTTATATCGTGTACGCCTATGAGACAGGCTTTGGAAAAAAAATCGTTTCTGAGATTGAATCTGCAAAACTGAAAAGTCAGAAATCTTTCGTTTTATAATTTTACTGAAGTTCTCAGAGATGATTTTTTTTCTGAAGCCATCCTAAATTACCTTTTCATTGGCTCACGCGATAAAGGCTCACCTGGGAACTATTGATCCTAGAGCTTTGAAAAACATTTTAGACATACCGACTTAATAAATGACCACAAAAATTCAATTAAGATTATTTCAAGATTGCGGATGTTTTCACAAATATCGGTACTGGACACCTTGACACCTACCACCTACTTCGTTATTGCAACGAGGACAACCTGTATGTTATGATAATTCTAAGCAAACTGTCTGAGTAAATTTAATATTGACGTTTGTTTCCGCTGTTGGAGTTTAAATTAAATAGGGTTTAGTTTATGGAGGTATAAGGGAAAAACATTGTCATCGTTGACTTTCAAAATGTCATATTTTTCTTTGTCATATTTAAAATTTAAAAAAAAAATCGATTTTTATCAATTTCTCAAAAACCTCTCAACCGATTTAAATAAAATTTTATAGGCTTATTTGTTGTCATAAGGGCCTTCCTTTGATGGGAATAACATGAATTTATTAATTCCAGTGGCGTTTCAGGTGGTTACCTGAATTAAATTAAATAAATCTCAATAACCGATGTAAATTTGTTACTTGTTTTAATAGGGCCTGGCACAGATTTTGATTTTTTCTTGGAAACAAAGCTAGATACGAGTAAAGCTCAGGAGGCAAGAAAGTTACATTATTGACCGCTTAATCTAAAAAAAAAAATATAAATTGTCAAAAGAGCAGTGGCGTACCATAATTTTACCTATAAGTTTCAAGTAGGTAGCCCCCTGAGACGCCACTGGAATTAATAAATTTATGTTATTCACTTATTCCCATCAAAGGAAGTTCCTTAAAACGACAAATAAGCCTACCAAATTTTATTTAAATCGGCTGAAAGGTTTTAGAGTAATTAATAAAAAATCGATTTTTTTTTCAAAATTTTACACCTTGTATCTAGAAAACGAAGCAAGTTCGGACATACGATTATATGAAAAAAATTTCATATTTTTGGCTGGTAAATACGCCCTTAAAACTTTGCACTGAATTTTGAATCACTCTGTATAGTGTCTAAAATTAATAGTTTTCTGGTAGGTACCTAAAGGTACAGGGTGGCGCGCTTAGTAATAAAAACCTCCACACTAATTTCAATACCAGTAGTAAAACAACTAAATCACTAGTACCTATTTGAAAATTAATGACCTGAAAACAACAGTAAACTTTTTGTCTAGTAGGTAAATATACTTATTCAAATATGATCCCCTAAAACACAGATAAAATAATTATACCTACTTATCAATTTCCAAAGATAAAAGTTGGGATTGTTATAAAATAAAAAATAACCTGGTAATTACGTCGAGGTTTTTAAAAAATGCTACTTCTCTAAATATAATATTAGTTTTATTATTTTTATTCCATAAAGCTCCGGAACTAGGTATATAAAAATCCTGAATGACTGGATCACAGTTATTTTGAAAGAATTTTTAGCATAGTTGGCGCCATCTAGGAGCGCGCAATTGAAGCACTAGGCGGAACAGTATTTTACAAGAGAGCTACCATCATTGCTACCCCTCTGCTTTATATTAGGGGTGAAAAATATTCCTGCATCGTTATAGTGTCCCTATTTGCCAATAGGTGGCGAGTTTGCTTTGCTCGAAGAACTCTTGGAGAGAGTTTTGTGCCGTGACTCCCTCCTCTGAGAACTTTCTTAGAGCAACTTACAACAACTAACAGCACCAGAATCACAGAATAGACTTAATAACAGTGTTGAAAAAAAGTTTAAACCGTTGATTGAAAGAGTAAAATAAGAGTCAGTTTTTTCAATTAACTACCTACTGTCCAATTTTTATATGAAGGCGAGAGGCTATAGACATGAACTGCGGAACTGCGCATCTTGCGAGCTTTACAACTGTTTCCACCTTAGGTATCTGACTAGGATTTACATCAATGGCGCGGCGCACATAATAGTAAATTTTTAAATGATAAGTAGGAAGTAGGAAGGCGAAACTCTTATCAGCCTTATCTGATTCGTTGTTTTTTTACTGTGGACACCGACTAACACTGTTGATATTGTACAACCAATATTTATGGATTAGGAACTAACATATCTGCGCACTAACCAATTCTCGCCTCACTATAAAATTTATACTGCATCTTTTATAGGGAGATATTATTCATAAATCATAAATCAGTTTTAATTGGTTCTTATTAGTCTTGATTGACTAGTTTGACTAGATAACAAGAATGATGTATTGAAAACTTTAGTCAATAAAGATTAAAACGTTGTTTCTACTTGCGATGAGTTTTTGAAAATTTTTATCATTTTCTTCCTCAGCCCAGGGGGCGGAACCATTTTAGGGGCGTGAATTATAATTCAAAATATATATTTTCATTTTCCTCCCAAAATCTCTTTTTTTAAGCACTAATTTTGGTTGGAAATTAAAGAAAATATATCTACTGCGGAACTTATTAGTTCAATGACAATAATAATCAATTCGAAAAGTGAGTCTACATAACCTAACGTACCATAGATCTGCGCATTTTTTTAAATGTCAGCGGGGAAAGACCTATTTCTGCAATTTTGTATAAATTTTTTTATGTTTTTTTTTTTGTATGAACTTTACGTCATGTTTTGCTTATAGTGTAAAATGAAATCAAATGAAATCAAAAATCATCTCTTATTTTTATATTGTAATCGTTGGTCATATAATTACATTTTTTTATTCTGACACTTTTTACAGCCCTTCTAAGTCTAATCACTCACAGCATGACGCAAACCTGAATTCGGCTTTTTTTTGGTGTTTTCTTTTTGTTATTTAGTTTAATTATTAGTTTTTACATCTGAGTATTATTACTCTGAATTGGTGTGACCTTGAACATTGAAAAAATACTTTATTGTTCTACCTTGGCACAGAGTTGAAGGGCTCTAGTCTCGGAAGACCAGAAACGAGATGAACTCGGCGGAGTCTGGACGGATTCCCGACGGTTAACTAACTATTCTCCCGGAACGCGGGACACGGACGGCCAGTCTATACCTGAATTTTACTCGAAATTTAGGCTGCACAACAATAACAAACACTACTGATCACCGTAAGAATACTAGATCGGAAGTTTAATATGAATTCAACACTCTACGAAAACAATCTATCAATAAACTAAAAACAATCTATCAATAAAAAAAACTTGGTTTCGGTTTTCGGTTTACCACTCGATCGGAAGTGGATTTTGAAACAAAATGCCCGTAATTTTATATTCTTTTCATATTATCTTCTGGATTAACTATCTGCCGTTTTTCAATTGGGACGCGGTGTATAATAGTTTGTTATTTATGCAACAAGTGCATAAAGTGGTACTTTTTTTCATGACTGGGAAATTTGACCGCATGAGCCGCAGGCGAATGCGGCAATCCCAGAAGTGAAAAAAGGCACTTTATGCATATGTTGCATACAAAATTTTATCTACGAGTGACCTAAATTAGAACGAAAATTTATTATTATAAAAAAAAAACTTTCCAATGCATTCATATCTTATATGTAAGCGTTTCTTTGAAGCTATTAACGCTTTTTTCATCACGTCAGTTCATAAAGGTGACATATTGCTTAATATACACTTCTTTAGATTTTTGAGGTAGGTAGGTACCTAACAGATTTTGTGCAGCCATATATGATGGAATAATAATTTCTTCTAGTGCGGAAGATATTTCATTCATGATTAAATGTAAACATAAAATATATAAATTATATAGCCACATTTGATTGAAAAATAATTTCTTCTGGGGTAGAAGATATTTCATTTATTTTAGGTAACTAAACGACGAAAAACACAAAATATTAATAATTGTACACAGATATGGCGCATGGTAATTATAAATCGGGATACAATGTAATTCAGCGTTCAGCGTCTCGTGTTCAGTTGTAGTTGCGAACGCCCCGACCGAGCCGCTCCGCTCTCCGCTCACTAGAACTACTTGCACTCGGCGAGCGTGCACTAACGTGACAGATTTAGCGTTAAATAATGAACCGCTACGGCACTTTATTTCACCCGAATTTGCTTTATTTCACTCTTCAAGATAATCATACATTTTATGAACTAAGAAACGTCTAAAAAAGTGCATTTTATGAATCACTCGTAGATAAAAAAGGTTTATTCAGTTTTTACGTGCTTTCTTCTGAATTTGTAGTCAACTGCCTCGATTCAGCTCGCTTAAAATTTCGTCTGTTCATAAAAAATTACATGATTTGAAAATTAATCGGAAATAAATACGTTCGTGAAACATTATAATTTCACTATTTATGGAATGAATAAAATGAGCCTTTTGCTGATTTTAAAATTACCGAGGAGAGACAGTTGACTAAAATGAAGTCGAAAATGCACGACTTCATTACAGTGTGTACTAAATGTCTGTTGCTATACTGTAAAAAAAAAAAATATAAAATAGTGATTGCAATAATGAAGTACCTACCTAATTCAATTTTATTGTCTGTTGTTAAACTCTGATTGTTTTCTATAAAATTCGATCATACAAAGTATGGGTTAACAATATAAATCATTCATTTTCGATCAATATTTGCGCATAAATGCATACTTAAAGCACCCCATTAACTTATAACGCATCTCACCGTCGAACTATATTATAAGCAAAAATACTCTTTAATAATTCCTTCATAAAAAATGTAATACAACCTTATTCGTTGTCATTAGTAATCGTCAGCATGAAAGTATAAGTTGTACGAAGTTAAAATTAATCACGGCTTTTGTTAAAAATAAACATACACGAAAATTAACCCTTTTATTTCATTTTGGTTTGGAAACATGAAAGATAATCAATCTTAATTCTTGTTAGACACATATTTACAACAAACCTACCATGAATAATTTATAAATTCTTATTAATTCTGTTAGCTCCTTTTTATAGCGAATATAAAAAATACAAACTGTGACATGCTCGAATGTGTCGGGGCCTGAAACAATGTTCATTGTGAAATTTGCTGTGGTTATATTGTATGTCCTCCACGATGGTTTTCAAAGTAAAAGTGATAACAACTATTCATTCCTTACTGAAACAATTGTCGAATATTACTTCCAAAAATTGACATACGTGTGTTGTTTATACGATTCATTTTCCTATAGTAATCATCTATTAGAGGAGATATTGCGCAAGCTAATCAGTGAGAAAACGTTTTATACATTCCAGTCTATTGAGGGTACAAAATCATACTGTGAAGCCTACATTCTCATTTTCAATAATCTTAATAACATGACTAGCTTGGAAAGTGTGATAAACCTACTCAAACCACATCGGCTTCTATTGTTAAGTATATCCGATAGAGATCATCAAAAATACTTACATAAAATTTCAATTGATAGAGCTTTAAATATTGTAAATATAATTACCAATTCGTCTGACAAACTTATACACCCACCACTATCACCAGCTGGAAGCAATAAACAATGTGTAATAGTGAGAGAGGAAATGAAAAATCTCACAGTGATGCAATTTTGTGGACCTGGAGATTTTATAATCCTAGATCGGGAAATACAAGATGTGCACTGGACTCCAAACAAATGTCTTGAAAGCCAAAGGAAGAATTTTACCATTTCTACGTTCCATTGTCCCCCGTACGCGACTGCTGTTAATGATACTTTGGGTGGTGTAGATGTTAAGTTAATCAGAGATATTCTACATGACTGGCCCATTGAGTTCAAAGTATTTACAACTGAGAATGATCAGAACATCAATTTATTTGCAAGAATAACTAAATCAGTTGTTGAAAGAAAAAGTGATATGGCGGCTTGTGGCATCTGGACTAGAACAATACGTGAAGCTGATAGTTCATTTTTTTATACTCAAATTTGTGGTACCTTAATTGTACCAAAACCTCAGGTAGCAACAGGAATTTCCTTCATTTTTCAACCCTTAAATTATAAAATCTGGCTCGGTCTTATTCTAATGGGTCCTCTGATGTCAATTACGTATATTCTGACAATGAAATATGCTGATACCAGTATGTTCAGACGAGTGCAAAATATTCGAGTTTTTCTAGACATGTTTTCGATTTTACTCATGAATTCTGTAAATGGGTTACATAAAGTCAAGCAAAATTATAAACGAATCTTAATTATTACGTGGTCAGTTTTTGCTATATTTGTATCCATATCATTTTCAGCTGGATATAGTAGATTCCTTGGATTTCCGACTTACTATAACGAAATTAAGACACTAGAGGATGTGATTAATAACAGACTGATAATTATGACACCTGATTATGAGTTTCAAGACTGGCTGAGGAGTACGGAGAACCCTTTGTATCATGAATTAGCCACTTTGTTTAAAATTGAAATCAGTAATCCGATAATAAATAAAGAACTTAGTAAAGGAACGGGGTCAATAATTAGTAACGTCATTCCAAGCAATATGGTCATGTCTGTAGATCAGTTGGATGATGTGGCGAATAAAAAAAACAAAATTCTTCGAGGATGTCTTGCGAATTTTTTTGTGGGTTATGCTTTACAGGTTGGCTCTCCTTTCAAAAAATCTATAGACGAGCGACTCCTAAGGGCGATTGAATGTGGATTTTTGGATTATTATTATGACTATGAAGCTAGACAGCCTGAAAATAGATATATGGAGAATTTTTTCTCTTCGTCCAGTAAACATTTGCAAGAAAAACTCGATTTCGAGAAATCAAAGGGAGCTTTTTTGATTTTATTCGTAGGGTATATTACAGCAACCATTGTATTTATTTTCGAAATAAAACGTAAAAGAACACGAATAAAATCGATTAAGTAAATGAATATTATGTACCACATAGGTAACACTATCATAATAATTATTATGTAATAGGAAAGTAGATTATAAAATATTTTGCCTTAAATTATGTTTTTTAGAAAACTTCATAATGCACAAAATATTTACGTGCAAGAATGATATTTGAATATTTAATTATGAAGATTTTACAGCTGTAGAAAGGGAATAAACATTTGACAAATTATGTACAACGTGTAACATATTTATTTATAACGAATAAAAGAACTGTACCTTATATGCTTAATGTTTCACAGCGCACTAACCGATAAGTCGACGAAAATTTTGACGCAGCATTGCTGCCTTGAAATGGGTTAACCTATTTATTGTAGGTACGAATCCCTAAGTGTGAGTTGCACAAGTCATGATAAAATTTGGCCCCGTGGTGGTAACTATTCTTTAGGCTGTTCCTAAATAATATTGAGGGGTCCAAACTCTGCTTAAAAAAACTGAGCGTTACACAAAAACATTGTACCTATATAAAATTAACCTCTAACTTTGTTTCATATGACTTTTTTGATAAATCTAGAATGCTTTCAAATATGGCCGTTTCTGGTTGAAAGTCCGCAAGAGTCTCGAAAATTTTTATCTTTTAATTCAGGAATTCAGGAAAGCCCATCGTAACAGTAGAGGTAGTCCTAGCGGCGTGACTATAAATTTTGGCCCCTTGTAACATTCGACAAAGGGCCCCTCAAGTATTACAAAGTGGTGGCTCGTTGATATCTGCAAACATGACGGTGTTGTATGAAAGGATTGACGGAACGTCAGGTGGACAACCGTGTGGTCTGGGGGTACGGAGTATCCCCTAACGAAAGGGGTCCCCCCCTCGGAAAATATTTTGAAAAATAACTATCTTTTTATCCTCATATATTTTCGTGCTCATTTTATGTCTTTACAATATTTTAAATATTTTTGACCCCTACACATTTGAATGCTTGAATAATACTCACCACTTGTATAACAAATTTTTATAAAAATAAAATAAAACAAATATTATATTGTATGAAATTTGTTATTCTCTCATGACAGTCACGCATATAGTTTTAAATATTGTCCCCCCTATTTTTCTCAGAGAGAAATGAAATTATTAATTTGTTAAGATTGAAAAGCCATTTTCCAGAAAATCTGACAGAAAAACTTTTCAGTTTGTAGTGAAATTGCTGTAATAGACTTGGCTGTGACTATAAAATTTAATTTCTTTTAATTGTTGACGTTTAATTGTGTTTGTTGTAATTTTTGTTCTGTAACGGGATTTTCAGTAAGGTAGAGATGATTCCCCAGGGATGGATAATTGCCCCTTTTTACCCGTGACAAGTCAATTAAAATTATAAAAACCTTTATTTACAAGTACGGTAGTTACACATATCTGTATCTGTTAGATTAATATTATTAACCACCGAACCATCTGGGCCGGCGCTCGTCCACTGCTTGCCGTCTGATTGGTGAGAGATACCTGCGTCGGGACACGCACCTCTGTTGATTGGTCGGTCTGTCGGACGATTCACCTTCGGCTCCGCTACGTCAGTTACTCTCTTACCACCGCACGCTGCGTGTGCGTGTCTCCGGCTGCTGCGGCCTCCGGAATACGCGACGTGATGGGATTGCCGGATCGACAACTCATTACATTGCGACCCGACGTCTGGTTTGCCTGGCCCTTAATACAGGCCAGGCGTCGTCTGAAAGGACCCGCCGGGACTTCCCTACAGCCCCGGTTGATTCCCTGTTATGATCGGCAGTCGATCAGAGCTCAGTTCACTCTCATCGATCTCCCGACGTCCAGTTACGGCTAGGCTCGACTCATTTCATCGACCTGCTGTTGCCGGCTGGGTACTGGACGGAGTGCACTCAATACATGCCTCCTGAAGACCTCCTAGCTCAGTTCACAGGGAGGGAGATGGTTCGCGAGTCAATACCTCGGAAGATCTCCCTTGCCTCTCCGTTGGGTCTACTTATATAGCCGGTGCCGGCGAGATAACCTGCTAATCACCGCTGTAAAAACTGTATCCTTCTGATAGACCCCTCGATTAATTAAAATAAATAATAATAATCAACGAATGCCTTGGAATTCGTTACAGTTCGTAAAGTCAATGCAATTACGAAAATGATAACACAATATGAGAACTTTTTCCAGCTGTTCTTTTGGAGGATACGATTACCTGTAATTAAAATGGCGCTTTGGGACACAGAGTCTACAGAAAACCAACACGCACAGATCGGTATTTAGAAAAAAAAAAAAAAAAAACTCTAACCATCATCTAGGCCAAAAACGAGCAGTAATAAAAACCCTGGCGAATAGTGCATCTGGAATTTGCCAGACACCTCCAAGAATAGCAGCCCACCTAGATAATGATCTGCAGGTTAACGGATACGTCGCTCAAGAAATCAGGACCTTACAACCCAGAGCCCAACATCCCACAGACACTCGAATAACCACCAACAGTTTTGGGAGCTGCATTTCTCCCTTAGGTACATCAAGAACGTCACCGATCGAATACTAAGGCCTTCAAATTTGCCTTATAAGCCATATTGGTAAAAATAATGACAAAGGATGGATAGTTGTAAAGGGAATTAATCAGAGGTAATTATGAATTAGGAAATTGGAATCGTAGACTTAACCCCAGTTCACCCATTTATTGCTTAATTTTTTACGTGATCGCTAATAATAGGTAACATTATGTATGTACATAGTTCCCAGTTTGTCTGGGACCTGAAATTGCTTGCTGCGGAGCACTCGTACTTCTTTCACCGATATTTTACAATGTAAATATCTGCATCTTGACTTATAAAGCTTTAATAAATTCTGATTTTCAACAAAAATTAATAAAGGGCCACTACAGGGATATCCTAAACCATTGAAGATACGAGGTCGGTTAAATTAGAGAAAAGTTGCTCTATTTTGTGGCCATCTCGAATCCTTCAAAACATGCAAGATATCTGTGACCGTTCCTGAAATATCCTGAAAAAACTGAAAAATCGAGAAATCTTATTTAACCGACTGAAGATAACCGACCTCGTATCTTCAATGGTTTAGGATATCCCTGTAGTGACCCTTTAAATAGTTCTAACCCTGTATATTGATGAATGGACAAAATAATTGATGGTTCATGTATAGATTTGTTGCGAACTTGTTATCTACAACTGCGGAGGAAGGAGTTAAACTGCGAAAAATTTGATAACAGGCGTTACATGAAACCGTTGATTGAAGGAGTCAGATCAGATGAAACCCTAATCATCTGTTCAGCGATCTATGACACACTATAAGATAGAGGTCGTTGCTACGGTGGAGATAACGTTTGAAAAGTAATATTTGAGAATTTTTTGGGATTTAGGTTCTAATTCAACTACTTACCAGTGCTATAGGTTCCTTTTACAGGACGAACTAGAAAGCTTTCGCACAGTATGTGAGGTGAAATTGAATACATGGTACCGTTTCGTTCTTACTTGGACTCATCAGCATTTCACATCAGTCAGGAACACACCACACATACTGCATGAAAGTTGGAATTGATAGTTAGTCTTAACTGGTGTCTAATAATTGTAGTGATTTGTAATTTTCAATTATTAGGAGGCAATTAAGAAGCTGCACTCTGATTCCTATAAGTATACCTACGTACATTTATTATTTGTCTATCGTTTATCGATTTTTCAATGTATTAATTAATTTGTGGAATACAATAATTGGAAAGAGTATGACGAGCCATCAACCTTAAAATTGGAGCACAATTCCAGCCGTTCAAACACTTATCAGTGAACACGAGGAGTGCTGGCGCACACGTAACCGCTGATAATATATATCTACCGCAGCTGTAGACGAAACGTTCGAAGCAAATCTCCATGTACCACGGCAAAACAGCCTGGAATCAATTATGAATAGCTTTACTGTTTGTTGTTAAGCTGTGATTGTTTCCACTAAAAATAGGTCATTAAAGCATTCAATATACCTATAACTCATCTCACAGTCGGACTGTTCAAAGTAAAAATACCCCTTAATAATAATTGTTACTTTATAAAATATGCATCCCACCTTATTCGTTGTCACAACTAATCGTCAGCACGAAAGTATAATTTGCACGAAGTTATATTAATCATGGTGTTTGTTAGAAAAAAATACTGGTAAATTAACCCTTTTATTTCGGTTGGGAAACGTGAAAGATATCAATCTTAATTCTTGTTAGACCAATATTTACAAAAAATCTATCATAAATATTAGATCCGTTAGTTTTTTTTCACAGAATATGAAAAATACAAACAGCGTTATGTTTAGAAGTATCCTGGCTTCAAATAATGTTTCTTGTAAAAATAATTTTTATATTCTGTGCCCTTCAGGATAGTTTTCAAAATAAAGGTGCAAGCAATTCCTCTTCATTCCTTGCTGAAACAATTGTTAAATACTACTTCCAAAAAGTGACGTACATTTGTTGTTTATATGGTTCGTTTTCCAATACTGTTCATCTCTTAGAGGAGATATCAAGAAAATTAATCACTGATAAAACGTTTTATACGTTTCAGTTTATCGAGGGTATCAAATCATACTGTGAAGCCTACATTCTTAATTTCAATAACCTAAACGTTACAAGTTTGGAAAGTGTGATAAACTTACTCAAACCACATCGGCTTCTATTGTTAAGTACACCAAATAGAGATCTTCAAAATTATTTACATAAAATTTCAATTGATAGAGCTTTAAAGACTGTGAATATAATTACCAATTCTTCTGACAAACTTGTACAGCCACCACTATCATCAGCTGAAAGTAATAATCAATGTGTAATAGTAAGAGAGGAAATGAAAAATCTCACAGTGATGCAATTTTGTGGACCTGGAAATTTTATAATCCTAGATCGGGAAATAAAAGATGTGCACTGGACTCCAAAAAAATGTCTTGAAAGCCAGAGGAAGAATTTTACCATTTCTACGTTCCATTGTCCCCCGTACGCGACTGTTGTTAATAATACTTTGGGTGGTGTGGATGTTAATTTGATCAGAGATATTTTACATGACTGGCCCATTGAGTTCAAAGTATTTACAACTGAGAATGATCTGAACATCAATTTATTTACAAGAATAACCAATTCAGTTGTTGAAAGAAAAAGTGATATGGCGGCTTGTGGAATTTGGACTAAAACAATAATAGAATCTGATAGTTCATTTTTTTATACTCAAATGTGTGCTACCTTAATCGTACCGAAACCTCATGTCGGAACAGGAATTTCCTTCATTTTTCAACCCTTAAATTATAAAATCTGGCTCAGTCTTATCTTGTTGATTCCTTTTATATCAACTACATATATTCTGACAATGAAATATGCTGGTATGTCCAAACGAGTGCAAAATATTCGAGTTTTTCTGGATATGTTTTCGATTTTACTCATGAATTCTGTAAATGGGTTACATAATGTGAAGCAAGATTATAAAAGAATTTTAATTATTACGTGGTCAGTTTTTGCTATATTTGTATCCATATCATTTTCAGCCGGTTACAGTAGATTCTTAGGATTTCCGACTTACTATAACGAAATACGGACACTAGAGGATGTAATTAATAACAGACTAGTAATCATGACTTTTGATTATGAGTTTCGAGAATGGCTGCAAAGTACGAAAAACCCTTTATTTCATGAATTAGCCACTTTATTCAAAATCGAAAAAAGCTTTTCGGTAATAAATAAAGAACTTATTAGAGGAACAGGATCGATAATTAGTGACGTCATTCCAAATAATATGGTCATGTCTGTGGATCAGTTGAATGATGTAGCGAATAAAAAAATGAAAATCCTGAGAGGATGTCTAGCGAATTTTTTTGTCGGATATCCTATACAAGTTGGCTCTCCTTTCAAGAAAATTATTGACGATCGACTATTAAGAGCGATAGAATGTGGATTTTTGGATCACTATTATGACATGGAAGCTAGAAAGCCTGAAAATAGATATATGAAAAATTTTTTCTCGTCTTCAAGTAAACATTTGCAGGAAAAACTCGATTTCGAGAAATCAAAGGGAGCTTTTTTGATTTTGTTCGTAGGGTATATTATAGGAGTTATTGTATTTATTTTAGAAATGAAACGTGGAAGGAGAACACGAAAAATATCGGTTAAATAAATGTAAATACTGAAACTGGTTAATGTAATATTAATTAAAAATTAAAATAATCTAAATAAATAATTTATTAAATGTGTTGTGGTATTTTTTTATGTTTCGCTTAGCTATAAGCTATAAAGATATGTAAAAATATTAGTAAAATTTTATATTTTAAATAAATAATCTACAGGGTGTGTTAGTATCGAAATGGTGTAGAAACATTTGTACTTTTTTGTTTTTTTTTTTATTTGCCCACGCATGGAGAAATCTCATATATTTTCAAATTTTTTATCACCCTGTATAGACATTTCATCTACATGATAGGATAGTACATGAAAAGCTAAAATAGGGACGTGTAAGCAGTTTTTCTCTATCTTCAGCCGTTTTCGCTGTACAGGGCCGTGAACTTCAAAAAAGGCGATTTTCACTTGTTTACACTTGTTTATAACTCACAAACTTCTCAATTTAAACACCAACTGTGAAAACCAATCTTATTTTTTCTTCTCAGTCAATCTAAAAATACAATAACATAGGAGCAATCCATTAAAAAAAAACATAACTTTGATATGCCATTGTCATATGGGACACTCTGTATAGTTCAAAATAATTTTAAATTATGGCCATTGTGATCCTGTACTTGAATTCACAATTTTTTTTTAATCCATGGTTTGGCCTACAGAGACCGCTTCGAATGAGCTGGGACACCCTGTAAAGGTATATCGTGGGCAGGTGAATTTTGGAAAACCACTTTTTCGTGATCTGGTGGACATTTGATGAGTTTGGGTGATTTTCGAAAAGTGATGTCCTCAATAGAGTATTTTTTTTATTAAAAATTTTTGAAAAGTATATTGGCTGTAGGAAAAAAGTTTATAGAAGAAAAATGACTTAAAATTATTAGTAGATGGTGATTCAGGTTTTACGGAGGGTTTTACCTTCTTAACTCTAGGTCTAGGGAACGATAGAGAATCGAAAAATAATATGAGTTTGCTCTATGAACTTTATTCGGGAAGTGCTTTGTTAAGCAAATAACGTTTTAAGAAAAAATTTGTATTTTTGAAATATAAAAAAAATGGCTGATTGGAATAATTTGAAATTTTGAACATTAGTTGTTGTGCTAATTGAAATATATGATCTGATACTCCCAATGAAGAATTCTTCAATCCAGTAGCGGAGATCTGGGCTTACTCTTACCTTTTTTAATAAATAATTTGCACGCCACTGACTTTAATGAAAATTTGTTATTTTTGTTAGATACCTCATGTTGTTGAGAGAAGAAAAGTCATGTAATTTTTTGTCGTAGGACGCACTGTTTCCGAGATACTTCACAATGTAGGAGCCCGTACGAGGTATAATATCATAAAAATCAATGCTATTGAGTTTTTCCATAAATTAATCATTTTTGTGATCGTTATTGAACAGTATTGCATTACAAAAAGCTTGCATGAGTGCCAACATTGTGGAATATCTTGAAAACAGTGCATCCTACAACAAAAACGTAGGATGACTTTTCTTCTCTAAACAACATGAGGTATACTTTATTTTTTATTTAGATGGACTTGTCAAACAGCTGTCAAGTTGGTAGCCTGTGCAATCTTTAAACAGTAATTTTGATATTGTCAGATGGTAGCCTGTTTTCTCGACCTTGACAAAAAATTTACGTTGTGACTAGA
The DNA here is from genome assembly GCA_910589415.1 of Malachius bipustulatus. Classification (NCBI taxonomy): domain Eukaryota; kingdom Metazoa; phylum Arthropoda; class Insecta; order Coleoptera; family Melyridae; genus Malachius; species Malachius bipustulatus. The sequence goes on from OU342633.1 coordinate 50,694,827, forward strand.
GTCACAGCAACACTCCCCGATTCGGGTATAGGCTATGACGTCACCTGCAAAACATGTTTCCTCGTTGCACTGTTATAAAACGCAAATTAGAAAATTCTAACTCTATTTGTTTTGAAAATAGTCCTTTTTAGTATAGTTAATCATTTTTTGAGGATCAATTTAACTGTTGTTTGGCATGACTATATCTAATGACATTTTGCGAAAACTAGGTTTGGTCCCTGAGTTCGGTACTCTAGTCACAACGAAGCGCTAATGAACTGAAAAGTTGAAGTTGTCAAATTGACAAACTAAATTATTAAATTCAAATTTATTTTGTAAATGCTGATGCAGGTAAATTTATTTCAAAGGAAGGAAAGAATAATTATCAAATGCAGTAAGATGCTTGTATCCAAATCAAACAAAAATGCAGTGTTTATTCAGATTCCTTGAGAAATTCTTAAAAAAATGATTGAATAATGTAAGTACCTCTATTTGTCAATAGATCTCTTTGATTTTCAACATGTTTACAGAAAATAAGAAGGAAGGTCTAATCCTATACATATATAAGATTTATAAGAGTAAATAGCTAGGTACTTACATTTACAAATGTCTCTAAGATTTTCCAATTTACCCCTAAAAATTGAGTTTATAGTCTTTCGGATTTTTAATTTTGAAATAAAATGACATCTCAACTAATCGACATAACCTAAATTAGTTTAGTAACCATTCTAGTAACAACTATCACCATAACCAACCTAATCAGTCTTGTTGCCAATCGTTCCCCTAGAATTTTGACTTGGTGGAATCCATCTAATTAAAAAATAAAGTATAGGTATCTAACAAAAATAACAAATTTTAGAGCCAGTGTGGCGTGCAAATTATGTAAATTATTTATTAAATAAAAAGAACATGCATATATCTCCGCCACTGGATTGAATAATTCTTCATTGGGAGTATCAGATCATATATTTTAATTAGCATAACTACTAATGTTCAAAATTTCAAATTATTCCAATCTGCCAATTTTTTTATGTTTCAAAATAACGAATTTTTTCTTAAGACTTTAACACCCTGTATTTGCTTAACGAAGCATTTCCCAAAAAAAGTTCAAAGAGCAAACTCATATTATTTTTCGATTCTCTATCGTTCCCTAGAGTTAAGAAGGTAAAACCCTCGGTAAAACCTGAATCATCCTGTATTGATTTCTACAGTAATTTTCAAGAATAAATTTTGTGTCTTCTATAGAATTTCTAGTCAAAACGGGGCTGTATACGGGATCGTTAAAACGGGATCGTTGAAGCCATCAATAATAATAATTATTGTCGAGTCGAGATGTGTCATTTTTGTCAGGATAAACAAAATGGAGACCTACCTCCTACAAATGGTTAAATGATGTTTTTGAAAATGTACCTAATTTGGGATTTAGACAGCCCCGATTGTGAAAAGTACCTACCAATCAATTGATAAAAATAAAATGAATCTATATGTATATTATAGATTAGATGAATTATTATTATTAATTATAATAATTAGAGAACATAATAAGTTAGGTACCTAACCTCACTATTATGATTACGATAGTAATGGCTCAAACAGTATAAAACAGCGATAGATGAAATAAAATAGAAAATCATAGAAATACATGTAAGATCGTAATTTTATTCAGGAAAGAATTAAATTCTACGATCATAAAACTAACATGAACATTATATGTCAAAGAATAATATCAACATGTCAAAAGAAACTAAGGTAACAAAACATCAGTAGCACACTAGAAACGAGCAACAATGTAGCACGTTTTTACACCTCCCCTCTCTGAGTCGCTTTTTCCGGATATGGCAACAACTTGTTTGAGTGAAAAAATGTTGAGATCTTCTTCTTCTTTCCGCAGGCGACGAGAAATCCTTCTGGCGATTGGAAAGGGACCAACTCGAATAGGTGCCAATTTATTCCGATTTAGTTTGATTTCTGGTTCCTTAGATTTTACTCTTCCAATATCAAATTTATCTTTTGAGAACAAATGCTTGTATTTATCTATAAGTTTGGAAACAATTAGCTTCTTTTCATTATTTAAGCATGATTTAGGAATAGAAAGTCATCGACTTGCATCATCTGTCACTGGTGCAAGATTTTATGGCATAAAGTTCTTCAACAAACTATCTGAAGACTGTAAGGATCTTCAGATTTCGATATTTGCCAACAGACTAAAATTATATTTAATTTCTAAAGCTTGTTACAGTATAGATGAATACCTGGAACAGCGGCATGTCGATTTCTGAACTGTTATAAATTTTTTGTCATGGAAAAATTGATTGCGAATGTAGTTATAGGTGGTTATGTATATGGACGCGTGTAAGAATATTGTACATTCAAGACACTAAATAAACTATTCTATTCTATTCTATTCTATTATTTGTAATGTGCTGTAAAACAGTTTCAAAATCATTTGTCTTGAAATTTTCATTGAAATTAATCTCAATTAATTCATTGGAGCTTTCGGTGTCATCAACATTCTTCAACAGACCATCAAAATTTGATCGTTGAGATTTCTTTTCATTAATGTTGTTAAATGCAAAAAAGTTCATCTCTTTTCCAGTCTCTTTATTAGTATGAGGCTGAAAGATCTTCTGGTCTCCATTAGACCGATCAACATTCTTCAACAGACCCTCAAAATTTGATCGTTGAGATTTCTTTTCATTAATGTTGTTAAATGCAAAAAAATTCATCTCTTTTCCAGTCTCTTTATTAGTATGAGGCTGAAAAATCTTCTGGTCTTCATTAGACCGATCAACATTCTTCAACAGACCATCAAAATTTGATCGTTGAGATTTCTTTTCATTAATGTTGTTAAATGCAAAAAAGTTCATCTCTTTTCCAGTCTCTTTATTAGTATGAGGCTGAAAAATCTTCTGGTCTCCATTAGACCGATCAACATTCTTCAACAGACCCTCAAAATTTGATCGTTGAGATTTCTTTTCATTAATGTTGTTAAATGCAAAAAAATTCATCTCTTTTCCAGTCTCTTTATTAGTATGAGGCTGAACAATCTTCTGGTCTTCATTAGACCGATCAATTTCTTCTATATTAGAGACCCGTTCATTATGAGCTCTTTGAAAAATGTTTAAATTTTCATCTTGAAGCAAACGAAATTTCTTGATAGCATCAGTACCCAAAATTAAGTCATATGAGAAATTATTATTTCGTACCACATAAGTTGCCAAACTGTCAGTAATATTCCCAATACGGAGTGTTATGATAGCCCGGGCGGAAGTAAAATCAGTTCCATTAATAGTTCTTAGTAAGCTCTTTTGTTTCATTAATTTTAACTGCAGCAAATCAACAACTCGTTGGTTAATCAGAGTAGCATTAGAACCGCTGTCATATAGAGCTTTGAGTTTTATTTTGTCATTGACATCTAGATTTATTCTTATTAATGAATCTAATTTTCCCGGGCATTTTAGTTTAAAGAATTTTCATCAAGATCAATTTGTAAAACTTCAATCTGATCTTGTTGTATATGATTTGATTTTACTTTTTCAAAGGTAGGATTCTTATTACGACATTGAGCTGGTAGATGAAATCTGTTTCTCCAGCCAAGAGATTCACATATATGACATGGCTTACGTGAGGTCTCATTCTGTTTTCTTTGAAAAGTCGAGCTCTGAGTAAAAGTTGACCCTAAAGGTTTCTCTTTATTCTTCTTTCGTCCAAATGCATCTTCTAGCTTCCTCAGTTCAACGAATAATTCCTTAGTTGTTTTTATTTCTTCTCTGTCCAATTCGTCCTGGACTTCCAAAGGCAAACCAGTCACAATCAGATTAATACGAGAAATTTCAGTGCCATGGAATTCAGCTTCTAAACATAAATTTTCCTTTGCAAGTGCATAGTCTATTAATGAACCACCAATATACTTGTAACTGTGAGCTTTCCGCACAATTTTCCAACCTTTATCAACAAAAACTGTCAGGAATGAAGATCTCCATTCAGTCCAATCAGCACTTAGTCCTAATTTATTTAAATTAGACTCATACCAATTTCGTGGTGAACCATCAATAAAAAAGCGTAAGGCTTCGATTTTATTTTCATCGGAATTAACTTTAAACCTAATACACTCCTTCTCAAATCTCGATAGCCATTCTGAGCAATCAGTTTGTTTGTTTTCAAATTTTTCAAGTAAGAATTTCTTTTCAATTTGATAGAGTTTCGTCTCATTGCTCTGATCTGCGTTCAGTTGAGCTTCTAGTTGTCTAATTCGATCCTCTAGAGACGACTGTAAATTTTCTGTATCAACAGAGTCTAAAGGTGGCGGCGGTGGTGGAACAATAATTTCTTCTAATGGAACACCTTCAAAACAAACATTACCTTCTTCATCCATGTATTGTTTCTGTAACTTATCATCAAACTTGACAATTAACTTCCTATATCCATTAATTCGTTTGATGGCTATCATTGCTTGTCTTACAATACTTGTAACTGATAATAATGGGTGATGTTTTAAATCTTGAAACTTTTCTGGTAACATGTACCAAACCTCTTTATCAATTGACAATCCAATAATTACAAAGTTTTTCTCAGCTTTCAAAATATGAACATAGAGCTTGTTAAAAACCATCTTTTTTTGCTTGTAGAGTAGAATTTAATTTGTAAGATCGTAATTTTATTCAGGAAAGAATTAAATTCTACGATCATAAAACTAACATGAACATTATATGTCAAAGAATAATATCAACATGTCAAAAGAAACTAAGGTAACAAAACATCAGTAGCACACTAGAAACGAGCAACAATGTAGCACGTTTTTACATACACTTACCTTATTCCCGCTCACCAAGCCATTCCAACACGACACTCCAGCCTCCAAGATTTCCTGTTTCCTTGTTTCCCTTTTATCCGCAAACGTCTAATAGAATCGCGCCGTTAAATGTTTTTTAAAGTTCACTAGATTTTTTATTAGAGTAACACTACCTATAAACTATAATAGCACATATTGGCACAGTATGTAATTTGATAAACTATGAGACAGGATAGGTAAAGATATACACTAACACCAACACTAATTAACACTAACACTACCCTCAACCACTACTACTAGTGACAAAAACACAACAACCAACAACTAACAATAAAATAAAACTAAAACAGCTGATATCAGTAACCCTTTATTAGAAAAAACCTCGACCCAATAACAAGAAGGTTAACGAACCGGACCTGACCCGACCCGTCCCGACCGTCCCGATCCGACCCGACTCGACGCGAAATAAAAACCATGAAAAGCGAATTTGAACCGTTATCATGCTGGCCCTTTTACGACTACTATCTAACTGGACAGGAGATGTATCGAAGATGACTACTGCTTGACCTTGATGAGTAAGATATCGATCGGTTGTCGTCTAGAATGCGTCAGCTGTTTTATTTTATTGTTAGTTGTTGGTTGTTGTGTTGTTGAGTGGTAGTGGTAGTTTTAGTATTAGTGTTGGTGTTAGTGTATATCTTTACCTATCCTGTCCCTGTCTCATAAGTTTATCAAATTACTGTGCCAATATGTGTGCTATTATTATAGTGTTACTCTAATAAAAAATCTAGTGGACTTTGCAAAACATTTAACGGCTCGATTCTATTAGACTTTTGCGGATAAAATGGAAACAGGAAACAGGAAATCTTGGAGGTTGGAGTTTGGAGTGTCGTGTTGGATGGCTTGGTGAGCTGCGGGAATAAGGTAAGTGTATTTATATTATTTTCTATTTTATTTCATCTATTGCTGTTTATAATGTTTGAACCATTACTATTAAAGTTGCTGAAGAAAAAAATTGTAAATAACAATTTCTTATTTTAGCCATCTTTTTTATTATTGGAAAGCTATCATTTCGACACTACAAAATTTTTCAAAGTCGATTAGATCCCAGGCCTTTCGTAGTCAAGCTTTGTTTTTTTTTTCGTGGACGCCATATTGTTTATTTTTATGTCATTCGGTTTGAAAAAAAATATGCAAACCAAAAATGAATAAACATTCAAAAACAAAATGTCAAAAGTTTTATTATTTTTTTGGAAAAAATACAACTTTTTATATCGAATATCATTTATTAAAGATTAAGAAACCATATGGAAGTTATGACTTTATGTATATTGACGTAATTGGATGAAACAAATTTTTCAATGTCGAATGGATATCTTTTGATGACTTATGTAAATCTACAAAAAATAATTCATTAATTTCCAATAATAAAAAAGATATGGGTAAAATAATAAATTTTGATTTTTAAATTTTTTCAGGATGAATTGTTTTTTTTTTCAGATTCTTATTAAACATAAAATTTAGCAGCTCTGTCCCTATTTAACCGAGTCAGTGTCTCTTCTAGTTTCCTAGATCCCAATGATATAGCTCAAATTTGACCCACTCTTATAGGTAGGTACATAGTGTACAGGGTGGGCAAATTTGGATGTTTCTATAGGAGATCTCGGTAACTATAAGAGCTATGGAAAAATGAATGGCGCATTCTCGATCGTTTTTTTTTTTGAGAGGAACTCAATGGCGAAAACCGGAACTCGCTATCTTCTTTTGTTTTCGAGCTATAATGAAAAGTACGATTTTTCACGATATCGATAAATGTCGATATCTTTCTTGGTTTTGAAGTTAGAGAAAAGATATTTGCACATTCTTCAGGCACTTTTTTGAGTAGAATGGAACGGCCTCAAGAGATTTTGAATATCTTTTTTCATTTTTCCGTTATAACATAAAGTTGTATTTTTTTAAATGGAAGTCATGGTGGGCCATGAACTAATTAAATAGAGTTTTTTTTTCTCTTTGCAACGATATATAACATGTGCGTTAAAAATTTATGAAAAGTTAATTTTTCAAAATAAACTTAATTTATCATGGTACCTTAGAAATTTGTTTCAACTATTTTACCTAGTAGGCGTGAGTGTCATTTAGAAAATTGTGCGACAACGCCTGTCAAAGCCAGTTTACGCAGTTTTTGAATTAGAAAGTGCTCGTTTCGCTTTGAAAAAAGTAAAATTTAGTTGATGACCAATGAAACTTTTTATATGTTATATTAGATTGCTTTATGCAAAATAGTGACAATTCTGATATTTATATTTATAAGAATTGGCAAGTACGGATCCAATTACATTAATGGCAGCTTCTTCGGCATCACCAATATGATAGTTTTTCGGCCTAGGCTTCTTGAATGACCCGTGATTGATAATATTTGCCTTCAACCTGTCAAAAATAGATTCGTGGGGTTGTCTCCTCTCTGGATAACGATTCAAGTATGTTTCGGATGCAATATCAGAATTGCTGTTACTTTGAATAAAGCACTCTAACATATCATACTTTTCGTAGTTTTCATAAACCAAATTTGCCATTTTGCAAGCGAAACGAGCACTTTCTAACTCAAAAACTGCGTAAACTGGCTTTGACAGGCGTTGTCGCACAATTTTCTAAATGACATTCACGCCTACTAGGTAAATAGTTGAAACAAATTTCTAAGGTACCATGATAAATTAAGTTTATTTTGAAAAATTAACTTTTCATAAATTTTTAACGCACATATGTTATATATCGTTGCAAAGAGAAAAAAAAATTCTATTTAATTAGTTCATGGCCCACTATGACTTCCATTTAAAAAAATACAACTTTATGTTATAACGGAAAAATGAAAAAAGATATTCAAAATCTGTTGAGGCCATTCCATTCTACTCAAAAAAGTGCCTCAAGGATGTGCAAATATCTTTCCTCAAACTTGAAAACCAAGAAAGATATCGACATTTATCGATATCGTGAAAAATCGTACTTTTCATTATAGCTCGAAAACAAAAGAAGATAGCGAGTTCCGGTTTTCGCCATTGAGTTCCTCTTAAAAAAAGCGATCGAGAATGCGCCATTCATTTTTCCATAGCTCTTATAGTTACCGAGATCTCCTATAGAAACATCCAAATTTGCCCACCTTGTACCTACATAGTGCGTTCAAAAATTGTCAGTTATCTTTTTAGTAGCTTTTTTCACGCAAGTGAAGCCCCCAAACTTCTCTACGTCACTGGCGAAAAACAATTTTTTCAACAGATCGCCGACAATAATAATTATTATTAATTAAGATTTATACAGAGTGATCCCGAAATGGCGGACACGGTATACAGAGTGTTGTAGAGGATATAAGAGGGTCAATCTTTGGGAGCTGATACCGTTTATATAGGCTAAACTGTCAGTTTGACAGTTTTCATTTTTTGTGTATCTGTGTTTTAGGAAAAACTCAACGTTTTAAAAATATTTTCAGCACAACACCACTTCCGGTTATACCGGAAGTTGACACGTACTTCGTTATTTTAAATAACACGGTGCGGTTTTTTTATGGATTCATGTTCCTCATCAAAAATTAAGTGACTTTGGTGGAACAACATACTATCGATCTTCAATTGTTTTTGAGTTATTTGGATTTTTATGAATTTTTTGACACTTTCAGAGTCTCACTAAAACCGTGTTATCTACGAAATTGTATGACATAAATTGATGAAATAATTTGTGTCTCACTAAAAAATTTACAAGTTATCACACAAAATTCGAGAAATTAGAAGAAACGCGCAAAAAGTGATTGAAAATTATTATTTTTGAAATTTCGAATTTTACAATTAAAAAAAAATCATTTTTTCAAATAGCACCCTGTATATTTTTTTATTTCATTAGATTGGCAAAAAAAAACTAAACAAAATCGATGTGCATGATAAGGGATTAATATTTTTTCATTTTTCTAATACCTAATGATATTTGAAAAAAGGATTTTTTTTATTGTAAAATTCGAAATTCCAAAAGTCATTTTCAATCACTTTTTGCGGCGGTTCTTCTGATTTCTCGAATTTTGTGTGATAACTTGTTAATTTTTTATTGAGCTTAAATTAATTTCATCAATTTATGTCATACAGTTTCGTAGATAACACGGTTTTAGTGAGACTCTGAAAGTGTAAAAAAATTCATAAAAATCCAAATAACTCAAAAAACAATTGAAGATCGATATTATGTTGTTTTACTAAAGTTACTTAATTTTTGATGATGAGGAACATGAACCCATAAAAAAACCGCACATATTATGTTGCTGTCTAACAGAGCCTGGTACCTACCATAGGTACAATTCTTATTTTTTAGAGACAATGCATGAGATAGAAAAAAATTGATGGAATTAGGTATATTTGTTGAAATGAAATGTAAAAATTAGTAATAAGTAATTAAAAGGGGAAATAAAAGAATTCTGTAAGTACATAGTTGTATTTGTAAATAAATACATACATTATCAGGTTATAAATTTAGCATTTTTATACAACATCGTGATCAACAAAAACAAAACTTTATACAAGGAACTATATTTTTACATTTATTTTATAGTAGCTAAGCAGGTTCTAGTGTAAAATATGGACCTTTCTCTTATTAGTGCATTTAAATTTTACCATTTAAAAAGTGCAGAATATTTATACTTAATGCACTGTCATAGGTATTATATGTACACATTTAAAAACATTGGTATTCAAGAAGCTTTATTATGGCTCTTTATAGCTAATTATATAAATAATAAGGTTACATATTATATTATATTTTTCTTCTATGTATCTTAAAATGAGATAAACTGTTCGTTAGGTAACCAAGCTTCATTGATTAAAATTGTTATGAATACGAGTGATAAACTAATTAGGTCTTACAAAAATTATCTAAAAAAAGACAGTTCTAAAATTGTCTACATAAATACTAAATAATCTTCAAAAACAAAATTCCTAATTATTATGTTCAATTAAAGTCATTTTTGATTCATTATAAAATAGCACATTATTACTGGGGCCGTATTTTTATACAAGAAAAAATGTATTAATAAACATATTACCACTAATTAGAAATAAATAAATATTTTGCACTTTTTTACCTAAATAAAGCTTTTAGTCTTTTATTATTATTTATCATACTAAAATTAATTTTGACTAGATAAAGATTACACTTGGATATTACACACTAACTCAGTTATTTCCAACATTTCAGTCTCAATACATCCAACCTGAGAAAACTTTTTCTTTTTGATCAAGGTAAATTCATTTTTACAACATCCAGTCATCATCGAGGATAAAAATTTTATTATCTTATAATTCAACATTGATATTATAAAAATAGTTCCGCTTGATGATAATGAACAAATATATCAAAAAAACTGATACTGAAATTAATAAATTAAAAACAACCTTTCCAAATTGGAGAATAAAAAAATCAAAATAAAGTGAAAATGGCAAATGTAAAAAACGTCAAGACAATTAATAATTAGGATATATTTATTTTGCTCAAATTGTTAAAGGAGAAGAATTTATTTAATATTAGTTAGTAAGACCAGGAACGTAGTTAAAGTAGAAAAAATAGATAAAGAAAATATCTTGGAAAATATGAAGTGGTCTACTTCACAATTTTTGTCCAAAAATATCTTAAAAATAACATACTTATTTTTTTTAAAAGCTTAAAGATAAAGTTTTATTTGTCTTGATGCCATTTCAAAATTTACAAAATTTCAAAAAAAAAAATCAATTTATGCGTTGAGGTAATCTTTTCAAAAATCTTGTATCATTATCATCGAAAAGTCTTCTAATAACAATCACCTGTATGGTTTCTAAGTCCTTACGTTCTTACTAAAACCACAATGATTTTTGAATTTCAGCGGAAACAATATTTTCTTTTAGTCCAGCCGATCTTTCTGGTCGAGAAAATGCTGGTCATGTCGTGGTCATGGTTCAGCCTAGTTATATATTTATCTAAGCACACCTTGGTTTTTAATTTTATGGTAACACAAAAAATCCAATAACTTACCCCACCTCGTCATCAGTCTTATTTGGAAGATAAAATATTCGAATCATGATATGACATATTGCACTCAATTTCACATAAATCTTTTTCGTCTTCATCATCATCAACAAACTTAATATCATCAGAAATATTACTCCCAACGCTGGGTGATTTTTCAACTTTCGTCTCCTTCTCCATAACTTCACTCTCCCTCAACTTTTTATTCCCACCCAACTCTTGCATTTGAATACAAATCCCTTTACTCCCCAACAAACCATCCCGTTCCCCTTTCACGCTCTCGATCGAGCTCCCCGCACTTATTATCAGCGGATGTAGTCGCCTGCAACTTTTACCACCCCTTAACTTTAACACGGGGGAACCCTTAGGAGTACCAGTTTGTCTCTTAGGGAGGAGCATCTCCTCTTCAGGCGACTCGGTGTTACTACCGGGATCTATGTACACTTTAGGCCTGATGTCTTGCATTTCGTGACTGTCTAGGATTTCTCCACTTTCATCCAGAGGCGGAATCCAGACCAGGAAAGCCGGGTCCATGCCTAAATAGCTCCCTGGAGCCGCCCCTGCGTTCACCACGTTGTAATCGTAATAATCAAATTCGAGGTCGACATCGGGACCGACTATCGAAAAATCCGAGCCGACTTGACCTGGACCGTGAAGGAGTTTTTCACGGTTACGTTTTTCTTTTGTTTCTTTTGCGTTTGTACTTCTGATGGTCGCTGTGCTGATTGTGCTGGCAGCTGGAGAGTAGCATCCCTGCAATTTCAACATTAATAAGCAAACTTCGTTGTGTTTTTAACGAGGGGGTGAAGTTTATTGATAAAAATTTTACAAAGTTACTTATGCGAAAAAAAATTAAAATAGTGACAGTGATGGTGATATATTTAAATCATGCCTGTTATCGTGATGGTGAAATTAAAATACAAAGTGAAAATACAGGGTGATCACGTTTAATAAAAAATTCAAGAATCAAAAAAGGAAAGAAGGTATTTTTCCTAAAAAACAAAAAATAGTTTGAATTCACTTGCTCGTGTGACATCGTTTGTGAATAGAATTTCACGTCGTTTATATGGGAAAAGGTCAAAAATTGCCTCAAGTTTACGACCGTGTTGATAAATCTTATCGGGAAATCGATATCTAAGACCTTTACTGGAAAAATTATCTGGAAGCCCTTATGTTTGACGCACCGTACTTAATAAGGAAATTTTTTGAAAGACATTTCACGTTCTAAGATAATGAAACTCAAACTTAGAAAATTGTAGCTTTTAAGAAATAACATTTTTCATGTAGGTAGCTACTTACTAAATTAATTATTGTTGCATAAGTTAGAAGATCTAATTGACATTTCAATAATTATTGAACAACCCTGTACGAAAGGTGAATTATAATAATTATTTAACTAAAAAAATGCTAACTTTAGATGAAGAATTTGTGCAAATCACAATAAAGAACCGTGAAACAGCAGTTCTTCAAAAATGAATAATAAAAATACTTCACCGGATCACTTAGAGAACATATTTCAGGGGATGCCCTCACATTGGTCAAATTGGCAGCACTGGCATTGTTCATCTTCCTCACAGCCACTGTAGATTTCTTCTCCTCACTCTCTCTCGACTGACCTTTCTCCTCGCTCATACTAGAAGACCGTTTCAGAGTTCCATGTTTGTCGTCGCTGGAGGACTTTTTGAGGGTCCCAGCTAAGTCGTGAGGGGAACATGGTAAACTGGAAGGCACGTTTTGGGTGGTGGAAGAGTCTAGCGTGGGAGGGGTGGTTTCCTGTTGGGTGAGGGTAGCTGTACTGCCTGCGCTTATGGACTCTTCTTCTTTCCTGTAATTTTTTTTTCCTGTCATCAACTACCATGAAACAATTTGTCAAATCTTGCAGTATAAGCTTCTTTTAAAAATGTTTAAACGACTAGAGCTAAAAACCAAGCTTACCAGTTCTCTTAACTGTTTTGTTGCTTAATCGGACAGGAGAAATTACAGAAACTGTGTTTAATATACAAAACTACCTGGTTTATTTTTTATGTTTTTCATCACAAAATGTTCATAAAAAAAAATTACAAAATTTTTTCTCTGATTTAAGGCGTTTTGCTTTTTACCAATTTCACCTCTAACGTTTGCGGTACCACGTTAATGTATTAATTTTCGCCTTAAAATGAGCCAGAAATCACCCCCGAAAACTTTTCGCATATATTTGCAATAAGCCTGTATACGAATATTTATTTACACCTAATCATAATATTATACTAATTATTATAAGACGCCTTTTAAATTTTTTAATCAATTATTATTGGATTTCTTTGTACGTACGGAATATCAGATAGGTATAGTAGAAACATACCCAGATAAAAGAAGACCCCTCAATTTATTTTCCGTTAATTTATGAGACATCCAGATTTGGGAAATATTAAGTTACGTATTTCTTTCAGAATAAATAATAATAATTCTTCTCACAATACGATTAAATCATCATTTTTTTAAAACAGAAAGTCTTCGCTTTGTTTTTTTATACAATTTCATGCTAAGAGAGATAATTTCAAAAGAAAAATTTCTCAGCGAATACAATAGGTAACTTTAAAGCTGAGTTCTTCTGGCTGTGTGAACTCTGCGAGAACAAAAATTTTCCGCTGTAATCAGTGAAGTGTGTAGAAAACTTTAACAAAATACTCACGCAAGAGTGGCTTCTTGTTCCTGAGGCTCTTCCTGTTCACTGTCGATTGACTCCCTTAGTCGACTGTGTTTATATTTTGTCTTCACGTGGGGTCTCAATCTTGTTAGAGAAATTACTTCTGACAGTAAAGTGGCACTTGATGATGCGCGAGTTCTTAATGGTATACTTCCACATGATGCTTAAAAATAAAAATCGAATAAGTAATATGATTACCGGATAAGTAATTCATAAAAATTCCTACTTTAGGTACATACTTAGATTTTAGTTCCCTCAGAAATAATTATTTCATAACTTCCTTATTTAATAAACACTTTAGGGTGCAACAGACATGATTATTCCCGCTAAGATTCGTCGCGTGACGAATTCCCCAAATTTGGACAGTGTGTTCAGGTGATCAAAAGAAACAAAAAAACAAATTTTATAACAAACAGACATTATGGGCAAGTGTCCAACATTACCGAGGATTATTAAAAATATATATTTTTTTTTTACTCGTAATATCATGCGTAGCACCCATCAAAGAAGCATAATAATTCCATGCTCTTTATTGAGCTGATGCATTCAGGCAATGTTGATGCATGGTATCTTAGAGCAAGCAAATAGAGTTTCTTTCTTGACAAAAATAGTAAGAGAATACCGCTGACGCCCCCACACGCTTATAGACGGAGAGCTGGCGGCCGCGAGGTACTATGATCGTACCTCCGACTGGAATTTTGTGATGTGGTTGGCGGAACCATCAACAGGTGTCATCCGCAAAGATTCAACACAAAACCTCTGCAAAAGACACGCCAGACGACTCAAATTTTACTCAAAAAATGTTCGTACCTCCGGCTGAAAATTAACGTATTACTTGTTTCAAGGTCATAGATGAAGTAAGTAATTCGCCAGACGGCTAGCTCACTGCTAAAGTGGTGACAGACGTCCTCAAACATGTCATTTTTTTTTCAAAATTTTTTTTTGTTACCTCCGTCTGACATTCTTACATATTGTCTCAGAGACCTTTTTGAACACATATAATAATTGCCAGACGAAAAGGCCCCTGCGATATCCCTCTGCAAAGCCGCGAAATTACTACCCGCATCAAACTTGTGATTTTTTTTCACAATTTTTTTTTATTACCTCCGCCTGACATTCTTACAAATTGTCTCAGAGACCTTTTTGAACACATATAATAATTGCCAGACGAAAAGGCCCCTGCGATATTCCTCTGCAAAGCCGCGAAATTACTGCCCGCATCAAACTTGTGATTTTTTTCACAATTTTTTTTTGTCTGACATTCTTACATCAAACCGTAAATCATCGTCCATCTCGACAATGATTGAACCAAAATATTTTCTACCCTCCGAGTAATCTCGAGAGGCTATAGCAAATTAATTCAGACCCCAAAACACGTTAAGGTTTTTTTTATCGCAGAGGGATGTGGCGGCGGTCCTTTCATCTGACGATTATCATAATATGTGTTCAAAAAGGTCTCTGAGATAACGTGTAAGAAAGTCAGACGGAGGTAACAAAAAAATATAAAAAAAGAATAATCACACATTTGATGCGGGCAGTAATTTCGCGGCTTTGCAGAGGGATATCGCAGGAGCCTTTTCGTCTGGAAATTATTATATGTGTTCAAAAAGGTCTCTGAGATAACGTGTAAGAAAGTCAGACGGAGTTAACTAAAAAAAATTTTGA
This sequence comes from Malachius bipustulatus, assembly GCA_910589415.1. Classification (NCBI taxonomy): domain Eukaryota; kingdom Metazoa; phylum Arthropoda; class Insecta; order Coleoptera; family Melyridae; genus Malachius; species Malachius bipustulatus. The sequence goes on from OU342633.1 coordinate 50,709,976, forward strand.
AAAAAAATGACATGTTTGAGGACGTCTGTCACCACTTTAGCAGTGAGCTAGCCGTCTGGCAAATTACATGCTTTATCTATGACTTTGAAACAAGTAATACGTAAATTTTCAGCCGGAGGTATGAACATTTTTTGAGTAAAGGCTCTTTTACAGAGGTTTTGTGTTGAATCCTTGCGGATGACACCTGTTGATGGTTCCGCTAACCACCTCACAAAATTCCAGCCGGAGGTACGATCATAGTACCTCGCGGCCGCCAGCTCTTAGTCTATTAATAGCCCGCAGATTTTATTATTGAGAGAGAAAAAGCTTTTTTCAAAAAGTCGTAACGTGGCCATTTTTCGAGTTGTTGTATAATGCAGGCTCTTTGTTAGATAGTCGATATTGGTAGTTACTTCCTGTGTGCAAAACTCAGATGCTCTCAGATGAGTTTTCGCGTAATTGGCAATCAGAAGCTCTTCATAAAATATATTGAAGCGAGGCGGGATGCTCTGTAGATCGTCCGATTCGAATATGTATATCAAATGGATATGGAAAGTAGAAGTGTTCAGCTATAAAATGGCAATATTTGTGTTCCATTTAAATGCTGATAGACCTCTGATTCTTGGTATATTTATGAACAATTAATAATTAGTAAATTTGCATTCTGTTGGAATATAAAAAAAAACTCCTACCTAATAATGTAATAAATATTTTCTTCCTATTTCTTCTTATAATGAATATAATGAAAAAATAATCCGCAGTTTCTTTTGAGAAAACTCTGCCTACTTAGAAAAAAAGAAAAAAAACCGTACCACTCTCCGCTACGCTGCCATTTGAACTTCATAGCGCTGAGTAGGTATATGTATTACGTCAGATTACTTAGCAGGTAGCGATAAACCAGGCTACCAGGCTTTTAATAAAAATTATTTTTTAAACTTGTCATATTTTCGTTATTAAAAGACCAATTTGAAAACTTTTTTCACACGCATGTAGGTGACTTAATTGTCGTTGCGATTGCTCTTCTAATTTTCAGAATCATTCATAATTGAATGTGAAAAAAAAAATCCATCGATTTAATAATTTTAAAAAAGTGTAAGCTAATTTTCGACCAGCGAGGAATTTTTTTAGTTTTCGTTGAAAGTGCCCATAAATGCGAGACAAAACGAAGATAAGACTTCAAATTATATGTTGAAGAAAAAAAATTTGAAAAGAAGATCACGATTGAGAAAATACAGGAAGATAAACTGGCCGAAGAGGGAAACAGTCGGAATGACCTGCCGAAGTTTTTCCCGATTTTGACATTTTTTCCCACGTTTCAGGAAAAAAACTATGTTTACATTTTTTTAGGTAATGAATGGCTCTATCGCACTGTTTTGTTATTTTTTCAAAGGGTCGAAAAATAATTCGAAAAAAATTTGAACTCATGCAAAAAATGATAGAAGAGCGTCGAAAAATGCTTGTCGTGGGGAAAAAAAATTTTGCCGCTCACTTAACTTTTTTTTCGAAAAACGATCTCCATAAAGTTCGTACCTCTATGCTTTCCCTAAGTAACTGTGTAAACAGAATCTTTTCGCCATGTACCGTTACCGAGAAACAAATCCTATAGTTGAGACGTTGTAAAAAGAAGTACGGCCCTGAACGGGGGCCTTAAAATTCTCGGATCCGGCCCATTTTCAATAGGTCGTATTTGGTGGTCCCAAGGTTTGTCCATGCCAAATTTCAACTCGGTCGATGCAACTTTCAGACAGCTAGAGTGTTTCCTAGGTCGTTCCCGAAAAAACCCGAAATTCCAGAAAAAAGGCACTTACCGGTAACGGATCCCGCTCATTTTTAATAGGCATCGTGGAACCGTCTTCAATCGAGCCAAATTTCAACTTTCTACTGTAACGTAAAGGACCCGGGCCTCATGGTCTGTAGCGAAAAGCCACTGTGTGATCGTCTAGTTTTCCGAATTTCTCCTAATAGGACCGCTGTGATTTCTTACGTTGTGTTTCCCGTTGTCTTAAAACTTGGCGAGTTGACCTCGCGGCTACCTTACTGAATTGTCCTAAACCTGAACTACCTAAATTTTCCTTCAAATCGGCCGACGCGTTCTGTACCTTCCCATTGTGTCTAGTTATTATAATTGCACCGGCTTAACTTTCATTTCGCGTTTTCCCCTACTGGCAGTTTCGGGACCGCAGCGAATTTTCGGCTGTTGTAGTTTATTAATTCGCCCTATGAATTGATGTAATTTTCATTATCGTGGGCAGGATACCTAACGAGTTACCATTGTCTCTGCAAAGGCTTATTGTTTGATTCTGATTTCACATTCCTTCACCCGGTCTGTTTCTTTCCACCCGTTCTTGTATGTAGGTCACCTATTCTTCGTCACGCGGACCGACAGTGTCTCGACACAATGCCTGCCCTAACCATCTGGTCAACTTCTACCCTAGCTTCGTCGTCTCTTCGATGTTGTTACAAGTGCTGGAACTCCGCTAGCTAGAGCGCTTCTATTTTATGAATATTTAATGAGCTGACGGGAATCGTTTACTTGATGTAACGGCGGGTGGCTGCGTTTTAATTACCTTACCTAATTCTTGCACTATTTGCTTTTTCGATTTGGGCTGATTTAATGAGGGCGAAGGAAATATTTTCCTTATTATCTTACCTAGGTGCGATCCATTTCACTACGACGAAAAATGCGGCTCTAGAGTGTCTCCTAGCAATCGCATAGACGGACAGACCGCGTGACTGACATTTTTAGGGACTACCTACCGAGAAACTTCGCCGGTCTCGAAAGTTAAAAATCGAATATCTCCGTCATTTTTCTTATTTGCTTCTTGAAATTTTTCAAGGTTAAAGGTTATTAGTATAGTTGTCTCCTGTGAAAATTTCAGTTAAATTTCTTTAAAAATGAACTCATAAACGGTTATAGAAATTTAGACATTTTTACTCTTTTCCTGCCCACGCCACTGGCTTATTAATAAAAATAATGCAAATTTTATTGCTTTAACTCAAATTTCAAATAACTTTCTTCCAATCCTGTTAATTTGATTTCAAAGTTTTATTGCCATCTTGCTCATAAGGGGGCTCAAAAAATAGGAAATTTCCGGAAATTCAAATGGCTGCCATTTTGAAACGGCTCGGCCGATTTTGCTCAAGTGCAATACCAGACCACTTCCTGTGGACATATTACTCCCACAAAAATTTCAGCCTCCTAGATTGAAAATGAGTTACGCTTAAATTGTTTACGTAAAAAATATATTCTTTATTCTTAATATTATTTTCAGTAATGGTTGACTTTTCACTGGTATAGTCCAATCGGTAAAGCGGTCTGTCTGCAATTTTGTGACCCTTTGAGTTGAAGAGAACAGGTACCAGCTAACACAGAGGCGAAGTTTTGTATTAATTATTTGCTGGATAGCATAGTTAGTTTTTCGTTTCTTAATGGGGTCTAAGGAGATGACTCTTAGGAGATAACTTCTTAGGTAGAGGTCTTATGATTATGAAATGAAAAAGTTGTATTTTTAGCTGCTTAATCACCAGAGAAAAAATATTAAATTTGTAAATAAGCCACTGCCATACATTTTTTGTCAATTTTATTCGTTAAACTACCTTTCGGGAAGCCACTGTAACTTATAACTCTCATCTAGTTAATGATAGCTTTGTGTGAAAAAAAGTGTTTTTTTTTTTTTACTTTAACATCCTGTATCTTGAAAACCAGGTGTTTTAGGACACACATATTTATAGAAAAAGTTATTTTGAAGTCCCCTATAGTTTAATTGTTATTCTGAGACATCCTGTATAAGTGATTTATACTTTTGTGTAGGTATAATTGACATTGTGTAAGAAAAAAAAATACATTTCTAGCACATCGGTTTATATTTCCAAAGAGTCTGTTAAATTCTGAAACGGATTAATAAATAATATGCAATGAATAAATTCAAAATATTCGAAGAAAAATGAGATCTTACCTGTAGGATCAGCTAAAGAGGCCAGGGAATCTTGATCATCAGCTAAAGCTCTATGGTATTTCCTATATCGAAAGACATATTGAGCCCCCAACAACGCAGATGCAATTAATAGACCGCTTAAGAAGAAAATTGCAGCGATGTGGACAGCTGTCAGCTTCAAAACCGCGGCCGGGATGGCGCCCAGACCGACGCTGACTCCCTGAGCCACGGGAATTCCCGTTACGTTCCTCGGTGATCCTGAAGGAATGAATGCAATATTAACCGGAATTTCAATTGAGTAGAAAACGAGCAAGTAGAGACAGTCTATTAAGAAGTTCACGGAGTAATCTCATGAATAGTTTAATTAATTAGCCGCGAGGGGGCAATTAGTCTTAGTTCTGAAATTGTCGAGTCAAGTAGCGAAACGGAGGTATTATAAATTTACATTGCATAATATATTTTTAATAAAATTTCAGACGTTAATGCAGGAAAGTCTACTTGGAAGGAACGTACAATACAAAAAAATTATCTTCCACTATTATTACAAGCTATATTACTTCTTACAATTGAAGATATCTAATGACATAATTTTTGTTTTATCACCGATCACGACCTTCGGTTTGTATTTTTTATTCATTTTAGCACTGAATTTTTTATTTGAGCTAGTATTATAGGAGGCGGTAATATAAAAAATACCCCACAAAAAATCTTGAAAGTTGATTATCGTTATCGATCAGATTCCTATATCCTGGCCTGTTTAATGCATTCCTTCCCTGATGCGACAAGTTTCTTTCAGCACTCTCTGTTTAAGCTGTTTAAGCACTCTCAAAATTTAAAAAATCACAGCATATGAGTAAATCTGCGTCACAGTATTTGTCAAGTAAATAAATCGCTTGAGGATATTAGAATAATATCCTTCAACCAATTGCACTGACTAGAAAGTCCCAAATTTTCCTCTTGGAAACTTGAAGAGTCCAGACAATGCTAAAAATAACTTTCATTCAATTCAGAGCCGAACAATAATTATTCTTATTGCAAAGAATGTTAATTTTACTGCTTCATGATTCGCTTTGTGTTACAGGAATCGTTCATCTGATATTTATTTTTCATCTTTTTTTAAAAACTGTTAATCTTTTTTTAGTTTTATAATAGCAGGGCATTATTAAACTTGAAACGAACAATGACTGCGTCCATAAATTAGAAATATGTCTTCTAGTTGAGATCATTGGCCTCGGAGTCGGTTATTAATTGGTGGTAAAGATTCGATTCTCTTGGCCCAGTTTCTCATTAGCAAATCGGACATCTTGGAGGTTATCTTACTGCTCCAATTGTTCACCCCATGTTCCTAGATAGAAATTGTATCGCAATCGAGACTTCGACTTTGGAATCGAAATTTCGATTTAACTCTATAACTATATTATGTAGACCAATATTTTTGTGGAAAATGTGGGAAATGAAAGCATTTGTGAAATATAATAAATTGAGATCGTCCTTGTATCTGTTTTTGCACCGTCGAACGCAGTGTACTTATTGACAAGTTTTGTCAACTCACTTGACAATGTCATCCAAATATTGTGCTGTATTTTAAAAATAAACTCATATCTTCTCATCATCTCGACTGCGATTTTTTTCATACCATACCATGGGCAAACTACAAGAATGGAAAACATATTCCAGCAACTCGACGCTCTGATATCCCAATCTCCAGTTGAACCACTTCTTCTACGATTTGAAACTATCACAAGCATAAACCGTGTACATCTTCTAGTCTCCTCAGTCCTGCTACTTCTTGTGTTCACTCTAATTGGTCCTGCTGCTAGTGTCGTCTGCAATACTATAGGTAGGAACGATGTTTTAACATCAAAAAAAATATTTCCAAATAAAAAATTTCAGGTGTACTGTACCCAGTGTACCTATCAGTGGATGCTGTTGAGTCCTTGGAATGGGAACGTACTAGGAATTGGCTTATCTTCTGGATCATCTTCGCTGTGATCTACCAGACGGAATATCTTTTTGCAATTTTCATCTCTATGATGCCTTTTTACTGGGCTGTAAAGCTGGCATTTATAGTGTGGTTAATGCTGCCGAATTACTTTAGCGGGAGTTTCTTGTTGTACGAGTACGTGGTGAAACCGTTGCTTAAAAGGCCTTTAAGAACCAGGATGTCCATCTAATTTTTGTCTATTATTTTGGTTGTAGAACAAATTGTATAAGAAGTAAAATTTTTTATACAATACAAAAGGCTTTTAATAATTTACAGGATAAGTCCGTTTTTTTTTTTTTTTGCAGGACTTTACCAGTTGATAGAGGAATTGAAGCCATAAACATAAAATATTATGTCCTGGCGAGCTTGGAAAAAATGCAGGATGTTGAATAATTTTTTCTTGCCATTTTCGGCGCATAACTTGGGCATTTTTTAAAATTTTAATTTCAAATCAAGAGGTGCTTTTTATAATTATTAAACCAGACAAAACGGAATTAAATATTTGAAAATATACATGGTATGAAAATGAATGATATAATGAATACATGGTTTTTTATGAAATATTAATGATTTTCACCCCATTTTCAATCGGTAAATATCAGAAAATATGTTTTGCTCATAAGGTATGTAAGAACTCACATTGGTTTTAATTCTAGTAACCATGATCGGAGCAAGACCATAAAAAAGAATTCAATAAACAAGACTTCAAGCTTGGTTTAATTTGTATGTTTGATCTTATTTTTTTCAATTTTTTTTCTTCGAACACGATTACTTCTGATTATTTCTCCCACATTATAATTGATTACTGAATAAAATAATTTGTATTAAGATTTTAAAAATAACAAAGTGTAATCAAAAATTTATTACATTTGCTCTGGCATACAATTTTAACCCCCAAACCCTCAACAGTGATTATATCTGTGAAAGATCGAAAAACCCACAATAAATTTCAATAGCCTCCCAATAAATCTCCACCCCACTACATCATCTGTCTTTTATCCGCCACAGTTAGGGGCTTTATAAGTGTTTCTATCATTCTACAAAAATCACACACAATTTCCTTACTCGTTTGACTGGCATGCGCTAGAAATCCTCCGCCGCAGACCTGTCCACCGTCGAGGCTCTCATCGGAGACAAATTCTAGCAGAAGGTTACACCCCGAGGATTGAACCACTGAGGGAGCTTCACCAGGGATGCCCGACAGGTCGGCTAGGAGGGTGGCCGACAGGGAGTTGCCGTCTCTGACTTTCAATCGCTGCTTCCCGCAAGGGAGATAGAATTGATCTACTCGGAATTCTACAGTGTGGTCGTCGTCCGCCTTTTGGAAAAATCATCCAGTCATATTTGTTATTATTTTTAACATAAAATAAATAAATTTTAATAACAAAAGATAACTATTTTAGTAATCTAAAATATGGAACTTAGTTCGGCACATGAAATTTTTTAAATTGATTTTTTTGTTGAGATTGAAAAACTGCTTCTGTCTGTTGGTGATCTTACATTTCATGTCTTTTTCCAGAAAATGGGGAAAAAGTTTTTAATTTGTGACGTCACTTTCATTATTGCCTTATTGTCTTTAATAACAATTAAAATAAAAGTTATTAAATGACGAAAATCAAGTCACAATAAAATGAAAATTAAATATAATGACGCTACAAATTGAAAATATATTCTCCATTTCTTCGAAAATGTCTCAACAGACTTAAAATGTAAACACACAAACGTAAAAAACATCCCATATTGCGCTCCTTAAATCAATATACCACTTTATTAACGGCATCCATAGAGATTTAAAGCAATTTAGTTTCAGGACTAAAGATCGGAAAAAGGGAGGTAACTTTTAATAAATCAGATTATTTTCGTAAAAGTTAAATCCATCACGGAACCTTTAACTTTGGAAACATAACAGTTATCTAATTCTGATTGGTTGATTGTGGGGACCTTAGAAATATAATTTATTCCTGACCTGTATCAGCCAGAAGGTCCTTCCAGGGCAGCTCTGAGACGAGGCAGCGAGCAGCCTCTTGGGCTTGGCCTGGCCTAGATGGACAACACAGCCGCAACGACAATAAGGGCCGACCTCCGCCTGCACCTCAGGCATCTCTGCCGCCAGCTCCCCGACGCCGCCGCCGCTCAAACACTCCCATCCTCCTCCCAGACCCAAGCCGCATTTCTCGGTCTCCACCGCTGAACCCTGGAATCAACACATTCCTAATATTCCAGGAAACAATAATATTATAAGAAATGGATTTATATTTTTCAGAAAAAAAATTGATCGAATAGAGGTTTTTGAATTATTCCTTTATTTTATATTTGAAATAGGTGCGTTTTATATACCTACGTCGGTATAACATATGGATATAATAACAAATAATAATACTCGTAGCAATAGCTCAGAAAATTATGTATACATATAAATATAATATTTATAAAAATAATCATGCAATAATAAACTAAATTATAATATTTTTTAACTTAAGTGGTTTGATCTGTTGTGTCTCCTTCGTCAGTGACAGTTGTAGTATCTCTGTCAGTTGCTTCACTCCTTTCAACTTCACTTTCACTTCTTTCAGCAACGTCGCTCTTACTTTTTGCGTCTCTTTCAAACTCTCCAAGCTCTGCCATCGACTCTCTAATTTGCCCTGTAGACATTTCTAGGACCATTTTCTTAGCCTCCATGAACTCTTCCAAATCCAAACTTCCATAATCAACGTTAGATTCTTCTTCAACATTTGATTCCATATCAACAAAAAAAACTTCTTCTGGAGTCTCGTCCTGGATCATCTCCTGGATACTATTCTCCTCATCTTCTATCGATTCCATCGTTGCACTCTCATCTCCTATTGTGGAAACAGAAGACTTAGGTGGTGCTAATGGTGGTGCCAATCTCTCCAGACTTCCTCCTACTTGGGAGTCTATGCTGCGAAAGTTACGCGTTTTAGGACGCAGTGGGGTTTCTCCTGGGACAAATCCGAGATCCCCTTTTCTATAGACAGTTCTCGTGGATGTGACTGATGCGACCGAGTCCACTCGCGTGGCTCTTTGTTGTTCTCCTGTAATGATGATTTGTAGTAGATTCGATAAAAATTCTTCCCTGTTGAATCTAAGCAACGATTCTTCGGAGCCCTCCGTGCAAATTCTTAAAGCTTCTCCTATTGAAACTGTGGCGTTGTGAAGGACGTCACGGAGGGACGAATTTTGTTCACGGAGTTGTCTGATGACGGTTTCTAACTTGACTTCAGCAGATTTGGATGCTTCTATGTTTTGTTCCAGTAGCTTAACTTTCGTTGATAGCATTTTATTCTCTTTTTCTATTTGTGCGTTCATTGTAAGCAGTGAGATATTTTGTTTTTTTATCACGCAGCAAGTATTTTTGTCTTGGAGATTTTCTAAGTTTTTCTGTGTGAGAGTTTTGATTAGGTTTTGTTGAATTTTGCTATTTGCCAGTACTTTCCGGTACTCTTTCTCTAACAATTCTGATTGCTGTTTTAAACTTTTATCACGAAGACCCATTGTTTGGTTTTCACCATGAAGTCTTCGATTAGTGTGTAGCATAATTTCCAGTTCATTATTAACTGCAATGTTCTCTCTTATAACACGATGAGTCGTTGATGCAATTCTCAGCTCGGTTTGTTTATGAAATTCGGTCGATAATTGTAACAACTGAATCTCCATATCCTTTTTCAGTGAATCCTTACTGAGAATAAATTTCTTTTCAGCTTCATAAAGTTCACGTTTGTGCCTTTTTTCTTGTTCTTCCAGGTCTCGCTCCTGTTTCTCGTACTTCTCCATCAAATCGTTCCTCTGAATTCTGAACTCTTCTAAAGCGTTCAATTTTCCTTCCAGGAGTTTCACTTCAGAGGTCAAAGTTTCTTGCATTTGTTTATACTCCATTTCCAGATCTTCTATTTTTTGTTCAAAAGTTGTGATTTCATCCTGACGTGTTTCTTGCAGAGCCATGAGTCTTTCGTTCATTTCTTTGATTTCATCTTTTTTCTCCTGTAGATTTTTCTTAAGGTAAGTTATGATGTCTGATTTATCCTCGTCTATTTTACGCAATTCTTGGCTTATGGTTTCATTTTTTTCTTCTAAATCGGTAGTTAGACTTCTCAGACGTGCCAATTTACGATTTAAATCAGCTATGGTTAATTCATAGAAGGTTCGATCGACGTCTGTGAGAGCATCTTTATCTTGAGCGTCTAGTTTATCTTTTTTTGATTTTTTACCTTTAGATTTTTTACCACCACGTTTTGCCATTTTTTTTCGCTTCGTTAACACTGAGTTAATATTATAACACGCATAACTTTAGCATTACACTGACGTTGTAAGTAACCATATTGTTTAGTTGTGTGTTTCCATAACAACGGTATTGATCTGTCTTTGCATCTTGTGTCGAGGAAAATTGACCAAGACAAGAAGTGTGTGTGTTTTCTACACACATCAACTTATTACGGTCACGTTGAAAATAAGGGACCTTAATATCTCCCTAAATAGTTATTGTATAAGGATTTTTTTACCGTATTTACCTACACTCGTTTTTTTTTTAATAGTATGTTAAATGTTTCCAAATGGTTCCAACTCATAACCTACTCATTTTAGACTATAATAATTGTAAAAACCATTCTTACTGGGTTCATGAAAAAACAATAATATACAGGGTGTCCTATTTAAAAAGTAGTAACAATCACCTTCAAATGGCCTTGAAATTGGTCACCAAGGTCAAAGTCGTCAGTTCAGTCAGATGACCCCCATTGTCCTGAACAACTTTTATCTGCACTTTTTTTCTGTCTGGCCTACCAACAGAGATATCCGGTCCGAAGATTGAAATGAGTCACCTGTATCTACGAGACTCTAAAAATGGGTTTTTTATTGCTAATAGGCATATTAGAAATAGATAAATAAAACCTACAGTATTTTTTATTAAGAAATATCCCCGTCAACGTCTGGAAGATTATCAGTCGGTATCACCATCGCAAGACTATTTTTTGATTTTTTTTGCTTTGATGGACTTTGTTCAATAAACGTCACAGATTTTCCTTCAGAACGCGAAGTTTTAGTGATAAGATTCTGAAATGCTTCTGTAGATTCTCTTGGTTCTGAAGATTCAATTTCAGCAGTTGACATTCTAACAGTATCTTCAAACATTTGTTGCAAACTCTGATTGGAAGTTAGAAATAAATTACTGATTTCCGCGATCTGTTCTTGATCTTGTTCATACGTCATCATTTCTTCCTCGGCGCTTTCCATATCGTCAAAGAATATCCTACTCAATTCTTGCATCATCTCATTGTCAGTTTCTTCTTCTTCTTCGATTGGACTTTCAGTTTTGTAACTTTCATCCGTATAGAAAATTAGATCTTTTACTGACATTAAGGACGATCTGCTACCGATACTCGATCCGACTTGGCAAAGGGCGTTACGAGTTCTTTTAAATTCTGGTCTCAACTCTGTTAATCTGGGAACGAATCCCAAATCACCACGTTCGTAAATTGAATGGACTGATTTTATAGAATCTTTAGAATCGACGCGCAATGCTATTATATCGGCAGATGTAATTATAAGTACAACTTGTTTGCAAAGTTCTTCTAGCACTTCAACTTGTTTGCTGTCAGATAATTCTTTTTTAGAGTCTGAAAGTAGGTAATCCTCCAGCTGTCTCAAACAGGTATGCACAACATCAATTAATGTAGCGTTTTTCGTTTTTAATTCGTCTACGCGTAAGTCCACTTCAGCTTTCTGACAACGACTTGCTTGAAGATTTTGCTCCAAGAGATGAACTTTTGTCTTTAGCTCTTTATTTTCATTCTGGTTTTTAATTTTTACTCTTTCAAGCATCGCGATTTGTCTCTTGAGAGTACAGAAGTCTTCAAAAATGTCTTTCTGTTGCTGGATTTTATCAAGAAGTCTTTCAATGAGTCTACTTTGTATGTTATTTTGGGCCACAGTGTGTTTAGTTTGCGCTTTGAATAGCTCGGCGTTTTGTCTGAGAGTACGATCACGTTCGTGCATGATCACATTCTCTCCATGCAGTCTTCGATGTGTGTTTAACATTATTTCCAGTTCATTATTTATTGCGATATTTTCTCTAATTACTCGGTGTGTGGTTGAAGCAATTCGGAGTTCTGTAGTGTCTTGATAATTGAGCGATAATTTCAGTAATTGCGCTTCCATTTCTTTCTTCAACTTATCAGTGCCGATGATAAATTTTTTCTCGCTTTCATACAATTCCCGTTTATGTCTTTTCTCTTGTTCTTCCATATCTAGTTCCTGCTTCTCGTACTTCTTCATAAGATCATCTCTTAAATTTCTAAATTCTTCCAGCAAATTAAGCCTACCTTCCATCAATTTCACCTGTGCCGTCAGTTCTTCTTTAAGTAGCTTGTATTCTTCTTGATCGTTTTCTAGCTTTTCTTCATATAATTCGATTTCTCTCTGCCGCTGGTTTTCAAGCATTACTAATTTATTTTGATTATCATTCACTTCGTCTGTCTTTTCAGTCAGCTTTTTCTTCAAGTAAACAATAACATCCTCTTTATCTTCCGTTGTTTTCTGTAGCTCTTCTTCTAGTGTTTCATTCTTCTCTGAGATTTCTGCTACTATACTTCGAAGTCTCGCTAACTTTCGATTCAGATCGGTGATTGTTAATTCATAGAACGTTTTGTCGACCTCTGTAAGAGCGTTTGGATCTACCTCTTTTCTCTTCTTTTCATTCTTCTTCCCTTTCTTTGGTGGCATTTAACACAATAAGAAATAATTAATTAGAAGAAATAAAAAAATATAGACATATTATAAAAAGTACGATATCACAAACTGATAGTTGACATAAAAGCTCAACAAAAAAGATGGTTTGAAGATGTCAAATTCATTGTCAAAAGTGAACATAATAACAAATAACTTAAACCATAGAGAAAAATAATTTGTATTATAAATTGTCTCTGTCTTAAACTATATACCGTGCGAGTACTGAGAGTCTATACATAGGCTAATTGCAATCATTGATAATTTCTATGGTAAATTGTTTCACATACATCCTAATTTAAGATACTTTTTGTAAGATTGAAATTACACATTTAAAGTACCCATATGCTATAAAGACCTTATTTTTCACGCTTTTTTGTGTCACAATTTGAGATTATACTTATACAGTGTGTGTCACAGGCATGGTACACCCCCTTTTTTTTTCTTTTTTTTTTGAGATAATTTTTTGAAATTTGGTACGTCGCATATTCTCGATAGAGCGCACTTTTTAACAGAAAATTGAATTTTTTCCCACATCCGGTTTTTCCGGAAATGTTACCAACTTTTTATTTTTAAATGGGACACCCTATATATTATTATATTTTTGGATTCTATACACTTGTACGAATCCAAAAATACCACATAAGTACCATTTTAAATGTCAAATTTGTTTTAATTTAATTTTTTATTTCTCAATTTTCTGTAGAGAATCTGTAGGTTCTGTAGAGAATCTGTAGAGAATCTGTAGATTCTGTAGGTGATTCTGTAAGACAATAGCAATTTTTTGCTAAATAAAGGACTATAATAATAATAATAATAATAATTATAGTGTGCCATGACTATTTCGTTTTACTCCAATTGGATCATCTAATGCTAGAAAAATCGAATTTTTGTTCAAAGTACTAAATTAAGTGATTTATGGATCAATTATGCGCACCGGAATGATTTTTTGAGCTGGATTCATTTTTTTCAAATGGTACCATATATTGGTACCGAGGTACCATCTACTAGTACTCTTAATAAGGGACATTTTGGTGTACCCATTTTGCATCTGTGACGAACACAACTGAAATGGTACTTTACCAAGAAAGTAACTAATCTTTGGTTACATTATATACGCTTTTTGTTGAAGACCCAGAAACCGACATGTTGATTAGTAGACATGTAATCTATCTTCCTGCACATGGGAGCAAGTGGATTTCAATTAGAAGCAGAAACTTATCAAATCTTAATTGTTAAAAACTGGTATGGTACAGTAGGCCAATGGTATGCTTCCGAGTGGAAACTTAGGATTTTAGGCCTACCAATTTATCCACAGCGAGCTTACCTGAACGTGTTTGTGAATCAATTTCAAAAGTATTGCCAACAAATAGTCCCCAATAAAAACAGACAGTTAACAAACGTTGTTGAAAATAGGCTTAATACAGGCGAATAACAGTGGAAACCTTATTCTTCAAGCCTACCAACTCAAATCCGAGCTTCTCTAAACGCGGTTGAGAATTATTTACTAATTGCATTTTTATTTTACTAAAATTTCATTTTACATTTTACCTGGGAATAGTGCCAAGCAATGCATTGTATCTCCCAAATGGAAGAAAAGCAGGTTGTATTTTGTTCGAGAGCCCTTCTCAAAATCCGTCTTTTCGAGTGGGGGTCTAGCGCGCTGCGATGAGCGGCTATGACTTTTTTCTGGAAGAAAATTCCTGGAAGGCATCTGGCAATCAGGGAAAAATATTTTTTTCCAACTACTCCTTGCAAAGATCTCTTCTGGGAGTTACACACAATGAAAGAAAAATTGAAAAAAAAATTGCAGATCTGAACGTGAAAATTGCCAGGGAAGTCAAGTTCGTGACCGAGGACAGAAAAACTATTTGTTTTTGCTCCATGTGTCGGCATCACAAAATGTGAGAAATAGTATATTGTGAAACAAGTGCACAAAGTAGCATATTTCTCACGAGTGTGAAAATGTTGCGGTACGAGACGAAGTCGAGACTTTGTTAAAATGAAAATTCATCCTGCTTATTGAGAGTTTGTTGCATCCAATTTCTTGATAACGGCCAGTGTCATATTGAAGGTGCAGGTCCGCCGTTTGTGGTAACTTCTCCAACTGGAATAAGTAATATTTTCTTTTGCGTTCCGTTCAGCTAGGGCGTGGGAGTTACTTTAGGTAAATCACGCTAGAACAAGACGCTCATGAACCTTGAATTTCTCATTGTTTTTCTTGAAATCTTATGTGAAAGTCTACATATTGTAGAACCGGAAGAGTCACTAACAGAACATCTTACGTCACCATTAACAAAATCATATCTCTAATTTAAGTAGGAAAAGTTAAAAAAGCGTTGGTCATGATGATTTTAATATTACATTTATACCTATTTATGTATTTATCTACTCATGTACCTATTTGGTCCTGAAAAAAGTTACAAAACTTCAACTAGAAAAACAAGCAGCAGAGTACTTTCATCGGATGAAATAATCAAATTGGCTGTAGAATTTAATATAAGTCTGTAAAATTAGTTTTTTGTCCGATTTACGTTAGACTAATAAAATTGAGAGCAAGATTCTATCTGAGACTAAAACCGGAATCAAACTAGCTCGAGGCTTTTTGCTCTTTTCAACCGAGCGTAAAGTATCACTAGCTTTGTATCTTTAGAAAAATCCATAAAAGAACTTTCCTAATTAAACACGGAGAAGTTATTCGCAAGACGAAGAAAAAAAGTTATATCACAAACGATAAATAAGAAATATACTAATTAACACTACAAGTCAACAGCTAGCTCTCAGCTCAAAGTTATAATTACAGTAAGATTTGTATGTCATGTTGTTAATTGGATTAAGTTAATACTCACCTCGCAGAACTTAGCTCCGTACCTCGGGGGCGGGGAATCGCACAGACGATACCGACTCCTGGTGCCTCCAAGACAGGTGCTCGAGCACTTGGTCCACGGACTCCAGGGACCCCAGCCTCCGCTCTCGCTGTCTGCAACACCCCATCAATTTATTATGTCGCCCGTGGATCAACGAGGGATGAAGTGAATGTCTGACTCGGCGGGGGATGAATTATGCAATACATAACAGGGATAAAGGCAGGACTTGTTGGGACATAAAGGCTTTGGGAATATAAATCAAAACAATTGAGAATTAAAGATTGAAAGGACTGAGAGATGGGAATTATTTTTTGGAGATGTTTGTTGTTTGTAAACAGTCGATTGATATATGGTTTTATTCATTTTTTATCAATTTATTTGTTAACAACATGAGGAAAAAAGAGAGCATTAAGTCTGCCAATGTAAACATATTAGATACAAATTCGGAAGTAAGGGATATCAATAAGATTGACAAGTTATTCAGGGAATGTTGATGGCAAACAAGCTTGACAAGCTTTATTCCTGAAGAGAGCGGAGATTGCTTCTACGGCTGACACGTCTTTGAAAGTGGATAAACAGATTGAATTCTAAGGAAATGTTCAATAATGCTGAAATAAACATCATCGCTAAATTGCGAACCAGTTCCTAAATATTTTATGTAGGAGAACCTGAATTTAGATTAAAGAATTTACCTAAAATGCATCATTGGACATGAACCTTAATTGACACCAAAGTAATGCAACTTAATGAATAATTTCTATAATTTAAGAGATGTAAAGCGCAACCTAGAGCTAGAAGCAGCAATTTCCTTTAGTATGAAACAAGTAATAATTATCTCTCTGTAATAAGCAAATCCAATGGCTATGAATGTCTCCTAATTTAGCTTAGTTTTCACTTAATCTGCTATGAAGTTGCACATTTCTGATCTGAATTAGGTAACGAGAATATGAGGAAATGCAAATTCAACAAATTAAAAAATCAAGAGGGAGTAACATTTTTTTTCCATTCATTTTCCGCATATCAAAGATATTAATCCTAGAAAAAATTATAGAGTTCCAGAAAAAAAATTCAATGGACTTCATAAACTTGATTTTATTACTCAGGGACCATACAAGCCTGGAATACTTGGAATTGACGTGACGTTTTGATTTTTTTCGGGATCTCTACTAAAATGTAATTTTCTAGACTCAACTGACAACGACATCCTGATATCAAAGCGCTTAGAATAAAACTCATGAGGAATAAATTAATTAAAATAACATACCTGTGACAGGTAACGTAGGTACACAATCTTCTCTCACATCCTCCACGGCACCGGTGATAGCCTGACTGACGTAGATAAAACAGTACTCGTAATAATGCTCACTAAAGAGCTCGCAGGAGAAAGTGAGGCTATGCTGACCTCTTGACACTCGTTGCTCAGCTACGTAAACCAGAGTCGTTGGAGGAGCAAGCGAGGCTACGTTAGCGCGTAACCTCGCGTAAAGTCGTACTCGATCCCCAGAAGCTAGAATGCAAGCTGGATACTGGAAGAGTACTGTCACGCCAGGAGAGTGCACGTCGCATGGAAAGATGCTGTGAGTGTGCACGTTGAATACAAACTGCTCACTCCAGTCAGCCTGGAATAAGAAAAGTAAGTAAATATTCAGTAAAAAGTCTTATAAATTATGTCTAAGTACAGATTTAACGAGAAAATTTGCTCTTCTTCCATCACTGCATCCGGAATAGAGTATCATCGACTGAGACTACACTTGCCGCCTTCCAGGCTTTTGTCATTTTTAGCCAGTGGCGTGCTATTTAGAGTTTATTACAGTATAATGTTGCGAGCTGCTATCTTCTCTTAATAGCAGACGACTGACCTTGTCATCGAAACTTCAATCTAAAAGAGTGTGCTTCAATCTAAACCATCATCTGCATAGGATGGGTTTAGCGAACAGCACTGAATACTGTTTGTGCTTGGAAGATGACGAAACAGCAAAACACATCCTATACGAGTGTCCCGCTTTTGGAAGATCCAGACTACGAACCTCCTAGAGAAACTTCCTCACACAGGAGGACATGGATACATCACCAATAGTCAAGATGGTCGGTCAGCTTCCTCAAAGAGGCTGACCTGATGGGGTTGATACAGCACGACTAGATGTGACCCAAAGTTAGGTTAATTGTTTTTGGGATAATATACAAAAGACAATTGCAGCTACGGTTTTGTTTATGGTTATTGTTGTCATTCTATCAAGGCTCCAATTTCTGATTGTATGAGTTGAAATACTTAATCAGGGATTTTTAAAAACTGTTCTTTTTCACCTAGGTACTTTAAATAATGTTTATTCTGCAGACGGGAAGAGACTTAGCTGCGTAATAACCTGCCAGTAGGTTGCCAGATTTAAATCTAAAAGATTTTTATTTATTGGGACACCTTAAGTAAATTGCATACTTGTATACTTCTGGCCCGTTGAGACTATCAATCATATCTGTCAACGGTTTGAAGACGGTTTCAATGAAATATGTAATAGCGGGGATGTTTATGAGATGATAAGAAAAACCAGAAAACTATATTTTTAGGGCTTTTCTCGTTTTCAAACTTTCATACTCGTACCATTCATAAGTTTGTCTCAAACATCCAAGATGATCATTATTTTACACCCGACGTAAGGCCTATGCCCGAGCTAGGTAAATCAGGTTCAATGCTCATAAAACTCCACTATGATAAATTTCACTTTACTCTCGCATCCAACGTCACATAAATTGAAATAAATTGCAATATCACAAAGAGGTCGATGTATTGGTAGCTTATCTCGCATTAATTAGGTCGGCATTAAATTAGATATTCTATACCTTTCCAGATCCCAATAATAGTTTATCTCACAGAAACAATAAATCAATTTTATGGCTAAAGTTCTGAGCATTAGAGCTTCCGCGGTACTGGAAAGATTTCAATTCTCATCTTGAATTACTTTTGAACTGTAAACTCTCAGATAAACGAATGTGAATAAAAAGTTGTAATGCCTCGTTGTATACTCTTTTCTTAATGATCTTCGTCAGGTTTATTTTTAATTAATCCTTTTGTTTTAGTGTTACGTTTAGAAAAAAGTTTTACTTTACATCATTACTTGTTAATGCGAGAAACTTTTACGATAACAAATAATATCAGGTGGAGTTGGTATATCGGGTTAAAAATAGTAGATCATTATCATGAAAAGAGTTGCATAAAAAAGTTCTGTGGAAGCCAACCTAGAATACACAGCTCTTCCATAGATCAAAGCGTCATTCATTTAAAGGCTCAAAGAGGAAATTTTTGTCTAACTATTCAAAGCTGACGCTATTGAGTTCGAATACTACCTACATTTTTTCTATACAGCCACGACAGAAATGTCCTTAATATCCATACTGAGGCATAAGTAGGTAATTTTACTGCTACTAGAATGTGATACTCGGATAGTTGAGGGGAAAGTATCGATGAAGGAAGAGCTGTCAACCATGGGACCACTACTTGTGAATGATATACTGCAAAGGGCTAGTATGAGATTCAGGATTATTGAAGCTGATTTTATGTTGAATAGCGTGATTCTAAGAATGAGATTCTTTTTGCCGATAATGAACGCTGCGATACGTACTGGAAAACAGGACTAAATGCAAACTGAATTATAGACACAATACCTACAAGCTAGATTTCCAATCCTTTTATCAAAATCTCATCGTTATTGGCCACATATCTATTATAAGATAACTAGTAGCTTATTAGAGCAGAGATAGTACAAAAATATAAATATAGCTTTGCGGAATTTAAGAAATTCCGCTGCTATTTTTCCAAGTCTCTAGCTCTGCCAGACGACCACGATAAACGCCACGATAAGCGATTTTTTCAACATGGCGTGTTAGAGTCACAGATCTATAAGACCTAAGATTCTCCTTATTCTTACAGGTGTATGAACAACATAACAGGAAAACCGAAGTTCCATTTCTTGTAGAAATAGTAGTGTATTCTTCAATGAGCGGATAATAATTGGTATTATTTACGAGGACGAAGGCGAGTGTTGTAATGTCCAAGTGAATAATGGCCATTCTACACGAGATGAAGTGCTATCATTCTGTTTCTTTTGCTGTTCGAAGGTGTTCCTATCATTCTCGCCTAATATGTTGTGTAAGTTGCGTAAAAGGCGTTCGATGCAGTGATTTCTTGTATCTGTTCAGGATACGTTTTATTATTTAATAGTCGTAGAGAAAAATTATTTATTGTTTGTATAATATTTTATCATTTGTATCACCTCATTATTCAAGTAATGCAAAATCCATAAATAAATAATTTCAATTAATTTAAAATTCCATTACCTGCTGGAATAATAATTAATGCTTTCATGAAACGCAAATACTGGTTAATGAGCATGAAAATTGGCTCTCTTTGAAATTGGAAAGTAATTTCATTAGGCTTCGCAAGAATCCAATTATGGTCTGGCTTTCAAGAAAATAGTTAAGTTTAAACAGGTAAATTGTAAACATGACGAGGATTATTTGTTCGTTTATGGATTTATTAAGTTCGATTAGTCGACTAAAGACGCTTTCCAAGTTATGAAAAATTCTTAACATTTTTCTCTTACCAGTTTTGTATAGGCAAGGGAAAATAAAAAGGTTTTTAAAGGAATATTTTTCATAGACAAACATTGGAGGGCTTCGCAAGATGCACTATTTGTACGAAGATATTGACATATTCTGCTAAAAGTGGGACTAGGAGTTTGTTGCGGCATACCTGTTCTCGTCGACTTGATACTGGTGCTGGTGGGAAGTTCTTCAAGAGCTCAACACAACAAACTCTTACGAAATTTGCCATCAAGAAATTACCCCAAAAAGCCAGAAGTGCTTTTTGCAGGATATTTCTAAGAAAATACTGTAGGTATCATCGTCATTTCGGAATGATTAGGGGCTCATATAGGTATAATATGTATAAACAAACACACTTTTTCCCCTGCATTGTGAGAGGAGACTTCTTTCTGATTTCAAAAACAGATAATTTCTTTATCAATTATTGTTTTGTGGACTGTCTGTCTAAGGGCTATTGAAACAAAGCACAATTTACATTTTTTTTCTTTTAGTAGGTACTTTGCCAAATCCGATGTCGTTTTTCCGAAGGTTGAACGGAAAATGTGCTTTTGTGTCAAAAAATGAGAACAATTTTTTTTCAAGTAGTTACGGTCCTGGATTTCCAGTCTGACTTTTTTGCAATCTCGAAGAGCCTCATCAATAGCGGAGCGTTCCCGCTAAATTATGTTACGGATTTCATCAACTGTCGTTAAAATTAGAACCTAAACCTTGAACTGTTAATTTTTTTTTGTCACAGATAAAAGACTGGCCTCGATGTCCTTTACCTGACTTCAACTATGTCGCATTGATCACTAATCACCCTGTATAAATGATTGAGGCTCTGTTGCGTGAAAAAATAACTTCTTCGTATATGAATGGGTTTAGTCTAATGGAAATTGAAAATGGAAAAAATAAACAGACTAATCGACTTCTTCTTCAAGCGTCAATGATTTCTCCATTTATTAGAGTACATTCGCAACAACAATTTTAAGCGTGTAGGTACAATTAAACATCTTGCAGGCGAGAATGAGTTGTGAATCTTAAGCATTTTTGTGCTTAGTTTGTATTTAAAACTTTACAAAAAAATATAAAATAAAGCTATGGCTACTACTTACATAGAATTATATTCCAAAGCCCTTCTACTAAGTAATAGTGTATTCTTCAACGACTCTTGAATGATTGCGATTATTCATTAGGACGATAGGCGAGTGTTGGAACGTCCAAGCGAATAATAACCATTTTCTGCGAGAAGAAGTCGCTATGTTTTCTACGACTTTATGAAAAAATTTGAGAGCAGAAAAAACGAGATAGTTGAGAGAAGCTGTCATGAAAGTGAAAGCAACTGTCACCGTGAAAACATGCAATGGTAGTCACTATCACGCTGTCGCAATAGAACTATCACATTATTCGACTAGATAGTTGACTAGTTCGACTAGATAGTTGAGAGCCGCTGTCGTGAGAGTGGAAGCAACCGTCACCGTGAAAACGTGCAATGGTAGCCACTATCACGCTGTCGCAATAGAACTATCACACATTCACGTTCGACGAGATAGTTGAGAGCACCTGCCGTGAGAGTGAACGCAACTGTCACCGTGAAAACGTGCAATTTTAGTCACTATCACGCGTCGCAATATGACTATCACACTATCACGTTTCACGAGATAGTTGAGGGCAACTATCGTGAGAGTGAAAGCAACTATAACCGTGAAAACTTGTTATGGTAGTAACTCTCACGCTGTCGTAATATGACTATCACACTATCACGTAAGACGAAATATTTGACAGCAGCTGTCGTGAGAGTTAAAGCATCTATCATCGTGAAAACTTGCTATGGTAGTAACTCCCTGTTGTAATAGACCATTCACACTATCACATTCGACGAGATAGTTGAAAGCAGCTGTCATGATAGTTAAGAGCAGCTGTCGTGAGAGTGAGAGCAACAAGTGAAAATAGATTAAAGTGGTGAAAACGTGCATCTAGACAGACGATGATTTTAATATTTAAATTGCAAGAGTATGGACGTTTTCACTGTTGTGGCAAAAGAGTTGCCCGAACTATAAAAACCGCATAGTGAGAAAGGAAGATGAAGAAAACCTGCTCTCTTTTTCAGGATTTTATTATAGTTACTACTGCAGCTCCAGAAACAACAAATTCGTTTCATTGTCAAAGATTTAAGACCACCGAGTGTTACCGAAGGTGAGTTATTCTTTCCCCTGACTATAAACAGGTAAGGTACTTAATTGTTATTTTATTTTGTGAGATGGATTCAAGAAATTCGGTCAAGCCTTTTCAATATTGGGGCGCAATATGGACCACAAATATAGAAGATATCAGTGTAATCGTAACTGAAAATGATTGTAATGAAACTGATTAACTTACCTTCACATAAGCTTTAATGTGCGGCATATTAGGGTTGTGTGTGGTTGGTCGTAGTGTCAAAGCGTAATGTCCAGCCAAGCCAAAGAGCTCACATCTCAAAGTTACGTTCCTCTTTCCTGGGAAAGCTCGAATTTGGTCAAAATATAATGTCTGTAAGAATAGGAAACAAGCTTCAATATTCTGATATTAGTCATTTTTTTTATTTAGATTTCTACTAGGTATATTTTCGAGGTACTTCTATTTTCAAAAACCCCGTGCTTGACATAATAGTCATGTAACGATTGAAAGTAACTCTGGTTCGAATAAGAGCTCCAAATTTGTAACTTACTTACTCTCGCCAATGACAAATTTTTCTCAGTGTGTCTGTAGTAGGCGAGCTATCAGTTCACACAGACATATGGGACCTCGTTTTTTATCGCCATAATCATAATTCAGAGGTTTTATATGGCATTATACTACGCGTTGGTTTGTCATTGCCTTCCGCTCGACAAGCACAACAAATTGGTTGCTGGTGAGTTTCGAACCAAGGTCTCCCCATAGAGGACGAACGCGCTATCTACTGCACCACGTAACTCGCTAAGTAAGGGGTAGCTGTGTTTATTCTTTTTTTGGAGCTCATCAACACTAGCATGGTATCTCAGACTCCATTTAGTACAATAGATTAAATAATTGTATTTAATTTGAAAAAATGTTTCTTTTGGAAAAAAGAATTTAGAATAAATTATTACATAGAATTATGTTTTATTGTAATTTATTATGTAGCCAATAAATTGATGACTAAGGGCCGGTTGTTCGTACGTCAGTTAAAAATTTTGAGATAACTACTGATTTTAAATTGCAAATTTTGAAAATACGGCGAATATAATTAATGATCTTGTATTTTTAATCAGTAATTAACTCTTCTCAAAGCGAGCAGAATTCATTTTCAGAAATATCAGACCAATGGTTTGATAATACAGGGCATTTTAAAATCAGTAGTTATCTCAAAATTTTTAACTGACGTACGAACAACCGGCCCTAAGTTTACTTACGTTGTAAGAAAATCTTTCATATAAATTTTATAGAAAGCCTTACCTGGACAGTTCTATTCCCATCCACCTGTCCGTTGTCGCAGGTCAAGATTGAATGACCACAATAGCGCAACTCCAGCCAGAACTCCGGGATGGCGCTAGCGGGGCTGTCGGCGACCGGCGGACAGACCCCGGGGAACTCAAGCAACGCGATGACAGGCGACTCGGGATAAGTCTGGATGCGCTCCGGAACCAGGGAGAGTTGAGGCATCGGCCATCGCACGTCCAAGGACCTGGTTACTATCTCGCTGGTGTTGGCTGTAAAGGGAATTTGAACTAGAAGTTAGGATATGGTCGGTTATGAATCAAATTTTAAAATTATTGTTTTAAGCTCTTTATTAAAGGAAACATAATTTTAAAATATTATTTTTTGAACTCAGATATCTAGATAATTGGATAGATGACAAAAATGAAAATATTCCGATCCTACAATATCAGAGCAAGGCACACATAAATAATCAGATTACCTATCCTATGACAATTAATTTGGTATGAAAAAATTTGTCAAAAACAATTTATTTTTGAAATTATGTCTGCTTTAAGGAGCAAGTATAATAAGAAACAGAATTTTAAAATGCATTTGTATTTTTCTTTCATATAAAATCTGCCAAAGTGACAATAATAATTATTTAGAATTTTTTAGCTTCGCGTCCAGACACGAAACTTCAATCAAACAGAAATCCTTCCAGTTTTCTTTTTAATTCAGACGTCTGAGTAAAAACCAGAAAATCTTTACAAAACTCGTCTTAACCATTAGCAACATGACCAGCAAAAAACGTCGAGAGCGCTCACCGGATTTTAGGATTAATATTTTCCTGCTGGAGATTGCAAATGATTCGCAGTCGAAGCTACCGTGTTTTTAATATCCGCCGCAGCTTCATATTTTCAAATCGTGAAAATGTTTGAAGGAAAATTACCATAATAAAACTCACGTTATGCGTCTAATATCACCTAAAATTGAAGGTCTTTTTTTCTTATGTTTTATGCGGCCCGAGAGCTCGTTATATTGCAAAATATATATTTTTTTAAATTCAAGACATTTCTGTCAATTATTTAATTCATTTTTTTTTTTTCATTACCGCTCATATATTTTAAAGTGAAAAAGATTTAGAGATTATAACTTAAAAAAAACAGTAGGTTAATTCTTGGTTTTTGTCTTATTGCCTGGAAATGTTAAGTTTCTTTTTAAACTTGCATTATTTTTTATTTCGCGAAATACACTAGGAACAAATGAAAGTATCGCAACCCCAAAATTTTGTCTGGTTTTGATTAGGGATAACTTTATAAAATCCCAAGGAATTCCGTTTCCGTTTTCGCATGTCAGCAGCCCTATTCTTAAAAAAAAACTGTAAACAAATTTTCGACAGGGTGATGTTTGAATCCTCCGCACAATTTTCGTATCCCAGTTTTCCAAATCAATTTTTCTTCCAAGTTTTGATGAGCGAATTTCAAAGCTTGATGTCTCACCTCAAAACGGTTTTAAAATTTTCTATTTTCCACTTGTATTTACAGGATCATCTCAAAAAATCAACTGTCTGCTCTTGAACTTCATAACTTTTTTCTTCGCCAACCGATTTTGGAGAACTCACCCTCATATTGAAGCTAAAAATTCAGGGATTAGATTTCTTCTGTAAACTGAATTAAAATCAACTTGTCTCTGAAGTAGCCTCCATTTGTGAACGAGTTTTCCAGGTGGAATCGGCGATCTTTCTTACCCGAGAATGACACTAACCATCGTTAGGAAAATTCTGACAATGCATTACACTTAATTGAAATGAGCTAGCGATTGATAGAATTTTCGTAAAGATGGTTACGAATGAGAGCGATGATCATTCAAGATTTTTCATCTCACATGAGCAAGAAAATTCTTAAATCGTTCAGAAATTAGGACTAGTTCGGAGACATGTGTTGATATTCATTCAACTTTCCTCCCAAAACCTGTTCCTAAATTTTCTTGTGTGAAGTTTTAGCTTTATTATGAGGGTAAGTTTGCAAAAATTTTATTTGGAAAACAATTACGAAAATTGTGCAGAGTGATTCCGCACGTCTTCAAATATCACCCTGTAGAAAATTTGTTTACAGTTTTTTTCTTAGATCTAATAAAGCAGAAAAATAAAGGATAGGGCTGTTGACTCCCGAAAACGAAAACGAAATCCCTTGGGAATTTACAAAGTTATCCCCAATCAAAATCAGGCAAAATTTTGGTTGGCAAAAAAAAACTTTAATTTGTGCGTAGTGTTTTTGACCAAAAAGAGTTCCTGTCAAAATAAAAATAGTAATGCAGAGAGTACTTACAAAATTTTTACATTGCCGATATAGTTGGGTTTTGGTTCGGTGTAACTTTTGGAATCGTTTCTTTGATTGGTTCGCTGTACGTACGCGGCGGCAGTCTCTCTTATTATAATTAATTTAATTAATTTAATTTCAACAGTAAATTAAAATTAAATATTTCCCGCGTACGTAAGCACTCGAGCATTCCGACACATTGGGCAAAACATTCGAGGTCTTAATTGACTGGAAAGAATGGAAGCGGATGGAACTTCTGTGATGATCCCAAAACAGAGACCGGAACAGGAACCGTCATGTATGGCCTGTCTCCTAGATCACCATGTATGTACATGGTACGTACATGCCCCGAAAATGAGATAAGTTAAGCAGGGGGCAAGCGACTAGCGCGAAATATACTGGAACCATACACCAGGAAACAACCATGGCAAGTGTAATGTCGAACGAGCCATCTCCAAACCTTGCCAATGAAATACTTTTCCAAGCAAAACACAGGGCAGTGGTGGAACTTCTCACAAGACCCTGCCACCTGAGACAACAGCTTCATAAGACAGTTGTCTACAGAGACGAGTCGCTATGCAGACTTTACATTGAGGAAGATTAGTCAGCTTTCCATGTACTTTTTTACTACCATTCAGTCATGGGTAAAATCAGCCCCAGAGACCTTCTGGCATGAAAGTTCTTGTCTAAGAGATTGTTGAACCTTGTAGAAGGCACTGAACCGACTAGTCAAGCACATGATAAATACGGAAGGATACAGTAAGCATATATGGCTGCAGCATCAGGGAACACATGATTTTTTAGCTACAACAAACAAACACACAAACAATACCCAACAACTCAGATTTAGATTCCAGATACAGACAATCGACTGGAAGAGGAGGAAGCAGTCGGAGATCAATTCTCAACACACTGGGTGAGAGTCTCTTAACAAATCTCCCGCCGGATCTCTTGGAGGATCTCTAGATATAGTTGTCTATGTTATGCTTCAACGGATACATCCTCTGGAATAGTGAATCGCTAGTGCTAGTAATATTATCGTGCTGTCGAACTTGTCTGGATGTACAACAGCAGCTGGATTGAAGTTACAGTCATGCCTTATCTGTGACTGATCCGTAAACCACTTGACTCGAAAGGATCCTCCAACGGAAAGTAGTGAAAATGTGAAAAATTTCTTATAATCTTGGATAGGTAATGAATTACGAATGAAAGGAGCTACGTAGACGTAATAACTAGGTTTAGAAATCTCATTCGACTTCCGAAGTTCCAAGATAATAATCAAGCAAGTTCCGCGAACCGTTCCATGAAAAGTTATTGTTTTATCTAAAGTCTAGTCTCGCAGCTAAGGGTAACGAATAGGACATTTTGATAATCCAGACAGATTTCCAACTGAAATCATTACCTACACTAAAGAGCAACTTGACTAAGTTGCACAGATCGTTATATAGCGACGCATAGCAGATGGGGTGGTAGACGCTAGACGCTACGAGTATACATGATTTCTGATAAGTACACACTTATGAAGCGTACATTCAAGTTATATACACAAACGGTGTCTACTTATAACAGGGGGTTGTGAAGTCCTGGCACTCATTTATTGCCAGAGCTGTCGCAATTAATAAACTTGTTTGCTTGCTATACTTGTTTGGCAAATGCAGAAGGGGAAACTTATGCTTACTGGATAAAAACAGAAATATCTCTTCAATCCCCTTCTGCGCGAAAGCCTTTGATATACGAGTCCCACTACTCATTTTGGATCACACTACAACTTGTCTACTTTATCTATGTGACTGCTATTTATTATATCGCTCACGATTTCCTTCATTGGAAATTTAAACCTAAAATCAATATTTAGAAAAAATTAGGATTATTTTTCCTTATTGCAAAGGAGACCAAAGCGTGGGGCAATGTTCTCCTATTTGAAACTGGTGTACTTAATGACGTCCTGCACTGATAAGATAACCTTCTTATCCTCTAATGATCTTGCCTGGATCATCAGAAATAATCCTCTTATTTCTGAAAGAAGCAGAAAGAATTCTGCTTCCCAATCTGAGCTAAAGGGGTTAACGTATAAAATGAAATTTAGACACTCTCCACAACATATAACAGCATGACCTTTCATAGGCTGTGATCGAAGAACAAATATTTAATGTCGTAGCGAAGATGCTTTATCAAAGTGTAGTGATTGACATTTATACCTGGCACTGCGGGCTAAGCAAAGATCTCCATACGTTGGAAATCTACCCTGATCCACTATGCAAGTACAATAACCTCTCTAGAGCCTCTCCAAGCGCCGTGGTCGTGTTATTTCTGAGACTGGGATGGCTTAAGAAGAGGGTCTCCTAAGGGAACGAGGGAGCACAATTGGCCACTTGAGGCCTCAGTACAGCGGACTTGTTCTGTCTCTCCAACAATCAACAATCCAGAATCCAGAAGATGCTTCATGGAGATCTCAGAGGTGATATCCTCATATTAAAGAAAAATTTCATGTAGTTGTGTTGGAATTGATACTGGCGACGATGAGGAACTGATTCAGGACTTGTAAATGTAGCGGGGTCTTAGGACTCTATAATACCTATGTTAAAACAGCAAGGACCAAGGATGGATCCTTAAAGAACTCCTGAAGAAACCATGAAGGAGAGGCGAAAGAACTAACTGTTTAAGACAAAATGTGAAATCTACCTCTCACAACAACACCCTGAGCCTTATCAAGATGTGATAAACTTAGGACTCTCCTTTTTTACTTCTTACATCCACAGTGTTGTCGGTAGGTATCCCAATAAGCATACTGCGCAGAATCGGAATACGTTTAAATAATAAAAAACTGTAAATCTTCCACGAAACATTGTGGAGGAGAGAATTTTCAGTTCAGATATTTATAGGAAAATTCTGGTAAAATGAGATGAGAATATGAGAATAATTATTGTTCTTAAGAATAAAAACATCAGTGTTGTTTCAATCGCGAATAATTATTATTCTACCGCAGCCTGTCTGTTTCGCAGTTCATAAGCTTTCAGAACAAAGTTATGTCGGTACCTACTGTTTCCGTTAATTCTGTTCCATTGCAGCTTCAAGAAAATCGATGCAAAACGACTTGCAGCTTTTTGATCGCCCACTTACTTTAAATTCGGTATCGATTATTAAAAAATAACTTTTTATAACTGCAGTTTTAAACTTTTGAGGTACTTATTGTAAACGAGAGATTAGAGATATCCAACAACATTTTACAGCACAGCTATTGTTGTGTGATTTCAATTCGAGCAAATTTTGCTGGATTTAGTGGAGTTGTAGCAAATAATATAAAAAGACCTGATTGCACTTTATGATACCTGGAGGCAACAAAACTAGAGGTAATTTAGCTTATATCCTCTTTACATGTCAAATGATTCAGATGAATGAGTCAAACTCACTCTTTCGCCTAGCGGTGATTCTAGCAAATACCTAATTGTAGCCTGTCTTGTTTATTTTTGAACAAAACTGTTACTAATTAGAGTACAATAAATTTATTCACGTGGATTAATAAAATGCAACACTTATTACGGCCAGTTTCACAAAGTTAATTAAAAATATTTTAGATAATTACCATAGATCATTTCTGCGAGATCTATAATGGTATTTCCAGAGAAAAGGTAATAAATTTTGAAAAGGTACCTTCACAGCTTCGCCTCGTCTTCCCTTGTTGTCCGCTCGTCGGTCCCTGACCGCGCGCTCTGGATGGATTCGCCACCTGAGTCATCTGTACTTTCTTCGATTCGCCACTTCTTGCGCGTCTTCCTTCCTCTCTTTCTAGTTATATTGCTTCAGGTACGTACGATACTTGTCAGGTGACACCGCAATCGTAAAAATCGCAACTGACCTAAGTTCCGTGAAGTTAAACACGCTGTTGTTTTAGAAAACGCATCGTTAACGATTTTTGCTCGATAAAATAATTTTTATTTTGACGTTAAAATACGCGTAGATAGACTTAAACGCCGCTAACGCGTTACAAAATGTTGAGCTTCAACTGTTCCCTCTTGCGCCCAGCCTGCAAGTTTAATGTATCTTGATTGAATATTATGTCATTGGATATTTGACCCGCGATACTTATACTTTACTGTTCGTTAAAGATCGACTCCAGAGCACCCCTACATTTCTTGAATAAGTCAAGATAAGGCTAGCTGATCAGTTACCTATGAAGCTCCTTCGCCGCTATGTGGCGCTTCTTTACCAAAAACTTATATGATGTAGATCGTTATAGTAAGATTCCGATTAGTTTTTCTATCCAACAGGAAGATATTTATTTATTAATCCTTGCCAGAACCCCATAAAGAATCAAAAAATTTTAAATATAATTAAAGAACTGTTTCCCATCTTTTCACCCCATAATTACACCCATAATTAAAATTGAAGTGAAGAATAAGCGTTATACTCACTTTTCAATCCTTGTTTCCAGATTCTGATGTAATGCAATCCTCCCCTGCTGAAATATCCGCAAGGTACAAGGACGATGGTCCTGTTGCGGGCGAGAGCTCTAGCCTCAGGTAGAACGGGTAGCGTGGTCAGAGGCTGAGCAATACGTCCTTCAACCCTTGAAAGTTGCAGTAAAAGCGGTGGGAATGAGGTGGAGATCACCTCGACGCGCAGGTCGCCCGAGAGGGCCACGTGGCTGCTCGGCATGAGAATGTCGACGCCTGGGATGCCACTTGTGGCAACGCTTGAACCTGAGGAGGAAGAAAAAATGGTTTCAGTGTCAGTTAAGAAATACTGCAGCTAAGTAATATTCATTTAACTTTTATTTTAAGATTTAATCATCAACAATTATTATTAATTCCTTTTGAATTCGGCAGAAAGAAATTTGGTTTTGACGTAGCTCAACGAAGTGCGAGGTGATAATAATTATTGTTGCACGACTTGAGGAACGAAAGGCTGAGTTGTGGAGATGTCTAGATTAGATTGCGTTAAATACTGTTTTAATAATGAAACTGTGAAATGCTATCGATAGACTAAAAAGAGCTCTCTAAGCCCTCTTTCACACCTACGGTTTTTAACCGTGGCCGTGTACGGCTACGGAGCCGTGCTTAATAGAAACACGTTATCATAAATGCAAGCTTTCACACAAGACGGTTTGTTGCCGGAGCCGTCTTGTGTGAAAGCTTGCATTTATGATAACGTGTTTCTATTAAGCACGGCTCCGTAGCCGTACACGGCCACGGTTAAAAACCGTAGGTGTGAAAGAGGGCTTACGGACCAAGTTCGCTAAAATCCGTTGGAAATACCCGGAGTAATCCTATATTAAGAAAAATTAATTTTTAAATTCTCTCACCACTCAATTTTTGAATACACCCTTAATGAGAAAAATACGTAGAAACTACCCATTCACCATTCTGACATATGTATTACGCCCTCTAGCGGAAATTTTAAAAGCTCAAAAATATTTTCCAACGATTTTCGGGGTGTTTTTTCTAATAAAATGTTTTACCCTAAAGCTGTGTGACGAGTTGTTCCTGAGATATGGCCGGCGTCCATTCTTAGTTGCGCACTCGGTAAAATATGAAGAGCGGGGTAATAATACGAGCAGGGTTAAGTGCGAGCAGTCCATATAGATAAGTAACGGGATCTCTTCTGGCAATCCTGATAATCGGCCACTCTTTTGAAAAGAGAATCACGATAAGAGCAGCTCATCGAAAGAGTATTACGACAAAAGCAAACAACAATATTTGCAAGGGTCGTTTTAACGCCGAGCTTTGAAGGCTCGTGTTTACAACAAAACAATTCCAGAAGCGATTAAGTCAGAAATTACAGGAACACCGCAGCTCGGTTCTGGCGTATCAACAAACCGGGAAATTACGATCCGGGGGCTCAGGTATTGTAATAGGATGCGAGAACAACTAGGACCTGTCTCGGGGGCCCAATTGACACTTCATACATCCGGCCAAACAAAGCGCCGCGACTCATTCTCGGCAGCCTTTGGAGGGACTCATTTTTTATCCAGTCGCCGTTCTTTTGTCTCTCCCTTTACCAGGAAACAATGCCTTTGAGACTTGAGCACGATTCGGCACAACAACAATCAATGATTATTCTTATTCCTGCGTAATGAATGAAATACCGCGGGAAATTCCATTGTGTTTCTCTATTGAAATTGGCTGACTTGCTTTCCCTTTGTTTTTTTCTCGTCAGTTATTTGTCTCAATCCCGGGCTCGTTTCCTCTGTCGGTGGCGAAGTAGAAGATTCAGAGCTTGTATTTACGGATTTCTTATTCTGATCCTAGTGAGAATTGTAGGGTAATCAATAGGAAACGAAATAGAAGGGTACAAATTGATGTGTGCGCGATCATCGATAACGATACAAAAAAGGTGATTGATTGGGAACAGTCTCGAGTTCTATCAAAGCTGAATTGTTTGGAAAATGGAACGTTTCCAAATGAAATTTTCGTTACTGGGAAGTTACTTGGTGATTACTTGTGGGTGTGACGAGATTTAATTAGGGAAAATCTAGTTAGAGCATAACTAGGTTTCACGAACAGTATTGGAAATCGGAAACTTCGAACTTTCAAGCACATTACTAGAATTCAATCAATAAGCTGTATTATTGTGGAATCAAAAGCGTCAGTTCTATTGAAGATTCTTTTATATACTTACGCGATTACGGTAGAAATGAGTATTGTTAAACAAGTCTCTCTCTCTCTCTCTCTCTCTCTCTTATAGGTTTAGTACTTAATTAATTTCCTCGAGATTTAGTTAACGACCCCTGGTATTAAATCGTTTTTTATCCTCTTCAACAAATAATGCTGAAGGCGATCATTTGCCTTACATCAATTTTGAAGGCCTTACATGGTGCGCTACCTAAAACACGTCAGTTAAACAGTGCATTTCAATGATGTGAGCCTTAAATTTTCCTAATAATAACAAAGTCGTCTCTCGAAGGATCGTCATACTTTACAATCATCTTGTTTCGGCGGTCGTTCTGATAAATAAATCTAATAAAAATTTCCAGAAAATTCTAGGTCTTCGACGGAAGAGACTTCCTCTGCAGCGGTGTATCTATGTTTATACGTGCAATGTCTCGAATTGGACTAGAATGTGCTAGTCCTATAATGAAAATAAACTATACAGGGTTATTCACGGTATACGCCACGGAAGATTATGGCCGTGTCTCTGGATTTTAGGATCTTTTTATTGGATAGAGACCCGGCAGAGGTACGTTTTAAAATTATATTCATAATGTACAGGGTGTCCCAAAAGCATAAAACATATCAAAGTTATGTTTTTTTAAATGGAATGCTCCTATGTTATTGCATTTTTAGATTGTTTGGGAAGAAACAAGAAGATTGGCTTTTACAGTTGGTGTTTAAATTCAGAAGTTTTTGAGTTATAAACAAGCGAAAATCGTCATTTTTCAAGTTCAAGGCCCTGTACAACGAAAACGGTTCAAGATAGTGAAAAACGGCTTACATGTCCCTATTTTAACTTTTCATGTACTATCCTATGGTATAGAAACATTTGTACTTTCTTTGATTTTTTTATTTGTCGACGCGTGGAGAAATATCAGAATTTTTCAAATTTTTTATCACCCCGTATAAACATTTCATCTACATCATTGGATAGTACATGAAAAGTTAAAATAGGGACATGTAAGCCGTTTTTTTCTATCTTGAACCGTTTTCGTTGTACAGGGCCTTGAACTTGAAAAATGACGATTTTCACTTGTTTATAACTCACAAACTTCTGACATTAAACACCAACTGTAAAAGCCAATCTTCTTTTTTCTTCCCAGGCAATCTAAAAATGCAATAACATAGGAGCATTCCATTTAAAAAAACATAACTTTGATATGTTTCATGCTTTTGGGACAGCCTGTACATTATGAATATAATTTTAAAACGTACCTCTGCCGGGTCTCTATCCACTCCAAAAATAAAAAGATCCTAAAATCCAGAGACACGGCCATAAACTTCCGTGGCGTATACCGTGAATAACCCTGTATAGTGGATAATAATTTTTCTAATAATATAAGTAAATAATATAATAAATGTCACACGTGCTTGCTATTTTTGAAGTAGCATATTGAGACATGTTGTGAGTGTATCATGGAGAAATTCTATACACAAAAAAAAACTTAGCATATAAATTTTAAATTTATAAATATAAAATCGCAAATCTTCATCTCCATTTTCCTATTTTTACTCACATATCTATTTATGTCGGTTTTCATGTCAATGATGTATATCTTTCCCGAACGAATGAAGGAAATCAAGAAATCCTACCAGCAAGGCGACTTATTCTATGTGTTACAATTCAATTTTTAAGAGTTTTTATTTTTTTTGCCGACAATTCAGACATTGTTAGAGGCAGATTTTCCCCGAATATCTTTAAGGCCCATCCTCGGACCCATCTCTCTAACAAAATATCGAAACTCGATTCGTACCCCTTGAACTACTCAGGCAAGAAATTGGAATATTGACAGTTTTTAGCTATTTCTGAAATAACTTCCGATCGCTTTCATTTTGACATAATAATATATTGGTTGGTCTTGTCAATATACCGTGTGTCCCCGGATAGGTGAAACGACTCTTATAAAAGACAAAAATTTTTTGATTTCAATTTTAATTTTTTAGGGTTCAGCCCTGCTTGGCTAAAGAATAATTTCTAACAAAATTTTAGTTTTGAAAAATCAAGCATGCCTTGGAAATTTCCAAGAAACCGGTTTTTCTGTTGAGTAAAGTGCCTTTTATGTGGCAAAAACGACAAAATGTTATTTGTTCAGAATCAACATTTAGACCCCTTATACCAAATTTCAAAATTATAGGTCAACTTTTATTTTTTTCATTTATTTTTGTTTTATTTCATAAATAAAAAAAATAAAAAAATTGTTACAAAATTTTGTAACAATGACTGCCATGGAAAAACCAAATTGTACCCATAGCAATAGCAATTTGTCAATATCAGTCTTTGTTACAAATGAAATTCTTACATTAGATTTGTGAAATAAACATAAAAGTAAAAAAGATCAAAGTTGACCTATGATTTTGAAATTTGGTATACGAACCTAAATGTTGATTCTGAACAACTTTTTCAAATAACATTTTGTCGTATTTGCCACATAAAAGGCACTTTACTCGACAGAAAAACCGGTTTCTTGGAAATTTCCAAGGCATGCTTGATTTTTCCAAACATTCTTCGGTCAAGCAGGGCTGAACCCCAAACAATTAAAATTGAAATCAAAAAATTTTTGTCTTTTATAAGAGTCGTTTCACCTATCCGGGAACACACGTTACATCTCTCTGAAAGAATCAAGTTAATCGAGAAAGCATGGAAAATCAAGTCATTTTAAAATCTTTCATTATCTGGTTGATATTTTACTTTTATGCTATCGGCCCTAAAAAGGTCTAAACAGAAGAACAGGGCGGCTACTTAAAATATCAGTTTAATTCTATTCAGTAATCCTCGAAAGTTTCCCTTAAATAGGCAGGTGTGCCGTCATGTTGGTGCAAACAATCTGTCTAACTATTCTAGAAGAAGAATATCTTCCAATGCGTTTTGGAAATCTCAATAGAAAAAAGTATTCACGTATGGAATTTAGTGGAAACAAAAACTAAAATACGATGATCTCTGGCGCTGCAGTAAAAATTTCCGTATTTCTTTGATTGATGGCACTACTCCCTCCCGGTCAAAATTTGATGGAATTTTGGGGGCCGTTAGTATTCGATGAGTAGATCAGAAGTCTCCATGAGCATAACACCCCAAAAACTCCTGTTCTCGGGATATTCACTTCTGAAGATGGATTTTTTCTCTCGTGACACACACGCATATATTTTTAAATATTGGCCGCCCTTGTTGATTTTGAGAGAAATTTTACCTTTTTTATCTTTATCAGAAAAGCTGCTTTCTATTGCTGTAGTTAGATTTTAAGTCTGCTCAGCTCTTTTCCAGAAAATAGGGGAAAGTTTTCAACTTGTTGTGTCATTTTTGTAATATCTGTGACTTTAAACTTAGATATCTTCATACTTTTTGATGTTCTTGTTTATTGTGGTATTTAATAATAATATTTATTGTAAGGTCAAGGCAATTACGAAAATGATAACACAAATTAAAAAAACTTTTTCCCTATTTTCTCTAAAATGGCTGAACAACTTAAAATCTAACCACAGCAACATAAAGAGTCTTCAGAGGTGGTCCACGGTTGATAGAATCTGTTACAAAATTCTGGTGCATTCTGGTGTTAATGAGTTGTAACGGCTCTAATAAATTAGCAGCATTAAGAAAAAACAAAATTTTCAGATGTTTGTCGACATATTAATTAACCCAAAGTCGTGATAGCGGCCGCAAGGTGCTATCATCGTACCTCCGGCTGGAACTTTGTGAGGTGGTTGGCGGAACCGTCAAGAGTTGTCATCCGCAAGGATTCAACTCAAAACTTCTGCAAAAGTCACCTCAGACGAAAAGTCGAAAAAAATTAGCTCAAAAAATATTCGTACATTTTGAGACGCCCTTTTTATCTGCAGCAGTTTTTGTAATAAATAATTAATGGCATCTGATTTATTTTGTAAATGAATGTTTCAACGAAAAAGCCATTACAGGATGTAAATAACTATTAATCTTCATGTTTAATTGCATTGTCCTGAGAAATATTTTTGCTTTTAGGTAAAAGCAAAAGGTTTGTAAGTCTATCCCAATCCAACTGAAATCTGCAAGTTAGACAGGACTTGGATTAATAATGCACTTAAACTGAGTAGCTGTAAATGGCTATTTTGAATAGCTAAAAATAAAAATGTCCAACAAATTGATTTTAGATAATTAATGGTCGGAAATTTGAGACGAACTTTTTCTTTAGCCCTTTAGTCTAAGTAGGTAGGTATATTAATAAAGTAAGTCTCCTTCTGGAACGGCCTTTATATACAAAGATGAACTCTAAATAGAATTTGCTGAAGAAGTCGAATTTTATCGATTTTACAGATAACATAAAGTCAGAGGCAAGATTTGATTTAAAAAGTGCTGGAACAAGAATCCGTTTTATAAGCTACAGAAAGCATAATATCTTCGGATTGTTATTACAAGAGCTCGAGGGCTTGCCCTTGTTCACTCCAATAGAATCATTCATCTCCAGTCTCTCAAGTTTCAGTATGTCATCATCATAACTCGGGCTCAAGGATACTATACAGCAGGTCCGTGACGGGATCTAATAAACAGCATTGTTTGGGTCTACCTTCTTACTCCCAGAGCCTTTGTTACAGACAGATACTCAATTTATTTCAGCCGCACTACATTTATTACTCTCTCCCTCGTCAGTAAATATGGAACGGCCTGATACAAGAAATTGAAGTCAAATGGTTTTTGTTGGGGTATTGTGCAAACTGTTTAATCTTTTAGCTCCTGTTACGGCTATAATGACAAAAGTTTATTTCCTTGTTATTAGGAGGAAATCTAATTTCGGGACTACTAATGGGGGAAGTTTCGGATACTTTGAGCAAGTCTTGAAAAATAAAT
The DNA here is from genome assembly GCA_910589415.1 of Malachius bipustulatus. NCBI lineage: Eukaryota > Metazoa > Arthropoda > Insecta > Coleoptera > Melyridae > Malachius > Malachius bipustulatus. Next base: position 50,747,252 of record OU342633.1, read on the forward strand.
GAACGATAATGGATGGTAATTGCATGTAAATACATATTACAGAGAAGAGGAGGGAGAGTTAGCAAATCTTGTGGAAAATATATGAAATCTTACACAAATCCATTATGTTCGAGCAGATGCAGGGTGTCAAAGTATACGTCATATTTCTCACGTTGGAGGTTGAGGGAATCAAATATCATCCACATTCACATATTTCATCCCACAGGAACATCCATCAATCATTGTAATGTTGAATATGCGGGAGTGATAGAAGTTCATATTTCAGGACGTTTCTTGCATGACAAGAAATGCCCGCCATCAATTTTTAGATCCAGTTTTGGAGTAGTACATTTATATAAATATTTAAAATATTTTGTAAGACTTGACTGGAACAGTATTTCTCATCTAAGGAACAAGAAGTAAAACGATTCGCTTCTGGTAAGGCATTTGCACTCAAGAATGAAAAATGAAAGCCGCTTGAGTCAAAACATTGATGGAAAATTCATTTCAATCATGAGATCGGAGTGGAATTGGCAGGAAAATTAATTAAAACGGAATAACCTCACGATATTTGAAACGAAAATTTAACTCTTCAAGGTGGAGGTGGGCTAATTATGCAAAGACACAAATTTTAATTGGATCTCATACACAGGGTGTTTGATATTTAAATATAAGCTCAATATTATATTAGTCGTATTCTTTTGATCTCAATATTGTATCAAAGGAACCTACCTATTCTTTGCAGGTACTTTTGTGTTCATGATCCGTGATCCTCGTATCCTGCTGAATGGTGAAGATTTTATGATTCCTTTGATTCTTTCTGCCTCAATGTCCGCATGCATGTGTTTTCTTGCTTCTGCTCACTCGATCACAGTGGTCATGATTATTGGAAAATAAGCATCAAAAGAATACGGCAAAAAATAATATCAATGATCGACAAAAAATATTAAGGAGAATATGCTATAAATCAGGTAAAGAACAGATCAGGACAGTCAATAGTCAAATAATATCGGAAACATTGTGGTATCAAGGCGTATTGCCATCTAGCGACTGAAATACTTCTTTCAAAATTTTCACCCACCTGACCATCAGCTGAGCGTGTGTCGTTCAGAGAACTTTATTGTTGTTCAATAATTTATTAATCAAATATTTATTGTAGTACGTTGTGCAACATAAATTGAATATGGATCAATAACACAGCAGGACCGGTATTTCGTAAACAGACCGGTGAAATCTATTTTTTTTTTTCAGTCGATGGAATCGGACCTTCCCTGTCTTTTGACATGTATCTTAGGTTGGGTCGGGGTGGGGGGAGGCGGGTCACGTTTTAAAATTTACTGAAAATGAATTTTATCGGAAAAACGGGTATATCTGAGCCGGATTTGATCTGACAAAAAAATTATGGTATCGAAAATTGAAGAGCTTGACTAAACACGAAAGTTCGTTCCGACCTGAACCCTTTAGCTCAACTGGTTCGCGAAATATTGCGATATTAAGGGTGCAAAAATGAATAAAAATTTAACTGACTTTTGCTCGGCAGGTGGTGGAGTTAGGGCGTCAATTTTTTGCGAGAGGAAGGGTGCCACCAAGTACTTTGACGGGCCGGAGGGAGGGGGTAGTGGGCAAATTAGGAGGGAAGATACGGGGGTGAGAATAAAAATACGGAAACGCTCGTAAAAAGTTTATTTATTGACCTACAGAGACCAGGTACCGGTCATTTTCTTCGTTTTTTTATCTACTACCCGGTAGTCATGGCAAAAAAATTATTTTCGTAAATGCGCGCTTGGCGCGCAATTAAAAAAAAGTCATTTTTTATCTCGCGTTTTTTGGGGTGAAGGAAGGGGGTGGGGAAAAAAAATTTTCACCACCGAACGGCATTTTTTTAATCTTTAATTTGAGCTCCACTTGAATCCGATCCGACCATAAATAAGGGCACAACGAACCGGCAAAGTCTAGGCTTCATTGCGGGCGAACGGAGAGGGGTGGGGGGTTCTCGTTAGGCTCATTGGAAAGAGAAAACATTTATTTATCTATTTATTCATTTGTTTTTTTTTCGTGCGTATCTTGCCCGCGCGCGCGAGTTATACATGAAGATCTTTCTTTAAACCGGGCGAGAAAGATACCCGAGCAGCCGTGGGCGGACCTTACGCTCTCCGCTTGTCTATACTCCTGGCACAGTCACGATCGGCCGGGAACGCGCGCTCGGAATTTATTTTCGAATGCTTATTCGCTCGTACCTCGCTCAATTATGGATCGATTTTGAAAATTCTTGCTTGCTTTTGATCGCTAAACGATCGGGAATGAAAAAACACATCGAGTTACTGTTTTTTCATGTGCTGGTGGGTCGATTTTTCTTACATTTGGGCCGTTGTTGGCCTTGTTTTTCATTCTCAGTCGTGCTCTCTTATCTTGCTAGCCTTCTATTGTTTTCCCGGGATGATGCGCCGGGTTCACGAAAACAATAGGCAGGTACACAATAGAAAGAGGCGCTACACAAAAGACTGCATCTCGATCTATTCATGGTCAAGCGAGTACAGCACATGGCTGTTTCAGGTAAGAAAATTATTTCGAGAATGGATGAAAGAGTGTTTTTCAACTTTCTCTAGACTTTGCCGGTTCGTTGTGCTCTTATTTATATTCGGATCGGGTTCAAGCTCTTTAATTTTCGATACCATAATTTTTTTGTCAGATCAAATCCGGCTCAGGAATACCCGTTTTTCCGATAAAATTCATTTTCAGTAAATTTTAAATGCGTGCCCCCCCTCCCCCCACCCCGACCCAACCTAAGACATATGTCAAAAGACAGGAAAGGTCCGACTCCATCGACTGAAAAAAAAAATAAAATAGATTTCCCCGGTCTGTTTACGAGCTGTTTATTTTACTGGTCCTGCTGGGTTACAAGAAATTTTCAACAATATAATTACACAGCACTTAGAGATAAATTAAGCTCGGTATCATTAGTTAACGCTCCATTTAAAATTCCATAAATTATTCTTGTACAACGGAAGCTCTAATAAACATAAGCCAGTATAGCATCAATGCTGGTTAATAACCAAAAACCAATGAATAATTAACTCAACTCACCTGCATCTACGTATTCCAGGGCACAAAAGAGGAGGAGGAACAGAGGGACCGTCTCGCTCGTTCTCTGTCGAATCAGGGCAATCATATCTATATCCTTGATCAATCGACATGTTGAACAGTTGTTTCCCGGTAATCCCTTCTGGGAAGAGGGGACCTATTCACTTTCCATTCCCTGTGATCTGAAGTCAAGGTTTGATTGAATTGGAATTCTGAAAGGAGAAGAAACGGTCGTGATGTTAAACATACACTTCGGCTCACTTACAAAATGAATAATGAATAAATTTGAATGAAGTTCAGATAAGGGATATTTTTGCGGTGATTTACATAAATAGAATCTATTGTGTGTTCTATTTCAGAGAGAATATTTGAGTTGCATATGTTTTGATTGTAATTTATTTATTTCTGGACAATTTGGCGAATCGTTTGCTGACGCTGTTTAAAACGTGTGCTAAAAGAGATTAAAAGAAATTTTCTGCTTTTTTGAAAGAAAAAAATTGATTTTGCGAATTTTATATTCACTGTAAACTATAATTGACTATAATAACTGTCGCTGACGCTAACTACAAAAGTCTACCTTGAATTTCATAATATTTCCAGGACATTTTTGCTAAAAAACGTTAAATGCATCAACTTCAGAATTGAAACTTCAAATAATAAAGGAGCTATTATTGAGAAAATAAAAAATTTTTGTTTTCAGTTTTTTCACGATATTATTTCAGCAATGGTCACAGATATCTTGTATGTCTTCAAGGAGTCAAGATGGCCACAAAATTCTGCTTCTTTTCCGTAATTCAATTCAATTAACTCTGTATCTCTTAACGTTTACGAGATACCAATGGTGAGCTCTAAGAAAAAGGAACCCTTGTTATATGAAGATATTCCAGAAATAAATTTGCAATCCACATAATAGGAATTTAATGTATGGCGAGTGGCTTTAAACGGTTCGCAGCACACATTAGAAACGACCCAACTCCTGTTACTAGATCAAAGGAGGCCGTGCTCCCTCTGGACTCGTTATTTGTATCCCATTTCTCCAGAAAGCATATATTTACAGGTGATCGTTCCTCTGCGAGATAGCTTTTCTAGAAATCATATTTCTTTTCAAGACCTTTTATCTTTGAAGCTGTTTAACAAAAAATCGTAATTCCCTTCTGATATTTTCGTAAACTTTCTGGATTTGACGCTGCCTCCATCATCTTATTTATGAGAGATCGTACAAAAAAAGTAAAATTGGAATCACTGGCCAGAAAAAGCCTGAGACTTTTTCTTGTTGTGCGTGAGTTACACTTGTGATTACTTTTGTTGGTGTTTAGGTCAAAGACGCATAATTATTAGAGATGCGCAACCGAGTTACGGAGCAGCGACAGATTCGATATTAAAGTTACCCGTGTACAAGAAACACTTTTTCCTACTATTTGACGCATATCTACTGAATAATTTAGAGTTACGGATAAAATACCGATTATTTAAGACTAACAATTGACAGTGCTGACAGTTATTTTGAAGTAACCTTTAAATGAATAACAGTTATAGTAAGTAACCGTGACTTTGTATAACTGAATTCATAGAAAGTCTCAACTGAGGTTATTAAAGTGTTATTAAATTATCAACCGATATATCTCAGCAAACTAGTGATTCGAGATTTATGTTGCTTTCTCCATATTATTTCAACAATCAATATCGACTCACTCTTCAGTTTATCTTCACTACCAAACCAGAAATTCGTCATCAGGTTACAAAAATTTTGAGAATTTTTCAACGTTTGAAGAATTTATAACAATCGAAAGAGATATTCAATATTTAGTGGAGGGTTAATCAAATATAAATGCAGCCATTTCCTGTAGTTTGCGAGAAGTCACGTCCAGGAAGAAGCTGGAGAAAACGATGGATCAAGAGTGCTAAATTCCAAGGTTCTGCCTTGAATAATAAACAAATAAATGAATAGTAGAAATCATAACAGAAATCATCACAACATAATAGAAGAAAAACTAAACAACAACTTTCATATACACAACATAGAAGATGCCGTTAGCTCATTCACCCAAATAATAATCTGTCTCTCAGCCGCCGAAAAATCTGTCGGTTCAACAACAAATTATCTGAGAGAATCACCCCCAATTCCATGGTGGAACAATTCCTGCGCCGAAGCAATTAAACAGAGTAAACACGCGTTCAACAAACTCAAACGACACAACTCTCCGGAAAATCTTATGATATTCAAAAAGTTGAGAGCCAGAGCCAGGTATACAATAAAGCAGTCGAAGAAAACAAGTTGGGAAAAGTACGTCTCGTCGCTCAACAGCTCCTCTCGCCCCTCAGACGTCTGGAACAAAATAAGAAAAATTAAGGGTCTAAGTGCTTCCTCTGGTCAAATTAAATTTCTCATAGACGACAACGACAAAGTAATCAATGATCCTAAAGAAATTGTGGAAATGCTAGCAAGAAAATATATCCAACTCTAAGAACACAAACTTCCCCGACCACTTTTCCAAAAAGCAAAAAAAGAACCCTCATCCAAATCCGACCATTGTAAACAGCAATCCAATTAACGTACCCATAACCTTATATGAACTCACAGATGCTCTTTCATCCCCAAAAAACTCAGGCCCCGGCCCAGACAGAATCCCTTATGCCTTCTTAACTCATTTACCAGACAAAGCAATAACCACTCTTCTTGAAATATACAACCACATCTGGAGCAAACAAACTTTCCCACACTCCTGGCAAAAAGCCACAATTGTCCCTGTCGTTAAACCACTCAAATCTAAATCCAACGTCAACTCTTACAGACCTATATCCCTGACTTGCACAATGTGCAAAGTCTTAGAACGCATCATAAACCGAAGGCTCGTCTACTACCTCGAAAAGCACCAACTACTCCAGCCATACCAATATGATTTCCGTATGAACCGCTCCACAACCGATAGCCTCATTCAATTGGAATCAGAGATCCACGAATCCTTCGCCGCCAAACAAAAAGTTGCGACAGTTCTTTTCGACTTGGAGAGGGCTTATGATATGACTTGGCGTCCTCTGATACTAAACAAACTTGTGGAATGGAAGTTAGGAGGTAATATATACTCATTTATTAACAACTTCATATGTCACCGATCGTTCAATGTTAAACCCAACAATATCCTTTCTGAAGAAAAAACCCTCCAAAATGGAATTCCACAAGGGTCCATTATTAGCGTCACTTTATTCCTGATTACTATCAACGACATAGAAAAGACATTATCAGACCCCCTAGTCAAGCATCTACGCTGACGACCTCATAATCTACACTCGAGGTAAGAACTCTAAATCCATTGAGAAGCGCCTCCAAAATACAATAACCAATATTGAAAAGTGGTCCCAAGAAACTGGATTCAACTTTTCAGCTCTGAAAAGCAAGTGCATACTATTCTCCAGAAATAATCAACAGGCCCCAATCAATCTTACTCTACACAACACCCATATTCCTGCAGTCAAAGAAGCCAAAATCCTGGGACTCATCTTTGACTCCAAACTAACATGGAAATCCCACATCCTCTCTCTTAAAACTGACTGTAGGAAAATCATAAGCCTCATGCAGGTGATATCTCATCACAACTGGGGAGCAGACTATTCAACCCTTTTGAATGTCTACAAAACCCTATTACGCTCCAAAATAGACTATGGATCAATAGTATATTCAACTGCCTGCAAAACCCAAATGAAAATCCTAGACACCATTCAGAATACAGCCTTAAGAATAGCTCTCGGGGCCTACAGAACCAGCCCCATTGATAGCATTAGATGTCTAGCCAATGAGCCTCCGCTAAAAATAAGAAGACTTCAGTTAACCCTAACATATTCCACCAAAATACTTAACAACCCATCTCACCCTAACTTCTCCCTGATTACTTCCACCAGATTCCAAGCTATTTATCAACGTAAACCTCATATCGCCCCCCCTATCTCTGAAAGAGTAAGGCGCCTCCTTGGATCCACCATGCTCGACATCTATCCTAGCAATAACACTCTTCTTCCGAAATACCCTCCATGGCAAAACCAGCAACCCAAAATAAATACAGAACTTTCCGCGCTCCCCAAATCCTCCATTCACCCCGACATTATCCGCAACACTTTCCAGAGCATTGCTTCACTTTACCAAAGACATACCTTTATATATACAGACGGCTCCAAATCAAACCACTCCTTCACAGGGGCTGCCTTTCTTACCCCAAACTCAAAATTCCAAGCTCGTCTCTGTCCTACCAGCTCAATATACAGTGCAGAGCTCTATGCCATCAGCAAGGCACTTCTCCACATAGCCAATCAGCCCTCACGCAAGTTCGTCCTGTGTACCGATTCCCTCAGCTCTCTCACATCCATAAAGAATATATATCCTAAAACACCCTTTAGTAACGGATATCAAAGACTCGCTCTGCCTCCTGGACAACAAAGGATATGAAATCGAATTCATTTACGTCCCATCACATTGCAATATAAAAGGGAATGAAGAAGTTGACTCGTTAGCGAAAGAAGCCGCAAAATCCAGAACATCCGCCGTAGTGACAATAAAAATTCCCGAAGACATCATCAGCGAGATCAAAAAATCAGCACAAGATATCTGGCAGCAGCAATGGGACCAAAACAGCTTCCGAAAGCTCTACCCCATCAAACCATCAGTCACAATAAAACTGCCCCTACCATCTAACAGAAGACACCAAGTGATTCTATCCAGACTTCGTTTAGGCCACAGCAATCTGACCCACTCCCATATTTTAAAACGTGAACCACCCTCCATCTGTAGCCACTGTAACACTCCACTAGACATCAAGCACCTATTAGTAAACTGCTCACTGTATACCGCTGCTCGCCAAAGACACAACATCCCGGACAACCTACACCATGCGATCTCCTCAAACGAGGAAACGATTACCAGAACCCTGCAGTACCTGCTAGATATTGGTCACTCAACAACAATATAATCCATCTTCTTTTTTCTTATATTATTTCTGTTTATCCACCATAAGTACGTACTACTTTGCTATATGTAATTTTTTATAATTCTCATAGCCTGAAGTAAGAAATGTATATACACATTGTAACTCCTGCATTGTAACTAACAAAAATGTAATTCCTGCAATAACCGCCATTGTTGAGCAGGTTCCCTAAATAAAAAAAAAAATCATTAGAAAAAGAAACCCTTATTTGACATACAGCCCTGTATAATCGTTTTCACAGAAACACATCAGATTTAAATCAATAACCAGTTTTTATAAACATTCTGTTATATGGTTTTTTATCAAAGACTTGTCTCTTCAGTTTCGGTCCAGTAAGTTCAAGACACTAACCACTCAGGAGTGATTTCATTTATTTCATGTTACGGTACTCTTTAGCATCGCACGTCAAGTGAGAACAAAAGTGATGCATTTTTCTCCACCGTGACTACCGAGTCGACGCTTGGAAAAAGAGATCTGACAGGCGCGAGTGTAACGTCAAACGTGATGGGAAAAGAGGGTGAGAAGATATTATTATTTCTTAAAGACAGAGATATCCAGAGCTTGCAATTCTGAATACCTATCTACAACTAGAAGAGCCACAAGAATACGTAGACATTAATGCGTAGGAAAATTTTTAAAGCACATAATATTTTTTCTCTTATACGCTCTTATTCTTTAGAATTATAGTGATAATTTGGGTACCAGTAAGTAATAATAACTAATTAAAATTTTCGGTTTGATCAAACCTACTTAATATTCACGTGAAGTTACATCTACACCTAATCAACCCAGAAAGTTGCTTGTAGAATCCAGTCTTTGATTGTTTAGAAGCAAATTTCCAATTTAAATTTTTTAATCTACGTGTAATTAATTTTTACGCGTATGCTCCGCCGCTGTCGTGAGCGATAAAGCACACATTTCCACGCATTCCCAACGCAACTTCGGAGGGTTATCTTATTTGCTTTCGTAAATAATTCTCTGGAACTGTGTAACTTCAGAAAGTTACTTCAGCGCCGGATGTTCCAGAGAAACAGGTAATATTTACATCGTGTCCTGATCTACAACTAATTAGAACATTTGTTGTTTAACTTTGGCTTACATGGGCATAAGAGGCTAATCAAGCGCTAATTCCACACTCTGCCTCTCACATATTTAACTCCGATTCTTTCGCGTCAGTGAATTTGAATATTCACTGATTTACAAGAAGAGGGATCTACGAAGAGAAGAGAGAGAATCCTGAACATACGAACCGTAATAATTCATACCTCCAGTTGTATATTTAGAATATAATACTCGATTTTCAATGTTTATTAAATGAGTTTTCATTAGATGAGCTCCTATTTTCTTTGTATCTTTGTATTCGCCGTTCTAATCCATAAATTATCTAGAGCCTTATTGAATGTTTTAAGGAAAATTAAAAAGAATATACGTTTCATTAATCTTTCCACTCATTATATCTCAACAAAGGGTCAGAGATTAATTAGAATATGATTACCCAGGTCCTTTTTTCATATTAATAAAAATTCTAGGGAACAGGAAAATTATGAATTAAGAATACCCTTTGTTTTAGTAGAAAGGAATTTTTCATCAATTATAATCAAAAAAATATTCAAGGGAAGTATTATAAAATAACTAGGGGTGTGGCACAGGCGAGAGACAAAAGATTTATTCTAGCGTATGAGCACTTTGTGGCTGGTAATGAAGTGTGAATACTGATGTGAATACAAAAACAGGAGTAGATAGATAATCGTTAATTTATAAAGTGATGTAATTATGAAAAACTTTAATTCTACTCTGTCTAAGCCTGGAAAAATAAAGAAATAGATAAACTTTTCATCAATGCTGGAAGCCAAAACATTTCATTTATTACTGTACTGTCCTTGATAAGGTGTTCCCACATTTTTTTACAGAAAAATAAATCCGTAATTATTTCAAACTGAAACTTGAACTTTCAATTTGAAACTTCAAATAAGCTATTAAGATATTAAGAGCGCTATTAAGGAGCTATTAAGAAAATTTAAAAAAATGAGATTTTTCATTTTTTTCAGGAAATTTCAGGATTTTTTTTCAAAATTCTTCAAATAAGCTACCTCGATCTAACACTGCATTCTCTAAAAATTCTCATTAACTATGCCTGAATTTTGCTTCGTTATCGAGACGTAATTAAAAAACTGAACGGAGTGCAATATCACCCCTATCTCCAACCCTCTAATTCAATAGCACTCCACGATTTTTCAATCGTCAATGAACATTTGAACGATTCATGCAATAAGACCCCGCTCATTTGATAGTTCCTCTCTGTAAGACATAATCAACGGTTATTCTTAAATGCATTGACAAACGCAGCTTCGAAATCCCATTTTCCAATCCATTCCAGACGTCGGAAAAATTGTAAGGAATCCCTGGCGAGTAGATGTTGACATTCACATTTGAAAGCAGTAATGAGGACCACACGCAATCTTTTGTCGGAGATTTATGTAAGATAGCTCTACTAAAGTCGCTTCTCTAGGGTGGCGGGATCGCCCCTGGCCATTCTAGTTGTACATTATCGAATTGATTCTAGCAGTTGATTGCAGGAAAAGTTGATCACTAGGCAGCAATCAGATAAAGCCAGGTCATGAAAGACAAAACTATTTTGGGGTTAAGGTCTTCCAATTAGAAGAACTGTGGACTTTTCAACGTTGAGTGGAAGTAAGCATCATCTTGCAGGGCTGTAAAATAATCTGGGGATGTAGGGAGCACTACAACTAGGGAGGCACACCACTGGAGACCAGTAGTTTGTGCTGTTTGGCAATAATAAGCCTTGACCCTTAGAACTCGGTCACCAGTTTGAAGATGAGTCGACGGCTGGAAACATGATCAAAGTCTCTAGAAAAATTCAAATACTCGTAGATTGTATCAACCGGGGTTTCGGTTCCCACGTACCATCTTCAATCATCCATGTCGAGAAGGTTGGTTATTGCTGACTTACCTATTGTAAAACCATGTTCTTAGTCCCTAGATTTATGTTTTTAAATGCTTGATTATAAATGAGGAATCAAGTAAACTCAAAACATTGAGAATGAGGTTTACGGACAAGTTCCTTACACAATATTGACCTTCAAAACCTCTTGTCCCCGTCTTGATATTTTTCATCCACAAATCAAATTTTCCGTCTGATTCTCTCGTCTGTTTAATAAAGCCATTTATGGTTTAAATCGATGATCAACGTCGGTTCATTTTTATGGAACTTCTTTAATAAGGGTAGTTTCCGACAGATCGTTGGATTTGATCCATGCTTCCAGTATTAATGATATTATTAAACATAAACATTTTGTTGCCTCACTCTGTATAATAACAAAGTTTATCTTCAAGTCAACAGAAATCCTAAATTGGATTTGTCTGCTTCGTTCTCAAAGGAATACAGCGTTCATAAAATGAAATATATCTTGCAAACGGTATAAAATGGAGTCGCTGAAATGTTGTTGAATATTTTCATAAAACTTTAATCGTAAATGTCTTAAACAATTATTATAAGTTGAACGTACCTAGATATGCGAACAATCAATACTCTGGCAGTTTTCTCTCAAACTTTCCTCCTTGTTCTGCTGTTTTTGTAGAAGTGTGACTCACTTTGGGATTTCCCAAGTTCCGACCGAAACCATTACCATTAGAGACTCCTTACTGAAACCAAATAGTGATCTGGTCGCCTAAAGTGATGCTCATCTTCGTGTAGAATTTTAATGAAGTTAACGGCGTTAGTAATTAGAGGCATAATGAAGTAAGAGGTTTTTACACCAGTTGACAGCAAAACGACGGCGGCACATAAGCTGCCTTAATTACTGTGTCGAGTATAATAACCCTCGCTAGTGCGGCTGAAAGCTGTGTAGGTACCGACAAATTATTTCCACAAATTTACGCAAACTTCAGCTATATGAACACAATAGCAGTTCTTTATGATACAAAGACGATGCTTGTACTAATTGCATTCACTTTACTGCATACCAGAGGGGAACTTCAGTAACCTTACGGATCATTTACGCGTGTTGAAGATTATCCTTTAATACTTTAGTTGTGGAATTATGTCACCTTTTGTTTGCTGGATAATCTTAGAAATGTAGATTTTGTCCCCCCTTTCAGTTACTTTACACGCTTTTCTTCCACATTGGAAACTGAAAATAGACAATCTGATAACATCACGTTACCTGTGTGACATAGTTTGGAACGTTCAAACCTGTTTCCCGAGTAAATTGATATTGACCGCAACTTAGAAATAAAATACGTGGATCTTTAGAGTAGGTATGAATGTATCTAGTAGAAAAAGAAATTGGATACTTTTATAAACCACAAATGCAACTAGAGCGCATAATTTTTTGTAAAAATTTCTGAAAAAGTAAATAAGAATGTTTTATTTTATCATTTGTGTTAAAAAATTTAGAATGTTTCATATTTTTGGCATTTTAAATAACATAAAACATTTTAAAGAAGCATAAACTATGGCTTGGGCATACCGAACCAGAAAGAAAACTGCGAGTAATATCCTTGAAAAAATACAGAGAGTTTCGTGCGTATGTCCCAAATATCTATTCCCCAAAGCGGCAATGAAGGTAATCCTAAATCCTAGTGATGCAAATTGACTCAAAAAGGCGTATCATAGAATGTCTACAGAAGAAATAATATTATCCATTGGGAAAAAAGAACAAGCACTGCCTACCTAATTAGAAACACATTACTAGTGCCCCTAGAGTCTCAGTCACTAGGAAATATAGCTATGAGAAGTATTTTGTAACACAATTCAGTAACAAATGAACAAAATGAGTCCAACAAATACAATCTCGACCAGCATTCCATAAAATTATACAGAGATGGATCATAAACCATCGAAGGAACAGGTGCAGGAGTATTTGGAGCACTTTTGTTACGAAAAATTTTGAGTCTATTGGAAAGTCCTACACCATCATATTTCAAGCGGAAGTCCATGCTATCAAAAGATGCGCTCACTTTAATATAATATCAAGAATTATAAAAAGCAAGAAATTGCTATCTTAACGGATAGCAAAACTGCCAAAAAAGCACTGAATTTTATCGGCTCAAAAATGGTGTATGAATGTCTAATGAAGCTGAATAAACTAGGCAAAGGAGTCAAAGTAGCTTTCCTTTTGGTGCCAGGACAAATTGGTGTAGAATTAAATGCAGAAGCTGAGAAACTTGGTAGGCAAAGAGCCGGAACCTTTTTACGGAATAGGAGAGAACGTTCTCAAAGACAAAAAAAAAGAAAGAAAATGTAACTCAAAGAGAAAACTACTCGAAACACCTCCCATGATTAAGACAAGCCAAATTAATGCTTGTGAAATACAATCAACAAAGATACGAAGCCTGCATCAAACTAGACAAAAATGGTTTGAGAATGCTAACAAGTTTTCTCACGGGTCATTGTAAACACAGGAGCACACATTAGCAAGATTAATCCAGAAAATGACCAAACCTGTAGATTTTGCATGGAAGGGGACGAAACTCCAATACATCTCCTGGTCGAGTGCCATTCAGTACAATAAAGAAGAATACGCTGTTCTAGGTATTCACCAACCAGAGGAAAAAGACTTACCATCTTTAGAATCATCTAAACCCCTGAATCTCCTCCGAGAATCAGGACTGGATGGGGTGCTGTAATTAAATAGTGACTAAAGAGGGATAGATACAAATTTAATACACAAAAGTACAATACAATGTACAATAAAACATTAAACTACGCACTTTGAGTCAAAAACGAACAAAATCAGACTCATATTGGTTCAGTTGCAGTGCTCAAAACTCAAAAATCCAAAAAGGCTAATTTTCCCCGAGTGCATGGGAATGATTGGGACTTTCAGGATATCAATCAGGACGTCATCCTCAAAATCTCAAATTTTCAGGTTTTTATTTCTTATATCTAGGTCAATGTTTCGACGATTCGAGAAGTTCCTCGAAAACCCATTAGGAAGGTGAACAAAATGCGGAAAAATTCATGTAATTCGTAACCATAAGATTGATTTGCTGTCATAATAAGAATTGTTATTTGTCATCGAATTTAGTTTCAATTCTGGTAGCTGTTATCTGTCTTTTATTGGAAAAGTTGTTACAACAAAAATCATCCAAAATATATTCGTAAATGTTCGTGAACGTTTTGAGTCATCTCATTAAAACTGTTTTAAAATATTCCAAGGATTTCCTGAAAACCTCGATGAGAAGATTTGGTATTTTAGTCTTTGCGAGGTAATTTCTTTAGAATTTCTGAGCGAGTGCCTGTAAAATGCCTGTAAAAAATATTTGAAGGAAAATTTAATCTTTTGGATGACACATTTCAGGTCAGCCTTTAACTTTCATAATTTTAAGAGTTGACTTCATAAAAGTGTATACGTTGACGTGTACATATTTTTTTCTTAATACCACTGAAAATCCCGAGTTGAAAGTTTGGTGGACTATCCCCTGTGGGAAAAATATTGTCATGATATAGGATAGTGGTAACTCGTATCTCAGTATCTCAGAGTAACAAGAATATCTTGGAGCATGAAAACCAACAAACAACAAGTACTTGAAGCGTGAAAGGCAGCCATAGTTTTTCTTCTGAAACTCCTTTTGCTTGGAAACTTTATATAGTTGTGAAACAGACTAAGTTAGGGCTTAGATCGATTGAAACTTTTATGATGAAAAGAATAACATAAGATGGGTTGTAGCCGTCTAATAAAATTATGATCTGAATCATGAGATAGCAAAAAGGGTCGTAAAAAGTCAATTTCGTCGTAGTTTCCATTCAGATACCAATCTCTCGCAAAGACTGCATAAAATTCAATATGGAACTTGTGCTTGGGAAAATCGAAACTATTTGTGACTCTTTTTATCACTTTACCACCAGATTTAGCTTATATGGCTTTTTCAATAATGTACGACAATGTTTTCATCTGATTCATTCTCGAGAGTTCTTATTATTAATTGGGGAAAGTGAAAACTGCTATATACAAACTTATAGTAGGTAAGACTAAATTTTGTGCTTAGAATTTTTGTTTAGAAGATTTGTCAAGATTTATTTGGTTAAAAAAAATTATAGGTACTTAGTATGGGTAGCGTCGAAAAATTTTGAAACGGTTTCCAGAGGTACAATTCTTAAAAATCTCTCGCAATAATAATGTATATCATTTTTTTATTGCAGTAATACACAATTAGATCATACTAACGCTGCAAATTTCCTAAGCGAGTGTCAGATCTACTCCCACATCCCATTTTATCACTGAAACTTCCGCATGTGCAATATTACAAGTCTCATATATTTCTCAAGCTCCGGCAATAATGTCAGTACATAAATTTTCATTCATTCGTAAAACCGTTTCTATCAATTTATATTTTCTTCATCTGTCCAGGAATTTCAAGCTTTAATTTAAAGTAGCTGGCATTCTCTACAGTGTCTACATGACGAAAAAAAAATCTGTCAACGTTTTATGCATACTTACCTACTTATCTACATATATCAATCTGCTAACGCTATACAGGGTGTACCAGCTCGATTTAGACAACGGTAAGAGCCGTGTAGGTCTCGTCAAGACGAAACGTTTTTTTATTTGAAGTTTTTGGATTTGGACCTTCGTTGCGGAAATATGGCCGACTTCCGGTTTTTAGTTTTTTGGCTCCAGTTTCGGCATTTTTAGGTTCTCGCCCAAACTGAAAGTAGTTTTGGAAACTCCTTAGCTTCAGTTACAACTTTCATATTGAAGTCAAGGTTCTATCTCTGTTGGATTAAAAATGGCGACATGCCCAAAACTTTAAATTTCAAGTCTTTGAATCAATTCAAATTGAATCAAATTGAAAAATTAAGATTTAGAATCCAACAGAGATAGAACCTTGACTTCAATACAAAAGTTGTAACTGAAGCTAAGGAGTTTCCAAAACTAGTTTCAGTTTGGGCGAGAACCTAAAAATGCCGAAACTGGAGCCAAAAAACTAAAAACCGGAAGTCGGCCATATTTCCGCAACGAAGGTCCAAATCCAAAAACTTCAAATAAAAAAACGTTTCGTCTTGACGAGACCTACACGGCCCTTACCGTTGTCTAAATCGAGCTGGTACACCCTGTATAAAGCATTAACTTTATACGATTATAAGATTAGACTACTTAGGTAAGCATTAAAAGCTGACTTATTCAGCCTGCTCATCTTTGAAAATACGCGACATTAAATCATCCAAGAGACTTATCAATTTCAAAAATATTAATTTTCATTGGACGAAGAAAATATAATTACTGATATTTTTTTATTTATTTATATTGTTCAAATTAAATAAAAGCGCTCACGTAAGAACGAAAAACTGCTATAGTTGAAAGTTATTTTCACAATGGAGTATAAACTTGATGGAATGCGGCTATTGTTCTCCTTAGATCTGTCTAGAATATTTATCAATTTTCCTGTGGTGGAATCCAAACTCATGGTGCTTGGATGGAATCTTTCCGTAGGAACCTGAGCTTCTTAAAAAAAGACTTTTTTTTTCAGCAAGATTTTTTTGCAGATGTAACGGGGTTTAAAATATCGCGAAACTCAATTTCCAGAATTACAGAACAAGGATGTGTTTGTTGGAAAACTTCCGAAGCGAAGAAGATCTGTGATGATTAACTTATCAGTCGTAATACTCAAAACACACCCATACCGCAGCCAGCGAGATTCTGGAAACTTAAATTGATTTATTTTTATGCATTTACATTAAGAACTCGATATTTTTTGTAAGACTGTCAACGAAGTCAAATCAAGAAATCGAGAGAAGTTCGTCGAGATAAACGATACACCCCCAAGCTGATACACAGAGTGCCCTTAGAGAAGTGAGGAACCGTGTATTAAAATGTGTGCAGGATGGTGGAAGACACTTCATCTATCTCTTATCTGACCAATGAGGGTTGACCCTTCATTCTTGCTTGAAAAAATTTGAAACCAGCTAACCTCGAATACACTCAGATCTGTGTGAGGACCTAAAAAGGGCGTTAATTTTGTATTTTTTGAGATATTTAGGGTACTTTTTGACAGATAAGTAAATTGATCCCTGCCTCGGATTTTCCGGAAGCGATACCAACTTCTCATTTTTAAATCGGATACTCTGTATAATATTAATACATTTTCATATTGACTGGAAAAACCCAATAGGAACGGTTTATACAATTTGTACTTAAATGGAAAAGTTACTGAAAACAAGTGAAAACCACCTTTTTTTTAATTTCCAGAGCAATTTGTACTTAACTTTTTCTACCTAAAGCACGTACAAAATAAAACATGAAAAATAATCAGAATATCATAA
Organism: Malachius bipustulatus; assembly: GCA_910589415.1. Classification (NCBI taxonomy): domain Eukaryota; kingdom Metazoa; phylum Arthropoda; class Insecta; order Coleoptera; family Melyridae; genus Malachius; species Malachius bipustulatus. The sequence goes on from OU342633.1 coordinate 50,764,571, forward strand.
AATATCAGCTTTAATGGGATGTAGAATTAATAATGTAAGATTGACAAGGATATTTTGCAAGTACCCGGCTTAGAGATCACCGCGTTACAGGTAAAATGTGTTTTAATAAAAAGGGAAAACATATTATAAGGTTGTTAACAGGAATCTCTAAGATTGTAATTTTTGAGCTAGTCTATGCAACTTCCGTTCGATAAGTCTGCATAGGATTATAAAAAGCTAAAAAATAACTGTATCGTAAAATAGAGTATCAGAGCTGCTATTTAAAGATAATATCGTCAATGATAAAGCTGTATCATTGATTGCTTCATTTCTTCGCAACATATTATATACCAGTTAATTTACTCATCTTTGATAATTTTTTTTACAATTGATGAAATCTCCTATCTGCAGACACTGCAGATAACGCGCGGAAATATCTGGACCGGGGTGCAATAAATAAGTTAAAGTCATTGGATCATAAGTGACGAGGGTGACTGTAATTGGGGAACTTAATAAGGGCAAGTTAATCGCTGATCCGTAATAGACGTTAGGTGGGATTAAATTAAACAAATCGAGTAAACGTTTACAACTGACTTCTGAATCAAGGCAGAGAAATGGAAATAAGTCATATTATGAGATTTGAGTCTTAAGTTGTGGAGCAAACTATGAGCCCCACCAGTATAAGCTGCATAAAATTAGAGTCAAGAATATATTTCTTCTTTTAGAATCAGCAGAAACCGTTTTAGCTCATTATTCTAGGAGAGAGAAAACTTTTGTGGACCGAAACCTGTGGTTGGTCTCATCAAAGGTCTTATAAAAAAAACCTCTAGGAAGGTGCCCAAAAAGGTCAAACTGAACCGGATAGAGCTCAGACTACTTGTCGAGGTGCTCACCGATCACGCAACTGACTAAACATGCACTTAAGATTTATGGGGGTAGTCTTTCCCAAATGTGGATCAGACAACGAGGACCCCCTTTATATAGGCGTATGCGAGGTATACTCGTATAGTGGCCTCAGGCTCAACGTTTTGTGTCAATTGCACTAAAACAGGGAGAAATGGAACTCCTCTCATGGAGAGATCTTCTGGCCTTTATTAAAAGGTCGGAAAAGTTCGAGTAGGAGTCCCATCATGGTTTGGGAATGGTGAAAAAGGACATTGGTGGCCTAGTCGCTTGGGGTGCGCAAGCCCTTTCTACCGTACTACTAACTAACTTAGATTAAACTAGATTAAACTAACTAACTAACTAACCGAAACCTCCGAAGAAAGAGCATTCTGAACACTAAAACCTCAATTGGGTAATAATTCGGAGTCAGCTACACTAAAGCGACCTGTATGAAACTTCCAGGTTGTGATTTATTCACTACTAACACGACCATCAGAGAAAAAACGATATAAAATCCTATGTAGTAACAAGGGAGAATCATACAGTCATGAATCTGGTGATCAAATTGATTGAGTGTGCTGTAGAATCCGTCTAACTTCGGTAAGAAACATTTTTACTAAAACTGGATGGGCCAGTTTGGACTATTGCTGTGCAAACAATAGAGAAATTCGCTATTTCTGTAAAAAATCAAATAATTCATAGGGTCGGCTTTGCACGCTTAGTGGATCTCTGAGGAACATCATCGAGAATAAATCTTTATAATGAGAAAGAATCAACGACTTGTACAGAGTTCTGAAGAGTAGCCCATATTCCCAAATGTTCAAGTTAGTTTGTTCTCGCAACAATAGAAGCAATATAAAATAACTTAGACAATGTTATGCAGCTAGTAACAGACGGGTATATTTATATTTAAAACGATCTAACACTGCGGGAATTAACAAAAAGATACGAAATTTAATTATAATTATTTAGGTTTCAAAATAACAAAAATCTGGGCTAAATACCAAATTGTTGAGACATGAAAAGCAAGAGAGTTTTCCAATTAAACCATCCAAGTAGCTGCAAGCCTGACATGAATATTAATGTACACGTACCGTATAATAATTATTTTGTAATTTTTAATTTTATGCTGGTAAAGAATTTAGATTAAAAAAAATGTGTTCGGGCTCAGTTTAAAACTTTGCGTTACTGTGGTCTTTGATTAATTTAAAGTATACACAAATTAGCACCAATTTTTTTTTTTTAATTAACTAATTCCTATACGCATAAAAGAGGAGAAGTTCACTTGCGGTTTAGCTCACTTTCAGCAGGTCTCTACCGTTACACATGCATAAAAACGAAAAGAGGCGGAACATTATCCGAATAAACTTTTTTCACCTCCAAGTCCAGGTGGGGAAAGTATTAAAAAAGTTGTTTCCATGAATCCTGCATTTATTTAGATAAGGCAATCCCACTTCTACACCGACAAAATAAGAAGTAGAAGTAAAAGGAAATAATTTGATTTTTCCAAGGACTCAAGTGACTTCTTTCTATTTTTACCCTCAAATACACCTGTAATCGACCGAAGACGATTTCGTCCTCTGCCACGGGGAAGGCTTTTGTAATTTTCTCCCCGAGTTTCCGCGTCTCCTCACACTTCCGATTATGCCACATTTGTTCCCAGCCAATATGGCTTTTATTTCTTGGAAAGAATTCAGTATTCAGCATCGCTTTCACTGCCGTACTTGTCTAAAATATCGCCACTAAACTTCATATGTGATAGTAGTACCATTAAGGCTTGTTTCAGTGTTTCATATTCAATCCTGATTTATCTTTTGCAGCATAAAAACCCTCACGATAAGCAGGGTTTATATGCAAGAAATAGGCGAAGCTGGTATTTTAGAACCGTAATCCAGAATATTAAATACTGGGTGTTAAAATAATGGCTATTAAACTCGAAATTAGCACTTTTTATGAGATTTTTATCATTTTCATTGACGATGAATAATGCTTAGTAAAAACATTTCTAGATTACAAGAAATTATGTATAATCAATCCGCTACTCTTGGTAATTAAAAACAAATTTTCAGAAATCGCTTTAGTATCATCGTCGACAGCTGTCATCGTCGTCGGCGAGGAATGTCGCTGTAGACTCATAATGACTAAAGAACGACTGCATCAGAGAATACGCAGGCTTAGAGAACATCGAACAACTTGATGTCGTTCGCGAATGAACTGAGTCGCGAACGGACTGAAAATAAACACGTTTTAATAGACATATGCAAGAGCAACTAAGAGTCTAAGTCTCTTCCGATTCATTTGTAACGCATTAGCGGCGTTAAAGTCTATCTACGCGCATTTTAACGCATTTTAAGTGCAAAAGTTGTTAAAAACCTTTTCTAAAACAACAGCGTGTTTAAGTGCACGCGGACCTTAGGTCAGTTACGGTTTTTACGATTGCGATATTACCTGACGGGTATTGTACGTACCTAAAACAATATAACTAGAAAGAGAGGAAAACAGACGCGCGTGAAGTGGCGAATGGAAGAAAGTGCAGATCACATAAAGGAGTTGCGGAACCAACCAGACATATCAATAAAGAGGCTAAGTGGATGAGATTAATGTGGACGAATAGAAAATCAACTAACTGAAGGTTTGATGTCATGGTCCATGTAGAAAATTTAACTCTTTCCGAGATAGTCTAGATTGATCCAAAACCAAAATATGGAGATGTATAAAAAATAACCCCACACAGTGCTGCAAGAACAGTCTGAGTTAGTTAGATAAACAGTAGAGAGTGTAAGGATTACTTGCTGTCAGTCTATAGGGGAGTAGAAATAGTTATTTCTGCTGAGGCAGAGTTTAAATTCGATAACTGGGGGAGAGTGATGCGGTCGAAGGGATTCGGGATTTGGACGCCTACTGACCGCCTGTTGACCATCAAAATTACGATCAGTCTTAAACCGAAAGTATTGCGCTGGGAAAATTGGCAACCCAAATTGCTTTTCTTTTGATCGCACCTTACCAGATTCCCCTAACAGTATCGATCACTTCAGAGTGCTTAAGGTCGTATTTGATGTAAATTTGATGATTCCAAGAAATATCATCGACGTCCAAGCCCTCGATTCCTACTTTTACCTTCATTATCAAGAGCAACATGAACAATTTGCTCCCTCCATCTACCTGCATGTAATACGAAATAGATAGTTATTCTCCGTTTGTCGTAGGTTATCAGTTCTCTCTCCTCTGTCACTGAAACGTTTCTTTGTTTTTCTGGCACCGGTTCATATATATCTCTCAGCTTCTGTCGATGAATCCACTTTTCAAATACTTCTAACTTATTGAGGGTGTTAATTTTGAGGATCCACGTTCAATAACGCAGTCCAGATGTAGAGTTTTATCATTAGTAGTTGACGAATTTTAAGGTTTAAGTTATTCTTACACATAGAAGGCGTCTCATGTTGTCGACGACGGAACGTGCTTTTTCCATAAATGGAATCGAGGTTGCAACCTCAGCTATGTGGCCACCGAGATAAGTATAATTATTATAAGGCGCTCGTCGCTTTCTCATCTAACGAACGTGCAGGAACGCTTTCCCAAAAACAGGAATAAGGGCGCTAATATAGCGAACACAAATAACTGAGGAATCTATGACAATACAAACGACTTCGATCTTATTCATTATGTTTTCAGGTGATCGAAGTCTTTTTGTTTGTTTAAGTTCTTTTGCGTTTGTTTGACTACTTACTAGCTCACTTTGTTCATTTATGTGCGTTAGTTAGGTGAAGATGATTTAACATTCTAGTGACTGTCTTTGCTAAATATCAGTATCAATGGTTTTTTTGATGTTATTTAGGAGGGCTCTTAGGTGGTCGTGCTCACAGCCCTGGGGAGTTCTTCTGGATCTGGTTCTTGTGCAGACTCGCCCAACAGTTTTCCCCCAACTCTGATTCACTCTTTTGATCTTTGGTTTTGTGGTGTTTCACATATTCTTCTAATTGTACGCAGGAAATGTTTGTTTCATGACTTATGATGTTAGTCCTTAGTCACTACATTTCTGGTTAGTTCTAGGTATAATATGATGATTACAATATCGGTTACTTACCTATTCCATTTTTTCTTGCGGCGGAAGAATCGTCATATGTTATATTGGATGTCATTATCGCGATAATGTTCAAAACTGGGGGTAGTAATGAACGAAAGGCTTCATTGTAGAGGTTAAGTTAGGATGATATCTTTCATTTTTTACTTTGGTAATTCCTAAGCGGATAACACAACACTCTTACATGCTTCCCATGAAGTGAATCGCGAATCCGACACAGCTGAAGCAGATTCATTCTCAACTCAGACAGATTGGTATGTAATTAGAGCGTAGCTCAATTCGGATCGAACAAAGACATAAATTTCCACTCATCCAATGTCCCTGCAACACCCGATGAAATTACCGGTCTAAATAGGAATATTGATCTCCATGAGGCAACAGTGTAGGTAAGGTGGCGGGGAATGAGTTTGTCGTCCTGTCTAGGGTTCCACGCGGACGGCAAATTGCACATTTTACGGCTTCGTTCTGGTGCTTTCACCTTCGCTCTCCGACCATTCTCCGCCGTCGTATTTGCGGCGGCAACCCCTCTGTTGTTGCTAAGTAAGCAGTATTATCAGTGACGTCCCTTCGACATGGATAGGTGTAAATAATGTAAACAGCCAGGAGCGGAATTGTCATGGAAGCCTTATATACATTATCCTGGGTGAAATATTGATGGGTATGCATGTAGATGTGAGAAATATTTTTGTGGCTGCTTCGCTGTTTTATATCGAGGGACAATGTTTTAAATTATGCATACACATTTTTAGCATGTTCAGGTGTATTCCATTGGGAATTTTTGATGATTTTTTTTTATAATCATTAGAAATTTTTTGAGGTAACTCCTGGAATCTGCTTTGGTTATTTATTTATAAGCGAAGAGGTGCAACCCGTGCGCGAGGAACTGTCAGAAAATTACACACATTTTGAAATAAGCTATAAACGAATAACGGTTACAGTAAGTAAGCGTGACTACGTATCACATTCAATGGAAGTCGAAACCTACTATTCAATATTCATTCGGCGTATCAAAATTAAGTTCCGACATCACCCAAAATTTGGAAGGCCAGCTGAGGAACTATTAATAAATAATAAACACACGATATAATAAATATTCTTAGAGTATGCATGAAAAAATGAGTTAATTAATAATTTTTTTCTGAATCCACATAATTTAAAGCTTTCATATCTTTATTGGTATGTTGATATTCTGATCGTCTAAGTGTATTTATGCATACATTAAAACTTACTAAAACTTAGCTTCCAACAAACCTATCTCTAGAACGAGCGACTTTATGTTACCTGAATCGCATTTACTTCCACTAATGGATAGTCTTTTTGAGGATGTAACTGGAAAGTAATTTAATATTTGCGAAACTCTAACTATCCCGAACTACGTACGGAAAGATGCATGGAACGTTGATAAATGCTCACTAGTTGTGCAATATTCAAAGGTGGAAACTTAATAATAGTAATGGACATGGCGGGAAACCTCCAAGTCAGACAATGAGGAACTTTGGAAATGTTAGCACCGAAATGCAAGTAGTAGTCGTGTGCTAAATGGAGTATGTCGCTCTTGTATGCAGAATGTATGAGGAGAAGCGTTTCGGATACAGGAGAGATGTGCGGCTATTCGACTTGAAATACACTTCACGTTGCTCGAGTGAAGTTTGCACTTCTAGGAAACTTCAACGGATTGCTCCTTTCTTACGATGCTCTGCGAATGTTTAGGCCACTTTGTCCTGTCCTATTTAATTGGACTCTATTGTCCAAGGGTGTTGCAAGAAATTCGCTTCGTTTTTACTGGGTCTGTGTACCTACGTACTCGAGGACATGGAATTGGGTAATCGTATCTCTGCTTAATCATGAAATGTTTTGTATTGTAGGATTTCAGTATAATGGTATTTTTTCGATATTAATTGTTATTTAATAAAAAAAAAAAATGATTTAAAAAAGGGTGTAGCTATACAGGGTGTCCCATAATATGTGGGCAATCTCCCGGATTTGGGTAAATTTCGTAAAAATAAATTAAAAAATAGCTGTAAAATTATTTCCTCAGAGACACCCCTACAAAGATATTAGCTGTTGAAGTTGAGGGTTGAAAATCAATTTTTTGCAATAACTTTTTTATTTCTTGGCCGATTTTGATAATTTTTGGTTTTATTTTGTACTATTTTGGACTGTTTAGAATAGTGTTTCATAATCTTTGATAGCACATACATAGACCTCGGGATGGCATAACCCCCTCATTCACTTGAAAGAAAAATAAAAATAATAATTTTACAGTTTTTTAAGGTTAATTTTCTTTTTATTTGATATTTTTTACATAAAAAATGTATCCTTATTTATTTCGATAGAGCGAACCGTTATCGAAATAAACACCATTCTAATAGGTGATGCGTCGCAGGAACTTTCTAAATTTCAAGTAAATTTTAACAAGATGGCTGACCTTTGACAGTAAATTGAGCAGGAAACAAAACAATAACTTAATAAAATACACGTCAGTGTCAAATATTTCATTTCATGCAGATTTAATTCTAACTGATTTTCTGTGTATTCAGCGTTTGTGCGTAACTCATTTTAAAATCAGTTAGAATTGAATCTGCATGAAATGAAATCTTTGACACTATTTGACGTGTATTTAATTAAGTTATTATTTTGTTTCCTGCTCAATTTACTGTCAAAGGTCAGCCATCTTGTTAAAATTTACTTGAAATTTAGAAAGTTCCTACGACGCATCACCTATTAGAAGAACGTTTATCTCGATAACGGTTCGCTCTATCGAAATAAATAAGGATACATTTTTTATGTAAAAAATATCAAATAAAAAGAAAATTAACCTTAAAAACTGTAAAATTATTATTTTTATTGTTTTCTTTCAAGTGAATGAGGGGGTTATGCCATCCCGAGGTCTATGCATGTGCTATCAAAGATTATGAAACACTATTCTAAACAGTCCAAAATAGTACAAAATAAAACCAAAAATTATCAAAATCGGCCAAGAAATAAAAAAGTTATTGCAAAAAATTGATTTTCAACCCTCAACTTCAACAGCTAATATCTTTGTAGGGGTGTCTCTAAGGAAATAATTTTACAGCTATTTTTTAATTTATTTTTACGAAATTTACCCAAATCCTGGAGATTGCCCACATATTATGGGACACCCTGTATAAATGGTAATAAATGGTAAAAAGTAAGTAAGGTCTTGTAAGTCCATGGGCGTAGAAGTTATTAAGCGATTTTTTCTTTATTTTTTGTGCTCTAAATTATAATAAATAACCTCTTCGTGTGAAAAAAAAATCCTACATTATCACATTTATTTTTGATTTATTTGAAATGTTGTTAAAAAAACACCCTGTATATTTACAGGGTGAATTACACATATATGTACCGGGTAAGTCAATAAGAATAGTCGCTGCGAATTTCTCCGAAACTAAGCGTCATACAGCCTTATGAATTTTTTTTTAAGGAAAGTGGTCCTGAAAATCATTTGAAAATAGTTTCAAGCTTCTAAAATGTCTGATGGGAGGGCTTAGCAGCCATGACGAAATTAAAATTTGTAATTTTCTCATTATTTTCCAAAATTCAGGTAAGTTCAAAACATCAAGGGCGTAATGCTTAAATAACTTCGATTGTTTTTATCAAGCAGTTTAATTTTGATAACTCCATAAATAAACTGGTGGGGGGTAACTTCAAAACTTTATATATTCAAATGTCGATTATTCCGGTTGACCTGACCGGACGAGAGGTTAAGAGAACCCCATAAAATTTTGAAAATTTGGGACGTGGCCGAGTTATTCAAGAACCTCGGATCTGGTCGTCATTTTAAATTTAGACTAGTTTCTTATTTATTTTCAGGATTAGGATATTATGTCTGGGCTATAATGAAACCTACTTGCATATTTCGTTTATTTCATAGCTATTACAGAGCATTCCATTTGATATAGAATGACATGTAGTCATACAATAGAGGGATTATTTTGTTACATAAGAGTGTCTTTTTAGGCGTGACAGGCGCATAATTTATAGCGTCGTGTAACATTAATATCCAATTTCGCCAGATAAATGGACGTTGTTAGCACTTGCGGAATATACAATAAATTGCAAATATATCTCCCTGTATTCATTAATCATGACATCTAGAGTATTGATTTTCAGCTCACCTTTATAAAATCATACCGTACCTATAATACCTGACACTTTTATAACGTGAAAGGAAACTGTCATTAAATAAAACGCTTCCCTGAAAATGTATTTTTTTTCAATTTCACTGCTCTCTGATTAATAATAATTTTCCTCGAGAAAATCAAAACTTCATTACAGACGCAACTTGAGAAAATTTCCGAGGAGCTTTTCAGGTAATTCTAACAAAAAAAATTTCCGAGTACCTAAATGATTTCGAGTGAAAATTGAATTAAGCTTGTCTGATTATGTATTATGCACTACGTATTTCTATACCTGTATAGTAAGCATTTCCCAAATTCACTTTTCCCTTCCGTATTTCGTTAATTTGAATGAAATCTGAGTCCTTTATTAGGAATGTGGAAACAATGCAAAAGAATCATCAATTTAGTCGGTCACCGGTTGGAGGAAATGAAAAGTTCTGAGCAAAATAACGAGCGTTCATTGTTTCAGGTCGCATATTACGAATGTAATCTGGGCAAAGGAGCATTTTTATTCTTGAGGAGTCACGAATGTAATTTAATTCAGCCGAAATGTATTTCGTAGCCACATCAAATCAGATGAGATTCCTTGCGAAATCCTATTTTGTGTACCAACTCAGACGTGGCACTACCAAATCTGCTTTATTGCGATCCTAATTAATTGAACAAAAATCAATACGACCTTCTTCCAATTAGACAGCAACTGTGTATATTTGGTTCAAGTATTCTATTCCAGCCGATATTGTTCTGTCAGACATATTATTCTACTTCTGTTAACTGTTTTATTGAATGATCTGATTAAAACTCAAACTTACGACCTCGTTTTATGTTACGATAAACACACCAATTAACTTGTTCTTGCAATTTTGGGAGTTAAACGAAACTGATTACTTGATAGAAACATAATTGCTGAACACTTCGAGTTCACTTTTTGTATTTCTATTTATATTTAAGTGTATTTTGATTTGCACCGCTGCGCATTTTACTGCATTATTTGATTGTTGAATATCAAAACTCCTAGTCACGTAGTTAGCTAAAAGAGAGACCCACCCATGCTGTTGATAAACCTGAGAAACCATATCAGGAGCGACGCAATACGCTAGCAAAAAAGGTCGCTGACATCTTCAAACGAGTAGTATATCTCTCGAGTGGCAATGGGCCGGTACGAAACTAGACCAAAAGTCTTCTGACATGGAAAGCAAGAACGATCAGAAGAAGTGCTGACAGATAATAACTCAAGGAAAAGAATGGTCTTGTTAAAAAATCGGAAAGCAACTTTGGATCCAAGCTGCACAGGACAGGGCGGCATGGAGAAACATAATGGAGAATATCTACTTTCAGGAGTGCTGGAGCATTCCGGAAGAAGACGAAGAAGCTTTATTTAAGCTTCCCATTAGATATCGTTTCAAAACTATTTGTCTACATTAATGAAAATGAGCATTTCGCTAAACAACAGCTGTTCTGTTTTTTTATGATTGATGAAAAATTGAACTATTAGTCTTTTTTGAGAATAAGTTGAGTTTGGAATACGGCAGTAAATTAGTTTGAAGGTTGCACGTTAGAAGATGCATAGCATAAATTGGAGATTAGATGTAGTGCGACGTCTGTGCCATTGATGGAGAAAAGAAAGACATTGCTCAGGTGTTGTTCGGTTAGCGTGGTTCGAAAATTTTAACGCGCCAGCTGGTGTGGTTCTCCTACCATAATCCACTCTCAATTAACTACAGTATTTTTTCTGAAGCAATTAACTCCCTAATATCTAAACTAAAGTTGGGGTGCATTTCTGGAGTGCCACAGGCATCAGTTTTGAGATCTCTGTCTTCCATATTGAAAGCTGCTAATAGCAAGGAGATATTAAAAACCATAAATGCTCATTCTTTTAGAGATTACGCTGTTTTGTTATTTTGATTCACACACACACTGACTGATCTCCCTCGAATATTATGTAACGATATGAAACATTATATGAGGTGTGGCTGTTGGCATTGATCTTGAAGCCCTTTTTTGTTCATTCAACATCTTGGAAAGAGGATTCATTGCCAAGCAAAACCAAACCTCTCTTGATGTATGTATGTTTCTTCAGTTCTCAGGGACTTGTTCTTGGTACTTAAGTGCAGATTTCGCCAGTGGTGCCTAATAGTGTCTAAATAGTGCCTAAAAAGTTGAACACTGTCAGAATATTGTAGATTCTCAACACTTCAGGCAACCAGGAGGGTAGCACACTGTCAAATACCTTCTGTAAGCAATGGAGGCAGTATGAATGTTAAGTTGGCATTTTTTCGCTTGTCCAAGGATCACCGCGTATCAATTATTATGAGTTGTTCCTTGCATCCTTGATGTTGTTTTCTACACACACCTTTTTTGTTCTTCGGCCATGATGTTATAGCATCAACATATTTGTATCTAAATTGTGTTTGAAATACAAGCTGTTAGTATTTTGTATAAGGTTGGTAAACATGTCATCGACCTACATTGTGATAGGTCTTTCGTGAAGTCACTTTTTCGGAGCATACATGTCAAACCAAGCATAAGGAACTTTGTAGCGTCTTCAGGGTGGTCAAGAAAATACGTCAATTCCCGTGCCAGAGTTGATGTAGACACTGGAATTTTTATACCACAAATTTTGAATGTTATCAACTCCTGGTGACTTCGAGTTGTTAGTGGATCTTATTACGTCTGCCACTTCCCCCCAGCTGATATTACTGAAGAGCATATGTGGGATATTTTGTTTATCTTTAGAGCGCATTTATGTTGTGCTGCTTCAGCTCGGCTCAAATGCTTGACAAATACTCTATTAGTTGTTCTGTGTCTCGCAAATCGTTTGCGGTAAGGGGTGTGCTGTTATTTACCTTTCTGTAAAACTGCCTTTGGTTGGTGATAAATTGTCGATTCTGATTTTCCCGCTTGGTACAAGCAATATACCGTCTAAGATGTTTTCCTTTAGCTTTCAGCTTTTGTCTCAGTGTGTCTAGGTATTCATTTAGATATTGTTGTTGATTTGGATGAGTACGATGGGTCAAAATATCATAATTTAATTATTTTCAATTCATTAAAAATAATAATAATTATTATTATTATCATCTTATGCTGAGTCCTACCTTACCTATATCTTAAATCAATACATAGAAAAATTATGATATTTTTGTACAAACTGTACAAGTTGTACAAGATACGCTTTTCCAAACATAGGATATTATGTTGCGTATAGACTTACTGCCAAGAACTCAATTGTTCTATTTGTATAGTAAGTCACGCGGTTTGGAATTTTGATTAATTTAATTACTCGAAGGACCAGCGGGAAAATAATTAGGGGAGCAATTAAGGGGTATGATTTCTAGGATGATAATTATGCACCTACCTTAAATATCCCATGTAGACAGCTTAGTGAGCTTTCCATTTGGCGACAAGGGCCGAAGATACTATCACGTCGCATAGCACTTTTGGATTGCAATGTAAACACTCTTCTTATGTATACACAGACATGGACCGAATTCGACGGCGGTTCATCTCATAATCATGGGCGAAGTGGTAGGCACCCTTTGGCTGTATGCCCATAGGACATGGTCTCGCGCACCATGTTGTCACGTTCCTCTCCCCCCGTGCATAATTCAAAATAAGGAGGGAATTATAGGGAAAAGGGAAACATGGGAACGGAACAGGATACGTCAGTGAACAAACAATTTGAAAGTCACCGAATAAAATGAGAGAAAATAGTTACTATTATAATGTAGCATGAAAATTGAAGGATAATGTCACTTTATATTAAGATGTAAAGACTTTATTATGTGTCATGGTTGGTGAAGCAATTTTATCGTTCTCTTTGACTGTTATACAGAGATAGAAAAGTTTTGCATTTACTGTCCATGAAAAGGCTATATGCATCGCGTGTATTTCCAATACTAAATTATGAACTTTTTCTTTATTATTCTTGTCAAACTAAGACCTACAAACTTAGTTATATGCCACCATAAAACAATATACCAACCGGAGATTTGTTTATCGGTTAAGCAAATACGATAGAGCGACAGCCGATAGTTGAAATAAACGAGTTAATATGGTTCAGGATTGAAACCTGCTTGAACCACTTTTCACCTACTGGAATACATATATCGAATTCTGTCTGCTTAACATCTATCTTAAAACTTTCAGCCATTTATCAGGAAAGTGATTTTTCTTGATATTAACCTACCTTTCAAATCTGCAAAAAAAATTTGCCTAATTCACAAGGCGCGTTTGTTTTTTACCACGTATAATCATAAGTTTCCTCGGAAAATTTCATTGGCATGTAAATTGGCACTCGGGCATCGCGTCCTTGCACATTATTTCCAAACCAAAACTATTAACCATCATGATCTTCCGTATTCCGTGAGAACCTCCCTTCTTCATTTTATGCTCTGTGGGAGTGTGGGTAGAAGGTAGAAGACTGACTGGACTGAAGTGATGATTGAAGAAGAGACTTGCGCGCCAACAACGTGTTAAGACTTCAGAGTGCATCAGACCAGACAGAATCGGATAGAAAATGAGAGAGACTTGAAAAGAGATAAACTATTTAAAATTCACGGCCTCTTGTTGCTCAGTTGGCCTTCTCTCACTCGCAAGGTTTATATTACCTATTTTAACTAAGTTTTAGGTCGATTTTACGTAAAACGGACGTCGAATTTACCTATTTTAGTAATATTGACTTAACTTCATAATAATAATTCCCAAATATGTCGACGAATTTACGTAATACCTACTCTCAATTTGGTCTTCGTTACGTAAATTTGAGGTAAATTTTACGTAATTTAGGTTCGGTGAATTAGATTATAATACCTAAATTACGTCGAATCGACGTAAATTTAACCTAAAATGCTACTTGGGTTTGTTACTCAATGTAGATAACTGAGTATCGAAGGTAAAATCCAAGAGTGGTGGTATCCCCCTAATTTCTTGTTGCAAACTTTCGACAAAGAGGAAATATCGTAAAATCACCAACTGGTGGGATAAAAAAACCGATTCAAAGACGAAGTTGAAATTGTTTTTACAACTATTATTACAAATGTAGGTACCAATTGAACGAAATTCAGAATCTTCACATGAAAAAGTGCATACGCTAAACTCTTCTCATCAGCCTACCCCATGCGGTTTCTATTCCAAGCACTCCCCTTATTATAAGCGTTGCATGGAAAAACTTTGACGTTCGTGTCTGCAAATCGTTTTTCAAATCTAAAATCGACTTTGAAAATAAAAAGCCGTGCGATTAGTGAACGCAGAAAGAAAGTATCATGCACCACATAAATCATCATTAACACAAGTGATATATCTTCACAATTTAATATATTAACAAAGATAAAACGGTATAGCAGACACGTTGTCTGAATCAATAACACACACAGTCTCCTTCACATGCATGTGGACCGGGGTGTCATGGCGCATACAAAGAAAGTAATTACGTTACGTAACGCACACTATTATTCTTTATAAAGGCGGCACACTTTGCCTTGTGACGTGATGTCGTGTGACTGGCCGCATAAATCTAATCACTGGGGGGTCAGTGTCGCATCACGTAACCACTGTCTTGGAAATGGGATGAGGATATGACTGAAGGTAGGACGAGGACGCCTGAGGAATTGGATAAGGGCCAGTCCGGTGAAACATACACGAAGGGGGGATTTTTAGTTGGTATGATTTAATGAGATGTTGTATTGTATAGTTACAGAATTTGATTTGCAAATTGTAGAATATTAATTACCTGGGTAGTGGTAATTAAAGTTTGTGTCAATTTATATTTTATACATTCATATACAGTTCATATACAGTCATCAGGGAAATCATTTTTTTTTAATGTAGCTTGGGTTGGCTGAACGCCATTTTAAATGTAAGATAATACAATTTTACTGTAAAATTTAGATATGAACATTAAATCTAGGTCAGTTCTGACTTTGGAATGCGGCAGTAAATTAGTTTGAAGGTTGCACGTCAGAAGATGCATAGCATAAATTGGAGATTAGATGCAGTGCGACGTCTGTGCCATTGATGGAGAAAAGAAAGACATTGCTCAGGTGTTGTGCGGTTAGGGTGGTTCGGAAATTTTTAAACGCCCTTGATACTGGGCACTTTTATTAATCAATTATTAACGTTATGCACATTTGGCCATTGACTGTTTTCGCTTTGCCCTGCCTTCTAAAAAAATTGGAGCTGACGTGGTCCTCCTATCATAATCCACTCTCAATTATTTGAGTTATTTATAATTTTTTAATTTGAGTTATATAATTATTATTATATAACTATAATGGGCTTTATTTCATATTCCGTGGTTATTCTTTTAAACAAAACCCAGGCTGAGATGATCTAACCTGTCCTGCAAATTCTGAAAAACATTGTTGCCAACAATGGCACCCTGTCTAAAATTTACACGATAGAATTTTTACTGATGTTTAAAGTAATATTTTTTAAGAGCAGGCCTCATTTAGGAAATATCTCCAGAAATGTAAAACTCAGACCGAAATAAAGATATGTTTGATTCAGTAACTGAACATGGTTTCTTCTCTCCATGATGCTTCGTAAGATCGACTGAATTTTTTAATGTATGCAAAATCTGGCCAAATATAACCATTATATCACTGCATGACCTCTTCTTATAAAAGTCGAGCTTTTCCGAGGGCTCAGCGCACCACTCGGCTGGGTTTGAAACTGATGTCGACTCAGCTTGTCAGACAAACAGATTCAAAGGAGGCAGTGCTCCTGTCATCACCACAGATCCCCGGGAAAGAGTAACCTGAACTCTTGACTAAGGAAACAGACCGGGATATTCTGCTTGATGCTGTTCTTCGACTGCGTGCATGTTCATATAGCTGGCGAACGACTCCATGTATCTGAGTTCATGTACCTAATCAGTGAAATTTTAACCTTTTCTATTGGCTTTTTATGCTACCATTTTCTTCGTTTATCATTTCAAGACCTTTTATTGTTATCATCATAAAATTGTTAATGTACGACTGCGAATTCCTTAATAAATAATAATTATAGTCGTAGGAAAAGTTCAATCCACGAATTATTGACTGAAGTTCTCGGTTTATTTGCTTCCAGAAAGTGAGACAACAGCATTTTGAATTACAATGAATATTCCTGCGGATATTTATCCGACATCTTTCATACATATAAATATAAGATAAGGATTTAAGTACAGACTTCAGTTATTTATATTTATTTTATAGATGAAAAACATGCCCGCAAAAATGTTCTTATAGTCATTTCAGCATTTCAGCGAAATATTAATTTGCTAAAATGGCACAAAAGGATCCGGTACTGCAGGTAACTTTATTGAGTTTAGGGATATTTTAATTGTGAAATATTGTTTTAATCAGACCTAATGAGAGTTTTCAGCGCTCCAGAAATTCGAAGAGTTGAAGCGGTTGAAATTTTTATTCCATCTCCCTGGCGCAAAGTATCAATATTTTAATTTCTTTATTATTATACATCTACAGAAAAATGGTAATTTACTACGAAGGTTTAATTAAATCATGAAGTAATATCTAATAAAGTGTTAATACAGAGGATACAAAACAGTCAGTTTATAAAAGTTACTGCATACCCGGCAGATTAAAAGTAAACCGGAATAGGATAAACAAAGGGACAAGACAAATAAGATAAGTTAATTAGTGGAATAATTAAAGTACACATACAGAGGATAATGTAAAAAAGACAGCCCTTCATCAGACTAATTTCCATAACATTCTTGGGTGGATGAGTATGATATTGTTTTGGAAAGAGTTACTAACATTCGCGTCAAATTTGAAATCCAAGTCCACATAACAGGTTTATGGTAATAAGGGCTACCTAGTATTATCTTACCGTGTTTACATTTAATTGCCTTTGCGCCTTTGATATGAGTAATTTAATTTGCATATAAAAATGTCTTTATTTTTTTGTAGTTTATTTATAATTCTATAAATTAGGTATGGTTAAATTATTATGTTTTTATTATATTATAATATGTATAATAATCATTATTAATGTAGTATGGTCTAATTATAAAGATGTTTTTAAATTAGGGTTGACTGCAGTTGCAGTGAAACGACACGCGATGAGACTTGGGGAGTATTATTAGTATTATTAGTCTCATATAGGCGATGGCACACCTTATATATCCGCCATGCATGTGCCAAAGTTACAATTTTTCTGAGCAGCAATTTTCGCAACGTTCAAAATATTATAATTTTTCATTTTTCCAGAATTTCAAAATTGTATCCAGAAATGGAAGCTTGCCAGGATATACCTCCTTTTAATTGAAAGAGAGGGAAGCGTCGTCATTTATATACATTATTTCGAAGGTCTTCTTAAGTTGGTGGTAAATTGATCTAAAGTTCTCTATACTGATGAATTATAAAAAAGTCAAATGTTATTATTTACTTATTTGAATTTTTCTAGCCTAAACAATAACAACAGTCACAACAGTGAAAGTTTGACATGTTGTAACTTTTTCGAATTTTTTAAATTAAAAAAAAATATTCTCTACAAAGACTTATCCAAAGATAAGTTGGGGTTGCTATCCAAAATTTCATAACTGAAGTAAATCTAAGGTTTAAAATTTAGTTCTTATATAAGTTGGTACCCTTCTCAACTTAAACCAACGCCTTTCGCTATCTTGTTGCATTTATTTTTTTAACTCTAAAGATATCGCCAAAAGTATCGTCCTACATCTAGATCACCGCTCTTCTCATAATTAAAGGTTTCTCTAAGCAAAATATTGCGGATAGTTAGCCAATTAATTAGCAGTAGGATAAATCAAATAGTAATGGTATATGGCAAAAATTAAACAATACAGGATGTACCAGCTCGATTTAGACAACGGTAAGGGCCGTGTAGGTCTCGTCAAGACGAAATGTTTTTTTATTTGAAGTTTTTGGATTTGGACCTTCGTTGCAGAAATATGGCCGACCTTTTAGTCTAGACCGGTTTTTAGTTTTTTGGCTCCAGTTTCGGCATTTTTAGGTTCTCGCCCAAACTGAAACTAAGTAGTTTTGGAAACTCCTTAGCTTTAGTTACAACTTTCATATTGAAGTCAAGGTTCTATCTCTGTTGGATTAAAAATGGCGACATGCCCACAAAATATTGCAAATTTTTTTTTTGCAGTTTTGAAATTATTTAATGTCAAAGTCTTGGGCATGTCGCCATTTTGAATCCAACAGAGATAGAACCTTGACTTCAATATGAAAGTTATAACTGAAGCTAAGGAGTTTCCAAAACTAGTTTCAGTTTGGGCGAGAACCTAAAAATGCCGAAACTGGAGCCAAAAAACTAAAAACCGGAAGTCGGCCATATTTCCGCAACGAAGGTCCAAATCCAAAAACTTCAAATAAAAAAACGTTTCGTCTTGACGAGACCTACACGGCCCTTACCGTTGTCTAAATCGAGCTGGTACACCCTGTATAGTAGTATTAAGCAGCTAAGTAGATGCAGAAAAATACGAGGGTATATGGTGTGAAATAAATTCAAGCAAATCCCTGGATATTAGGGGTTATAATCTAACTGCAGGAATAAGTAATGCCAGTGAAAATAATTATACTGTTAATTTTACAGACTTTAATATAATTACTGAGATTACCCAAGGGTTAAAATTATAAAGGGTCACTGATTTTATACTCTGACAATAATAATTGGTATCCAGAAAATGATAGAAGATTGTGATATTCTGTAGAATTAGAACGACCTAGTTTAATGTAGGTTTTGAAATAAACAAAAAGTCTATGAAATAGGAGTGCCGTTTATTGCTTCGTGTTATGTTATTATGCTAAATAATATTATGGCAAGTTTATATTATAGATAGTACCTATAAATGATGAAAATGGAAACAAATCAAACAATGTTACTGATGCTGTGGCTGTTGGGGAGAAACCCCTGATTGATCCTGAGAGAAACGAAAGAAAAACGTCCATAATCAAGCAAGATAGAGATTTAGGAACTTTTTTTAATAAAGGAAGATCAACATAATGTTTAGAATCAATTTTTATAAGCCAATTATTGTTTTTGAAACGTTTGCTTTGTTTGAAGTAGGTACCTATACTGAAGAAACATTTAGTTGGACAGATTTGACAGAACGACACTTTTTGTTGGAATAATCGTACAAACTATCAGACCTCTTTTCTTGAAGTTATGACGTCTTGATATTTTTGTAAACGACGAAATTAATATTTTTGTATTTATGTTTTCCAAACAAGGAAATTTAGTTCGTTCAATGTAAAAACAATACACTTTTTTGTTACATTAAAAATAAAAATACAAAACATTTGAATAAATTGAAAAAAAATTTCTGATTTCAGGGGAGGGGGCTATAAATTTTCTAATAAGTAAATTTGATATTTTATCCATCACCTTCCGCCTTCATCAATCCTTCCGTCAAAAATTTCATATAGGAACACAGAATTGAAGGGGTTTATGTGACACTTATGTGGAAGATCTTA
Source organism: Malachius bipustulatus (assembly GCA_910589415.1). Lineage (NCBI taxonomy): Eukaryota > Metazoa > Arthropoda > Insecta > Coleoptera > Melyridae > Malachius > Malachius bipustulatus. The sequence goes on from OU342633.1 coordinate 50,784,100, forward strand.
TAATACGAGTATCTCTACCAAGTTTCGAATTTTTAAAGCGCAAATTTATAAGTAAAGGAAAAAATATTAAAAAGCTATCATGTGGTAAATCATTTAGAAGATATTTTCACGCAAAACTCTTCATGGAAGTTTTCGGCTGTGTATTTGTAAATGTCAAATTCTCCAACCTTGAGACTTTAATTTAAAGGAACTTTAAATTTGAGACATATTTATAGAAAAATAAAACGCAAAAATCTTCACTATATCTTTACAAAATATGTTAATTTTGAAGAGTAACTTGATTGACAATAAATTGATTATGAAACTTCTAAGTATGAAAAGTGAGTATTATTTCCCGGAAAAATTAAATAGACATAAATACCTAATACTTAATTAATCCAAAACTTTCCTTATACACTTTTTTTCACGTTATATTTGCAATAACTTTCAATATATTCTGAAAAAATAAATAGTGGATCGTGGAAAATTATCTATCAAGCGTTCAGTTTTTAAATTTGAAATCTTTTTTCAGTTGAATATACTTCATAGAATATTTTCAGTTCAACTTTTTCAATAAATCGTATCTATTTAAAATTTTTGAGGTTCTCACTACATCATTTAACAATTAAAATAGTAAAGTCTATATTCACAGATTGACTAAAATTAATCTATCGTATCAAATCGAGAGCAAAAAACTTATCATTTGGACAATAACTACTAAAAATGCCTCTTATTTTAGGTATAAATATAGATATTTCTCAAATACCTGCAAATAATATGGCATCATAAAATATACAATGTAGACGTGAAACATTTTCAAGATAGGTATCACCCAAATTCGTCCAAGAGCCTTGCCCTGTGCGTGATAGATAGATATGGATATGAAACCCAGTCTGAATATTTAATCCAAGGGTCAATGTAATAATTATTCCCTTGAAATGCAGAATGATTTCATTAACTAAGAAGAGTTATATAAATACTGCGGATTAACAAATTAATTTAGTAGTATAGATATAGTACTCGTATAGGTACCACTGTGAAATTAGTAACCATTTCCAGGCAGGTTTCTCGATAAATTAATAATTTTATTAAGAAAAAATGGAGATTTCAATATGTTTAATTATTGCTTGCATTAGTGTTGTGTATTGTATTCCTCCTAGATATAATCCTAGTTACACGCAAGTGTCCGTTCAAAGATCTATTGAAGTGCCGTTCAGAGAAAATGGACGTTGTAAGTACAATATTATTGACATAATAATTTAATAATCTAATAAAATTCTACTCTAACTATTTGATTATCTATAAAATAAGTGGGACAAAAATTCACAAATTTCACAAATTAAACTATCTGAACTCGAACTACCGGATTTATTTTGTAAATAAAACAAAACACTGATCACAATTTATTTCAACAAATTCGAGAGAAAAGCAATTTTTGAAAACAAAATATGGCCGTTCTGAATAAAAAGTATGTTATGTAATTAAATTTATTTGGCTTATAGTTCAGAGAGGTAGAATTTGGATAAAGTGAATGATCAGAACAGAAAAATTAGTATAAAAGGCAAAAATAATAAACAAAATTATAATATTCTAACGTAGAAATTAACGTACAAAAAAGTGACATTCTTTTGTTTTTTGACATGCTGTAGTTCATAAATATAATTATGTAATAACTTACTTTGACAGAAGTAGCTATTGAAGTAGCTATTGAAGATTGATTGATTTTCTTACCTAGAACAAATAATTAACATTAACATGAATGTTTATATTATTCTTGTAAATATGTAAATGCTGGTAAGTGGCCAGGAAATTAATGGCGATGTTGCCAAACTGCTTTCTTAATTTTGGTACTTCGATAACTTGTCTTATTCAAAAGCGATCAATTTTTCAAAGTATTTAAAATTTATTTTTTTGGTAGGACAGGAACAAAAGTACGGCTACGGCTTAATATATCTTTTTTATTATATTTAGTTTTTGGCTCTTTCAATTTTTAGTTTTAATGAATTTAGGGTTTTGGATCCTTTCCAAAACCATAAAATTAAAAAATTTGAGGGTGTAAAAAATTGTAGGCAACCATTAGATAAAAAAAAAATTCCTAGAGGGTTGCTTGCATCGTTTTGCAACAGATAAGAAACGGCAAGACCCTGAAACAAGAAATCTAATTGCATACAAATCCATTTACTAATAATTCTTATTCCTTATTGCAGCACCGAGTCGTTTATCAAGACAACAACAACCCCCTCAAGCATCCGCTCCACCCTCCGACACATACGGTCCCCCTTCAGACACATACGGTCCTCCTTCGGGCACATACGGCCCTCCAGCGGACAAATACGGCCCTCCTACTCCTACACCAAATACCACAGACACCACCACAGACTACCCCACTACCACCGAGCAGTACTCCGAGACCGTTAACTCTACTAACCCTCAAACCAGAGGAACCGGAACCAGGAACAAACTCCAGGGAGCCGAAGAGCAGGTCTACTACATATACCACCCTAATGGGGTGTTGCAGAGGGTGGTTTTTGCTGGAAAGGACGACGCGAAAAATATGAGATATAATGCGAGGATTAGGTATGAGAATGTTGAGCCAATCAGGGAACCGGTGTATACTTATGATCCTCAGACTCTGGCTTGGATGAGGTTGCAGTTGAGGAAGTGAAGTTCTTGATGGTCGATGAAATGTTTTTTATATATATTTGTATGATAGCTGATGCGTTATGTTTTTATTAATAATAATAAATATTTATATCTATATATTATGCTATTTTTTTTTTAAATATTTTTCTGGAACATTCGTTTTTTCGAGACATTGTGCCTATACTGTCACTTGAATTATATTACTTAAATAATAATCCAGCTTCAATCATTTCGAAGCTCGAGGACTGCAGATCATTAATCCCTCATCATCAAGTAAAACAATGGATAAGTAAGTAATTTGTTTATAATAACATGCAAAACTCAAAGTTTGGCGAACTTTCTTTCTCTATCCCCGTTACAGACAACCATTAGTGGCTGAGTAAAAAAACATGAGCATATTATAAAGCAGTTTGCCGCAAAACAACAATGATATATAGCCGAAACGACCGACTTAGAATTTAGGATCGAGACTAAAATGCCAAGAACGAAGGAACCTGTCTGATAAATCTATTTCGAGTAAAACTAGGACGGCTTATATGGGTTAACGTCTTCACGAAAGCTTCATTAACCTAACTGTAGAGTGTATTTTTTAGCGAATTTAAGTTCAGACTGAGCTCCTTATAATTATTCAACATCTGCACTTTCTAGTCGCTTAGTAGATCTTAGTTTGAAACTAAAACTTAACACCAGAAGCACCAAAAAGACACACAACTCAAAAACAGTTCGCTAGTGAAAGAATATTTTCATTTAATTATACGATGTGTTATACATATGCGGAGGCGAAAAATTAAAACTTTATTGTATTCAAAATTGAATTCAAGCAAAAAAATACAAAACAACTTTTTTCCGATCAGCCTTTGCTTTTGAAAATATTATATCGGTACATGACGTTTTCTTCAGAACTTATGTTTTCCCATAAAATTAAAACTAAATCATTGAAATTGATGCTTTAAGACAAAAAAAAATCTAGGTACTATTTAGTTATTGGAAGTTGTCAAAAATAATACAATAAAAAAATACAAAACTGTACTTTGAATATCGAGGAAGATGTCAACAAATTGTCTTTATATTTCCCGATGTATTTCAAGCATTGCGACAACTTGTAATTGGTAATTGTCCTACTTGTGCTGTACCTACATCAACTACATCAACGATGTAAGCGTTCAAGAGAAGAAGTAGTCATTGATGAAATACTTGACGAACCAGGTACTCTTAGTAACACAAGGATTGAAACAAGTCTTCAATTCTCTGTCACTTTAAAGGACTTTTTTAAGGAATTAAGGAAACAGAAAATCGTTGCATCCCCAAACTATGAAATACAAAGATGAGCGATTTTGCGATTGCTTCTTGACTGCCAACAAGATTCTAAATTCATTCATTTCATTTTGTGGTCCGACGAATCACTACTTCCACCAGAGACGGTATCGATAACTGTCACTGTGTGGAATTTTCAATGGTCGTCTTCTGCCAATGCAACTTGCGCCACATAGATGCATCACATTAAATGATGCATTCTACTTGGAGTTGTTAGATAAGATAATCACTTGCACGAATCATTAACAAACGATTTACTTGCATCGTGCAACGTGATGTTGTAACAACACAATGATGTATCACCGCATGCTGCAAGGGTTGTTATACTTTGGCTAGACAATAATTTTATTGGGAAGTGAATGGGTAGGATTCAATGAATACCAAAAGAGTAGAGATGATATCGGGTTGTTAAGACAAAAATTTTACTTATAAAAGATAGGACATGTCTCCTATTTATTATCTTTGGTAAAAGCTGTCCAGTTCAGTGGCAGCTACAGGTCACCACAGATAAATTCTTTTACATCTGGGGTCACTAAAACATCTAGTTAATTCAGAAAAATTCACAATCACGAGCAATTACGAGACTGAATTATAGATGCTGTAGTTTAAATAGAAAACGTACCGAGCTTTTGTTACATAATTCATTGGTTTTACTTCCCAGCTTTGTATTGAGACTGCCGCTAAACTTCTCTCACATGAGTTGCAAATTAAAGTCACGGTTTACTATTTGTATTTTGAAATGGTCTACTATTAATTTTTTGTGAAACTATGAAAAAATAATTTCAATTTTCAAGAGTTTGAACCTCAATATCAGGAAATCAAACTCAGGTCAAGAAAAACTCGGAGTTTTTTTCATACCATCAGGAATGTTAATTTTTCGCCTCTGATATAAATAACCCTGTATATAGTAGAAAGCTTTGATGAGAATGAAGTATCATGAAATAGATCTAACAATTATTATTTGTAGACTGCTTCAAAATTAGAGCAAAATAATGTACTTTCGGTCTATTTTAACTAAAAACCTCGTTTATACATTTTCTTTTCATGTAAAACTTTTTACTGGGTTGTAGAAATTCCGCAGAAGCTAATGAATGCATACGACAATTAAAACTTTTGTGAAAAATGTTGCTTTCAAAGTCAGAGCTTTTTCATTAGGGGTTTTTCCTGTGTTCTTTGAAGTAAAAATGTTTTAACCATAATATTACTTACCCATTTTCCTCTTTTTACCTACACAGCAGCTCTTGTTATCTCTTAAAAACAAGACGTTCACATTACCTGATATGTTATGTTACAATGAACTGAATTTTGATATAAATAATGTATTTACTCTAGTTTCAAGCATTCAAGCGCTAGCGCTACGCATGTAAATAATTTCTATTAAATTTGTTAGTCATTTTCAGTTAGTTTAAATAAAGTAATTCGTCCTTACAGAGAACGTGATTCGGTCCCTTGTTCGCTCATTTTTCCATACAATCGGGTTTTAAAATTCTATTTTTACTGAGAGTTTTCTTCTAAGTATTTGAAAAGCATTTTATTAATCAGATTCTCATAATAATTTTAGTGATCTAATAAGAAGATAACTCTCAAGTTTATATCGCATTTTTTTCTGAAAATGAAGCAACTTTTACATTTAGTTCTCTCCTCCAAATTGCGAATTATTTTTTCCACGAAGGCGAACCCAGAGAATTCCAAAGAATCGTAATTGTGGGAAGAAATGATCTTCGATATAATATGGAGACTACACTTGTTGAATATCCTCTATAGAACTTGTGGAGATTGGAGATCATCTGTATAATGATGGGCACAATACCTACGCTTGAAGTGTGGGTACCGCGACCTAAAACAAGTCTTTCGAACACCCACAGCGAAAAATTGTCAGCAGCTACAACCAGGTGTATCATATTTTTTGATCTCTTGAGAGATCCAAGTTGTTTGACAGCTTATCTAGCAAGACGAGTAACATAAGCTTCCCAAGAGAAACTCCACGTTCTTGAACATATTGACAGCCAGTCCAGTTAACTCATGATTTTTGAAGAAAAAGCACGTCTGTGTTTTAACGATAAGGACCGAGCGTCTATTTGTGACGCTGTTCCATTAAACCACAGAATTATAAGTTATAACTCATTCTCGTCCTGATAATGGCATGACGTATATTACCTCCGGTTTCAGACCTAGACTTTCACTAGAGATTCCATAGTTTTTGTGAATGTTCTGTCAATCTGAGTTCTACAGGTCGGTTTCTTATCTAGCACCAATCCAAAATATTCAACCAAAAGGTTTACCAAATAACTTTGGTGACCTTAATCCCTTTCAGTTCATTTTCCTTGTGAAGAGAACCATCTTTCCAGGATTAATGGTCAGACTGGCCTCTTCACGCGAGGCTTCAAAGATCTTACATGCACGTTGCATTCGATCGCGGTATAGAAACTGGCCAGTTACTATAGGACCAAACCGTCATAAACGTAGTATGTCTACGCAGTGTGCCTAAACATATTTTTTAAAGGATATTGCATCATATTTAGATTTGGCAAAGAATCAAAGTGGTGTCAAAAAAAAACCTCACCAGCAGCCAACAAAACTGTTTGTTGTGCTTCTCGAACCAAGATCAGGATCCACCTTGCAAAAGGCAATGGCAAACCACCGCACAGTATCCTACCCAGTAAAACCTCTCAATTAGTGCCGTTTGGATTCCGGCGATAAAAAGGGGGGTCCTGTATGTCTGTGTGAATTGCTAGCTCGCGTACCATAGACATATACGAGAGATAGTCTACACCCAAGTGTTGGTATGGAACTGTAAGAAAAAGACAGAATCAAAATAGAAGGAATCGCGCGCTTCAAAAGTAAGATGGAATTATTATTTTATACTTATAATACCATTCGCTGATAGTTTCTCTAACTGGCACTGGCGCCGATTCCATTGTTAGTTTAGTTCCTACTAACGGTATGGATCCAGGTCAGGACAATCAAAATAGGGGTAACTTTGTATAAAAAAAAAACATAATCCAGAATTCACGAACAGATTTGATTTCAATCCACTCAGCTTGTAATAATTATTAATTTAGCTAATCGATACGTCAAAATCACGTACAGAAATCAGAGTTCTAGTACGCGCATCCAAGCAAGTATAAATACTTATTGGGAAGCAAATTGGGATATGCCAGGAGCATATTTCTCTGATATCTACAATTCATATCGACTACATTTGCACAATTGAAAACAGTAATTCAATCATCCAAATCAGATTTCTCAATTTCTATTTATATCCGGAAATTATATTACAGCAGCCGAGTAAAATTTTTACCCAGCGGAATTTTCTCCTAAATTCTTCCCCTTTGAAAATTTCCAGGATGTCGATTGTAGTAGTCCGTGGCTAATAATAAATTGTTAAATATATATTCAATAGTCATACGAAAATACATATTGCATGAAAATCTGGGTTGAAACGGAATTTAGTAGGGACGATTTGCATTGCAATTAATGCTCATCTGGCGTTAGCCTAGAGCCTATAGATCAACAATGTGGATAGTTTGGACCGCTATTATAATCGTGCAATGGTCATAATCATAAGTTAAACCGTCTTCGCGATATATCTCCATTATTTGTATAATTATTGCTTATTACCTTCTATTATGTGTAATCGTGTAAGTTTTAATTGCTTTACTTCGCCAATGGATCGTACGTAGAATATCTAAAATATATGGACAACAGTACCCGCCAAAAAGTTATAATCCATATGAGAAGTTTTTTTTGTTTTCAATCTTTTTTGGGAAAAGGTTGTGCTTTTTAAAAATTAAATTTGAGCACTCTAGATCCATGGTGTGAATTTTAGTTCCACAAAAAATGTCTTATTTCTTAACTTCAAAATTACAAAAAACATATTTAGAAAACTAAAAGAGTTTTGGAGAATTTTTTTGCAAAATTCGTTAGAAATTGGCCCAATGTAATGCCGGTGATGAAAGAAATGACGTTTTCCATACAGATGGCCAAAAAGTGGTAACTTTTAAGATTTTAACTTCTTGCTCATTATTTTCAGTGTAATTTTGAATTTGAAATATTTTACCTATAATATTAGTTTTTATTCTTAATAATAATAATTATGAAAATGGATATGAGTAATAAAAACTAATACCAGAAGCGAAATTTCCGAATTAAATTTAAAAAAAATTCCGAATTAAAAAATTCGGTCATTTTTTATGTTTTTAGTGCAAAGATAGAAAAATGTGACGAATAATAATTATACAGGGTGATTGATTGAAACGCCACATTAGAAAAAGTTCGACTTCCAAATGATCTAGGAATCTGAAATTTGGAACTTAGGCAACATACCTAATAACGAGTCAAAATGAAATATTACCAAGATGGCAGAACAATAAAAATGGCGAAAGCAATGGCCATCTTTGTTTTTTTAAATGGGACACCCCATATATTATTGCATTTTCAGATCGTCTGAGAAAATGTAATAACAATGGTGCTTATAGTTGTATTTTAAATTGAGTAGGCCATGAGTTATAAACAAGTGAAAATCGTGATTTTCCAACTTTAAAGACATTTATCACGAAAACGGCTCAAGATATCAGAAAACGGCTTACATGTCCCTATCTTAACTTTTTATAAGGCATCCAAATATGCAGTTGAAATCTTTATACAAGGTGGTGAAAATTGTCAGATTTTTCATCACCCTGTATGAACATTTCAACTCTACAGTAGGATACCAGATGAAAAGTAAAGATAGGGACATGTAAGCCGTTTTCTGATATCTTGAGCCGTTTTCGTGATAAATGTCTTTAAATTTGGAAAATCACGATTTTCACTTGTTTATAACTCATGGCCTACTCAATTTAAAATACAACTATAAGCACCATTGTTATTACATTTTCTCAGACGATCTGAAAATGCAATAATATATGGGGTGTCCCATTTAAAAAAACAAAGATGGCCATTGCTTTCGCCATTTTTAAATGTGCCGCCATCTTGGTAAAATTTCATTTTGACTCGTTATTAGGTATGTTGCCTAAGTTCCAAATTTCAGATTCCTAGATCATTTGGAAGTCGAACTTTTTCTAATGTGGCGTTTCAATCAATCACCCTGTATACAGTAATAATAATACAGTACCTATATACTTTCTGAACGCTTTCAACCTTTTTTCTAATCTCGATTATCAAAAAGATATGTAAATTTTTATCGAATACCTGAGAAGAATTTGTTTTGAAATATCAGCCAGCCAGCTGCGACAAATTTTTATTTCTCACCGAATTTTTATGAATATTACTTTCAGGGATGTTGTTGTGATAAACAAATGGATTTTTTTTTCTAAACGCTGAAAAAGCCTAAAAATAACAAGACCAATATGTTTCTCTTCTATCTGGAAGAATCTAGAAACGGGAATATTGTATGAAAGTACCTACTGGATAAAAATATAAGGATGTATATTTTAGTTAACAGTGAATTTAGGAAAAATATTAATAAAGAAATAATTTTCCTTTTAAATTTAATCATAAATTAGATTCTAAAATAAAATGCGAGATTTTTATTCAATAAAAGAAACATGATATCAACACCTGCTAAGGGTATTGCAAATAAGCCCTTCTCTGATCCCTCTGGATAAAATTTAGGGGTTCGAGCATTTTTTTTAAATCGACACGATTGTACCTCAAGACAAGCAAGTTTCGTTTCTGATGGACCACTCTGTATAGCTGCAAGATACTTCAATATTTACTTATTGCTCTTTATCCTAATAACCCTGACTGAAAAAAAATCTAGATAGAAACCAAAATTTTACTCTGTTCCGATAGATGGTCCTTAACTTAGATCCTGAAAGTATTTCTTGGTATCAAAATTTAAAAACACAACAGGCGTAGGTACATGTAGGTACATGCGGCGTCCTTTCTTTGAACCAATTCCGAGACCTTGTCGACGATATTTTGCCAAATAAGGATTTCCACTTCACCCTTCGAGTTCCACGTAATTGTTTTAGTTGATGTTTTCTACACTGATCAAAAGGTCCGTGATTTTACACGCGATATTTTTAACAAAAAGGTCTTCTGGAATTTTATATCTCATAAATGTATAGGGTTACACCTGCGTTTAGTTTCCTAATTCATGAATTTCTCACTCGTTTTAAATATAGGATTAACGGATTAAGCGTAAAAGTACCAACATTCAATATACTTTTAAATTATACCTGTATTCTTAATTAACGTCCCTAAATAAAATCAAATAAGTACTGCCAATGGGAGAAAATAAGTCTGCGCTTCTTTACTTTTCCATAAAAATAAAAAGACATTCTTTGCTTAAAAAATAAAGATCGTCCAATTAGGCAAGACGCTGCAAAGATTGAGAGAGTATAACTGAGACGAGTTGAATATATTATGTTGTAAGAGAAGTTTTGAGAAGAACTAAAATGTTGGCTTGGCTTAGAGCCTTAATTAATATAAACGGGACGGCACTGAAAAACAGTAGCGCAAAAATTAATTATAATTATACGGTAACCAAATACCTTTAAAAGAAATAACGTTGGTATAAAGGTACATCTTTTTTAACTCGGTACTTAGGATGACGATAAATTCTGAATATATGCGGACGTTTATAGGGAAATTTTGGCAAGCAAATTAAAGAGGATATGTTTTTTGAGAAATTATATAATAACGATGGTAATATAATTATTATTGTTCTTTGTGCTGCTTGAACACTCATATCGTTATGGCAAACAGAAAGCGTATTGCTCTTAGAGTTGTCATTAAAAGTTCCAGGGCGTTTATATTTGGAGGCCGTTTCTGAGTGTATTGGACTGCAAAATATAAAACAGTTTCACGAGTCATTTGCCGCGAAATACGTTGAATTATTTCTCAGTGGATACAGAAAATAGTATAGACCTTTGATCATTTCCTCAGCCAGCATAAGCAGGGTTTTTAAATTGCTCAGCTATTTCCGGGCTTCAATATTTATGACTGTAATTTACTATAACACTATCCGAGGAGAAGCAATATGTTGGGCAGCATTGAAGGGGATTAGGCTTTTCGTCGCTGTCTTTTAGAGATAGGACGTCTTTAAATCAAATTAGAGTGTGTTGAATTGGTTGATTCATAAGTTTGGAAACTTAGTAAACGAGTTATCGATCTCAAATACTTTGATGTCTTGAATTACGTAGATACGCCAATTAATGTTGAACTTTGTTGAGACTAAGATGCTCTTTAAGCTGCAGATACTAACTACTTCAGAGATTTATCAGACCTTAACATTTTATGAAGTTTATAAGTTAGTTTATCCAGAAAGTGAATAAACTTTGAGAAGCCTATCCACTCCTTGAACAACGATTATCTGATATCATATATTTATAGCACTAGCACTACGTACCCACTTATGCAACCACACGTGGTTGTTTTAAATTGACTGTAATATCTATTCTTATTTTTAGGGCCATATAGTTTTTGAGGAAATACTCTTGGAGATATGCAAAGTTGCCAGTAATTTCAGTAAAGTAGCCGTACTTAAGCGGTACGTATCGATGAAAAAAGTACTCAATTTTTTCCCTGCTTATTTACTTTTTTCCCGGCAAAAAGCAGTTCATATAAGAGGCATTTTTTACTTGCCAAAGGGGGTAAAATGTCATATTTTTTTCCCGTGGCAGAAACAAAAAATATGATAAGTGTAACGTTTTATTTTTGTGTCTTATACTTATTTATTTACATTTGTATCTAAATTTGTATCCTACTAAAAACCAAAGTATCAGGATCATACGTATAAATCGGATCTTTGATAGGATCTACATTTCGGTACTGCAACTGCGCTACATATTCCATTTTCTGTTCATTATTCTTGGTATTATAAGTCACTTTCTGCAGTAATCCAGTAGGGTGATAGATATAATAAACACCTTCTTCATCAGCCTCAGATTCTTCTTCCAATTTTTCATTTTTATCATCGATTTTGCCTTCTCTAAACTGCTCCGAATAATCGTAAGTGGTCGTTGGTAGCTCAGTGGTGCTCTCTACAGTTGTAGTTTCATCTGGTGGAAGATATTCTTTAGGAGGAGCTCCATATGTATCTTGAGGTAACTGCTGATGTCTGGTAGGAAGAGTGAATTGAGCTCCAGATGGTCTCCATCCAGATGGATTGTAAGGCGCTGCTTCTTCTCTTTGGAATTCTTTGGAGAATCTTGAATTCTGTCGTTGTGGAGCTGATGACGCTACCGTAACAATAAATAATAAAACTAACACCTTCATGATACTCTCTAGTAGGTACTGGCTATAAACACTACTTTTTAGATATGTGATGATTTGCTTGAAGATTCGCTTTTTATTTATACTTCTCAGAAGGTGTAAATCGATAACGACATTGGGCTTCTGTGATTGTGAAGATTTAGTACGAGTACAAGCATGAGCTGAATTTTAATTATTTTAGGCAACCCGAGTTGAATTGGTAATTACCACTTTCGTTAGACGCATTTATAACAACAATATTACCTATGTGTTAATGAAGGTTATATTTTCGTTCTGCGCTAAATTTATTATTCTAGTATAGATTTTGCGTCTAGATATTTAATAATGTAATATGTATATCATGTGCGTTTGACACGATACAGACATAGGTACAGACTACATAAAGTAAATAATTAAAAATCCGTAAAGCGATGGGATCATAAATAAATAAAACGACTTATGGCCATTTTGCTACGTTTCTTGCTTCTAAGGTAGTGAGACCGAGACCTGTGAACTAGATCTGTCATTATCAGTGTTCTCTTTGATCCTAACACCTCACGTCATTATGTCTAAAACGAAAGGCGTATAGGTACTTTGAGCATTTACATCAACGTTGATTTTTTTCTTAGATAAATTTTAAAACATTCAACTCTGTTTTACAATTATTGTATTTTTTTAAGTCAAGATATTTTAATGTTGATATTTTTTTGTTACCTCAAAATGTACAAGTGCGCACATCATATGATTGCAATTTTCTTTTCTCTCCTGAACGATGTAAAATTCTAATATAGCCTTCATAAGAAATAAAATTTGAGTATATATCGCCATGCAGAATCTAGATTACCTTGATTTTTTGACATAGTCAGTACATGTCAACAATGTGCAATGGGCTGAATTCAAAATTTTGGGAACTATTGCTGATTATTAACGAGATGAAAAATGAAAAAAATGTAAAATTTTTGTTTCTTTTAATTATCTAGTGAATAATAAAAAAAAATCTGACAGATGCATGGGAGTGTATTATAAAAAGGGCAACTTTTACCCCCATTTAACCGAGTCTGTAGCTCTAACCGTTCCTGATATCCCAATACAATTGGCACCATGAAGTTAACAGTCATGTAAATGTTGATTACATTTTAGGTGTGTTGAGTTATTTTCGAGAAAAATAGGAAAAAGTTTTCATTTGGTGTCATTATTTTCGTAATTGCATTGGCTTTAACAATAAGAATTACAACAAACAAAAACGTCAACAATTAAAAAAATATCCAATCTCAAAGTTATAAAATATAAACGGTTACAGCCAAGGCTATTACAAAAATGACATCATAAATTGAAAATTTCTCCCAGATTTTCTGGAAAATGGCTCAACAGACTTAAAATGTAACTACAGCAACAGAAGCAGCTTTTCAATCTTAAAAAATTATTTATTTACCATTTATCTCTTAAATAAGTAGGGGGGACCATATTTGAAAATCTATCCGTGACTATCCATCATCAGAGGTAAATACAATGTGTCCCAGATTCGCGTCTCTATACAGGGATCTCAGCTCCTATTACATGCACTTACAGCAAATGTTAAATGGGGAAAGTTTTAGGGGAAGCTTTGTGCATTCGATAACCGGTCTCAGATTTACGATCGGTCAAATGGTTTTGGAAATATCGGCCAAAAACCGAAAATGGCGGATTTTGTTTTTCGCAAGTAAGTCCGAAACGGTTTAATTTGACAACTGTCAAAATGTGACATTATCCGGACACTTTTTTAAGACGCATAAGATAGCGTGTATGACGGGTGTCAATCGTCTTTTGTTATTCCGCAAACCGCCTCAACTTTCGTTTTTCTTATGACCGCCATGTTGGATTTTTCCCTTTTTGAACTCAATTTATTTTTCTGATTACTACACTACGAATTATAATTTTTTAATCCAATACGGCGTCCATAAGATGAAAAGGTAAGGACTAACGATTTTTCGCCGTCTTAAAATGCTAGAGACTCGAAAATTGTTTTTGTATGCCTTTGAAAAGTGTCCTAACAATTAAGATGGCGAAAAATCGATAGCTATCTTTTCTTCTTATTAACGCCATATTGGATTTTAAAAAAATATTATAACTCGTAGTGTTATACATCTTAGTAATAGAAAAATAAATTGCGTTCAAAAAGGGAAAAATCCAACATGGCGGTCATAAGAAAAAAGAAAGTTGAGGCGGGTTGCGGAATACCAAAAGACGATTGACACCTGTCATACACGCTATCTTATGCGTCTTAAAAAAGTGTCCGGATAATGTCACATTTTGACAGCTGTCAAATTAACCGTTTCGGACTTACTTGCGAAAAACAAAATCCGCCATTTTCGGTTTTTGGCCGATATTTCCAAAACCATTTGACCGATCGTAAATCTGAAACCGGTTATCGAATGCACAAAGTTTCCCCTAAAACTTTCCCCATTTAACATTTGCTGTAAGTGTAATAGGAGCCGAGATCCCTGTATAGAGACGCGAATCTGGGACACATTGTATGTGGGTTCGGTGAACAATTTACCTAGGCAACCCATTTGTTATAGCGGAAAAATTTACGTTATAGTACCTAGGTTGGAAGCAGCTTTGGGGAAAAATTGACGCCATTTTTTTATAGATCTAGTTTCCCCCCTCCTCAAAATTGTTTAAGATCATCCTACAGAACAGGTTTCAACATAATGTACAAACTTTATCATGACTTGTAACTCTCGATATTTTTTATATGGAATTTTATATTGATGGGATTTATATGGATTTTTATAAACCTACTACCATTATACGTTCTAATTTTATTAATAATTAAATGTTGGTAAGCCAATCGATGAAGTCCCCGTAGTATAGTTTCATCGCATCAGGCCGTACTTCTACAATCAGGTCGAACACACTTCCTAGATTTTTGCTAAACGCTTATTCAGCAAAAAATAAAATAAGAGTAGCATGATATTCTGAATGTGGAAATTTCCACGTGTAAGGGTAAGAGGTCGGAACCCACCTGGCCTGACTCTCTCATACACAGACTAAAAGATTCTCGTCCGACGTTCTCTGTTTATTTATTTAGTTATTTTAATTACGCTGTGTATACACAGGCAGAAGCCCTTTACTATACAGGGACAATAACAAAAAATTTATACCTATACACACAAGCATCTAATTAAATTAACTAAACAAATTAACGGTTTTAGTACTATAATAAGTAATCTACAATGAAAAAAGAGAATATAAATTAATGTTTAACGTTACTCTCAGGTCCCTACGGCTGCAAGAAAAAAACTTCCCAAATACATGTCCCATTCCCTCACCTTATATACATATCTTACACCGTGGTTTAAGTTAATTAGGTAATTAGACAGGTAATTTCAAAACATTTAAAATTCATTAAAAATGTATAACATGCCCTAATTATTGGTAACCTTTCAACAACCACTTTAAAATCCCTAGAAGAATTGCACAGTCACATAATGAGGACTTTTTTCATACAAAGATGTATCTCAACCTGAAGAATGTAGTCATTTATGCCCAGTTGCATGAACGTAATTATTAAAAATCTGTCAGAAAATCACACATTTTGATTGCCTATTTCTTACGGTATTATCAGAGATTTGGTCAGTTTTATCCCGGAAACTCGAGGCTGGCTCGTTATTCGATCATAAAGCGAAACTAGAATTATTGCTGTGCTAGAAATCCCATTCTCTCTGGCTCTTCCAAACATATTTTTGGCTATTTCTTTCAATCTTCTGCACTAATGTAGGATGAAAAGACTTATTTTTCCATTTTTTAGGAGTATCATAATTATAAGAAATATTATGCTCATCACTTCAGCTATTTCTAACGCAATTTTTGCGATATAACTTACGATATCTAAATGTGAAAATATCAACAAAGAAAGAAACAATATTTGATTTTCAAGCGATCCAGAAATGTGATAAATTCCATATATCACTGAACTTGTTGACAAAACTTATCAAACACACGTTACCCCAACTCGGAGTACTCAAATCACTTCGTGCTGCTGATGTGTTTCTCTAAGCTGAGATAAGAGGCAGTGCTTATGATGCGCATCAATTTCAGCTCGAAACTGGAGCATTCCTGTCGAGTGTTAGGGAATTATGCCTAATTATTAAACGTAGGTATATTCCGTTAATCAGCAAGACGATGAATCGTAGGAAATGTGTTTGGGAAACCGCAGTGGTGGCTCAAGGTCCAAATTCCGATTAATTTTGTAGTAATGTTCCCAGTTAGAATTCTAACGGTCTCAATTGCACAGTCTTCTCATATTTGGAGTCTATAACGCCGAGAGCAGGGTCGAGACTTCCGACGTCCATTAAATAGATAATCCGGGGAATGATTTGTGCTTCCGCACTTCCGCTATTTACGCAGTAGTTGCCCTCCTTCAAATAATTATTGATGATATTTGTACCTATACTATTATACCACGGATACGCTGCCTATATCTTCAAAATTTTAGATTTACCTATCTTTTAAACATTTCCACAATAAATATAAAAATAAAAAATCGAGCAAGCCATCCAATTACCTAATGGAAGAATGTCAAATAAAAGCACTAAAAGTTGTTTTAGATTATCTAAATAATTCACAACGTTTGTCAGTTGAGGGTAAATTATGGTCAAATTTAGTTTTTGACTTTTTGGCGTGGGAAAGTGTCGAGTTTGCCTCAAGCTTAGAGGTCTCATACGAACAGATGTATCAATAAGAGCTATGAGAGACATTTTGAAGCATAATTAAGAATTTCGATGCAACAAGTGTTGAAAACCTTAAGACGAGATGAAAATTTATCAGGTCATGTAATAAAAAATAATGAAGAAGACAATGCCGTCTTGCTACTGCCAAGACACGCTGTACACAACATTCTCAAACAATTAACGTTTTGGCAGGAATTTTAAATCAGTAGATACTTTTTTAACTCAAGTAGGAACCTATTATACAGGGTGTACCAGCTCGATTTAGACAACGGTAAGGGCCGTGTAGGTCTCGTCAAGACGAAACGTTTTTTAATTTGAAGTTTTTGGATTTAGACCTTCGTTGCGGAAATATGGCCGACTTCCGGTTTTTAGTTTTTTGGCTCCAGTTTTGGCATTTTTAGGTTCTCGCCCAAACTGAAACTAGTTTTGGAAACTCCTTAGCTTCAGTTACAACTTTCATATTGAAGTCAAGGTTCTATCTCTGTTGGATTCAAAATGGCGACATGCCCAAGACTTTAAAATTTTAAGTCTTTGAATCAATTCAAATTGAATCAAATTGAAAAATTAAGATTTTGAATCCAACAGAGATAGAACCTTGACTTCAATATGAAAGTTGTAACTGAAGCTAAGGAGTTTCCAAAACTAGTTTCAGTTTGGGCGAGAACCTAAAAATGCCGAAACTGGAGCCAAAAAACTAAAAACCGGAAGTCGGCCATATTCCCGCAACGAAGGTCCAAATCAAAAAACTTCAAATAAAAAACGTTTCGTCTTGACGAGACCTACACGGCCCTTACCGTTGTCTAAATCGAGCTGGTACACCCTGTATAACAGTATAGCTGGGTTATTTTAGGTCGAAGGGTACATATGAAGAAATGTCCTGACTGTCGTCATTGATGAGGAATTACAAGAGGTTGAAGTTTTAAAAGTTGACGAAATCAACTACTTGTCCCTGCATGTACTGAAAAGTATGAAAGAGCAACTGTTGGTATTGATTGTTGCCATGATGATGAATGGTTGGAATTTCTCTAACAAGACTTGTGGAGGGCTCCTTCATCAATAACTTCTATCAATATCATCGATTACTTAAAAAAATTATTTATTTGCACGTTTTATGGGGGCAACGAGTGATCTATATGCAGAAGATGGACGGTACCATATTTCATGCTATACAAATTTTATGGCTGCTAAAAATGTTAAAAGTATACAGAAAAAATTAAAGAGAACCTGTAAATTTTTTTCATTAAATACGAACGGATAAAGAAAATATGTAAAAAAATGTTTCGCACCCAAGTAAAAACACAAACAGTGTGAATAAACAGTCAAATGGAATAAATTCGATAATAAACAAATGAGGACGTGTATGAAAAAACCCTCGGACAAGTCGATTAGTATTTTTTGTTGCGCATTTATGTTTCAACAAAAACTTTTTATGCAGGGTTTTTCATGTAACAGTGATCAATAGCAACTAAGTATCTTATTCTAGAAATAACTGGAAATCTAATTAGTTGCCTACTATTTTTTTTTATGAAATAATTTCCTCTGCTCCTTATTAAATTCTTCATAACTAAAAAAAACCTTCTTGCGCATCAATCGCAGAAATAGTGTATTTTTATGCGATTCAATTATGAATATTTTCACCGCTTTTTAAATTATTGGCTTTTTGAAATTTTCCATAGTCATGTCATGTTAGCGTAGTGCTTTAATGTGAAAAATTTTCTGTGATAATTTCATTTCATTTCGTTTCAACACGTGCCTTAGAATGGATTTTTAAATTTAAAAATCAAAAAAATTGGCAAAATTTTACAATTTTGTCCCTTTTCCTATGCCCGCCACTGGCTAACTTTACTTGAAAAATACTATTTTTTACACTACCTTTAATAAATTCGGAAAAAACTGAAAGGAGAGTTTTTAAAACCGAAAGTTTGAAATTTTAGAGGAATAAACATCATTTAAAAATATTCGAATATATATCTCCGCCATTTTTATATTTGCTTCTTGAAATTTTTGAAGGTTAAATATGCTATTAGTATAGTTGTCTACTATCAAAATTTCCGTTCTATTCCTTCAAAAATAAGCTCATGAATGTTTATAGAAATGTAGACATTTTTACCCTTTTCCTACCCACGCCTCTGGCTTATTAATAGAAATGATGCAAATTGTACTGCATTAGCTCAAATTTCAAATAAGTTTATTCCAATCTTGTTAATTTTGTTTAAAAGTTTTTGATCTTGCCTATTTAGGGGTTCAAAATCTAGCCATTTTCCAAAAATTGAAAAGGCCGCCATTTTGGAATGTCTTTACCTATTTTACTCAAATACAGTACCAGACGACTACTTGAGGGTATCTTACTACCAAAAAAATTTCAGCGCTCTAGATTGAAAACTTCGACCAGAAACCGTGCCTCACGGACGGTTTTTTTTCTGAAATTCGGAGGGACATCCTGTAGAAGTAACACAACTCTAGGAAAATGTTTTTTACGAAAATCAAACGTCAGCCCTAAGGTTGATAAGAGTAAAAAATTTCGTTCATTAATCTTGAAAGATGAAGCTACAGGAGCGTTTTTAAAAATTTAGAGAAATTAATTTATAAAAAACATCATGTAAAAAAAAATCGAATATCTCCGCCATTTTTCTTATTTACTTTTTGAAATTCTCAAGGGTTTAAGTCTATTAGTATAGTTGTCTACTGTAAAAATTTCAGTTTAATTACTTCAAAAATGTGCTCATAAATTGTTGGAGAAATTTAGCCATTTTTACCCTTTTCCTACCCACGCCACTGGCTTATTAATAGAAAAAATGCAAATTTTATTGCATGAAATTAAATTTCAAGTCATTTACTTCCAATATTGTGAATTTGATATAAAACTCTTTTTTTATCTAGCTTATACAGGGGTTCAAAAAATAGTCCTTTTTCCAAAAATTAAAATGGCCGCCATTTTGAAACGGCTCGATCGATTTTGCTCAAGTGCAATACCAGACCACTCCTTGTGGATATCTTACTTCCACAAAAATTTCAGTCTCCTAGATTGAAAACTGCGACCTGAAATGAGGTGACAAAAACCGGATACCTGGAATTTTGAAGGGACACCCTGTAGAAGTGATGGGACTTTTGGAAAGTTTTTCAACGAAAATCCAACGTCATTCCCAAGCTTTACAAGGACCCAAAATTTCGTTCACTAATCTTAAAAGATAAAGCCACAGGAGCGTTTTTAAAATCGAAATTTCGCGATTTTGGAGAAATATATAAATATATAAATATATAAATATATATATAAATATATAAATATATATATATATATCGTCGGCAGGTCAATTTTGGAAAACTACTTTTTCGTGATCTGGGGGTCACGATCGGTGGACATTTGATGAGTTTGGGTGATTTTTGGAAAGTGATGTCGTCCTCAATAGTGTATTTTTTTGTTAAAAAATACACTAACACGCGTTTTCTATTTCGATAGCCGCTTCAGCAATATTCTCACATTCGTTAAATATTTTAAGTGAAAAGCCATTTAGCGAGAAACGAATACTCTGGAGCACAGGAATTCTGAAAACATGTTATATAGACATTTTTTCTCATATTCTCTTTCATCAGTTCTCAATCTTGGGGAAAAATCAAATACCAATAATAATAAAATATGCATAACATTCTTTATACCTCGTGAAATATTTGACCCATATAGTTTGTGACTCATATGCAGATTATGATTCTATTTAATTTGAAAATTCAAACACGTTCTGTCCTTTACGTGATCCTCGTTAAGCGCGACTGGTTAAAGATCGAATAATAGAACCATACATCGAAAATATCATTGATATAATAAATCCTTGCAGAAAATACAATTATGCAGATTTTAGCCCTGTTATCTCCTATATAAATCCAGGAGATTTCTTCCATAACCAAGCAGTCAGTCAGTCTTCAACGAAACGTGAAGTTACATTGTATTTAAAATGGCTCCCTTATTGATTCTTGCACTCACCGTCACCATCATATCAGTAGCGTGTGAAACTCCAGTGAACTCAAAATATCAATTTCAAGGCATTATCTATTTGCCGTCTGAATGGGGACACTCTTTCGAACAACTCCGAAGTGAAAACTATGAAAACGTTGAAGTTAAATTTGGTGAACTGACCCGTGAAAATACCACCCCAAGTAAAGAATATGGAACGCCGGTGGTAAAATCAAGTACCGATAACGATAACACGCAGGAGGATTTTATAACTGAGGAGCCATTGAGTGAAGAATTGAGTGAAGTTTATAATCGTTCCTCCAATAGTAATTCAACTAGTAAGAATAATAAAAGTGATAAATTAATGCAACAGAATGAAGAAGAAGATGCACAAAAAGAAGAAGGTGTTTACTATGTATACCATCCTACAGGACTTTTACAAAGGGTGATGTATTTAAATAAACAGGATAAAGCTAATATGGCTTATACAACACAGTTGCAGTATAAGAATGTTGAACCTATTCGAGGACCTATTTATTCTTATAGTTCAAATCCTCAACAACTTCAGTTGATTAAATTTTAATAAGTAGTTTATTTATTAGGTCTTTATTTATTTGAATGTATTTATTGACTATTTTTCGTTTTGAATGTATTTTCTTCTTATCAGAAATAAATTTAGATACAGAAATTTTTTTTTCTCTCTCCCCTCCTACCTATCAGGCGACCTGGGCCGATATAATAGTCCCTCGCTGGGGCGGAAGAATTCGAAATTCTCAAAAAATTGCCGAAGTTATAGTAGTTTCCTAAATTTATTAGGAATATTAACGAGATTCATAAAATTCATAAAATAAGTCATAAAATTCACATAATTCTGGGGGTTATGGATGGGATGAAGAAGAGGAACGGGAAAGTGTTTGGAAAATGTATAATATTGGCATAATGTAGATTGCTAAAGCAAAAAGTGTATCATGAAGCATTTTCATCACTAATTTTCACAGATTATTACAAAATAAGTGGAACGTTCTTCATTACACATCCTCAAAAAAATATATTGAACGTTTTCCAGTCTTAAAATGCTCATCTCTATCTGAAAGCATCCTGACAAATACCACAACTGATCAACATTAAATCTAGTCTCTCCCCGAGGTCGAAAAACAGTCCCAATAGGACTCAAGCCACATCACATAACTCACCCAGATGTCCAGATAGGCCGTTCGAAGCGAATATAATTTGAATCTCTGTCGGTATCCGATAGGGTGCAGAGAATTAGATGACCTACTGTGGCAATAATTAATAATAAGGGTATAATTGGGGCTTAAGATGACGTGTCTTTGTGGCAGTAACAAACGGAGGCTACCCTTCGGTCGACTCCGGTAACCGCTCAAATCTAATGTGAAGCCTTTTCCTCCCTTCTGGCTTACTCCTTGCTATTTGCAGGATAAAGCCTCAGCTACCACACCTACTTCACAAGGGCATTAATTATGACATTTTGGCGTTAAGATCCTGCTTGTGACGTACGAATGGAGAATGGGGATCTCTGTTTGTATACCTTGGTTTTGTTACTATACTGGGTGTTCATAATTTATATAAATATATTCCTACTCCTAGTTTCCAGAAGAATAATAAAATTGAGACAACGAAAGTCTAATTTATAATACCTACCGCCGCACACTATGTAAAGCAATCTTTTCAAGAGCCATGATTGGTTTAAATTTGTGCCGATTGTTTGAAGCTATCAGATCGTATTGAATCGATCCGCCGACAATTTAAATATCTGTGAATTACAGATCCAGGCATCCGACTCAAATAGCAAGGACGATAAAGGGATTGCTCATGAATATAACATGAAAGTGACTGTTTTATAGCTCGTACAATGTGTCTACGTAGTCTAAATAACTGGGAATTGTATGTCTAGACAGGCACAAGAGGAGAAAAAACTACTTTATATCGCTGTCGATTATCAAGCGCGAATATCGAGCCAGGGATATTGACTTTTGAAAGAAAAATAAAAAAACCCTTTCATATATGTTCGTGTGGAGAGGAAAAATGTTCATGTGCTCGTCCCTTAGTAAGGATATTGAAAACAGTAAATTTAAATGCATGAAGTTTTTACTGTTACCCATAAAGTTTAAATAAAATACAGGGTGTTTAATTTATTACCTTTAATAATGTTATTAATATTTATATAGTGATTTTGTGCATCACTTCAAGACGGCGAGCACCTAGAAGATACCATCCAGATCACGCCGTTGATATAAAGCATTCTTTAGTCTCTCATATCTGCAGAATTTTCTTTCATAATCTTTGTGCACAAGTCGAGATTATGGTAAACAATGTGACAAACTGATATTCCATGGTAGAAACAGAACAGGGCAGTTTGGGACTTCACGTCTGACGAATGTCAATCGAGCCTCGATCTAAATGATCGATTACCTTTACCAATAAGCGCCCTCTTCGTTTCCCTTTCTAAATCTTATTGAGTGAACATCAAAGCTCCAAAGTCCCGAAATGGTTATTTGATTCTTATTCTTATCCAACGGTAATATATATATATTTATTTATTTAGAAATATTTCATATTTGGTAGCTCAACTGTTTCATATATTTTTCTTAAACGTTGCGTGGATGGGTAAAATCGCGGTGCTCTTATTAACAAACTAGCCGTCTTCTTGGCACCTGCAACTGGGAAAAATGGTCGCAAGTCAATACGTCACAACTAGGATAGAGGGGAGTTCCATCGAAATCAGTATCTCAATAAAAATTTTATGTTTTCTTCAGTTGTGGCTCCTTTTATAGTCGGTGTTGCAATAATTGGTAACAGTCTGTCTTGCATTGGTGTTAAGTCGGTCTATATTTTTGATAATGGGCGTTATTTACGTTTTCAATAAAGAACTATTTTTTAAAAACATCCTAAATCTGAAAGATACGGTTTTTTTCTTTTTAATATTACCATTACATGTGAAGAAATAAAATTCCGCCGTATTTATATATAGAAACATGCAAAATATATTTACAATAATATGGTAATAAGTGTGGAGTTGAAGCTGAAAGTTATCTTAATATTTTGATCTATACTCTTGTAGCGTTAATGACTAGAAAAATACACGAAAAGAGGTGTTGAAAGTATTTCGCCAATAAGTAAAGCGCCTAGTGAAAAATTTGAACACTCAGTTACGCTATCAAGGGGACTTTTGTCATTAACCTTGAATGTCGTTACATAATAGATATTTCTGGCTTTAGGGTTCAATAAATTCTGAATGCGGACACTTAACCTTTATAAATTTCAGACTAAGGACTGGCTCCCGGGTCTTATCTGTATCTTTATGCAGGTTCGTTATAAATAAATAACCTTTCACTTATTTACACTTTCCCTTTCGCTTGAATGTGAAAAGGATAATGCAACGCAAAGTACCTTCGGCGGTACGTAATTCCGGTTAGATAGACGTCGGACGTTTACCGCAGGCGGGAAATTTATTATTCTATATCGACGATTTTCAAGTAAAAGGAAATGAGGGGAAATTATTAATACCGCCAAAGTGAGTTTCCTCGTGCGAAGCAGACAGATGTTGGGGGTTGCATCTATCTGGCCAATCGAAGCCTCCCGTCGAATATACTATCATTCTATAGATAATTCACCGGCTCGCCTGTAGACGTATAAAAGCGAATAATTTATTATCTCCGTGTTAGAATAAAAGGCTCGTTGTCAGTGGGCATTAATTTGCACCATTTGTTTATCCATTTACTACCTCGATTCTACTATACATTTCAGTTCTACTCTGTTTATTATTTAACATAAAAAAGGATAAGGTTTGATTTATTTTACTTCCTGTTAAACTTTGTTAATAACCTGTTCAATTATTTAATTGACGTGAACGTTTCCACACTGATTTCTCTTAAAACCCCGTCTCTACACTTTGAAGGTCGCTGTCATCTCTCTGTCATCTCTCTCAAGAGCTCATAAGAGGGTTTCGCTGCTTGGTGTAATTAAAGCCTCATCAACCGCAACTAATTTCTTAATATTAAATATCTCTTAATCCATCTATGAAATTTTTAGCATCCTTGTAACACCCGCTGTTTCAGACTAGGTCAGGTATTTACACAGGATGATTTATAAAGGTCGTCTAACAAAAATAACTTACATCAATCAACCTGACACAAGTCAAAAAGTAGACCAAAAAAGTTGGTTTCCGTCCATCAAATCATTTAGTTCTAGAAGTTTCGTGTATGTAGGGGAGTCCCCTGAAAGAAGTGTAATAAAGTTCCATCGGTTTCAAGAGAACGAGGGTTGGGGAGAAAACGCTTAGAGATACAAAAAAGTTTATTTACCAAACTTTTCTTGTGACTGTTGTTCAGATATGATCTGAAAACTGAAAAAGGAACCTTTAAAATTTCCTCTAAAAGGAATTTCCAACATGGAATCACCCCCTAGTTTCTTTCGCACTTAGGCTTTTTTACACTCATATTATGTATGCCATATATGTCATATATTATGTCATACATTAAGCATATGCCATAATATGTCCGACAGCGAATGTTTTGTGGATACAAAAGCAAACTTTTAAGGGTAATAGATATTTTTCCTTCATTTTGGTTCATTACTTATCTAAAAATCATAAAATAAAGCTAATCAAAATATTTTTTTTGTTCAGTTGTGTAATGGACGTCAACTGAATGTCATTAGGTCAAAAACAGACGGACGATAGACGTCGTGGAGAGCAGTCCTTTGGACATCCATTATTGCGAGTACTTCGTGATGTTTGAGAGGCAATTTGTGATTACAAAAGCAAATCTCTCGAAGGCGGCTGATAGGTTTGAGAAAATATGACATCCGATCCATAAGATTTTTTAAATTATTTTTTAAATTTTTTAATAAATCTCAATTCCTACTTTGATGATTAGAAGTGATTAAATTCAATCTACTTCTTCACTAAATTTTCTGATATCATCTCCTGAGATGTGAGTTCAATTCCAAATTCACTGCGAGGAGATTTTACTTTGAAATATTTAGGAAAAAAAAAAATTCTCAGTTCTCTCCTTTATAACAAAATAATTGGAAATTTATTTCTCAAGAAGTGTTTTCTTTTTGTTAATTAATAAATAAAAAGTAATTGTGAAGTTCTAAAAAATGGTTTGCGAAATAAAACTTTATAGCACATTTTCACTTATGTAGACTCTTCAATTTAAACAACCAATTTGTAGCCTCATTTCCATAAAGAAAATATAAAAAAAACTGGCTGGGCCGAACGAACGCACTCTAGTCCCATAAATATATTTCTTCTTCATCATCCGTACTCCACATCGGAATTTTAATATCAAAAAGTCAGAGTTAGAAGGGTAGGATATATTGTAATCTGCAAGTAAAATGTTTTGCTCGTTTGGGGGTAGGTACCTCTACTAGAGTGAACGTGCTAATGATTTATTAACACGAAACGCACTTTCCCTAATTTCTATTTTGTTGCAAGAACCTTAATTAAACTGCCTTGGTAAAAGCGGCCCGGACCGATATGTTCCCTGCAAGAAAATTCATCAGCTGAAAGCTTCGTTTCTCTCAATTACCTAAAAGTAAGAATGCTGTGTACTTAATATAATTTTCTTTACAGCCAGCTTCAATAGAAAACTAGAAGCTTAATAATTGATACCTGTCTCATTCTTCTTACATGTTTCTACTACTTGTACCAGACTATTATTATCCAGGAAGAATGGGTAATACCTCTATTGTCGGAAAACTAAACTTATAAAATAGATTGCTGACCAGAACTGAAAAAGAAATAATCTTTCACGTTCAAGATTAAATTTAATATCGTATCTGTGGTTAACAGAAATAAATATTTTTTTATTTAAGTAAGTACTTCACTTTTTCAGGAAAACTGCCCCCAAACCGAAGCACTTTTCGAAATAGTTTTTAAATAGGGTCTTTCAATAAGGTTGGTAAGCGGCCATATTAGCCCTAGAACCACAAAAACTAAGTTGGACTTAATAAGTGACCACGAGAAAATCAATGAAAATGTTTTCAAGATGGCCGCACTTCCGTAAATGCCAGAAGTTGACACCTACTTCGTTATTTTAACAGAAACATCCTCTCAGTGTCGTTTATCCGACCATAATAGAGTTCAATCAAGTTTGACATTTCTCTATGTTACCTGAGCTTGTATAGCACGCTTATTGTGTGTGCATGCCGCTTAAGAGTTGCGAGTCTTATTAATCGTACAATCATTTATGACGTCATATAATATTACAAAAAATCGAGACCTTCAACTTTTAAAATATTTTATAAAACACATTTTTAGTTACCATTTTTATTTTTATTGTTTTTTATGATGCTCAGCTTTTTTTATAAAATCAATGAACCAAAGTCTTTGCCAGGTTATAAAAACCTTAGCGAAGGAATGCCATAATGAAATATCTTGTCCAATTCTCAACACCATTGAAAGGTTTTAAGGTGAAGTTGTTCATAGCAGACCCTCCAAGAGTCCGATGACCTGTGACGTATACTCATGAACATTTATGATAATACTAAAGAGGGTTGATTGAACTTTCCCTAACATATTATACAAGGCGATTCAGTAGGAAGTACCATAAATTGAAGGTCTTGTAAACAAGCTTAAATAATAGAAAAATCCAATCGAGTTATTTTTCCGAAAATGTTTTCCAATTAGATACAGGATTTTTAAGCAGTGTCGATCTGCAGCAGATTTTTTTTTGTGTCTTTCTAGAGAGTGTAATGATTCTGAATTTTTTATACAGGTTTTCTATTTAATAACCAGTATTTGGAAAAATTCTGAGTATAACCGAAGCACCCGCAGTTGCGTAGAATACGTGGTCATATAACACCTTTTGCATCATAAGAAAATCTGAACTGACAATAAAATAAATAGTTCTGCTTTTTATTCCATATAATATACAGGGTTATAGTTAAGTACGGGGCCAAACTCCAAGGGGTGCTTCCTTGAGTGATTTTAAGAAGAAAAGTTCAAATAAACATGGGTCCTAAAATGCATATTTTTCAAGATACAGGCTGTCAAACTTTTATTTTTTTTTCTCGAAAACAAAGCAAGATATGAAAAAACTCAAGAGATAAAATAGTTGTATTTCTAGTTGCTTAATTCGAAAAAAATACAAAATTTAAAAAAAAGTCAGTGGCGCCCAATTTTTTAATCAAAAATATTAGTTAGACTGTCTTCCGGGACGCCACTGGAATTAATAATTTTAATCAAATTGGGGCTAAATTACCCTCTTGTTATTACAAACAGAACTGCCAAATTTCAACAAAATTGATTGAAAGAGTAAGTTTGACACCCTGTATCTTGAAAAATATGCATTTTCGGACCCATGTTTATTTGAACTTTTCTTCTTAAAATCCCTCAAGGAAGCACCCCTTGGAGTTTGGCCCCGTACTTAACTAACGCCCTATATATGTTATAGGAAATGTGTATAATGCAGGGATTCTATACAATACCTAGGCAATGTATACAATTCCGGGATCGTTCAGGCAATGCATGAAATAATTTTAATTTCTTGAACTATTTATTTCATACTTTACCTAGGTAATGTATACAATGCCTAGCCATTGTATAGAATGCCCGTTGAACCATTGGCAATCTATGAAATAGAGTTTTTAAACAATTAAGTATAGATATACATATTTGACAAATTGGTCAGGTCAGGTCAGGTCATTTACTTTGACTATCCCTTTAGATAATGATATTGTTACGAATAAATAAAAGGGTGCATTCTGTATTAGAAAGTGGGCGGGACAGAGCAACGGTAGCCATGAGTTATCGACAGGCGACGGCCCCCGGCGTTCTGTGTTGACCGGGGCGCGTGGTGGGGGGTCAAGTCGGACTTCCCACCAGTAAGCGACCAACAACAGCTCACGTCCTGTACACTTCTGGAACCCTGATACCCCGACGGAATGATCTCGCTGAAAACCACGGGAAATGAATGGAAAATTCTGGTCATTTCCTGTGGAGAAGTTCCAGAAATGGATGTTTGAGTGTCTGGGAGCCGAAGATCTAGGAAGGGAATATTCTCGAGATCTTTCTCTTGAATTTGTTCGGGAACTCGAAGCGAGCCGTCAGCTAACCCTCCAGAAACTACTTCCAGAAGTAGGGATGTCCTATAAATAGCCAGCAAGCAGGCGAACTCGGTCAGTTTTAGTCTAGCAGTGTGCGAGGAACAAGTGAAGGAACTAAGCGACTAGTGGCGATATAGACAGTGCGGTAGTTCCTAAGTGACTAGTGAAAAGTAGTAAAGTGTTAAAGACCAAGTAAAGTTGTTGTGTATATGAAGTAGTTGTAACATGATATTTGTAACATTGTAATCTGAAATTCTTGTGGACATTAAATAAATAAATTAAACAGTAAATTTGTGTTTCCCAATTATCGACATTCGAATTCGATTATCAACATTCAACATAAGTTGCCGCTCAGCTTGTTGATGTTAAATAGTTTCACTCGTCCTACGGGCTCATGTATTTCATTCCCACTATGTATGAACATATGCCTACCTAGTATAATACATGAAAAGGTAATTTCAGCTTCCCATAAATAAGGTAGGTACGAGGTAAAGTACCTACCTAATTCATTAAAAGGTTTCCTCCATCAACGGACTTCGTTAATATTAAGTTACCCTATTTAATAAAGTATCACGATACCAGAGATTAAAGGGCGTGAGCTTTTCTACGGCTAGATTTTAATTTACTGAGCCTTTTACGAGTGCATAGAACACCCTTTCAGTGTATCAAATTTCGCATTAGACAGAAAGCTATACCGTTATCGACGTTATAAAAGCTTAATTTATTGATACAAGATTTCAGGTAGATAGGAGGTTTCATTTCACGACCAATCTGAAGCTTGTCTGAACATTTCAGTCATGCTGAAAATGGCATTTTTCTCCGCCATCGAAGAGCTACCTTTGTAATTGCCTAATGTTTCCAAAGGACATTTCAGCTATTGACATATGATTTTTGAAGAGAAAAATTTTATTTTTATCTCTTCAAACAATAAATTCATAATGAATTTATTAATTAATTAATTAATTTAAAGTCACTTAAACTACACTATAACTTAATTTAAAACAGTATAGACAATAGAGCTAAAGCTCCTCACCTCCATATTAAATTTCGACCAATAATATCATAAATATGGCGGTAAATTATGACAAATTAAATTGAAGTTTTTATTTTACTTGACGTATCCTGTAGGCATCCACACATGTATACGTTTACCTTCATCTCTATTGATTGGGATGCAAGATGGCGTCTGTCTAATACACTCTATCGTCTCCTCTCTATAAATCCAGTGACCGCAACTTCAACTAAATAAATATAATATAGAACCCGTCGACTAAGCAAATTGTTCATTTGATAAATAATTATAGTAAGTAACAATCTTTTATCGGTGGACAGAAAATATAATCATGTTTAGGGGAGAGCAAGACGAATTCAACCGTATAAGGTTGCCTTACCCCACCCTGCCGCATACCCCGACAGCCAGGCGTAATGGGGTCGTTTCGTCGTTTTTCATCAATAACCACCGTCATCAGGTGGACGCATAAACGACAAATCAAATTAAAGGTCTCGATCTCCTCTATGCATTGCACCAGGTTGCCTGCATAAAATCTCCCGAAAACATAGGTTACCTGGGAAATAGTTGCTAAAAATGCATAAAATGCTCCGAAATGAGTTTTTAGTGCTACTTCATGTTACTTTGGTTACTTTAAACCTTGCAGTTATCAATAAACATAATAAATAAATTAACATACTTAGTAAAAGGTCAACCACTTTCATAAAGGACTCAAAGGACCCCGTAGAATCCTTACGGAAGTTGGCTCCCTGTCAAATTTGTCATAACTTTGAGAATCTGTAGTATTCGATGAGTAGATCAGAAAAGTATCCATGGGCATATAACCCCCAAGAAACTCCTGTTCTGGAGATATTCACCTCTGAAGATGAATTTTTTCTGGATGAATGAAAAGAAAAGATTGAACTAAAAATTCTGCTGAAGGGAGCATGCAAGAACGTTGCAATCCATTATAAAATTTTGTAAATTCGAATAGTAAACTTCATTTAAAAGTTTACATAACCATGTAAAGTAAAAAAAAACAGCAGACACTCTAATCAAAACGAATACTTTTTATCAATAAAGCAAAATAAATGAACTAAGCGTAAAATTCCTCTCAGTTGCAATTTATGGAGTGCTTATCGCTGGAACAGTATATGGAGGCTTATATCTCCTAACTATGGGGCATTAATCTTTATTCCACTCAGTTTATGTGTTATTTAACAGACAATAGCCGCCTGCTTTTCAGGCATTTCAGCGTTTCAGTACAGATCATTCTATAGTCTATACAATCCGGCTCTGAAATCCGGCACCAATTCGACAAATAATATGCAACAGTGAGTGGAGGACTGAAGAGACTCTGGCTGTCAGAACTTTGATATATTTCGACGTAAAAGGATGCATATTTACATAAATATATCCGATAGTGTCAACAACATAAACGCTGGGGGGTGGTTTTTCTATACTTCCCCTGTTTCATCGTTACATATTAATTCAGGAATATTTAAATTAAAAACGTGCCATAAAAAGAACGACCGAAATAATGCTTGTGGAAGGATGGAGATAATGGACAAATTAATTTATGAATTATGGATTTTTTACTGTTTGTGAATATGAATATTCAACAAATCAATAACTTATTTTTGGTCAAATTACTCTGATAACGAAAAATTTACTTTTTTTTTTCTAAAATAATTATTATAGCTTAGGATTTTTCCTAGAGCTCCATGCATCCGCTTCCAAATTTAATCATAATAACTGATATCTTTTTGAAAGCTAATAATTACCTAATGATTAACCAACGGAATAGTATGTTGTAACCACTTTCATCCGCTTCGGTTAATGACCAATAATTATTAATTCTCGTGAATTGAACCAATAAGTTCTAATTAGTATCAATAGTCATAAGCAGTCATAAACAGTCATAAGCAGTCATAAGACTGCTGATCAGAGCCAGAATTTTCGTCTATTATCAGGTTCTCGAATCAGCACAACAATCAGGGAAAAATGTCTCAATCATAAAATTATTAAATTCCCAAAGAGAGAATAAATCTCTTTTTCTCTACTTTCCTGAAGAATGATGTAAAGCTTCACCTTTTCTCGCGATGTAAATTTTATCACCGGCAGGCTTTTTAAGACGCCTGAATAAATTAAACGATGAGGAAATGCAACGAAACGATAGTGAGACAGAAGCCGCTTATTCCACTTATTCAATTTTAAATTGCCTTCATTATCAATTAACGAGCGGCGTAACCACCGGGAAAGACATTTTCTCAGGTAAATGATTTAGTTTCTTGCAAGGGAAAGTTACGGGCGAAGTTTAGAGTATTTGTGATGCAAATTAATAATGTACGTCTTCTACTGGGAGCGGCTTTCGCTTAGGATTAGATATTACCGGATTAATTTTCCTCTAAATTGAAACAGATATTCAAGAGAGCTTATTAATTAATCCTGTATCGTCCGAAATACTTTTTTAACTCTTATAAACGGAGTATTCAATTTCTTTTTAAAAGAGTTCAAGTTACAATCGATAAGCATTAGACTCGAGGACAACTTATTTTTAATGTGGTATAATGGTATACCACGTCCCAATTCAACTAAGACGTCTTATGCTATGAATAGTTGGTATGCCATCAACGTCGTCTCTTCTGCAAGATAATTATTGAATTTCTCCGATAAGCGCATCACGCTGGCCGGTAATAATAATGCATCCTAAATCTCTCTGATCTCGCTTATCCTCTTAAAAATTCTATCATAACTCGACGAATTCAGAGGAATAGAGAATTAAAATGATTTTCCTCTAGAGACGTGTCTATTTCGAAATTCTACATAAAAATCGTTTTAAAAATAACTTTAATTTCCGAGGTGACTAAGTTATCTGCATAATATATACAAATAAGCATTGATGATCTCAAAAAAAAAGTGGATGGACCCGTTGGGCATTCATAGTCTGAATCCTATGAGTAACTTGTTGCAACAAATACCACGACCAACGCAAATTGAGCCTCCACCAAACCAAAGGTACAAATTGGAACTTTAAAATTTTCCAAAATTTCAGTTCCACTTTAGTTTATTATTGTTGTCCTTTTGAATGTAAAAACTTTAATTTTTTCATTTTGAATGGATATAATGACTGATTATACGAAAGAAGGTAGAAATTACAGAAAAATAAAAGACTACCTCCAGACTCTCCGAACATTCCCTGGAAATTAATTGCAATTTATGCATAGCAACGATAAGTCTGATGTTAAATAACTTACATCGAATATACAGCATTATGACCTATAAATAAATCATTTAACTATAAATTGCTTCTCGATGAGAGTTATTTGAGACTCGAGAACATCAATCGCTATCTAATAACCTAATAATAATACCTATAGAAATTATGAACAATTAATGCTGCCTTTGTAGGTAGGTACCAAAATTTAATTAAAATTAAATTATTACACAAATTTGTCCCAGGAAATAGAATTGAGGAAGTTATCTCTCTTTGGAATAATAATTAGAGCTAGACCTAATTTGAGTTTTATTAACGAATCTTGTTATTATCAGCGTGATTTTATAAAAACAGAAAACTCAGAACAGATTGTGTCCTTTTTAAATGTGACAAAGGAGGCTCAATTAATTTCTTTACGTTAGATTTTTTTATTTCAAATATTTTTGAGGATTCCAGAATCTTTTCGAAAAACTTTATTTTTCTTACTGCACTTAAAAAAAAATCTGCATTGATGGCTAAACTATGGATTAGTTAAAACTGTTTTTAACTCATTCATTTTCAGAGTATTTATATGGGCAATAATAATCAATATCAAAAAAAGAATAGAACCTTTTGTTCAAATAAAATCATTTTAATCATCATGAAAGAAATCTGGAACCAAATAGATCCGCGTATTCCTGTTTATTTTTTTCTCCTCATGCAGAGTGTGAGCCAGAAATCTAAATTTTTAAGTTGTTTTTCAGAATGTTACGACTGAAATTATTCCAAAGTTCATTTCAGGTTCTTGATAAGTATAAGATGGTGCAACGGTTCTCTAATTTCGACCTCAGTTTTATGTTTTATGATATAATATTCATAATAAACGTACTAATTTATTATTAACTATATTTTTTTATACTAACTGTATGAAACTTACTACATAAAAGGTGAATAATATAACTATCAAGCCGGTGTATTTGGAAAACTAGTCACAAAATCGAATTATCCAGTCAGTCACAACGACTTAACAATCTTAACATTAACAAATGAAATAACCAATCGTTTCTAGAAATGTTTTTTTTTCCAATACCGTCATCAAAACTTCACTTTTACGTAATAATTAAGTGTCAAAACGTTGGAATTCGTCTACTAGTGTACAATAGTATATTACATAACAAAAGTCGAAAGCTGATATTTTGCGCAAGTGAGAAATTGTCGTCCAACTCGAGATAGTGTACTATACTTTATCTACTCCCGATAGCATATAGAAACAAATGATTTTATGACGCACCTATACTTATCTACTTACCATTAGTACTTAAATTAAATTGAAAAACTGAAATGTTTTCCATTTCAGTTTCAGTCTCAATCACACTCATTTAATATTTGATAATAATGCCTGCCATACCAAGTAACCAAAAATATTAAATACACAGATTACAATTACTTGTCAGTCTGCGAATATAAAGACATCAGGAAGTCCACCTACCGTCCAAACGTCAGCTAAGATTGCAAGAAGGTGTTTGTTTACTCAAATCAATAGGTAATATGACGCACTGAACCTTAGCCAATATTTATTATACAGGGTTACTGGTAACTGGATACATTCCTTTGGTGATCTGATAAAACAAGAGGTAAGGAGTAAATTAACCCCAACATGCACTATACAAAACTCAATAGATTTTGAGATATTTCGATTTTCAACTTTTCTTAACAAAATGGTTTCAAATGTCTTGAAATGTAATTTTCAAAAAATCTACTTTAACTTTTTGATTTTTTTTTTTGCTGGAATACTTGTCCAATACTATGCTTCCTTCTGGGATAAAAAATATCCTGAGGTATTTCGATCGTGTGAAAATTTCAAAGAAAAACTTTCACAAACTATTTTTTTTAAATAAGATTTAAAAGTTTTTACAAGTTATTTTCGCAAAATT
Organism: Malachius bipustulatus; assembly: GCA_910589415.1. Lineage (NCBI taxonomy): Eukaryota > Metazoa > Arthropoda > Insecta > Coleoptera > Melyridae > Malachius > Malachius bipustulatus. Next base: position 50,819,084 of record OU342633.1, read on the forward strand.
GTCAAGGCAACTTGCGTACAAATTGTTTTAAAAACTTCCCTAGTGTAGTAGCTATCTAACAAGGTACGAATCTTGTACAAGAATAACAGAATCTCCCCGCTATGTACCGTTACCGAGCAACAAATCCTTAAGTCGGGACGTTTTAAAAAAAATACGGCCCTGAACGGGGGTCTTAAAATTCTCGGATCCGGCCCATTTTCAATAGGTCGTATTTGGGGGTGACGAGCTTCGTCCCTACCAAGTTTCGTCCCGATCGGTAAAACTTTCAGACACTTAGAGTGGCTATTACTAGGCTATTCCCGAAAAATCCCGAAATTCCCGAAAAAATTACACTTCCCGGGAACGGATCCCGCTCATTTTCAATAGGCATCGTGCCACGGTGCGCCTCTTCAATCGAGCCAAATTTCAACTTTCCCACATGAAAACTGGCGGCTCTAGAGTGTTTCCTAGCAAAGTCACAGAAGTTTCGTAAGTATACGTATTCTTGTGCCCGAAAAATGTCTGTCTGTCGGTCTGTCTGTCTGTGACTTTGCTAGGAAACACTCTAGAGTCGCCAGTTTTCATGTGGGAAAGTTGAAATTTGGCTCGATTGAAGAGGCGCACCGTGGCACGATGCCCATTGAAAATGAGCGGGATCCGTTCCCGGGAAGTGTCATTTTTTTCGGGAATTTCGGGATTTTTCGGGAATAGCCTAGGAAACACTCTTAGTGTCTGAAAGTTTTACCGATCGGGACGAAACTTGGTAGGGACGAAGCTCGGGACCCCCAAATACGACCTGTTGAAGATGGGCCGGATCCGAGAATTTTAAGACCCCCGTTCAGGGCCGTATTTTTTTTAAAACGTCCCGACTTAAGGATTTGTTCCTCGGTAACGGTACATAGCGGGGAGATTCTGTTATTCTTGTACAAGATTCGTACCTTGTTAGATAGCTACTACACTAGGGAAGTTTTTAAAACAATTTGTACGCAAGTTGCCTTGACAATTTTGCGAAAATAACTTGTAAAAACTTTTAAATCTTATTTAAAAAAAATAGTTTGTGAAAGTTTTTCTTTGAAATTTTCACACGATCGAAATACCTCAGGATATTTTTTAATCCAGAAGGAAGCATAGTATTGGACAAGTATTCCAGCAAAAAAAAAATCAAAAAGTTAAAGTAGATTTTTTGAAAATTACATTTCAAGACATTTGAAACCATTTTTTTAAGAAAAGTTGAAAATCGAAATATCTCAAAATCTATTGAGTTTTGTATAGTGCATGTTGGGGTTAATTTACTCCTTACCTCTTGTTTTATCAGATCACCAAAGGAATGTATCCAGTTACCAGTAACCCTGTATTGTCTAAGCACTGAACTAATTAAAGAGTAAAACTGAATTAGTGAGAATCCATGAATCGACGGCTGGTGCGCCGGTGCGACGTTCGAGAATGTACCTGCTAGAACGGAGTAGAACGTGACTACTGATGCGTCGGGGGACTATATAAGGACAGCCTGCGGTTGCGTGAAGGAGTAGTATTATCCTGAACGTGAAACAGTGAAGACTGAAGTATAGACAGAGCAGAAGTGAAGTGTGAAGTAAGGGAGCCAGTAGTGACAGATAGCGGATATAAAGAATAGACAAGTGCAAGTAGTAGTGTAGTCAGCTGTTTGTGTTTTGATTATTTAGAATAATTATTAGAGGTTATAAGTACTTGTGGTGTTAAACAATAAAGGAATTTACAGACTTTGGTGGTGATTTATTTATTGTGAGACCCGTAACAATATTAATAAATGATAAATCAAAAACATTATTGAATCGATTGATTTCTTTTTTTATTTTGTTAAATTTCACTAACTATTGAAATGGATCGCACCTAGGTAAGATGATAAGGAAAATATTTCCTTCGCCTCATTAAATCAGCCCAAAATCGAAAAAGGCAAACAGTGCAAAAAATTGTTAGAAAATTCAAACACAGCCACCCGCCGTTACATCAAGTAAACGATCCCGCCAGCACATTAAATATTCATAAAACAAAATCGCTCCAGCTAGCCACAATTCAGTCCTTCGAGAAAGCGGCAACGGCGAGGGCAAACCTTTGCCAGATGTTAGGGCAGACACTGTCGGTCCGCGTGATGAAATAATAGGTGACCTACATACAAGAACGGATAGAAAGAAACAGACCGTGTGAAGGAATGTGAAATCAGAATTTAAACAATAAGCCTTCGCAGAGACAATGGTATCTCGTGGGATATCATACCTACGAATATTAAAATTACACCAATCGATAGGGCGAATTAATAAAGGAAGGCAGCCGGAAATACAGCGTGATACCTAAACGGCAAGCAGGTGTAAACGCGAAGTGAAAGTTAAGTCGGTGTAATTATAATAACTAGACACAATGAGAAGTACCAAAACGCGTTGACCGATTTGAAGGAAAATTTAGATAGTGCAGGTTTAGGACAGATCAGTAAAGTAGCCGCGAGGTCAAATCGCTAGGTCCAGTAATTAGGAAAATACGATTCAAGGACTAAATCACGGCAAGGGAGCAGTGTCAATAAGGTTCATTATTGCGCGGTGTTTAGAAATCGGGCGACTGCTTCTATAAAAGCAGACGTCCTGCCGCTGCTCCAGGCAGATGAGATCAGCTTTCGAGCAGGTCACGTCTGACTCCATAACCCTTTGGCGTAAACCCGACGAGAAGGCGTTTAGTGAACTCTCGGTCGCCCAATCCTTATCTAAACCAAACCCTTTGGACGTAAACCCGACGAGAAGGCGTTTAGTGAACTCTCGGTCGCCCAATCCTTATCTAAACCCAACCCTTTGGACGTAAACCCGACGAGAAGGCGTTTAGCGAACTCTCGGTCGCCCAATTCTTATCTAAACTTTACCCATATCAATTTGCATCTCTCCTCTAAACAACTCAAACTTCGCAGTTGGCAAACTCTCTTCACAACAAAATCCACATCGATAAATAATTAGACAGATTCGCCCAATCCATGAGTGCAGGTCCCATTTTAAATCAGACACAATAATCAACTAGGTATTAGGCGGCACCACAGTAGGTACCTACGAGATCACGTCCATAATTAGAAATAAACCAAGTTAGGCAGGAGACAGGAATAAATAATTACATATTCACGCATAGGAAATCGAGATAGAGCTAGGAGCGAAAATAGACCCAGATCAGAAATTGATGATCTGTAAACAAAACGGCCCATGATTCAATCATCCTATTCTTCGAAGAGTCCGAGTTTTTAAATAGCGCAGATGGTTAGGCAGGAAGCAGTCCCTTTAAAAACGATTTAGAAAGTGAAAGGAGTTTCTCGCCATTATATGACACCATAAATAAAGATCACATAGCAGAGCACCCCCGGTTAGTACAGGTCTGGATAGAACGAGGCAGCGTTGTCAGATGTAGCCTCTATTAATTCGCAAATATTATCAGGAAATACTAATTCCATTACAACACCCAATTAGGAGTTAAAATAGGTATTCGATTAAAACCCGGGGGAGGCATTCACCTCGATGTCCAGGTGAAGACCTCCGTTGTACCGGAAAGTGAAAATCGTGGAACGCAACGGGGTAAAAAGCACCCGCAGTTGTAGTATAGGCAATTCCGCGAATAGGAATTCAAAGCAACCAAAACCAAATTAGTCTCGAGTATGTGAAAAGCCATTCAAAATCAATCAAAACCAAGACTCCTTTAGCACATCATACGAATGTCAACTTCAATCAAAATTTAAAAACAAACTCCGCAGAAAATTGCTATAAAATGTTATTGCCAGTCTGGACTGAGTTATCTGCTTTCTACACAGGTGTTAGGGGTAAAAACCTGGACCACGGTGAAATCGATGGTTGGTCTCGATTATAGAACCCACCGGCTCCAATATAGGTACTCATAAAAATTCCAGCATTCAATTATTACCCAGGCAAGCCCACGGGAACCCTGAGGAATAATTATAGAATAGCGGCCTAGTTTGGTCAGTTGGTCATCACATTTAAAATAGCAAAACAAAACTGCGAATCGCAGAAAACGTCGTATTCGAAATGATAAGGTATATTGACTCATCGCCTTACGAGGCCAGGTAGAACAAAAAGGTAGCCGCAGGGCAAATAGGTATTGACGGTCCAAAAGTGGCCAAATAAAGGTAGCCCAAAGAGGCAAAACGACAACACAACAAATAAACAAAATGAGTTAAAACAACTATCATGAGTATGACGTTAATTCAGGAAAACCGCTTTCAAGAGAAAAGCAAATTGGATAGAAATTCGTATAATGTTTAAAGAGGAGGTAGCAAATCAAACAAACATGGCAACACTGCTCTCGACGTCCAAGCCAAGTTAGAGTCTCAACCAACAAGCGATCATAAAAGTAGGGTGGAGTGTGCCTGTGTATCAGGTTAAAACCCACAACAATAAACGCTCATAAAAATTCCCAAACGAAAGGAAGAGCGAGTCAACGAATAAAGCTCATTGAAATACAAAATGAGAATTCAATAATCATCGAATAGGTAAATCATTCAGACATTTCCGCATTATCCCGGATCGTCTGAAACCCAAAGTGGTTGTCTTCTTTAATTAATTCAAGCAGTTGCTTGAAGTGAGATCAAAGAATCTAGAAAAAGGAAATTAGGCAAAGAAAATCATCGAATAGGTAAATCATTCAGACATTTCCGCATTATCCCGGATCGTCTGAAACCAAAGTGGTTGTATTCTTTAATTAATTCAAGCCGTTGCTTGAAATGAAATTCAAAGAAAATAGAAAAAGGAAAATAGGCAAAGAAAATCGTCGAATAGGTAATGAATCAGACATTTCCGCAATATCCCGGATCGTCTGAAACCCAAAGTGGTCGTCCTCTTTAATTAATTCAAGCAGTTGCTTGAAATGAAATTCAAAGAAAATAGAAAAAGGAAATTAGGCAAGGAAAATCGTTGAATAGTTAAACCCACAGACATTTCCGCATATACCGGATAGTCTGTAACCGAAATAAAAGCGAAACGAAAAAATAAGACATTCCCGCATATACCGGGTAGTCTGTAAACGAAACAAAAACCAAAAAGAAAGCACAGGTGTGTAAAAGAGTGGAATCCGAAATGGATTATAGTTTGAAAGATGGATGAAAGGGATCCCTCTTCGCTTTCCATTTTTTTGTACTATCTATGCAAAATCACAGCCCATCTCGCCATTCACCATTTACGCCCTTGAAAACGAATTCTCTCGCTCATCACTCGCTTTTAAACATCTGATAGGAAGCCAACAGTTAACAACGAGTCTCAGTAAATTTCCCCGCTTTTCCGACAAAAGAAAAATCCCACTAGGTCCTTTGTGCATCCGTTTCGGCCATAGTAATCCTGGCATACCTCAATCAAAGAGCAGGGGTGACTACGGTGATTGCGGTAAACACAACGTAGGAAAACACAGCGGTCCTATTAGGAGAAATTAGGGAAACTAGACGATCACTCGGTGGCTTTTCGTGCAAGATCCTGCGACCCGGGGTCTCTTCGTTACACTATCTATGATGCAATTTAATGACAATTATCTGACAAATACATTATATTATTCCGTGTGCCACTTACTTCGATAATGGGTTAGGTTTAGTTGTATGGCTTTGGTCAGAATACGTTTGCATTTATAAAATAACAGATTTGTGAATTTTATTCTTCATGTTCCATCATGAGATTAACTTTTGCATTATTCAACGTATCGAGTATGCTTTATGCTGTTATGAGCTCTGTTATTTATAAGACCGTCGTGTTGTAATAAAAAAATACAACATTGTTTTAATTTTCTGTTGTTTCCTGTTTGAGAAAGTGTAATAACAATGGCGCTTATAGTTGCAGTTTAAATTGAGTAGGCTATGAGTTATAAGCAAGTGAAAATAGAAATTTTCCAAATTTAAAGTCATTTACCACGAAGTTTACATGTCCATTTTAACTTTTGATAAGGTATCCTATTATGCAGTTGAAATGTTTATACTTTACAGGGTGGTAAAAAATTATCAGATTTTTTTCACCCTGTGTAATCATTTTAATTATACAGGAGGATACCACATGAAAAGTTATGACAGCGACATGTAAGCCGTTTTCTGATATCTTGAGCCGTTTTCATGATAAATGTCTTTAAAGTTGGAAAATCACGATTTTCACTTGTTTATAATTCATAGCCTACTCAATTTAAAATACAACTATAAGCACCATTGTTATTACATTTTCTCAGACAATCTGAAAAAGAAAATGCAATATAGTGTCCCATTAAAAAAAAACAAAGATGGCGTCTTGACGACGGCTAATATGTGCCGCCAACTTGATAATATTTAATTTTGAATCGTTATTATGTTGGTTGCGTAAGTTCCAAATTTCAGATTCCCAGATCAACTAGAAGTCGAACATTTTTTAAGGGCGCGATAAAAGAATCAACCTGTATATCATAATACGCGTGTTAGTATATGTGTAGTTTAGTTTTAATCAGTATAAATTAGTAATAATTAGTTGGTATTAATTAGTATAAATTAATATCCGCGTGTATGCGTGTTTTCGTTTATTGTTTACTAAAGCTTGTTTGTTATTTCGCTGTGGATACTGACGGACCAAAGAATAATAATTGAATATTAAAATATTATGTGCAGCAAATTATAGATGATTAAAATATGTAATTACGATTGTCAACATTTCCTTTTCATATTCTTAGTAATTTTTAAGCTTTCGGATAGGTACAATATTCGAAAAAAAAAGTTGATTGATATATAAGTATATACACGATTATTGCGACCGCTTTTGCATTTTCGAATGATTTTTTTTGCTCGCTATTAGACTTTCAAAAAAAATTTCATACTGCATAACTGGAATTTCGTCTTTTCAAAAAAAAACGTCTTGTATCAAAAATAACTAAGGATACTTTGAAACATAATCATAATACTTTTTACAAAAAATACTCACTCTTATAACGGGTGCTTCCAACTATGGGTCTATAGGTCTTACCTGAAACAGAAAATTTAAAAATGAAAATGTTATCGATTAATTTAATCTGGCGAAGTAGACAGATTTTTGAAGATTTATAACCTACCTCCCAGCTTTTTGTAAAATGTTTATACAAAATTTAAAATCTCTGACAATATGAACTGCCAGCAACTCTATAATAGAGAATACCTAGATAGGCAAATACCGAATCTTTCTTACATTTGCCCAGTCATGTGACTTTTAACTTCCGTTGTCGGTCTTTCTTGTTCTACTCGTTAGGGGGAGTGTAACGGATCCACAATTGTGGAAACTAAACTTGTAGAATATTGAATTTCCTACAACTTTGTTTATTACAGTTTATTGAGGTAAAACTGTAATTTTTCATCGTTGTAGGAAATAGAATCTCCTGCAAGTTAAGTTTCATCTAGAATTATTTTTATAACCAAAATTTTAAATGGCCGAGTTATTCAAGAAAAAACTCGGATCTGGGTGCTATTTTGAATTTAGAGGACCAGTGACTCCTCTAACGGGTACAACAAGAAAAATTGACAATAGAAATTTTCTTATTTCAATATAAAATATAATTAATATAACTGATTCAATGGAATTATTTGCAACAATACCAAAATGAAAGTACCTAGGGATATATGGTAACTTACTGAAGTTGAACCTAATAGTTTACCTTAATTATTAAAAAAATTCTGTACAGGTCAATTCTACTGTGTACAAAGACTCAGTTTTGTAGGGTATAGCTAGCTGAGGTATTACGCATTTTAAAAAGAAACCGCGGAATGAAGTCCTTCGGCAGGAAGTTTTCTAGATTGTTACCAGAGCCAACAATGACTATAGTCATTGTTTTTCGTTTTGTATGTTATTGTTGGAATATCATATTTAATGCAATAAGATCTAATTTATTGAGCACTTTAGTTATGCTATTCGTCATATTATCTACGATAAAGCGTCTTTCATCAAGTCTCAAATAAATTAAAACTTATTGAATTTTAAAACGAGTATTCCTTAATTAATTAATTAATTAATTAACGACCCTTATTATTGAAGCATCATCTTGGTCTTTGTCCGTACCTATAAATGCTCCAGACAACTACCCACCAATTATTATACACCTATAAGTACTTCTGAAGGTAGAGTAGGTAATTCATAAAAATAATGAAATGTAGGTCAAGTAGAGTAGGTAGGCAACTAGTTCTAGCTAGGGTAGACTATCACAGGACAGGCTATCAAATTTCCTCGTTAAAGCAGACCTGCTTTGTTGTATAATTATCTATAATACTCCTCATCATTATCACATAGCAGACAGTTAAGTGAACTGAAACAACCTGAAACCAAAGTTATGTCCAACCAGGTTACAATATTGGATACTTCGTCATTGAATCTCCGCAATATAGGTGGTTTATCGCAGAGATATTATCCAAGGATATTATCATTGTGGCGGATTTATCACCAGGCCTACGTATGTAGACTGTTGTAGAGCGCATTTGGCATGCGGAATGAGAAAACCACTGTAATGATATATCAGTTCTGTTGCCAATTTCATCACTTTTAACAAGAATGTTTGCTATAATACGCTTATATACCATTGAATACATACAGATTACAAATTATTATAATTGTACGAATCGAATCAATTATTGTATTATAATAATTATATTAATCAATAATAAATACAAGGTGTCCAGGTATGAGTGTAAGAGCTACACGTGGCGACCTTCCTTGGACTATTTTGAGTAAAAAAATCTTAATACAATAATGCTCTAAACGTCTTCACGGTGCCACAGGAGGTCATCAAAGTTAGAAATTCTGGGTCACCAATATGCATATTATTGAACTTCTATTTCCTTTTGCAGTTACGGTAATTTTACGGTTATTGTAATTTTTGGAATTAAATCTCTTAAAATCAAATCGTTTATAGTCAGGATCAGTGTGGCATACTCACTGGACAAGCCATAAATTTACTTTCAACATCTCAGTAAAGTACCTAATGAAACGCCACTGGTTTTCTGCTATCGTTAGATTTCGCCTATTTTTTCATAGCCCGGGTAGCTCAGTCGGTAGAGCATTGGACTTTTAATCCAAGGGTCCAGGGTTCAAGTCCCTGCTCGGGCGGTATCCTTTTTTTTTTGTTTGTATTAAAATTATTATTTAATTAATAATAAATTAATTTTTAATATTAATATTATAATTATAAGATACATAACGCGATATATTTATTATATTTTAAATTATAATTAATTAATCTTAATTTACGAATTAAAATTCGTATTAAAACTCTAAAAAGAAATAATGAAAGTGCCTAGAAATATCTGTTTCCTCCTCTGTAGATACCTGCTAAATAATCAAGTTAATCTTGCCTTTTTTCTGAGTTTAAATAATTTTTGCCGGTAAATTCCTGAAAATTATTCTATAAAGTTATTCTGGTGTATTAGGTATTGTGACATATAAGCAGAATTTCATTCTGCAAAAAAAATCTGTCCTATAGGTTAAGATCCCAAATTCAGATCGACCATCCCTCGTTGTTAATTCAATGTATTATACAGAGTATTCCATAATATGTGGTCAATCTCCATGATTTGGGTTAATTCAGAAAAAATAAATTAAAAAATAGCTTTAACGTTTATTCCTACAAGACGCACCCCTGGAAAGATATTACCCCTTGAAGTTAAGGGTTGAAAATCAATTTTTTGCAATAACTTTTTCATTAGTTGACCAATATTTTTGAAATTTGGCAGTCTTATTTGTGGTAATAAGGAGTCCCTTTAACCCTATGTTCTGTTAAAATTATTAAGTCCAGTGGTGTCCAGGGGGATACTCTCACCAATATTATTACAAAGAAATTTTTTTTGTCTCTTGAGTTTTGTTCTTATCTTGATTGGTTTTCTAAATAAAAAAATAGAGTCCACTATATACCTAGCATATCCCTGGACCACACAAGAAACATTATGGGGAAAATTTTCTTTCGGAAATAATATTTTTTGTATTATTTTTTATCAACACTATGTAACAACAACAAGCAAACACTTAATTAATTGGGAAAATTTCTTAACATCGAAATTGACGAATTTTATTTTTTAATTTTTCCCCATGTTTCTTGGTTGATTCAAAAACATGAAATTAGGTGGGATCTATTTTTCATTTCGAAAACCAACCAAGATACGAAAAAAGTCGAGAGACAAAAAAGTTGTATAGTTGACCAAGAGATATAACCAAAAAAATCTAATTGTTAAACTGTCATAGGTATTTTATGACTTCAACAATATTTCAATAATCCAAAAATTGATAAAATGACAAAAGTCGTTTCGTTATATCTCTGGTCTAACTATACGTATATTAATTAGTTGCACAACCTGAAAAAATATCAAAGTATTAAAAAAGTCAGTGGCGTAATTTTTCTTGGCAATAATATTGCTGAGGGTGTCCCCCTGGACACCACTGGACTTAATAATTTTAATCTGCATGGGATTAAAGGTGTTCCTTATTACCAAAAATAACACTGCAAAATTTCAAAAATATCGGTCAACTAATGAAAAAGTTATTGCAAAAATTGATTTTCAACCCTTTTAAGGGGGTAATAACACCTTTCAAGATGTGTCTCGTAGGAATAAAACGTTATACCTAGCTATTTTTTATTTATTTTTACTAAATTTACCCAAATCTGGGAGATTGCCAAAATATTATGGGACACCTGTATAAATGTATTTTATAATATTAAAATTTGCATATCGATTAAATTTTTTTTCCTTTAATAAATATTTTCGATAATTATTATTGCCGTTAGAGGTTCTTTAATTTGTGACGTAATTTCTATTGTTTTCATTTAATTTTGTATGATGTAATTTCTAATTGGTAACGTCACAAGTAATGACTAAAAATAAATAATGAAAATGACGTCTCTACTAAAAAACTTTAGCTCAGGTAACCCTCTACCACTGATGTGTTAGCAATAAAATTATCTACTTGATTTTTATATCATTTTAATAAGGAAACCGATGAGGATAACTAAGTTCCTTATAAAAAAAAATTATGTCAATTATTGGAAAAAAATTATTAAAAAAATTAATTTAAAACTACCCACGCCAGGATGTGGGCGACAACTTTAGCACGTTGTGTTTATTTATACATTATAATGTATTAAATACACATTTAATTAGGAAAATGAGTTATAAGATCGATCTATATTCGGGATATTAGATTAGACTACGTTTATATAATTAATCAGTAAATAGAACCAGATTATTACTTTGTTAATTATCTGCTGATAACGTCACAGTAATATATATGGCAAATAAGAAACGATACGCCACTGATTTTCTGGCTGCTACTGCAAATGCGCCGACATGACTTACATAACCGTAGCCCGGGTAGCTCAGTCGGTAGAGCATTGGACTTTTAATCCAAGGGTCCAGGGTTCAAGTCCCTGCTCGGGCGATATTCTTTTTTCTCGTTCATATTACATAGCGATAATAATAATTATTATCATTAAAGTCTATATTTATGTCAATTAATGGAAACAGAATTAGTTGTTTTAATGAAAAATTTGATTAACGACATAAATTTTTTTTACTCATCAGTGTTTTCGATGTTTTGACAATTTTCTGAGACAGATTCGTCATTTTTCGAGTTTATGCCGTAAACCTATGCCGCTAAAGTAAAATTATTGCAGTTTCTGTGGAATCGTGACCAAGGTGAAATAATAATTACATTATAAATTTAAAAGTGACTTTAATTTTATTATGAAACGCAACCTTCATTACTAGGTAATCAATCACTGGGTATAAGACCTACCTAGGTATATCGTTCAACTCACGAATTTAGCTAAAGGGCCCTTTTCCCGTTTCATAATAAAATTAAAGTCACTTTAAAGTTTAAATTATAATTTCACCTTGCGTTACGATTGTTTTTAGCAATTATTTGAAAGTGACTTTTGGCTATTGTTAAAAACAATACTTACTTAAGTAACTTACCAACTTTAAATTAGTAAATTAGACATGAAATTCAAAAGTTACTTTTATTTGATTGTTTAATGAATCGTTTATTAAATTGTTTAATAAATAAATTGTTTAATATCGTTGAGTATACTTATGCAACTGGTCGTAAGTCCATTAAAACATTAAAACGTCTAAAAGTTAAATACCCAATAATGCTATCTTAATTTCTTTGTGACTAGGGTAGTAGGTATCCACGACCTATATACCTACCTACCTACTTTAGCAATTCTTAAGTTGCAAAATCCACTCATACATTAGAGTGAATCGCTAGAATCAATAATAATAATCATTATTAACATTAATAAGAGAGAAAACGATAGGTCAAGATTGTCATTATTTAAAACATGATACGCCCCTGGCCTTCTGTCTGTAATAATACTCTCGTGTTTGGTATTATAAGATAAACATAAAACGATCCGCCGCAACTGCGGTTGTCATAGCCCGGGTAGCTCAGTCGGTAGAGCATTGGACTTTTAATCCAAGGGTCCAGGGTTCAAGTCCCTGCTCGGGCGCAATTCTTTTTTTTTTATTTTCATTGGGATAATTTTATGATTGACTTATTTTAAAAAGACAAATTATTATTCTATTTTTTTTTAATCTTGGAGATGTATTAAAATAAAAAAAAATCAATCTTGGAATGTAATAAGGAAAATTTTTTTGAATAATTTTTGTCTAAAATGTGGATTATAGGTATAAACTTAAATAAAGGGGGCCTGCTAGAAATGCAAAAATAGGCGAAAAATGTCCTATAGATATGGGTCGTTTTGGAGCTTTAGTTTTCGAGCAACAAAGTGTTAAAATTTTTCGAAAAATTTTATATTATATTTTTTTCAATATCTAAAAATAGGCTGATGCAGAATAACCCGAAATTTTTGATTGGGACTCCATCGGTTTCCGCTTTGGTCAATTCTGTAAGGGTCCGATTTAGATAAATTATATAAGTTGATTGGAAAGTTCGTGAAACAACAAACAACGCCTTAATTAGATGAAGTCTGGCATCCACCACAAGGGAGGAAATGGATTTCAATTGGAAGGCAGCAATTTAACCAACGTCATTAACAACTGGCTTGATGGAGTCCGCTTTGACTATGACGATATACGATATTAGATATTATCAAACATGGGAGCTTGCGAATTCAGGCCTACCCGCTTATCCAATGCGACTTTATCTGAACGTGGTTTAAACCAATTACAAGAGCCATACCCACATTTGTCATGTTGTAAGAGAAAATTACCTTTGATTCAGGAGTGACCAATGTCAGGCGGTTCAAATATAAATGCTTTGACTGATCATTTTTATGTAATTTATGTAATACACATTGTCAAACAGAAAAAGACATGAAGGCTAAGTGTGATCCTGATGGGAATAAACCAAAGTATGTACTTACTCCAGATTGTAATGATCCGGAGTCACTAATAGAAACAGATATCTCCCAATATAATTGTAAGTCAAGAAATACTAGTTTATTCCGTGTGTTTCATTTCTCCTCCCCCCTTCGCCCTTAATACACCGATATGCACAAAAATTGGCCGAAGCCCTTGGTAAACATGAATTTACAGGAAAGAATCTTTTCGCCCATGCCATGTACACTTATTCATTGTCTCCCCTTGAATAATGCCTCCAAGCCACCGTCCGTTACTCCCGGTGACTTTATGTCTGACTTTATGACTTTTGTTTTTGGGAAAAACAATAAGAACCAAAATCTAAATGGAATGGATTCGAGATTGTATTGCGCCACACCAGCGGTCCACTAAGTTGACCGAAACAAAAAAAAAACTAGTGTCGTTTATGTTTTTCATGCTAGATCTACCCCACTAATGACGTCGACATCGATCATCTATTAGCTTTATTTTTAGACATGACTTAGCATTATATAGACAACTCTATTCCCAACAGTTTAACAATGATCATGAAACACAGTTCCACGGACACTATAAGTATCACGGAATGAGTGAAATGTTCTGCTAATATCCATCGACATTTTTAAGATTCCCGGAAAATCCATTTTTACACACGTCAATAACAATTCTTGTATTCTCATTATATATACTATCGACGATTGTCGAATGTCGTTGACAATATCTTAATGAAAACAATTTGTGCACAATTTTGTAATCCTAAAAATACATTACTTACCACACAAATAAGACACTTCTGTTTCGGGAATGTGCTAAATGCAAAGAAAAACATAACGTACGTCTACCTCAAAAACATTGCTGCTCACCTGTTTTAATTCAATTCTTCTAGTACCTACCAGAATGAACACGTACATTATAATTATCGAACCATAATATCAGATAAAACAAGATCCAAAACAATGAACTCTCATGAGAGAATTCCTCAGGGAGCGATGTTAAACAGGACTTGATTAAGTTTTCACCACTGCGTTATTAAAGAGACGGGGCTCACAAGGAGTTTTGAATTCTCCCGTGCACTTGATTCCGTAACCATGGAGATTCCAGCTTTTAATTTGAAGTTGGATGCATAGAGTGCATATTCTGTAGAGGATCACACACACCTTACCTAAGCATTTGGAATTTCTCAGTGAAGTTAATCGGTTTAGTAACCAGTAACGTGACTGAAAGGGAACCAGGTAGATATTTCTGTAAAATAAACACACAGTATAACGTATAGCCGAACTTACACAAAGTTGAAGAAGAAATAGATCTGATTGTATGATAACGGATAAACATGTTTAATTATTTGAATTTTCTAGCTTACCAGAACTTCTACTTTTCTAGGCGATTTTACGAATCCAAAAACTTCTCACCCGTGATGTTTGAGACCAAAATAACATCAGAACTACCAGAAAATTTTGAACTTGCGATGACTTGCTGTTTTTTCTTCTCATAGAATTAACATTATACCGCGAGCAAATTTCATGACGCAGATTCCAACTAAATTATAATACAGAAGCGAGATAGCCTGTACCTCAACTCTTGCGATACGGTTACCGGTGACAACAGACGAATGGCGTATGGAAGGAAAGGCTTGAACAAACCGAAGGATTTTGTTTATCAAGAATTATATGTACCTGTGCTATCTCGTGGAACTTTTGGTGTAAATAGATCAACTGCTTGTAGAAGAGTTTACTTTGAATTCACGACGCGTACGATATGCCTACGCGTAAATGAATCATTGCGTAATATTTAGGGGTAAAAAGGTTTTTTAAATAAAAACAAATCATTTACCCCTCTCCTCTTGAGATATACGATCCAAAAAAGTAGTTCTTATTTTTTTCTCTTCACAGTCGTATCGGCATTCTAAAATGTACTTTGGATAATCTGATTTTTTCTAAATAAAAAAGGTATTAACAACATACCTTTTAAACAAAACCTTTCAAAATAGGTCTTTTTTTCTTTATAGTTCCTGTAATAATAATTGTCAAACTGTAGCTAAACAGTCAGTTGAACATGGTCATTATCAGCTTTGATTTTTAACAGGTACTGTCAAAATAATGAAACAAATAAAGTCCGAGCCTGCTCTTCTAAAGAAAACAGAAAACACATTTGGTATTTTACAGTCCGCCAGCAGCGCACCGGAAAAAAGTTCATGGATAGAAAATTAGGCATGACACCTTAAAAAAATGAAAAAATATCTTCCTGTATATTCTCACAACAATTTGGCATTCCCAACGATGTAAGTCACAGAATGCGCACTTTTCGAAATATTTGTATATTTCCGGTTATAAGAATCACCCTCGACTTATAAACGCAACCCTGTGTTTTATTATTTAAACTCTAGTCGTGGTAGATTCTCCACTTGAGACCTTCGACTACTATCGTCAATGTGTGGAGCTTTTGGCTCCTTCTCAAAAAGCTGGCACCCTAAATTTTGACTAAAATATCAACTTAAATACAGGGAAAAAGCCTGCCAATTGGAAGATATGAAACGTAAACCACAGTAGGTTTTTTCAATAGAGAAAATAAGTTGAATACAAAAACACTCCGCACGTTCCTGATTTTAACTTAAATTAGCCACGCAGAAATAACATTCAATTAAATCGTTTTGGCTGAATGATACTAGGTATAGGGATCTTTTAGAAGATCAGAACACTCAGTAATCGCAAAAGAGAAGGCAATATATATCCCAGGAGAATTGATTGTTACAAATGTTGGGTAACTTATTAATTTTTCATGGTCGTAACCCCCACAGAACTCCTATTCTCGAGACATTTACCTCTGAAGAATAAACGTTCAGAATTCGTCATATATCGTATAGGGCAATTTGCCTATCTGTAGAGATTCAGTATACATATAGAGACTCACGGTATTCGGTATTATCTTAAGTCATACTTACTAAAATTTAAATGCCATGACTAAAACATTTTTATGTTGGGTAACATAATAATAAAATGCAAGATGAAATTATGAAAGAAAACATAAAATTTTGATTATTTTTTGAACCACCTAGATTCCTCTCAGGACTGATAAAAAAAACTTAAAACAAAAGTACTCGTTTTTAAAGATTATTTAAACAAGAAAAGACTAGTTAACGATCAAAATGCAAAACATGGGGCGTTATAATTTGTCTCAGGAACTTCAATGGCCTGGAAAGAGAAATTTTTTCTCGTATGTAGCAGCATTTGTTTTCTACTTGAACAGCATCAGGATTCAAGACGAACGGTTTCATCGTATACATGAAAGCTACAATACCTATGAGTATAACGATGATTTGTCTGATTATTACTCGAGGGTAAGATAGTTATAGATATTTTGAGTTACAGAATGAGAGATTATGTGGATTTGTGGATCTAGGATAGCTTTATCTTATCTTATCTTTACGGTTCTATGGAGGTCATCGAATGCTGCTGAATTTTGGAGTAATAGTAGCAATCTCGAATACGATCAGGTACTAAAAAAATTGACGAATACGGCGATGAGGCCGATGTGGTTTGTGGTTATAGACAACAAAGTCAGAAAATTAATAATAGTGAGCGAGATACAGAGCGTGTTTTTTAAAATTGTTTTCTTCTGATAAAACTCTTATGCTCTGATGCTTAAATTGCATCACTTTTATATTTACTTTTTTTATTCTATCGTTTTAATATTTTTGTTATTTTTCAGGTTAACATTAGCCAAGACGAGTATTTCACACAAATGTCTTTATTCTACCACGAACAAAATAGTAATGTTTACGTCACGACATTTGAGCTTAGTAAGTACCTAGGTATTATATTACTTTTCTATTGTGGCCAAAAGTCACTTGTTGGGGATCGATGCAAAATCTCAACAATTTAACTAAAATAAGTTTAATATTATAATAATTTAATTAAAAAATAATACTCTGACCTAGGTACTCCTATTTAGACTATTTATTTTTGTATCTGTATAAAGAAATACCTATTATAACACTTTTACTCCCTTTGGGTAAAAATATGTGAAAAAAATGATGATAAGCGAAAGAATGAGGGATTCGGGAACATGAAAAGGTAAAGGATACAAGGAACATACTCAGATATCCAGGATAGCTGAGACGAATAGGTATTCCTATTCCAAATCTACAGGTCATTTCAGTACCAGGAGAAAGTGGAAAATGGAGGAAATATTTTCTGCTAAAAAGTCTAAATGAAACTACCCTCTACATTGAGGATTAACGGAGTTACTAGTTCAATTTATACTAGAAAAAATACATTTTTTGAATAACTCCGTGACAAATTGCCTGATAAGACTTGGGTTCCCTGTTACGCTGGAGTACGGAATGCAACCAGGGAACTTCTGAGACTTTGAGCTTCTGCTAGCCTGAACCTACTGGAGTTCCCACTGGTCATAACAGCCTCAGCAGGCACATGCAACCAATAGCAACTGATGGGGAGAGGGATTCCAAATGTGGAACAGACACGATGAGCACATCTATCACTAAATTTTTGTATGCGATGTACGAGTATACCGTAATCTGTGATCACTGTAAGTATTCATCCCACAGATGAATTCTGTCGATCAAACAAATCAGGAAACCATATTATATACAGGGTATGTATGCGAAAAACGCCTAAACAGGTCGATTTTGTTATCGAGGGGGGACATATTTTCGTGACAAATTTAACTTCCCAAATTCACCCCCTTGGCAGGGGTAGCTACCCCTTTGCTTATCATCATAAGGAACAGATATCGAGTGACACATCATTTGAAAGCTACTTGAATTCTCTTTATAACGATATCCAACATTTTGGGTTTTGCTTACATACAGGGTGGCCTACATACAAGTGTTTAAGACGAGTTACGTTTTCGTTGGGCCAGCCTGTATGTGAGCGAAAGTGATACATCATTTGAAAGATACTTGAATTATCTTTACAACGATATCCAACATTTTGGATTTCGCTTACATACATGGTGGCCTACATACAAGTGTTTAAGGCGAGTTACGTTTTCGTTGGGCCACCGTGTATGTAAGCGAAACCCAAAATGTTGGATATCGTTGTAAAGATAATTCAAATATCTTTCAAATGATGTATCACTCGATATCTACCCTATGATGATAAGCAAAGGGGTAGCTACCCTTGCCAAGGGGGTGAACTTGGGTAGTTAAATTTGTCACGAAAACATGTCCCCCTCGATAATAAAATCGACCTGTTTCGGCGTTTTTCGCATACATCTATTCGCTTTCCAAACTATTAGGCTTGTTACCTTTTCGACGGCCCACCCTGTATGACTATCCCGCCCGGGAAGCTGGCGGGAAGCAAACCTCCATCAAGTCCCGTCGTTCCCTCAAGTTCAACATATCTTGTTTAAAAATTACTCATTTTATTCGTAGTAAATCAATTTTATTATTTTAGTTTAGATTTTCATATTACGACAAGCAGTTCGTAGCCTAGTGATACTGTTTTTTTTTCTTAAAATTTTCTTCAATTTTATATGATACATAGGTACTGTCTTCATAATAATTTCGTATAACTTCTAGTTGATGCTGCATTTGAATTGGAAGATGACGAAGTTCCCGTAACAGAAAACAAAAATGTCATAATGACGTTTAATCTCTCTGAACAAGTGAATGCTTCTGATATCGTTGGTGTTGAGGTGAGAATGTTAATGCCACCAGTGGAACCGGGTGAAAATCCTGCTGCGATAAGTCCACTCTTGAATATATATGACTTAAATACCAAAAATAAAATTAGTGAGCACCGGGTTTGGTTGTCTAGGTACACAGAGAAATGGATTTCAGTTTCTGGTCCGAATTTAGTCGAAGCAGTTCAAAAGTGGATAATGAGGAGAGATCAAGAGTGGTACATCAATATTACAGATCTTTCTGATATTCCCATTGAAGCTTACATAAATTTGGTTGTTGACGATCCCGATCCACAAGGATGTCGCTGGCGCTGCAACGAAAACCAGGGTAATCCAGCAGAGTGTGATTGGGTTAGAAAGACGCCTGAACCGTTTGGAATTCATTGTTGCTGGGAGGAAATTCCGTTTGGAAAAGACCTAAACAAATTCGGTGTAGATATGACCATGTTAACTGACATTTTCTTTGCTCCCATGGGACTTACTTATACTTTTTGCAAAAGTAAGAGTTATGTAAAGCCAACAAGCTCTTGTACTTCGACTAAGTATCAACATAATCATTTGCTCACTCCACATTGGGACTTTCCATGGTTGTTGACAAAGACACGCATAAATGTTAATTTAACAGACTGTAACTGTACTAAATGTGAATTCGCTGACCATGTTCAGTCGATTCCTGATGATCGTTCTAAAGTTATGTTAATACAAAATTAGTCTTTTTTTCTTCTTCTTTCCCCTACACCTATACTTGAATTGATTTTAAATTTAATACAAAATACGAAATGTTTTTCTCGTTGAAACAAATATAGGTATATAATTTCAAAAACTTTGTTTTATTTCTTCGAAATTTACAATTCTCCATCATAGATTCTGGACAGCTATGTGTATTTTGGGAAATAATGTCACTCGAAACTTTTTCAACTCTTGGCGAAGAGTCGAATGATACGAAAAATTACGCTAAAAAGTCAATAAAGATAAATTAAAGACGTCCGCTTTCAGGTGTAGACTAGGCGGCGAGGTGTCCTCACGTGCGACTGGGGAGCTGGAGACCGATAATTTTTCCCAGCATCGACTCCGAAGGTTCCGAGGCGAGAGATCGCGCTGCTTCCAGGTGTATAGGTGCCTATTTTCCTTTCAGTCCCAGAACCACCCTGAACGTTCTCTTGATCCTCGACGCGCCGAACGAGTAACCAGAACGTAGAAAGACCGAAAGAACTCAGAGTCCCGAATAGCCCTAAATAGATTTCAAGTAGATTTACCATTCACCGGTGTGCACGGTATTATTTATCGTTTATTCTTAAGTTCAGTTTGGACAGAACATAACGTCTCCCCCAGCACCGATCAGTGATAATAATTTTTGTAAGTTTTATATTATGTAATTATTCATTTTCATCTCAAATCAACCGAATTAATAAATCATTTTCATTCCACTAAACGTTACGTACCTACATCAATTATTTTTTGTGTAATTATTACTCTATCGAATAAATAATTTTATTTTAACATTTGCCGACCACAATTTTTTTCCGGTAAATATCCTGACAGTGCATATATTCTACCGTCACCAGCACCGGCAAAGCAGAATAACTCAATCCTGACGACGAATTATTTTATCGTCACCATCACCAGCACCGCCAGTACCAGCACACTCGCCTAGATCTTCGCTCAAAGGAAGGACCGGTAAGTCTTGGGAAGTAGGCTCGTTTCACCCGAGCCCGATTTCCTTAGTAATAACCTCACCTGACCCCTGACGTTTTCTGTTTCTCCATTGAGTTGCCCTGGGATAAGGGTACGATAGACGTACCATCTGTGTGACTCAAGTAATTGGGAAACATTTTTCCGAGAATATTTTTCACGGGGAGTAAAACCTTAACAAAAATCAGGTGCCCCAGAGATCCGTCGAACTCCAGACAGATCCGAACCCGTGAATTTCACGGCAAGCCCGAGAACGTCACAAAAGAAAGCCTTAAAAGTATCTAAGTGTGTCAAACTATAATTATTATACCTATCTATTTTTTGCAATTTTGCAATTATTATGATGCAAATATTGTATTTATGCCAGTGGCGTGTAATTATTTACTTAACTACTAAGCAAACTGTAATAATTAAATGTCGTATCGTAAAAAACTTTTAATAGTATATAACCCAGGAGCATGAAATTGGCTCATAAAATGAATAACAATATAAAAACACTCTGGCTCAATCTCAATATCGTAACATTACTTGGTGCAATATTTGGTTAAGTTTACATTGAAAAAATGTTGTTTCAACTAGTTTTGGTGAGTTATATCTATCATAATATTATGGTATTATACATACAAAGCAGTCATAGCCTCGGTCATAGCAGTAATTTTTTAATATTTTTAACATGCACATTCTTAGGAGACAAAAAGCAAATAGTTATTTACATTACAAGCTACGAAAGTTCACTTTTAGGTGTGAGGTGTATTTGAATACCCGAGGCGAAGCGTAGCGTAGCCGAGGGTATTTAAAACTCCGAGCACCTGAAAGAGCTTTCGTAGCGTGTAATGTATTAAACTTTTCATTCTCCCCTTGCCATATTGAACCACGGATTAAGAAGAAATGAGTAAAATAATACGATTCAGTGATAACAATGGAATTATTATAAGGTGCCATGTTTTTAACATTACCATAGAAACGATAGTTTTAAGTTATTAATTTATGACACTGTCAAGTTTAAAACTCTGTACCGCTATAATTTCAGAATCTTTGATCGTAGTTTAGTTCAAAATGAATTTCATTCAAGAAGCTGCAAATTCCAGTAAATCTTTCTGGAACATACAATAATAATTATTTGTATGTTCCAGAAAGATTTACTGGAATTTTTATTGTAGTTTTACATTTAATTTTCCATCTAAATAAACGTTAATCAAACTGACATTTCTACTTTTTTGTCCAGGCCACGAAAGTTTTTCATAGCTAGCAACCACCTAGTAACCTATCACCTAGGATGTTTTACTTTCGCTTTCGGTCGTCTTATTACGACAGAAAGTTACACTTTCGTAAAGGGGAGAATGAAAATTACTTTTAAAAACCAAAAATGTAATCGTATTTAGTTTTAAACTTATTTGTTTATTTATTTAAACAATTATTAATATAGATAATAGAAAACCAAATACCAAACGTTTTCAACATGAAAAGTAGTATACAGGGTGATCCCGAAATGGCGGACACGGAATACAGGGTGTTGTAGAGGATGCTCAGAAAGACTGTAAATTTAAAACAAAAATGTGTTCCTCGGCTTCGTTACCGAGATATAGGGTGTCCTTTTTCTAAAATTTAAATCGAAATGGCGGTCAAATTTAAACAACCTCCACTGGCAAAGCATATGATTTCACATAAATATTACGATAATGTTTGCTTTTTATTATTTTTATTATCGGGAACGAAATTACAGCCATTCAAAGTTTACCTATTCCCTGTGTTCAACAAAATTTTTCAATGTGGCATCGTTGTTCGAATTCGAGATTTTGAATAATATTATCGAATTTGTATCCGCGCAACGATTATTGTTTTAAGCTTTGTTGTGTTTCCATTTCATATGTTTCCATGGTAACATCTATCTGGATATTGTCGTAGACCTACACATTATTTTTCTGCCTGAAGAATTGTATCCGCAGTGCAGTGTTGTGACTTTATTTTTTACAAAAGTGGTCATATTCTCTTAAGGGAGCGATACTGGAGAAAACAGTAAATAAAAATTAAAATCTTTAATCCACAATAGATGCTGTGGTGCTGTCCGTGTCCGCCATTTCTATTCACCATATATTCACCATATATTCACCATATAAGCTATTTATGATGTTAGTGTTAAAAGTGAAGTTTTATGTCGTGAGTGAAAAGGTTTGTGAAATGAGCGAAGCGTAGCGGAGCGAATTTTACAAATTCGCGAACAAAATAAAATCACTTTTAAGACGAATATCATACAACGGTTTTTGTAAAACTGCTCTATTTTGATACAAATGCGTGCATACAAATAAAAGAGACATCAAAATAATAATTATTATTAATTGCAATTTCTGAATAATTATTATTGTCTTGAATTCTTGACTAGGTACTTATTTTTTATTAATACATATGTTTGCCAGTAATAAAAAGATAAAGAATATGGAAAAATCTTATTACCTATAATTTTGTCTGATTTCATCATGAGAAAATGTAGTTTAAAAAGAGAATGTAAGTACGGAAAAAGTAGATAGAATTACTTTTAACACTAGTGTTGAAAATATTTTTAACACTAGTGTTAAAAGTATTTTTAACAAGCTTCCATGTAAACAATCACTTTTAACACTGTCAGCTGTCGCTAAAAGTGTGACTTTTAATGGCAGTTGTACAAAAAATAATTTTTTATAGCTACGGAAATATTTGTTTAATTTAACGATAAACGTGAAGCGCATACAATCGACAATAATAGTGAAGTGCCTTCCATTTTAAAACTAAAGGTATAACTATTCAGGCATCAATAAATATCATTTGTTGCATGCATGCGCCGCGCCCCACTTTTTTTCGGGCTAAAAATGTTGTAAGTAAAATAATTTTTTGTATTTAATTTTATCTGCTTTTCAATTTTTTGTATATTTTATGTGTAAAAGTTTACGTTCTAGCTGCAGAACTTTCCCTTCTGTAGCTGATGGCGCCACCGATGCTTTCTTTCGTTGACGCTCA
Source organism: Malachius bipustulatus (assembly GCA_910589415.1). Taxonomy (NCBI): domain Eukaryota; kingdom Metazoa; phylum Arthropoda; class Insecta; order Coleoptera; family Melyridae; genus Malachius; species Malachius bipustulatus. Next base: position 50,842,707 of record OU342633.1, read on the forward strand.
CGTTCTTACTACCCTTGTGACTGGCTCTGAACGCGCGCTCGCTCTTTTAGCACTCTGAGTTTTCGAAATTTAAGTCGAGTCAACCAGACAGACAAAAAAGCGACCTAATGAAAACGTGGTAAAAAACACAATAACACAGCCTTTGTATGTATGCTCATCAAAATGAAATGCTTCGGGGTGGGATATCTTCTTGGTATCACACCCGTAGTACGGCTGGTAGACTCTTACCTACCCCGAAATAAAAAACAATGTTTATCATAAAAATCTGATAAAAACCTTGCCTAAGGTTTGTAACCTTCTGCCATCCGATGTGAGGGGCATCGGGAGTGTTCAAAGATTCTCTGTGATATCGAGAAGATTTATTTATCAGAACTACACCAAATTTGTTGCAATACTAGATGCCCGACCTTGAACTTTGAGATTCACAGAGTGCTTTTTGTGTGCTTCCGAGGTATCTATACAGTTGTGGTGCACAGTATATTGTGAGCTGATGTGTCATTGCATGTACAGAGACACAACACACGTGTTAAATCACTTACAGCCAATATTATAAAGGCTCATTAGGCTAATGAGCAGATTTCTGTGCTCGATTTTGAAGCTAATATCGACGTCAAATGACTTTTATTGACATTTTTGTAATTATTTTCATGTCAAGAATAGATAAATTTAAAAAAATTCCACCTACACTCGATACCTTCTTCAGAAATGGCCACAGAAATCTGCCCGTTAACTTAATGAGCCTTTATAGTATCCGCTGTTATATAATAATAATAATATTTATTTCTTCCATAAAACTTACCAAATAAGTATCGGAAACTGTCATAAAATACTTACAATTTATACACATACATATAACATATATGCCGTTCACATATTAAAAAAGCATTGGTAGGCCATGAACTTTTGTTTTTAGGTTTACAAAAATGAAAACTCCCTAGATCTTGATTGACAATATCAGCTGATCGAGGTATTGAAGGTTAAGTAAACACCGACACTTGTCAAATTGCTCAAATTGCCTCAGCTGATTAACAGCCCTGTTGTCTAATTGAAGTTTTAGTAGATTATCTGGATAATTTTTATTCGGACCAATTTTTCTCGAACTGTCAAATAAATATTAATTTTTTGACATTATAAATTTCATAATGCCGAAATTAATATCGATTGAAGAAAAAATTCGTATAAAAAAGGCATTCAAGTTATTTAAATCTGAAAATGAAAACCAAAGTAAACGTCAAGTCATTTTGAAAAGTAAGACACATTTGGGGTGTAAGTATTATTAAGTGTACACCTGATAAAATTCATGTTACGTAATTTTCCTCTTTTATAGTATTCAGTAAGTGCGATTGAAACGGGCAGACGACCTAAACCAGACAATAATTATGAAAATTTTACGTTTCGGAAAGATTTGCAACGACTGATTTGGCAATATAACTGGAAAAACGAACATTTTACTGTAGGAAAACTTTTGGAAGACGAACGTAAACATTTGGATTTTGAAAAAGGGAGAACTAGTATATTTAAAATTCTTAAATCTCTTGGCTATAAGTATAAATATGTGAACGGACGCAAAATTCTTTGTGAACAAAAACATGTCTTGCATCCAAAATTACCTTTCTATATAAGAAAATACTTACAATATATCAAAATTCGAGTGAAAATGTAACGTTCGTGTACCTGGACGAAACATGATCTACCAGAATGGATCCAAACGGCAATCTCCATAATAAGATCGCCAATCACCATGACCGTAGCCGATTGGCCGATTCAGTACCTACCTAATGTTCTATTTTTTAATAATAAATAAGTAATTACTATAATTTTTGATGTATTTTATAATTAAGAGTTCCTTTAATTAATTGGAGCATTGGTCGGAGTAACGTTGTAACTTACATTTTTACATGAGACTCAAAAAATGTACCTTGCAACATTATTGAATATTGAATGGAATGTTTATTTCATTTAGCGATTCTTGAAATATTGTTTAAATATTATTTAAGGTAAATTAGGCAACAATTAAAGCTTTGTGGAAGCATTCTGCCCATTTAAACCTGCTGAATCGAAAAAATTAATTAGATTTGACGAGTTTGCTTTCTAGATAAAAATTGCAATATCATAAAATACGTGACTAAAGGTTCCAAAATAAAAAGTCCATAAAGACGTAAAGATAATAAGAAGAATAGCAAAAATATCAAAAATCCATTTTGCAACTATGTCCTGTTCGTTGTCATAAAACTTCAACCTCATAAAAAAGAGACATAACCCAACTCCAGCCAATGATTGACAGCGGTTATACCCAGTGATTTCTATCACCCTACACCATAACCCAATTCTTTTATAATAAGTGAACGGCATATACATAACATGTAAAGACTATTCAAATAAATTAGAAAATCTTGTCACCTGAAGCATGCACGCTCGTATCATTAGTGTTTCGAAGAGAAAAACTCCTCGAGGTTATAAAAACATTCGGAAACTAAATAGTTCCGAAGGCGTCTCTTGAATACATCAAGAGACTGACTCGAGCAGATTTCCCGGGGAAGAGTATTGTAAATTTTTTGACCAAGATAATAAGGCGACCTCTCAGTCAAACTCAGTCTGTGCTTTGGCAAACAATAATTGTTTTTGTACCTAGTGTCAATTTGATGCATACTACTACCCGTGTGAAATAAGTGTCCATTTTCATACACAACACATGAAAGTTTGAAAATTAGCAAGCCGGCGAGTGTGAGCAAGCCGTATGATACAAAAAATCGGCGACACGACTCCCTCATAGACACCCCCGCTATCGATCGGATGATTTTTTTCTGTGCCACAAACACACCCCGGGCAGACGGCGCCGCACCCCATAATGTTATGCCATATCTCAATCTAGATGTTACATGGGCATGATACATATTCAGTAACTGTTGCAAAGACAAAACAGCTCTAAGAGATCTTAATAAATAATTTATGGAGCTCATTTTGTCACAATATAATCGGCATGGCTATGCCACTTGAAAGTTTCATCCAGAAAGACACCTAAAAACTTTATACAGGGTGAGTTTTTTTCAATGTTTAGTACAGGGATCTCGTAAACTACTGCAGTTAGAGGAACGGTTAAATGGGGAAAGAAGTGCAGTTTTATGAGCTTAATTCGAAACAGCTTTTGTTTTTTTGAAAATCTCCATAGCTTCCTAGATATTTAACATAAAGTAAATTCCGCGGATTTCTTTACACCGAGATAGCAGTCTTATTATTGGGATTAGAGAAAAATTGTAAAGGAAAACCTTTTAGAAGATTTCATAGACAATAAAACGGCGTTACAATTTTTTTTATTTGTTGTGTCATTTTCGAGCTATGACGTAAACTTGTGTTTTTTTAAATGTAAGTCATAGTTGGCTATGACATCATTCGATTTGTCTTTTTTTTCTAAATACAACGATATAAAACTCGATATCGTTTTTTCGGGAAATAAAAAAGTTAGGACGGTTTTTAATTTTATTTCCTCAACTTAATTAGGCGGCCATGTAAGCATAACTGATAGACCTCAGTTGAATTTGAAATTATACATAGATAATTTTGCAGAATAATTTGTAATCCTCTATGCAAACAATTATACTTAATTAACTACAAATTTTCTAATAGCCATCTAGTAACTCTAGAAAATATTATAGGTGTATCACGTAACAATTAAAATGAGGGAATAAATCAACTGGAAGTTACAAATGTTCAAAATGGCCACCAATATTTTGAATGCATAGATTGCATTCTAGTAACTAACTGTCAAATTTAATAGTTTCACTGTTTCTGTTACTGTTGCTAAGCAACCGTCACATTTTGATATGAATATTTAGTCTACAGTTCTACACCGTAGGTAGGTATTGTTACAAGATTTTTGAAAGATTAGAATTAAAATTAATAAAAAATAAAAAATAAACGGGATAGCTAGTTTTCGAGAACTTTAAAAAAAATATTAATTAATTCTAATCTTTCAAAAATCTTGTACCAATACCTACGCTGTAGAACTGTAGACTAAATATTCATATCAAAATGTTGCTTAGCAATAGTAACAGAAACAGTGTTTACTTTAATTTACACTATTAAATTTGACAGTTAATTACTAGAATGCAATCTATGCATTCAAAATATTGGTGGCCATTTTAAACATTTGTAACTTCCAGTTGATTTATTCCCTCATTTTCATTGTTACGTGATATACCTACTTTTATAGCTGTTTAGCTTTTATATTCAAATGTTTCATAATATTTTCTAGAGTTACTAGATGGGCTATTAGAAAATTTGTAGTTAATTAAGTATAATTGTTTGCATAGAGGATTACAAATTATTCTGCAAAATTATCTATGTATAATTTCAAATTCAACTGAGGTCTATCAGTTATGCTTACATGGCCGCCTAGTTAAGTTGAGGAAATAAAATTAAAAACCGTCCTAACTTTTTTATTTCCCGAAAAAACGATATCGAGTTTTATATCGTTGTATTTAGAAAAAAAAGACATATCGAATGATGTCATAGCCAACTATGACTTACATTTAAAAAAACACAAGTTTACGTCATAGCTCGAAAATGACACAACAAATAAAAAAAATTGTAACGCCGTTTTATTGTCTATGAAATCTTCTAAAAGGTTTTCCTTTACAATTTTTCTCTAATCCCAATAATAAGACCGCTATCTCGGTGTGAAGAAATTCGCGGAATTTACTTTATGTTAAATATCTAGGAAGCCATGGAGATTTTCAAAAAAACAAAAGCTGTTTCGAATTAAGCTCATAAAACTGCACTTCTTTCCCCATTTAACCGTTTCTCTAACTGCAGTAGTTTACGAGATCCCTGTACTAAACATTGAAAAAAACTCACCCTGTAGTTGTCTTGCGTTTGATTACATCACCATAGAGGGGAATTTCGAGATTCAGGTCCGATAGGTTTTGATGACTGTGGAAGACCATATAGCACGTCTTACTGACAACAGAGGTCGTTCCCGGCAAACCACTGTGCCACATCGAGCATACATTCGGCACACGACCGCTGAACAGATTCATGGGTGTCCCCGGCCACCACCAACGATGTATCGTCCGCGTACAGAGTGACGTGAGAAGCCCTAGGACGTGCTCCCATCAAGGTGGCAGACTAAAACATGCTGCTTTCTGTGACTTAAAAATGATCTCAGCCATGAGAGTGCCACGCCTCTAATCCCAATATTTTTGGACTTGTCTAGAAGTAGCGAGTGACTTACACAATCAAATGCCCTGCTGAGATCGCAAAACACGCCGGCCGGACATTGCCCACGTTCCATAAGACGTAAGACTTCGTTATAAAAACTTTGCAATGCAGCATTGGTCGTACGACCAGGTCTGAAACCGTACTGTGAAGACGTTAGTAGTTCATTCTTGTTAAGAAAGGAAGAAAGTCTCCTGAGATAACAATACTCAAGAATCTTCGAAAATGTCGGTGTATTTACGACCGGTCTATAGTTACCCACATCATGGATGTCACCGGATTTGTGTATAGGTATAACCCGTCCCGTTTTGAGAGACCTGGGAAAAGTTCCTGTAGAGAATGATAAATTCACCAGATAACAGAAAACATGAGAAATTGTTCCGAAGGACTGCTTCACCAATGATGGGGGAATCTCATCGGTTCCTGCAGATTTCTTGTTTTTGAGTCGTAGACATACTGTTCTCTCAAGTTCACTCACACTAAATGGAAATAAGAATATAGAATTTTCATTTTTGATTGGTCGCACAAAAGAACTGATCCTGTCAGGTTTGACTATGCTTTGCAGCGTTTCGATAGGAGCTCGTTTGAATAATTATTAAACTCATTGGCAACTATATGAGGATCATCGACTATGTCACCTTCCAGCCGAATAGCTATATTACCAGGCATCCCACTCTTACCAGACAGCTCATGCACAATCCGCCAGCTCGCTTTCATGACATTATCGGAGTCGCTTATCGTTTGTTGATAAAATTTCTTTTTCTACTTCTAACCTTTAATATGCATATTAAATATGAATCGCCAGTGCTTTATTAATGGGTCTCATTAAGATACAAATTTTCATTAAAGCACTGGTCAAGCTATCCAATGGCAGAGGAGCATTTGCAATCGAATCGGTTCCTTTTCGCTCACAATCGGGTCGGTCCAAACCAACCGAAGTCACAGAGTTGTCATACTCACGACATTTTTTTTTTATGTTTTCAAACCTTACTTCGTAGAATCTCTGCATACTTATTGATTATGAATAAAACACTAATGTTTTATTCATAATCAATAAATACTCACGACAAAAATTGCCTTGTGATATAAGTTCTGTATTTCTGAAAAAAAATTCTGAACGTTTATTTAATTTAGAACATAAGTAACATTCAAAGAAAATTTATCAAGATTTTATGTTACCTTAATTAATTTGATAAGTAGGTATATCGTGTAAAAGATAGGAAGATAAAGTATTATATTATTCGTAGCGCTCCGTGATAGTATTCAAAGCGGCAACGCTACGACCGTCGCGTTGCGCAGGTAAACAATATCGTAATTAATGGCTGTCAATGTTATTAATCTCAAAATCAAAGCGTAAAATTCGGAATTCGAACTTCGCATAATAAAAATTACGCAGTAGTGAGTAATGCCCTTTAAACTTGATACTAAAACATGTCTCAGCAGAATAATCTTAGCGACGAAAAGAAAATTTGGTAACATGCGTAAACAAATAGCAACCTATCTTAACCTCAATGATCCGCAATTGTACACGGGTCATTGTTAAAATATATAATTTTTTAATCTTTTCTATGAAATAAAAAAGGGTCGTAGAAAAAATAGTGTATGGAACTCGCAGATAATGGCTATTAATATATATATATTCGTTTGAAATTACAAATTGCAGTCTTACGATACATGTTGTTTAGTTTATTAAATTACATATGATTGGTTTCGTCGATCATGGGGAAAAGAACGATCTGTAGGATATTCTGATGCGATGTTGACATCATGGTGAAGCATTTGCTTTGAGAGATATTTAATACGCTCTTATGATGGTTATAAGAGTCGGGTCCCGTGGCGCAGTGGATAGCGCGTTGGTCCGCCGTGCCGATATACCTTGGTTCGAAACTCACCAGCAGCCGACAACTATTTGTTGTGTTTCTCGAGCCAAGATCGGGATCCACCTTGTGGAAGGCAATGGCAAACCACCACAAGTACCCTTGCCTAGTAAAACCTCTCAAACAGTGCCGTTCGGATCGGACTCCGGCAATAAAAAGGGAGGTCCCATATGTCTGTGTAAACTGATAGCTCGCGCACCACAGACATATGCGAGAGGTAGCCTACGCCCGATATGCGGGTATGGCACTTGAAGAAGATGGTTAAGACACACGCCTACGGCTCGTATCTTAACCATCATACTCACGTATTAATAGCCTTCATTATAAGCTTGTTGCATAATATACTATTTTAGTTGTCTGAACGAGAATATTATGTTTACGTCGCGCCAGCTGGTATATCGGCTCCAGCATCGGATATTGACACCTAATTTGGTAAAGGTCTCTTATTCTTGCACTAGATTTTTTTACGTCATCATCCACCCATCTGTTCCCATTGGGAGAGCAGGTTCTCACACGAAGTGGAAAATGAAGAGTGAAGTAGTGCAAATACAAACTATAAAACTTATCAAAGGCTGTATCTAGGTTGGTTTCCCCGTAAACCCCGTCCCAACTCTCGCTCCCTAGATCGGAAACAAAAGAAGCAACTGCGGATTGACTGAAACGTCGCTCATAACTCTCCATTTTTGTATGCTTAGTGTTATTTCCATTACTCATTTGAGTGCTGTACAATACAGCGTCATGATCTGATATAAAAGTTTCTAAAATTTTGAACTCACCCTTGTTCCTATAGTTGACGTAAATATGATCCAAAATACTATCTTTACGGGTATAATGGGTGACGATATTCTTTTGAAAGCCATATCATGTAAATATGTTTTGCAAATTTGTATACTCACGTGCATGCTTTACAGGATCAAAGTTAAAATCACCGCAAATAATCCACCTCCTAGTTCCCTTGCACAACTTATCAAGCATCTGACTAAGGGTGGTATGCTAGAAACTAAATTTCGCATTTGACAGCGCTGTTAACAACGGCACTGTTGTTAAAAATCACTTTGACATGGTCACGTGACCATGTTAAATGCTTTAACATCGCCATGTCAAATTTCATGTTAACAACGGCGTTAAAGCTGAAATCACCCAATTTGGTATGCTAGAAACGAAAATCGAGTAGGAACAGTTGAACGTCAATGTTAAATGGCCATGTTATAATAATCACAGGGTATGGATCGATTAATTGTAACTGACAAATTTTAGGAAGATTTTTAATTTAGAAATTTAACTAGATTTTCTTCATTTAGATTCAGAATAAATAAAACAAAATTGGTTTTATTGATTTATATTTATATTTAATAACATATATAACCATGGGCGGCATAAAAAGGGTAGGTAACAATAAAATAAAATAAGTTAAAGAACATAAGACATATTTGTGTAAAATAAATAATTTATTTGATAATATTACACTCATAAAATAATAATTGTATATCCATAGTCAGAGTCAAACCAGAACAAATAAAAAAATAATTTTTAATTAAGGAAATTAATGTTGTCTGCAACACCTCTCAATCCGAAGGGGTTTTAAAACAGAAAATTGTGAACATAAATTTTAAAAACTTCTCACTCTTCATCAAATTCTCAACCGACTACTGGGTTATAGGTTTGGTTATTCTATATTCTGCAATAAGATACATAATAATTAGGTAATTGATAACTTACCTGTTGATTATTTCTAGCAAAATCTGCCTCTCAACTTCAGAGAAGTTCTTTCTTGATTTCACGACAACTTCCATTTATACTTTTACAGTAAACCAAATTAATTCACTCAAAGAAAACTGAAACGTTTACGTTTGTTATTATTTGTTACAACACAACAATAACAATAATGGCGAATGGGGATCGGATCGGATGGTAATGACGTTCGTTGACGATGACGGTCGACGGTAGACGAGTTTCGTGTTTATCTAGCTCATACGCATGCGTTCAGTAGGCACTAGCCAACATCTAACAACGCGATACCAAAATCAACCACGACCATCTCGGATCGCCGATTTATTACGAAATGGAACTTCGGTTCGGGTTCGATCTAGCTCGTGAATTGTTCTTAGCCTGCAATCAGCGAATGTACGACGTTGCCGCTATTGTTCATGTTACATTTTTAACATGATGATGTTACCTAACAACAGTGTCAAATCATGAACATTTCTTTCTAGCATACCGAATTGATTTTAACAACAGCGTCAGATTGACATCGGTGTTACGTTAACAACACCAAATGAGATTTTCTAGCATACGACCCTATGGGTCGTATGCTAGAAACTAAATTTCGCATGTGACAGCGCTGTTAACAACGGCACTGTTGTTAAAAATCACTTTGACATGGTCACGTGACCATGTTAAATGCTTTAACATCGTCATGTCAAATTTCATGTTGACAACGGCGTTAAAGCTAAAATCACCCAATTTGGTATGCTAGAAAGGAAAATCGAGTAGAAACAGTTGAATGTCAATGTTAAATGGCCATGTTACAATAATCACAGGATATGGATCGATTAATTATTATTAGCTGTCAAATTTTAGGAAGATTTTTAATAAATCCCGTATTATTCCAGAGTGAAGTGTTTTTCTATGTTTATTTACAGTGTCATTACAACTAAATATCAACAATCTTGTTCCATAAATTAAAAATTAACCAAGTAGGTACCTACCTAGTATTTTTATACTATAATTTCAGTTTAAAGTATTTTTATAACCCCTTCTATCATAAAATATCCTAATTTCAAAATTGAATACCTGACAACGGTGAGCATCAGATCTTGAATTTCCAAACTTTTTCTAATATAATATTATGTTAACATACTTTACCATGGGCGGAGTAAATAGGGAAATATTTATTATTTTTCCTGCTTGATATGTATTTTTCATTTAGATTCAGAATAAAATTAAATAAAAAAACATTTAACCATGGGCAGACCAAACTGGGTTGGTGGAAATGTTATTTCATTAAATTGTTTTCCCTGCTTGATGTTTACTACTTTGAAACGTTTACGTTTGTTATTATTTATGTTACAACACAACAATGACGTTGAGTTTCGTGTTTATCTAGCTCATGCGCATGCGTTTATTAGGCACTAGCCAACATTCTAACAACGCGAAACCAAAATTGGCCACGACCATCTCGGATCGCCGATTAATTACGAAATTGAACTTCGGTTCGGCTTCGATCTAGCTCGTGAATTGTTCTTAGCCTGTAATCAGCGAATATACAACGTTGCCGCTATTGTTCATGTTACATTTTTAACATGATGATGTTACCTAACAACAGTGTCAAATCATGAATATTTCTTTCTAGCATACCGAATTGATTTTAACAACAACGTCAGATTGACATCGGTGTTACGTTAACAACGCCAAATGAGATTTTCTAGCATACGACCCTATGTCTTTCAAAAAATTCACTTATGTTGGATAATCCAGAAGGTCGGTATAATGCCATAATGAAGATCACTTGAGAATTTTTCATTCTCCAGGACACAGCACATGCCTCCAGAAGGCAATCAACACAAAACTCACTGAGATCAACAGTGGCGACGGCTCCTATTGATCTTTCGCACCATATGCTAACACCTCCTTGAATGGTGGAAGTTCTGCCATAACTAGCGCCTAGATGATAGCCCTTAAAATAGATACTATCCAAAAATCCACGCGCCGACCAAGTCTCGGTAAAACACATGAACTTAAGCTTGCTTGCCGTATTCAAGTAGTCACACTCTATCTGGTTGGCCCTTTCTATTGTGAGCCCTTGACAATTTAAAAGCAATAGGTCATACTCAGGTTCACGGAACTGCTCCCTTTTATGAAGTGTCTCGCGTTTATTTTCGAAAAAAACCGAAATCGTCTAATCATTACACCCTTTGGCCATGTGTTGGGGTCATTTAGCCTGTCCAGAAGTGATACATCTGATCCAATTTTAAAGGAGATACTTACAGCATCGTCTCTTTTTTGGAGGTCGTCTACTGTGAATTCCTGTCCAGGAAACTTTCCGTTTAAGTAGTTTTTAACTTGGTTGGCACTAGTTCCTATTGCCACCTTACCTAAATGTAACCACACTCGTCTAGCAGCCGCCGAGAAGGAAGGGCTAGCATTGTCGGTAGTTATGTCGACCTCACCAGTTCCCCACACAACGTTTGCTCTTTCGGTGCCCTGTTTGACATTTCTCAAATTTTGTATTTAACTCAGCACCTTAGCGGTCTTATACGCTAAGTAAGTATCGGATGTTTGTAGAGCGCGCGCCTCCTCGTGGATTTTTTTCGCACTTTTGTGCGGCATATTATCATACTAATCGTTGACAGCTCGTTTCAATAAAATGAAACCTTTCTTAAAATCATTATTTGGAAGTGTATTTCTAGATTTTTGAATTTATTATGACTACAATTATTATTAAAAGTCATTTCTAAGCACCCAGTCTCGACTGCTTTCGTTTTAAATCGTTGAGAAATGGGCGAAATCTCATGATGAGTTTTCACATGAGCGATGTTAGAGAATACGTTTACATGGAACTTTTCTTCTTTTAGAGAGACTCCTGGTGCACATAGCACTCATAAAAATGAAAAAACCTATTATTGTCCCATTGTTCAGGTGATATATTAATTGTTCCATTAAAAAAATATCACCTTTCTTGTCAAAACATAATAAGTTCACATTTCATCTCATGTTTTAGGGTTTTTTATTCAGCTTATCAGCTTATGTATAATAAGTCGAAGAGTTTTGGACATATTTTGCAGCTGTAAAGCAAGAAAATGTTACCCTTCGTCTGAAATACAGCTCGAAAAAATTATAGCAATAGTTATTTTATTGTTTTATTAGTATTACTTATATGCCTTAAATTATTAACTAAAATTTTTAACTTTAATTTACTATCTAAAAAAATATTCAGAAGTAATAAATACGTATGTAATCGCAAGCATTTAAGGTACTCGTGTAGAACAAACCCTTCCCGATTTCTTTTTATCCCTGAACGACCAAAAATTTGCAATTAGAAATACATTAAAATGAATAGCGGGCACGCAGGACTTGCCGCATGAAAGTGTCAAATTTGCCTACTTGGTGGCGCCACAATAGTTACTTATTTAGCCTATTAGTAGTTTCTGAACTTTTTTTTAAAGAATTTATTTCCCCGCTCATATTTGTGCGCGATTTTTCATCACTTGTGGCAACGCTGGATGAGCCGTTCATTATAACCTTTCTTTTAGGGACACTACTAATTTTATCAGTACCTTTTAATAACTGTATGATCTGCTCCAGGGCAGTAATTCTTCGTTCAAGTTCATGATTGACTCTATTTACACACGATAATTCAGTCCGGGTGCACTTTAATTCACTTTTCAAGGTGATTAGTTTGATGTCTCTATCAGTGTTATCACTCAGCTTATTTAAATCATTCACATTATCGTGTTTCTCGTCCTTATTTTCTTCATATAATAATTTCAGCAATTCGTCACTTACTTTTACTCCATTTGGCACCTTTTTATCTATTATTATGTCAATCAAAACAGATTTTTTCAGCTTGTCTAACTCAACAACCAATTTTTCGCGCAAGGCCATGTTGCCATTGTTATAGGTATAGCATGGCTGTTCATGCCGCAGGATTGTGAAATTACAAACTCCCTAATTATGTAAAAGAATATATTTTGTAATAACGATGATAAAATAAAATAGATTAAAGTATGTAGTATAAATTATGGAGTATTAAAAATGATTCATAATTTTTTTTTGTTTTAGAGTTTTATTGCTATTGCCCCCAACTTCTTAATAGTTTATACATTTACACGCAACTGGTTAGGTGATTTCGATCATATATATGGAGAAACAAAAGATTATATAGATGTGTATCATGATTACTCTTATGACTACGCATCTGCGGTTTTCCGTTTAATAAACGGCCTCCAATACACACCAGGAGACTTAAGTTCAAGGATGATTAGAGATAATGATAATTTTTTTCTATATAAACGTTTGCGTCCATTTCTAAGAAAGGTAATGTGAAATTTAATTTTCTAAGTTCATTTAAAATTCGAATCTGCTTGAAATGATAACTTCTTTCTTTCCGTTCTCACAGTTATATCTTTTAACCGAAAATTTCGAATTTTTCAGGTAAACGTTAGCGAACTACAATACATATATATAAGTTATCAATTTTATGGTTCTTCCAGCTCACTACGCGTCATGGGTTTATCACGTAAGTAGGTATACCGTACAATAATATTTTTGGGCAGTCGAAAAAAATTCATGACATTTTCTCATCAATTTGCGAATGAAAAATGGCACATGTCTACTAGTTCAGTCGATAAAGTAAAAAAGTACCCAAAGTTCATAAAAAATCTTATCTAATAACTGGGCCTAATAATTTTTAATTAAGAGGTTATGGAGTCCACAAAAATCAGTTCCGGGGGTGCAGATACAGTTGAGATACAGAACCCCAGCTTTTGTACACATCTTGTCATTAATATTATTTATAAGTTAAGAGGAAAAATTAAAAAAAAAATATGTGGCAGTGAAACGAATCATAAAAAAAGTTATCGAAAGTAAGTGATGTTTTTGTCCACAACAACACATTTTGCCACTTCTATGTTTTTCATCATAAAATGCTGTTTATCTCAAAAACAGATTACATTACAATATTTGGCCGAGAGCACGTTTTAGCGTATTTTCAAATAAAAAATGTATTTTTTAATAAAAAAAAATACACTATTGAGGACGACATCACTTTCCAATAACCATCCAAACTCATCAAATGTCCACCGATCATGACCCCGAGATCACGAAAAAGTGGTTTTCTAGAATTCGCCTGCCCACTATATACAGGGTGATTCAGACCACCCGTACACCCCTTTTTTCTGGAAAACGGCGCATGGGATTTTTTTGGTAGATAAGCCTCTTTACTAAATCGAGACCAAGGAATTGAATTATGATACTTACGAGCTGCGGAATTTCCGGGAAATCGGAAAATTTGCTACCAGCTTTGAAATTTTAAATGTAACTCTAGATCAAATTGGCCATATTTGCGAAGGTCTTTGGAAAAGAAACAACTTTTGTAAAAAACATTTTTTCCTATCAACTTTCCATTGCTGAGATATGACAAACTGAAATTTTATATAGTCTACAGGCATTTTATACAAATTTCCGAACGCACCCCAAAAATCAGTTCCACAGATAACAGGTAACAATTTTTTATGGATTTGTCATTTTTGACAGTTGCAACTTTAAATTGAACATGTATTAATAAGACTTGTTATTATAAGAGTTAAAATTTTAGAAGAACATCAGAATCACTTTAATATTTAATTAATAAACATAATCATAAGTTGCCTCAATAAATAAATTAACAATTAGGCAAGATGTGATATTTTATACAAAGTGTCGTCCACCATTGTGAATACACATTTCTGCCCTTCGTATAACACTCTTTGTTGCTCTTGAAATTTCCTCTGGGGCAATTGAATGCATTTCGAATGCGTTGCTTCATGTCATTTCTGCTGATTGGACGCTCTTGATAAACTAAGTCCTTAATCCTACCCCATAAATAGAAAACCAGCGGTGTCAAATCTGGCGACCGCGGAGGCCAAGATATTTGACCGGATCTTCCTATCCATCTGTGAGGAAAAAACGTGTTAAGAGTATCCCTAACAAGCAAAGAATAATGAGCAGGGCAACCGTCTTGTTGTAACCACATTGTTACCCTTGTAGCCAACGGGATATCTTCGAGCAATTCTGGCAAGTGATCCCGTAAAAATTCATTGTACCGGGTGTCACTTATGTCCACCCCCGAAATAGAGGTTAATTTTAAAGATAAAAAATTGTAACTTTAAGGATTTGTGTAATTAATATAGGACCATATAATGACATAATCAGATTAATTATTTTTTTTTTTTTAGTTGAGCCATCAGCGATAAAAAACTGTAATTTGGTGTTAATGTGACCAAAATAAATTCGATTTTTCTTTAATACATCGATAGAAATCGATTAATAAACTCAAAGTCGATGAAAATAAATATCAAAAACCTAATTACAAGCCTTTAATTAAATAAAATACTTAAAATATGGAAACGACAGGTGAAATGATTGATATACGGTAGAGCAATAAAACTGACAAATCTAATGAGGGTAGGTACCTACCATAAATAATCTTCAAAGCAGTCAGAAGAATGTGCCATTGAACTCGAATGGGGCTTCTTTTATGAATGTTGAAAGGACCCAAACCATATAACAACTGCGCATGGTTCAAATTGTAAACTTTAGAGCTGAGAAACGCACCCAATTTTTATTTTTTATTTATCAAGCTTTCAAAGCTAGAAACGTCAGTTCTGTCAATGTCATTAAACCACATGTTAGCGAGAATTGAAGTCACACTCAGTAGTCACTAGTCATGTTCACTTATTTTTCAACCGTCAGAGAGTGAAGGTCAGAGGGTTCGATCAGCTGGGGTGCTCTTCATTATTTATTTTTAAACAATCGAATCCAAACAAAGCCCATGTGAGTACTGTTTATCCTAATTTATTAATATCTGTTAGGCATTGTGATATCTCAAGAGAATTACCCGTTTAGTTTATTTGTTTGTATTATTCAATTTGTTTATTTAGAAAAAGACTCATGTAAAACATAGTCTGTGATGTAAAACACGTGTTTGGTCAAGCTAATTAATTATTCAAGTAGAGCCAAAAAAAAAAACTGTTTTTTATCGCTGATGGCTCAACTAAAATAAAAATAATAATTAATCTGATTATGCCATTATGTGGTCATATATTAATTACACAAATCCTCAAAGTCTCAATTTTTTATCTTTAAAATTAACCTCTATTTCGGGGGTGGACATAAGTGATGGACCACCCGGTACAGGTTGCCACTTAAATGTTCATCAAAAAAATAGGGACCAATGATTTGAGCACCAATAATACCGCACCAAGTGTTGAGGCTCCACACATGTTGGTGGTCAACTGTTCGTAACCAATGCGGATTCTCCTCTGACCAATAATGTGCATTGTGAATGTTCACATTGCCACTACTTTTGAAAGTTGCTTCATCTGTTCACAAGATTTTCTTATGGAAGTCATGATTCTGACGACGATACCAGTTGCAAAATACGAGACGTTTTCTAAAATCGTCATTTGTTAGTTCTTGATGAAGGTTTATGTGGTATGGATGCAGACCATTGTTGTGCAAAATTCTCTACACAGTCGACTGTGACACACCGGAATCTGCTGAAATTCTTCGAGTGGAATCATGAGGATTGACAATAACAGCAGCCACAATATCAGGTGCGACTTCATCCATAATTGGTCGCCTTATTACAGCATTTGAATTTTACCTGTTATGCGAATGCGAGTGGCCAAACGCTTAAAAACCAAACGAGAATGATGTGTGCGATTAGGATACCGCTGAGCATACAATCTCTGAGCTGCTGAATAATTCTGATGACATTCACCCAGTACCATCAACGTTTCAAAAGCTTCTTCGTTTGTGTACGCCATATTCACGAAATTAATCTTTTTATTACTTAAATATTCGACTTTTAAATTTAAACTATGCATTTTAAAGACGCTACTGTCAAAAATGATACAACTGTCAAAAATGATGCAACTGTCAAAAGTGTCAAGCCATGAAAAATGGTTGTCTGTTATCTGTGGAACTGATTTTTGGGGTGCGTTCGGAAATTTGTATAAAATGCCTGTAGACTGTATGAAATTTCAGTTTGTCATATCTCAGCAATGGAAAGTTGATAGGAAAAAATGTTTTTTACAAAAGTTGTTTCTTTTCCAAAGACCTTCGCAAATATGTCCAATTTGATCTAGAGTTACATTTAAAATTTCAAAGTTGGTAGCAAATTTTCCGATTTCCCGGAAATTCCGCAGCTCCTAAGTATCATAATTCAATTCCTTGGTCTCGATTTAGTAAAGAGGCTTATCTACCAAAAAAAATCCCATGCGTCGTTTTCGAGAAAAAAGGGGTGTACGGGTGGTCTGAATCACCCTGTATACAGGGTGTCCAATTAGTGCGGGATTCTTCTCTGGCAGCTTCACTTTTGAAGCTGGAAAAAAGATAAGGGAGAAAAATTGTATGGTTTGAAGAGACCTTTTGTATTTGTATTTTTATTTGTATTTTTGAGGGCGATCAAGTTACTGGGACCTAAAAGATCTATTGTATCCCCTCTACTGTGCTTCGCCTGGTGTGGAATCCCTTTAGTGAAGCACCCTCTCCAAATCCGTTTCCTTGAGAAACATAAGGATTTTGACCTGACCTGACCTGCCTCTAGCTGGTGGTGGCCCAGAACATAACTTCTTTTGAGTTCTATCGCATCGCAGTTGAGCAGCAGGTGAAGAGAGCTACAACCTAAAATAATTTTCAGCGATACATATTATTATTCCTTTATTCCTCTATTGTCCTATAGAAACATACCCAATTTCCCAATTCCCAATTACAGGACAATTTACAAGTACATTTACAATAACAAGAAACAAGGTAGTCACCAAAGTTATTAGTTATAAATAAGTGAAAATCACCATTTTCCATTTTCAAAGCAGCTTAATTATGAAAACGGCTCAAGACAGCAGAAAACGATTTACATGTCCCTATCTTAATTCTTCACGTGGTTTCCTATCTTGTCGATGAAATTGTTATACAGGGTGATGAAAAATCTGATAATTTTCATTATAGGATACCAAGTGAAAATTTTTTTAAATGTTCAATATCTCGATATAAAATTCTCCCTTCCCTTATAGGTACTGTTATAAAAGGCTCATTATGCTTATTTACAAAGTAACAGTTTTTTTTTCTTTCATGAAAAATAGTCTTTAGTTTTTGAGAAGTTCTATTGGAACAGAATATTTAGATTTGTTTGGGACAGTAGATTAGAAAATTATGTAATAATAAGGTGAAATGTCATAGAATAGTTTTTGTAAAATAATTAGAATAATAATTAGAATAAGTTAGCTAGAGTGTATGGGAGAAATGACAGGCAGTAAATGATTAAAAGTCACAATTTGGAAGAAAAGAACAGCAACTCTAGTAGCATGGACATTGGCTGTTAGAAGGGGGAAAACATAACATGTCCGAAGAGGATTTTGTGTGTTTTACTCAAGAAGAGAAATGAATTTCATAGATGTTGATTGGAAGGAAAGTACAAAAATTATCCGCTGTCATAGTGAAAAATAATATGTTGTCAAGCAGATAACAATCGAATTTACATAGTTACAAGAAAAACTATAAATAGAAAAACAACGATTATCTAAAGAGATTCTTTTTTTTTTTAAAAAAAAAAAAAGAGGGAGCATCGGTCTTAACTGTGTAGGTAAGACATAGTCGCTCCACTCTGGTAATTTGGCTTTGAGACGAACTCTTTAGCCACACACACTTTATATTATAATATTTGCCATTTAAACGTTCGATCGCTTGTTTTACTTTTCACAGACATTCGAAAATGAATCTGAAAAGTAAAGCGGGCCGAGGTGAGTTTCGAACCCGCGATCTATGGCTTCGTGAGCCAGCGGAGAACCACTAGGCCACGGAAGTCACTTAAAGAGATTCTTAAAACACAAGTTAAGCAGTGTAGACCACTAAATCAAAACCAAACATCGTGAACATCTAGAAAAATTTCGAGCATCAAGAATTTGGAAAAGAACAGAGGCCGTAGCTGACTACTATCAGAAACATATAGGTTAGAAGGAGAGATTTGGTTAGCTGGTAGCTGACAACTGCAATTCGATTTGGATACAGCCGTGCAGAGATTTGGCTAGCAGGCAGCTGACAATTATTGCAGTTTGATTTGGGTACAGCCGTGCAGCGATTTGGATTCTGCGATTTTGACATTGAAGATAGAAAAACGTAGCAGCGAATTGGATATATCCGTGCAGAGATCTACATTGAAATTGCTGACACACTAACAGCAAGGCTACTAGAGTTGACTTCAAGCTTTGTTCAACAGCTGATTCCGTGGGTTATTCCTTTCGTTAACCTACGAGGGACTTCTGTCAAAAATTAATGACAGAAAGTCAGTGACGAAGAAGATTCATTAAGGGAACAAACTGTGAGTAATTTTAAGTTATTTTTAAGTTAGTTGTTGTAAGTGTTATTGTTGGGAAAATTTCTGATTGTAATAAAACCCAAACAAATTTAAATTGAGTTTCAATAGGAGTTTATAGGTTATGAAAATTTAAAAAAAAGTATTAAAAAAAAAAATACTTGAACTCACTCTGAGTCATAGAGGTCTCATACAGACTAAACTTTTATTAGTTTTTAAAAAAGAAAGGCCCCCGAAATAAATAAATTGTTTATGGTAAGAGGGAATCAAAGAGGAAAATAAATTTTCAAAAAAGAGTAGAGAAAACACAGTCCCTACGAACCATAACAGTACCTACTCTTGGTTATGCGTTTACCAAGCACATGCAGTCCAAGTGAGTGATATAAATGCCGAGCAGGAACGCTCATATGCTCTACGTAAGCTACAACAATAGCTACATTTCAGCTTCAAAATATATGTATTTCAAAAATACACCTTCCATAGATTTATTGAAAAACGTAACTTTTATTCAAATTACACTTAAAATAAAATCAAAAAATATATATATATTTTTCACTGAATGTACTGCTTTGAGGTCCTATTATAAAAAGATATGAGTTAGGCAAATGATTTTTCTTAAGCTTTTAAAGTTTTATTAACAATGAATTTCACTAAATTCGTACTAAAAGAAATGTTATTTTCGTTTAAAAAATAAAAAATGTATATACAGGGTGAATTATAAAAAACGCCCCAAGCGATAACTCCGTTAATTTTGAAGATATATAACAAAACTTTTTGAAACAAAGTGGCGTAGTTTATCATCATCTATATGTTGAGATAAACGCTCGATCAACACAACTTCCTGTTTAACCGGAAGTAACATCAACTTCGGGTTTTTAAATAGAACACCCTGTAAAACTTTAGATTTTTTAAATGTCTGAAGAAATCTAATACAGGTGGTTTTAACCATTGGAATTTAAATTGAGCGGTTTATGAGTTATAAACAAGTGAGGATCGAAAATTTTCAATTTCAAAGCAGTGTTATTTTTATGATTTAATACAGGGATAAGTTATACATATAAGTACCCTGTACAACTGTACAAGTAAGTTCTTAATTAAATATTAATTTATTAAAAAAAAATAGTGCCAAATAATAAAACCAGAAATAATTGCTACGTCATCTGCTGTTCCAGATCCTGAATCGCCTTGAAAAACTACACCTACCCTTAAGCTATGGCAGTCATGTCGTGGGACACCTGTATATATATATATATACAGGGTGTCCCAAGATTTCTTTATCAAAGGATATCCGGGTTATTTAAAAAAATAAACAAATGAAATTCGGGAAATTTCAACCATACCCCTAAGGCTTTGCAGCTGCACCCTCAATGCTGCTTTATGACCTTCCACCCCTAAGTAATCATCCCCTACTTTTTTTTTTCAAATGACACCCCCATATTTTTTTTGCTCGACAGGATTGTTTACTTCTTTCTGAATACAATGTCACAAGATTTTTTTAAATCCAGACATATCTAGCACGCCGAAAACAATATAATATCAGAACAAACGAGGGTTGTCAAGGAGTTGTAATTTCTTGTTTTTTGTGTTAATGTTTCCTCCAACCACCTTAACTAGTAATACCGGTGTTACTGGTATAGGCGTTAATAATAATAATTGCTTCTGTGGTTTTAATGTCATATTAAATGTTAATTATTACTCCTTGACGACCCTCGTTTGTTATGATATTATATTGTTTTCGGCGTGCTAGATATGTCTCGATTTAAAAAAATCGTGTGACATTGCATTCAGAAAGAAGTCAACAATCCTGTCGAGCAAAAAAAATACGGGGGTGTCATTTGAAAAAAAAGTAGGGGATGATTACTTAGGGGTGGAAAGGCGTAAAGCGGCATTGAGGCTGCAGCTGCAAAGCCTTGGGGGTGTGGTTGAAATTTCCCGAATTTCATTTGTTTATTTTTTTAAATAACGCGGATATCCCTTGATAAAGAAATCTTGGGACACCCTGTATATCTATAAATTATGAATGTAGTAAAGCACCGTTATTTGAATTATTTGAAAATTAGATAAAGGCAAGCGGTGTGTCGCAAATAAAAGGTATGATCCTTTTTTGTTAAACTCAATATATTTCGATCTTAATTTAGATCTTCATCAAGAGAACTGTAATTATAAGAAATCAATATTAAAAAAAAAATCTTAAGATAAATACTTACAACAAAAGATCAAAATAAAATTAGCATCTTTAAAATTCTAAAAATCTTCATAAGGTAATGTTAATAAAGTTCGTTTTGTAAATTTATGCCAAAAAACCATTTAATATTTATAAATATCAACATTTATGAATAATTTTTATGAGAATTTAGAAAAAAAAAAATTTTTGATATATTTTATGACATAAAAGTTTTGAAGTTTTTTAACATTGTGAATAATGGATTATTTTCTCAAAAATCAAAACAAAGGAATCTAAACAGTACTACTTTAACAGTTATTTTTATATATGTTAATTAGTTATTTATTTATTTATGAAATTAGGTAGGTACCTACCTGTCTATAAATTGTTTAAAAATTTTTGTGTTTTTCAAAGTCCAAAATATAGCTATATATTCTATTTAAATTTTGTATATCTGATTTTAAATTTATGCAGTTATCGATATTTTCATTTATGTGACACATTTCTAAAAATTGTCTTTTAAAAAGATTACTTTCTGTTTCTAATATCTTAATATTTTCAAAATCCATTTCACAGTTAGTATTAATGTAGGTACATGGTTAGCTAACGTGCATCTATTTGGCCTAAGTCTAGAGTCACTTTTATGTAAAGATACTCTTTGTTTTAACGATTGAGAAGTGTGTGCAATATAATATGATAAGTTACAATTCAAGCAATTAATTTTATACACTAAATTAGATCTATCTA
Source organism: Malachius bipustulatus (assembly GCA_910589415.1). Lineage (NCBI taxonomy): Eukaryota > Metazoa > Arthropoda > Insecta > Coleoptera > Melyridae > Malachius > Malachius bipustulatus. The sequence goes on from OU342633.1 coordinate 50,864,782, forward strand.
AAACTTGAATTTTATCTTTATTTTTATTAAAAATTGTATTATTTGTTGTAATTATTGTAATTATGTATTATAATTGTAATTATAAAGAGCAAACGACTTTATATTATTTTCTTTATTTTTTATAATTTTGTGTGTTAAGTTTTCAATGTAAGGAAAAGTAGTGAATTTGAACTCATTATTATTTTTTTTATTGAAAATGCACATGCACTGCAGGGAAATCCCTATGACGCTCTGGGAGCGGTGCATGAGCGGAGATATCGATTCACGTTGGCCTTGAATCTCTGTAGGTTGTATACTTCGGGAAACACGCCCTTTGGAATGCTATTCCAAAGTGATGCGGTTCTATACATAAAAGAAGTCTGAAATAGGGTGGTACGAGGTGTAACGAGCTGAACCTGATACGGATGAGCGTCTGCGGCTCGGCGTGTATTTCTGCCCGGTCTTGATCTTAAATATTATTAATGTTATTAACCGTATTCTGTGTGGTGTCAGGATTTACTAATAATTATGTAACTTGTAAGTTTGTTTGATCGGTGTTAATTTCTGTAGTTGTTAAGGTACTAGATAAACTAGGTGTGTTAAAAATTAATTTGTTAATGTATTTTTTAGGATAACCATTTTCTAACATGAGATCTCATATATATTTAAATATATATATAAATATATATATACAGGGTGTCCCAGCTTATTCGAAGCGGTCTCTGTAAGCCAAACGATTGATTTTTTCCAAAAAAATTTATTTAATAATAATAACGGGCTTGGCTCTTCGAGCTCTCTGGCAGTCTACAAAACAGAGCCTTCCAAATAATCCTTCGAAATCACAGACGGACCGTTTCGCTCTTATTATGAGCTCATGCAGTGTGATATATCGAATAGATACATCTGGAGGATGAAACTGTAGACTGCCATCGGTCTCGAGATGTTATTAATAACATCTAACAGCCGTTTCAAAATAGCGGCCATTTGAATTTTTGGAAAATTTTTTGGAAAATTTTTGAACCCCTGTATGAGCAGGATGGCAAAAAAACTTTGAAATAAAATTAACAGGATTTGAAGAAAATTATTGTAAATTTGAGTTAATGCAATAAAATTTGCATTATTTCTATTAATAAGCCAGTGTCGTGGGTAGGAAAAGGGTAAAGATGTGTGATAAACTCGCAATCTCGGCATGCGATAGATTGGGTTTATTGGTCCATTAAGGTCAGGATCGCCATTCGGTAGAAGGTGGTGGAGAGGTTGGAGACACTTACTTTGTTTTAATGGGTTTTATTAACAATTAACAAGTACATGGTTAAACTTAACTAATAAGATTAATTGAATACTGATTAATCGAACTAACCAGCAACATGATAATAATAATACTCTTTTGTTACATTACATATCTAGCTCTATTTATATTCTATGTGGTTCGAGGTCGCTGGAGGTGCTTACATGTCTAGAAACCCGACGCTTAAGTCGGCAGGGCCGCGTGATAGTTTATAAACAAGTTTGTTTTATTAGTTCAATGCCAGGCTACGCAAGACATCTGTTTGTATACTTTAATTGTCTTATTGATAATATTTAGTTGTTACCAATTCAGGTAATAATCTTTGGTTTCCCTTACACCTCCCCTCTTTGTGGAAAGAAAAATGAGCTGCAGTAGAGCTCGTTTTTCTTTGGCAAATAATATACATACTCACTATAAATTACTAATTATAAAATGTTACAAAGTATGAAATTACGGATATAGGGTAAATGAATATTCCAGTTCAGTCATTCGCTTATTAGCAATGAAATACCTTGACCCTATTTTTGTGAATTTTTACATCCCTATTTCCTATCTTTACAGTTACGTTTGGGCCGTTATCTTCCGTTACTGTATACGGTCCGTTATAAATATTGTCCGTCTTGTCTACTGTTGAGTCGTTCCTAACTAATACTTTTTCGCCAATTTCAAATTCTACTTGTTTCGTTTTTGTATTAAAGTTTTCCTGTCTTTTTGTCTTAGATGCGATTAACTTGTCCCTTGCGTCGTTCCATGCTGTTTGTAGTCTAAATTTTAACTCGAGTGGATAATCGTCGAAGTTATAAACTGGATCAATCTTTCCTATGAGGTTTGTCGGTATTCTCGATGTCTTGCCAAAAACTAATTCGTACGGTGTATACGATGTTTCCGTATGTACGCTGTTATTGTAAGAGAAACACCAATATGTTATCCATGAACTCCAGTTCTGGGTATTTTCTTGGCATTGGATGCGTAAGAAAGCCGTCAAGTGCTTATGAGAGTTCTCTAATGCTCCAAGTGACTCGTGATGGTATGCTGTGGAATTGATTTGGTTTACTCTTAACAATTTGCATACTTCCTTAAAGGTGGAAGACATGAATTCCGTTCCTTGGTCTGTGGCTATACCCTCAGGTACCCCGAAACGTAAGATGAAGTTTTCTACCAAACTTCGGGCGACTGTTACCGTTTCTTTGTTAGGTAAAGGGTAACACTCTATGAACTTTGATAATTCACATTGCAGTGTGAGAATGTACCTATTGTCGAATTGATCTGGTTCCAGTGGTCCCATTAAGTCAAGAAAAATCTTTTGAAACGCCGAATTTGCGGTGGTTGTAATCACCATAGGTTGTTTCTTGATGACGCTGTGCTTACATCTTTGACAAAGTTCGCATTTTTTCACAAATTGTATCACATCGTCCTTCAATTCTGACCAAGAATAGTATCTTTTTATATTATTAAACATTCTATTAACACCTGCACGACCTCCTGTTGGTAGTATATGTGGAAATCATTTAAAATTAATGTTCGAGTGTCCTTATCGTTAATCTTTTGTCCGTTTTTCACTATACATACTTATTTTAATGTTTAATTCTTTTATTAGCTCTTTTGCTTTGGCTAATTGTTTGAAGAGTTGCTGATCAGCATTGGCTTCCCTTGCGATAAATATTTCGCTTATGCCAAATTTATTTTTAATGTCTTTCAGGTCCCTTAATGACATCCCGAGGATCGACGTTAATCGGTGTTCCTGCTTGACGTACATAACATTGGAATTCCTTTTAAAAATTATACTCTTCGTTTTATAATAATTTATATCATCGTCGCGACTGGTTTCCTTGTATAGTTTTTGAAATTCACTTCCGCTGATGGGTATCAGTTCGACACTTAGCTCTGGAGGCTTTAAAAGTTCCACGACTCCGGGGTGATCAATCCCATTGTCATGAGTTTCAGTGCTGAATTTTTCGGAGTGAGTGCGCTTACTCTGGCCACGAGTAAATACACAAATTTCTTCGTTCTTATCGGACATTGCTTTTAGTTCTTCGGACTCGATTTTTACGCGCGACAGTGCGTCGGCTAGTACATTTTCTGTTCCTTTCACGTAATTCACGGTGAAATCGTATTCTTCAAGTGTTAATCGGAATTTTGTTAAACGACTAGACGGGTTTACCATCCCGAATAGATATATTAATGGTTTATGGTCAGTATAGATGTCAAATTTCCTACCGTATAAATATGGTCTGAATTTTTTAATTGCCCATACTATTGCTAGAAGTTCTTGTTCTATAACGATGTAGTTTTTCTCCGCCTTATTTAAGGTTTTACTTGCATATGCGACTGGCTTGTCGTTACCATTGCATAGTACTGCTCCAACTGCGATTCCAGATGCGTCAGTTTTCAGGATGAACCTATTGTTCTCCGAGAAATCTGGATATTCTAAGATTGGTGGCTCTATAACACTCGTTGTTACGTCCTTGGTGAATAATCGATTCGTATTCTCTAAGACACCACCGTTTCCTACCCCTTCCTATCCCTTTACACATCGGGACGAAGGAAAAGGACACCTGACCGGACAGGACCACACATAGAGAGAAGAGTCGAGGTTTAACATCGAGAGAGGAGAGAGCTCGACCAAGAGTGCCGTTCGTACCAGACTCGTCGATGCTGGTGTTACGGGAACGGGATACCTAGTTCTTTTAATTAAAATAAGGAAGCGGTATAAAGTAGTGGAACAATCGTGGGTATAGTGGAGCAAAGTGAACAATAATAATAGTTACAACATCTCGCAAATTAAAACAAGTGCCCCTTTAGTCGGACAAGACACAAGGTCAGTAATTTCGATAATTATTAATTAATTGTGTTCCTGTCAATCATTGGCAATTATAGCCTGGTCCTTCCCTAAATTTTGATCCTGTCACCGTGGCGATTCGTCATTACCATCGCGGCATCGAGCCGCATTAATTTAGCCCCTTTCAGGATCGAATCGCGTCGTTAATATTTTTAGGCTCTTTGACGCGGAGTTAACATTTTTTTGGTCCCTCCGTAGTCGGATAGGAAAGCTCGTGGAAATATAGTTCATTAATTGGTTGCATCATTTGTTTGAAATTAGTTTCTCACTCACTGTGTTAAGGTAGCCTGTTTGTAGGTCAAAGGATTCGAAATAGTCGATCCAAAGGACGCCAGACGGCATTTTCACCCATTCCACTAATTTTACTCCATTCTCACCTCACTCCACTTCTTCGTTCGTTGCAGGTGTTCGTTTTAAAAACCTCTGTAATAGTTGAAATATTTTCTCTCTGAATTCGCAGGGCAGAATATTGATTTTTGCATTCACGGTATACTGGGTACACTCGGTATCTTAAGTATTGTTTTTGGTGAATTCGAATTCAATAATTTATTTTCAACTCGATATTAAATAAGTAACTTTCACTTGGTTAGGTACTTATTTTTGGTATTGCTCATCGTTCGTTGTTGTTGTATTTTTACAGGTTTTTAACGAATAACCCTTTTTCGTTGTTACAGGGAAAATATTGATTTTTGTATTCACGGTATACCTACTGGGTACACTCGGTATCTCAAGTATTGTTTTTTGGTGAATTTCAAAGTCAATTTATTTTCAACTCGTTTTTAAATAAGTAACCTTCACTTGGTTAGGTACTTATTTTTAGTTATTGTTCGTATTTCGTTGTCGTTGTATTTTTTACAGGTGTAAAAAATAACCCTTATTCGTTTATTGCTTTAGTGTTTTGTTGATACTCTTTAGCAAAATGTCCAACACTTTGGTCGGAGCAAACGCTTCTGTTTCGAAGTTTTTGACTCGTTTGAACTCGATTCTGACAGTAGTTTCAGCACCCATTGATGAAAAGTCGCGTTTTATTGTCCTGGCTGCATGCGACAGCGCTTCAGATTTGTACAATCAGGTGCAGGAGGTTGATAGAAATATCCTGATTACGGTTGAGTCGGCAGATAAGAGTGCTTTGGTCGTAGATGTGTCATCGGAGATTTGGAAATCATACTCGGGACTACTTATCGAAGTTGATTCGGTTTATTTTCAGATTAGAGCGGTTCAATTGTCGTTGGAATCGACTCAGGATACGGTGGTGAAATCACGTCATGGTTCGAGTGAATCGTTAAATAGTCGACAGTCTGGTGCTCCCGCGCTACCCCCCTCTGCAAGTTCACATGTGAAATTGCCTCGTATCGGTATACCTACTTTTGATGGTTCGTTGAGGATGTGGTCGGTTTATTATGATTTGTTTAGGACTTTGATTCATTCGAATGATTCGTTAGCTCCAATTGAGAAGTTCCAGTATTTAGTTTCGACTTTGTCAAAGGAACCTCTTACCCTTGTCAAACATTTACCACTGACAGATGACAATTATGTGATAGCTTTCGATACTCTTGTCCAAAGGTATCAGAATGAGCGAGTACTTGCGACGTGTTATTGGCAGGCGATTTGTAATGCTCCCAAAATAACGGATTCTGATTCCTCACAATCGCTTCGTGAATTGTTGAATACCTTTTCAGAAAATATTACAGCTTTGGGTCAGGTCTCAGGCGTCTCTCTCTGGGATTTCACTTTGTTCAACTGGTTGCTACAGAAATTGGATAACGCTACTCGAAAGCGTTTCGAACTCCAATTTGCATCTGAAGAGTTTCCATCATATCAGGATTTGCACAAGTTTTTGTCGTCACAGTGTCGTGCATTAGAATCATCTTTGGGGAATGACCTATCTCCGTCTGCAGTCGTTGGTAAGCGGAGTAGCGTCAAATCTGGTGGAAAAGTGGAATCGAGGAATTCACATGCATTTTTGTCAACGTCGAGTGCGTCTTCATCGAAGCAGTCGTGCTTCCATTGTAATGGAGAACACCCGATCTCGAATTGTCGTTCTTTTTTGAAGTTGGACCCGCGCAAGCGTTTTGAGGCTGTGAAGGCAGCGCGCTTGTGCCTAAATTGTTTTGGCCCTTCACACTTGGTGAAGCAGTGCCCCTCTTCTCATTCGTGTAAGGAGTGTGCAGGTCGGCACCACTCTTTATTACATTTCGTTAAACTTAGTAATTCGGATGGAGCAGCTTCTCATCGAGTTGAGCCGCCTCCAGTCGCATCCACGGTTGCCATGTCTTCTCTCCCATCCTTTCAGGATGTTCGTTCTCGTTCTCGTAGCAATACTACGGTTCTTTTAGCAACCGCATGTATTGAAGTTCAAGACAAGTGGGGCAACTATCAAGTGGTTCGTTCTTTAATTGACTCTGGCAGTCAGTCGTCTTTTATTACTGATCGGTGCCGCAAGCGTTTGGGCTTGCACTTGAATCGATCATCAACACCTATTTCTTGTTTGGGTCACGTGACCTTGGGATCGGCCCAGGGATCATCTGATTGCATTATTCGTCCCGTTGGGGTACCATCACCTACTTTTAAAGTAAGTACTTTGGTCTTGCCCAATATTTGTGGAAAACTTCCCAGTGTTGACATTTCGCCATCGAAGGCGCTTGATAATTTGAAGTTAGCGGATCCTAATTGGTACACGCCTGGTTCTGTCGATGTTTTGCTAGGAGCTGACATCTTTCCCAATATTGTTCATGGTGGTTATTTGTCGGGCAGTGATAACTGTCCAGCCGCAATGAACACGACGTTTGGTTGGGTTCTTTTGGGAACCATTTCGTCGAAGGTTGCGGGCGAGGTTCAAGCTTGTTTTGCGTCGGTAGATTCGACCCTTGAAGAGACTCTTAAGGCATTTTGGAGAGTTGAGGAGGTGCCTTCAGTTGAGGTTTGCTCTAATGAGGAACAAGAGGCTGAGTCGTTGTTCGTTGAGTCTCATTATCGAGAAGAATCAGGTCGTTTTGGGGTATTGTTGCCATTTAAGGATAGCAAAGAGTTGCCTATCTTTAATGATTCGTTGAATGTCGCAGATCGTCGTTTGCTCGCTTTGGAGAGACGATTGTCGAGGTTGCCTCACATTAGAGACATGTATGTAGAGTTTATGAAAGATTATTTGGAGGCTGGGCACATGTCGTTGGTGCCATTGGAGTCGGAATCTGCAAACTCTTATTACATTCCGCATCATTGCGTTTTTAAAGACCCTGGTGTTTCGATGTCTTCTGATGTGTCTTCGCTCGCCCCAGTATCGTCGAAAATTCGTGTCGTGTTCGACGCCTCGGCCAAAGCATCGAACAATCTTTCGTTAAATGATACCTTGTTGATTGGTCCGAAGTTGCAAAATGACATCACTAGTGTTTTGCTTCGTTTTCGAGAGAACAAATTCGTGTTCACTTGTGACATTAGGCAGATGTATCGGCAAATTTTAGTTGGAGATTCACATCGACAGTATCAATTAATTCGTTGGCGTTTTTCAGAAAAGGATCCTATTCGAAGTTACAAATTGAACACTGTAACTTATGGTGTTTCGTCCTCGCCATCTTTGGCCATTAGGTGCTTGTTACAATTAGCTCAAGAAAATTCTGAGAAGTTTCCTCTCGCTTCGAAAGCCATTCGTCTCGGGCTTTATGTCGATGATTTTGCCATTGGGGCAAATCAAATCGAGGAAACCTTGGAGTTGAGAAATCAGCTCATTTCGCTATTGCAATTGGGACAATTTGAGTTGCGGAAATGGTCTGCTAACAATCCACAATTGCTCCAGGATCTGCCGGTTGAACATTGTCAACAGCAGTCATCCAACTTTGATTCGGAATCGGACTTTTCCGGGAAAATTCTCGGTCTTCAGTGGCACTCGGCTACTGAATCATTTTCGTTCTTGGTTAAGTCTATAGATTCACCTTGTACTAAGAGTAGCATTCTCTCGGACGTCGCGTCTCGGGGCTTGTTACCAGAGGAGTTAGTCGGGGCTTCCGCATGGTGGGCGGGGCCTGAATTCCTCAGATTGCCGCTGGAATCTTGGCCAGCACTCTTTCCCATTGCTCCCACTTCTGATGTTGAACTGGAGAAAAGGAATATTGTTTTGTTCGCTACGATAGAGATTTCGGATGTCGATGTTTTGTTGAAAAGATTTTCTTCTTTGAGGAAAATTCAGGGTATTATCGCTCGTTGTTTTCGTTTCACTAACAATTGTCGTGCTGTCAATAGGACCACTGGTGCATTGAGTGTCTCTGAGTTGCATGCTGCTCTCATGCACATTGTTAGAATTGTTCAATCTTCGGTCTTCTCTTCGGAATTGGAGAAAATTCGCTCTGGTAAACCATGTGCCAAGTACTTGCAGTCATTGTCGCCCTTTATTGATGATTTCGGTATTTTGCGAGTCGGGGGTCGACTGTTGCATTCGGGTTTAGCATTCGACGCTAAATATCCCGCATTGTTGCCAGGAAGGCATAGGTTGGTTGAACTTTTGATTGATCAGATACATCGAGGTAATTTGCACCCAGGAGTGAACACTACTCATTATCTCCTTCAACAAAATTTTTGGATCCTGTCTGCTCGTAGGGTCATTCGTAGTTATTTGTCGAAATGCAATCGTTGCTTTCGCACTCGTCCCCTCTCGTTGGAGCCTCCCATGGGGAATTTACCTGTCGCTCGTGTCTCCCAATTGAAGCCTTTTAGTTGTGTCGGGGTCGATTATGGGGGACCCTTTCCTATTGTCTTGTCGAGGTATAGGGGTGTCAAAACTTCTAAAGCCTATTTATGTTTGTTCGTATGTTTCGCGACTCGCGCGATTCATCTCGAAATCGCTTCTGATTTATCGTCAGAGACTTTCCTGGCAGCTCTTAGGAGGTTTGTCGCTCGCCGCGGTCGCTGTAGTGACATCTACAGTGACTGTGGAACCAATTTCGTCGGAGCTAACAAGGAGCTCAACTCAAATTTGAAAATCGCCGCAGAAGGGGAAGGTATTCGATGGCACTTCAATCCACCCTCAGCTCCACACTTCGGTGGACTGTGGGAGAGCGGTGTTAAGTCCGTCAAAACACACATGGCCCGTGTTATTGGTGGTCAAATTTTGACTTATGAGGAGCTGAACACCTTCATCGTTCAGATCGAGGCCGTCTTGAATTCGCGCCCCCTTTGCCCCATTAGTAGCGACCCCAACGATCTATCCGCGTTGACCCCTGGTCATTTTCTGACCTTGGAACCTCTGTCGTCGGTGCCGGATGTGAACTTGTCACATCTGAAGATTTCTCGTCTTTCTCGTTGGCAATTGGTGCAACGGATGCAACGTGATTTTTGGACACGTTGGAGGGCTGAATATCTTCATAATTTCCACCAGAGGAGTAAATGGTCGAAAACCCATTTGTTTGAGTCAACGGATATCGGTTCGTTGGTGTTGATAAAGGATGAATTGTTGTCTCCTTTGAAATGGGCTCTAGGAAGAATTGTTTCTCTGCACCCTGGTGCGGATGGTGTCGCCAGGGTTGCCTCGGTTCGTACGACCAGAGGTCTTTGTAAACGACCTCTGGTCAAACTTTGCCCGTTACCTAACCAGTAACGGACTCAGGGAATTTCGTCCCTGACTTGTCGTTTCGTTTCGTTTCGTTTTTGTTATTGTCGTTAGTTTCGTTTTCGTTAGTTTCGCTTTTGGTTCAATTTTCTGATAGCGGAAAATTCCTCCGGTAATTTTGGTGGGCGGTATGTTACGTCCTTGGTGAATAATCGATTCGTATTCTCTAAGACACCACCGTTTCCTACCCCTTCCTATCCCTTTACACATCGGGACGAAGGAAAAGGACACCTGACCGGACAGGACCACACATAGAGAGAAGAGTCGAGGTTTAACATCGAGAGAGGAGAGAGCTCGACCAAGAGTGCCGTTCGTACCAGACTCGTCGATGCTGGTGTTACGGGAACGGGATACCTAGTTCTTTTAATTAAAATAAGGAAGCGGTATAAAGTAGTGGAACAATCGTGGGTATAGTGGAGCAAAGTGAACAATAATAATAGTTACAACATCTCGCAAATTAAAACAAGTGCCCCTTTAGTCGGACAAGACACAAGGTCAGTAATTTCGATAATTATTAATTAATTGTGTTCCTGTCAATCATTGGCAATTATAGCCTGGTCCTTCCCTAAATTTTGATCCTGTCACCGTGGCGATTCGTCATTACCATCGCGGCATCGAGCCGCATTAATTTAGCCCCTTTCAGGATCGAATCGCGTCGTTAATATTTTTAGGCTCTTTGACGCGGAGTTAACACTCGTTTTCAGTTTTTCGAAAGCTTTTTGGCATTCCGGTGTCCATTCGAAGATGACTCCCTTCTTTGACAGTCGGTTTAATGGTTCCGCAATTTCTGCGAAGTTTTTGATGAATTTTCTGTAGTAATTTGCAAATGCTACGAACCTTTTTACTTCTGCTCCCTCGGTTGGGACTGGATAGTTTTTCATTGCAGAGATTTTTTCTGGATCTGGTGCTATGCCTTCAGATGAAATTACGTGACCTAAGTACAATACCTTCTTTTGTAAGAATTGACACTTTTGAGGATTAAGCTTCAGATTGGCTTTTCGCAGTCTGAGTAGAACTTTGTTGAGATTTACATTATGTTGTTCTAAGTTGTTACCAAAAACGATTAGATCGTCTAGGTAAATTAAACAACTTTCGTAGTTTAATCCGGCCATAGCAAAAGTCAGTGGCGGTTTCTCCATTAGGTCATTTGGTCAATGACCTCCCAAAAAAATTAACCACCTCAAGTAATTTTATAGTGTATCGTAAACTAAAACTAATAATAATTATATTATAACTATATAATAATTTCAGTAATTAACTTTACTTATATAGGTAGTTGTTATTTTGTAATTCCCGGGAAGATAGTGGCGAGGATCTGGGACGTGGGTCAACGAAGCAGTTGACCACCGTGGTTTAAAGAGTAAGATGCCTTTGCCTATGTGCTGGAGCGAGATAGGTATAATAGCAACTTTGCCTGTATTTAAGACGGCCCCATTCTGTGCTTGAAGGTCAACGCCCAGTGGGGGCGGGACCAAAGATTCTAACCACGGACCAGAGATTTCGATGTGCAGTGTTGCCGCGGTGGTACATTTGTATCACATTTGGTACATTTTATTTTTGCTGGTACTGCATTTTAAAGTTAAAGTTCAATGCTATTCTGGTACATTTTTCATTTTTGCAATTTTATTATTTAAACTTGCCTATTATTGTATGTAGGTATGCAATCACATATTTAAATTGTATATTATGTCTCGCAATGAACAACATTTTGTAGCTTTAAATATTGATCGAATGAACCATTATGAATTTAAAATTGTCATTTAGGCTAAGTAATTAAATAATAAACATAGTTAATTGGCAAAAGTACCATATTGGTACATTTTTAATTTCTCATCAAAAAACGTACCGCGGCAACACGGGAAAATCACTGTCGGTCGCGTTACTGTCGTGTCGACTGGGGGGGGGGGGGGGCGGGTGTGCGTGATGTGTGGGTTGGTGGTTCGGGAAATCGGGATTCGGTGTAGACGAGAGAGAGAGACGCAGACGAGACACAACTCGACGGAAATACGAACATGTGGTGGTGCTGGTGCCGGTTTACTCGGTTTCTGATTTTTCGGTTTTTTTATTGAAAACTTCAATGAACTTGTAATTGAAAACTTTGCAAATTGCAAAGACAGAAGAATAGACCTCAAGTTCAAAACTCTTTAATTTTATTTTAAACTACTGGGAAATTGCGTGACCTTGAACACTCAAAAAATTTTGCCTGCGGCGCATTTAGGGTGTTGTTTATTTTCCTTTCTTAGGTGGTCGGCGATTTTTAAATGACCTACCTGTGAAAAGTATCACCAGCCGCCACTGGCAAAAGTCATGGCTCGAGAAAAACTGCTTGGGCTCGTTTTGAGACCCATTGGCGCTCTAGTCATCTGAAATTGACCCTTGTCGGTCGTGAACGCCGTGTAAGGTCTAGAGCTTTCCTCCAGTTCTAGCTGATGGTATCCTTGATAAAGGTCTAGATCTGTGAAGTATATTGCACCTGATAAAGCATCTAAGATCTCGTCGATGCATGGTAGTGGAAACTTGTCGTTTTCTATCCATTTATTTAACTGACGATAGTCAATGACAACTCTCCATTTTTTGTTACCATTATTGTCCGTTTTTTTTTGGCACTATGAGAAGAGGTGCTGACCATTCTGAGCAAGCTGGCTCAATTATTCGGTCGGCGAGCATTTTATCAATCTGATTATTAATTTCGCTCTTCTGTGCGTGTGGTAGCCGATATGGTTTAATGTATGACGCATTAGCACCTGGTTGCAATTTAATGCTTTGTTTACATGCGGTTGTTACTGAAAGTGCATCGCCTTCTAAAAAGAACACGTCTGCATATTTCGCACATAACTTCTGAATGTATTGTTGTTCTTCCTGGTTCAGTGCATTTGTATTAATTATGTCAAACAGTCTTTCGATTCTTTCAACGGTCATTTTGGGTTTCTCTATTTTTTGGAGCTCGTAATTTGAAAGTTGTTCAGTTTTGGGCTTAAAATTCTTTATTTTAACTTCCTTGTTTGTCGTGTTTAAAATTTTTACTGGAATTATATTATTTCTAGGTTTTACTAGCGTGCTTGCAATAAAGACTCCTTCGCATACCTGCTCTGGTATGATGACACATTCGCTTGTGCCGTTCCACTTTAGATATCTTATTACCTCGCATCTTGCGGGTATTGACAGACAATCGTCGTATTTTGATTCTAAAGGAATGGTGGTTTTCTCGTAATCCTTTTGGAATGAGAATGTGAATTTTTCATAGTCTAGCACACACATAAATTTTTGGAAAAAATCTGCTCCTATAGAACTCCGTTTGTTCCGGTTCCAAAATCATTTACTACTAGAAATTCGTGATTAAGATTCTTATTTCCTATGCTACAATTAATATTAGTAGTCCCCAATGAGTAAATTGCTCCGTTCGCTCCTTCGATTCTTATTCTATTTTTCCTATTTACTCTATTTTGTTCGTCTAGGCATGACGAAAATATGACGCTAACTGATGCGCCTGAATCTAAAAGAAATCTTAATTCTCTATTTCCTATATTTAATCTTATGCTATTAAGTCCATTCAAGCTTAGAATTATATTCGTACTGCTATTATTTAGTTCATTGGGCTTTTCTGAAAAAACTTATCTTTGTTTTTTGTTTCGGTTTCCTCCGAATTCGAATTTGAGGGATCCGTATTATTGGCCATGAAGTAGCTAGTTCTCTGATTACCGCGCTTGTTACGCGTATTTGGAACACAACGGTTTTTCCAACTTCCTCTACCATTTCCTTGATATTGGCTAAGGTTAGGGTTTCCCATCTTATTGTTATTATAACCGAAGTTATTATAATGGGTCGGATTCTTTTGGAATCCTCTGGGATTGTTTCTTCTGAAGACGTTGTTACTAGGGCCGCTATAAAATTTTCTGCATGTTACCTCTTTGGGAATGGTGCATTCCGAAAATCTTTTGCGATGTTCTATCGCCTTTATCGCTGGTAATTTCTTCGTCCAGTGCTGCCGTAATTGACTCTTTTAGAGTTTCGTAATTTCTGGCTTTGATAGCATTATCATTTAACCCATTTGAAAATGAGCTAATTGCCAATTTTTCATTTGTCTTTCTAAGATTCCTCGATAGTTCCTCATTGCCATCTGCTTGGGCAATCGTGAGGTTTATCATTAAGTCCTCGATTTTTCTACCAAAATCGGAGATGGACTTATTGTTTTGTCGAGCGGTGTGGAGCTCCAAAGAAATCGATGGTGCCGATTTCTTTGTCAAAAGGTGCTTGTTCATGTCAGCCATAAGTGCCTCTACTGAATCATACGTCGTGCTGAGACGCACTTTCGCTGCTTGCGACAGCTTGGTCATGAGTACGTAATTGATAAGCATTTTCTTTCCTTCATTGTTTAGCATTGCCTCATAAAATTTAATTCCATCTATCAATTGCCTTGTGGTATTTTCTGAATTGTCCATGTTGGGTAATAACCCGGAGGCGGTTTTGATATCAAACGCTTCCCCCATTGTTAAAATATTCTCAGAAATAAATAACGACACCCTATCGTTTAAAATTGCTTCTATTTGTATAAATAGTCTGTCTGTTTCACCTATATATCGTCTAATTTCGTCTTTAAGGTCTGTGCCTGGTAGACTTTTATTAAAATTTTCCCTACTTTGCTTAAAAATCTGTTTATATTTATTAAGTTTCTCTATATATTTATTTACGACTTGCCTATTCTCTCTTCTACTTTGATTATCTTTACTAATATTTTTTTGAAAAAGTCTGCATAAATTTTCCTTAAAGTTTCAGCTAAGTCTTCTGGATTATTCATTTATTGTACTAATAAATTTTTTTTAAGTATAAGTAAAACTATTTAAATTACAGACACATCCTATCAATGATTATAGAAAATACCATAGCAAAAAAAATTATATACTAAAACGATAGATTTTTACATAATAAAATGAAATAAAATAAAATAAAATAAAATAAAATATTCTAATAAATATTAAATAAAATAGATGGTGCTTCTTGTAAATGTTCGTTCATAATAAAGTTTATAGTTAAAAGTACTCACTCAGTAAATTACACTGTCTCCTGAGTTAATTCAACTTCTTCTGGGGTCTTCCCAGAGTGACACTTCCGGGTGATGCAGCGCTCCTCTATCTTCTCGCATCCCCATACCATTATGATTAGAAGTCCCCCGATGAGGAACGTGGCAGCTCCCACAATACAGATGAGCCAAACAAAGCCGGCCAGGAACTTCGCTTCTAAGGCTTCCGCTTCTTCCTTGGATAGTGGCAATTCCATTTCCACAGGTTGTTTACCAGTAGTACAATTTCAGTGGCAGGATCAGAAGCTTGGGTCCGTTTCGATGGCAGGATCAGAAGCCAGGGTCCGTTTCGAAGGCAGGATCGCCATGTGATAAACTCGCAATCTTGGCATGCGATAGATTGGGTTTATTGGTCCATTAAGGTCAGGATCGCCATTCGGTAGAAGGTGGTAGAGAGGTTGGAGACACTTACTTTGTTTTAATGGGTTTTATTAACAATTAACAAGTACATGGTTAAACTTAACTAATAAGATTAATTGAATACTGATTAATCGAACTAACCAGCAACATGATAATAATAATACTCCCTTGTTACATTACATATCTAGCTCTATTTATATTCTATGTGGTTCGAGGTCGCTGGAGGTGCTTACATGTCTAGAAACCCAAAGACGCTTAAGTCGGCAGGGCCGCGTGATTGTTTATAAACAAGTTTCTTTTATTAGTTCAATGCCAGGCTACGCAAGACATCTGTTTGTATACTTTAATTGTCTTATTGATAATATTTAGTTGTTACCAATTCAGGTAATAATCTTTGGTTTCCCTTACAGATGTCTAAATTTCTATTTTTTGTGAAGTATATTTGGAGGACGTCATAGTATCTATGCGAAACTAAATTTTACGCGCGGTCTCGGAAGTTCCCATATATTGGTCCTTCAGGAGCGATATAGTAAAAATTAACACAAAAAGAGATGAATGACAGATTTTAACTATGACGCGGAATCTACTAATAACAGGGCCGTGTAGCGTTATAGAAAAATGTTAATACGAAAAAAAAACATTAAAAATTAACATGAAAAATTTTAACTTTGACGGGGAATCTACTGAATCCGGGCCGAAGGCCCGACGCCACCGTCAGGCCAAGGTCTCGGAAGACCTGACCTGACCTTGTTTTCACAATGATGTTTATTTCTCTAAAATTTTACATACGCTCCTGTAGCTTCAGCTTTCAATAAGATTAGTGAATGACATTTTTTACTCTTGCGAAACTTTGAAATGACGTTTGATTTTCGTTAATAAAATTTCCTAAAGTTGCGTTACTTCTACCAATCGCGTCCCTTCAAATTTCCAAAAAACCCGTCTATGAGGCACGGTTCCAGGTCGCAGTTTTCAATCTACGGGGTTGAAATTTTTGTGGGAGTAAGATATCCACAAGGAGCGGTCTGGTACTTCGCTCACCGGCGGCAATAGTGGTACAACTCAAAAATAGTAATATTGGAGATATTTTTGAGTTTAAAGAAATAAATTTTTAACAATATATAAAACTCGCACTATACCGGCACAAATCAAAAGTGTCACTATTGTACGCACACAATAAAACATCCTCCTACAAAGTCAGTGGCATACTGAAAATGTGCATCGGTCCGGCTTAGCAGCACAAATTGTTATAATGCTTTAGTGACAAATTCGCCATCTCGGGGAATCTATGATACCTAATTTTGTGCCAGTCTTGTTGCAAGGAAGGGTATTACATTTTTTAACATTTTTGATGCAACAGTTAGTACGATTTTAAGGATTTTTGAGTTGTGCCACTATTGCCGCCGGTGAGCGCTGTATTTAAGTAAAATCGGTCGAGCGGTTCCAAAATGGCGATTTTTTGAATTTTGAATTTTCAGAAAATTGCTTTTTGAACCCCTGTTCAAGCAAAGTAGAAACAAAAAACTTTTTACCCGCATTATAGATTGGAAGAAATTTATTTGAAATTTGAAGTAATGGAACAAAATTTGTATTATTTCTATTAAAAAGCCAGTGGCGGGGATACGATAAAGGAAAAAATTACTAAATTTCCATAACCGTTTATGAACATAGTATTCAAAGGAATTGAATTGAAATTTTCACAGTTTAAACAACTACGCTAATATCATGATAACTAAATCATAAAATACTAAATCTAAAGCAAATGTTCAAACTGTAAAAATTTCAGGGATTTGATAGACGTCACTTAACAAACACATCAGCTTACTAGTTTTGAAAATTGGTAAAAATCGTTGCACTTTTTTCATTTTAATTGAGAAAGTATTGCTTCCGTATATTGGCACCAGATCTCCACAATGTCATGTAGAATAATGTGCCTACCTATTACGATCCAGCGATGTAAAGTTTTCACATTTGCATGAGCTTCATTTATAACAATTTCTATACCAAAGATAATGGAAAATTGCGATGTTCATTTGTTTATAACTCATAAACCAGTTGGTAGAATTTTGAACTGTAAACGCCATTTTTATTGCATTTTTTAAGGAAATCTAAAAATGAAATAATATACAGGTGTCCCATTTAAAATAAGTTAGTTGATGGCAACTTCCGGTATAACCGAAAATGGTGAGAGGTTGTAAATATTTATAGTTCAGCTCGTCAAATTCGAAATGATACATGTACACATTTTAAGACTTCTACTCCCAACACTTCTCCATATGAAAATCCCCTAAGGTTCCTGCACATCACCCTGTATTATAGAGCAAGAGTCGGCAACTGCCAGACCATCGTCATTTTATAAAAGCTGAAAGTTTCTGTGAACATTTCTCCAAAACAGGTAGGAACCATGACTATGAAGTTTGGATCATATCGCGGCTTTGGCAGATAACAGCTGAAGAAGGTGTATAAAGTCACTCCTCAAAATCTTTGAAGTATAAGGATTTTTTTTTACTTCTACTAAAAGGCATATAGAAAATGCAAAAATAGACGAAAATTTCCTG
The DNA here is from genome assembly GCA_910589415.1 of Malachius bipustulatus. Taxonomy (NCBI): domain Eukaryota; kingdom Metazoa; phylum Arthropoda; class Insecta; order Coleoptera; family Melyridae; genus Malachius; species Malachius bipustulatus. Next base: position 50,882,476 of record OU342633.1, read on the forward strand.
TAGACATGGGTCGTTGGAGCTTTACGTTTCGAGATACAAGTTCTTCGAAAAATTTACTATTTTGTTAATATCTACAAATTGGCAGATCAGAATAACTCGATTTTTATTACCCGTTGTACTAATAATTGAAGTACATGATTTGATACTCTGTCCAACTTTCAGTTTTTATAAAACGATGAAGGACTGGCAGTCGCGGGCTCTTATTAGTCTATTATGCTTAACTGCAAAGGAATATCATCAGAGAAGAAAATCAAATTTCAGAGGTGAATATCTCGACAACACCAATTTTTGTGGGTTTATGCCCATGAGGAGCGCTGATCTACAGTCATCAACTACTATTGATCTCGAAAGTTTCAACAAATTGGACCAGTAGCCAATTACCGCAATGTATCGATTGTTGCTATGATCTGTCCCTCTGTCCGATAATAATTACTGTCGTTAATATGGAAACATTTAACGAAAATGAAGACACAATAATCCCACGCCTAATATGATCAATTTTTACAGATGCTGATCTTTACACGGAAGTTGAAAGACTCACTAAGATAGATTATATAGCTTTCCATACTCTTGATGACTATTTACGCTTGGATGAGAGAGCAACTATCATCCGTGCTGAGATAAGGATGCTTGTGGGACCTCATAAGCACCATTGGCCTCATTTATCATCATCATCAAAAGATGGTTCGATCGAGTATACGTTTCATATGAAAAATCCATATACGAATGAGGTGATTAGCAGACATTTAGTCTATCTTCATGAACATGAGAGCAAGTGGATTTCAGTCCGAAGCGCGAACTTAACAAACATTGTTAAAAACTGGCATGATACAGGCCGATATTTGTGGAATATTATGATTATCGACCTACCAGCCACTATAGAGCGAGGTTATCTGAACGTGCTTGTTAATAAATGCCAACATGAAGTCTCTAGCAACTGGCATGAGAGGGGCCTATATCAGTGGAAGCCTCAGATTTCAGAACAATTAGCTTATCCAATGCGAGCAGCTCTGAACGTCGTCGCAGATAATCAATGCCCTGAATTAGAAGAAGAAAATTCATTGGAAGATGAGCAATGTGACAATACATGTTGTAGGAGAAGTATTCCCTTTGATTCAGAAGAGATCAATCTACACGATTTTAATATAATTCCTTTTACGCAGCAATTCTTTGCACCTGTTGAACTTAAATATACATATTGTGAATCACAATATAACACGACGGCTAAGTGCATTCCTGACAGATACGAACATAAGTCTCTAGTAATTGCAAAGTGGAATGATCCGCAACGAGTAATAACAACAGATTTCGGTCACTTTACAGTGTTAAGCTGTAAGCAAACCCATGACCCAAAAGAATGGGAAAAAGCTTTTTATTATTATCATATTTGAATTTGATTTTATTAACTGTCTATATTTAGTAGATTGCAATATTGTATACAAGGCATACAAATCAGTATTAAGTATAACTAAATAATAATAAAATTAACAAATATAAATATTATAGAAAAACAGGTCAATTTTGTTTTTATGTTGTTCAGCTTTTGACATTATATTTGGGTGATACAGGGTGATGCACGAAAAAGTAGTGACGTTATCGGCATTTTTTTTTAACAGCTACCCTTATTTTTTATTCCATCTTTTGATGCTCCATTCAATTGCCAATATGGTAATTGTTATGTCTTGGGTTTGTCTAATAACAATCGTAATTAATAATAGATACTACACAGATATTTATTTGTATGTTTATTTATAATAATTGAATTACACGCACAGTATTTAAGGCAATCTTCTAATAATTAATAATTACATTTTTCGGCGCTACATTTCCAACCGCCTCTCTCTTATCAGCGACCTGCGCTCGACAACGTCGTTATTTTACATACAGGCTGATCAACTACTACATTACACCGTCCCCCTTAAAATAAAGGGTAACCCTGAGTTACATTATCTACATTTTAAATTCAACTTAAATACCTGTACTAAACAACAAAATACAGTTCTTATGTACTCTTAAGTATCTAATATTTACACAAAAAAATCCTAGAAATAATAATCACACCTGTTAACATATGTACAAAAAAAAAAAAAATACATGTAATTTTCAGGATAAGCCAATCTTTCTGGAGGCTTAATATTTCTTTTGGGCCTGGAAGATGACAACGGACTAGTTTTTCCTGATGTACTATCCGTAACTTCATTTTCCGTCCCTTCCTGTTCAGTTATTAATTCCTTATCTAAATCTAAATCTATTCTATTTTCAGAGATCATTTGACCGTGATTGTCGTCTGTTATCTTAAGAGTTAACAGTTTCTTTAACTGATTTGCATGTTTTTTCCATTTACATTGGCGGTCAACTGTCTCTATGATATACAGGGTGATCCCGAAATGGCGGACACGGACAGCACCACAGCATCTATATTGTGGATTAAAGATTCTAAGTTTTATTTACTGTTTTCTCCAGTATGGCTCCCTTAAGAAGATATGACCACTTTTGTAGAAAATAAAGTCACAACACTGCACTGGACACCCTTCTTCAGGCAGAAAAGTAATGTGTAAGGTCTACAATACCCTGATAGATGTTACAATGGAAACATATGAAATGTAAACACAACAAAGCTTAAAACAATAATCGTTGCGCGGATACGACATAGTCGATAATATTACTCAAAATCTCGAATTCGAACAACGATGTCACATTGAACAATTTTGTTGAACACAGGGAATAGGTAAACTTTGAATGCCTGTAATTCCGTTCCCGATAATAAAAATAATAAAAAGCAAACACTATCGTTATAGTTATGTGAAACCATGTGCTTTGCCAGTGGAGGTTGTTTAAATTTGACCGCCATTTCGATTTAAAGTTTAGAAAAAGGACACCCTATATCTCGGTAACGAAGCCGAGGAACCCATTTTTGTTTTAAATTTACCGTCTTTCTGAACATCCTCTACAACACCCTGTATTCCGTGTCCGCCATTTCGGGATCACCCTGTATACATATTTTCCTATACGTTCTATAATTATACATTTAAGCCAATTCGTTACATTTACAGTTCTATAGTCTTTGGCTAAAACAATTTCTCCAATTTCAAAACTTACATCTCTTTTCCCTTTATAATTTACTTTCTGTTTCTCTTGAACTCTCTCTACATTCTGCCTTAGTTTTACATTTTGACTGGGTAATATTTTGTCGAATCTAGTTCTAAGAGGTCTGCTAAACATTAACAATGCAGGCTTAACCCTAGTGGTATAGTGGGGTGTATTTCGGTAATCGAATAGAAATCTACATAATAGAGTATTTTTATTCTGTGCTCCAACACCTCCAAGTACTCTCTTTAATGCATTTTTTACTGTTTTCACAGAGTTTTCAGCAGCCCCATTGGATGAGGGATGAAATGGTGGGCTAGTTACATGTGTGATATTATTTAATTGTAAGAATTGTTGAAATTCTCCTGAAACAAAAGCCCTGCCATTATCTGAAACCACAGTCTTAGGTAAGCCAAATCTCGCAAACAAACTCCTCAATACATTAATTGCGGACGTGGAATTTATTGAGCGTAATTCGAACACTTCTAACCATTTAGTATGAGCGTCAACTATTACCATAAAATATGAATTTTTAAACGGTCCTAAAAAGTCTATGTGTATCCTCTCCCACGGCTCAGTAGGATAAGGCCAACACTGTAATTTTACTTTTGAGGGGTTATTACCCTTTGCTGAGCACAACTCACAATTTTTTATAAAATTTTCAATATCTTTATTTAGCTTAGGCCACCAAAAGTAATCTCTGCATAATTTTTTTTGTTTAACTACTCCCATGTGTGTAACATGTAACTGTCGTAACATTTCAACCCTCAACCCTTAAAAATAAGTATACGATGGTTCCAAAAATTACAATCATCGTTAATATAAAGTTCGTGCCTTTTCATATAAAAGCCTTTAAGATGTTTAATTCTTTTGAGTTTACTGGGCCAACCATTGACAACCAAGTTTTTCACTTGCAAAAGCTCTTTATCCTTGTTAGTTTCCATTTTAATTTTAGCAAAATTTATATCAAGGTTTGCGCTCTTCTCAAAAAAATGACAGTAATCGTATTCACAATCCTCAGTCATTGTACTAACTTCACTCGGTAATCTCGATAATGAATCGGCGTAGTTTTTACCCGACTGGGCATACTGTATTTCATATTGATAATTAGATAATATAACCGCCCAGCGGCGTAACCTATTTTAGCCGTAAACTGAGGTAAAGTTTTATTTTGTCCCAATATGGACAGAAGCGAACGATGGTCCGTAACTAAAATAAATTTCCTAAACAATAGATATTGATGAAATTTTAATACACCATATATGATTGTTAGTCCTTCTTTTTCAATCTGGGAATATTTTTGTTCTGTCATACTCAAAACCCTAGATTTGTACGCAATTGGTTTCTCTACTCCGTTTGGAAGGACGTGACACAAAATCGCGGCAATTCCTACAGCTGATGCATCCACAATAAATTAACTTTAAAGGTAAATTAGGATTAAAATGAATTAGAACTTCAGTTGATTGCAGTGCAGTTTTTATATATCATTAAATGCCTTTTCACATGAATAATCCCATTTCCATGTAGTATCTTTCTTTAGTAAATTATATAAAGGATAAAGTTTGGTAGATAGATTGCTCACAAATTTCCCATAATAATTAATTAAACCCAATATGGATTTAAGCTGCTTGACATTCATTGGTCTAGGAGTATTCTGAATTGCTAAAGTTTTGCTTTTGCTTGTATGCAACCCTTCGCTGTTAATGACATACCCTAGATACTCAATGCTGTCTTGAAAAAAATTGCATTTTTCCAATTTTAATTTTAACCCTGCCTTATCTAATATATCTAGTATAGTCTCCAATCTTTTAATATACTCTTGATCGTTAGGTGCAGTAACTACAACATCATCAATAAAAACTACTACCCCTTCTAAGCCTGTTAATAAAAACTCCATAATTTTTTGGAATTTCGCAGGGGCTGAAGCTACTCCAAACATCAAACGATTACATCTGAATAAGCCCTTATGGGTTGATAAAGTTAATAATTCTTTAGAGGTGTCGTCTACGCATACTTGTGTATACGCTTCGGACAAATCTAGTTTGGAAAACTTCTTACCATTTTGTAGAGCACAGAATAAATCTTCTATCTTAGGAAGTGGATACTGGTCTATTTCAATTACTGGATTAATCGTCACCTTAAAATCTCCGCATAATCGGACATCACCTCCTTTCTTCATGACTGGTACCACTGGAGTCGCCCATTGGCTATAATCGACCGGTTCCAACACCCCTAGAGAAATCAATCTATTAATTTCATGTTCCACTTTATCCCTAATGGCGTAGGGTACAGGTCGTGGTTTGAACAATTTCGGCGTCACATTTAAATTTTTTAATTTAATTTGAACTGTGCCCTTTTTAAATTTACCTAACTCAGTAGAAAAAACATTTTTATATTTAGAAATGAGTTCATTTAATTTAGGTATTATCTGTATTTACATAATTAATTTCTGAAAACCCAACATTATACATTCTTAAAAAGTTCCTTCCAACAATGGGAGGACCGCCATTTTTCATGACGTAAAATTCTAATTTGTTTATTTTATTTTTAAATTTAATATCAAGAGTTATTACTCCCATCGGCTGTACCTGCATACCGTTGTAAAAATACAGTACATTATCAGTGGGAAACAGTTTTTTGTAGAAAATTTTTTATAATATAATTTATCAGAAATAGCAGATATACTTGCCCCGGAATCTATTTGAAATGTTATATTCTTATTTTCCACTAATTTTCCACTAATAATTCTATTTCAAATGAGCTTGCTTTAGATTTATCAGACAAGGAAAACAAATTAAGATCGTCATTTGAAACGTCATCCTTCTGCTCGTCATTACTTGTTACAAAATAATGTTTATTGTGATAAAAATTAGATTTTTAAATTTTACTATTTGATGAATTTTTTTTCCTACATATACTGGCAAGATGACCTTTCATGTGACATATATGGCAACTAGCATTTTTAAAATAGCACTTATCTTTTTGATGATTATTTTTTACACAAACTGAACATTGCCTGAAATTTGACTGATGACTTCCATGATTATCGTCATGACCGGTGGTTTGTTTGCCAGGGTTCGCTTTACCGTTTCTGCTTCGGAATGAATTAACTTTGGATCCTGTACCTCCTTGGATATTATGCAATGGTTCTGTTTTTACTTCATTTAACCGTTGTTGACCACATCGATAATGATCTTGAGCTGCCATCTTGTTTTCTGCTATCGTAACCATGTCTTCAAATGAAGTTGAAATTTTCTCTTCCAGCAATCGATTTAAGATTGGCCCTTCCTTGAATCCATGAACGAATTTGTCACGCAAATAAACCTCCAGTTCTTTCCCAAAATCGCAGTTAACTGCCAGGGACCGAACTCTTGCTGCCCATTCCTTCACAGTTTCGGTGTCAGTTTTTCGAGTTTCTAAATATTTGTACCTTTCAGCCAATGATCAACGTTAGAACCCAAAATGTGTGTCGAAAATCGAAATTAATTCAGCATAATTCTTTCCTTCTGGCTTCGTTGGACTACATAAACCGAAAATTAATTTATATGCCTCTTCATCCAGCATATTCAAAAAAATAGCACGTTTCATTTCATTTTAATTCATTGGCAAGAAAATAGTTATTTAATCGTGCTTTGTATATAGACCAATCGGAAACATTAAGGACAAATTCCCTTAAACTTCCGACGATTATACCTTGTCCGACGGCCTCTTGATTTAGCATTTTATTAGTGATAACCTATGATTACATTACCATATTGCCAATTGAATGGAGTACCTATCTAAAAAAATGGAATAAAAACTAAGGAATGCTATTTCAAAAAAAAAAAAAATGCCGATGACTGATGACGTCACCGTTCTTTCGCGCATCACCCTGTATAATACCCGAATATTATGTCCAAAGTTGAACAACCTAAAAATCAAATCGACCTGTTTTTTTTTGCAAAAAAAAAAACAAAACTTTCCGTTTTATTGAATTTATTCCTTACGTTTGACTCTCACTATAATAATACCTATGTGAATTTATTGTAAAATATTAAATGTTTTCTCGTTGAAAAAATATAGGCGTATAATTTCAAAAACTTTGTTTTATTTCTTCGAAATTTACAGTTTTTCGTCACAGTTTCCGGAACAGCTATATGCATTTTGAGAAATGATGTTTGTCTTGTGTGTCTTGTCGAATAATAGTCCTATAAGACGAGAGATTACGCTAAAAAGTATAAAACAGCCCTCAAACAGCAAACCTTGGTTCAACAAAAGATGAGAGGACTATCGCCTCCAAACAACTAACTTTTCGCCAATGGTAAGAGAGCCCTAACCATCCTTGCTCGAAACCGCTGAAAAGAAATAATAGACCAAACCAAGGAAGCTCACAAACAAAAAATCCGGAACACACTTCTATCCTGTCCTATAATGGTTCTAAATCTTTTTGGTCGGTCACTAAGGCATTCAGCCAGAACTTCACCAGATCCACAACTCCATCACTTACACATAAAGGCCAATTACAGATTTTACATAATTAAAAAAAAACGATTCTTAATAGAATGGACATAAAGTCTGTACACTGAGACTTGTCTGTTGTGATAACTAAGGATACATCATCTCGTTATGTTTCTTACTCCTTCTATTGCATTGCATAGTCAATCGAGTTAAAATGGGACGTATTGTCAGAAATACGTTTGAATCGTCTGCAATTCTAAAAAGATGAGCGAGAGTGAGACGGAAGTATCGACTCGCGTCTTGATACGCTTAGATTGATACGATATTACGATAAGATTGTCGTCGCTACTATCAGTAGTGTCAGTGTCAGCGGTAAATATACTAATAAAGGTTTGTATTGTGACTTGAAACGTTTTTAATACGAAATTAGCAGAATTATTACCTGTGTCCTGTGTTATTGTCCTGTGATAAACTATGAGTAACTTATAATTGCTCGAATGCCTAAAAATATTTCCTTGCTTTGCCTGGGAAACGATTGAACTCCCTAGTACGTGGTCTTGTGGTTAAATTGCTGGAATATTTTACTTGCAAATAAGAAAACGGAGGTGTTATTCTTTCTTTTAAACGGCAACCAGCAGGTAGGTGACATGATATTTCTATCATGATGATAACAATAATTATTATCATTCTTATTTACTTGCATTATATAATATTTGTTATCAAAAAGTTGCAAGGCTCTACTTCGTCAATAACTTGTCGAAATAATATATTTGTAGGATATTCATTATTCCTCAACACACGCCACTGACACGAATTGCGATACCACATCTGGTTCGACTTAGAAATAAGTGTACGATTCAAATCGAATTAAATGAAATTGTTTAGTCAGAATCAGTGTGGCATGACAACGGACAACTCTCAGTGTACAGAGAGTACATTTATCCCGTTCAGATTGATGAACTGACTTCTGATGTGTAAATTATTGATTTAAATGTAAATCTTAAATTGAAATTTCTCTTTTTCCTCACAATAAACCTCTCAAGAATTCACAAATATTTAACCGATTTCCTTCTTAATATAAGACACAGTATTCAGAAAGGACACTTTGCAATGCTGACATTTTTCAGAACAATAAAAAGAACGTCATGGAATCGAATATTATGCAAGAAGTATTATGAACCGGTTTTTTGAAGATGTCAGCGTAATTTCCAGAAATTACACTAAGGTAAGAGACATTGGAAGCCAAACAAAGGAGATGGTAAGGTCGATGTAGAGAACACGATGTAAATCGATAGCCTAAATTCTTGAAATGATACAGTGCCGAAAATGTTACAGGCAAATTATAGGGAGTTGTTATCTTGTACCTGACCTATTTAAGTTTGGCTCCGATAGTTGCATTCTTAATTCAAATAGACGCCATCGTAAAAGAGGTAGAACGATATTATTGAAATAACCATTATTCCCGAAATAACATGTTCCACAAAAAAAATCAGTTTGAGAGCTCTAAAATTATTGCTAGCTCATGACAGTGACAACGTAAAGGAGCTTCGCAGAGTTTATAAGAATATAAAACGTTTACTCTTAGTCGTAGGCTCTTTACTAGCACCTTCGCGTACTATGGTTTATCCAGCTAGTGTGATCCGGTGTGATGTCACACTAATCCTGACTAAACAAATTTATTTCATGCGATTTGATTTGATTTGGGCCAATAAGCGAGGTAAGCGGCTGTATCTCAGAAACTAATAATCGTAGAGAGTTGCGGTAAAAAATTTTATAGGTTAAGTGGGCAAGGGAAAATGCTGGAAATTATTTTCAAGTTTCCAGGATGGCTGCCAGAGGGCGTTTGCACCATCTTGAATTACATAAAGTTACGTTTCTTGTGATTTTCCCCAATGAATGTAACAAAAAAGTATTTGCGTTTTAATGTTAACTTAAATTCGAACATTTTTTGTAGAAACAATTTTTCTCTATCTTTCGAAATAAAGTGGTGGGGGGTATTTGAATGTTGTTTTAAACAAATGCCTGTAACTTCAAAACTGCTTTAATGGATTTGGATAAATTTGGTATAATTGGAAAGAGCATTTCTTGGGCTTTTAGGTTTCTTGTGATAATGACAGTTGTGACCTACACGGCCGCCGATAGAGGGCGTTATTCGATATTATAACCAAATTATTGGCTTTCCTCAAAAAATTTAAATTCAATGATATGACTTTTTTTAGATTAGAAAATAGACAAATGATCAGCCAATAAGCTTGCGCAAACCGCATCTTAATATCTTTTTCCTAACTCAAATTATTAAAAAAATACCAAACCAAGAAAATTCATATATCGCCATTTGAAAATGCATCGGTCGCTTTCGATAAGAAGGCAATTAGTAGGCCATGGAAACAAAAGACAAGCTTCTCACGCGTTTTCGTAACGATTTTCCTTTTAAATAAAGTTGTGGTCCTGAAAAGGACCCTTTTTGAGAAAAGATTAATGCCTTCTGTGTTCAAATTGCCTTCCGTCATATTCCACACATTGTTCCAGTCTTTCTTGAGTCAACACAACCGCAGCCTCGATTTCTGCCGCTGATAGTTGAGGAATTGAATTTCGAATTCTGTTTTCCATATCCATTTGTGTTGTTGGTGGAGTTTGAAAAACAATGTCTTTTAAGCGTCCCCAGAAGTAAAAATCAAGACATGTCAAGTTGGGAGATCTTGCCGGACAAGGAAATAGGCTTCCCCTTCCTATCCAGCGTTCTCGAAAAATCCCGTAAATATGGTTTCGGACATTAATTGAATAATGTGCCGGACAACCATCTAATTGCAGAAGCAAAGTTCTCTCTCTTAACCAACGGGGATTTTCAGCGGACCAATAATGCATATTATGAAGGTTTACTCTATACCATCACTATTAAAGGTAGCCTCGTCGGTCCAGAGAATTTCCTTTAAGAAATTTCTGTTTTTCTCAAGCATACCTAGCATCCATTGACAATAATTTAATCTATTATCGAAATCTTGTTCATTTAGCGCCTGGTGCAACACTATGTGGTAAGGATGTAATATAAAAGTAAAAAACAACATAATCAGTAGTAAAAAATAATATAACCAGAATAACACTGAATTTGTATTTGAGGGTATGTGCTAAGATACTTGGAATAAAATAAAATTATTCACCTATAATCTTTCAAAATATTTCTAACAGTTGTTCGAGCTATTCCCAAGTCTAGAGATAATGTTCTAGTTTCTACATGTCTATAAAATTTTGTGTAAGCCAAGAGATTGATAATATTTTCTTCGGTCCTTCCATTGCGACGTCTGCGACGTTTAGGACAACGAAAACTTCCAGTATCGCGTAATCGCTGTACCAAGCGCGGAAACATTCTTCTCCCGTAATGAAGGCGATCTGGATACCGTGCCGCGTACTGTCTTGCAGCTATAGTTGCATTTTGAAAACTCTCGAAATAAATCGCAATCTTGTCAACGGCTTCATTATTAGTGAGATCCATTTTGGTTAAAAAGTACTCAAATTATATGCAATCAACAATAATAGTGGGCTGCGTGTGACAGAAGTTTGACGTTACTTGCCACTATTTTAGTTAGGAGTCTGTCTTTTATTTCCATGGCCTACTACTTGCCTTCTTATCGAAAGCGACCGATGCATTTTTAAATGGGGATATATGAATTTTCTTGGTTTGGTATTTTTTTAATAATTTGAGTTAGGAAAAAGATATTAAGATGCGGTTTGCACAAGCTTATTGGTTGATCATTTGTCTATTTTCTAGTCTAAAAAAAGTCATATCATTGCATTTAAATTTTTTGAGAAAATCCAATATTTTGGTTATAATATCGAATAACGCCCTCTATCGGCGGCCGTGTAGGTCACAACTGTCATTATCATAAGAAACCTAAAAGCCCAAGAAATGCTCTTTCCGATTATACCAAATTTATCCAAATCCATTGAAGCCGTTTTGAAGTTACAGGCATTTGTTTAAAACAACATTCAAATACCCCCCACCACTTTATTTCGAAAGATAGAGAAAAATTGTTTCTACAAAAAATGTTCGAATTTAAGTTAACATTAAAACGCAAATACTTTTTTGTTACATTCATTGGGGAAAATCACAAGAAACGTAACTTTATGTAATTCAAGATGGTGCAAACGCCCTCTGGCAGCCATCTTGGAAACTTGAAAATAATTTCCAGCATTTTCCCTTGCCCACTTAACCTATAAAATTTTTTACCGCAACTCTCTACGATTATTAGTTTCTGAGATACAGCCGCTTACCTCGCTTATTGGCCCACCCTGTACAATTATTTCCAAGTCGAACCAGATGTGGCATCATAGTTCGCGTCAGTGGCGTCAGTGACATTTTGGGCTCCACAGAAGGGATCATTGGCGGAGTTCTTCCCCGAAAGTCGACGGAAAAGTATGAAGAAAATACTCCCGCCAACAAGTTCGTTTTCTCCGCCAAAGATTCCGCTTCAGGGACTTCTTCATCACTAAAGTTTGAGTATGTAAGTCAGTTGATGTTATATACATTAAAATCTCCCAAGATGGCTATCTCGGCCTTAAGGTAATTTGTCTGTACATCAAAAGCCTTTGTCAGAGACAAAAAAAGTGTCCTGTACTGTTTATCGCTGGGTGGTTGGTAAAAAATAAATAAATATCGTATGGCTGTGTAAAGCCCAAGTGTCAGAAGTTTTCAAGTAGCCTCAAGGGCCTCTGACGTAACCTAACGACTGCTGTGAAGCAGCCGGTGTAAACAACAGATAAATCTCGTCGTTTGTCGGTCTGTTATCCTAAGCCACATCACGTCAAAGTCATGAGGCTCAAAGACTTCTAACGCTGGCAGGAGGGTCACTTCTGACAAAAATGTCAATTCCGATGTTACGCCTAAATCGTCATCCATGCATATTGTTGTTTCGTACCCCATGGACCGGAATCTCTGGCACAGCAATGAAACGACAGCTCTTTAAAGCAATTTCACGTCGCCTAAACCAGAAAAACGGTCTCGCACCGCGCGAGGCTGTGTTGGTTCTATGTCCGCTACCATCAGGTTTGCTAGTTTTAGTCAGCCTCTCTGTAGCAATCTGTATAAATTCTGACTTGAGATTCTCAAACATGGTGTTCAGATCCTGCACCGCTTCACGCATTCTGTTGTCAATGAAGTCTCTGGTCACGATTGAAGGTCGAACTATATCAGATATAATCATCACGTTTTTTGCTTATTTTTTCATTAACAGTCAGAGATATTGAGCACATTACCCTGTGGTTTGATAATTGCTCAGAACAAAAACTGGTCACTCTATTCCTTTTTTATATGTACCTATATCTCAATACTAATCAAACAAGATTGTCCCTCGACCATATTTAGCTGATATGGTTCAAGTTACGTTCAAGCGGGGTTAAAAAACAATAAATTACTAGAAGAAGTTTGGAAAACCTGGTAGAGATTAATTTCCTAAATGCTAAAAGTCAGAAACAAGGAATTTTTAAATCCAAAAATAAAGAAACATGCAGAGGTGAAACATAAGAGAGAAAAGATTCAATAGTAAAAAAATTGGGTGAAATTTTAGAGTTGGTGACTTCATTGGGAATGCTAGTTAAAATGGTCGTAACTATCAAAAGTCGTAGTTTTGAGACAATTAATAGGTTTCATAGAAATTCAATAACAGAACTATACCTACCACTATCGATATAATTATGATCATTTTTAGGCGATGAAATTATGAGTGGCAAATAAAAAATTATAAAAATGCGAATATCTCAAAACAAGGTTTTGTTGATACGTTTCTTTCAATTAACCGGGCAGTATAACCTAGAAACATAAAAATGGCTCATAAAATAAATGGCAATATGAAAACACTCTAGCTCAATATCGTAACATTACTTGTGCAATTATTTACGGCTAATATTACATTGTGAACATGTTCTTTCAACAAGTTTTGGTGAGTTATACCTACCATAATTATTATGTATTATTATACATATAAAATACAGTCATAACGGTAATTTTTTAAGATTTTTAACACATTCTTAAGGGACAAAGAACAAAATTATTTACGAAAACCAAATATGTAATAACATTTAGTTTTAAACTTATTTAAGTATTTATTTAAATCAATTATTAATATAGATAATAATAAGAAATAATAAGAAATAAGATTACAGATAAGAAAACCAAATACTTGCCAAACATGAAAAAAGTATAAAATATACAGGGTATACCTTTGGGAGATGATACCATTTGTATAGGCTAAACTGTCAGTCTGACAGTTCTAATTTTTTGCATATCTGTATTATAGAAAAAACACAACATATTAAAAATATTTTCGGCACAACACCACTTCCGGCTATACCGGAAGTAAACACCAACTTCGGGTTTTTAAATAGAACACCCTGTAAAACTTTATATTTTTTAAATGTCTGAAGAAATCTAATACAGGTGGTTTTCACCATTGGAATTTAGATTGAGCGGTTTATGAGTTATAAACAAGTGAAAATCGAAAATTTTCAACTTCAAAGCAGTGTAGAACTAGAACGGCTCAAGATATCTAAAAACGGTTTACATGTCCCTATCCTAACTTTTCATGTTCTATCCCATTATGTGGAGTAAATTTTAATACAGGGTGATGAAAATTATCAGATTTTTCATCGCCCTGTATTAAAATTTAAACCACATAGTAGGATACTATGTGAAAAGTTAAGATAGGGACATGTAAACCGTTTTTAGATATCTTGAGCCGTTCTAGTTCTACACTGCTTTGAAGTTGAAAATTTTCGATTTTCACTTGTTTATAACTCATAAACCGCTCAATCTAAATTCCAATGGTGAAAACCACCTGTATTAGATTTCTTCAGACATTTAAAAAATATAAAGTTTTACAGGGTGTTCTATTTAAAAACCCGAAGTTGGTGTTTACTTCCGGTATAACCGGAAGTGGTGTTGTGCCGAAAATATTTTTAAAATGTTGTGTTTTTTCTATAATACAGATATGCAAAAAATTAGAACTGTCAGACTGACAGTTTAACCTATACAAATGGTATCATCTCCCAAAGGTATACCCTGTATTTATCTACTCTTAGATAACAAATCAATTATTAGTCTAATTTTAACGAAGTAATGGCATGCATTACTATTGCCCTATCGAATAATAGTGTCAGGTCGATTGAACAATGAGCTCATTATTCAATCGTTTAATGTCAATTGTTTAACTTTACCGTCCTATTCTGTCGTACGTTTGGCAGATTCAAACTTACTGACTACTGTTGTAATGAAGTCGTGTTACCCCGACTCCATCTATTTTATTTTATTTCTATTTTTCCATTATTTTCAATAGATAAATATCGTTCCGACGGCGTAGGTAGATAGGTAGGACCACCCCGTTTAGGTTGTTATTAGTCCAGTTAAGTTTTTGCGAATAGTACAGAAATAGGGTTTGGTAGGTAGGTACCTTGAATCAGCAAAGTACTAATAATTTTCATGATTTCATTTAATTTCATTAATTTTTTATGCACAGGCTGATTTTTAAAGTAACTAAATCGAGGCAGTTGGCTTCAAATTCAAGCAAGTTATCGACCACTATCGCATTATAAAAACGCCGAAATGCACCGGGCCGCAGATAGCAGTTTAAATTAACCTTTTTTACGGAGAAAATGTTCTCGAAAATTTCTATCTCACCAGGAACCGATAGTGGTCGCTATATAAACCGGGGCCGTGATTTGAAAAATTAATTCCGAATTCTGATCTCCGATCGTAAAGACGTGTGTCAGCAGTCTCAGTTTAAGTACCTACCGGGAATTCCGAGTGCAAGCAGTTGTAGTTATTTTTATTTTTGTTCTTTTCACCGGGAAGTTAGTAGTTAGTTAGCAATAGTTTAAGAGTAATAGTTAGTGTTAGTAGTGCATCTGAATCAATAGAAGATAGAGAGCCTAGACCCGTTGCCGAAGAATAGTCAAAGGTAGGTGCTGTTGCGATTTATATTTCTGCTACCGTCGATATTTTTCTCTTCTCACTCCTATCGCTCCGGCCCTCATCAGAACCGCCTCCTCCTTCCGTTGTTGGTAACAAAGGCTTCGCTCCTAGTTCACGGTCCATCGCCTGGCATAGCAAGGGTGGATCAGTGCGCCGGGAGTGGTGTCTGGTACCAGCGGAACAACGGGTTCCCCCGATAACCCCTACCATCTCCGTTGTGGGTAACAAAGGCCTCGCTCTTAGTTCACGGTCCATCGCCTGGCATAGCAAGGGTGGATCAGTGCGCCGGGAGTGGTGTCTGGTACCTGCGGAACAACGGGCTCCTTCAATACCCCTTCATCTCCCCGTTGTGGGCAACAAAGGCTTCGCTCCTAGTACACGGTCCATCGCCTGGCATAGCAAGGGTGGATCAGTGTGCCGGGGGTGGTGTCTGGTACCCGCGGAACAACGGGCTCCCTCAATAACCCCTTCATTTCCACGTTGTGAGCAACAAGGATTTCGCTCCTGGTCCACGGTTCATCGCCTGACATAGCAACGGTGGATCAGTGTGCTGGGGGTGGCGTCTGGTGCTCGCGGAGCAGCGTCCCGCCAAAATCGTGCCGATTCCCCTCCGAATGCGTAGTTGAGATCACCGTGGCCGCACTACTCACATAACCGCCGAGAACAGCCCGCCTAGTTATTCTTTTTTCGTCTAAACCGATCCAGGCCGTTTTTAACCGCCCGTTCGTCATTCCGACGTGTGTACCTACCTACTTATTAGTCGCAACCACCCCTCACGTACCGCTGTGCCCCGTGACCGGTTTGTTATTATTTATTTATTCATACCGATTCATTATTATTGCTCATTGTGTACCTACTCCGATAAATTAATAATAAAAATTGTTAAGTTGAATTCTGTGGTGTTAATGTTCATCCGTTCTGCATTAATTAGTTAAGTATCCTTTAAACCGATAATCACCCGCTACAGCTTGGCTCCTCGGAGGTGTCAATGCTTTCGGAAAGCGATTCCTGTATGCAGCATTTTTATGCAGATGACACACAATATTATCTCTCGTTTTTTCCTCAAGAAAGTAATCAGGCCGTTGCAGCGATCAACTTTGATCTAGACCGCTTGCTGCAATATACAACCAGACATTGTTTGATGCTTAATTCAGGAAAGTCGTCGGTCATCACTTTTGGCAGTACAGCTTCTAGAATCGCATTTAATTCTCGTCATAAAGACGAAATAAAATTAGATGACAAACCTTTGAAACAAGAAACCTGTGTAAAAAACCTTGGTCTCTTTATTGATCAAGATTTGCGATTCACGGAACACATTAGTCACTGCTTAAGAAACGCTTATGGTAGATTGAAATTTTTATATGAACTTAGGTCGTCACTCAACACTTTCACTAGGGCTACACTGTGCAATTCCCTGATTCTTTCACAGCTAAATTATTGTGATTCGGTGTATGGTCCCTGTTTGAAACATAGTGACCGTTATCGGGTTCAGAGGTTGCAAAACTGCTGTCTGCGTTTTATCTACGGTCTGAGAAAGTATGATCATATAAGTCATAAACTTAAATGCGCTGGCTGGCTGAATATGATTAATAGGAGGATTTTCCACAGTACTTGCCAATTTATGAGAATTTTGGCTGATAAAACTCCTCCTTATCTGTTTTCTAAATTGCGCTTTCGTACAGATGTGCATACGCTTAATTTGAGATTTAAAGGCTTGCTTACACCACCTATGCATAATACACAGTTGTATAAGAGATCATTTTCCTACAATGCTGTGAAATATCTCAATGCTGTACCACAAACATTGAAACATCTTAACTGGAGGACGTTTCGTAATAGACTTTTTGATCAGTTGTATGCTGTCCAGTGAGTCGGGTTGCTTTCGGACTCGTTGAGGTTTTCTTTTTTTTTTACCTTTTTTTTTTACCTATAGGTAGTAACTTACATGATGCCTTGTTATGATATTTAGTTATTATGATTTTGTTATTATAATTTTGATGTGGAGCGATGTAGTTGGGGTGGTATAGTTTATAATAATTCTGATTATCTGTCAAAATGTTTATGTTTGGTAGCACTGTGTCGAGCCGAAGATTGACTGATGCCGGAGTTTTTTCAAGGTTAGATGGAAGAACAGAGCGAAGACACGTCTTTAATCTGAATCTCGCCTTTTTCTTCCATTTTCTGTATAAGTAGTAATCTTATATTTTATCTTACTTTTTGTTTAAAACAATTGTTAAAATGGAGGAAATAAAGTTCATTATTATTATTATTATTATTATTAAAGCCCGCTTTGCCGAACACAGTTATTTTAGGGTGGTAACCTCAACCGACCCCTGGCACTTTCCGTTTCTCCACAGAGCTACCCCTGGGACAAGGGTACTATAGCAGTACCATTGTAATTACGACTCAGGTAAGTGGGAAGATTTGGCGAGAACATCTTCCCAAGGGAGTAAACCCTCAGTAAAAATCTGGCGCCCGAGGAATCCGTCCGATCTCCAGGCGATTCCGGACCAGCGAAACGCCACGGACTCTCAGGCGGAGTCGTAGTTACACTGTCAATAGGTCCACTGACGTGAAAGTAGAGTCCCTAAACGTTTATTTTACGTTTAATAAAATGTTATAAAAATATGAAAGTCGCAAAGTATTAGGATGATTTTGATCTTTCAACTACTATAGCATACGAAGCTACTTATCATAATACTAAAATGAACATGTTTTAGTATCCTTGCGTAGTTATAAAACCCTTAGTCAACCGCTGTGAAAGCGGAAGCCTTTGGAACGCTGCCAATAGGTTTAGTCGACTGATAGTAGTGACAGCTAATCACTATAACCTAACATTCACATTTGTTTATGTTTAGTTTCAATTTTACAATACAAATTATTGTATTATAAAAATTAAACTTAAAATTATTATAAACAGAATAATATAGGAAGCTCTTCGAAGAAAATAACATCTTGAATAATACGCCACCGGATATAAATAGGGGAAAAGCAACAAATGCATCAATTAATGGTTTATTGCCTGTAAAATCAAAAGTGAAGTACGATGCGCGACGAAATCTTTCACCCTGATTTTGTAATTTTTCTCCTTTTAAAGTTATTTTACAAATTTTCAGTCGACAGAGAAGTATGTCATATTTTCTGTACTTTTGCAATATTTCAATAACCAAAATATTTACTTAAATAGAACCATATTTTTTAATAAATAAAACTGCAATCCATAATTTTTTTACATAAAAATTTAATTCTACCGTAAGTAAAATTATTTTTATTCAATATACTCGTAGATAAAGTATAGTATTCCACTCGCGCATAATGGCTATTATCCACTTAGATGTTACAGCACTCGTCAGAGGCTCGTGCTGCAATTTTCATCTTCGTGGATAATAGCTATCATTATGCGCTTGTTGAATAATATACTATTATCTACTCCTATTAGATAACAAATCAATTATTAGTCTAATTTTAACGAAGTAATGGCATGCATTACTTCGAATAATTAATTACCCTATCGAATAATAGTGTCAGGTCGATTGAACAATGAGCTCATTATTCAATCATTATTGTCAATTGTTTAACTTTACCGCCCTATTCTGTCGTACGTTTGGCAGATTCAAACTACTGACTACTGTCAGTGGTCCACTGACGTGAAAGTAGAGTCCCTAAACGTTTATTTTACGTCTAATAAAATGTTTTAAAAATATGAAAATCGCAGAATATTAGGATGATTTTGATCTTTCAACTACTCTATAGCATACGAAGCTACTTATCATAATACTAAAATGAACATGTTTTAGTATCCGGCGTGCGTAGTTATAAAGCCCTGGTCAACCGCTGTGAAAGCTAATGCCTTTGGAACGCTGCCAATAGGTTTAGTCGACTGACAGTAGTGACAGCTGAAATCACGATAACCTAGCATTCACATTTGTTTATGTTTAGTTTCAATTTTACAATACAAATTATTGTATTATAAAAATTAAACTTAAAATTATTATAAACAGAATAGTACAGGATGTTCTTCGAAGAAAATAAAATCTTGAATAATACGCCACCTGATATAAATATGAGGAAAAGCAACAAATGCATCAATTGATGGTTTACTGCCTGCAAAATTAAAAGTGAAATACGATGCGCGACGAAATCTTTCACCCTGATTTTGTAATTTTTCTCCGTTTAAAGTTATTTCACAAATTTTCAGTCGACAGTAAAGTATGTAATATTTTCTGTACTTTTGCAATATTTCAATAACCAAATTATTTACTTAAAGAGAACCATATTTTTTAATAAATAAAACCGCAATCCATAAAATTTTTTACATAAAAATTTAATTCTACCGTAAGTAAAATGATTTTTATTCAAGTATACTCGTAGATAAAGTATAGTATTCCACTCGCGCATAAATGCTATTATCCACTTAGATGTTACAGCACTCGCCAGAGGCTCGTGCTGCAATTTTCATCTTCGTGGATAATAGCTATCATTATGCGCTTGTTGAATAATATACTAATTTTATAGCTATGGAAATACTTTTAAGGTTTAACGATAAACGTCGAGCCTACAAAAATTATTTATTAATTTCCAATAATAATAAGCAAGATATGGCAAAAATAAGAAATCTCGATTTTTAAGTTTTTTCAGGATATTTCAGGAACGGTGACAGAAATCTTGTATTTCTTGACGGATTCGAGATGGCCACAAAATTGCACATCCTTTGTCTAATTTAACCGACCCTGTATCTATTAGCGTTCAGGATATAGAAATATAGAGAAGGATATATGGTGCACGCTGTATTGTGTAACAAGTCATTCAAGCAAAATAAAATTTTTGTTACGATTATTATGTTTGCTGATCGATTATTACGAAACTCAGCAAGTAGAGTGATCAACATACAAGAATTATAAAAAAAAACTTCACATGGGTGTCATATGCGATACTTTTTTTACGATTCAAATTACATTTAAAGTACATAATGATGAGCTATAAAAACTTTATTAAACTCAATCTGAGACTATGATACAGCAGTGTTAAAAATTATTCATGACAGTTTTTTTTTTGTTTTAGAGTTTTATTGCTATTACCTCTATCTTCTTAATTGGGTTTAACAAAGGAGTTTTTTCTAACGAAGAACCGGACACCCTTCTGCCTCGAGATTTTACATACCTGCTCATGTCAGGTAAATTTTCTTCGTATGCCCAAGGGATTTTCGATTTATTAAACGGCATCCACTACCAACCAAGAAATACAAATGATGAACAAAATCCCTATGCAGTTGCTATTAATCAATGGATGCTTCCGTTTATAAAAAAAGTAATGTAAAATTTAATTTTCTAATTTCATTTAAAATTGGAATGTGCTTGAAATGATAACTTATTCCTCTCCATTCTTACAGTTATATCGTTTAACCGAAAATTTCGATTTTTTCAGGTAAACATTAGCGAAGAAGAATACTTTGTTAAAACTAATAATTTTTACAGAGATTCCAGCTCACTGCGCATCTACGGTTTATCACGTAAGTAGCTATACCATACAATATATTTTAGAACAGCCTACAAATAATGTTGACATTTTTTTCATCAATATGCTAATGAAAAATGGCACATGTCTACTTACTAGTTCATTCGGTAAAGTATAAAATGTACCCAAAGGTTTAGAAAATCTTGAATATAAATACTCTGTTTCGTATTTATTTATTTTTATTAAACGACAATTTACCAACTTATTTACTTATAACAACGATGAGTGATGAATGCAATGCACACGTATATCCCATTTCAGACGTTTTTGGATTCAAGTTGGCTGTGATATTTTTTCTTCAAGTTGGATACCCTGGACAGTCGATTTGAGCTAAAAAAGTTCAAATGACTTCCCACTTTACTCATATACCATTAGGATTAATTTCTTACCTAATAAAAATATGTTTGACGTATGAAAACAATAATTCAATAATATACGATTGTTGTTATTTTTTAGTAAAAAATATTTAATTATTAGACGTTCAGTAACTTCATTCAAAAAGTTCTGTCAGATTTTCAGCATCTTATTTCAATCCTTTTAAAATTGAAAAGAACTTAAATCTCCTTTGAATACTACATTATTATATTAAAATGCCAAAAGTAGGTAATTGAAATGTGTGGCACAGTGTCTACCGAAAACCAACACAAAGAGATCGTTATTTACACAAGAACTCCAATCAACACCCAGCCCAAAAACGAGCTCTGTAATACAAACCCCGGTGAATCGTGCTTCCCGAATTTGTGAGACTCAGTCCTACCTCGAAGAAGATGAGCTCTACACCATGCATGAATGCTTTGCTTCAGGATGACCACGCCGTGTGCTACGAAAAGACGAAAATTTTGTCTAGTACGTCACACTATTGCATCCGTGCATATACTGTTTTATAACAAATTGAAATCCAGAAAATATAAAGGTGGAGTAACCAATAACCATACCTAAATTAAACCGATTGGATTCAGAAAATTTATAGTTCTACCCAAATATAATTTTTATTCATATATTTTAGGCAGCCTCAGTATCAAACGACAATAACGAGATAAGAATTTGTCATAACTCATCCTCAACCGAGTTAGCAAGACTTTCCTCAACTAGAAAAAAAATCCTCCAACTCCCTACAATAAATTGAAAATGAAGAAAAACTTATTGGCAACCTACAAAGATCATGAGGCTCATTCCATCTGCTTCCTTCAAAATTTGAATTAAATTAGTTGATAAAGGAATAAAGACTACCACTACTTATTCGACTACCTCTACTTATTCTTCAAATGTTCTTGTGAAAATTAGGCATTTCAAGAGTCGGCGACATGACATATGATATATGTTCCTGAATTTCACCACATGACGCCAGAGAGAGAAGTCCAGCACTTTAAGTTATTTAAGACAATAGAGAACAAATCAAAGATCATAAAATGTAAATGCATGTGATTGAGTTTTTTATTATATTATTATTAAAATTTTGAGCGCGGCGGTTTAGGTCACTGACTATAATTATTATTGAGCCGTTGACGCTGCCACCGTCTGGGTTCAAATCCCAGCTCGGCATGGTTATTTCTCAGTAATTTAACTATGTATTTATAAATTTAAAATTTACGAAATTAGAAAGTTATCTTCTAAATTTCCCGTGACGACCTGTCCATCAAGTTGTGTTTCACTTACAACTGATGAAGTACTGGCGGTGTTAACATTTGGACTTAACATGTCCGCATCATTCTCACTAATTATGCATGTCGCTGATTGGTTAATTATTTTATTCTCTATGGTAATTCCTTCTGCTAAAAATAATAAAAAGATGTGACTGGAGATATACCTACAATATTAATGCTAATAATAGGTATACATATACAAACAGTAAAAATTAGCGTTTATGAATGGAATTTAATGAAAAAAGCTGCGATTCTTTTGGGGCGAAAAATATTCAAACAAAACTTGTTGAGCATCGGTTTTTACATAATTCGCATAGAACAAACTTTTTCTATCTTTTAATTTTTTTTTCCTTGCGGAGTCAATGGAAGGGGATTTTTACAGCAAAACAATGGGGTTTTTCAGGGATTTACGTGGTCCGGAAAAAAGTATTCCTCACTCAATTCGCTACTTTCAAAAATAAGTTGGGAAAATTTTAAAAAAATTTAAAAATCTCATCACTACCCAAAATCAAGATGGCGGAAAACGCATAAAGTGTTGGAGGTCGAAAACTTGGGAAATTTAATAAATTTATGATTCATTTCATCTCTTGGTCCGGTAAATTCCGATGTATAAAATTGATTTAATGATAGATGTCCCTCAGTAATGGAGTAAAACGTAAAATGACGTCGAGACCAAAACAGATTGACTGTTAGTGAATGTTACATGATAGTAGGGAAAAACAGCAGATAGTTTTAATACGTACTTACTTTTGAATGTGTCTCTCAACTCTCCAGCACAATCCCAATCTGTATGTAAATCCTTCATATCGTTATAATAATAACACTTATTAATAATATTGCAAGTAGATTTATATTATATTATATTCCCTTACAATATATTATTATAACAATGCAGCACTGCAGCACAGGAACGGGAACCACCGTGAGTGATACAATTACAACAGCATCGAGAGCGAGATGATGAGAGACGCGCACTTCCAACACACTCATTTTCAAATCAAGAGTGTAATTCTCAAATTGAAACTACGCAAATATTGGTATAAAATAACGTCTCCTGTATACAAGAAAGGAATAGATTTATTATTTATATCATTCAAGAAACGCAACTGCTTCCGTGAAATCAATTAAATTTGATTCAAATACTTATTCATACCCTCAAAAATTTAATATTATTATTGTGATATTACATCACTTGTAATAAGAATCTATAAATTGTGAATTATACTCTACCGCTACCTTTGCAAGAGACCTCTCATAATTATAGTAAGAATCACAGAAACTTTCATTTGAAGTTTGATTTTATATCACATTAAATAATTTCACTTACTTCGTTTTAGAAAAGTATAAGCTTATCAAGAAGCCAGTCGTTTTAAAAGAAAGATACGTTGTAAGAATTTCTTAGTCTACTGGTAAAGACAATGAAATGATTAAATTAAGACTGCATGTTAAATGTAAGAAAATATTTCCTCAATCCAAAAACATTTTTTTAAGAAAACGGGTTTGTTTACAATAAGAAAATATTTCTATGTGTGTACAGGGTGTCCCAAAACTCAACGTCATCCCTTGAAGGGCTGGTAGGCCAAGTCATGACTGACCAGAATATCATAAGATGATCTCAGTAAAAAATTGTTTATTTTCGAGGTAATGGGACTTTTATGAATTTTGTGAAAATCGATACCTTAGATCTGTTTTTCGAGTGTCACAGTTGCAAAATTTCATATTCTTACATTCTTAATTTTGTTACGCAATGCTGAATAGCCCCATTAATGATTAAGTGCGGAAGAAATAGGTATTCTAGTGCCCTACCTTTAGGAAAATTATTAATTTTTTTGCCCGATTGAAAATTTTTGTTTTTTCATGTCACAAATTTGCTACACGAAAAAAAAATTACCCTGTGAACCTGGCAAGTTATTCCAAAAAATTACCCATTTGATCTAGTTTCTGCAGTGATGTAATATTTTGTATGCTTTACTTTAGAAAAAAAGATATTGCTGTTTGACTGCAAAAGGAGCGCATTGTGAAATCATATCAATAAATAATCTGAGAGGCGTACACAATAAAAGTACAGGGTGTTTTGTAATTGAATGTCAATATTTAAGGGAGTGATTTTTGGGTCCATTTTAAGAAGAAAACTTCATAAGAATGTATGTCCTAAAAGTCTTAACTTTTGAGGTAAAATTTTATTAAAATAAATAATTTTTTCGTAATTTCTGTAATACCGCTCTGGATATTTTAATGAAATTTTGTATACAGGTATTACGCATCAATGGGCATTTTTTCATATACCACGTTTCTTTTTTTTTCCACTAGTAACGATGGTGCACGATCATGCAGAATTTTACCTGCATATTTTAGCAGACATTGATGATACGCCAATGATTTCTGTTCAAATCGAAATCATTTTTGGAATTCCCATTCATTTCCAAGCAATAAGTTTGAACATTTGTTTTTTTTTTCAGTCCGATGCACTGTTTCCGCCTAAAAAAATAAAATCTGTTTCTCTACATGGTCACAAGGTTGTCGTTAAAATGACATTAAAAAAATATAAAAATACGCAGGTAAAATTTTGCACGATCGTCACTAATGGAAATAAAACAAAATGTGGTACATGAAAAAATGCCTCTTGATGCGTAATACCTGTATACGAAATTTCATTAAAATATCCAGAGCGGTATTACAGAAATTACGAAAAAATTATTTATTTTAATAAAATTTTACCACCCTGTATCTCAAAAGTTAAGACTTTTAGGACATACATTCTTATGAAGTTTTCTTCTTAAAATGGACCCAAAAATCACTCCCTTAAATATTGACATTCAATTACAAAACACCCTGTACTTTTATTGTGTACGCCTCTCAGATTATTTATTGATATGATTTCACAATGCGCTCCTTTTGCAGTCAAACAGCAATATCTTTTTTTCTAAAGCAAAGCATACAAAATATTACATCACTGCAGAAACTAGATCAAATGGGTAATTTTTTGGAATAACTTGCCAGGTTCACAGGGTAATTTTTTTTTCGTGTAGCAAATTTGTGACATGAAAAAACAAAAATTTTCAATCGGGCAAAAAAATTAATAATTTTCCTAAAGGTAGGGCACTAGAATACCTATTTCTTCCGCACTTAATCATTAATGGGGCTATTCAGCATTGCGTAACAAAATTAAGAATGTAAGAATATGAAATTTTGCAACTGTGACACTCGAAAAACAGATCTAAGGTATCGATTTTCGCAAAATTCATAAAAGTCCCATTACCTCGAAAATAAACAATTTTTTACTGAGATCATCTTATGATATTCTGGTCAGTCATGACTTGGCCTACCAGCCCTTCAAGGGATGACGTTGAGTTTTGGGACACCCTGTAGACTCGTATTCGACTCCTCCTGGAAATTCGCATTTTCAGGATTCAACAACCAGCTTCGTGGTGGTCCTTAGTTTCGCACCCCTTTTGCCAACACATCAATCCTTACTTGTACAAAATACAACTACGCCAACCATTGGCGTTCTTCAATGGGCATGGGGAGCACAAAAACTCGTGTTCTCGAAATATTAACTTCTGAAGATGGATGTTTTCTTTAACGACATACACGAATTGATTTATAAATGTTTGTCGCCTTAATTCTTTTCGAGATAAATTCTAGAAAGATATTTTTTTGTTAAGATTGAAAAGATGTTTCTGTTGCTGTAATAGCCTTGGCTCTGAAATTAAAATTGGATATTTTTATAAATTTTGACGTTTCTCGACATAGGAATATAACTAAAACAACAGAAGAAGCTTTTCAATCTTTACAAATGATCTGACAAATATTTCTATCAAAAAGTAGGGCGGCTAATATTCAAAAATAGATTATGGGTGAATGCAAAAGATTATCATGAGAGAAGAAAATCCATTTTCAGAGGAGAATATCTCGAGAAGACGAATTTTTTTGAGCTTATGTCCATGGAGACTGCTAATCTACTGATCGAATGTCCTCCAAAGATTCGGTCGTTGCTGATTATTTCTGTCCGATAATATTTAGTATCGTTAATGTGGAAACATTGAATGAAAATGAGTATACAATAATCCCACGCTTAATATTTATGATCAATTTTTACAGATGCTGATCTTCACGCGGAATACTATTTGGTTGGGTCACACAAGTATGGTTATATAACATTCGTAGCTAGTCATATTACGTTCCGTACTCTTGATCAATATTTACACTTGGATGAGAGAGCAACTATCATCGATGCTGAAATAAGGATGCTTATGGGACCTCTGCATACGCGGTTTTTCGATCGTTTGATTGAGTATACGCTTTCTGTTATAGACCCATATACGAACGAGTTGATTAGTAGACATGTAGTCTATGTTGCTAACCATATGAGCAAGTGGATTTCATTCAAAAGCAACAATTTAACAAACGTTGTTAAAAACTGGCATGATACAGGCCGATTTGTGTGGAAGCTTACGATTTCAGGCCTAAAAGTTTATCCAAAGCGAGTTTATCTGAACGTGATTGTGAATCAATGCCAACATGAAGTCTCTAAAAATTGGCATCGTAAGGGCCGATATCAGTGGCCTCGGATTGCAGACCATCTAACTTTTCCAATGCCAACAGCTCTGATCGTCGACGCGAACCAATTAGAAAAGCAATGCCCCGAATTAAGAGATCTTAATTATTTATCCGAAGATGAGCAATGTGACAATACATGTTGTAGGAGAAGTATCCCCTTTGAGTCAGAAGAGATCAGCAATGAATCCCATTTAAATATAGGCACTTTAACTCAGTTATTTTATGCACCTTGGGAACTTAAATATACATATTGTCAAACAAAAAATGGCACGGTTCCTAAGTGCGTTCCTGGCAGATACGAACATAAATCTGTACTTACTCCAGATTGGAATAATCCGGAATCATTAATAGAAACAGATATCTCTCAATTTACAGCGGTAAGCTGTAAGCTAATAAGGCCCACCTAAGGAAAAATAAATAAAATATAGGAAGACTCGTCGTTTTTATTTTGTGAGTTTAACAATCTACAGTTACAGGGTGAGCCGGGAGGAACGCTTCAAACTCCAGGAGTGTACTATACACGTAAAACTAAGTTTAAACAAAATTAGCGATTCAATATCTTTGCCATATTATAGGACCTACCTATATTAATAATATTGTGTGTAATAGTAGTTAATTATTGTTAATAAACATATTGAACACTTTACTGTTTATTGTTGTATTAATTCTTCATCTCAATTTCATCCGTCTATTCGCTCTAGTTATACAACAGCTTTTCTATTCAGTGTCGATACTTAAAACTCCCGCTATGTTTCATCAAAATATAACTTTTAATGACATCAAGTCACGCTTGGCAGCGCTGCTAAAGTTGTCATACCTCGACGCAATGCATCAGGTAAAGAAGTGTCCGGTATTAATATTTTTGCGTATTTGCTGTAAATTAGTAGATTCATGATGATCGTTCTAACAAATACACTAGACTATTGTATTTGGTTCTAATCTTATGTTTATACATAATAAGTCTGTTATAGAGAAAGATTACTTTGCTTGTTTTTCCTCTACGCCAACTTGAATTGCTTTTAAATTTATAAAAAATTTTTTTTTTGTTAAAAAAATACTGGGTGTCCCAGCTTATTCGAAGCGGTCTCTGTAGGCCAAACGATGGAGTTTTTCAAAAAACTTTTTGAAAACTCGAGTACAGAATCACAATGGCCATAATTTTAAATTATTTTGGAGTATATAGAGTGTCCCATATGACAGCGGAATATCAAAGTTATGTTTTTTTAAATGGAATGCTCCAATGTTATTGCATTTTTAGAATATCTGAGAAGAGAAAATTAGATTGGCTTTTACAGTTGGTGTTTAAACTCAGAAGTTTTTGAGTTATAAACAAGTGAAAATCGTCATTTTTCAAGTTCAAGGCCCTGTAGGTACAACGAAAACGCTCCAAGATAGAGAAAAACGGCTTACATGTCCCTATTTTAACTTTTTATGTACTATCCTATGGTATAGAAACATTTGTACTTTCTTTGATTTTTTTATTTGGCGACGCCAGGAGAAATCCAAGATTTTTTGAAATTTTTTATCACTCTGTATAAACATTTCATCTACATCACAGGATAGTACATGAAAAGTTAAAATAGGGACATGTAAGCCGTTTTTCGCTATCTTGAACCGTTTTCGTTGTATATAACTAAAACAACAGAAGAAGCTTTCCAATCTTTACAAATATTTCTGACAAATATTTCTCTCAAAAAGTAGGGCGGCTAATATTTAAAAATAGATTACGGGTGAATGCAAAAGATTATCATCAGAGAAGAAAATCCATTTTCAGAGGAGAATATCTCGAGAAGACGAATTTTTGTGAGCTTATGCCCATGGAGACTGCTAATCTATTGATCGAATGTCCTCCAACGATTCGGTCGTTGCTGATTATTTCGGTCCAATAATAATTATTATCGTTAATGTGGAAACATTTAACGAAAATGAGTACACAATAATCCCACGCTTAATATGATCAATTTTTACAGATGCTGATCTTCACGCGGAATACTATTTCGTTGGGTCACACAAGTATGGTTATACAGTCGTAGCTAGTCATATTACGTTCCGTACTCTTGATCAATATTTACACTTGGATGAGAGAGCAACTATCATCGATGCTGAAATAAGGATGTTTATGGGACCTCTGCACACGCGGCCTTTCGATCGTTTGATGGAGTATACGCCTTCTGTTAGAGACCCATATACGAACGAGTTGATTAGTAAACATGTAGTCTATCTGCCTACACATATGAGCAAGTGGATTTCATTCAAAAGCAAGAACTTAACAAACGTTGTTAAAAACTGGCATGATACAGGCCGATTTGTGTGGAAGCTTAAGATTTCAGGCCTACCAATTTATCCAAAGCGAGTTTATCTGAACGTGATTGTGAATCAATGCCAACATGAAGTCTCTAGAAATTGGCATCGTAAGGGCCGATATCAGTGGCCTCGGATTGCACACCATCTAACTTTTCCAATGCCAACCGCTCTGATCGTCGACGCGAACCAATTAGAAAAGCAATGCCCCGAATTAGGAGATCATAAGTCATTCAAAGATGAGAAATGTGATAATACATGTTGTAGGAGAAGTATCCCCTTTGAGTCAGAAGAGATCAGCAATGAATCCCATTTAAATATAGGCACTTTAACTCAGTTATTTTATGCACCTTGGGAACTTAAATATACATATTGTCAAACAAAAAATGGCAAAGTTCCTAAGTGCGTTCCTGGCAGATACGAACATAAATCTGTACTTACTCCAGATTGGAATAATCCGGAATCATTAATAGAAACAGATATCTCTCAATTTACAGCGGTAAGCTGTAAGCAAATAAGGGACCGCGGGGTAATAAGGCCCACCTAAGGAAAAATATAAGAAAAATATAAAATATAGGAAGACTCGTCGTTTTTATTTTTATTTTGTGCGAGTTTTATAACAATCTACAGTTACAGGGTGAGCCGGGAGGAACGCCTCAAACTCCAGGAGTGTACTATACACGTAAAACTAAGTTTAAACAAAATTAGCGATTCAATATCTTTGCCATATTATAGGACCTATATACCTATATTAATAATATTGTGTGTAATAGTGGTTAGGTAATTATTGTTAATAAACATATTGAAAAAATTTATTGTTTATTGTTGTATTAATTCTTCATCCCAAATGTCATCCGTCTATTCGCTCTAATTATACAACAGCTTTTCTATTCAGTGTCGATATTTAAAACTCCCGCTATGTTTCATCAAATATAACTTTTAATGACATCAAAAATCGGCGCTGCTAAAGTTGTCGCACCTCGACGCAATGCATTAGGTAAAGAAGTGTCCTAATCTTATGTTGATACATAATAAGTCTCTTATAGAGAAAGATTAGTTTGCTTGTTTTTCCTCTACGCCAACTTGAATTGCTTTTAAATTAAAAAAAAAAAATTTTCGTTAAAAAATATAGTTAGATGTATAATTTCAAAAACTCTGTTTTATTTTTTGGAATTTGCAATTTTTCATCACAGTTTCTTGACCTATGTGTCAAATCCTATGTATTGTGTAATTTGGGAAATTATGGTATTCGAACTTCGTTCAGCTCTTGGCGAATAAAAGTCGAATTAGACGAAAAATTACGCTAAAAAATTATTAAAGACAAATTACAGATTTTACATAATTACAAATATTGTAACGGCATACATTCATCTAACAGTGGTCAGTGAGTCTCCTGCTATACTCAGTTTTGGCTTGCGTTTTGGCTGCCTCATGGGGTATATATTGTGGCGCAAGCCTAACCTCAATGCACTTATGAGTGCATTCTTATTCATTTTCATTTAATTAGATTTATCTCGTTCAGCTAGCTCTCGTCACAACCGTCCAAGTGTCCAAATTCTTGATTTAAATGCAACAATTGTAATTATTGACTATCTTCCTTGATCGAGCAGCACAGGCTCCTCTGAAGAAAAACTCTTTTTCCCAAACAATATAAACTCACTTTGAAAAAAGTATTTAATCAATTTTCTTTTTAATAAGGCACGTATAAAGAAATGACACTTTGCAAGACTAAAAATTAACATGGGTACCGCATATAAAAACGTTAAAAAATGAATGTCACCTCAGAATTAATATTATGAAGTCTTTATCAAACCTAAAATGGGGAGCTGACCGAGACACGTTAATGTACATCTATAGAACCCTGATCAGATCAAAGCTCGATTACGGCTGCATAGCCTATCAATCCGCGAAAGGCAAAATTTTAAAATCACTGGAAACTGTCCAAAACACAGCCCTTAGATTAGCTACAGGAGCCTTCCACACGAGTCCTATTGCAAGTCTACAAAGTATAGCCGGGGAATGTCCTCTGCCACTTAGACGACACCGTATGACCCTCACCTACATAAACGGCCTCTTACAACTCAAATCCCACCCAGTTCTTGCCTATGTCCTCCCATTTCGACCCAACATCGATAATAACAAGAACCGTAACATCCCCGCTGCAATACAAGTCAGAATATCAAGCATCCTAAAAAATTCACATATAACAGACCTCCCGACACCACGCTACAATCCCTACCCAAATAGCCCACCTTGGAAAAAATCCAGACCGCAGACTAACACATCCCTAACAAAATTAAAAAAAAACGAGGTATCCTCGCTTCATCACAAAAAAATGTTTCTGGAAATTATTAACAACTACCAGACATATGAACAAATCTATACTGATGCGTCAAAAATACAAGACAGCATGGGAGCGGCCTTCCTACACACTCACATAGCATCTAGAAAGTTCAAACTTCCAAAGTACAGCACCATCCACTCAGCTGAACTTTTCAGCATCCTACAGGCTACGAAATATATAAACACTACCTACTGACACAAAAGAATACCTGATCCTCACAGACTCCCTTAGCGCTATTCACACCATATCCCAATATGATACGGAACACCCCGTCGCCAGCGACATTCAGGAAGAAATATCTCACTCTACAGTCCTTGGAAAAATAATAAAACTAATCTGGATTCCTTCTCACCAGGGAATAAAAGGAAATGAAATGGTAGACCAACTAGCGAAGGAAGCAGCAGTCGACGGAGAAAAAACAGACCTAGCCATTACGGTTGACATCAAAAGCTCGCTAAAGCTCTCAATAATGAGGAAATGGCAGGAAGAATGGAAGAATACCCCCCAGAAACTGTGCAAAATAAAACCAAACACCCGACCTTGGCCGTCACAAGAAAACCGCAAACCTGATGTCTCCCTAAACCGCCTCCGAATCGGCCATACAGCCCTCACCCACAAACACCTACTAGACAGATCCCCGCCCCCTACATGCGACACCTGCCTTACTCCTCTTACCGTAGAACATATCATACTACATTGTAGAAAATATAACATACAACGGAAAAAGTACAAATTAGAAAACATTAACATATCAGAAGCCTTAAACAGACAGAATACCGACAATGTACTTGACTACATCAAACACACAGACCTACTACACAAATTATAAAATCTCGAAAGGCGCTAATAATTTTAGCATTGATGCGCCAAAAATTTTTACTTAAAAAAAAAAAAAAAACTTTGCAAGACTGACATTAAACAGAACAATAAAAGAAACGTCATGGAATCAAATACGCAAAAAGTATTATAAACCGTTTCATAAAATACCTACCTTAAACTATGTAATACAGGAAATGTACACATAGTTTGTATTATTTTATGTATTACATAGAAACGATGTAATACAGTGTGGCACCACACCGGACAACACTCACTGGACAAACCATATCTGATCTAACCTGGGAGCGGCTACGAGTTTCTCTGCAAGTGTGTAATCGTGAATACAGTCTTTTGCTTTTGGTTTTCCTCTTTTGTCAATTGCTTTTCCTTATTTGTCAAATGAGTTTCTTCAGCGTAGTGGGTCATTGTATACTCAAAATTCAATAAAACAACAATAAAATTTTTGGTCAATGAGTATATACAGTGCTTCCCAAAAGTAACGGATAAATTCGATAAAACGGAGAGGGCTGTTTTTTTGAAAAAATAAAAAAACAGGTCGATTTTGTTTTTGAGTTGTTCAACTTTTGACATAATATTTGGGTATACAGGGTGATGCACGAAAAAGTGGTGACGTCATCGGCATTTTTTTAAATGGCAACCCTTATTTTTTATTAAATTTTTTGATACTTCATCCAATTGCCAATACGGTAATGTAATCATTTTGTAACGTTTATAAAAGAAATTTCGGAGAAAATAACTTAATTTCGACAGATCTAATAGATTTAATTTAATTTAATTTAACAGATTCAACTTGATAGACCTAATTTAATAGACAGATCTTATAAAATTACCATGGAAACAGTAATTTTTATTTGATATTTTTTTATTTTGATCGTTAATGTTCCGATTTTCACATCAGTAAAAAGTGCACAATTTCGACACAAGCTGTTTCTCAGAAATTTCCTTATTTAAGGTTACAAATTGATTACATTACCATATTGGCAATTAAATGAAGTATCAAAAAATGGAATAAAAAATAAGGGTTGCCATTTAAAAAAATGCCGATGACGTCACCACTTTTTCGCGCATCACCCTGTATACCCAAATATTATGTCAAAAGTTGAACAACTCAAAAACAAAATCGACTTGTTTTTTTATTTTTTCAAAAAAACAGCCCTCTCCGTTTTATCGAATTTATCCGTTACTTTTGGGAAGCACTGTATATTAAGAAGATCTTGTCGACCGGTTTCGGGTTACTAGCCCATCCTCAGGACAACAACTGAAAGTGATGAATAAAGATGTTGTTACAATAATTTACATGAAATTTAAGTAACCATATAGTCAAAAAATTCATACAACTCACTTGTCAGTTTACAAATTCCGCAGTTAGAGCAAAATACATTTTCATCCTTATGGTAATAACAATCAAAAATAGGCTCAGGGATGTAAGATGGAAAAGAGAAGCGCTGATGACCACCAGGGTAATTAACACATTTTGAAAAACCTTTCAAAAAGATTTTTTCAATCACATAATTAAAAATTACAATAAAACAAAACGAAAACTAGTTTAAAACTTCACTCTGATGTGAAGTGGCGATACAAAATACCCTTTTGTGATCCAACTTTCAGTTGGGATGACCGGGAATAAATATAAATTAAAACATTTGGAAAATTGTTAAAAAGGAAGACTTGCTTGAAGAGCTCATCCTCCTGAAATGGTGAATTGCAAAAGTTATAAAATGGACACTTTGTTCGAGATGTCATCCACCTATCTCTGACAGGGAGTAGGTTTGTCAAAACTGTCAACTATCGTGATGTAGATGTTCCCCGTCAAAGCACATTCAATAAATAGACATTTGAAAAACAAATGACATTCATGAAGTCCAAAGTCGGAGAAATATAAAGGTAAAAAGAAGAAACATCTGAAGAAGGAAAAAGAAGAAGAATAGCAAATTTGAAATATAAGTGTCAATGTCAATGGCTAATATAGTCATGTCATGTGTCCATGCCTACATCCCATCACAATCGGTATACATGAGCCTGCCGTGGCCTCGCGGTTAAGTAGCGGGAACTGCTTGATCGTTGGATCCGTCGGACTGAGTTCGATTCTCAGTGAAGGCTCTGGGTGTCTGTGTTGTTTCTACTATTTATTTGGCATACTTGAGGCTGGGTGTATGAGCAAGAGGCTCCAAACCCATATTACCGGTGTGGAGCGACTTTGTCTTACCTACATAGGGAAGACCGATGCTCCCCCTTTAAAAAAAAAAAAAAAATCGGTATACATAACCCAACAATACACCAAGATAAATTAATGTAAACAAAAACAAAAACAAAAGACAAATTGTCTTCAAAGAGCTATGATATAAAATTAATTTAAAAACTAATAATTACCATAATAAAGCAAAAATCTAAAAACATAAAGATCCCCATCATGTGCTCAAACGACTCCACGATAATTTAGAACTTAGTTCAACAATGAAGAGGTAAAGACTTGTATATGGAAGTAAAATTGAAAAACATATTTTGTTGCTGGTTTAGACACAAAACTTTTTCATCCCTCAGTGCCCTATCTATCTCAGAAGATTCCATCTTCTGATCTGAAGAAACTCATCTTCAAATGAGTTTCTTATTTTTCTATCTATTAATGATTATGGACATTGATTTATCAATCAATTTCCTTTCATGTCAAATCAGTTTCACTTTGTGTCAATTGCTTTTCCTATTTACGTGCAGTGACAGTATCATAATATTGGAAAAGCATTTGATAAAAAAGGAATCTCATTTGACAAGAGAGGAATTTCAATTGAAAAATCACGCACTGACGTTTAATAAATGGGAAAAGCATTTGACAAATAAGGAAAAGCAATTGACAAAAGACGAAAACCAAAAGAAAAAGACTGTAGAGCGCGAGAGAGGTAAATGCGAATCAACCCTAGAAGTATTCAATGAATTTTCATTCACCCTTCATTTAGTAGAAATAATTTGTTTGATGACTTGTGGCTAGAAAGAAAGACTTACAGCGGGTATTAGAAAGGCTTATTAAGTTAACGGGCAGATTCCTGTGAGCGTTCTTAAAGCTAGTATCGACGTCAAATTATTTTTATTAATATTTTTGGAATCCCTTTCATGTTAAGAAACACTAAATTGCTGTATTTTCCACGTAAAATCTATAACTTTTCTATAAAACGCGTCAGAAATCAGCCCGTTAACCTAATGAGATTTTATAATACCCACTGTTAAGGTATTTAATCGCATCAAACTACTTTTATTAGACCTATAACTTTTTGCATCTTTTGAAATTATGAAAATATTGTGCAATTGTACATTGTTCCAGCTGAGTTGCCAGAAATTATCAACTTGTACTAAGCAAACTATTCGTACTTCAGTACTTTATTATCGTAAAAAAGCTTTAAAAGTATATTCGCTTGACGACATAAAATGGGCTCATAAAATAAATAAAAGTATAAAAACAATCTGGCTCAATATCGTAACGCAATATCGTAAAGATTACATCGTGAACATGTTCTTTCAACAAGTTTTTGTGAGTTATATTATAGTCTATCTATTATATTATATCTATTATAAAAAAGGACAGTAATAACAGTAAATTTTAAGATATATCGCATACTATTAGGAGATTCAATTTTTTTAATCAATATACTATAACCACACATTTTTAACTCGGAATAAATAATTTCTATTTATATTAGCTATCGAAATAGTTCTAAAATTTAAGGATAAACGTGAAGCGCATACAATTCATTAATAGTAACGTGTGTAGAAAGTTGTGATTTCAATTAGGAAGTCCCTTTCTACTTCAAAACGTATAGGTGTAAGGTGTAACCATCATTCAGGCATCAATAATATTATGTGCATGTTGCATGCGCCCCGCGTTTCTAGTTTTAAGTCTTCCAGGTATTTTCATAGCAAGCTATATATAGGTACTCAAAATGATTATTTGAGTTGTCAAAAATGTAATTTTTTTTGTCAAAAATAAAGTCAAAAATGAACTTTTGAGTTCGTGTTAAAAATGTTGTGAGTGATTATAACTATTTTTATTTAAATAATTATAGCATTGGCTTTGTTTTTAAAAATAGCTTGTTATACCATCGCCGTGTTTCTACAGGGTGCACCATGTATCCTTATCTATATTGATTTCTCCTAACGCTAACAGATACAGGGTCGGTTAAACAAGTCCAAAGGAGCGCAATTTTGTGGCCATCTCGACTCCGTCGAGACATGCAAGATATCTGTGACCGTTCCTGAAATATCCTGAAAAAACTGAAAAATCGAGATTTCTTATTTTTTCCATATCTTTTTTATTATTGGAGATTAATGAATAATTTTTTGTGGGCTTACATAAGTCGGCAAGAGCTACCCATCTGACATTTCAAAAATTTTCAAAGCCGACTAGATCCCAGAATTTTCATAGTCAACTTTCGTTTTTCTTATGGCCACCATATTGTATTTTTATGTTGTTCGATATAAAAAAAATCATAAAAACTAAAAATTGTTAAACTTCCAAAAATAAATTAAAAAATTTTTTGTTCTTCTTTTTTCTTTACAAAAAAGACACATTTTTTTACCGAATTCCATAGATAAATTAAAAAACCATAAGGCAAGCACTATTTCGGCGCATTTTACAAATGTTGACGTTTTTCGACGATTTTTTTTCAGGTTTTATTTGAAAAAAGAAGAATAAAAAAATTTTAAATTTATTTTTTGAAGTTTATTAATTTTTGGTTTCCATTATTTTTTTCATATCGAACGACATAAAAAAATAATATGGCGGCCTTAAGAAAAACGAAAGTTGACTGTGAAATCTCTTGGATCTAGTAGGCCTTGAAAATTTTTGAAATGTCAGGTGGATAGCTCTTAACGGCTTATGTAAGCCTACAAAAAATTATTTATTAATTTTCAAAAATAAGAAAGATATGACGAAAATAAGAGATCTCGATTTTTCAGTTTTTCCAGGATATTTCAGGAACGGTCACAGATATCTTGCATGTTTTGACGAATTCAAGACGGCCACAAAACTGCGCATCTTTTCTCTAATTTAACCGACCCTGTATCTCTTAGCGTTCAGGAGATAGCAATATAAAGAAGGATACATGGTGCAGGCTGTATATAGGGAGCAAGTACTTTGCATTTTATGCTATCTACCTTTTTGTAGCTGGCGCCGCCGATGCGCTTTTTTGTCGACGTTCACGTTCGTACCACCCTTGTGACTCTGAAAGCAAGTTCTCTCATTGACACTCGGAATTTTTCAAATTTTTACCGAAGAGACAATGAGACAAACAAGAAAGAGACCTAATGAAAGAAAATGTGGTAAAAATATTAAAAAAAATAAGAAACACAGAATTTGAAAAGGTTTAACGTTATAATGTTAATATTTCTATTTCTATTTAGTAGGTGACTTATAATGACTAATCTTAAGATTATATTTTTTATTTCATTTTTGTAAACATAAAGAACTTTTCATCTCTCCTACGATTTGGACCAAGTTTTGTTTCTGTCTTTACTAAAACAAACGAAAGTTGACTGTGGAAAATTATTGTATCTACTCGACTTCGAACATTTTTGAAACGTCAAATAGATTCTTACTAACTTATGTTAACCTACAAAAATTAATTTATTTTAAAAAATAAAATAAAAGAATAGAATAAAATAAAATAAAATATACAGGGTGATTCATGAGTGACCTTACATAGACCAATGGTGATAAGCGGACTTCAAGGCGGGTCGAAAACCACAAAAGAATTTTTTTTTGTGTGATTGGTTAAGAAGTTACAGGGTGTTTTATGTCTCAGGTACAAAACTTTGATAGGCGATATTTCTGAAACGGCTGGAGATATTTTGTAGAAATTTACTAGGAATGGTGCATTCCGGAAACTCATCAAAACCGCATTCTGAGTTAATTAAAAATCCAGGACCGGACTTGAAAATTTTTGCCTCCATGGTCTTTGTTGAAAAAGTTTATTTTCTGACCGTGCTACTGAAAAACTGTCATCGAATTTGAAAAGATAAGAAAAAACTCTATAGAAATCATTCCTCAATTTGAACGGCACACCCAAACCGTCTCGAAAAAAAAATGTCAAAGTAAAACTTCTCAGTAAATTATCGTTTTCGAGCAGACATATTTTACTTAATGTTCGTCTGAATTCTTTCAAATTTATTTTTTGACTTGTTTCTGTGGGAAAAATGTTTGACAGAAGGCCAAGCTTTATTACTGGGAAATCAGGTGTCAACTACAAAATTTTCAGATTCCACTAATAATCACAAATCATTTCACTAATAACGAAAACCAGACATTATGTTTGTTTATAGTTTCTGCAATGGAAATTCAAGAGCAGCTGCGAGAGAATACCATAAGAAGATCACAATCGAAGAACACCGGCCCATGTAACGTTTCGCGTCTGTTTTCCAATTTTCTCGAAATGACGGCATATTTCCCTGAGTTCAAAGGAATGCTGAACCTCAATTGGAAAATCTGAGCCATAAAACATCGTGGAGATGGTGGCAGTAAATCCAAGTACAAGTACGCGAAGAATTGGGCAAGCACTGAGCATTTCTCAATCAAGAGTATGGCGAACCTTGAAAAAAAGAAGAGCGGATGCATCCCTGTCACGTACAAAGCGTACAGAGGCTTCAACCATTCAATGAAGTTCCATTGAATGGACTGCGTAGAATTTTGTGTACTGATCGAAGCTCAGTTCACGCGGGATGGTGTAACGAATAAAAAAAACTCCCACCTATGGGCATATGAAAATCCGCGCTCTGTTGTTCAGAAGAACTCGCAACAGATTTTCTATAAATATGCAGTGTGGCATTGCAAATGATACCCTAATAGGACCCCATTTTTTGCTGGGCGGCTCACGGGGGAAATTTATTTACTTTTCCTACAAGTCATTTTGCCCGGCTTGCTTGCAGAGACGAACGTGAACAGGCGTGCTCTTTCCTTCCAGCAAGATGGGGCACCACCGCATTTTTCTCGACAAGTCAGAGAGCATCTCCACAATGAGTACCCCAATCGTTGGTTCGGGCGCGGCGGCCCTCATTCCTGACCACATAGGTCCCCCAACCTCACTGTTTTAGACTATTACCCATGGGGCCATATGAAGCAGGAAAGTCTAAAAAACGGAAGTAAGTACCAGAGAGGAGCTCAGGACGCGAATACTGGTAGTTGCTGATGAAATTAGAAACAACAGGCAAATAATTCAAAAAGCAAACCAAAATTTATGGAAACGCTGCAGGAAATGTATTGAAGTTGGTAAAGGACATTTTGAGAACCGTTTATAACATTAATATTGATAACATTTAATTTACACTGACATTTTTCCCACAGAAACAAGTCAAAACATAAATTTGAAGGAATTCAGACGAACATTAAGTAAAATATGTCTGCTCGAAAACGATAATTTACATAAAAATTTTACTTTGACATTTTTTTTTCGAGACGGTTTGGGTGTGCCGTTCAAATTGAGAAATGATTTCTATAGAGTTTTTTCTTATCTTTTCAAATTCGATGACAGTTTTTCAGTAGCACGGTCAGAAAATAAACTTTTTCAACAAAGACCATGGGGGCAAAAATTTTCAAGTCCGGTCCTGGATTTTCAATTAACTCAGAATGCGGTTTTGATGAGTTTCCGGAATGTACCATTCCTAGTAAATTTCTACAAAATATCTCCAGCCGTTTCAGAAATATCGCCTATCAAACTTTTGTAC
The DNA here is from genome assembly GCA_910589415.1 of Malachius bipustulatus. Classification (NCBI taxonomy): domain Eukaryota; kingdom Metazoa; phylum Arthropoda; class Insecta; order Coleoptera; family Melyridae; genus Malachius; species Malachius bipustulatus. Next base: position 50,922,866 of record OU342633.1, read on the forward strand.
CTGAGACATAAAACACCCTGTAACTTCTTAACCAATCACACAAAAAAAATTTCTTTTGTGGTTTTCGACCCGCCTTGAAGTCCGCTTATCACCATTGGTCTATGTAAGGTCACTCATGAATCACCCTGTATAACTAAAATAAGAAATCAAATTCTCGGGAAAAACAATAAATGGATAAGAAAAATCAAATTTGTGGGTTCTAGGACTTATAGAAAAATTCTCACCAGTACGGATGTTGCTATTAATCATAGATCCCATCAGAGTTTCGTGTGAATTGTCTGGATACGCAATCAACTGATCATAAGCAGGAGGTAGAGGATTACACTTGCTGATGTGATGTGGTATGCCGATGAGCTCCAACAAAAGAGAAATGGGCATCCATGTCTTCAGCAGTCTTTGTCTCTGTCACTGGCATATGAGATCGGTATTTGCTATGGGCCCTAGAACTCGCGAGTTTCCCTTCCCTTCCACTATTTATGAAATGATTGTTTAAAATTTTAGGATTTCAGGCAAATTTTCTCAAATTAAACGGACCTCGTATTTTTTACCATTTCCTAAAAAAGATTCTAATGATGAGCAATTTGAAAACGACCACCATGTATGGACTCTTTCAATGTAATTGAAACATTTTATGGGAGAGCTTTTTGAAAGAATAATAGGAGTGAAGCAAAAATATTTAAATAATTTTCTTAGATACAAGGCAAATTTTTTATAAATAAATGATAATAGAGGTTTGAAATATCCAAAAATAGGCAGCTTCTACTGGAAAGTGACCCATTTCACACGACTGGGAGATTGGTATCGTACGACGCGCCAGCCAAATACGACAATCCCACGAGTGTGAAATGACCCTTTCCACGCAAGTAATGTACACTATTTTTCCTACGACCACAGATTATTGCACATTTTAATTGTTTTTTTTTAACTTTACAAAGAAAACTAATGATTGGATTTGAAAAACTTAAAAAACAATTTAGAATTGTAGAATTTGAAAGTAGGCCATATTATTATAACCTGCAATTTCAATTGTATAATGGAGTTTGCCACAAATAGAGAGATTTCTCTTTGTTATTTTTTATCTTTTCTCACACACTATATGTGATATTTTACTTTTCAACTCTAGGGTGGTGTTTGTCATTTTCGAAGCACTAATGTAGTGTATTATTTGTAGTTTTCGCAGGTCGCATTGGTCGTGAGAAAAATCTTTTTTTATCATACATTTCTTCTGAAACGGTTTTGATTCATAGAATATCAAAAATAAATTCTCTATATGTATATCAGCTGGTAAAGCATTTGTTTTAATTCGCGACGACTGAAATTACTGAAACCCCCAGTGCATCAGCAAAAATTACATATTTCTTATGAAAAAAAAAATTACACACAAAGTATGAGAAAAATCGTAATTTAAACAATAATTTACTTCAAAACGAATAGTCATTACTATTAGTAGGTACAAGTCCATTGTTATACAGGATGTCCCATAATATGTGGGCAATCTCCCGGATTTGGGTAAATTTCGTAAAAATAAATGAAAAAATAGCTATAAAATTAATTCCTCAGAGACACCCCTACAAAGATATTAGCTGTTGAAGTTGAGGGTTGAAAATCAATTTTTTGCAATAACTTTTTTATTTCTTGACCGATTTTGATAATTTTTGGTTTTATTTTGTATTATTTGGGACTGTTTAGAATAGTGTTTTATAATCTTTGGTAGCACACACATAGACCTCGGGATGGCATAATCCCCTCATTCACTTGAAAGAAAACAATAAAAATAATAATTTTACAGTTTTTTAAGGTTAATTTTCTTTTTATTTGACATTTTTTACATAAAAAATGTATCCTTATTTATTTCGATAGAGCGAACCGTTATCGAGATAAACGTCCTTCTAATAGGTGATGCGTCGCAGGAACTTTCTAAATTTCAAGTAAATTTTAACAAGATGGCTGACCTGCTATGACAGTAAATTGAGCAGGAAACAAAACAATAACTTAATTAAATACACGTCAGTGTCAAAAGATTTCATTTCATGCAGATTCAATTCTAACTGATTTTCTGCGTATTCAGCGTTTCTGTAACTCATTTTAAAATCAGTTAGAATTGAATCTGCATGAAATAAAATCTTTGACACTATTTGACGTGTATTTAATTAAGTTATAGTTTTGTTTTCTGCTCAATTTACTGTCAAAGATCAGCCATCTTGTTAAAATTTACTTGAAATTTAGAAAGTTCCTGCGACGCATCACCTATTAGAAGGACGTTTATCTCGATAACGGTTCGCTCTATCGAAATAAATAAGGATACATTTTTTATGTAAAAAATGTCAAGTAAAAAGAAAATTAACCTTAAAAAACTGTAAAATTATTATTTTTATTGTTTTCTTTCAAGTGAATGAGGGGGTTATGCCATCCCGAGGTCTATGTATGTGCTACCAAAGATTATGAAACACTATTCTAAACAGTCCAAAATAATACAAAATAAAACCAAAAATTATCAAAATCGGTCAAGAAATAAAAAAGTTATTGCAAAAATTGATTTTCAACCCTCAACTTCAACAGCTAATATTTTTGTAGGGGTGTCTCTGAGGAATTAATTTTATAGCTATTTTTTCATTTATTTTTACGAAATTTACCCAAATTCGGGAGATTGCCCACATATTATGGGACACCCTGTATAGTAAATGAAGAACAATAAGCCATATTATGCAATAGCGATATGCAATAATTCAAAAACATAATATACCCATATCATTAGGTACTACCTTATATTTTATTAGTCGTAATAATGTATTTTGTGCAACAAGTCCTTTAATCAGAAGTAACTTTTTGATAAGAATATTAGGTAGGTATGTTGACTAATCGTTTATCGCGGAACTAAGCAAGTACCTAGACTGATCAACTAGCATACAAGAATTATAAAAAATATTTCACATACATCCTAATATAAGATACTTTTTGTAAGATTCAAATTATACATTTAAAGTACCCATGAATTTATGCTATAAAGACCTTATTTTTCACGCTTTTTTGTGTCACAGTTTGAGATTATACTTATATAAGTATGTATGAGTATATTGAAAATTAATCACTAAATATTTTTTGTTTTAGATTTTTATTGCTGTTGCTTCTATCTTCCAAATTATTGTTCCTAACGAGGGATATTCAAGGCAGCTTAGAGGTATATAGTTAAAAAAAATTATATTTTTAACTGAAACTCAACTGTGTATATCTCAACTAAAAAAACTTATTTATTTCGTCTGATGATGCCTGGCTAAGGAAGAAGTCAAAGATTGTATCCAGAGTTGAGTGGTATTTTTTTACACGAACTTTTAGAATAGCTAACTGATATTGAGTTATATTGTTGAGGATTACGCTATGCAAATAAACCAAAATCAATTTATACACAAATCAAAGCTTTGCCAGAAAATTATAAGACATTAATTAGCAACTTTTTCCCCCCAGAACCACGTTTCGTCGAGAATTTACCTTCTGATTCTACGACCATGTCTTCTGATACGGACAACGTTTCCCTTTCTGACTCTGAGACCACGTCGTTAGACCACGACAACGTCCTGCCTCAAAATTCGGGAACCGTGTCTCCAGTCACGGACAACCATTTGCCTCGAGATTCTCAAACCGAGTCAGGGGACAAAGAAAACAATGTTCTGTCTCAACATTTGGAGAGGATGTCTTCAGGCAATTATTCTTCGTTTGCACAAGCGGTTTTCGAAATATTAAACGGCATCCACTACCAAAGAGGAAACTCCAGTGATATTGATGATTCTTATGTAGTTGCTGTTTATAAATACTTACTTCCGTTTATAAAAAAGGTAATGCGAAATTTAATTTTCTAATTTTATATAGAATTTGACTCTCCTTTCTCAGGCATACATATCGTTTACCGAAATATTTCGATTCGAATTTTTCAGGTCAGCATTAGCCAAGAAGAATACATTGCTAAAATTAATAGTTATTTTGGCGATTCCGGCCCGCTACACGTCTACGCTTTACGATGTAAGTAGGTACCTATACCATCAAATATTTTTGTTTTTAGTTTTACGTAGTTACAATGAAACGCTGTCTCCCCTTTGGCAATGCTCCTACCTCTTTACTTTCTTTAACTTTTCTTTATTCAAAAATTCACTCTCCATACAAGTTTTTGATTTTCGGTTGTTGCTTATTATTTCTATGCGATATTAATTATTATGGTTAATGTGTAAAATAAACCAAAATGAACGCACAAGACTCCCAAGCTTAATATGATCAATTTTTACAGGTGTTGAAGTTGAAACGGAAAGTATATTCACGTGGACGATTAAAAATTTTGCAGTAAATCATCTTAGCTTCAAAACCCTTAATAGTTTATTCATACATGAGAGCGTAGCTATTATCGATGTTGAGTTAAGAATGCTTATGGAACGCCTGACCTATTTGCCTCCTTTATCACGGCGACAACGACAAGTTAAAGGTTGGAAGGAGTATACGCTTGATGTTGAAGACCCAGAAACCGACACGTTGATTAGTAGACATGTAGTCTGGCTTCCTACACAAACTCAGACCAGGAAGTGGATTTCAATTAGAAGCAGAAGCTTAACAAACCTTATTAAAAAGTTTTATGATATGTTACGCCCAGAGTATTTTAGAAAGTGGAAACTTAGGATTTCGGGCCTACCATATTCTACAGTGCGATCTATTCTGAACGTGTCTGTGTATCGCTATAAAAAGCATTGCGAACAAATAATATTCTTCAATGAAAGCAGACACTTGACAAACGTTGTTAAAAATGGACATGATACAAGCCGATATCAGTGGAAGCCATTTTCAGGAGTAGCAAGTGGTCTAATCCGAGCTTCTCTGAACCGGGCTGAGTACCCTAATTTAGAAATGGAATTAAGGCAATGCTATGCAACTAGATATTATGAAACATTCGCTGAACCAGCCTACATAGATTCGGGTTGTTCAACATGTTGTAAAAATATTCCTTTTGATTCAGAAGAGATCAATGTACCCCTTTTAAATATAAAATCTTTAACTGAACATTTTTATGCACCCGGGGAATTTAAATATAAATATTGTCTTACACAAAACAGCACGGCGACTAGGTGTATTCCTGACTTATACGAGTATAAGTCTGTACTTACTCCAGACTGGAATGATCCGGAATCACTAATAGAAACAGATATTTCCCAATTTACAGACGTAGGCTGCAAGTAAGTTCAAGGAACACTAGTTCATTCCTATACAATTAGGTAGTTTTGAATATTCTTCTTACTACGTTACATACCTAGATATAGATATTATATGAAAATAAATATTTGAAAATTTTTATTTTCGCATTTTTATTTTACTTGTTTGCTAAAACTGCATTTTGCATATTCATTTTTGTATTTTAATCTAAATTTTACCTCGTAATAGTGACAAGCAATGCATTGTATCTTGCAAATGGCATTTTTTTTTTAAAAGGAGGGTATATCCATTATGGATACCCATGCGTTGGGTTATGTGGGAGTCCCACCCACTAAAACCCCCTCCTTTCGAGGGCCGTCTGATTCTTAGTCACTGGAAGCACCTCAGCCTCACATGAGCTTATTGTGCACCCCCTTTACTTCATGACACCCATTCCATCAGTCTGGTTCCCTGAACTAACTTGTACAGCCCCATCACTGAATGAGTGTCATATTCTTCCGGACGCATTTTTGGTTGTCCGTATATTATTTCCTGTCTTCTGCAGTCCAGAGCCTCGCATTCACACAGTACATGTTTGGCTGTCTCCTGGGCCTTTATTGCATCCTCGGCAACTTAGGTCTCCATTGAACAGTCCTATTTTATTTAAGTGTTCTTTTAGGGCAATATGTCCCGTCAGTAATCCCACTGTAATGCGTAACTGATTCCTGCTAAGTTCCAAATGGCATAGAAGAATGTTGTATTTTCCTAGAGTCCTTCTCAAAATCCGTCGTGTCGAGTAGGGGTCTAGCGCGCTGTGGTGAGCGGCTATGAAATTTTTTCTGGAAGAAATTACAGGAAGGCATCTGGGACACCCCGCAAATCAAGGAAATTTTTTTCCAATTGCTCCTTGCAAATATCTCTTCCGGGAGCAGCAGCTACACGCAATGAAAGAAAAACTGAACAAAAATTGCCGATCTCAACGTGAAAATTGACAGGGAAGTCAAGTTGGTGACCCAGAATACAGAAAAACTTTTTTTTTGCTCCATGTATCCAAAAATTGATGAAGCAATTACAAAATAGAAGAAAAATTGCCTTTAGATTCTTTGACACCTGCAAAATGTGAGAAAGAGTACTTTCTCCCCAATTTCCTATTGTCAGAACCAGATCTTCCAAAGCAATACTCCTGAATTGCGATATAGGTAGGTACCTACTTATTATCGCCGGAAAGTCCAGGATCAGAATATGGTATCTCGGAAGTGGAAAGGCCGATTGTAATCAAACTGTAGATTATTGTTTTTAACATTGGTAAGAAGGTTTTTCTCCAATTTGGCGACTACCAAGTGCAAACTCTGACTTTTCCTCAATCCGATCGCTGGAAAGTGCTTGATCTGAACCTCAAAACTAAGGAATTTTTTTGTTTTGGGACATATTTTAGTATTGTCTATTTTGGAACAAAACTTTATTTTCTGATGAAATCCGTGATAATAAGGAATTATTTGAGCCCGGTTTTGTTTATGTGGCTGATTTTTTAAGTTTTCGGACTTTGTGTGTGTTTAAATGTACCGGAGGTTACGGCGAGGAGCTAATTGGAAGAAAATATTTTACCACTTGGACATTGATGCATGCGCATCAAAGCGCAACAAACAGATAAGTACCTATATCTCAAGAAATGTTAAAGCAATCGTTCTCTGACTGTCATAAAAGAAGTATGTATGCAATCACAGCAACTTACAGTAGGTAATAAAATTTATATTTTCAATATAAATTGTATTTTTTTCGTAAGTAACAAGAACTTATTGAAAAACGATCTAATGCAACAAACAATTTGATCATTAGATATTTTGTACCTTTCAACCAATCGTCGGTTGGTTCAATTCTTTTATTATATTGTTATGCTGGGGTTTCTAAGGAAAATTTCAAATTTTCCATCTCTGTGTAGGTACTTTGGCTGTTGCAAGCATATTGCAAGCTATGTTAAGATATATTTTATCCCTAAAAGACTAAACGAGATGTAACTAGGATTAGAGTCAAAACTGCTTTCATTTTAAACATCTGCTTTGTGTAACTAATAAATTATTACGCAACTGTGCATTAATAATAATTGAGCATTGTGCAAGTGGCGTTCAATTAACATATTGTAAGTTCTTATTTTGAAATTAATAACTTAACGTAGTATTGTGAAAAATCATTAAAAATATCTATTAGCATAAAATAGCCTCATAAAATAGGTACATTCAAATAAATGTAGCTAAATATTTTTTACTCTGGTTGTTAGTGCAGTAACCTGCTGAATATTTATGGGGAAGATTACACTATCACCATGCTCATTCAAGAAGTATTTGTAAGTTATATAAATACACAAAGAACAGTAATCGTTAATAGTAAATTGTTAGATAGGTGTATATCTCAGGTTATTTTGGGAGAAATAATTTAAAAAATAACAACTATAATAGTCTTTGAAAAGCTTTAACATTGAAATGACAACTTTTGAATCCTACATCGATTTAGTAGCTTAGCTTAAAAATTTATTTATTTATTGTAAATAGTAGGTACCTACAGTCAAATTGTCGTAAAATAAGGATGTGGGTGGATGTAAAAAATTAGGACAAGGCCTAATTTTTGATCAAAAATTTAATTATCAAAACCTACAGTGAATCAGTGGGAAATGTGTGGTCAAATCTGTGGGTAGGTTCTTCAGGCCGATATTTTCGGGAGTACCTAGATATTTTTTTTAAAGGTCGTAGTATTTTTCGTCATAAAAATCTCGCTTCTTTAAAAAAAAAGGTAAAAGACAAACGAAAAAATCTGCCGACACTCCCCTCTACATTATGCTACAAGACTTTGTCGCTAGTATCGTTCTATCTTCTCTTAAACTGATGTATATCAATTTTTAGCTTGATGTCAGTTTTGGTTACTGAAATATACATAATGTTAAATTTCAAATGTTCTTCTTAAAGGTGCCATAACTTTTTGAGGAAGCAGTTTTGAAATAAGATAATTTCGTTTAATCGCTTTTATTTGAAGTCGCAATGCTGCAGTTGAGCTGTGTCCCATTCATTTACGGACAAGCTGTACAAACAAGGTCTTTCGCATAGCTCTACAAAAAGAGACCGATACCCACCGTGAAATCGCATGATATCTACGTCAAATTGATGTTGCCAAAACGTGAATTACGCATACTGGAGACTTCTAGCACCATAAAGTAAAAATTTGTCGTTCTGTGTGACTTGTGGCGCCGTCTTATTGGAACCACCGTCATGTTCAAGTTGAAATCTTTAAAGGCCAAAAAGTCTCCCGAATCGTTTTTGAAAAAAAAAAAACGGTCCGATGACGCCTTTAGCCCATAATACACCACACAGTGACTATTTAAAGGTGTAGCGGCCTGCTCTGATCAATTATTTTAAGATTTTCAGAGCCCTACATATACGAAAAGCTTAATAGATTTTATTATACCTATACAGGGTGTACCAGCTCGATTTAGACAACGGTAAGGACCGTGTAGGTCTCGTCAAGACGAAACGTTTTCTTATTTGAAGTTTTTGGATTTGGACCTTCGTTGCGGAAATATGGCCGACTTCCGGTTTTTACTTTTTTGGCTCCAGTTTCGGCATTTTTAGGTTCTCGCCCAAACTGAAACTAGTTTTGGAAACTCCTTAGCTTCAGTTACAACTTTCATATTGAAGTCAAGGTTCTATCTCTGTTGGATTCAAAATCTTAATTTTTCAATTTGATTCAATTTGAATTGATTCAAAGACTTAAAATTTAAAGTCTTGGGCATGTCGCCATTTTGAATCCAACGGAGATAGAACCTTGACTTCAATATGAAAGTTGTAACTGAAGCTAAGGAGTTTCCAAAACTAGTTTCAGTTTGGGCGAGAACTTAAAAATGCCGAAACTGGAGCCAAAAAAGTAAAAACCGGAAGTCGGCCATATTTCCGCAACGAAGGTCCAAATCCAAAAATTTCAAATAAAAAAACGTTTCGTCTTGACGAGACCTACACGGCTCTTACCGTTGTCTAAATCGAGCTGGTACACCCTGTATAATTCACTTACATTACATCAAATTTTCTAGAATCTTATACAAACCATTCTCAAATAGTTCATTATTATCGCTCCATAATAATTATCGCCCATAACAGATCGAGTATATGTAACTTTTTTTTCGTTCTAGAGTTTTATTGCAATAATTATTGTTTCCATCTTCCTAAGTGTTCTTCAAGGAGGGAGCTCAGCGGTATTAGAAAATCTACCGAGTGATGATGCAGAAAAGGGAATTTCGAACAACAATTTTGATGCTATAACTTTGAAAGGTATTTTTTGAAAGGTATAGTTTATAAGTACCTTATTAAGTATTATGTAATATTAACGGATAAATCTTATTTTAAATTTTTACGACGAGTTTTACAGTAGCGTCCTCATGCGGCAAAGGGTGTCACTTATTTATTGTTGATAACAAATACCTTAAACAGGAAACTCCCACTGAAATGCATGCATTTAGTCGACGACACTGAGCGACATTTATTCGTTGTGGGCGGACTTAGTACAAAAATTAGTGTGTAAACGTGTTAATTTCTTTGATATCAATTTACACAACTCCGTTGAAGGACTTTTGACAGTAGTTTTATTTTATTACTTAAAGTGAAGTGAAGGAAAGTAATTATTGTTTAAATCGTTGTTAGCCCCGAAACGCTAGATGGTACCTAATTTTGTCTCCGCTTTTTGAACTAGGTTTCCTATTTTATTATAGTTGAAGGTATTTGTTAATTATTTTCGCATTGCAGCCTTTGTTATTTATTGTTGCACTGCTTCATAATACTGTGATTATCCGTCGAATAAATCTTATGAGTTTTGTTTTCAATGATGATATCTAAAACTCCCGCCATGTTTCACCAAATATTTGTTTTAGTTTCACCCTTATTTGCTTGGAGGTGCTGCAGATCTTATGTTTAGAACTAGAAAATTTTGAAATATTTATAACATTCTGTTCCCAGATTCTGAAATGATCACATCGTCGGACTTGGACGTTTTGCCTCCTGATTCTGTGGGCATGTCTTCAGATAAGGACAGCGTTCCACCGGAAGGTGGAAATATGGTCGAGATTTTTTCTCCCGTTTCTGAGACCACGTCTTCAAATTTGGACAACGTTCAAGCTCAAGATTCCAGTACCACTTCCATATATATGAGCGCGGTACTTTCTGCAGATTCAACGACCACCTCTCCAGATATGGACGACGATCTCACTCCAGATTTTGAAACCACGCCTTCAAATTTACTCGACGTTTTTTCCTTTAACAAGCAACAAGATTCTAAGCCTAAGTCTTCAGACACGGAAAACGTTCCTCCACCAGATTCTACGACTGTATCGCCAGACATCGACAATGTCCCTCTGCCAGATTCTACGGCTATGTCTTCCTACATTGACAATGTTCTTCCACCAGATTCTACGACTGTATCATCAGACATTGACTATGTTGCTCCACCATACTCTAGGACTACGCCCTCAAACCTACCTTCATATTTTGAAACCCATTTTCTGCGTCGATATTCAAAGTTCGTGCCTACAGGCAATTATTCTTCGTATGCACAAGCGGTTTTCGATGTATTAAACGGCATTCACTACCAAACAGGGAACTCTAGAGATGTTGATACGTCTTATGTGGATGTTATTAATAATGATTTACTTCCATTTATAAAAAGGGTAATATGATATTTTAATGAGAGAGATGCAGCGACAAAAATGCATTGTATCTCCCAAATGAAAGGAAATCGGGTTTTTATATAGTTCGAGTTCCCGTCTCAAAATCCATCTTGTCAAGTAGGGGTTCTGTCAAAAGGCCGCAGCCGCTCACCGTAAGGCGCTAGGCCCCTACTTGACAAGATGGATTTTGAGACGGGAACTCGTCAGAAATACAAAGCATTTTTGGCGCCATCTTTCTATTTTACTTTGATATTTTATTTAATCTACCAAGATATTGCCTTTTTTAAGGTAAACATTAGCGCAGATGAATACTATAATAAAGCTAGCCGTTTTTATAGTACTTCCACATCCCTTCGCATCTTCGCATTGTCATGTAAGTATTAAGCAGTGGGTCATGTTGCAAAGGTGATCATATAGAGAATTAACTTTGTAAGGGACATTTTTCTTTATCAAATTGAGCGTAAAATAATTATTTGTTGATTATTATCTGGAAAGTTTCATAAAAATTATTATGTTTGATAAAAGGTTACCTACATGGTCAGTTTAAAGTTGACATCCTATACAATGTTCAGTGAACACCAATTAGTGGTATCATTTAAAAAAAAAATTATTTACGACTTATCGAAAAAACTTAAAGAGCAAAAAGTATCTGCTTGTTTATTTTGCCCTAATCAGATATTTTTGCTCTCCAGTGTGATTTTTACTTATTGCAAAAACAACTTTTTCCGAATTGTGAGAATTATAAAAGGTTATTTTTCGAACATTAACCAACATTTCGTTTGAGCAGCGTGTCAATTCAAGTTTATTCGATTGTATGAAACCAAAAAAAAAAATACCAGCACTAAATTTGGTTCTCTTATGATTACATATCCGCCCGATAATCAGTCCATTTTTACAGATTATTCTCTTCGCACGGAATATCCACTCGGTGAAAAAATTAATTATGCAGAAACTCGAATCGAATTTGAGCCTATTGGTCAGGATTTATCCTTGGATGAGAATGGAACTGTCATTAGTGCTGAAATAAGAATGTTATTGGGACCCCTGTCCAACCGGTCTTTGCAATGGCCACTTGTGCAAGGTTTAGATTTCGTGAAATGTACAGTTGAGGTACTCGAACCATACACCAACCGCCTGGTTAGTAGACATGAAGTCTGGCTCCCTCCAGAAGGCAGTAAGTGGATTTCGTTTAGAAGTAGAAATTTAGCTAACGTTGTCAGAAAGTGGCATCATACAGGTTCCTATGACAAATACGGTAGAGATCAAAAATGGGAGCTTAAGATTGCAGGCTTACCAACTCAGCCGATCAGAACCCATCTGCACTTGGTTCTGAACCAATTGATACAAAAATCTTGTGGATCTAGAGATCGTAATCCATTTTGTGAGCCATTGGTCGAATATGAGCATTGTCATGAATGTTGTAGGAGAAATATTCCCTTTGATTCAGAAGAGATCAGTGCATTAAATTTAGATATAAATACTTTAACTGGACATTTTTATGCACCTGTGGCACTTAAATATACATATTGTCAAACACACAACAGCATGGAGGCTAAGAAGTGCGTTCCTGACAGATACGAACATAAGTCTGTACTTACTCCAGATTGGAATGACCCGGAATCACTAATAGAAACAGATATCTCACAATTTACGGTGGCAAGCTGTAAATTCGTGGATTGATAATTTTTCCTATACTGGTATAGGTATTTATGAAACTTTAACTTGCTTTGAAATGTAGATACATACCTATAGGTAGTAAAATAAATATTTGAGAAATCATATTTTTGCTTTTTTGACCTGATAGCATAGTATTTACGGCAATCACATATTACTTGAGTAATTTTATTGAAAAAAAAAAACATTCATCTTAGAGTACAAGATACAGACTAAGATAAATCGATTACCTATTTATAATGAATAAAAGCAGACATAATCCATAAACAAACATATTATGACGATTGGGTTGCCTGCTTAAATATGGACAAGGCTACCCTTAATTAATGACGTTAATGCAATAGTTACTGTTTTTTCTTTAATTTCTTCGTTCATTTCCTTACTAAACTGTTTCGATGCTGATTGAGTTTACTAGGCATAAGGAACAAGAAAAAGTTGGATTTCTCAAGCAAAGTCTGTCAGAAGTTAAGGTTGTTATACTCTACTCTACTTAAAGTACCTAGGTAGTACTTTTCTCTAAAATATTCTACAATGGCTGAAATATTGAACAGCGAAGTCAACTTCATATAAAGCAGTGAATATCAAGTTATCTCGGCGTGGTTACGAAGTTTTATGACTACTCATAGTCCAGTCGGTAAAGTAAAAACTTTACCAAAAGTTCATTAAGAAACATCTATTCCAAAATAAATTCGCGCGCATCAAAAATATCAATCAAAAATTTGCAATTTCTTAAATATTGAATAATAATAAAATTATCGAAAACTGTGACATAAACAAAAAAATTGGAAGAATTTTTTTTTGGAAAACCACTCAAGCTTTTTTTTCATAATAAGTATTTTTTGATATATCCAATGGATAACCAGTTGAACAAAAAATCTTTTTTCGGCAAAGGAATTTTTTTGGGGGAGGGGGGCGCTGCACCACCATAACTGATTTTTGTGGATTTATGTACCATTAATCTCTTCACTAATAATTCTTGAAAGAAAATCTTGGATAAGATTCTTTATGAACTTTTGGTACATTTTTCTCTTTGCCGATTGGACTAGGTAGATACGTCCCTAAAGTTGGAAGAGCAGGGTCAGCAGAACATAAATTTTATAAAACCACAATTACACGCTAATTAAATGCTAAAAATACGCTAATTAAAATTTTAATGCTCCATTTTTTCTAAGAAAAACGACATGTTCTGCCAGCTTTAGATAAAGCTAGCAAATCATGAGTTCAAAAATGCCCGAATCAGCATGATATCTATCCATGTCAAAATGCTCGAACAATTAAACGCTAATTAAGTGCACTAATTAAAATTCATAAAAAAACAAAACATTCAGAAAATTCTGAACTGAAAAATTCTTCAAAACTACAAAATCAGTGAAAACTTGAAAATTTAGAAGTTTCAAAACTTGACAAGTTTCCAAAAATGCCGGAGGCACTAGAATTCTTAAAACTTCTGGTTGAAGACTTCAAAATTCCAGAAAACATTACAAACTTCGCAACTTCAAAAATGCTTAAAACTCCAATATAAAGGCTCATTAAGTTAACGGGCAGATTTCTGTGGCCATTTCTGAAGAAGATATCGAGTCTAAGAGGATTTTTTTTTAATTTGTCTATTCTTGACATGAAAGTACTAATTACAAAAATGTTAATAAAAGTAATTTGACGTCGATATTAGCTTCAAAAACGAGCAAAGAAATCTGCCCGTTAGCCTAATGAGCCTTTATAATATTGGCTGTATAAAATTTAACATTCCAAAGTGACCAAAACGTTAAAATCTCTTAACTGAAAATTTCATAACTTCTCAGAATTTTGAAAATTCCAAAACTCAGCAACTTATAAACTTCGGAATTCTTCAAAACTTAAAAATGCTACAACATTTCAAAATGCTACAAACCGTGTTTCGACGGTTAGAGGCCCCATTGATATTAAATTTTTAATTAGTGCACTTAATTAGCGTTGAATTATTCGAGCAATTTGACATGGATATCATGCTGATTCAGGCATTTTTGAACTCATGTTCTGCTATCTTTATCTAAAGCTGGCAGAACATGTCGTTTTTCTTAGAAAAAATGGAGCATTAAAATTTTAATTAGTGCATTTAATTAGCATTTAATTAGCGTCTAATTGTAGTTTTATAAAATTTATGTTCTGCTGACCCTGCTCTTCCAACTTTAGAGACGTTAGGTAGGTACCATTTATGATGAAGTTGAGAACGAATACTGATGAACTAATAACAGGACCGCTGTGTGATAAACTTACGATACCTACATAAACTCCTAGTGTGTATCAATTTAAAAAAAAAATGATAAAAAAACTTTCAATTATTCTTAATCATCAGGGACACTTAGATAAACATTTATCTTAAATTAAACATTATTTGATATTGGAAATATTCTCATGAAATAACATTACCTGAACTAAAATTAATTTTCCATAATATTAATGCGCACTTTTTAGTCGTTTGAATAGTTATTCAGTAGTTTTAAAAGTTGTTAAATTCATCTGGAGCCATAAATAATATGCATGATGCCGTTGTTGCAATGTACCTAGTCAATAATCATACTTGGACTAATAAATATTATACTTATCCTGAACAATGGAAAACTATATACCTCCAGATCAGTTATGGCCTGGTAGATACAACTTTAGCTCATATGCAGCCGGAGTATTATTTTTATTAAACACCATCAACACGCAATCCCGAAATTTGGGTGGTTTCATTCACAACAGCTACAGGGATGCTTACGAATTGGACTTCGTTAAGTATCTTAAACAGGTAATGTACACGTTTATGTAATTTAAAAATTGTTAGGTACTGTTTAGTCAAATAGTCAAATTACAACTACTAGAGTCAACTATTCAATTCTGAGTTTAATTATTTTTTTAAAAAACGTTAAAGAATCACAGTTAGTTCTTGTGGTTAGGAGGATCTGATAAAATTTCTCCGATACAACAAAAGCTCTTTTTATAGATTTCTTATGAAATTTTATAAACGCAGTTGATCGTCTTATAAAAAACCTTTTTTTTTTATTTGTCAAATACACCACAACAGAAAACATTCACATAGCTGGCACGTTTCTGGAAGTGGCAGCCCAAATCTCTCATGCATAATTTCCCTTGGTCAACTAATGGAGGGGATGAGCACCATTAGCTATGTCGACAATATTCGTTTTCACTTTTTTTGCAAATTGTTTAAAAAAACTCGCCTTTCCTCCTTAGCCGGAGCATAACTCCAAACGAAAAGCACCTGCTGTGGAAAGTCTCAAATGAGGAATCATTATTTTTTAATCTTAATTCTGTGGTAGTTTGCAAGCAATTTATTATATTTTTTTCTTATTCCTTATTTGATTTTGTTTTTGCAGGTGAATATCAGCCAAAATGAATATCATTTTAAAACTAAAATTTTTTATCGGGGTCATTATGGAATTCGGGTCTATGCTGTGCCAACTAGTAAGTACCACACTTCTTATATGTTATATTTTTTGGCAAATGTTTTGCCACATACCTATCAATGTCCTAAAATCTCAACGAAAATGTCTATTCGACTTGGAATAAATTAATATAAAGTTGGGAATAAATTATTGAACTGTATTTTTTCTTTTAAGTGAAAAAAAATGTTGTTCTTTTAAAATAAAAATTCAGATCAATATTTTTTCGGCCAAGTTTTTCTAAATTTAAGCTAGACTAACAAACCTTAAGGTGATGAAGAAATAGTCGAATAAGGATGATCGAAGGGCAAAGTGAGAAGTTTCAAAACAATCTCACATAATCTCATCCATATTCGCTATTTTCCATTACCCTGTATAAATAAGGATTCCAGGTTTAAAAAGATTCATTTTTCTAGAAGACGCATTCACGGAATATTTATACGGAGTAAACGGACCAATTAGTTGCATTCTTTTCGATCCTTTCGAAGAAGATTTAGATTCAGATTACGATGGAACTATCATTGGTGCCGAAGTCAGGATGTTAATGCCAGCTCTGCGACCCTTGGACTTTGGTCTGCAAGCATTCCATTGGGAGCAATACAATTTGACCGTTTATGATTCTAATACCCAAGATAAAGTTAGTGAACATAAAATCTGGCTGAATCCAACGAAGAGGCAGTGGGTATCGATTAAAAATAGAAATTTAACCAACCTATTTAAATACTTCCACCGTAAAATGGTGAGCGGTGAGAATGAAGACGTTTCCCTCAATCCGAAATGGCAGATCAACATCACGGGCATACCAATTTATCCTGTTCGATCTTATTTGAACTTGGTTATGAGCGATTTACCACTCAAATGCGCAAAAAGGTATAGTCCATCATGTGAAAAAATCGTAGACAGTGAGCAATGTGATTGGAGGCAGAATCCGACCCGCGACAATGTTAGATGCTGCAGAGATAATATACCTTTTGATTCAGAAGATGTCAACATATTCAGTTTCGATATGAGCCTGTTAACTGCGAATTTTTATGCGCCCCTTGATCTTAACTATACATATTGTGAAAGAAACCAGCTGTGGGTAGAAACGAATGACTGCGTTCCAACTAGCTACAAGCATAAGTATGTACTAACGGTCGATTGGAAAGATCCATGGATGATGATACTAACAAATATTTCCGACTTTGAAATGGTAGGCTGTAAATGCAAGGATTGCTAATCTTCTTCGTTATATTATGTTTTTTGAATATTTCACACTTATTGTACTTAAACAAACAGTTGTTCAAATAAATATTCCCAAAATTTTATTTTTATATATTCCTCCGATGAAAAGAGCGAAACAGCAGAACATGTTCTCCTTAAACAGGAGAAATCTGTTAAATTTCAGGAGCATGACACATGCTTTTTAGAGTTCTGACGCACTCATTCTGCGTTAGTCTTTCAGTCTGCAATTAAGTCGTGCATTTTCGACTTCATTTTTTTTGTCTTCTGTCATGTCAATTATTAACAGTAATAATCGTCCCTCGTGATTTGAGCAATTAGCATAAAGGTCATTTTAGTGAATAAATATAAAAATTATATTGGTAAAACATCCGAAAGCATATTTTAATTTATTAATTATAATTATTTAAATTATTTAATTTTTTTATAAATAGATGAAATTTTAAGCGAGCTGGATCGAGTCAGTTGACTACAAATTCTGAAGCGATATCGCTGTTATCAACACTATCACCAAACTTAAAAACTAAATACCCTTTTTGTGCAGGGCCTTCTTTCCCTAAAAAATCCAATAATTAATTTAGCAGATAGGAAGATCTATAAAATCATCTCAAACGTTCCTAATTTTATTACAATGTCCCTAAATTCTTAAAAGATTCAATAACTGCAGCTGCAGAGGGTCCTGAATGGCACTCGGTATCAAAAATGCGAAAAAAAAAAATTCCAAATCATCATACTGGAAACGTCGTAAAAGAAACGTTAATAAATCAATTTATTTTCTAATGTTCAAGTTTATAGACAACAATAATTGAATTTTGATTAGAAAACATTACTCTAAAGCAAAATTCCCAAGGGGACAGTTAGGAGTAAACATAACATAACTAACATTTATAAAAATTGAAATAACCAGAACAAAAATTAATGTCGCATGAAATAATGATTTCGACATTACAGACATGAATTTTTAACTGCTTCGAAAGGGAATGAGTTTATGTGGATCACTCAAAATCATCTTAGTGGTTACATTGTCGTAATAGTGACAAAACTGGGAGACATGGCCGAACAGGTGCCATCTATATTGCCAGCAAATCTACAGTGGCCTGGTAGAGATCACTTTACCTCATACACAGCAGCGTTTATTTTGTTCGTAAACAATATCAGACTTCAATATGATATGTATGATGGTAAGGTGCATGATAGCTACAAGCAAGTTTATGAGCAAGATTTTGTTAAACATCTTCGAAAGGTAATCTAGATTTACATTATAAATGGTCGCAGTTGGTGGAAGTTTTGTAAAATTGATGAAATCTCCAAGAAGTGCTCTGGAAGAGTAACATTAGCTTTGAATTTGTGAAAATTGTCTTTTCACAAATTTTAATATAAGTACCTAGTATCAATTTTTCTTATAGTAGGTATAATCAGTCATACATCCAAAATGGCACTTCGACTTTAGGGCTCGTTAATAAAGCTGGTTAAAAGCTGAAATAAACTTGTGGTTTCAGTTTTTCTCCATCACCAATAGCACCCACCGTCAATTAAAAAAAAAAATCGAAAATGATGTTTTTTTCAAAATTATTTGAAAATCAAAAATACTTTTTGGAATCTCGTTCAGCCATTGCATTGTCCGCCTGGTTGCCCAACTTTTCCCCCATACATATAACTGACCCTGTATCTCCCACGGTTTCCCAGATATCCATGTTGTTCATTCTTATCTTGGACACAGTTTATACAGGGTGTCTGGTAATGTTGCTGATTGACACCCTGAGTTCCCCTACACTAGTCCCCTCCACTAAGTCAAATCATTGGTCAGGTTAGGTATTATTTTCCCTGAAATTTCTAGAAAATGAAAGAAGAAAAGTAAACTATGTAAAATAAAAGATGCAGAAAGGCCTTAAAGGGCTTTAAGTATTCATAATCAATAAGCCTTTAAGGGCCGTAAATTTTAAGGAAATTTCAGGGACAAAAAAACTTTACCTCACCAAAGACCTGACTTAGTGGAGGAGGAGTCAATCAGCAACATTACCGTTATGGCACTTTTTTACATAAAGCTATCATTTATTGAATTATTCTTATAATAAAAAAAAATTCTAAAACGTTGTTATAAAATTTTCTAAAAAACTTTAAAAAAGTGCGTTGAGCAAGTACATAAACAGGTTGAAAAAAATAAATTTGAGCTCAAAATGACGTTTCGTTTAAAAGATACAGGGTGTCAATGTTTCAGATAATATAACAGTTTTTTGGTAAATCTTGTGAAAATTTAATTTTTTGATTTTGATGAAACTTGGCATGAACAATAAACAAACTAAGACCTCTAATTTTGCTATGTCAGGTTTTATGGACGTCTTCCAGTGGTACAGTTTCCGCACCATAAATATGGGACTAAAATTCTGGAACTAAAATTCATGGTAAAATGGCGTAGGTATATATAAGTTTCAAAATTACAAGAAAATGTAATGTCAATTATGAAATAAATGTTTTTTTTTTTCATTTCAATTTACCACTTCAATTAAAAGTGGTAAATTAGGAAATTTTTGGTTTTTGCTCATTTAAGTTTAAATTAGGAAACATTGTCTGAGCTCTGCTCAATTATTTCAGTTTCCTGGCGAATTATTCAAGCGGTTGATCGTTTTTTACTTACTTAACAAGAATTTTAATAATTTTATTTTGCAGGTAAGCATTAGTCAAGATCAATATGCAGCAAAGATTTCTAAACTATATTCAGAAAAAAGAGAATCCATTTTCTTTTATTCTTTGCCATATAGTAAGTTTATTAATTTTTGAATAATTGTGTAATAACCTGCCATGGCAAAAATTCACCCCAATATACAGGGTACACCATGTATCCTTCTCTATATTGCTATCTCCTGAACGCTAAGAGATACAGAGTCGGTTAAATTAGAGAAAAGATGCGCAGTTTTGTGGTCATCTCGAATTCGTCAAAACATGCAAGATATCTGTGACCGTTCCTGAAATATCCTGAAAAAACTGAAAAATCGAGATTTCTTATTTTCGTCATATCTTTTTTATTATTGGAAATTAATAAATAATTTTTTGTAGGCTTACATAAGCCGTTAAGAGTTATCCATCTGACATTTCAAAAATTTTCAAGGCCTACTAGATCCAAGAGTTTTCAGAGTCAACTTTCGTTTTTCTTATGGCCGCCATATTATTTTTTTATGTAGTTCGATATAAAAAAAATAATGGAAACCAAAAATTTATAAACTTCAAAAAAAAATTTATTTTTATTTTTATTCTTATTTTTTTCAAAGAAAAATCTAAAAAAAAATCGTAGAAAAACGTCAACATTTGTAAAATACGCCGAAATAGTGCTTACCTTATGGTTTTTTAATTTATCTATGAAATTCGGTCCAAAAATGTGTCCTTTTTGTAAAGAAAAAAGAAGAAGAAAAATTTTTTAAATTTATTTTTTGAAGTTTAACAATTTTTAGTTTTTATGATTTTTTTATATTGAACAATATAAAAAAACAATATGGTGGCCATAAGAAAAACGAAAGTTGACTATGAAAATTCTGGGATCTAGTCATCTTTGAAAATTTTTGAAATGTCAGATTGGTAGCTCTTGACGACTTATGTAAGCCAGCAAAAAAATTATTCATTAATCTCCAATAATAAAAAAGATATGAGGAAAATAAGAAATCTCGATTTTTCAGTTTTTTCAGGATATTTCAGGAAAGGTTACAGATATCTTGTATGTCTCGACGGAATCGAGATGGCCACAAAATTGCGCTCCTTTGGACTTGTTTAACCGACCCTGTATCTGTTAGCGTTAGGAGATAGCAATATAGAGAAGGATACATGGTACACCCTGTATACCCCGTCCGGCAAATCATTATCTCTACTGAACACAATCGAAAAAAAATACATGTGAAGTCGAGGAAAAAACTCGTTTTTGTTAGATCAGATCAATTAGTTCAAAATACCAATTAATTCATAAGTTGTATTTTCTTGGTGACTTAGAATTCATAAATTGCTGTTTCTTAACGACTTGATCAAAAAATCTTCATAGCATTCATAACATTTCAAATAAATTTATCATGATGCAAGAAGGAACTAAGAATTTCCAAAATCGTAAAAAAGATGAATTATAACGACAAATTTTTTCTCGACTTTCAACTTATGTAAGAGGCATTTTTCAGAGGATGTGAGTCATCGTAGTATCCAGTTCCCAACAATAAGGCAAATATTTTTTCACCATTTGAAATATTTTTCTTACTCTTGTACACCCTAGTTAATTATATTCTTATTTTCATAAAAATAAAATGTTAACTTTTTTAGCTTCTGCTAGTACAGTAATCAGACGTGTAAATGGAACAGTTCGAACAATAAATAAAGTAGGATTTAATGCTGCGAACCTGCCAGGTCCAGATTGGGCTGCCCCGCCACAGATCGCCCTTGTTGAAGTGAGAATGTTAATTCCAGCTTTGGAGCCATATGCGTTTACACTAGGACCAACCGATGACCCCGAATTCGACTTGGTCATTTCTGATTCAAATGGACGCAAGCTTAGCGAGCGCAAAATCTGGCTGCCTAAAACAAGTGCAAAGTGGGTTTCAGCTTCGAGCAAAAATTTAACTGTTGCTGTTGGAGATTGGTACTTTAACAATGATTTGACCTGGCATATCCAGATCGAAGGCATACCGGCTTACCCGATGGAATGTTATATAAACATAGTCTTAGACCGCTCTAACGTGAATGAAACGGAAAAGGACGAACAAGAATGTGGTTATGTGCGAAATCCGTTGAAAGAAAATGTTAAGTGCTGCAAAAATAAAATTCTTTTTGATTCCGAAGAGATGAATAAATTCGGATTCGATCTGAATTTGTTGACGCAGAATTTTTTCGCTCCCGTTGACCTTTCTTATATTTACTGCGAACGTACTGAAGATGCGAAACCTTATGACTGCATTCCAACGAAGTACAAGAAGAAGCCGCTGGTAGCTGCCAATTGGGAGAATCCATTTGTGTTGGATACAGAGAAATTCTCTAATCTAACAGTATCAGAATGTAATTGTCATTTACAATGTTAACTTAATCCATATTTCTTTTGTTGTTCCGGACATTTTTGTATTATTGTCTAAATAAATATTTCTCAAACTATTGCTTTTTAATTTGAAATAAGCACTTATTTTAATAATAATTCTTGGGGTGTGATAACTTGTAGATAGAAGCTGGTAAGGTTACCAGCACAATTTCGTAAAACGGAGGACTCACTCTCTTTGTCACCGAAAACTTAACTTTCTGTAGAGATTTGCAAACAAATCCTGTCAAGTCAGATCCATAGACGATGTTTATGCGACCAAGGTAGGATTTTCAAGGCGAAAAAAATAATAAACGAATACGCGAATTAAGTTGCAAGAATGAGACGAAAAATTTCTGTAAAGGCACGAGCACCCGAGCAAAACAAATGCAAAAAAACTACATTACAGTAGTTAGTATATACAGGACGCGACAATAATCGGCAACAAAACTATTTATATATAAAAAAAAATCTCCACCACCCTTGGAATGACGTCATTTTTTTTTTCACATTGTGAATTTTTTAAGCAAACTTCCCATTTTGCCAGAGATTCGATCTCAAAATTTTTCGATCACAATAATAATGGGCTTTTATCAAATTTAATATCTTTTTGATGATCACCTTTTGAAAATTGTGAAACCTTGTGAGTTAAAGCTTTTTTATTTATCTGAGTGTTCTATCAAACGTAAGTATACCGACATAAATTCAAAATTAGTAGAACAATAGTAAATTTCCCATGAAATAATTATTATTTCGACAATAAAAACATTATTTGTGTTACCAAAAAAGGGAATAATTAAAGCTGCTACACTTACAAATATTTAATAAGTATATCATTGAGTACGTGCTCGAAAACTATATGGAAGCTATGGAAGATATAACAAATCTTCCCAATCTTCCAGAAAACTTACAGTGGCCTGGTGCAGATAACTTTACGTCGTATGCAGTAGCATTCATTTTCTTCTTAAAAAGCATTAAAACCCAATTCGAAACGTATGATGGTAAAGTGGACGAAAGTTACCAGCGTGCTTATGAGGAAGATTTTCTTTATCCACTTCGTCAGGTGATATTGACTTTTTCTATTTATTATAATTAGAAATTGAAAGCTGAAGAATTTATTGAAGTTTTGGTTTAAATTAATTTTTAATTTGCAGGTAAACATTAGCCAACATGAATATTTTTCCAAGATTACTGGGTTTTATCAGGGCCACGATGGTACTAGAATAAAAGTCATTGATCTCCCACAGAGTACGTTTAAATATACATACATTTACTAGTTCCATAGAATGAGTTTTTAAATACCCAACGTTGAACAACAATGTCAGCTGCCAATTGTTGAGTTAGATTGTTGAGTTGCTGAGGTCATTTGAGAAATGGTCTGTTGAGGCAATGGACACTGACATACAGGGTGATTCATGAGTGACCTTACATAGACCAATGGTGATAAGCGGACTTCAAGGCGGGTCGAAAACCACAAAAGAAATTTTTTTTTCGTGATTGGTTACGAAGTTACAGGGTGTTTTATGCCTCAGGTACAAAATTTTGATAGGCGATATTTCTGAAACGGCTGGAGATATTTTGTCGAAATTTACTAGGAATGGTGCATTCCGGAAACTCATCAAAACCGCATTCTGAGTTAATTAAAAATCCAGGACCGGACTTGAAAATTTTTGCCCCCATGGTCTTTGTTGAAAAAGTTTATTTTCTGACCGTGCTACTGAAAAACTGTCATCGAATTTGAAAAGATAAGAAAAAAGTCTATAGAAATAATTCCTCAATTTGAACGGCACACCCAAACCGTCTCGAAAAAAAAATGTCAAAGTAAAACTTCTCAGTAAATTATCGTTTTCGAGCAGACATATTTTACTTAATGTTCGTCTGAATTCCTTCAAATTTATTTTTTGACTTGGATCACAGGGTGATCCATTTTAATCTGAACAGGGAAATATTTCGGAATTGTGGGGTTATTGAAAGAAAAGTTTTGAACAAAAGTTGTATGGTTGTTAGGGGGACGTAGTTTGGGGGCACAATCATCCCCCCTCTCCCCCACCCCTCGCGGGAGGTGGGGGCAAGTAAATTTTTTTAAATGGGAACCCCCAGTTTTTATGGCGTACGTCGATTGAGTTGACAAAAACGTGAAACTTTTGTTTGAAACTTTTTTTTTTTAAACGAAAACCTGTCAAGTTATCGAGATGTCAAAATTGACATTTTTAATTTTTATCATTGGGTCTTGTTAAAAACATCAATCACTCTAGTGCACAGTAATTTTTAGATCGCATTTAGTGTGTTCTTCATTATTAACTCAAGTGTCAACCTTGAATTTGGAAAGTTCTGTGAACCCGTTCATCGTTTCTGAAGCCATAATGGCTAACTATCCGCCGCAGGAGATAATAGACAATATTACTTCGTACGGTGCAGTTGGCGAAAATGCGCGGGCAGCCGCAATTCATTATGCCAACAGATTTCCTTTACGGCGTCATCTCAATCATGTCACCATTCTCGCTTTACTGGAGCGGAGTCGAGGTGGGTTTCTCCACCGACAAAGAAGAAAAAGGCAGTATGATGATCCAGATGATCCAGAAATACTGACTGTCCTGGGGATGGTATTTATGAACCCCCACATCAGTCAACGTAGGATTTGTCGTTTGCTGAATATGACGTATGGGACGGTCAATCGAATTTTGAAGGCTACTCACTACGCTTATCACATCTCTTCGCATCAGGCATTGACCGAAATTGACGCTGAAGCAAGAGTCAGATTTTGTAGATGGACGCAAGAACAAATTGTTCAGGATAGACAATTATTCTTCAATCGCGTGATGTTCAGTGATGAAGCTACCTTTAAGAACGATAAGACAATAAATCGGCATAATTCTCATTATTATTCTCGGATGCAGCCGCATTATGTTCGTGAGATTGATTATCAACACCGTTGGAGTATCAATGTCTGGTGTGGCATAGTGAATGGTCAGCTGATCGGTCCGCATTTTTTTAGGGTAATTTTTTCATTCAATATCAGCGATATCTCATTCTTACAGTCAAGTTTCTTCCCGTTCTGCTACCCGCAAATTTAAAATTTGTTTAAGTTTCGCAAATTCTACAATTTCTTTCTCAGGTATTCTAGATGGCCCGACGTATCTACGATTCTTGCAACAAGATTTTCCGGTGCTGTTGGAGGATGTCGATTTGGACACACGTAGACAAATGTGGTTCCAGCAAGATGGTGCCCCGCCACATTATGCTGTTGCTGTAAGGAACTATCTGGAAGCTAGATTCCCAGGTCGGTTGATCGGAAGAGGATGTGGCATTCCTTGGCCAGCAAAGAGCCCGGATTTAACATCTCCTGAATTTTTCTTATGGGGGTATTTGAAAGGGGTTGTTTATGAGAGAGACCCAACAACACGGGAAGATATGAGGCAACGAATTATCGAGGCGTGCCAAAAATAATTTAAAAAATCTCAATTTTGACAGCCCGATAACTTGACAGGTTTTCGTTTAAAAAAAAAGTTTCAAACAAAAGTTTCACATTTTTGTCAACTCAATCGACGTACGCCCTAAAAACTGGGGGTTCCCATTTAAAAAAATTTACTTGCTCCCACCTCCCGCGAGGGGTGGGGGAGAGGGGGGATGATTGTGCCCCCAAACTACGTCCCCCTAACAACCATACAACTTTTGTTCAAAACTTTTTTTTCAATAACCCCACAATTCCGAAATATTTCCCTGTTCAGATTAAAATGGATCACCCTGTATATATCCATGACAAGTTCGGGTTAGTTAGTAGGTAATGTTAGTAACACCAATGACATCTGTCGTTGAGTACTCAAGCGTTTACCTTCGATTAGTCAGCGTTGGCCTTAACAGTGATTTATAAACATAACTGCTAACATTATTTTAGAAACGGGTATTGGCATTGTTGCTCAACATTGCTCAACGTTGGATATTTAGAAACTCACTCATAATGTTATTAATTTAATGTCAGACTAGTCTACTTTTTGACAATAATGACTCTGTTCAAAGATATTATGTTAGGTGAGAAGTAACGCCATAGGGCCTCTAAAATAAGGCGTATAGATTTATGACGGTTTATGTACGACTCCTAGACGTCAAAATCCATACATGCGCTCTAGTATCATCTGAGACTTTTATTCGAATTTAAATTATTATAAAACTAGTCGGACAGTAACCGTTATTGAAGGCACCGTGAGCGTTATAAGGATTATGCTCTCGATCGACGTGCACCCCGCGGACCAGAGGCTCTCGGGGTGTACACTGCTAACCTCGCTAGTTATCACCCTAATACCCCCTTGATACCTTAATAACTATAAATAACTAAACAAAGCTCTAAAAATTCATTCAAATAGCAGCAATGATTTGGTCTCCCAAATTATGGTCTCCCTCTGCCGCAATTTAAGATACATATGACAAGAATACTTAGAGTTTTGGTTTAGAGATTTGGTGAATATTAAGTTCGCATTATTTTTGTAAATGAGCATTTATATCTTCAGGTGAAGCTTTTACCGAAATACTTCCATCAGAACATGATGGATATATACAAGACATATTGTTTAATTATTCAAATCTGCAAACCCCGTTTATTTATGAAGAGCCGGAAATTGCCAGTGTTGAACTCAGGATGTTGATACCACCTTTGGATCCATATGGAGTTTGTCATGAAAAATTCAAATGGTACCAACACAACTTGACCATTTACAACTCTAATACCCACACAAAGATAAGCGAACATAAAATCTGGCTTCTTCCAACAAAGGCACAATGGGTTTCAATTTCAAGTGAAAATTTAACTGATGTTGTTGCTCACTGGTTCTACAACAACGTGACGAATTGGCAGATTACATTGACAGGCATAGCAACTTATCCACTCGAATCCCATTTGAACATTGTTATAAGCTTTTATAAAAGTTTGTGTCCTGATATTAGGAGGCGCCATGGCTATACGGACGGATCACGCTGTATGAAACGCTGTCATGAACAAACCGAAGATGATCCAGGGGAATGTAAATATCGAGAAAATGTTGGATCGTTGTGTCCAAAAACATGTTGCAGGCAGAAATTCCCGTTCGATTCAAACGAGATAAACCAATTCGGGTTTGATCTAAGCTTGCTGACAAGAAATTTTTATGCCCCTCTTAAGTTGGCTTACACTTCTTGCAAAAGATCCAAAGATGTAACGTTGAGTGACTGTTCTGCAACTTTATACGAACGGCAATCGGTGCTCGCAATCAAATGGAACTCGGATAGTATGGATTCCTTGGAAATTCAATCATTTTTACAAGTATCGGAGTCTGGATGTAACTGTCTCTAAAGCAGCCGTTAATTATTGTCTTGTTTTACTTCTTGACTTATTGTTCTATAAATGTATCATAAATAAATGTTTCTGATTTGATGATGTTTATTTAATAATCTTTACAATCATATTTTACTAAATCTGTAACAGATACACTGTGGTCTTAAATTAGTAGAGCGAAACGTTACTTGGTAAACTTGAAAGCAAACCTTACATGGTACACTGACGGCTCCATGACTCCAACGGGAACTGGATCTGGAGCATATGACTTCGGGTCGGGAAAATAATTATTCTCGAGTCTGCGCACAGATGCTGGAAGAAATACACTGCATGCGGAAAACAATTACAATCTTGTGAGGTAACCATCAAGCGGCTCTCAAAGCCCTTTGCTCGATCCGTTGCAACTCTAAACTGGTATGGAACTGTCAAACAGCACTCAATGCAGTAGCTAAAAACAATAATCCGGATTCCAGGTCACTCTAGCTTTGGACAGCACGAAATAGCCGACTCTCTGGCCAGATTTCTCGGCATATCTTCAAATATCTTCAAAACAACAATAAACACCTGGGCTGAGAAGAAAGTACAGCAGTACTGGCAAAGTCTACCAAGATTTACTAATTCTAAGGCCTTCATTAAAAGACCATCGAAGACCAGAGCCATGGAACTACTGGAATTCAAAAGTAGAGAAGGGAACCACTGCTTACACAGGATGGGTTTAGCCGATAACGCAGAATGACACCTACGCCTAGAGGATGAAGAAACAGCAGAACAACATGTTCTATGCCCCGCTGTGGGAAGAACCAGACACTCAACATTCGGAAGGGAATATCCTTGTCCAGGTGACCTTCTCACCCTCTAAGGCCATTGGCTTCTTAAAAAGCAGTGGCCTGCTGGAATGGATGGAGGATCCGTTACTGTAACCGACCCACTCACTAAACAACTAAACTAACTAAACTAGTTGACTGTCAATACTTGTAGGTGCTGCTAGATTGCTACTAAAATGACGCATAATTATTGACGTGAGTTGTTGTATTGAGCAACTTTTGCGCAACTTTACGGATTGAAATTGAAGCCAATAAAGTGATTTATTTCAATTTCAGTATTTTATCATCGATTATATTTTATTACCCGGTATAATAAATGAAAATAATCGGAACAGGAATTAATGGTGCCTGAAATTTCGAATCTAGGAAAATAATATATTAACCCGGTCATGCTGATAGTGTTTATCAGAAGTAAATCTTTGAAAAAATAAGAGTCTACTCAAGAATCTTCGAGTCAAATTTTGCTAAGCATGGATAACAACTATCTGCCCCCAAATCTTCGATGGCCTGGTAGAAACCACTTTAGATCTTACGTCGCAGCTTTGCTTTTTTTCTTGAACAGTATCAGGATACAACACCGTATGTATGGAGGTTTAATTCATGAGAGTTACCGAGTGCAGGCTTATAATGAATTGATTGACCATCAAAAACGGGTAAAGTATCCATTCGTTCTTTACTGTTTTTCTTTATTTCAAGATCATTTCTAGATTTTCTCTAGATTCTTATATTTCTAGATCATTTTTAGATTAACCACCATGCTCTAGCGCCTTCAGTGGAGTGGTCATAACTGACACCACTCGCTCTGCCTTGTCTATCATCTATTTTCTTCTATTCCAGTAATTTCTTCTTTCCAGTCAGAAGCAAATACGTTGTACGTTGATAGGCTAAGCACGACGATCTTCAAAAACGAGCTCTGAAATGATTGCGCTGATGCGGAAACTTCTATAATTTGGAAAGTCGTACCTAATAAATCAAAGAACACAACCAAGTTTTTTTAGAATTAACATTGAGGAATTTATAACAAAACAATCTTAGACTCCCAATAATCCCTTAAATTTAATTAAATTGATTTTGTTTTTTCAGGCAAACGTTAGTCAATCGGATTATCTAGAAGCCGTGGAAGGCTTCTGCGAGCGATACGCTGACCGAGTTCAAGTCACTAGTGCACCAGGTAGGTACTTGAAAATTTTATCATCTGACATTTCTTAATTTTTGAAATTTGAGTATTCTTCTTGGGTAAAAATTTAGTATAACAATGAAAAATCAAAAATACCATTGCAATGCAAGCGGATATATTATTTATTTCTCTATTATTGTGTAAGATGTACAATATATTATTATGGTCAAACACTATAGTATGTAACAATTTTGTCAAAAGGTTGACCATGTGATAGAATCAGCAAGATAACTGTCGTGATTTTACTCGAAAGACGATATTCTGTGTCCAGACAAAAAGAAAATACTACAGCACAAAATTAAGGGAACACTTTTTGGGGTTCCCTCGCCAACAAACCAGTCACTAGATTTTCTCAAAATTTTACATGAAGGGGTACAAGATGGTATTCTAGAAGTTCTACAACTCCCAGGTGTGTATATCTGGGATTATGGAGTCAACTTGGAATAAACTATGTACCAAAATCTGTTTCGCACCATTTTCAATCGACATTTTTAGCTTGCTCTATAACCACCAGAAGTTAAATCATCCAATGAACCCGATATGTGCCAGAAAATATGTTTTCAAATAACATTATATGATCAAACAAGAAGTAGTAAGAACAATCCCTTATCAGATGAAGAGGTTTCAAAGACTTCGGAAACGCTTTAAACAGTTCACAATTGGATGACCTCTTTTGTAGTGAGAAAAATACAGTTGCCTCAAACTTTGGGCCATCTTTGGACACCTTGTGGATGCTTTTTCAGAATTTCGAAACATGAACTAACTGTCTCTTCACAACGAATGTCGATATCAGCAAACATTTTGGTACAGGGAGTCTGTAGCTAAGCCTCATGACCGGAATAACATATTGTTACGAATAAATAAAAGGTGCATTCTGTATTAGAAAGTGGGCGGGACAGAGCAACGGTTGAGCCATGAGTGAGTTATCGACAGGCGACGGCCCCCAGCGTTCTGTGCTGACCGGGGCGCGTGGTGGGGGGTCAAGCCGGACGTACCCACCCGTAAGCGACCAACAACAGTCTGACGTCCTATACACTTCTGGATCCCTGATACCCCGACGGAATGATCTAGCTGAAAACCACGGGAAATGAATTGAAAATTCTGGTCATTTCCTGTGGAGAAGTTCCAGAAATGGATGTTTGTATGTCTGGAAGCCGAAGGTCTAGGAAGGGAATATTCTCGAGATCTTTCTCTTGGATTTGTTCGGGAACTCGAAGCGAGCCGTCAGCAAACCCTCCAGAAGCTACTTCCAGAGGTAGGGATGTCCTATAAATAGCCAGCAAGCAGGCGAACTCAGTCAGTTTTAGTCTAGCAGTGTGCAAGGAACAAGCGAAGGAACTAAGCGACTAGTGGCGATATAGACAGTGCGGTATTCCTAAGGGACTAGTGAAAAGTAGTAAAGTGTTATAGACCAAGTAAAGTTGTTGTGTATAAGAAGTAGTGATATTTGTACATTGTAATCTGAAATTCTTGTGGACATTAAATAAATATATTAAACAGTAAATTTGTGTTTCCCAATTATCCGTCGAGCCTACGGTTAGGAAATCCGTAACAATATGCAGTAACTGACATTATTAAAAAAGCAGTTTTGTAGAAACCGCAAGCAGAAACTTACTTAATGTTAAATGCTTGCCGTTTTTCCGAAATTTCTTTATTTGTAATGTCAGTTGCTGCATGTTATTTCGGCTTTGAGTTATAGTTCAATAAATCATTCCAACTTGTCAAAGAGTCATTGAACTTCTGGTTCCTATAGAACAGGCTCAAAGTTTCGATTGAATATCGTGGAAAGTCGATTTTGGTACGTGGTTCATTACAAGTGACGTCACTCTGTAATGCGCAGACATTATGACATCTCAGACAAACAGTTGCTTGATCCTTGTAAAATAAAATAAAAAATCTAGTGACTTATTTGTCGACGAGGGAATCCTAAAAATAAGTATCCCCCTATTTTGTGCAGTAGTATAATGTACTTTATAATAACAGATCAAGAGACTTATGAAAAGTTTCTTGGCAAATGACTATACATTATGTCACAAGGAATATTTTTTGAAAAATGAAGTTCTTCACTAACGCACAATAGTTTGAGATTCGAATATTAAATTTTTTTTGTCTGGATTCATCTTCAATTTCTGGACCAGCACGCCTAAAATTTAAATTCACTTCACTTAAGTTTTCATTACTGAATCTCTTTCCACGCGTGAGTGGTAACGTCTCATGTGAGTTGATATACGTCTCTTTTTACCAAAAGACGGTATTCTTTTTTTCACGAAATTATAATTTCCTGATCATAATTTTCCTATGTCTGATGACCTATTAAGATACATTACATAACAATGGAATTCAAACAATTGTGGTTGCCTAAAATGGATTACTCATAACGAAAAACAGTTCTTTTATAAAATAATAATATTTTTGTAATATTTATCTCAAATTTGCTCTTTATATTCTTTGTAGCTACGATTAAGAACCAAATGATCGATATGGTAGCATATAACGCAAGCTATAAAGTTACACTGGAATTCAGTTTGTTGGAACTGCCAGTTCAACATACGGACTCAGCAGTTACATTGACTCATGTTGAAGTTAGGATGTTAATGCCCGCTTTGGAGCCATACACGTTGTACAACGATGTTCCAGAATACAATTTGCATGTTTTTGGTCCCGATGAGAAATTACTGGTTAAGCAAAAAATTTGGTTACCCCTAAATGACACAAAGTGGGTTTCGTTTTCAAGCAGAGATCTACTAAAAGCCGCTAAAACTGCAACAAATTTAACCCACCTCGAAAAATTCAAGATTATGATTACAGGGCTGTACGCTCCTCCCATAAGTGCTTTTATGAATTTTCATCTGGACGGATACCCAGAACATTGTAAGAATGCTGATTCGAAGGAAGTTGAGAGAAATTGTATAGACTACGTGGAACGCGCCATGGATTGTGAAATACAAGGAGAAAATACTGATTGCTGCAGGAGTAGCATTCCATTTGATTCAGAAGATATCAACCAATTTGGTTTGGATGTTCAAGTGTTAACTCAGATTATTTTAGCACCTGGAAGACTTTTTTACACTTTTTGTGGTGAAGCCGAGACATATGCCGATTGCATTCCAAATAAGTTCGAACACAAGCTCATACTATCGCCCAGTTGGTGGTATCCGAGTGAGAGGTTAACGGAGGATATTGTAGCTAATTTCACAGTGACAGATTGTACATGTCCGTCCTGTCTTAGTTTTTAAAGTCAATATCAAAACAATTTTTGTATAAACCTCTTCATTAAAATAATTGGTATTATGTTAACTTGACTGTGTTTCAATTGTTTATAAAAATAAATATATTATACTATGGCATCTACTCAGAGTGTATTATATACAGTGCACAGTAATGTAGCGGTGTGCAATAAGCTTCTTTTATTAAAAATGGAGTGATCATCTGTCTTAACTGTGTAGGTAAGACGTATCCACTCTGGGAATTTTACCCCAATGAAGCTCTAGCTTATTTGGTGCCAGACACTTTTTTTTTAATAAAAAGAAAATAAAAATATTAATTTTCGGTAACACCTGAGAACACATAGCCATCAATTTAACATTGACCGAGACGTGGACCTTCTACACCAATGCCATTCAGGTCCAAAATTAGAAACCCTAGAAGGACTGGTAATCTTTAAGCATCTGAATGGCATCAACTTCAATACCTTAAGCTTAATGATGACTAATTCTTTCCCTCCTACTTTTGAAATTTTGAAAAACCGAACCCACTCCCACTCCCCTTACCTACATAGAATTTTTTTATATGTCTTTTTGCCACTGTCTATATCTTTTTCAACCCACCTTCCAGATTCCACAACACTACACCTTCTTAATAATCATATTCTTCTTAAAGTGCCATACCCGCATATCGGGCGTAGGCTACCTCTCGCTTCATTTAAATCAAGTTTCATCAAGTTTAACTTCCTTTCTAGTTTGTTTGTTAAGTATCAATTTGTACCTCATTTCGACCTTTGACAACTAAACCTCAGAAACAAAAAACAACAAAATTCAGACAGATCAATAAGGTTTACATCAAAACCTGGAGTAGCATACTTATAACATTAATAAGAACAAATGAAGGGAAACCAAAACAAACAAAAAACAAAACAAAACCAAGTTCCGTAATGTCAGAGCATAGCCTTTTGCGGTAAACTCAGATCCAAAGAGATCAAGGTATTTTCTTACAGCAGTTGCGCGAATGCGAGAGTGCCTTCAGTGTTTTTATTATTGTGTGAGTCGCGTAAAACCGATGTTCACTTGAACAGAGTGGCCTGAGGGAGAAGGTCAGTGGGATGCTGCCTTCGTCTCTTGTAGGTTCTGGTAAATTCTCTTGGTTAAGCTTACCTGCAAATTAATGACCTAGTCAAATTAGGAAACATTGAAACAGTAAGATCACAAGCTTGAAATTGAAGTAAAACTTGCCCAATCTGGCAACACTGTAAGTCTCAAAGACACCCAAACACCCTACGAAAGTGAAATCGCCAAACCATTCAATTCATTGTCAATTCAGAAACTTTTACGACAACCCAAAATAAGCCAGCTGCAGGAACAGCATCGGAAGGTCCAAATAAATAAATGTAAATTAAGGAATAGAAAATAATTAATTAAGGTAATTATTTCAGATTTCATTGTAAGGAATTAAATGATATTAAAAGGAATTAAATGATATTCAGTTTGAAATATATATGAAATAGTGATATCTTTTGATTCTTTAATCTTAAGGGAAGAATTTCTTTGAAATAATAATTACTCGTTATTTTTTTAATATCAAATGCTTTTTTTTCAACGTCACAGTCGATATAAAATTATATTTAATTTCATTTCAGTAGCAATAAATTGTATATCTATAAATGCTACTTCAAGAGTTAGTACCTAGTAGTAAATAATGACTGGGAAATACAATCAAAAGTTTTATCACATGGACCAATAAAAGTCATTCAATCTGAAACAAACAATTATTTTCGTCAGCAAGATTCAAATTATGAAAAATATCCCAAATAAATAGTTTTACTATTACAGCAACACAAATTAACATGCTTAAAGAACGGCAATCATTTTCGAGATGTACTTTTTCTTTGTTGTTTCTTTTCAGCTTCTTCGTGAATGTACACCTTTTTCGAGGTCTTCAACAATTGGAAAAAATGTTGCCACGACATTTGTTCAGTACGGATTACATCAAAAAGGTAGATAGAATAGATTTTTATAAGTACTAACTGTAATAAAAATGATTTAAATGTCTCTTCTCGGTTTATAGATCAATATAAGTCAAGAGGAATATGCCACAAAATTTCACGATTATCTGGTGAAAAAAAATAATGGACAAAGACTCGAAACACTTAACTTGGGTACGTAGTTTGAACTATGAACTTATTTATGTGGTTTGATTTCTAGCCCAAATCATTCCCACAAATTAAATTAATTTAGAGTTGCAGTTTCAAGTGCGATTCGTGAAAAAAAATCTTAAATTAATATTTTTTCAAGATTCCGATGTTATAACAATTTGACCATTTGACCATTAGAGCTCCTATTAAGTTTTCTAAAACTAAAAAACTGAATATGGTAAACTTATCATAGCCTTATAAATCTCAAATCAAAACATAGAAAGATTAGACAGTAAGATGGCACAAAATTGATGTTACCATCTGCTGTTTAAATGTTTAAATAAATTTCTTCAGTTTTCAGTGAGAAAGCAAAAGGAGCGGTAATTTTGGCTTTCGATTCTAACAACTTGACAAATCGTGCTTCCGAAGTGGCGGCGGCAGAAGTGAGGATGTTGTTACCTCCAGTTGCAGTAAAAACGAGTCAATTCGTACCATCGATTATCGTTAAAGACTCCAATAATAAAGTTGTACATAAACAGAAACTCCAATTATCGAAGAACGAGTCTAAATGGGTTAATTTCATGGTGACTGAAGCAGTTAAAGAATTATTCAAAAATCAAGATCCAGTTTGGAAATTTGAATTCTTAAACTTGCTTCAGAAACCGAAGAAAGTTTACCTTAACGTTATTGTGTCCGGTTTTGGGGCTAAAAGAAAACGGCGTCAGTTGACGCATGAAGACGGACATGCAGGCCAATATGAAGGCGAATATGAGGAAATTGAATCGGAAGAATTTATGACGGCGCAAGTTGAATTCGAATATGACTATCAGAAATTCAAGGATAATGTTTTCGCGCACCCTTATGATTGTCAGAAAGTTCAAAAATCCCCTTTTAAGGAGCTACCATGCTGCAGGGATCAAGTTTTGATAGATGCAAAGTTTTTAAATGAACACTTGTCAGATTATCCAAGTAGAATCAAACCAATTTTGGATTTTGTAGCAGGTTCCAATTTCCACTACACCTTCTGTGTGGGCGTATGTCCTTCTACCTACTACCAGGACGAAAAGAAAATGGAAAAAGGTGGGACAATTATTCGCGTTTTAAAATTAGAAGCCAATGAAATGCAATGTTTTGGAGAAGAAGGTTTTTACGATGACGTTAACTCCGTTCGTGAGTTACAGAACGTAAATAATATCTGTTGTGCTCCAAAAACCTATGAAGATTTTATATTTCTCACTCCCGATGAATATGACCCTACGAAACTTGGACTTTATTCGGTAAAAAATTTTGTCATAACATCTTGCGAATGTGCATAAGGCACTCTAAAGAGACTTTTCTTTTTTAAATTGATTCAATTTAATAAAAAATGTGCGTTTTAAACCAATAAATGTTTCTCACTAATCAAATGTTTTATTCTCTTATAGGGGCGAAAATTCCTTAACCAGGTAGATACGTATGTCAAAGAATATAATAACTAAACTATCCATTTTTAAATTGCAACCTTTCTGTTGTTTTTTATCTAGACTTATTATATCGTTGAGCCTCAATAGACCTTCGCTCGCAGTGGAGGTGTCACAGTGGCCCACTCACGTGAAATATAAATCTAATCTAGTCTCTAGTATATCGTTCAAGAAGTTGCTTCTGGGTAAAAGATAATTCTCTACCCTGTAGCAATCAACGCTGGACCACTTCAGCTTGTCCACAACTTCTACTCAACTTTAAATGTACCTGACTGATATCTACCTCACTTTGTGGTGCCCAAACTTTGGGGTGCATGCAAAACTTCAGCGAGGTAGGTGATCTTGTCAGTAGCAATAACGCTAAGAGATTGATGATTATAATTGTTCGAAAAAAATTTGTAACGAAGGAACTTGTTAAACAACGTGTAGCTGGTCCTCAAGATCGTTCGATCCAGAATATCTCTAGGTTGCAGATGTCCACAAGAACGATATAACGTCAATCAGGGAACGTGTAATGCAATTGGGCACCAATAAACTAAACCTGACAGACGCAGATGTAGATGTCCTATATGTCCTAGAAAACCCTCAATTAGATCAACTGGATAAAATTATAGAGAATCGAAGAAATTCTCTTTAGGTAATTTTGGCGAAATACTTAAATATATTTTCGTACAGTATCCGCTAACAT
The DNA here is from genome assembly GCA_910589415.1 of Malachius bipustulatus. NCBI lineage: Eukaryota > Metazoa > Arthropoda > Insecta > Coleoptera > Melyridae > Malachius > Malachius bipustulatus. The sequence continues at coordinate 50,959,883 of OU342633.1, forward strand.
GCCAACATGACATCACCTGTTGCTTGTAGATAAACAATCCGGAGTAAATAACGGTCAAGTTCGCCAGTTCGTCAAGTTCGAGACAGCGATGATAAATAATTTTCCATTCAACAATTCAGCAAAGTTCACCTTTCTGGGGCATGAACATTCGTCTGTATTACACGAATTACAATCTCTCAAAGTTTGATTTACGGAAAGCTGTTTGTGACTACGTGGGTGCCTCAAATTGACGAATTGAGTTTGGAGAACATGTAGTTAATGCAGGATGGTACCAGCATGAGAGACACTGGATGTTTTAATTTTTAAGCAGGAATTTCCCTGTCGCTGGATTTCAGATTTTGCCGGTTATACCACTCAAGTCGCCCGATTTGACCGTTAACGACTTCCTTCTTTGGAGTTTCTTTTTTTTTAATCACTGGTCTACACGAATTAGCTTAAGACCTAGACCGGTCCGGTAATTAAAAGGAAAATCATCTAAAATGTGCGTTGCAACTGAAATTAAAAAAGTTACCTAAACGTGTATAAATAAACAAAATCGGTAAACCAAACAGGTCTTCATTTTTTAAAATAAAGCCACTGCGCTTTATTTAATATTCAATAAACAACATAAAAACGTTACTTGAAAATAATTCGTTCCTTCTTTCAAAATAATGGTATGATAAAGACAGAGACATCGATTTTTCACTGGTTATTTCCAACTCATCAGTCTGACATATCACCACCAGAGGAGTGTGCCGAGCAGAAAGCAGACTAACCTACATAAGCAGATTGATTTGTCGGAAACATAGTGACTTGCAAGGCAAATACCATCTAACGACTAAAAGTATACAACTTTCAATATATGTGATCAGAGATTCTATCAGAGAAATCTGAAAATTTATCACCGAATCTATCTAGCGAATCTCAATAAACAAATCAGAGTTGGAGCTAGTGACAAATATTCCTAAGAAGGAATTAGTTTCTAAGAAACATATGATAATATGTGATAATATATGGTGATAATAATATGTCAGACTGATAAGCTGTAAGTAACCAGTGAATCTGTCTTTATAATAATAATAATAATAATAATAATAATAATAATAATAATGTTTATTTCCAACAGGTGCAAGCACCCAATTACAGGAAATAGATGGAAAAAAAAATAGAAATTACACCATAAAATACATCATCAAGTGTACACAACAAGTGTATTATAACAATAGTAACTATAAAAATGAAATCAAAACACCCACACAATAATACACATCTAAATATCATAGGTAAAACAGTCCAGTGCTGTGTTCAAGATACCGTGATGACTGTCAAAATGCACATCACATCGTTCCGAAATAATATTAAAATAATAACACATTATATTAATTGGAGATCGCTTCATCACATTAGTCCTGAACGACGGAGAGTACAATAAAGTGTGCTGCCTAGCGTTATGACGAGGAACTAAAAAGTATATATATTATCGTACCATTAGGGTTGTGTCGTTCAGAAAACGTTAATACTCCCTATTTTGTCAAGTAAAAATATTAAATTTTTTGTTTTAAAACGTTACAGTCGATTAAAAATTAATTATAAATATTACAATTATTAATGGGGCAATAAATTGTGTAGGTACCTGTCTAAAATATCTAACTATTTCAAGAGTGGCAGGAGTAATTATTGAGAAACACAATCAAAAGCCTAATCACATGGACTAATAAAATTCATTTATTCTGAAACAAACAGTTATTTTCGTCAGCAATATTGAAATTAAGAAAAATATCCCATAACACTCAGTTAAACTATTGTTTAACCGTAAGATCATGTACAAAGAACGACCGTCGAAATGTATTTTTGCCTTGTTGATTATTTTCGGCTGCTTCATGAATGTACACCTCTATCGAGAAAGTCTTGAAATTTTTGAAAAAATGCTGCCACGCCATTTGTTCAGTATGAGTTACATCAAAAAGGTATAAGCGATTTTTATAAGTATTAACAATTTAAGTAAAAACGATTGACAAAGATAAACTCGAGTATCTTTTTAGAATGATCAAAACTCGATTTCCTTTATAGATCAATATAAGTCAAGAGGAATACGCAACAAAGTTTCACGATTTTCTGGTGGAGAAAAATGATGGCCGAAGACTCGAAATACTTGACTTGGGTGAGTAGTATAAACTTATTTCTTTCATCAAATTTCTCTAGTCTGTAGCATGGTCAAAAATCAAATAAGTCTAAAGATGTAGGTATAGGTCCAGTAGTTAGACGATTCGACCTTACAAATACCCATATCTGAAATTTGAGTACACTGTGTAGGGACCCCTGAGAATGGGTTTTCTAGGGGCAAAACTCTAAATTTCCCTTTTTTGGCCTGTTTTTTATGCGATTTTTTAGTCCCATTTCGTTTGCCCTCTGCACGTTTTTATCCATTTTTACCGACACTACAGTTCGATTTGAAAATATTAGGCGTTACTAAATTCTATTTTTTTTTTTGTCACTGTCTCTTGGACTATTATGCTAAATTTACATCTAAAATCTACGCAACCAAAGCCCTGTTTCACGAAGGTTCAAGTGTGTGTCAGTATATATGGATATATGGATATTCGACTCGGATGAATACAGGCTAAAGGAGAAGAGCCCAGTAAAACTTAGAATCTAGTAAAGAGTCCATAGCCCGTTAAACTTTCATTGAACTCCCACTTTGATTCAAAGTAACCATTTATTCTTTGTATAACTCATTATATCTCTCAATAATAATTATTGCATCTTCGCCTTCTGTAGAAAAACTAGATCATCATTCTTAGAAACTGATTAACTCGTAAAACAAATCAACATACCTACCTTGAGAGTTGGGTGAAAAACATTTAGTTGTCAACAGGTATTGTCAATCTCCAGTTGCACTTTCAAGTTACTTTACTAATAAGAAAATATTTAAACCTTTGTGGAACATGGCCCGGTTCATTAATAACTCAATCATATTTAAATAAATTTCTTCAGTTTCCAGTGAAACAGCAGAAGAAGGAGTGATTTTGAATTTTGATTCTAACAAATTGACCGATCGTGCTTCAAAAGTGACAGAGGCGGAAGTGAGAATGTTGCTACCTCCATTGGCAGTAAAAACAATTCCATTTGAACCGTCAATTATCGTTAAAGACTCAAATAATAAAGTTGTACATAAACAGAAAATTCACTTATCGAAGAACGAGTCTAAATGGGTTAACTTACCGTTGACTGAAACCGTCAAAGATTCGTTAAAAAGTCAACATCGATATTGGAAATTTTTATTCCTTAATTTACTTGAGAAGCCTAAAGAAGCGTACCTTAACATTATCATGTCAGGATTCGGCGTTAAAAGATCACGACGTAATGCGAGAGAATATTCTGGGGAATATGTACCGGAAGATGCTTTGATTCCACAATCTGAATTCGAATACGATTATAATACGCTTCGGGATAACGTATTCGAACGCCCCTATGATTGTCATAAACTTGGAAATTCCCCTTTTAAGCAGTTACCATGCTGCAGGGATCAAATTTTGATAGATCAGAATTATCTATCTCACCACGTTCAGCCACCTTACTTCGACAATATTATAAGTTTTGCACATGGTGCTGACTTCCACCTCACCTTCTGTCAAGGTGTTTGTCCTGCTACCTTTTATGTAGAAGATCCGGTATACAAAAATTATACAAAACTACATCGTGTTTTGAAATTAGAAGCCGGTCAACAACAATGTTTTGGCGAACCAAGTTATTTTAACAAGGTTAAGCACTACGAGAGCTTGAAGGACGTACCGGACATCTGTTGCACTCCAATTACTTATGAAGATTTTAAATTTCTCACCCCTCTCCAATATGATCCTACGAAACTTGGACTTTATTCGGTGAAAAATTTTGTTATAACATCTTGCGGATGTGTGTAATGCACTCTGTTGAGACATTTACTCAAAATAATCAAAAATGTGAATTATAAATAAATAATATTTATGACTAAACATATGTTTTACTCCCTCGAACGGTCGAAGATTCCTTGATCAGGTGAAAATAAATTCTTTATAATGTTTAATTCCGTTTACTTTGAATTATAAGCACTATATTGTCTGGTCGTTTATCTCGCAAAGAGGCGTAATAAGGTAAATTAAGCGACCAAGTCGCCAAACAAGATGTGCATGCAAAAAAATGTAGCCCCAGATGTGTATCTGCAATCTGACAATTATTATTAAGTGTAACTTCATTATGAAAAAACTCCACCTATTGGTAAAGCGATATCGTATACATTTACGCCAAAAACAAACCACAAGTGGTCTGGTGGTTTTTATTTAAACTATCTTTCTGAAAAAATAGGTCTGCAACTACAACTCAGAACATACTTCAACTATGTAACTTGTAACGAAATCCGAGGCTTTCGTTGAGAATTATTATTTAGTTCATGATTAGAGACATTTATTTATTAATTGATACAGTTTTTGCGACGACGATAGACGGCTTATCACCGTCGAAGCCGGCTATATATAGAACGCCAGCCGAAGGATCGAGCAGAGTGTGCTGGGAGTTGACCAGTAAGCATCTCTCTCTCTCTCTAGGTGCGCTGAGCCTAGAGATCAGATGGGGCACGTAGTGAGTGCTCCAGGACAAGCAGCGGTTGACGAATTGAGGGCGCATTGAGCTCTAGCCGACGATCAGTTTTTAAACACAGCAATCCGGCGCTACATTGAGGTGCCGATAACCCCCATTTCCCTTCCTGGTCCATATAGTGACGACCGGATAATCCCTGGAGCCGTAATACGGCGTACTGAGTTGTTAACGCGGCTCCAACCCCTGCAAACTTTTCATCTGGGTACCGGGTAGGGCGCATTGAGCTCGAACGGACCCTGTAACCATGAATAGCCGGCCCGACGTCGTACTAAGATGTGGGGTGAGGATTTTGTTCTAGATAGTACCAGCTGGCGGAGGTCATCGCCCGGACGACTCCACGGCGCGTATCCCACATTCGGTCGGGGCCGGTACAGACCGCTCGACCGCCACTGGGTTACTGGCAGTGAACATAGTGAACGGCTGGTGACGGGAGCACCAACGTCGGTGGTATCGAAGGAGCCAATTATAGCAGACACCGCCTCCGACGCGGCTATCTAAAGCCAATCCGACCGCGCTCCAGAACGAGGCCTACCCCGTTCCCTTACTGAAAGGACATATCGAAGCCAGGACTCTAATATTAATTATTGTAAATGGAAATACCATATCTGCGATATATTGTAAATATAATTGGTTGTAAATAAATCATAATTATTTAAATAATTGAACTTGTCACGGGTACTTCTGGGCAGAAATCCATCCCTGGGAACATTCCTCAAGCATGAGAAAAATCCCGTTACAAACTGCTAATAAATTGTAAACCTTTTCTGTCGTAACGTGTTTTGATAAGAGACCTTAAGGCCGTGCCGTGCCTTATTTTGTCACGTTTCCACCAGGTTTATTAGGTAGAGACGCGACTCCCCAATGGGGGTTCCAAAAGTATAAGAAGAATTTTTTAAACTAGACGGTCACCCATCCCAACTCCTGCTTTACTTTTAATCAATGGAAACTTTTAATCAAAACCCCGAAAATTTACCTAACTTTGAATTTGAAAACAGCTTAGTGACATCAAGTCCTGCAGGGGGGGCGCTGTAAAAATTGTCGCTCGTTTTAAGTGACCGGTATTAATATTTTAGCATAAGTACTATAAATAAGGGGTGCAACTTAGTCAATCGCGTCAAATCGACATATTTTGGGTCCCTATACCCGCCCCTGCTATGTGTGGGTTCTTATGCGAAGCACTCTGTATAACCTACAAGAATAATAATAGCTCTTACGCAGACGGATCTTGATTATATTGAAGTATTTGGAATACTAATCCTCCAAGGAAGTTGCTGAAGCTCGTCCTTCCCAAAAATTCATGCTTAGATCAGTAATTACCTGTAAAAAAATAAAAAATCATTAGGTAAAGAATAATAATGAAACTGTAAGCGATTTTTTTTTAATTTGTCAATTGGAATGAGCTAAATGTTTAACTCAAAAATTGTACTTGAAACCTTTTTTAGCACTAAAGATGGCTTCACATTTTTTTCAAAATTGGTTAAAACTGGGCGTGTCCAGATTTTTCCTTACGTACTAAATATAAGAAACCACAAAAAATATATGAAGAGTGATTCATTAGTTATGGCCTTCGAGAGAAATTAGCGATATCCATAAAACAATATACACCCTGTATCTACATTATTAAAGCCACGAGACCATGGGTTTTTTTTAAACCACCTCGGTGTCCCAAAAATAAAACGAAACCGTCCTAATAACTTGGATGTGAGCGAAAAACGCCGAAACAGATCAATTATGTTGTTGAGGGGGACATCTTTAGGTAACAAATTTAACAACAATTCATTTCCTTTGCAGGGGTGGCTATCACCTTCGCTTATCATCATAGGGAAGAGATATCGTGTGATATTACATCATTTGAAAGCTACTTGAATTCTCTTTACAACTTATATCTCACTTTTTGAGTTTTGCCTAAATATTAAAGGGCGAATCGATAAAACAGATTTTCTTAACGATTAGGGGATGTTTGGGTCAAATTTGAATAATGATTTTTTTTGCAAAAGTGGTAAAACTAAACAAACATTTATTCTCATGAAAGTAACAATAATAACTTAACACGCATTTATAAATCAATACATACTTCAAAAATCAAAAATAACATATTATAAAAAAACAAAATGAAAAACGATTCTGATTGACCCAAACCTCCCCATCTGTGGGATGTTTGGGTCATCCTGCGGGAGGTTTGGGTAGTTATAATAAGTGCTCATCTCATATTTTTGTAACAAGTTAAGTCTATACGGAAAACCATACTTGGTGTTCTTCTACTTGTTCCCCCAAACATATTTGGTGGAGGCAACCTAACGACAATATCATCGACCGGAATTTGACCTTTGTCCTCTTTTTCGGGAAAACAGAAGGTTGTGGAATCCAATTTTTTTCGCAGAAAGTTGACAAAAAATAGTTTTTCTCCTAACGTTGATTCTTCATCTTCTATTCTTCCAACATAATAGGTAACAGTTGTTTTAGAGACAAACTTAACGACAACATAGTCACCTTTGCTTAGATTATCAGTGGAATAATCAAAATCAAAGTGTTCCTCTGTGCTTTCAAAAAATTCTGGCGTGTCAGAATCTGAGTTATGCTCAGAAACGGAGTGTGAATTGTCACTGCTGCTACAGTCTTCTCTTACTATTTTCCTTTTCACAGATTTGTTCTTTTTTACTGAACATTTGCGTTTTTTTTCGTTTTCCTGTTGATCAATTTCATTGTTTTTTATTAGTGTTTGTGAGAATACGGGAGCGTCCTCGAATCCTACCAGGTGCTACAGTTTTCCTTGGGGGAGCTTTTGGGAAAGAAATTATTTCCTCAAGAGAAATCTTTGAAATCTTTGAAATGAGTGTTTCTGACCTCTGCCTCTCAATATTCCAATTAGTATCTTCTGTGGCCTGTCTTGTACTTGATGTTCCTGCTGACGTAGAAGGTTGATTTTTATCACTCACTTTGAGATTCTGTGCTTCCTTGGGAATTATGTCCGATGTAGAAGGTTGGGCATGGTTAATCCCTGGATCTGGTCAATCTGTTACAGATGACATGAGAAAATCATCATCAGTGAAAATATTGTTGTTAAATGGATATATGCCCGTCTTAGAAAATCCAGAAAGTATGTTGGCTCGATTCATAGTTTTATTAAAAGCTTCAGTCGCTAACTCGGCAACATCATAGATTGTGATTGTTCTTCCAGGATGATTTGCCATCCAAGCGGTAGCTGCTGAATTGTATCTGGCTTTGAATGGACCATATACAGCCACGTCCAACGGCTGTAGACGATGGCTGCAATGCGGAGGAAAGGTTAGTAAGTGAACACCATTTGTTTTGGCTTCATTTTTATGACGTCAATATTAACATGACTCTCATGGTTATCTAGTAGCAGTAATACTGGATTAGCGACGGAAGCTTTGGAATATTTAATGAAGTGTTTTATAGTCTCAACAAAATTTTCACGAGTCATCCAACCTGATTTGTTTGTCAGGCCTAAACATCCTTCTGGACCCCCACGCAACATCAAATTTTTGAAATTCACTCGAGGAAAAATAAACACCGGGGGAACGTATTTCCGGCAGCATTTATAAAATTACACATTGTGACAAGTGATCCCCGCTCAGCGGAAGTAACTTGACCGACCTGTTTTTGACCGCGTTGTGCCAGCACCTTTGGTGGTTTATGAACAGTTGTCACTGCGGTTTCATCCGCATTATATATGTTTTATGGAGGGAAGTTTTTTTCTAAAACTGATCGTAAGTTGTCAAAAAATTTGGAAACAGTAGATTTGTTAAAGCTCGTTGCTCTTCCAAGGCTTGTTGCTTCTGGGGATCGTAAAGAAAGAGAAGGACAACGGTCCATAAATCCAAGTAGCCAAGCTCTCCCTGCAATTTCATTAGCGTCCCACTGTTGAGGATATTGTATTTGAAGCTTGACTGTATACTGATAGGCAAGCTTCCTAGTTTCCAAGGCAGTAAGGCCATAATGCATTTTGCTTGCAGTTATGAGATATTTGTTTAATTTCTCTTCTTGCTCTTCAAAAAATACCTTTCTCGAATATGGATTGGCTTTAAATGTGTATTTCGATTGATTGTCCTCGTGTAATAATTGCTTTGCATCCTGTACATGTCTTTGTAGTGCTGATCGAGAGAAGCCCAAGTCTGCAGCTACGCTTCTTGCAGAAAGATCACCTGTTATTACCAGCTGAACAGCATGGGCAATTTCTTGGGGTGTTTTTCTTTCCCTGTCTGTTTTTTTTTTTTGTATTTTCGTGGCATTCTGAAATAAATATTCAAATTACGCTTTAGTAAGTATTATATTATAATAATGATAATAGGTATAGGTAAGTCACTGCTAATATAATATCAACTAGAGTTTCACAATAATTATTATTAACATCTACTTTATCAATTTGCATGTGCGGGAGGAATGGGTCGCGACCCAAACCTACCTCGTATTTGTGACCCATTCCTCCCCCAGGTACAATGGACCATATATTACTTTCTACTCTCGTGTATCCAATCTTAGGTTAGACTATCATTCAACAATGTGCTAGCCACATATTTCAACTACTATTAATGATCTGTAATGTGCACAGAAGTGTACTATTAAGTACACTGAGTCAAACTTTAGTTTTTTCTCAATTATTCGTATTTATTGAGTAGAATTTCATTATTAACAGCAAAACTTACCTATTGAATTGCCGGCACAGCTGCTTCGCACAAATAGTCATCACACTATTGCCACCTATGAACAGGCAACATAGTGCTCTATGTTTGTGGTTGTTTAGTACTTCAAATAACCGTTGACCCAAACCTCCCGCGACCCAAACCGACCCACTCTCCCCTACTTCCATATCTTCGGAAATGTGCAAAGAGAATAATTTCTGGTAAAATGATTACTATCATGGTAACTAATGAAGTGTGACATATTAACAATCGTTATTTTCTAAAAGAGCAGGTACCTAATTATGTAGTAGAATTTTTTTATCGATTCACCCTGTAACATTCAGGCGAAAACCAATTAGTGAGACATAATAATTGTAAAGAGAATTCAAGTAGCTTTCAAAATAATGTTTCCAAATAATGAAAATGTTATGGATGATAATTCTAGTTCATTTTGGTATCGATTGCTAGTTGATAACATTTAGCTAAGCATTGCTATGGTGATAAGTGCTTTAAAAAATTAACAAAAGTAACAGCAAGGAACTCATTTAAAAGCATCCAGTTTGAAATCAAATTAAATTAATTATTAATAAATCGTTTTTGTTATATGTATTTTAGAGCCTATACCACTAATAAACTCTATTTGAATCTTATTTTGATGTGATAGATCCTGAGGGAAAAAAATAAGTATCTACATATAATAAGTAGGTAAATTAAAGACAAGACATTCTCATTATCTCATTTTACATAACATCGAAATAAAACTTGCATAGGGTAAGTAAGTCTTATAATTTATCAACCAGTCGGAAATTTAATTGAAACAACTTTCATTATTACAACACAATTTCCATAAAAATTTATGACCTCTTAAGCGAAATGGGATCATTCCTAAAGAAAAGTTTTATGCCTTCGTTCAAATAACATTTCATGCAACTTTACTACATTCAATTCTTAATCACAATCGATTAAATAAAAATACTCTGAAACTTAATTTATCTTGAAAGAAATCCCTACTCCAAGATTTGATAATAAAAAGTGATTTTAGTGTAAATTAAAAGGCAGCGTAATTAAAAACGATCATAAACTAGCTGATCCGATCAAAATCGATTTCTTGTCAAATATTCATTTAAATCAAGAAAAGCAGAAGAGTGACGGTGAAACTATTGCAGCTGACACCAATGACTAATTTCAAAGAATCATCGTTGAGACTGGTTTTCTTCTTGTTTGCGCTTTTCAGCAGTTTCAAGCATGGGAATCTCAAAGAACTTAATCGTAATGCTTTAGAGCAACTTCTTCCACGCCAGTACTTCGATCTTAATTATATTAAGCAGGTATTTGAATACACATTTTTATCCCTCTTTTATTTATTTACGGTACTGAACTAAAAGTTATTTAGCTTGAAAGTCACGATCAATACACAAAATTCAGACTATTTTTTGATATTATTTATTAGTGTATTTTTTAACAAAAAAAATACACTATTGAGGACGACATCACTTTTCGAAAATCACCCAAACTCACCAAATGTCCACCGATCATGACCCCCAGATCACGAAAAAGTAGTTTTCCAAAATTCACCTGCCCATATATATATAATATATATTTATATATTTATATTTATTTCTCCAAAATCACGATTTTTCGATTTTAAAAACGCTCCTGTAGCTTTATCTTTCAAGATTAGTGAACGAAATTTTGGATTCTTGTAAAGCTTTGGAATGACTTTAGATTTTCGTTGAAAAAATTTCCAAAAGTCACGTTACTTCTACAGGGTGTCCTTTCAAAGTTCCAAAAATCCGGTCCTTGAGGCACGGTTTCTGGCCGCAGTTTTCAATCTAGGGGACTGAAATATTTGTGAGAGTAAGATGTCCACAAGGAGTGGTCTGGTATTGCACTTGAGCAAAATCGGCCGAGCCGTTTCAAAATGGCGACCATTTGAATTTTCGGAAAATTTAGTATTTTTTGAACCCCTGTATGAGCAAGATGGCAAAAAAACTTTGAAATCAAATTAACAGGATTTGGAGAAAATAATTGGAAATTTGAGTTAATGCAATAAAATTAGCATATTTTCTATTAATAAGCCAGTGTCGTGGGTAGGAAAAGGGTAAAAATGTGTAAATTTCTATAACCGTTTATGAGTCAATTTTTGAAGAAGTGAAACCGAAATTTTCCATTTTTTTTCTTTAACATATAATTTGATGTCTTAGCTTCAATTCGTCTTGACTCTTGAGTAATGTAGCACTTTAAACGAAAAATAAAAAAGTTTTTCGCTTGTGCAAAATTAGCTTACACTTATATAAAATTATTAAATCGATGAAATGGTTCGCAATTTCTTTTTTATTTTTTTTGCACATTCAATTATGAATGGTTCTGAAAATTAGAAGAGCAATCGCAACGACAATTAAATCACCTACATGCAAGTGAAAAAAGTATTCAAATTGGTCTTTTAATAACTAAGATATGACCAGTTTAAAAAATAAAATGTGTAGGTGTAGGTACCTGACGTACTACATAATACCTACCCCATCAGCACTACAAATTTGAAACGCACCGTGGCTCAGTTCATTACACCCTTGCCTAGCAAACTGTTGGTGCGGGTTCGAACCCACGAGAGGATCATTCTTTTTTTTTGGTAGGTAGGTGGAGTTTTCCCAAAAGAAAATCGGATTATTTTTTCATTATATTCATTATAAAAAAAATAGGAAGAAAATATTTATTATTGAATCGCATAAAAATACACTATTTCTGCGATTGATGCGCAAGAAGTTTTTTTCATTTCCTATATTTTGCAGGTCAACATCAGTCAAGAGGAATATTCTTCACAATTCGAAAAATTTTTAAGAGAAAAAAATGACGGTAGTAGACTGGAAGTAATTAATTCAGGTATATACGTATTTTATTTTTTATTATATTTAATTCATTTAACGGTTGTTTTGTTAATTTTTTTCAATTGTTTAGTTTTTACTTTGAAAAAATAACATGTTGTTTCAAAATTTCAAAAATAGGCTTTTCCCTGATTAAAAATAATAATCTTGCGGATTTTTAATGACAATTATGACAATTAAAATGTTGCGAAAAGTGTTTAAGCACTTGACGATTGCCAAACCTGGTCCTTCTGTCTCATTTGACAATTTTAGTCGCGGCGTGCTTAAAACACCCCCTATTTGCAGCATTTATCACAAATAGCCATTTTAGTATTATGTTTTGAGGTTCTTTCGGCCATGATGCTAAATTAAGTGATTGTGCAGATTAATTGATGACGGCCTTTCAACAAAACCCGTCAGAGGAAAACTGCAGCACTTCTAAAATTTGTCACAAAAACCTGAACTCAAAATGTTTCCTAAGCTTGGTGTTTTTTTTCAGTAGCAAAGGAAAAACTTGTAAATCTTTGTATATCGAATTGTATGGGTTTCATACCTATCTTAAAGATAAAAAAGTAAAAAAAAAAGTTAAAGGGAAACATGCGGTGACTTGCATTGTCACCACCGATTCATCATTATGTCTTACAAGCGAAACGCATCTCTAACCTCATTCAACTTTGCCTTCTAATAAACAAATAGCGATACCGTAATAATCTCATAAAAAATCTTCTCTAGTTTCCAGCATGAAAATAAATCAAGCAGTTGTTTTGACTTTTGAAGTTGACGGTCTTAACAGCCGAGCTTCACGGATAGACTCTGCAGAAGTGAGGATGCTTATTCCTCCCATTGAAAGGAATGCCAGTAGACTCGATCCGTTTATCATCGTTGAAGACTCAATGAAGAATGCCGTGACTAAATCAAGAATCTACCTATCCAGAAACTCATCCCGTTGGGTTTCTTTTCAAGTAACTGAATCTGTCGTAAAAATGTTCAAAAATAAAGAGAAGAATTGGAAATTAACGTTTACACATCTCCTTGTTAAGCCGCAAGAGGCATACCTAAATCTCTTTTTATTCGGTTCTGGTAGGAAAAGAATACGACGTGATGTTGCTTATCCAGGTGAATACTCCGGTGAAGAGGTCTCGAAAGAAGATTTAATCTATGAACAGGAATTCGAATCCGATTATGAGACATTAAGAGATAAGGTTTTTCATGGTCCATTTGACTGCGACAAAATTGCAGAATCAAAGTTACATCATTATAATCCATGCTGCAGGACTGAAGTTATGTTCGACATGGAATTAGTTAAGGCTGTTGGCGGTGCAGTAGGGAGATTTTTATCGAAATATGCGGGCCCTAACAAACTCTTCTGGTCCGATTGCGAAGGTAAATGCCCCTCCGTATTTTATTACGACGATATTTACACTGCAAATCATACATGGCTGCATCGTGCTATAAAATTACATGCTAACGAGCAGGTGTGTTATTTTGCTGATAATAAAAAAGATGTCCATGATTACGAAAGTCTGTCAGATATACCGGATGTTTGCTGTGCTCCCTCTGAATATATGGATACTACGTTCCTCGCTCCTCACACCTACAATCCAACAAAACTGGGAAGATATTCCGTCAGGAATTTTTTCGTTATAGGATGTAAGTGTATTTAAGGAGGTGTCACTTTTATTATTTAAAAATATTCTAGAATGAAAAATAAATCAATATTTAAATAAATTAATCTTTTTTTATTCTCTTAAATCTTAGCCTACCAGAAAACTAATGGCTTGAGGGCTAGAGCTAGCCCAGCTAAAAATCTCTTCATTTCACAATTATATCTATCCCTAATAAATCTAATAATACTATCTAGCAACGGAGTCCTATAAGATTGTAGTTGGTAGTACTGACAGTAACTTCTGCAGACAAAGACCTCTGCAAATAACATCAACAGATCAGTGACAGATTTCTAGAGATGTGAGTCTCAGACTTCCTGGACCTCTAGATAGGCGAGAGATTCTAACGAGGAAATTATTTTGTCAACAGTTTCTGGATTTTCATACTCCAAGATTCTAGTACCTACTATTATACCTAGTACCTAATAGACATGGACACTCCCAGACAATGATCCATGCGGACAAATTCAGACGTTCCTAGTTCAGCGAAATATTCCTACAAGATTTTACTGGTACTACAGTCCCAGGTCCCCGAAGGCGATCACTGTGCAGACAACGACCCTTGTTCAAAGCGACTCCTGCAGACAACAGCCCCCGCAAACAAGGACGCCGAAAGACACCTTCAATCGAGCTCTGTTCGGTGACATAACTGTTTCTGGAAATATGAGCGAAATATCCAGCTGAAGATATAGGCGAAAGATCTAGAAATTGTTAATCAGATGGTTCAATCAAGACTCCAGCTTAAAAACGAGCCAAAAAATCTCATGTCATCTGTGTCAAACTCTTTTTTCCTCAGCTAATGCCATGAAGAATTTTTCTGTTTGTACTCGTACCTAGGTTGAAATTAAACACCTTTATAACATGATAAACTTGATTAGTTATTACGAAACGTTAAAAGTATAAATGTATAACAGATAATTTATATTCCATGAAATCGGCTTGGTATAAAAATTTTTATTTTGTTGATGATTTGAAAATTAATAAGCTTGTCATATAAATTTTCCTCAGCCACAAACAATCTAATCTAAACTGCTTTTACAACTTTTAGAATAATAAATCTGGTTCTATTGAAGTTTTTATGCAAGAAAATAGATTTTATAGATCAAAGTGAGGTATAGCTCCAAAGAAAAAAATGCTATCTTCAAGTGAAAGATGCTCCTCCTTGAAATTGAGCTATTCAATCGCGATATTTTTCTTTTATTTCTTAAGCAGCCTTCATCAGGTTGAGAATATACGCTTAAGCAGATATCTTGGAGCATTTGGAGAGAGAATGAATAATGACCCAGAGTTCAAGAAAATGGTAATTCTTCTCAGAAAATATTTCGGCTCATCTCATATCTTGAGATCAATATTTTATCCTATAATAATTATTATAAAATTCCAATTATTAAAAAAAAAGGAGTGTTGTTGTCAATTCTGATTATTTGTTTACAGGTTAATATTAGCCAAGAAGAATACGCGACAAAGATTGCCGAATTTTATAATTCTTCTGAACTTCCCAGGATTCTGAAAATCCTAGATAAGGGTAAGTTGTAATAGTTTCTTTCTTTGGTATTATTCGCTAATAGTATGATGCTTTATAAGATAATACTTTTCTTCAGAGGGAATTGCGTTTATGGGCATTTATTTTACAGCTTCTAGTGAAATCCATCAACCTGGAATCATAATAACATTCGAGCCTCATGGATTCGATGACGTAGAAATCTCTACTGCCGAAGTAAAGATGCTTATACCTCCCACGAATGACAATAGATCCTTGGAATTATTAATTAGAGTAATCGATTTAACTGGGGAAGCTGAAAGATCTTACATAACGAGAAAAGCTGCTATCCACCTGAGTGAAGACGAACCCAAATGGGTTGAATTTCGCTTAACGGATGCTGCCAAAAAATGGGTAAAGAATAATGCGTCAGAATGGAAATTACTATTCGAAGGTCTGCATGTAAAACCCAAAGAAGTTTACCTGAATGTCATTGTTAGACCCTCTCCACCACTCACCAGCTTGCAAGAAAGAGATGCAGTAAGACATAAACGTGGCCTGCAGAAAGTAGAATATGCTGATGAGGAATACGACTACTATTTGACTGAAGAAGACCTTCTATCCATACATGAAGCTAATAGCAATTATCATAAATATATTCAGAATGATTTATCAAAGAGTTGTAAATTCGAAGACACTCGTTATGAAAGGCCAGGTGAAAAATTTTGCTGTAGATTGGAGGTTCCTCTAATACTGGAGAGTATGAAAGACACACATCACTTACAGGACCAACTTTGGCATATTCTTGCCCCCGACATAGTTGTTTTCACCCATTGTCAAGGTTTGTGTCCCAAATTAGCATATCCTGTTACAAACCACACGTTAATCCAGCATGCTCTCATTTTGTCAAATGAGGAAGTCTTCGATAAGGTACCAATGTGCCTGGGAAAAAAAAGATATGATGTAGAAACTGATACTATACAGGACATGCCAAATTTTTGTTGCGCTCCCGTAAATTATGCGAGTACTCAAATTCTCCAAGTCAGTGATTCCGATCCAACACATCTACTGAGATTACATTTGAAAGATGCTGTCGTTAAAAATTGTGCTTGCATTTAAACGAATGCCTTCTAAAGATGATTTTTGTTGTTTTGTGTTAAATAAATGAATAAATAAATGTAAATAAATAATAACATAATGAGGCATTTCTCTTTTTTGTAATTATGTACTTAATAGTCTAACTCAATTGAAACTAATTTTGCATAAATTTAAACATTTTAGGCAAGAAAAGTATATTCTTCAACGAGCGGAGAATGATGGCTATTATTCACGAGATTGTTGGAACGTTTAAGTAAATAATAATCATTCTCCGCGACAAGAAGACGTCATTCTCTCGACTTTTATGAGAAAATCATCATGCAGCTTGAAAAAATATTGCAATTATTACGACATGAGGAATGTATTTACGTCATTATTAAACTGAAATTAGCCTAGAATAATGAACATCTTATTCAATAGTCGTAGAGAAAAAATGATACTAACCAAAATGAAACTTGGTCAACCTATTTTTTATTTGAATTTAGCGTTTATGGATCTGAAGGTGCCAAACAAAATGTTTGGAGAAAAAAGTTGCTGTTTAAACGTAGTGTAAAATCATGTCAAAAAAATGCATGTCATTCTCTTCACTGTAGATAAGTATTCCGTTCTATCTAAGTTATTTCTAGGCCTTTTTTTGCATTGTTTTTGGTCTCTTAATTCCAACTTCCTCATCATGGAATCCCAGATCTTCTTCTTATTGTGTGGTGATTACTTGATCGTCTGCGAAGCTCAAGGTATACAAATGACAGTTTCTGATTGGTACCCCCATTTATTCACATTACTCCTTCCATGGCTTCAGTGTTTTCTGCAAGAATATCTCGAATAGTGTGGGTGATATTGAGCATCTTTGGAGCACTCCTTTGGTTGTTCTGCAGCTGCCCGATTTGACATTTTTCATCTTGTTGTTTATCACTCTGTTTGGTATTTCTCTCTCTGCCATGACCTCCCACATTCTCTTTCGAGGGACTGAGTCATACGCCTTTCAAATATCCACAAATACAAGATGTATTTAACATACAAGATGTATTTATCTGTTCTTTGTCATTTTTTTTCTGTAAGTTATTGTAGTGGGTATATGTGGTCTATACAAGGTCTTCCATCCATGAAACCTGCCTTGTCTTCATCTATTTTTTCCTTTATCGTCTCCTCTAGCTTTTGCTTTATGATTTTCCCATATAGTCGACCTTTTCGTGTCTCCTTTCTTGTGAATAGATGTATTTATTAAAGGCTTCTGACCATTTTACCGGTGGATCCTCTCCGTTCTTCTTCTTTTCGATTCTGCATTGTTCTAATTGCTTTTTTGACGTTCCGCAGTGTAAGTGTAATTTCTTCTTCTTCCTCTGATATTGTTTCTTCCTCCTTTATCATGAACTGCTTCTCTTCTCCGTCTTCTTCTTCTTCTCCGGTCTTCTCTCCGTGAGTAATTCTCTGTAGTATTCTTCCCACCTCTGCTCTTTAACATAATATGATATGTGGGTTTTTTTCGGTTTTGTTTCTCCTAAGTGTTTTGAGTACTCTCCAAGATTCTGGGCTCCTAGTCTCCCCTATATGCTGATCTATTTCTTTCCGCATGTCCTTTCCCATCTTCTGTTCTTCTTCTGTTGTACCTTTCTTTTTACTTCTCTGTCCTTCTCCCTATACTTTTCAAAGTCCTCCTCGTTCCTTATACTCAGATATTTACAAAAACATGCTGTCTTCTCCTCTATATTCCATCTCGTCTTCCTTGATATATCTTCCTTCCTTCGTGAGTAAATTTTTCTAATTTTTTGTCCAAGCGTCGTTGGTAAAGAACTTTTATAGTTGACTGCTGTAGTGACTGCACTCGGAAGCTTTTTTCGAGTTTATTGTTCGATTTTGCTTGTAGAGTCTTTGATATTTTAGTGAAGGGGAAGTACATTTTTGCCACTACTATAGTCTATGGTCTAAACCACATTCTGCTCCTCTTTGAACTCTGTCATTCTTGATCTAATCTACAGGCTGCACCATATATCCTTCTCTATATTGCTATCTCCTGAACGCCAAGAGATACAGGGTCGGTTAAATTAGAAAAAAGATGCGCAGTTTTGTGGCTATCTCGAATCCATCAAGGCATACAAGATACGTGTGACTGCTCCTGAAATATCTTGAAAAAACTGAAAAACCGTGGTTTCTTATTTTTGCCATATCTTTCTTATTATTGGAGATTAATAAATAATTTTTTGTATTAAAACAAAAACGAATTCTTCGGCTGAAGCGAAAGAATTAGTATATAAACTTATTACTTTTTTACATATTTACTTTTTCACGATAAGTAGTGATGATTGACTAGGTATTACGAAACGTTTAAACTATCAATGCTCATAAACATTATACATGAAATCCTATTTCCAAAACCATGTTATTAAAATTAGTATTTTTATCGAATTGAAAGAAAATAAGCATGACCCTATTATTCTTCCTCAACCGCAACCAATCTGCAGCAAGGTTTCTTGCTGGTTGCAAAAAATCACAGCAAAGTATAGATAATTAAAAAAATGATTTCTATTAATGAAGGATGCTACTCTTTAAGGTTGACCTTTTCCATAGGCATATTTTTTTTGCAATTCTTTAGCAACTTCAATAAGATTGAGAATGTACGATTAAGCAGCCATTTTGGACCATTTGGAGAAGCCATTAATAGCGATCCAGAGTTTAGAAAAAAGGTAATTTGTCATAGAAAATTTTCTGGAAAAGACTCTGATCGTTTTCTTTTCTAGGTTAATGTCAGCCAAACGGAATATGCAACGAAGATTGTCGATTTTTATACCGTAGAAAGGTTTTCAAGGAATCTGATAGTTCTAAATAAGGGTACGTAATATGCGTTATAAAGATTTTAGATCCTATTTCCCACATCGTTGGTACAGTTAGTGTTAATTAATTCGGTCAATTAGGAAGCAAAATACTCGCTTGAGTTTTGACCGATAGGTCAAAATAATCAAAGTTAGCAAGGAAATTCTACATTTCTACTTTACAAGCATTCGAAAGATGATTAATTAATTTGGGAGAGTCAAAAACTGAAAATATTTACCGATAAGTGTGTCTTTTGGTTTTCGGCAGACCCTGTGCGCCGAAAAAAAAACTTCCAGGGACTACTGTCCGTATTTCCAGATGAGATGTGTCATCTTCATAGCAGTACCAACAAGACAGTTTGTCAGGGGTGGTGTTCATTGTCTTGGCTTGAGAGAAACTTTTTTTTTAGATTCAAAAATAATCTTTTAAGTTAGTCGCAATGGGGAGAAAAAATCTTCCTCCAATGGCACTACCAATATGGGACGAAGAGGCACGTCAAATTTACGTATCTTTGGCAGTCCGTAAAGTTTAGGCGTGCTGGTTTAAGAAAATAACTAATGTTTAGATACTTAAGTCTTTATTAGCGCCCTTGAGTTCAAAAGCTAAGTCGTTTAGAGTCGTTTGAAGGGTCCTCAAGAATCGAATCTTTATAAATTGCCGTCTCCTCCTGGCTCACTCTATACAATAAGAATAATAAATAATTTGCAGCATATAAAATACAAATGATCTAATAACCCCCCATACATAATAATACGATTATAATACTACTTACGCAGTATTCGATTAGATTTTTTTAACCGCCAACTGTTACCCTAATCAAGTTGCCAAACGAGCACTGCAGCTGGACGTAGAGCAAGCACGGACTTACAAGAAGAGGTAACAAGGAAAGGTAAAGGTTAATTTCCAAAATCCTGGGTCGTTCCCTTTTTGAACGTAGTGTAGATAAATTATGATATTAATCAAGTTAATTCACCATTATAACCATTTCCATGTATGAGACTGATGTACATAATGATAATTCTGAAGTAACGTAATATACCTAAGCGATTTACCTGAGTTATTACTCATTCATATGTGTATTCATGTTATCTTAAGAGCATTTATTTTACAGTTTCTAGTGAGATCCATCAACCTGGAATCATAGTAACATTCGAGCCTCATGGATTCGACGACGTAGAAATCTCTACCGCCGAAGTGAAGATGCTTATACCTCCAGCGAATAACATTAAATCCTTAGAATTATTCATTAGAGTAGTCGATTTAACTGGAGACCCTGAAAGATCGTACATAACGAGTAAAGTTAATATTCACCTCAGCGAAGACAAACCCAAATGGGTTGGATTTCGCTTAACAGATGCTGTCAAAAAATGGGTGGAGAATGGTGCATTAGAGTGGAAATTACTTTTCGAAGGCCTGTATGTGAAACCCAAAGAAGCTTACCTGAATGTCGTTGTTAAACCCACTTCAGAACATAAAAGACAAAAACGAAGTGGAGGGAGACATTGGGACGTCATAGATGGCCACAATTTTAATAGACAATATAACGGCTTTCTATTACAACCTGAGGAAGATTACGAATATTGGGAGCAAAATGAAGGTTCAATGAGATGTAACTTCGAAACGACACAGTACCATAGAACTGGAGAAATTAATTGTTGTCGATTACAGATTAAATTATATCTGGATGAACTGAAGAGATATAACGATATACAGAACCAACTTTGGCATATTTTCGCCCCTGACGAGATCATATTCTCACTATGCCAAGGTAACTGTCCTACTTTTTTAGATTCGGTGACGAAAAACCATACGATGTTTCATCATGCATTGTTGCCGTTTAGAAGTAAATTACAGGAGTTATGCCCAGACGGTCCTAAAATCACGACCCTTATACAAGATGTACCGAATTTGTGCTGCGCTCCGACTAGATACAAAAATATGTATATACTTCATCAGGACTTCAATAATCCAACTCTCCTGCAAAAACTACATATACCACAAGCTATAATCACAAATTGTGAATGCGTGTAAACTAAGGCTTTTGTGCGTAGCAAGTTGAAGAATACATAATTATAATTTTACCATTTACATAATTTTAATTATATTGGGAGAGTTTAATTTTAAAATCGAAATGTGTTTATTTATCAGCAAGTCCAACGAGAAGGTGTTTATCTAAATCTTCTGTGAATTTCAATTTTGACCAGTGAAGTTTTATCATCATCAAAGGAAAATAAATAAAGAAAACCAAAATATCCTTGTGTCTTTTCTCCGATCTAATTTACATTGAGTTAAATTTGATGGATTTTACATTTTTGAACTTTTGTGCTATTATGTAAATAGTTTTTTTTTAATTTGGGAATTGATGAGACAAAACATAATTCAGGTCGTGTTATGAGTCCATTCTTTTTGAATCGTAAATTAACGTTCAATTATAAATTAATTCGTTTCTTCGGAATTAAAAAAAAAGAAAGTTTTGATTACCAAATGACTCATCAGCTCTGAAATTTTATATTGTGGTTGTATATTGAATATTACTTCGAGATTTTAGATCACTGAAATGCAATTCTCCAGCTTTTTTTATTAAATTCTTAACTTTAATTATTAATTAAAAATTTTAACTAAAATTTATTATTTTTGATAAAGAGAACGACTTAACCAAATCCTTATATTGAGTTAAATTTTAGTTACTTAAAATTTTTTGAAGTTACTACGGGATATCTAAAACGGGAGTATTAATTTACCTTGGGTAATTTTCTCACTCCTGCTGTAGGTGGTTAAACACAAAGTACTTTTGTTTGGGAATAGAAAATAATTTTGAAAAACGACCACTACATTTTATTTTAAATTTTAAATTTTATTTTGGATCTTGATACTTGGGTGGGACATTCTAAATCTGACATCTCCTACTCGCCAGGCCAAGGTGGTTAAGCTATCTTTTTCAAAATTTCAAAACCGTTATTAAAGCCTGTCAATGTCCACCTCCTTTTGGTCATGGTAAGTGAAGATTTTGTTTTTTATTTAAGACAAGTCACTGGGTAATAATAAGGGATAGGTTTCACGGTTTAGTTAAATTGTTACAAATTTATTCAGCTTTAAAAAGTACTAAATTTTTTTTGTAAAAAAATGCATTATGACTTTTAGAGCAAAAAGTGAAACAATTCTCAAAATATTGCGGTTACTAGCGTGGTGCGCAGCGAGCACAAGTTTTTCTAAGTTTGCAAATTTGGGATCACATTTCCATACCTGATCCATACAAAATACTAAAAGACCAGAACTGCATCAAGCTTTGCGATTTTAGCCTTATTGAGTGTCAATTTCTTCTAGGCTATTGTTTCTTACGACCTTATACCGAAACTATCGAGGTTTAAACTCGTCGACTGCTCTGATGCATATTTCTGACTTTTTCTATAAATTTTTCTCGCATTTCTTACAAATTTAGAAAAAGTTATTGTGGCTGTATACAGGGTGTCCGTTTTTAGAGCTTAATAAGCATCGGGATCTCGGTTATCTTAAGAGATACGAAGTCGATCAAATTGGGGCAAAGTTGCGTATTTTTATGCCGAGTAATAATCTGAAAAAAAATTCAGGATATTTTCAGTCGTTGCTGAAATATCCTGAAAAAACTGAAAAATCTAATTTTCTTATTTCTATCATATCTTTTTTATTTTTGAAAATTAATAAATAAATTTTGGAGGCTTACGTAAGCCGCTAAGAGCTATCCATCTGACGTTTCAAAAATTTTCAAAGCCTACTAGATCCAACAGTTTTCACAGTAAACTTTAGTTTTTCTTACGGCCGCCATATTGGATTTTCATGTCATTCTGTATTAAAAAATTAAGGAAACCAAAAATCTTTCACAGTCAAAGAAAATTTTCAAAATTTTATTTTTCTTTTTTCGAAAAAAATAGGTAACCTTTTTTCAACCGAATGTCATCATAAATAACCATATAAGTCAAGCAATGTCACGTCATATTGCGACGTCGCCCGACGTCGTTCGGTGATAATATTTTCTTTTTTTTTTACTTTAAATAAGAAAAAAAAATTTCTTAAATTTTCTTATTTAAAATAAAAAAAAGAAAATATTATCACCGAACGACGTCGGGCGACCCCGCAATATGACGTGACATTGCTTGACTTATATGGTTATTTGTGACATTCGGTTGAAAAAAGGTTAGGTACCTATTTTTTTCGAAAAAAGAAAAATAAAATTTTGAAAATT
The DNA here is from genome assembly GCA_910589415.1 of Malachius bipustulatus. Lineage (NCBI taxonomy): Eukaryota > Metazoa > Arthropoda > Insecta > Coleoptera > Melyridae > Malachius > Malachius bipustulatus. The sequence goes on from OU342633.1 coordinate 50,983,267, forward strand.
TTCTTTGAATGTGAAAGATTTTTGGTTTCCTTAATTTTTTTAATACAGAACGACATGAAAATCCAATATGGCGGCCGTAAGAAAAACGAAAGTTGACTGTGAAAACTCTTTTGGATCTAGTCGGCTTTGAAAATTTTTGAAACGTCAGATGGATAGCTCCTAGCGGCTTACGTAAGCCTACAAAAAATTATTTATTAATTTTCAAAAATAAGAAAGATATGGCAAAAATAAGAAATCTCGATTTTTCAGTTTTTCCAGGATATTTCAGCAACGACTGAGAATATCCTGAATTTTTTTCAGATTATTACTCGGCATAAAAATACGCAACTTTGCCCCAATTTGACCGACTGATAAGATAACCGAGATCCCCATGCTTAAGCTCGAAAAACGGACATCCTGTGTATAGATTTACCTATTTGGATTCTAAGAGCGTATCATTATTCCTCCATTGGGTGTCGGGAATAGATCAACAAAAGCTCGCGACACCCCTTTCTTCTCACACGGTACTAAATATAAAACAAAGAATTTATATTCGTAGATCTTAACCCAAAGTTATCGTAATATCGTCACCAGTCATGATAAATACCATGAGTAGGTTCCCTGAAAATATATTTCCTTCTGATGATGGCCACTGTACAACAGAAAAGATCACATTTTCGTCCCAAAATAAGTGATAACTGATTAGTTATTACGAAAGGTTGATACCTATCATTGTTCAAAACATTATTTACATTGCATGAAATCGCATTTTCAAAATCTTGTTATCAAAATTGAAATTTTTTATTGAATTGAAAGAAAATAACCGTGATAACCATTAATTTCCCTCAACCGCGACCAATCTAATCGAACCTGCAAGCTAGAGAAAACTAATCTAGTGCTTGTTATTCAAGTTTTTAAGCCGAAAAAGAGCTTAAAAATCACAATAAAAAAATGACTTGTTTTAATGAGGGATTCCCCTCTGTAAAGCAGATCTTTTCCATATCAATATTATTTTTTAATTTCTTTAGCAAGTTCAGTAATGTTGAGAATATACGATTAAGCGAGCATCTTGGACCATTTGGAGAGGTAATTAATAGTGATCCAGAATTTAGAAAAAAGGTAATTATTTTCCTATTCATATTAAATATTATATTATTTTCAACTGCTTAGAATAGGTAGTGTTTTCTTATTTTTGTAGCACGTACAGAACTCGGGGTGGAACTATCCCTTCTAGTCCAGTAAAATCAGAAAAAGTGGTTAGCATCGATTAACAAATTTCTTTTTTGCCTGGATTCCTCAGACCTTAGACATTTAGGAACATTTATCACCACTAACATCTGCATTACCTCGAAAAATGAAAAAAAAAATTGTAATTTCTCTCTCCCAAAGCACCCCAAATAGTATCTAACAGTGGTAAAAAAGTTACTAAAATTCAAAATTTCACCTCGAAAATCATCTCTCGGGGGCTTTCGGGGTCGCTGATTACGAATCAGTAGTCCAAAAGCAATAAAGGGTGGTTCCAACCCCTCAAAGCCGTTCCAAAGTGTATATCAGTGATAAAAATAATAAGATTTATACCTATGAGTCTATAAACGGAAAAAAATTATATTATGATAAGCATTGTTGCAAGTTTAAATGGTTTTCTTTTTCCAGGTAAATATCAGCCAGACGGAATATGCAAGGAAAATTGTCGAATTTTATAAAGGGGCAAAACTTCACAGGAAACTAACAGTTATTGACAAGGGTGCGTAAGATTCCCATGAATATTAAAATAAAATAGACTCACTGCGTTATAAAATATTTATTGTACTCAAAGGGTTTGTAATTACATCCATTTTCTTACGACTTTGTAACTTTGCTATGTATGCTATGTAAATGAGATAGATAAGAGAGTCGGGAGAAATTATGAAGGAAACGTCAGCTGGGATACAAGACTCGTTACAGAATAAGTAAATATTATTCCCGCCCCGTCGGATTTTTTTAACTATTCTGTAAATTTGCGTAATAGAATACCGCCTTAGGTATATCTACTTCTCTTAATGATAAAAATCACTCTTAATGATAAAAATCACCATCTGGTTAGAACTACCGTCAATAATGTCGCAGATCTGGTTTCCAGACAAATTACATTCTGTTCTCACGAATACCGCAATACCTCCCATTAGAAAAATCCAAATCCCGAAAAATCGTGTCACTAATAACGCTTTAAGAACGCAAGGAGATTTCTTTTAAACGACGAAGCTATAATTTCTTGTCGAGCGTCACCTGACCTGACCCGAGATGCTGGTATGACAAATAATAAATGCCCTACAAATCATCATTGGTCCTCTTTACAAACCTGGCCATGTATTCTAAAGTATTTGTTGTCGAGGAATTTATTCTGGATTTTGGAAATGTCGTGACGGCCTGGAATAATTGATATTTGACGAACGGAAATTGAGGCACAGAAACAGTCGAAGATCAACCCTCCTCTCAATTAGAAGCAGGGGGAGACTTCCTCCGGAATCTGCACCTGTCTCTACAGTGCATTGATCTTTCAAGCTATCTTCTGACTTTTCTAACATTTAGCATGTGTGACATTTGATTGATTCTATTTTAGGTTATCAATATAACGAAACATGACCTGTTTGTGTCGTTGGAGCTCATGTCCAATAAAAATTCCAATAAAATTGGTTCACTCCTTCATTGTGTTGCAATGTTTTAAAATGTTTTTCAATAAAACGGGAGTTATTATTGCTTGATTTATTTATTCATATTATGTTAAGAAGGTTTCTTTTACAGTTTCCAGCGAGATTCATCAACCTGGAATCATCGTTACATTCGAGCCTCATGGATTTGACGACGTAGAAGTTTCTACCGCCGAAGTCAAGATGCTTATACCTCCGATAAATGATATTAAATCCTTGGAACTATTCATTAGAATAGTCGATTTAACTGGAGAAGCTGAAAGATCGTACATATCGGATGTGGTAGCTATTCACCTGGCCAGAAATGAAGCGAAATGGGTTGAGTTTCAAATAACCGATTCTGTCAAAAAATGGGTGGAGAATAGTGCGTTAGAATGGAAATTACTTTTCGAAGGCCTGCATGTGAAACCCAAAGAAGCTTACCTGAATGTCATTGTTAGACCCACCCCTTCAATTATTCATAAAAACCGAGAGAAAAGGATGAATATACAGAAACAATATAAATCGAGAAATATACGCGATACTAGAACATATCATTTACCATATGATTATTCTTTAACTGCGGAAGACTATGGTGTTATAACTAAAGCTGGTTTCTACAATGAAGATATCCAGAGGAAGAACTTTGGAAAGACGTGTGATATCCGAGACTTACGTTCACATATGAAAGGCAACCAAATACATTGTTGTAGGCTGGAAACTTATCTAAATCTGGAAATGTTGAAAAGAGAAAAGAATCTACAGGAGATGCTTTGGCATATATTTGCCCCCGAATATATTGTATTTTCCCAATGCCTAGGTTCATGTCCATCGCTAACATTTCCTATAGTTGCAAACCATACAATGATTCACCATGGCTTGATAGAAAGTTATGATACTTCCGAGTTATGCATAAACGGTAATACGCATATGGATGATGTATGGGACGTACCAAATATGTGTTGCGCCCCAACTAGGTATAAGAGTTTATATGTTCTTCATGTCAATATTAATAATCCAAGCGAACTAAGATCCACACAAATACGTCATGCTATTGTCTCAAATTGTGGCTGCGTATAATAATGAGTGGTTCTGTTCCTACACTTGACACCTTCAAAAAGATTGTAATTGTGTTATGATTCATTATTTTGAAAATTTATCATAGTCAATAAAAAATTAAAAACGATGCAGTTTCATTTAGAGTAACTAGTTGTGGTATCCATAAAAACATGACGGTCAACTGAAAGAATGGTTTTTATTGAAGTTATATTTCTTTAAGTACAACTTGTGACTTTCCTTTCAAGGATAATCTCAGAATATGCCAGAGAAACATTTCTGAAAGAAAACAGTAAAAAAATCCTGAAATTGTGAGTTCCAGAAAATACACAGGGTGAGTTTTTTCGGGATGTATGGGGCTGTCAGAAATTATAAGAGTTGGAGTAATGGTAAATGGGAAAAGATCTTAAATATACTGAAAAACTGACATGATAGATTTCTTATTGTGACCATACCCAAAAAATTCTATCATTGAAAATATATTTTTTTTTTTGTGGTTTACATAAGTCGTCATGAGCTATCCATTGGCATGTTCATTTAACTGACGAATCGCTCGTAAGTATTTTACGCTCCTGTGGGCCACCTCGTTTTCAGATCTGTTCAGATCTTGAGTCAGTTGTATGGTTCACGAACGCGTATCGAGTCGTCACCTAGATCTTCTTGGATGCGGGATGTGAAAAAGAATCCCATAAAATCAGCGGTCTACCTGGAGAGGGGATAAAATCCTGTTTGCCAGCTCAACACCTCAACTCATAAGATATCGAATTACAGACTGAGTCAATTTTTAGGCCTCCAGAAACAGTTCATAAATGCAGTCTCGAGAAAGTTATCACCCTTTGCGAGAATTATGTGTAGTCTATTTACCAATTCAGCACGTAGATAAACTGATTATAATGTAGACAAATTACGGTCTGTCTACAAAGAATAGAAATAAGGAAAGAGTCTCGGCCAGATCAGCTCTTCGACCGAGGGGTATATAACATTTTATAAAATATACAGGGTATACCTTTGGGAGATGATACCATTTGTATAGGCTAAACTGTCAGTCTGACAGTTCTAATTTTTTGCATATCTGTATTATAGAAAAAACACAACATTTTAAAAATATTTTCGGCACAACACCACTTCCGGTTATACCGGAAGTAAACACCAACTTCGTTATTTTAAATGGCACGTTGCCGTTTTTTTTATGGATTCATGTTTCTCATCAAAAATCAATGTGGCTTTAATAATACAACATACTATCGATCTTCAATTGTTTTTCAGTTATTTCGACTTTTATGAATTTTTTGACACTTGCAGAGTCTCACAAAAACCGTTATATCTACGAAACTGTATGACATAAATTGACGGAATAAATTATAATTTACTAAAAAATTAACAAGTTAACACCTAAAATTCGAAAAATAAAAAAAAACGCGGATAAAGTAATTGAAAATAATTTTTTAATTTTCGAATTTTAAAATTAAAAAAAAAAATCATTTTTTCAAGTAGCACCCTGTATATTTTTTTATTTCATTAGATTGACAAAAAAAAACTCAACAAAATCGTTATACATTATAAGGGTCAAAAATAAGAACGTGTTACGAAAACTCAAAAAAACGAAATAATTAATCGAAAATGTTTTCCAGGAAACAAAAATTAAAACAAGAATTACGTAAAATAAAAAATATGAAAAATTTACAACAAATGCTCAAAATGTTCCCCGTTAGATCTAAAGGTACGTACAGACATGCAACAGAACATCGTCACGTAACACCGCCGCGTATCATTTCTGTACGCGGCGATGTTGCGTGGTCAGCCCGGTTTAAAAAAAAAATTTAGTGCAACAGAACATCGCCCCGAAACATCAACACGAAACATTTAGGCGTCCCAGATTTTTAATTAGTTGCACGAGTGTATTCGAAAAAGATGGACATTGCGGCTGCAGCATATAAATATAGTTATGCACTATTATTTAGTGCAGAAGAAAAAACACAGATCAAGACGCTGGTGGTAGAATCAATTATACACCAGTAGAACTGTGTACGGCGGTGGTCAGTTATTAAGAAATTTTAAGCTTTCAGTCAGTGAGTGGCCTATATAAAAACTTCACAAGAATAACGCCAACTGATTTTGAATTTTTGATCAATTTGACCAACACAAAAATCAAAACAACGCAAGTGTTTCGCAGACACGTCCAAACCGGCAAATCTATAGTGCAACGTCGCCGCGAACATTTCTTTGATGTGACGCCGAAATACCGACAACTGATGGGACGCTGCGATGTTACTGTGTTACGCTGTTACTGTACTGGTACGTTGTTGCAGAGTGCCGTCCAGACTTGATACGCGGTGAAGTTACGTTACGGTGTTCTGTTGCATGTCTGTACGCACCTTTAGACATTGTTCAATACGTCTTGTCACAGCTCCATTTGTAGCTCTTTGAATTTCTTCTGCAGGAAGTGAGTTAAATGCATTTCGCACCCTTTCAATGCAATCTTCCTTAGTTGTTAAAGGAGTTGCATAAACAATATTTTTAATTCTACCCCAAAGATAGAAATCCATTGGGGTAAGATCAGGTGACATAAGCGGTCATAAAAAGGGACCATTATTTGCAAACCAATGATCTTCAAAAAGATCATAAAGTTTTCTGGAGACAGCGTTGGTATTATGAGGGGGTGCACCATCTTGTTGATACCATATATTTTCCCTGTGATCATGCATATTATGCAATCGGGGTTGAATTCTTGTATTTAAAATTTCAAGATAATTTTCTCCTAAAATTTAGATAATTTCAAACTACTAGGTACAATATTAAAAAATATGTACATCTTACCTCTCAAGTTTTCCTCGTAAATATGAATGTCGAAAATTTCGTTATCACGAACTGCACAAAACACGTTAAAATTCCACGTTTCTTGAAAATGACATTCGCGAATAGGGTTACTATTTTCGTCATTCCAAAAATGCAAGTTTCGCCGACTAAACATGCCGTTCTTTGTAAATTTAGATTCATCTGTCCAAATAATATTAGCCAAAAAATTGGGGATTTCTTGTATTTTCAGAAGAACAGTTTCGCAAAAAGTGATACGTTTCCAAAAGTCGGCTTCATTCAAAATATGTTGTACCAAGTGTAAACAATATGGTCTAAAATTATGCTTTTTTAGAATCCGCCAGATAGTGGTTCGTGCCAAGCCAATGTCAGTTCTGGCGTCGTCTAAGGAATTATAAGGATTTGCGCGAAAGTAGCCCAAAGTTGTTATTTCATTTTCCTCATTATCAACAACAGTTTTCTTCCTGGGTGAGGAGTTGGTAAATGTTCCAAAACATTCCAAATTTTTAAGCAGACGTTATACTGTATTTGCAGAAGGGCGAGGACGCTCAGGGTAGCGTTCGATGAAAATTCGTACTGTTCGTAGCACGACTTTATTACATTCTCCGTGAATTATTAAATTTAAGTAATCTTGATTTGAAAAGCCAAGTCGAGCCATTTTATCACAATTTAACAAATTCAACTATCACAATTCATCAACACAAAGTAACACCAATTTGACAACACAAAATGGTGTAATTATCTTGACAAATGTCAAAACACGCATCACTGGAAATTATGTTTCTTTTGATGCAAAGGTGTCCTGATGAATTTATGAACGTTAAAACCTAACGCCTGAACAAAAATAATTCCATTTATTTCCTTTCCTAGTTTTTTTGAGTTTTCGTAACACGTTCTTATTTTTGACCCTTATAATGCATATCGATTTTGTTGAGTTTTTTTTTGTCAATCTAATGAAATAAAAAAATATACAGGGTGCTATTTGAAAAAATGATTTTTTTTTTCATTTTAAAATTCGAAAATTAAAAAATTATTTTCAATTACTTTATCCGCGTTTTTTTTTATTTTTCGAATTTTAGGTGTTAACTTGTTAATTTTTTAGTAAATTATAATTTATTTCGTCAATTTATGTCACACAGTTTCGTAGATATAACGGTTTTTGTGAGACTCTGCAAGTGTCAAAAAATTCATAAAAGTCGAAATAACTGAAAAACAATTATTGAAGATCGATAGTATGTTGTATTATTAAAGCCACATTGATTTTTGATGAGAAACATGAATCCATAAAAAAAACGGCAACGTGCCATTTAAAATAACAAAGTTGGTGTTTACTTCCGGTATAACCGGAAGTGGTGTTGTGCCGAAAATATTTTTAAAATGTTGTGTTTTTTCTATAATACAGATATGCAAAAAATTAGAACTGTCAGACTGACAGTTTAGCCTATACAAATGGTATCATCTCCCAAAGGTATACCCTGTATAACATAACTCGCTTGCCAATTCAACACTTTGGCTAGTGAATTATAGTAACCTAAATCCACTTGGATGCGAAATACATAAACCACTGCATAACAATCAGGGCGTTACCCAAGTAGCATTTTTAGTGGAGACAACGTGAGGGCCACTGCAGAAGATACATTAAAAGTTCCCGCCACGAGTGGTGGCCACATGAAAGCAACGGTTCTATTACGTGGTTACCACTAAAATGGGGAACAATTTTTAAGTGGTTATCTAGTTCCGGCGACGTGATTAGATCTGACCGTGCCAGGGTTTGGCCACATCACGGTCACGTGGCCACACCGTGGATGTATGGTGGCGAGCTCTATCCCTTCTTGTATCTTCGCACAGTCCGCGCACATACTAGTTGTTGTTGGGTTTTCGATCTCTGTCTTACAGCCGCAATGTCATATTTTTACCTTCCTATTCCTATCGTATTTCTACCTAGTCTTGCTAAATAAAACAAGATCGGGACGGCATGGAAAATGAAGAACTCAACTCATCCTTGAATCTACATAGGTATACAAAAATTATTACGGAGGAGCGTGCGTCTGCACTCGCCCAACAAATTACAAACGAACGCAACTTTATTGTGAAACATTTATGTAATAAATCGAAATCTTACTAAGCGCCGCCATAAAAACGACATTTAAAAAAAAAAACTTGAAACGTAATTTCACGTACGGTTAGTGTGTGATAAGCTGTCTGCGGCAAGAAGTAATTTTTTATCGATAAATATTACTTACAAGAAACGCAAAAGCAATTTTTTTTAATTCTGTGCCATATTGATCAACATTTACTATTTATCAGATCGTTTACATAATCTTTGCGGTAATGGCGGCAAGAGGTTTATCCGTAAATATGGCCGCCTTAGGAGAATATAACTTAAAAGTGGCGTTTGTCACATTTTACGACTATAAAGGGTTCATCACTCAAACCGTAGTGGCAAAACTGAAAATATTTCACTTCTAGGTGGCTTTCGAATAACAAGTGGCCAAGGGAACTAGGTATATGAACTAAAGAACAAGCCAATCGATTTCTTCGTCACATGAAAGTGATTTCGAACAGTTATTTAAACCATTCTGTCACTATATTTATTTGCAATAGTACCTACCTACAATAATTACTGTCGTTGATAATAATGGAACTTGAAAAATGAATGAAAAGAATTTACGTAGGTAGGTTATAGGTTCTCCGTTCTACGTAAATAAACGAAATGAATGGTCGAAGTACTACCTACATGATGGTTGAAATTGTTTAGGTGATCGTGGTTTGTTTACAAGACCACCATTTTAACCGATGTATTTTCCAACTGTTGTTTTTATTTTCTATAAAACGTTGTTGAATGTCGAAAACTCCTTTTCTTGCCTGAGATTTTATTATCCATTATTATAATAATGTTGAAAAGGATTTTAAAACCAACACTGACACTTTTCTACAATATACCTACCTAACCCTACTTAGTCTGATTCTTACCCTAAACAGTCACCAGTAGGTTATTTTTTCTTAAAAGTTATTTTCGCAAGTTCTTGCCACATTTTGGTGGCTCAAATCTTATTCAAATTATCAAAGTTACTTTTCTTGGTGGCAGAATTGTGACGATCGGTGCTGCATGCCACTAGAGTGTGATGAATCTTCAAAGATATTACAGAAGTTTTGAGAACGATGCGGCCACTTAATATATCACTTCAAAGCTGTCGCCACTTTTAAGTGATATTTTAGTGCTCTTTGTTGGTGACTGCAGCTTTCACTTTCCACTTCATAGTTGTAGAACTTTCAAGTGGTTATTAGGAGGAAAAATAACGTTTTGAGCACCTAAAGTAGCACCAAGATGTTATGAAACTATCAAGTGGCCACGCTGGTATGAATGCACCGTGATTACCACTATGAATATAGGATATACAGTTTTTTCTACTGTAAAGTTTTAAATTGAGTGGAAAATAAGTGATAATCACTTTCTCAAAGTTCCGGTATAAAATGAGAAGGTGGTTGTACCCTCTGATGCTACTTGGGTATAGCGGACATTATATCCATAATGATAATGCCCTCCATGCGCAGCTTGTCTAGCAACGCAAAAGTTACTAGATATCCTAGAATCTCTAACTAGTTAATAAATATGTAAGAACATTGCATTTAGTTTGATTTTTGCGATTCAATTAAAAAATAAAGTCTGGCAACATCATTAAATATATCTAAATACTCACAATGTAATGAACTAGATATGTTTTTTCTGAAAATAAAGATGTTTTGACGGTTTAATTTGCGTTTAATTAATGTTATGATGTTTATATCAGAACTCGAAAATTACATGACAAATAAATGGTTAGGATGAGGACCTCTTCGCAACCTTATAGTTTGATAACCGTCGTAACTCCTTTTTCTGCGGATTATGTAACAAATTTCTACAAAGAGGAATAAAGAAAATAGACCAAGCTGAGATATTATAAAAGTCATTACGAAACGTCAGAAAATAAAATTTCCATAACCGTATTAATTTTGCATGAAATTACTTTTTCAAAATGAGGCTATTAAAATTGGCATTTACGTGCAAGATGAAAAAAAAGACGTGTAAAAACAAATAAATGTAAAATAAACCTCAACCACCTACATCTGTCCACAGTTATTAATTATTGTTGGTACCCATTTAGGTAGGTAGTACATCTCGATTATTACAGCAGACAGATGGCTTTATTTGTGGATGAAATTCCCTGTTTTAAGTGGAGTTTCGTCACCATAACTATTTTTTTACTTTTCTTCAATAACTACTGCAATAAGGTCGAAAGTTTAAAACCGAATGTGAACATAGGGCAACTACCGATATTCGGAAGGAAGCCTGCTGATCCAGACTTTAGAAAAAAGGTATGGTAAAATTGTTTATATTTCATAAAAGCATATAAAATCAAGAAATTTTAAGCCAAACATCGAAAAAAGTTGCTCTGAAGAGAAATTGAATGAAAACTACAAACTATTCATCCGTTTTTTTCTTGAGAGGAATTTTTCTTGAGTTTTGCAGGATTTCTTTTTTTATAGACGAGATATTTTTCTTTTTCAGATTAACGTTAGCCAAACGGAATATTCGTCGAAGCTTGTTCAATTTCTGAACACCAATGATCTCACTAAGAATGTGTATATATTTGAGATGGGTAGGTATGTTAAAATACATATTAAGGACTTGAGTCACCAGAGAACCCTTTTTTAACTTAACATAATTAACATAATTTCTTAATAATCATTTGAATTATCACCAAACAAAACGTCACCTTTGTCACGAACTGACCTAACTGAAATTAGAAAATTTTTCAGGAGAGCTACAAAACGAGTTTGGGTGAGTATTTTATGAGGTAACACAAAAGTAGTTACATATTCCCCAGGATAAATCCATTTTCATGTGTTCAATAGTTAGGTCACTTTGTGAGGAAAGTGACGGAAAGTATTTAAGTAGATACCTACGCATCGATAAAACTTGTAAAACTTAGTATCAACATTTTTGGGCTGGTAGTATAGTGGTGGTAACCAGAGCTGAGAGTATCTTTTTTACACTAAAGCTGTGGCTGGTATCATTAGGTATCATGCACAATACGTTAAACAGAGCTTTACATATTAACCATCAGTGGTACCAATTATTGATTAAATATTCTACTTGGCTTCTAATTCATGCGATTTTGTTACAATACAAATCAAATTCCGAAAACATTTTAATCATCTTTTTTTCAAATGAAAAGATACCATCTCATTCAAGCCGATTCAAAATTTCGGTGTTCTCTGCTTTTTCTTTTTTCTTTTTTGCTCACTTTAACAGTGCTTGTTGTGGGTTCTATATGTACATTAATCTGTATGTTTCACAGGTACTGTAAAGTTTTACAGCCTGTAACATAGGTACAACGACCGATTATAGTTCGAACATATTTTATGAAAACCATATTTTACAGAGTCCACTGAATTAGATCCAGAAGGATTCGTAGTAGTTTTCAATCCTCGTGAAGCAGTAACTCCTAATGACACAGTCCTGGACTCTGTAGTTAAGTTGCTGTTACCTCCAGTGAATGATGATGCCTCCTTGGAATTAAACATCACAGTTGTGGACATAACCAGAGAAGCAGTGAGATCCTACGCAGTTGGCCGGCAAGTCATTTATTTGTCTAAAAACGAAACCAAATGGGTCGAATTCCGAGTAACTAATTCTTTGATAAGATTCATTACCTCTGTACTGGCACGACAATGGCACTTGTTATTTCAAGGTCTGCATTTGAAACCTCAAGAAGGTTACTTGAACGCCGTTGTTAAAGTCGATTTACCACCTCCACGTCAAAAACGAAGTTCCTACGCCTCTGAAGATGATCTTAATGATGACGAAAAGGGTGAAAGTAGGGTATCAAATTTAAAAAAGAGAAGTCCTGCAGAAAAATATATGACTCTAGGAGAATTTGAGGGTATTTCTCGAGCTGCTGTAGATTACGAATACTATCAGAGGCACGACTTAGCTAAAGAATGTAATTACACATTTGGTGAAAATTCAGGTAGCGTCACCTGTTGTAGGCTTGAAATTCCCTTAAGTCTGAAAGATATGGAAACGCAAAATATGCTCGAATTAGTTTGGCATATTATTGCCCCTGACGAGCTCGTTTTCACCCATTGTCAAGGAAAATGTACTACCTTAATGTCTCCTGTTGATGTTCTAACAAACAATTCGGTTGTTCACCACGCTATTGTTTCGTCGACGGCGGAAATGTGTAGAAATGGACCTATAGATACCACTCTGGTAGAGGACGTACCAAATCTTTGTTGTGCTCCAACCAAGTATAAGAGTATACCTATTCTTTGTAACGATTTTGATGATTACACCTCACTGAAAGCTACAGAAATAGAAGATGCGTTCGTCACAAGATGTGGATGTGTCTAAATTAATCCAGAGGTGACTTTTGACGCTGTGTGTTATAATGTTTCGCTTCTTATAAAAAAAATATGTAAGTGTGTGGAATAAAAAGAATTATGAACTATCAACTTTTTTTTAATTAATTGTACTTCAAACTTCCCCTCATCAGTTTCTCATACATTTTTAGTAATTTTCTACTTTTCTTTATTTTATTATTCTTTACTTTTCTAAAGTAATTTATTTATTTTTCTAAAGTAATAAAGGCGAGTAGACGAGACCAGAGAGAAACCACGAGAGACCACGTCGATTTGGTAGAAAAGAGCAAAAAATTAGAAACATGTAGAAGAAGATTAGGAATATTTTTAAAGTTTAAAGCTCAAAGCTTTTACAAGTAGAGAAGATTCACTGGAATCTGCTAATTACCACTGCTGCTGGGAAAAAGAGGGATTGAATATAGAAGTAGGACGAAAAAAGTATTTCTTTTTACAGGTCAGATTGAGAACACTGTTGCTAAAAAAATACTTAGGAGATGGTTTTATTCATGATTTTTTTCACTCTTACTCAAAGGTCGAAATTTATCGTTCCATCACTTTCTTCTCCATAATTACATTTGTGGTCTTCATTTCCTATACTTAAAAAACAAACAATAAAATCAAGATGAAAAATAAGTATCTCTTGGTGAAGGGAGAAGGACGCGTAATTGCCAAACTGGATCTCCAAAAAAATCTACTGATGTAGAGCTGAAAATGGGATGATTTTCAGCTTCATTTTTGGTCTGCAACCACCCGCATAACTTTACTAAACTCAACGTAGATCGCCGAAGCTGGTAATGACTAGTTCGAGAGGAAGGGATACAAAAAGTTCGAAATGTTAAGCTCTATCAGAATATTCAAAGTTTGAAAGTAGTTTTCAGTGAGTGAAATGTGTGACAAGCCAAGAAATATGCCAAGCAATCAGCAAGCAAGAGATCTAGAACGTGTACCTATGCCCTTGTGTGGGAGGAAAATTCCAGGTCAGTTCTAATGATCTATAATGCTTTCGAAACACGCTTCTTATTCATTAAATTCTGTTCATTTCTTAAAAGTTAATTATTTCCGGTTAGTTGACAAATTGAGAAACTATTTTATCATATTATACAGGGTGTCTCTTGAAGAGAATTTTTTTTTAAATGTTGTTTGATAAAGTTTTATTTTTTACATAAAATGCAAACTACTGATCAGATTTTCAAACAAAAAACACAATGTCAGCTCGTGTCTGTTGAAGATCATCTCTGATGAATTCTTCTCAAGTGTTCATTCGATCGAGTAGGGTCTTCTTTTGTGGTCATTTTTGTGTTGTAAACTAAATATTCAGCAATCCTAAAAGACAACAAATAATATCTAGGGAAGTGTGGTCTGGTGGCCTTGATGGTTAATTCTGAAACCTCTATGATAAAATTATTGATCTCCTCAGTTCTCTGAAAAATACTTCTAAGGCTCAGTTGAAATTACAACTTACCAGACTTCAATGAAAATTCAAGTTCTTGGTAAGGCAGGAAACTTCTGCATTTCTGTTTTTCACTCTCAGTTTTTTCATTAACGTCAAAGCGGTAGGTTTTCATCTGAAAATATTCGATCTCTCAACCAGTTTCTTCGGTCAGCCAGCGTGCTTCTTATACTATCGGCATTCCTATTTGGCTCTATTTGTTTCTTTTACCTCAAAATACTTCTACATCGTCTCTGTTGTTCAGTTCTTCTGCTCTTATGTATACTTTAAAGAATACACGATTCTTCAGAAAATCTTCCATTTCTATATTTTTTTTTACTTAAGAGTCTAATATCGATCTCCTGGGTGTTGATAAAATCCTAAATAAGATTTATTGACTTCCCAGGAATAAAGATACCAGAGTTAGCAAATGAATCTTGTGCAACACTAAAAGATAAAAAATCACCCCTTGACAATCGCCGCTTTTATCAAAATTGACAATATTCCCTTATGTTTAAATGCAGCTAATGTTTTTTTTTATTATTTACTCAAAAGCAGTATAATTCTTTGAACGATAAAACCTCAGATGATCTGGTGAAGATGGAGACGAAGACGAAGACAAGTAATTCTCAAAATTGGGATGTAGTCTGAAAACATTGTCATAAAAATAATATTTGACTGATTCTGGTAATATGTCTACATATTTACTAGCGCATTTAAACATTTTCAGTAATAATTGCGAAACAGAAAATTAATTGTCCGCAAAATTGCATGAAAAACGATGCAGTAAAATCGGATATTTCATCAAACGGAAAGAAAATAATCAAACAACTGATTAATCTTAACACCAAGTCCCATCAAAATCTAACTTGTAACTTCTAACTAAACTGCTATTTAAGTATTCAAGTATTTTAGCAGGAAAAGAAGAGCTCAAAAAGAGCGGTGCGATAATAGTCCAGCAGAAACAGATGATTCCTTTTAATGTAGCACGTCCTTTTCTTAAATGGACTTACTCTACGTCGATGATAATTATTATTTTGGTTTTCTCCATCTGCTTCAACACAGTCGAGAATAAGTCTAGAGTAAAAGTAGATCAGCTACCGATATTAGGAAGAAGCGATGCTGACCCAGAGTTTAGAAAAACGGTAATATAACTCTTTGACTCGTTACTTATTAGGTAACGTAAATTTGATAATAATTAAGAGATAACCCTCGCTGCTTTTCAACCCTTGTTGCTTTGTTTGCTTGTTGTAGCAAAATATGAAACACGGTTTCGTGATCCCAGATGCTGCTTATTATTGTATCCATCCGTATTTATCCAATTCTTGGTTGTTAGAACAGCTCAGTGCTTTTTCCAAGGTTCAATAATCTGTTAGCCAAGGATTTTGCTGTTAGCAGCTTTCTGGGGCCAGTTTGCCCTATGACGGCTTCGTGTGAGTGCCGCGTACGTAAATTATATGGAAAGTTGTATCGTCCTCCTCAATACAAAGTCATCATGCATAGTGGCCCTTCTCTAAAGACATTACGCAGATGTTGTCTCAGATGGCAGTTTCCAGTTTCCTACAATATTTCATTGGTAATGTTTCTTAACATTGACGTATCATAGTTACTTCCTGGTAGGCACATGGTTTCAGTATGTTTGTGTTGGTCTCTTGCCCACTCAACCACTGAGCCACGTACCATTTTCTTGTAATTCCATTGGTTTGGTTCTAGTGAAAGCCATTCCAGAATCTTTCCAGACTAGTTCATCTGAACTTCGTTTTCAGCTATTCTTCAATGAACCGGCACTCAAATGAGTCTTGCCTTCTTATATTTAACCAGATCATTGAGGTCCTGCCATGAATCCCAAATCAGCTTTGAGCTGCCAAATCAGCCCAGCACATTGCTTATTTGCACATATTTCGGACTGCAATGTTGTGTTGTGTATTCGCAGGGGCAGGGGCATAAACATGGTTCTGCCTGCTCCGGTTCCCGTGTCTGTTTTGAAGCCATCTGTTACCATACCAGTTCTTTCTTAGACAGAGATGTTTCATTCGCTTCCATTATTCCCAGTGAATTAAGACTTTGAATGTTTTGTTACTGGTTTTATGACTCTGAGCGCATTAAAAATAATGAATCAGTGCTGATACTTACTAGTTTTTCTGGAATGCCGTAAGTTGTAGCCCAGGTTCTTCCAGCTGTTGTCTTGGTTCGGCCCAATATTCGTTTTTCAACGTTTGTTGACTGTGTTACCAATTCTACAAAGTGTGATTTGTCTCTTACTGCAAAATGCGAATTGGGGTTACAAAATAAATCTACATCATCACTTTACAAAATTACATCCTTAGTCCTAATTAATCTTCCGCAAGCTCTGACACAAACAAATTTTCTACGGATGATATAATTAATTTTGTATGGATTACAGACTGTTACTAACGAAATGTCCAGAGTAAGTTATAGTGGACCATACTCGTATAACAGCCAGAAATCTCTATGCTTCAAGTTTTATTATTTGATCATGGGTATTGTTCTCTAAGAACCATTTTCTTTTTTCAGGTTAATGTTAGCCAAGCAGAATATTCAGGCAAGCTTCTTGAATACTATAAAGAGGTAAACGTTCCCCGGAACCTGTCAGTTATTAACATGGGTGCGTAAATGTAAATATTCTGTATTATGTTATTCTTTAAACGAACAAACTCTGGTATTATAATATTATTCGCATTAAGAGCCAGGATTATAAAGGCTCATTAAGCTAACGGGCATATTTCATAATATATCATTTTTAAAGCTAATATCGACGTCAAATGACTTTTATCAACATTTTTATAATCACTTTTATGCCAAGAATCACTAAATTGCTATATTTTCCACCTACAGTCGATACATTTTCTAGAAACGGCCCCAGAAATCTGCCCGTTAACTAACGAGCCTTTATAATACTGGCTGTTAGTCTGTTACAATGCATACCTTGAATGTCTGATCATTATTGAGTGTTGGTCGAAGTAGCATCTACCAGAATATTCTTAGTATGATGCATGCGACGTTAACATAAAATATCAAAACATAAAAAGTTAATTTTTCCAACGCGAACAATCAGAAACTCTTCTTTTTATTATTGAAATAATTGTCAAACATAGCAAGAGTTTTTCCATTTTCACTAAATACGCTGACTTTATTAACAGTGGGGTAGACCGAGCGTGAAAAACTTCCAAATACGACAAAAAAAATTTGAATCAGTCAACCTAGTGGACCACTGTTGTTATGTGGTCGATTTGGGGCAAGTCTCGGAGGTGGGGAGGGGGGAGAAAACCAGGTATAAAAACAGGGGGAAACAGTTTTTTCCCCGAGGTTAGCTGTGAGTCGTCGGACTAAAACCGAAATCTCGCGACAGCGCACAACCTATGGTGTGGCGCAATCCAGAATCATTTTATTTGTTTTTTTTTTCGAAAAACGGGAGTATCGGCAGTATCGGACGGAGTTGGAGACATAATTCAGGGAGGCAATAAATTTACAGGGGCCAAAGAATGCACTCCTATAAATTCATATTTCCCAAGGGTTTCGGCCAATTTTTGTGCGGATCGGTATATTAGGCGCGACGGGAAGGGGGGAGGAGAAACCTAAAACACACGGAATCGGACATAACTCCCACAGTTTTTGCCCTATATCGCGCAGCAGAAAAACATCAAATGCTTCGATTAGTCGCCTATCGATTGATTTATTAAAAAAAAAAAAAAAAAAAATGGCGGCCAAAGCAAAAACTGAAAAAATTTTTAGATTTTTTATCATGAAGGGAGGAGAGGTTGTTGAGATTTTTTTAACCAACGGCAAGGTTTTTTCAGTGGAAGAGAAAGGATTTGGGACTCCCAGGCTGGCTCATTTTCAAGGAAATTAAACGATCTTTCAGTTTTTTTTATCCGAATATGTGTCGAACGTACCGGGGCTGAACAAGCGCGAGATACGGCAGAGTCATATGTACTTTCCCCCCCCCCCCCCTAAAGTACGGAATAAATTCGATACAACGGAAACTACCAATTGTTGGAAAAATAAAAACTGGTTGATTTTATAATTTAATTTATATTATATTGACGTAATATTTTTCTATACAAGGTGTTCCTTGGCTCAGTAATAACGACATTGTCCCCCCTCCCCACCTCCGAGACTTGCGCCAAATCGATCAAATATATAATAATAATAATAATAATAATAATAATAATAATAGTTTATTGCCCAACAGATTTACAACAAATCCAATAACAGGACAATATCTAAAGATTAGTAATAATATATATAACAATAGTGGTCCAGTAAGTTGACCGAAACAAAAAAGAAAATCAAAAAAAGAGTGTCGTTTTGAAATTTAGATTTACCCCACTATAACTTCAAATTGTGTAAATTTTTAAAGGGCTTTCGCTCATAAAATTGATATTTTTAAGTTAAATTGACATTCCCACTTTTATTACTTCTTGTTAGTGTTTTTTGAGAATGCGCTACTTTGGTAATAGGCGTCATCAGTGTCGGTAATACAGGTATCCCAGCCTTATAACAATTAAACGCATCACATAATAATTTGAAACAATTCCCAGAAAAATTTCTAGAAATGGGCTCAAAACTTTTATTATATAATTCAGACTCTATAAACCTTAGTCTAAAGAGTATATTTTGATCGTACCTACATCAAATTACGAGAGCAGTAACAGGCTACAAATACAAATAACTATTTTTTTTTTAATAAATACCAGAGACATTTTCATGCTTCCTGAAAAGTGATAGTAATTTATTTTACAGTCTCCAAGGACATATCTCCATCTGGAATCATAATTAATTTCGACTCTCCTACTTTATTTTCATCTGAACATGTAGGAATCTCGAGTGCCGAAGTAAAGATGCTGGTACCTCCTGTGAACGATATTAACTCTTTGGAAATCTTCATTACAGTAGTAGACTTGACTACACAAATGAACCAATCTCACGTTACGAGTAAAAATTCTATTTACCTGTCATTAAACAAACCAAAATGGGTTGAATTTCGGGTAACTAAATCCGTCAGAAGATGGGCGAAAGATGGGACGACGAAATGGCAATTACTGTTCAATGGCCTGCATTTAATACCGAAAGAAGCGTACCTGAATATCGTTCTTATACCCAACTCGGCTCATGGACGTCAAAAGCGAGCTGATGATGTTCCATTTCAGATGGGTCGCCTGGGATGGTACACTGATGTATATGATGATTATTACTTGGAACAACAAGATATTCATAGGGTAAAGATGACTTTTGAACAGTATGATTTCTACATGCAACACAATGTGTCAAGTGATTGTAAGATCATAACAGAACTACAGAGTCAGGCTCCATCTCACAACGTGGTTAACTGCTGTAGGCTCCAGGTTCCGCTAAATCTGGAAACTATGAGAGGTGATTCGAATCTAGGTGACGTAATTTGGCATATTCTTGCTCCTGACGTGCTCACGTTCACACTTTGCCAAGGTAAATGTCCTACAATGTTGTATCCTGTGTCAAACCAAACACGGTTTCATCATTCCCTTGTTTTGAGTAAATCGGAAATGTGCAGAAACGGACCTATAGATACCACGATGCTAGATGACGTTCCGAATCTTTGTTGTGCTCCTACTGAATATGGAAGCATAAAAATTCTTGGCAACGACTTTAATAATTCTCAATCACTACGCATCCAGCAATTGGATGAGGTTTTTGTCACCAACTGCGGATGCGTGTAATGTAAAAATAAATTACTTCTGAGAAATATTTTAGATTTGCTCACTTGGTAAATAATTTTCTCAAAAAATGTACACAAAAAATAAAAAATCTATTGGGTCAAAATTCGTCTTTTTTTTAGATTAGAATTTTGTTGTTTAATGAACATCGAATGTTGTTTCTAAGACTTCGAGAGCGTTCCTTCCATCTTCCATTACTCCTACTTTTCATTCGTTAGATATCGATATTACCTACTTAACTAATTTTTTTTTTCATAAACATTCGAAAATGAATCTGATATGCGAATGAATCTGCGAGTAGTGGGTATCTACTCTACACATAGACATTTTCCAAAAATTTGAAAACTAATTCCATATTTTGTAGTTTATTGTCGAAAAATGTCAAATTTGACAGTTGTAAAAGACACGTGACAGGGGGTGTGCGTGTCATTTTTTATCATCATCTTTAAAGCACAAACTATTAAGCGGGCCACTCACTAGGGAGCATGCTGGGCAACATGTTGGTCAACATGCTTATTGTCAACAAAGCCTAGCGAACTCACACATTATAGGAAACATGTTGAGCGACTTCAGTTGACAAAACGCAGCTTATAACAATAAACGAGTAGGCTTTATGATGAAAGTGCTGACAAAGCAAGAAAAAGTGGCAATTACAGTAGGCTTGACAATAGCAAAGCAGGCTTGACAGAAAATAATAATAAGAGAAAGAAAAGAAGAGTATGGGTAAAAGACTGGCTTTCAAATCGCAAAAAATACTCTCACGTGAATCTGTTACAAGAGTTGAAAACAGAGTCAAAAAGAGACTTTCAGAATTATTTAAGAATGAATGATGTAGCATTTGCCACATTGTTACATCTTATGGGGCCCAAGATTAAAAAACATGATACAAAATTTAGAGAATCAGAAAATTTAGAAAAATATATTTTTTAAATAATTTTTCAATTAATTCATTCTTGCTTCATTTTTTTAATGTTTATTCGAATAATCTTTTCTCTTTACGTCCCATAAACACGGAAAAGATTCATATATAACTCTATGAACTCTCTCGAAAATTCTTTGTTGTCGCTGAAAGACATCACGAACGCAAAACTTAAACCGCACGAAGTCGCAAATCGTTTAAAAACCGAATAAAGAGCTCGCCAATCAATGCAAGGAACCACACACCTAGGCAACATGCTCGGCTCACGTTGCGGCTTTTCGGTCTCGCGCTAGGAGCCTGCAACATAGCAGCATCAGTAATCAGTAATCAGTAATATATATTTCAGTGTTTTAACTTTATAAGAGTCTTACACAACGTCAATGCAATTTAAAAATAGTCTAAAATCAACAACAAAAAACACCCAAAGATTTCACCGAGCGTATTACCCGGCTAATAACTATAGAAGTATACATTAAAAAACTATAGTTCCTTCATTCAAAAAATCATCTATGCAATAATACGCCCTATCAATGAGAAATAATTTAAGTCGTTTGCAGAAGGCGTTGATAGAAAGAACTTTACACTCATCATCTATCATATTATAAAATTTTACAGCAAAATACTTAGTGCCAGTGTGTGATTTACATAATCGGTGACTATCCAGCAACAGTTTATGCTTGAATCGCGTATGATGATCATGGCTGTCATTGGTATTATAATGATGCAGATGTTTCCTGATGTAACATACAGTCAAGTAGATATACATGAACGGAAGTGTGAGAATCCCGAGAGCAATAAAAGTCGCTCTACAGTCGTCTCTGTAGCCTAGGCCGGCGACAACCCTGACTGCTCGTCTTTGGAGACTGAAAATGCGATGTCTGATGGGGCTGTGACCCCAAATAATCAGTGCATAACTCACGTGAGTCTGGAATAATGCATGATATGCAGTAAGAAGAACAGGTTGAGAGACCGTACCAGAAATATTACGCAGTGTAAATATTGCAGAACATAGCCCACCACTAAGATGTACCGAGTGGGACCTGAAATTTAAATCGTCATCTATATGTAGCCCCAGAAACTTGACAGAGGGGCTGTGCCCCGCAAGGTCCAAGGTAGCCTTAGTTTTCAACGTAAACAGCAAACGAGATGACTTTTCTAGATTAAGCTGTAACCTGTTGGAGGCAAACCAACTGTTGACACGTGACAGCGACACTTCCCCAGAACAGGCAACATCCTCATGTCTCCCACCAGATGTAATGATGGTCGTATCATCCGCAAATTGGATCAATCTCGACATGCCAGAAGCATAAGGAAGGTCGTTAACGTAAATTAAAAATAAAAGGGGTCCCAAGACAGAGTCTTGAGGAACTCCCATTGTTACTGGCAAAAAGTCCGAAAAAACACCCCCAATTCTCACTGACTGGAGTCTATCGGTCAGAAATGACGCAATCAATTTCACGCTCGAAGGGTGCAAGTCATAAAAGTACAA
This sequence comes from Malachius bipustulatus, assembly GCA_910589415.1. Classification (NCBI taxonomy): domain Eukaryota; kingdom Metazoa; phylum Arthropoda; class Insecta; order Coleoptera; family Melyridae; genus Malachius; species Malachius bipustulatus. Next base: position 51,005,738 of record OU342633.1, read on the forward strand.
CTTGCGAATCAGAATCTCATAAGAGAGGCAATCGAAAGCCTTACTCAAATCCAAAAACTGAACTAACGTGTAATCACCTCGTTCAAAACCCTCCAGGACACTCTCAGTCAGGTCGACCAACGCACTGACCGTAGAAAACCCGGTTCGGAAACCGAATTGGCTCTCAGAAAAATAATTACCCTGTGTGAAAAAGTAAATCAGTTGTTATTTTATAATTTTTTCCAACACCTTAGAAAACACCGGAAGGATGGAAATCGGCCTATAATTTGACGGATCTTCAGTCGATCCTTTCTTGTGCACAGGCACCACGGCTGCTCGTTTAAGAGTGGCAGGAAAAATTCCCTTACTGAGACACAAGTTAATGAGTTTAGTCAGTGGTGTTATAATCAGATCTTTGACATCTCTGACCATACTAACGCTAAAGCCATAGACGTCAACGGAATTTCCAGGCTTCAGGCCACCGATCACATCCCTCACCAACACCTCAGACACCTGACTGAAACAGAACGGTCTGCAGGAAGTCTCGCGAGGGCTGGTACACGTGGTATTGCACATAAAAAGAACAGGGTCCCCTTCCGATGAGGGAAGATTATTCACAATTTCACCAGCAACATCTGCAAAGAATTGGTTAAAGCGATTCGGTGAGATGTTACAATCCGCAAGACCCAGATTAGACCTGTGTGCTCGCTTTGTATTAATGATCTGCCAAGCAGCCTTTACAGGGTTTTTTGAGTTTTTTATAAACATATCTGTAGCATGCAACTTTGCATTCTTAATCGCCTTTCTATAGTAGCTTCTTAATTTATTACGCAATTCATGCCATTTATGGGATCCTGTCTGTCTAAACAAGTCATCAAACATGATAACAACTTTTCTTAGCTGCTTAAGAGAATCATTAAACCACTTTACACAAGGAGCATTCCCTGTTTTTATCTTGAAAGGAAAAAACACGTCGCATGCCAATGACAAAGTAGAAATCAAGCAATCAAAACCATACTCCACGTCCCCCGAATCACAGCCAAGGAAGCTCCAGTCAATATGCTCCAAAAATGCATACAAACGAAACCTGCCAAGAGCCGTTATGGGCCTGGATATTATCCCCTTTTTGTCCCGATCCCTGCACCGAAAAAGGGCATGATTGATGTTCAGCTGAAAGCCTAGATGGTCCGACATACCAGAATTGACAGGAGCAGCGGACACAAATTGACAATGTAGATTACTGAAAGCATTGTCCAAACAATTTCTCCCGCGAGTCGGGAAATCAACGTGAGCGTTGCCAAGGCCATAGCCAGCCATGTAGTCACACAGATCCACCGCCCTGCAATCAGCCGTATTAAACTTAACATTAAAATCACCACACACTAGCACGTTACAAAGTAAAAAATCCACATATTTAAAAACATTAGACATGACATCAAAGAAAAGATCAAAATCTCCTGATGGTGATCGATACACACATATAATATACAGATTTAATTCTGGTAGAAAAACAGAACACACTTCACAGTGTTTCTCATGTTGTTCAGCATGTTGACCAACCAACACACACATCTGGAAACATGTTGACGGCAACTCCGTTGACCAACATGTTGCCCAGCATGCTCCCTAGTGAGTGGCCCGCTTTAGAGAAGTCAAAATTTCCCTAAATTGAAAAGAAAAGTTTTTCCTATAAATGATGCATATTTCTTTTATGTGTGACACCGTATATCGAGGAAGCAATTATGAGCTCTTGAGATTAGTCAAGAAGGTGAAGATTGAGAGGAGAAGAGGTCCATGGAGGAGGAATTGTTCCTGGCTGAGAGATGTTAGAGAAGGGACAAACCTGACACTTACTCGTTATTAAGGGCAGCACAGGACAGACAACAATTTGTAAGAATAATTGTTATGGAACTTCAGCAATGCAATGAAGAACCTTAAGAAGAAGTAATTCAAAAATCTAAAAGCTAAAAAGAATCTACGTTTTCTCTTGAATGAGTTATTCTATAAATTTACATGATTATCTTCTGGTTATCAGAGGGAAGGTGTTAACTCCAGCTAAAAATAAAGATTTTACTTCGTGTGAATTTGCTATTAAAACTTCTTCTTTTGTGTCAATTCAAGACTCTATAACAAAGAAAATAACAGCTCAAGATCACTCCGTATACTCTGTATAATAGCAATCCGTTTTAACAAAAACCAAAACTTCATTACATTCGTATAACTGATTATAAAAAATTCGACAAAAAACTAATGGTTTCCAAATTAAATTTTCCCAACTTCCTGAAACTTTGTCGAAATTTATGAATTCGTATTTGAATCAGCCAACTCCGAGAAAGTTTATTTGGTGTTTAAATCTAAGGAAAGAGTTATTGAATCTCCTTGATAAGGACTTAAGGTAGTTAATGAAAATTTAGCAGCACTTCGAACCTATTATTCCGTTAAGACGCGAGGGGTGAGGAATGTAATTGTAACTTTTAATGAGACGAACTAAAATTTAGGTCAGAACGTTATCAAATTTGCTGCCCTGCGAGCTTCTGAAAGACAAAGAATATACGTACTTTATTAGCAGTGTCACAAAAATTATTATTTTCCGAATAAGATCAAACTCTATACAGACTACGTCAAATCCACAGTATTACTTTTGAGTTCGTAAGAAATTAGATTGCTTTATTTCCCTTGGATCGGATAGAAACTATACATTCTCTCATGCACAATTTTATTAGATTCATAGTGCTTTCTCAATCACCGCGGTAACAGAACCGTCTCAAGACGAACGACAGTTTACTTACATAGGAATCACCATACCTTATAAAGAGACACTTTCGTCAACAGAGAGTGGAAGAGCTGATAATGCCCGACATATTGTAGTAAGAGGAGCAAAAAAGAGGATTCCATTCCAGAAACATATTTCAAAAATATAAAGAGATTATGGCATACAAGGTCGGAGACTTGGCAAATGCTTCCTTAAGATCTAGATAAGGACTCAAGGGGATGGGAACGGATTTGTTGTGGAAGACCTAAGGTAGGAGGAACTGAACTAAGAAGATAAATGGAAAATGAATTAATGGAAGAAGCTACTGAAAAGCAGCGATCTCCATTAACTAGAGAAAAAATAAAAATAAAAATCTACCAAATTACCATTTCATCAATAATATCGATAGATTGTGTAATTTTCAGACATTCTTGTAAATAGCACCTGTAACTCTGACAACGTTTTAAATTGGCGAATTCTTGCAAAAAGTAATTCCTTGTCAGTTCTATATCAACGTAGGTATATTGCTCAATTTTTATTTCCAGAAAAGCCTCGTCAGTTAAAAGTGACAGAATACTGTTACTTGTCATAATTTGTCATAATTTAGCGTAAAAGATGTAAACTCGTAGGTAGTATGACAGAGAACTCATTGAAAGTCCGATCAATTCCTTATTTTCGAATTCAGAGCTTGATCAGAGGTGTCTTCAATTACTGTAAACCAGAACCCATGCAATAGAAATTAAACAACTAATGTAGTCGTTTAATTTGAGCCCCATAGTCCCATAATTGCAGAAATACCTAGCTATAGGGCAGTTGTAAGTGCTGTTGTAATACCATGTAGTTCAATTCGGTGAGATTGCAAGAGGGTGGATACAGCTCGGTCACGCTATATCCCGGTAAATGGCACCCCTAGGTTTTGCAGGAATGAGAAACTAGTCCTTTGTTCTTGGTCCCTTCAGGAGTTATTAATTTCATGACCTTTACCTTTCGCTTCTAGTCTAGGCGGAATGGATCATTAAGTTGACGTTATGTGAATATTTTAGTCTTTTTATTGCAAATAATTTTCCTTGAGGATTACGAAGGTAAAAAGCTTAAAAGGTCGATGGAAGTTATTTATTCTGCTGATGCTATGCTTTGTTTTGAACTTCGATTTTTATAAAGTTTCCCTGCAGGTAACTGTACGAAATGAAATGAGTTGCTGAAGGTGATGGCATTCGACTTGATAATGTCTGTTTTTAGTGAATCCTTCATTGATTCGTTCAAATTATGTAGGTCTTAGAAAAAGTGATATTACAGGCACTTATGCGAGTCGTAGGCGATTTTATTTTCAACGATTATCTGCTAGATGCATTTACAAAAACCTCAAATTTAATTAATAACTGTTTATTTACAGGATGATACCGAATCAGTGGACACGGTATAGAGAGTGCTGTAGAGATTGTTCAGAAAGACTGTAAATTTAAAACAAAAATTGTCTTCTCGGCTCGTTAACCGAGATATAAGGCTGTCTTTTTCAAAGATTTAAATCGACATTACAGTCAAATGCAAGCAAATTCCACTGACAATGCACATGATTTCACATACTATCTGTCCACTGAGTGTTGTCCGTTGTCATGCCACACTTGATTCTGACTAAACAATTTCATTTAATTCGATTTGATTCGTACACTTATTTCTAAGTCGAACCAGATGTGGTATGGCAGTTCGTGTCAGTGGCGTGTGTTGAGGAATAAGGAATATCCTACAAATATATTATTTCGACAAGTTATTGACGAAGTAGAGCCTTGCAACTTTTTGATAACAAATATATATAATGCAAGTAAATAAGAATGATAATAATTATTGTTATCATCATGATAGAAATATCATGTCACCTACCTGCTGGTTGCCGTTTAAAAGAAAGAATAACATCTTTGTTTTCTTATTCTACAAGTAAAATATTCCAGCAATTTAACCACAAGACCACGTACTAGGGAGTTCAATCGTTTCCCAGGCAAAACAAGGAAATAGATTTTTAGGCATTCGCGCAATTAATAAGTTACTCATAGTTTATCACACCGTACAATGTCACAGGTAATTCTGCTAATTTCGTATTAAAAACGGTGCAAATCACAACACAAACCTAGTTAGTATATTTAGCGCTGTCACTGACACTACTGACAAGTAGCCGATCAGCTGGACGACAATCTTATCGTAATATCGTATCAATCTAAGCGTATCAAGACGCGAGTCGGTACTTCCGTCTCACTCTCGCTCATCTTTTTAGAATTGCTGACGATTCAAACGTATTTCTGACAATACGTCCCATTTTAACACGATTGACTATGCAATGCAATAGAAGGAGTAAGAAACATAACGAGATGATGTATCCTTAGTTATCACAACAGACAACTCTCAGTGTACAGACTTTAGCTATTATACAATAGTGTTTGTTTTTTATTTATATTTTTTATTATCGGTAACTGAATAACAGGCAACCAAAATCTCCGTATTCTCTGAGCACAATAAAATTTGTCAATTTGACATCGGTGCTCAAGTTGGGAGTTGATAATGAAAATAAAATAGATTTTGAGTACTTACTATTATCGGATTTAGATCCCCGCAAGTGTAGATAACTCATATGACGTAAAAAAAACGCGATACAATTTTGGATGTAGCAGAGACTTTGCCCAACACCAAATGGTTTGAAACTTCGTTGGACTTTTCATTTCATATGTTTCAATGCTATCATCTTGAGCTGGATATTCTAGACTAACCCACTATTTTTCTTCCTGAAGAAGTATATAGAGTACAGTATTGCCACTCTTTCCACAAAATTTATCGCATCGTTTTCAGGAAGCCATGCTGGGGAAAAAAGTAAACGAACTTAGAATCCTTTAGAGTTCTCTTCAGTGAAATATAAAAATAAATACTGCTACTTGTATGATATACTAACTAATACAAACAATACTGTAACAAAGAAAAGCACTATTGTAAAACTAAATTTTCTGTTGCTACTTGTCTAAATTTCTTCTAAACAAAGGGCGATTAGGGTTAGGCACCATAAAGGCTAATGATATCCCCAATACATCACGCGATGTAGTGTGCAGCCCTACCCTCAAATATTATATTACCACCATTTGTTAATATTTCTTTATAAATGTGTTTACATACTCCAAATAAACAGCTTATGATAGAATTAATGATATAGGAAGTCGTTCTGGAAACAAAAGGGTCAATGTATACGTTATTGACTTTACAAATTACAAATCAATAAGCGTATTATGTTATTAGTTATGACGAATAATTCTTTGACTTGTTAGAAAGCTTTCTAGATCTTATTTACGGATTCCCTGTGATTGGATCAAATAATTGTAGTAAAAGGGTATTATAAGAAAAAAAAGAAGTTGATTGAAGAAAAGAAGCAATCTATAACGGGGAAAACGTTCGGGAGGTGTTTAATAATGAAAAGAAGAAGTCTTCAAAAAATGAAAACCAATATATCTTATTGTAGATTAAAATAAAAAAATTTTAATACAGATTTTCATAAAAAGAATAAATGAAATAATAAAAAAATAGATAATTGCAATAACAAACAAATAAAGCAGTTAAATAATATCAAATTACGTTTACCTTGTTTAGATAATAATTATACTTTACAGAAAAAAATTGCTTCATTGACCACTCAACACTCGCGTAAAAAGCTTCAAACGCTTCTAACTTAAACGTCTATATCTCATTTGTAACGAAAAGTTCACTTTTCTTAATTTAAATGAAATATAAAAAAACGCATTTCCACATATTCCTAGAATTTTAAACTTCTTATTACAATATTTATTATGAATTGTGTAACGTTTTCCTTTGAACAAAATTATCTTTCTAATAAGTTCAAAAACTAATTAAATAATGCACTTAATGAAACTAATTTCTCAGAAGAATATCTCCCTAGGGGAAGATTATAAAAGAAGTAATTACAATTTATCCTCTTGATTGTTCTTCCAGGCTAATTATTGTTCTCCAGGCTCAAACTAACGTTTCTACGTTATCTCTTTATGGATTTCATCATTTCTTTGTTCTTTCCTCGCCCAGCTTATTCAGTTAAAAATGCACCGATCTGATATAAAATCTGGAATTAAAAAGCTCTTGAAGATGGAAATATTCCCTAAAACTGTGAATGGTATTTTTATTATCAATCCGTTTATTTGTTAGATATGCTTTACTTATATTGTCCAAAATTATATTGGATGATGAGGGTTAATTTCATATTACATCCCTAATTTCTACAGTTCATGCATGAGGCAATACATATAAAGTGGTAGTTATAATTATATAAAGTAAAACGTCAACATTTTGCACGTAATGATATTACAAAGAGCTTCCAGAACAACCCAGTACTTGGCACGTTGTAAGTCTTTATTTACAAAGTAATTTAACTAAAAGCACCAAATTTGGGTTGACATTAAATTAATAAACGCTCGGTTAGTACAGAAATAGGGGTAAATTTATTATTTAATGGTTTTATATCATTTTATACTGAACTATAGTTCTAATGGGAATATTGAATTCTTCATAATTATTATGAATGGGTCATTGCAACAACTCCACGCTAAGGCTAAGAGTCACATTTTGGCCCAAGTGATATTCTCCATTTTACATAAAGATCTATATTGTAACTTGTGCAATTGATTTTTTTTCAGTTAATGCTCCGATAATTTGGCATAAATGTAAGATGCACCTCTTCGTGGTGCAACAACGACTAATATATTATTATTTGACGGATCAGATCAAAATTTTCTTCGATAACGATATCTCGGTTCCACTCCACTTAACGCAGGTTGACAAGATTGAAAATCCGTAAATCAGTTTCTCTATTCTTGATATCATATTATGATAGGGGTTTGACGTGAGTGAGTAGGTAATGCAAATGATTCCTTGCTATATCAATAATCCTCTTTACAGCTCTTTATCCATTTTCAATGCATTGACGATATACCTACTTGCGAACTCGTCCATATAATACGTTAACGGCAATCATATTTAAGCTCCCTGTATATGATAAAATCTCTTGGGTATTAAAATTCATAAATTTCATATTTCAAAACGAATAATTGTAAAATTTCAGGAATACGTTTCATTTCTACTACACTATCCTGCTATCCAGGAAAAAAGAGATGAACATATTTTTGCTCTTTCAGTGTTTGATGCCGATGAATAAGTAGACACTTTAATTTATTTTGAACTGCGAATAAAAAGCCGATAAAGAGAGAAAATTACCAACTTAAAGGCACTTTCTTAGCAGGGCTTTTAAAGTGGATTCTGAAAAAAAGGGTTTTAAATTTCTAAAATGTTTGGGACTCAATTTTAAACGATTAGACGATCCTTGCAAAGGTTTCATAAAATCCAACAAAATTTAGCAGAAACACTCTTCTACCGAGGCACTTAAAGATGACCTATCGGCAAATTGAAAATCCAGGACCGTACTCCGTCACTTTCTGTAGTTCTAGTTTAATAGTAATTGGTTATTCGTGCACCTAACAGCACAACACGATGGAATTTGCAAATTTCATACTCGAGCCGAGCTATACATGCTTGCTTCCTGTCGAAGTATGCTTCCTGTCCAGCGCGAGCCTATTCAGTCCAGCCGGCTCGTGGCTCGCGGCTAATTGGTGTCCGCGAGCTTTTCACGAGCATCTTAGCTTCCATCTGGGATATGAGCCCTCCTTAATACCTAATAATATACAATTATACAGGGTGTTCGGAAATTATGAGCAAAAAATTAAGGGGTTGATTCTTCTTGATGAAATATTGCCAAAAGTATCTATATTTTTTTTCGAAAACTCAAAAATAAGAAAGTTATAAGGCTCCGAAGTTGATTTTTTTAAATCAATATTTTTTTATAAGTTTTTTTCTAGTGTACGGATTTTCTTAAAATTTGACACACTTGCCACTGATGTTGTTTTGCATCCTTGGTCCAAATTAGACTTGAATCCCTCGAAATCAAAAGGCCTTAACTGCCCTTGACCTTCAAAAAAGGCCTATAACTTTTTTCGTAATATTTTTTTCTGAGTTCTGAAGACGCACAATTCAAGAACATGAAGAAATATTCGGAAAAGGTCCTCTTTGTCTATCACGATAAAATGACCTGTTTCCGAGTAAAACTGTTTTAAAAATTTGCTTGCACTAAAATTGATCACCATAAACTATGATCATTCTGCAACAATACCAAAGCATGCTTTGGAAACAGCCTAGGAAACAAGACGTTTGCTTTGGATTTCATTTTAACAGCAATTTTTTAATTTTTTTGTTAAAATTATTTTATTATTTTATTAAACAAAATTATTAAATTTTTTTTTCATTTTCAAAAAAAAAATCATTTCCAAGTCTATTTATATACGAATGTCGCTGTTTTGTACATAACTGGGCAACCCTGCAGCTGTTTCCAAAGCATGCTTTGGTGTTGTTGCAAAATGATCATAATTTATGGTGATCAATTTTAGTGCAAGCAAATTTTTAAAACCGTTTTACTCGGAAACAGGTCATTTTATCGTGATAGACAAAGAGGACCTTTTCCGAATATTTCTTCATGTTCTTTAATTGTGCGTCTTCAAAACTCAGAAAAAAATATTTCGAAAAAAAATATAGGCCTTTTTTGAAGGTCAAGGGCAGTTAAGGCCTTTTGATTTCGAGGGATTCAAGTCTAATTTGGACCAAGGATGTAAAGCAACATCAGTGGCAAGTGTGTCAAATTTTAAGAAAATCCATACACTAGAAAAAAACGTATAAAAAAATATTGATTTAAAAAAATCAACTTTGGAGCCTTATAACTTTCTTATTTTTGAGTTTTCGAAAAAAAGTTATAGATACTTTTGGCAATATTTCATCAAGAAGATCATCCCCTTAATTTTTTGCTCATAATTTCCGGACACCCTGGATGTATACAGGATAATAAATATAAAGGATACAAATTCTGGCAATGGGTATTACAGGAAGCGGTGGAAAGAGACATTTTTTTATTCAAAAAATCAGGTACGAATTAAAATGTTCAATTATTTCCATCTGTATCTGGCAAATCTGTTGCCCAGCAACAGACAACATCGCAAAATTTTTCACAATTAAAATTCCTATTAAGAAGGGTTTTCAGAAGATTTTACTTTCCTATTACTGCTTCTTATTTCAAACCTAATTTACATTATTGAACGTTTGCTTTCTAATTTCCCCGATATATTAAACTTGAACTTTCCCCGTCACTGTTTCAGATTTGTGAATTGATAAGCAAATAAACTCCCTCAGTACAAATGATTTAATTTCCCAAAATCCATTAGTCTTTGAAACAGACCGTAAGAAGCTTCTTGTATAGCTGTATCACTGAAGTACAAAGATTGACAAATTGAGCTTTCAAAGCCTCTTCACGTTAATAGACTTACAAACATTCTGGCTTCAATACACAACTTTTAGGGTGAGCGGAAAATTAAAAGACCTATCTAATTTCGCTCAAAACTACGACAGCTTACATCACATCAGCTCACAAAATAATGTGTCCTTACAACAAGGCATTGTTGATTTGGTTCTTTTTTATCGGTATTTCTGTGGCTAGATGAAAGACAAATAAAAATAAATCCAACTCTGATAAGATTTATTTCATTCCACCTCTTACGTTTCCCATGTTTTCTATATATAAAAAGGGAATGATGAGAGTAATAACCGGTCACTTCATCTAAACCAGTAACGAAAATGCCCCACGGGTAACGAAGTTGGACCCATTTTTCCTTACAGAACATCCCTCGTCGTCATAACAACCAAATCACCCCTAAGTTCCGCACAACTACCACAAAACTGCTTCTACGATATTCCGGATCTTCCCTCGAGAACTCACCGTCACCGCTGATGACACTTCAGAGACGAATCCCGATTTTATGCTCTGTCTAAATTATGATAAGTCTCGTTCAACGCTGCATGCATGGATGTGCACCGAGTTCTGTAAATTTCAATATGCTTTATCAGGCGGTCGTGGAAAGTGGAGAATATGGTGTTAATCTTGCTTCCATTACTTACTTCCTGAACAGAAGCGCAGCTGATTATTCGATACGGAGCGTTTTCTATGGAAGACGAAATATTCAAGTCATGCAGTGATTTGTAAACTCAATAAGCAACTTGCAACTTTATGACGAAAACGAGACCTTTACAGAGATATGTGCCTTGGTATGTGTATTAATATTCTAGGCAAGTATTTGTTTTAAGTTTCAGTCCATATCTTGGATAATTCAGCTTTTAAACAAGCAACTGTCGAGTACTTATATCTCTTCTATTCATAGTAATACTGTTTTTTTTCGCTACGAACCATTATACTTACGTTTGCCATCTAAATCTTATTAAAAGTAAAGACGGAATATTTTTGAAAGCTACTGCAATGTTTTTCTAAGCTCAAAAAATAAACGACACATCTGTCACCGCCCAACATATTTATAAATAGTTTTAAATCTGTTTTTAACAGCGTACCTGTTATAAAAGAACACCTTCGAACGCGAGCATTACCAGCAGCAAATAATGGTCGTTTTCCTCACGCGATTCAGACGAGTGAAAATAACACTCTCAAAGAGGAAAAGCACTTTTTGAAGATAGGAATCGTACGATCCGATTTACTCGCGAACGTCAGTATTGTTTTAGTGCTTTCCCCAAACGAGCGTTATAAGATCACTGCTATGACCTTGTTATCCTGACAGAAATAACGGATTATTCCCTAGAGAGAAATATTCCATACGGGGATAATGCAGAACATTTGCGCATGTTCAAAATAATTATAGAATTTTTTTTATTAATTTATTTATTCTTTACCTATCAGTTTACGAGTACATATTTACATACTTATTTGAGAATTTCTTCATTTCTTATGTTTATGTTATATAATTATCAATAAACTTGCACAGTTGTAAATGGATGTGCCTGAAAGAGTGAATTTGATCTTCACTTATGACGTCATGTGGAGAGTCTATTGATAAGATATGATATGATATTGATGATATAATTCCTATGATTCATATAGATATGATTCCTGTGTTGAAAAAGCTATTATTATACTTGCTGCATATGTTTAACTCTTCCAACTGTATTTACTTTTGGATTAGCATTTACCTACATGAAATGTTGAGATCAGACTTAGTTTCTGACTGTCTTTCCGTGCTCCATGGAGATTTTCTTCGAACGTTCCGTCTATAACTGCGTAGAAATCATCGGCAATTACGTGTGCGCAAACGATGCTTCCACTCCTCATATTCACTAATAACAACTTACTGGGCAGCTGGACGAGCGGTTTCTGCGATGCTGTCCTGCATTAGTGCTGAGTCACATGATAATTCGTTCGGGTCTGACGCAACGCCGGATACCATAATAATTGAAATTATTTGGATGTTTATAAATTTCAATTGCTTCAAGATGTAAACGGGTATAAAAACGTGAAGTAGCGAACAGGATTTTCCTGTTTTCGTATATATGGCGTGGTCATCCTGAAGCACGGCGTGCTCTGCGACAGCTATGACTTGTCTGTCTGGCCCAGGAGGCAGTTTCTCTTGATGTGTTCGGTCACGAAGGTTGTGATGCTGATTTTGGTAACGCCCATTTGTTCAGCATCACAGGAGCACGGTATTCTATAAACTCCAGTATAAGAAAGGGGATCGGTGAGGTCTTTAGCTGAACGAAGAATATAGCAAACTTGTTGAGTAGGTATTTATCGAGGTGTTTATAGATGCTTTTGATTCCGGGACGTCGCAGGAGTTTACGGATTCGATCGGTGACGTTCCTGAGGTAGGGAAGAAAGAAGCTCCCAAAATTCTTGTATGACGTCACCGGCCTATAAATAGCACTTCTCTTCCACTCCTTCCAGCCGTCCACTCAGTTATCATTGAACATGAGGAGTGGAAGCATGTTCTTTAGTGATATCTACCGCTGTTGTAGATGAGACGTTCGGGACAAATCTCCATGAACCACGACAAGATATCCAGGAATCAATTCTGATTTCAGTTGAAGTTGAAAAGATTCAACTAAAATATGTTTACCTCTCAGATGAATCACTGGAGCGAGTTTTTTTTTACTAACAATAAGAAATAAAATATCGTATGGCTGTGGTACAGCCCAAGTGTCAGAAGTTTTTTAGGTAGCCTCAAGGGCCTTTGACGTAACCTAACGACTGCTGTGAAGCAGCCGGGACCCCCTTTTTAACGTACCTCCCGGAGCACGATATTTACCTTAGTAAATCCTATAGACAAAGTACTTAACGATTTAGTTATTTCATGATCATTTTTATAGATCTTTCTATTTTAGAACGTATAACTTTTTCCTTAATCTTTCCATATAAATGTTGGGAAGTGAAATAATTTTTTTGCAAGCACTCGTAAAACCCGATTACTCTGCTCAGATCGTACAAGTTATCTTAAAATGCATGCATGCATAACTCATGAGTTCATGACTAAAGCGTGCTTTTGTCGCTCATTAGAGCTATAAAAAGCCTTCGCTAATGCTCGTACCTACTCTGCAAGACCAATCGAAAATAGTACAAACTCAATAATGCTATGGAGTCTTAGATCTGAGGTTGAAGATTTGTGCGGAAACTTAAAAAATACAGGGTGCACCATGTATCCTTCTCTATATTGCTATCTCCTGAACGCTAAGAGATACACGGTCGGTTAAATTAGAGAAAAGATGCGCAGTTTTGTGGCCGTCTCGAACTCGTCAAAACATGCAAGATATTTGTGACCGTTCCTGAAATATCCTGAAAAAACTGAAAAATCGAGATTTCTTATTTTCCTCATATCTTTATTATTTTTGAAAATTAATAAATAATTTTTTGTAGGCTTACATAAGCCGTTAAGAGCTATCCATCTGACATTTCAAAAATTTTCAAGGCCTACTAGATCCAAGAAATCTCACAGTCAACTTTCGTTTTTCTTATGGCCGCCATATTGTTTTTTTATGTCGTTCGATATGAAAAAAATAATAGAAACCAAAAATTAATAAACTTCAAAAAATAAATTTAAAAATTTTTTATTCTTCTTTTTTTAAAGGAAAACCTAAAAAACATCGTCGAAAAACGTCAACATTTGTAAAATACGCCGAAATAGTGCTTGCCTTATGGTTTTTTTAATTTATCTATGAAATTCGGTCTAAAAATGTGTCTTTTTTGTAAAAAAAAGGAAGAATAAAAATTTTTAAAATTTATTTTTTTGAATTTTAACAATTTTTAGTTTTTATGATTTTTTTTATACCGAACAACATAAAGAAACAATATGGTGGCCATAAGAAAAACGAAAGTTGACTATGAAAATGGAATCTAGTCGGCTTTGAAAATTTTTGAAATGTCAGATGGGTAGCTCTTGCCGACTTATGTAAGCCCACAAAAAATTATTCATTAATCTCCAATAATAAAAAAGATATGGAAAAAATAAGAAATCTCGATTTTTCAGTTTTTCGTTCCAAGAAAAAAAGGTCCCATTAACATGGGTCAACCAATTTTCCAGTTTGGAGATACAGGGTGTCAAAAAAATCTCGATATTCAGGAATCTATTGAGGTACAGAACCCCGGCTTTTATACATTTATCTTGTCTTTGATATTATATCTACTTTTTGATAGCTAATTAATATTTTATGAGGCAGTGAGACAAATAAAAAACAATTATCAAAAACAAGTAATGTTTTTTCCACAACAAAACATGTTGCTACTTTTTTGTTTTTCATCATATAATGCTGTTTTTCCCAAAAACAGTTCACATTGAAGCTTTTGACCAAAGACGCCTTTTTTATGTAGAAAAAATTGACAGTAAATTGAATGGAAATTTTCCCAGTGTCGTAGAAATTAGGGGCAAACAAATTACAAGGAACTGTAAAATATTCGCCACTGAAATATATGAGAAAACTTGCATTAAAAAAGCAGCTAATGTCAATAGTAAGATGTGTGCAAATATTTAGTTTTGTATCTCTAATAACGGTTCGTGAGATATCGTTCAAAAAAATGAAAAAAAATGTATTTATTTGACACCATGTATCTCGAAAACTAATAGGAACTTTTTTCCTCAGAACGCACCCAGGAACCACATATTTTATTATCCGATGCATGTTTCGAAACACCCTGTATAATAACGCTTTGGTATTTCAAAAACCATAAAATATAAAACATAATAGAATAATCCGAAACCAGTGATTTTTTTTTTAATAACCTCCCCTGTTATGACTGGGTTTCGTTGATCCTTGCCTTGACTTGTGGAATGGCAAGGAACATCTGATTTCGGCAAGTTTTTTAGATAAACCGAAGTTCTCAAGTCACCTCCCTCATTTCCATCCCCTCCCCTCCTTGTATTTTTATTTAATCCTATTTCCTAGATCCCGGAAACCTAATTAATATTCTGGGAATTTTATAATATTTTTTTAATGATGAAATTAAATATATATTTTTAAATAGCCGCCCTCCGGATCCTGCACTTCCTGCATTTGTTTTAGATCCCTCATCCAACGCTCTTTCAGCTTTTCTCCCTACCGGATAATATGATATAGACCCTTGTCATTATACCTACCTAAGTAAAGACTTCACTTAAATTACTTATTTTAAATATTTACTCTTTCAACTCGTATATAGAAATTAACTTTATTTGCCTACTCAAATTTATATGAAAATAAGTATTAAAATATAAAACAGTTCGCGTTAAATTTAGTAGGTAATAGTAATTATTCAAAAATTGTGAATTTGCCCAACATAAAAGTTAAAATAAACGTGTCTCTAAGGCTTCATTTGGAGTATTACCACAAATTCAATTTATGTAGGAAAATTTCAATGTGCTGATGATTTATTTTGTATGAACTATTAGTTGATTGATAGTTTAATAACAGTTCGCTAATGGCATCAGTATTAATAACCCGGTTAAATAATAAATTTCAGACATTTTGATATATCTGTTTCAGCATTGCGTGACTGAAACTACGAGTACGAGTATTCGAAACAATAATAGCAACTCGTGTAACACATTTGTTAGCATTTGACAGGATTGGCAGAGAAGTACATAAATCGATAATAATTAATTATTTTCTCATCGGGTATTTTCTTTTATTTATTTTTTATCACTACAAATGATAGATTTTAATTTGTTTTGTTTCGTGTGAAGAAAACAAATTTTGAAAGTTTATCGCCAGCTATTATATTTTATATTGACTCAATAAATTAATTAACTAATTTTATTTTTTCAGTAAAGCCGTCCATCCAGCAAAGCAATAACAATATCTCTACAATAATTGGCAGAGTAGAAACCCATAAAAGCTTCGGAAGTTCCAGCCCTGGCAACACTTTTTTTTAGTCAATCTGATCCCAAGAAAGGCCCTTTACCAGAGGTTTATTTCTGACCTAAAAGAACTTAACAATGTTCGTAGGAAACTTCTCAGAGATCATTTTTTAATAACATGAAGATTGAACTTAATATATTATAGTGCATTCTCTAAAAATAATCATCGATTTGGAGCATTTATAGTCAGTCCCCTTCTTCTTTAAATTCTCAGCCGCATGAGATTTTTGGAACACAAGATAATCTAAATAACATGAATTTTGATGTCAACTTCAAAATTTTAAGTTGGTTTTCAGGCTGGTATTTATTACCAGCCCGCGAACCCCCCTTCTAGCATGATTGGATCAATTTCTTTTAGCCTCTCCATTTAAATATGACACGAGCCGACATTAACAATAATAGTATAGTATCAAAAATAATTAATATGGAAAAAATGTAACGAAAATTAAATAAAAAAAAGTGTATCTGACAGCGGTGGGATTCGAACCCACGCCCTTTCGGACTGGTGCCTAAAACCAGCGCCTTAGACCGCTCGGCCACGCTGCCTTGTAGCGGTGGATTCTCGATCAATGCATTTAAAGCGCGTATAATTTAAATCGTGAACTGCGTTGGTGTCATTATTGGTGTTGGATCAACAGTAGATTCTTATTTTAATTGGTAGGTACTCCTATTGTGGTCTCCTTGTTTTTTGATGCTACCTGGTCTCGGACAGGATGGCTAAACACAACTTACAGGGTGTTTTGTATATACCTAGCAGAGCTATTTTTTTCAACTTTGTGGTGATTTTTTCACTCTGACGCCAGGGGTGTGTGTGTAAGAATTTTTCCTTCGGCACAATTATAGGCCTCAGCAATAAGTATTTTTCGATGCTAGTATCAGGGTGGCTAAGTAAATGTAACCTACATGGCGGCCATTTTTTTTTCAACTTTGGGGTGATTTTTCACCCTGATGCGAACAGCAAGTGTAAGAATTTCTCCTTCGGCACAATTATGGGGCTCCGCAATAAGTATTTTTCGAGGCTAGTCTAAGGGTGGCTAAACGCAACCTACAGGGTGATTTGTAGCAATTTTTCAAATGTTGCCCGTTATTTTTTGGGCTCCCCGCAAGAGTTAGATAATATTTGTACGCATGCGCATAAATAGACGAGATCGAGATACATTTTTTTTGTAATAGAAATTTTTTTTTCTACGTTTTAGTCAAATCGTCTACCAAATTCACGTCGGTCACTCGTATAACGTATAACCCATTTTAGGTATTTCTCAATCCCCTTCTACAGGGTTATTGGTAACTGGACATATTTCCTTTGGTGATCTGATAAAACAAGAGCTAAGGAGTAAATTAAGCCTAAGGCCCATTCTACACGAGCCACAAAACCGCGACCGTTTGCCTGCGAGCGACACGCGTGTGTCACAGAATCACAGAGTGTTAATTGGGCATACTCACGATACACATATACACGGTATGCCGATAACGTTTTCTATTTTGGTCAACTACTGCGCAATGACGTCATGTGGTTTTATATTTACTTAAAGTATTAATTGCGGCGAGGTTGTTCATAAAATAAATGTCAAATTATATTGCTTCCCATCCTTCTCGCTTGTGTTTTTCTTTGTGCTAGATCTATTATGGAAAAATCTTTAATTTTTTTTTCGAAAAAAATAAAATGAAATTTTTACAAATTTTTTTAATGTTATTGAATTTTGATTTTCATGATTTTATTGTACCAAACGACATAAAAAGAAACAATGGCGGCTATAAGAAAAACAAAAGTTGACAATGAAAACTCTGGGATTTAGCTGGCCGTGAAAATTTTTTAAACGTTACATGGATAGCCGTTGCCGACTTATGCAAGCCTACAAAGAATTATTTATTTATTCCTGACAATAAAAAAGATATGAGCAATCTCATGGTGTAGTCTTTGAACCACGTGACGTCACAACACCGGAACGCAGCCTGTGCGTCATCGTCTATCGGCATACCGTGCATATGTGTATCGTGGGCATACTATAATACACGGACAACTTTGCGGTCGCGTGTGGACGCATTCGTTGGCGTGCCGGCGTGTTGAACGCAAGAGGTTGCGTAAAAGTCGCGTGCCGGAGACCGGCGTGTTACTACATTACTACATTACTACATGTAGCAACTTGCAAGCGTCTGGCTGGCCGAGCCGATTTGCCCTTTATTACCAGTCCACGACTATAGTAGTATAGATCATTGTTGTGCTTGGTGCCTTTGCCAATAAGATGTTTGACACTGAACGATTTTTTTTTATTAACCCCAAAAATTCGTCAAATGTCTTTACGGCATCCGGTAGTAGTGAAAAGACTTCTCAGGATATCTCCGATGTTCTGCGAAGCTGAGATGAAACACCCCTAAGGTCAGGCGATTAGCACCAACCGGGCGTACCCACCAACGTCTTTTTTTACGTTTTTTGGCCAAAAAACGTTAATTGGTGAACAACGATACACTTACGTCGGTCACGTTTCACTCGCCGGTTATACGCGTCAGAAAACCCTACACAAAGTCTACACGCTCGTATAGAATGGGCGAAATTTTCAAACGACTGAGCGATTAATCGGTCGCTTTTATGTGGCTCGTGTAGAATGAGCCTGATAATTTTTCTTAAAAAAAATTGATTTAAGTGTCTTCAAATGTGTTATCAAAAAATGTAATTTACCGTTTTGTATTTTTTTTTTGCTGAAATACTTGTCCAACACAATTGTCTTCCGTTTGGAATAGAACTTGAACGAAAATCATCATGTGAAAATTTCAAAGAAAAACAAAAAATTTTTTTTTTTTTTAATTCAACAATATATCTCAAAAAAAATTTAGTTTTGTTAGTGCAAGTAAGGGCCCCCGCACACGGACAACTTTATTAATCTCTGTGATTAAATAATCTAGTCGCCAGAAAGTTGCCCGTAGCTCTACAAAGCGCATACAGGCAACGAGATAGTTGCTTGTCCGTGAATTTTCAAAATGGATTTCGTCGAAACTGTGTGCGTTTGTGCCCTGCTTCTAAGGAAAAAAATGCAGAGAAAATATTGGGTACATCCAATGATTAGCAGAAGACTTTTAGATGGATAATTGCATAAACTGTTCAGTTCAGCCCACAATGCTTTTTTTAAATTTCTGTCCGAGTACTCCTTCAATTTTGTATTATGCAATGCCGGACGTTTTTTTATTTCCTCAATATTAAACTCAAATCGAGACATGATTCTCTAACCAGTACCAGGTTAATAAATGTAGGCTGGGGGCTGCAAAGAGCAACTTTTAAATTGCTCGTATGCGTAGTCGTGTCCGAACACGTTCGTTCTATTTCTATCGGCAACAAATTTTCCTAAACAACAGTGTGTTCTATTTAACTGATTAAACAGTTGCTGGTAAAAAGTTGCCCGTGTGCGGCCTCCTTTAGGCTTAATTTACTCCTCACCTCTTATTTTATCTGATCACCAAAGGAATGTATCCAGTTACCAATAACTTCGCCAATAACCCTGTATATACGACAATGAAAAAGTATGACAATAATTATTGTAAATAGAGGGCTTCAAATTTAAAAAAATATTTTTTTATGTTAATATTGAGTGTTGTTGGATGATATTTGATACGCTGTTGCTAAACCAAACCATCGAAAAAAAATTTGACAGAAAAATTTTCCCTATAGATGGAAAACAAACAAAAAATTCCCGTAGGTACCTACATGGTGCGATTTTTTTGGCGGGCACTAATAAGGTGAACTGACGGAATCTTTATTAAACGGAAGCAGAAATTGTCCCTTTATAGAGTCACTGCTCGAGCATAATTATTAAGTCAGAGCTCCGATGATCGGTTTCAACTTTCAACTTGAACAATCATGACAACTAAAGCATGATTCATACGCATATTCATACAGACACCATTTTACCAAAATTTTATTTTTTACACTTTTTAAAAAGGTACAATCTCAGACATGATTATTTTCCCAAAGCCCACCTTAATTGTGTTTTCATTTACTCAAAATAATTGAAAATTGATTACAGAATACCTAATAATTGGAAACGTGAAGGAAACATGATTGCCGTTTATACCTATATCCTCAAGTAGGTATAGATGGATAGGTACCTAAAGTTTGTCGCAAATTTTATGCTTTACAATTTTTTTAATGATTGGAGTTATAGAAATCTAGTTAATCGCGTCAAACCGATTATTGTAACCTTTGACCATAAATAACTTATGACGCAGATACGAGATTTTATGAGACTTCTGAGACAACATTTATAACGCCCAAATGAAAGTGTAGGTATACGATTTTCCAGCTTATTATCTCTCATTCCGAGGAGAAACCGTACTGGTGGCTGCACTATAATTAAATTAGTAAATAAGCGCAGAGTGATCAAAAGCATTCAAAGGTTCTCTTAGAATCTGCAAGTGAAATGGATGAAAAGTAAGTTAAGACTTGTTTTATCTAATAGTGAATTTGAATAGTTGAATAGTCCATTAAAGACATTAATGTTGAATATTTCACAATCTAGATGGAAAGATATTAATTTTCAACTTCAGGCGCTTTTAGCGAGTTGTTCTTTTTTGCTTAGCTACGCTTACTGGAATTCGAGATATTCCTTACTAATGGACTCTGATTCAGGAAAATATGCCAAACGATCGATAAGCTATGTAGTTCTATCCATTTAGATCCTTTTCTTTTGTATTTGTAAGTTTAAATGAGACAGACGTCCGCTTAGCTTTAAAACGGGGCTTTATTGCATAATTTGTTAAGCGATTCTAAGCTAACATTTTATTATTCATTTATGTTGCAAATTCAAATTGAGATAAGTAATTTATTAGCTTAAGATCCCCAAATCGGAAACGGGAGCTAGCCAACAATGAAGTAGCTTTTCTCTTTGAATTGCTGGTCCAACTCGCTGGTTAGGAAAATTAAATTTTCTTACAATCAAAAATTTAATTAATTTTTCCTGGAAGTGGCAACGTCGCTATATGGTGGATAATTTATCACAAAGAAGTAGGTTGTAATAAGTTTGAATTTATTCATTTTTGTGTGAAAAAATAAGGTGCATGGTGTCAAAATTGTTTCGTTTTCACTTACGTAGGTAGTTTTAAAAGTTTTTCACTACCTTTTATTGTGAAATTTTTCTTTTTTTTTTGGCCTAAAAAAGCGATGCTGTTACTTATGTTTGTATTGAACTCTTGCTTAGCTGTTTTATTGTAAATGTTAGCCCTTGTGTAGGAGTCGTAGTCAAAGTAGCTGTTGAAATTATGTTTGTGACAGGCGACAGCTGTCAAATGTCAAAACTTCAAGAACGTTCTGGAAAAAGGTTTTGTAAGGGTGAAATGTTCTAAAAAATACTAATAAAATGTGATTACCTCGAAAACGACTATAGCTTTCGAGGTTTGTCGTTTTCTGTTTGAGCTTTATAAAATACTTCCTTCGAAACGGATATCAAATTATGATTTCTAACGTCGTAAAACGTCTATTCCCAAATGTGCACGTTGTGCGATTTCAACCTTTCAAATTACATAGGTACTTCGAAAAATAAAATTTAAGTCAACTTTGCCACCCTGTATCTTTTTTATTATCAACAATTGGTTAAATTAAGTTCTGTCAGATGGTAATACGTATTTCGGAATGAAGAATCTTCCACTTAACCATGCATGGACCATTAATTACTCAGGGAAACATCCTATATACAGGGTGTCCCAGACTTAATTGACCAGGCCATATCTCATATACAGGTTGAGATAATCGAGCCGAATAAAAGGCATATTATTATAATTTTTCAAGCTGTATAACATGACAGCATGAAAACAACCCCCACTCCAACATCCCCTAAGTTGCAGCCCCCACCCTTAAAAAAATGAATAGCACCCTGTATATATTTTTGTATATTCAAAACCAGTATTCGATTCTCTATTCAGATGATTTTTCAGATTCAAAATTGGTTCAGAAATAACCAAGAAAAAGTTCATCAAGGTGGTCATGACTTTTTATCTTAACTTTACCTGAATGACTTTAGCTGCCAAAATTTATCAATATTTTGGTCATAGTTTTTAATTAGCAGGTCACAGTCATCATTAAGGTTCATGATAAAGTGCTTTATCTCTTGTTTTATTTTTTTAAATTTCCCAACAAATCAGAATTATCAAATAAATTGTTTGGACTTTAATTATAATAATAACTATCACCTGCCTGTTAAAAACTATGAATAAATTTTGACAGCAAAAGTCATCCAGAGAAAGTTAAGATAAAAAGTCATGACCACCTTGATGAACTTTTTCTTGGTTATTTCTGAACCAATTTTGAATCTGAAAAATCATCTGAATAGAGAATCGAATACTGGTTTTGAATATACAAAAATATATACAGGGTGCTATTCATTTTTTTAAGGGTGGGGGCTGCAACTTAGGGGATGTTGGAGTGGGGGTTCCCAGGCAGCACAGCTTGGTGTATTAAACGTTTATTATGCGTAAAATTGGTTTAAATTTGGTTTCAGTTTAATTTCCAAACGTATATTAGTCACGCTTTTTAAACTATACGTATCTTATCTATCAAAATAGACGTTGGTAATATACCTTATACGTTAAATATTAGGAGATATGAATACGTATAAGTTACAGTAAGAATTTAACCCTGGTAATACGTATATTGCGTAGGCTATCTAAACCATTTGTATATAATATTCGTTAAATTTCCGTTTAAGTACAACGTTCATCTATGTTATTTTTTTCGACGTTTGGTATTGGTATGTATTCAACGTTTCCCATTAGTAGAAAAGCTACTCAAAAAAAACGTCGAGACTAAAAACGTTTATTTATTATAAACACGTATATTACGTAGACCACATAAACCATTTTATTTAATATTCGTTAAAGTTCAGTTCAAGTACAACGTTTATTTATGTTATTGAAATTGTTTCTTTTTCTACGTTTGGTATTGGTATGTATTCAACGACCAGACTTCCAGTCAAGGGGTACGGGACAGAGAACCTGTTTTCGTCTCCTACTCCGCCATCCGCAACCCTACATCTGCAGGTGCATGGTCTGCAGTCTGTACCTATTTGTTTCCGTGAGAATACAAAAAATTTAAATGAAAATGAAAATATCACTTCCCATCCAGTCAGTACGCTCTCCGTCTCAGTCTCAGTTCCAGTTCTAGTCTAGATGTTGATGCTGATTTAGCGTGTGATTGACTGATTGACATGATAAAGTTATTATAACACGAGTTACGAGTTATAACACCAAAGTAAAGTGAGTGATGGAATTACGTTACGTGCAAAGTAAGTACTTACCTAACAAAGTTTTCAATCAATAATAATAAATACCTATATTTTAACATTTTCATAGGTAGGTAGGTGCGTATCTGAGCTGAGATACGATTTCTGGGATTGATGGATTTAAAAATGGCGATACAGGTGTGAGAAAAAGTTACGTGCAAAATACATTTTAGTGGTGGCCTTTTCTACCCTTCAAAACAGCAGGGAAAAATTTGCAAATTGTCCACTGAATGTATTCTCAATAGCAGATCAGGTCGAGATAAACGCCCAGTGAAAGAGACAAGAATGATGTAAGTATAATAATACTCATACACATTTATAATTATTATAATTACTTACATTAATTTATAATTACATATACACAAAACTAATAACTGGTACCTATAATGTGCAAAATAATAATCTAGACTAATTTTAGAGGCTGTAAAACCGTCCTATTCGGGAAGAGAGCCGCTTTAAAATTTTTACCATGCACCGACATACGAAATTTTGTAAAAGAACTGAAAGATTGGCTGAAGTTAGCAAAGTAGAGACACTGATTCAATAAAAAGACACAAAAATAGTAAAAGGAGGAGTAAGAAATAATTAATATTATATGTATACAACAGTATAGAGTGTTACCAAATATTAATTTTGTTTTCTTTGAATATTGAATTTATGCTTTATGTTATTAGATAGTGAGCGAACTTATAAATACCTAACAGAAAAAAATATTTGCTTGTGTGGTAGATTCATTCTCACAAAATTAATATCTTTAACAATAATTTTAATTATTTGAAGACATACAACTATTAATGTTCAATGTTTTTTTCAAGTTAAGGCTGCATTTTCCTAATAAAAGCTTACAGTTTATTAGGTGTTTTTTTCTGATGCCCTAGTCATTTGTAATTTCCAATTTGCAAAATTTAATTTTTCTAGTTACTATAAAACTTTTATACAGCTTGTTATAATAGGCAGAAGGACATATTGAATTCATAGGTTCAAATTTATCTCGTTTTTTAAGTAGGTATTATAGAGTATTATAGGTACTCAGAGTTATAGCAGCAAATGATACGAGTCAGATTCAAATAATAAATATATCAAACCATAAACCTTAATAATCCTGTTAAAAAATGATATATTTATTGATTACTGATGAAGATTAATTTGGACCTATATTGAAAATCAATATAATAAGGTAAGTATAAGTTTTTTCAATTATATTTTTTGCTAATAATGATTCTAAATTAGGTACCTATACCAAAAATAAATTTTTGACTGGGTACTGTATTAGGTAATTGGTTTCTTTCAAGATTTTTTTTGTGGATTTTTTTTTCAGTACATGAAAGGATTACAAAAATATTTACCATAGAGTGGATTAAAGATAATATACATCCTAAGAACATACGTATACAATTGGGTGTTAATATACGTATACGATTGCGTATCAACATACGTTTAAATTTAATTAAAAAGTATTAAACGCCAAATATACGTCTTTAAGATACGTATAGCATTGAGTGTCAACATACGTATATGATTGCGTGTCCACATACGTTTAAAATTAATTCAAAAGTGAAGGTAAAAATACGTCATTTAAATACGTATAGCATCGAGTGTCAACATACGTAAACGATTAGGTGTCGACATACGTATACGATTGGGTGTCCACATACGTTTTAAATTAGTTCAAAAGTGCAGGTAAAAATACGTCATTTAAATACGTATAGCATTGAGTGTAAAAATACGTATACCATTGGGTGTCAACATACGTTTAAAATTTATTCAAAAGTGAAGGTAAAATATATGTCCTTTAGATGCGTATAACATTTGGTGTCAATGAACGCGTAAAATCGGGAGTCAAACATACGTAGAGAATACGTTTATTTTCAATGTCAAAAAATACGTTCTTATAAATACGTTTATAAGTGGATTGTTTTTAATATGTAGAAAACGTTTCTTTTAAACCTTTAAAACTATCACTATTTAATACGTTTTTACCTCATTTATTCAGATAGTACAAATAGACCTTTATTCTTTCCAATTTTATATACGTTTAACGGGCGGACATTCGAACGTTCGTGCGCACGTAGATCATCGACCGTATCTATACGTACGGTAATACATGAATAAAAACGTTTTTTAAACTAAAGTGTGCTGCTTGGGTTGTTTTCATGCTGTCATGTTATACAGCTTGAAAAATTATAATAATATGCCTTTTATTCGGCTCGATTATCTCAACCTGTATATGAGATATGGCCTGGTCAATTAAGTCTGGGACACCCTGTATACACGTCAAGTACCCACCTCTCTCTACAACCTGTACCTCTATCCTCTATCAACAACGTATGATCGTGGACATATTCCCATTAACCCCATTGCATGTGTTTATGTAGGTAAATACAAAATCCTGCTTGAATAAAGGAATCTTATATTCACAACATAGAACTTAAAAACCGATCCCGATCTAAATCTTCATTAGCGTCAAAAACTGGACATCGAAATTAATCAAGTTAATCAGAGAGATAAAGGATAAATATCGGAACGCCGACATTGTTTACGCCTCAATGAAAGTAATGCCAGATAAAACAAAATTTATGTGGAAACTGTACCCCCGTGACAGACGAGAGTTAGTAGGGGGTGAATCTAACACTACGAGGGTCGTCACTCACCCCCTTGCAGTTCCAGCTGAATTCGTCCTTCCTCGATACCACTGTTCTTGTATCTATCCTTCCTACTAAGAGCGCGTCTACACTCCAAACTCAAAAGTCAACCGCATCCAGGGACTGAGTAGAAATTATTAATTTTTTTCTCCTTTCTAATCACGCATAAAATTTTGCCTGCCTAATTGAGGATAAAATATTAAAATATTCTATTTTCCATTCAAGTTCAAAGACATTTTTTTTAGTTTTGATAATAATAATTATTATCATTATTATTTGCGTCTTTGAAATGTCTTCTAGGTATCAAGAAACGGCGTACTTTAACCTAAGGATTAAGATAAACAGATCCCCTGTACGTGTGAAATTTGACGCTTTCGCTTTAAACAAAGCTAAAAAAAATGTTTCATAACTGGTAAGCGGGACTGAAGTTTTTTCTGGACGATTTCCTGACATTTTTCGCCTGCCTTTATAATTCACTGTGTAAATTTTGATGTAATTTCCTTACCATGGATTATTATAAGTATTACTAAAAAAACTTATCTAAGATTTTCCTTCAATAATTGTTATAGAAGAGGTTATATAGAACATAAATCTACAAAAATCAAATCTTGGGGGTGCAGCGCGTGTCCCATCCCCCCACCTCAAAAATCCCCCCTTTTGTGAAAAATGTATTTTTTTTTTGCTAATAACTAGTTATCCGTAGGACATATCAAAAAAATATTTATTAGAAAAGAAAGGTTGAGTGATTTCTTATAAATCTCATAATTTTTTTGTATGTTATGTCATAGTTTTCGAGTTGTTCAATATTATTTAAGAAATTGCAAATTTTGTATTTTTTGATGAGCGCAAATTTTCGTTTATTTTTAATTTTTGGCGCGCAGCCTCCACAAAAAATTAAATTACCCGAAAACTAAACAACTTATGGAGAAAAATCAAAATGGGGTTTGAAGGGGACATAAACTTCAACTTTTTTTGCCATTCCCATTGATTATGAATAATTTTTACTAAATATTGCAATATAGCACAATTATTATTATTGTCTGTTGGTTTTTGCTGTTTTATATACAGGGTGTCCCAGCTTATTCGAAGCGGTCTCTGTAGGCCAAACGATGGATTTTTTCCAAAAAAAATTTGCACATTCAAGTACAGGATCACAATGGCCATAATTTAAAATTATTTTGGGGTATACAGAGTGCCCCATATGACAGTGGCATATCAAAGTTATGTTTTTTTTAAATGGAATGCTCCTATGTTATTGCATTTTTAGATTGTCTGAGAAGAGGAAATAAGATTGGCTTTTACAGTTGGTGTTTAAATTCAGAAGTTTTTGAGTTATAAACAAGTGAAAATCGTCATTTTTTAAGTTCAAGGCCCTGTACAACGAAAACGGCCGAAGATAGAGAAAAACGGCTTACATGTTCCTATTTTAACTTTTCATGTACTATGATATATTTAACTATGATGTGGATGAAATGTTTATACAGGGTGATAAAAAATTTGAAAAATTCTGAGATTGCTCCACGCGTCACCAAATAAAAAAATCAAAGAAAGTACAAATGTTTCTATACCATAGGATAGTACATAAAAAGTTAAAATAGGGACATGTAAGCCGTTTTTCTCTATCTTCAGCCGTTTTCGTTATACAGGGCCTTGAACTTGAAAAATTACGATTTTCACTTGTTTATAACTCAAAAACTTCTGAATTTAAACACCAACTGTGAAAGCCAATCTTATTTTCTCTTCCCAGACATTCTAAAATTGCAATAACATAGGAGCATTCCATTTAAAAAAACATAACTTTGATATGTCACTGTCATATGGGACACTCTGTATACTCCAAAATAATTTTAAATTATGGCCATTGTGATTCTGTACTTGAATTTTCAAAAATTTTTTTGAAAAAGTCCATCGTTTGGCCTACAGAGACCGCTTCGAATAAGCTGGGACACCCTGTATTTGCAGGCCTTACTAAAATAATTGATACCAATATAATGTTAATGATTTTAGGTCAAGGGATTACTTCAATTTATATTAAAAAAAAACTTTTTGAATCTCTAAAATGGCACATTGTACATTGATAAAACTTATGCAATTTACCAAAGAAATCATTGTGAAAAAACGAAGTTCCGAAATTGGAAGAAGTTCCATTTCCATCTCGAAAATTTTCAAAATTGTATTTGAAACCGCTTATGCGTTCGTAAATTTTCCAAGGATTTTGGAAACAGAGGATGCCGATTTCTATATTAAATTTCTAGCATTTTGCCGAGTTATAATTTTTAAAAATGTATCTTTAAGAAAAATAGGACAATCAGTTTTACTTGGGCTCCACAACTTTAAAATTTCTAGGGCGGAGCGGAGACACATTTATAAGCTGCTATAGTCTTCTTAGGTGGTTCTAAAATTAGAAGGAGATTCTCTAATTTTTAAAGATTTCCAAATAATTTCATCATCAATTTTTTCTGAGCCAAAAAATAATATGAATATTTCTAATACTGTAGAGAGAGAATACTGTAGAGAGAATACTGTAGAAAGAGTTTATGATCAAGAAGTCTACTTTCGTAAATCAGAAAATTTATAAAAGTTAACGGTGAAACAAAATTTTCCTGAAATTATGAAATTTCTAGTTTCACTATAAGAATTGTACGAAATTTTACTTCCATAATTTCGAAAACTTTCAAAACCTAAGATGAATCCGTTCACATTAGCAGGGAACTTTTCCAAGTCTATGGGTAGGTATATGAAAAACTCGGTGACTACTTTCAGTATTAATAAATTCCTTTCAATTTTCCGAACGTAAGATCAAAAATGTTCAGGAACATTTGGTGTTTTATGTTCAAGAATTGGACGACATGTTGTTGATCTATTTCTTGGTCTCATCGCAAATTCGAAAACCTATTAAAGTCGGGACACTCGCATTGACAGCGAGTGCTTGGGGAGTGTTTTCCTTCAACTTTCAACAGCCTTCAAGTTTGCGAGCCAAAAATAAAATTTTCAGGAATTTCTTGGTGAAAAAAATTGAATAAATGTTTTCAGTTTTGTAAAATTGTCGATATTACAAGATTAATGCCCGTATTCACAAACGATAATTTCCTAAATAATTACGTAATTAATTAAATGAGTGAGATGGAGATATGCAGTTTTTTTGCAATAGAATGAGATGGGGATAATTGATTACGTAATTATTTAGGAAATTATGGTTTGTGAATACGGGCATAAGTGTTTCGGAAAAATCGATTTCAAATTTAATTTCTCGCAATTTTCCCCTCGCAATAAAAATATTCCTATTTTTATAAAAAAAAAATTGTTCCTGAAATTGAAAAAATAATTCTTCGGCATCATATTCTTTATGTAATTCTTAATAAATCGTATAAATATAAACCGTAATTTGTTTTCTGGTTATCGCAATTGTCTGCGTATTTTACACAAAAAATATGGAAAGAAGATCACCTTAGTTTGTAAATTTAAATAATGCAACCAAATTAAGAGTAGTTTCGATTCCAGGTTTCGGTGTTTCGAAAATTTTACAAACAATTTTCGTGTCAATAAAATGGTGCAGTTTTTCCCTAAATTTTGGTAAATATTTTTTATTTTTCGTGCAATTTTTAGATTTATTTCGATTCTAGAATGTAAGGATTTGAATTTGAAATTTAATGTGCACTGAGCTTTTGTAATATATGTATAAATAGCTATTTCAATCTCATCCAAGCTACATCGTTTCAAATTCAATTTTTGAAATTTTCTATTAAAGAATATCGTTCCCGTATTTTATTTATGCAGACGAGAAGTTCTCATGAGAATTCAATTTATTCATAGAATTCATAGAAATTGTTATACTCTCAGTGTGCAACAAGCTTTACGATTGTTACGTCTGACTACAAGAAATACCTGATACGATCCAGAACAGCCTTTATTGTGATATGACGCAGCTCGGAACCCGGAATTGAGCACTTCTTCTTGATGAAAGGTCGGGTAATACGGCAGGGAAATGGAATGTCCTTATATTCGATGTCTTATATAATATTTCCCTTCATGTTTTCCTACTTTTTTCTCTCCTGCTCCTCTGTTCAAGACTGGATAATGAAATGTGTAAGTTAATGATATGAGCGGCGGGGAGGAATGGAAAAGGAAGAAAACGAGCTTTGAATTTCAATGCAATTTATATTTTAATTATTTTTCTTTGTTTCGAATTTCCTTCTCGAGCGTATCTGTTCAATCAACTTTCATGTAATGAGCGATATCACGATTGAACTGTTACATGGGAGGAATTTTCCCTACTTTTCAAAAGAATATTAGATTCTTTACACAGGATGTAGAGAAAGAATGAGGAAAATAAATACTAACGAGCATTTTTATTCTTTGAGATATAGTATTATTGAGATAATATAAGTATTATGAAGAGATAGTAGTAAAAATTGACCAACTTTAACAATTAAAACCATTTTTTTATCCCAATAATAATTATATAAAATTTCATTCTATAAAAAAATAGACTTACACAATTTTCATTGTTTTGAGAACTTTGATTTATTGCACACACCAGGGTTATGTGCTTTATTATCGGATAACCAGCCAGCTTCGGGTTTCGGCGATAAAACTAATCATATCTCGAGTAGTTCTGCGAGAAATCAACTTTAATGCTAGAACGTACAAGGGCCTTCCAGCAGGACTTTATGATTCCAGCAGGACCGCTCTCCTGCTGGTAGTGTGTTCATTTTAAATGATATAGAGGGCTTCAGGTACTACAGCACTATTTTAAAGGCCAGTAGATTTTAAATATTTCAAAGTACCGGTGTATTTTTAAATCGTCTTTATCGCTTCAGTAAGCTAGTTATGACAAGTTAAAGCTAGTCATCAAGATGTTTCAAGAAGGACGGGCTAATATAAATTTGATACAAAAACGATTATAAATCGTTTTTCAGTTTGGAGACCATGTTGCATTTTCCTTCTATAATCACGGGAAATACAAGTGAAAACACCTCGTCAAAATATACTGAGGCTGTCATTAAAAAAAATTCCTAAAGTGTCCCCCAACAGAGCTACAGAGTCCCAGAAGAGTACCCTAAGATTTACTTTTTTGGCGGTAACTATCGGTTCAAAAGTTATCGTTCAAATCGTTGTGTAGCCTTTTGGGGCTCTGTATCTCCGTTTAGGACCACTTTAAGATTTTTTTACGACAGACTAGGTTTATTTTGACCTCGGCTGTAGAAGGTACCTACCGGACTATAATGTGGAGGTGTTTTCACTTGTATTTTCTGAGATTATAGAAGGAAAATGAGACGGGAGGATCCAATTTCTCATAAATTTATACATTCTAAAAGCACTAGATGATCACCTACCGAGTAAAACTACTTGTGGGGTGTGCACTTTTAGTTTTGCCAAAACTATTTATTATTTCTACTGTATCATTTCGCGATTTTAAGTACATAAGCTGGCAACTGCGGCATCATATACAGCGCCACTGCCACCAAATACTCTAGACTTATTTATCTAGAGTTTTTAAGTCTAGTTTTTAAGTCTAGAGTTTTTACTGCCACCGGTCGATCGATGATGCTACCTGAAGAGAGAACGTCAATAACGTCAACAGAAAGAGACTTCAAAGAGGCAGTAATAACCTTCCTGGCAATAATGAATAGTCTACACTTCGTTTTTGCTTAATAGAAGTTTTTTCCCGTTTGTTAGTTAGTGGAATTCGTCTTTGTTTTTTATTCTGTAAATTATTGACAACATACACTGATTTAATTTTCGCCTTATAGGTACAAGCGAGGGTACAAGGCCATTGGCCGCATTTCCTAGTTGGATGTCATGTCAATAGACTCTCAACTTAACAATCGTGTTCCAGACAAAAACAAAAAGAAATTATCGGGGGTAATTTTTTAATTTAGTGCTGAAAACAAAACATTTCAAAAGCTAACGCCTACCCCCCTATTATAAGCTGTTGTATTCAAATTTTCAGCTTTGTTGTTTTGAATGTATTCGGTTACTTGCTTCTTCAGCTGCCTACTAAAGAAGTTCAGTGAGGTAAGAATCCTCTAAAGTGTCGACATAAATGATGCCCCATATTAATCTTCGTCCTTTACTCCAAGGAATTTCGCCGTCGGGTCTTTTCCCGTCACCACTTTTCAGGCCAATTGACTCCAATTCCAATGACGAGACCTTGCTGATAGACAAAGAAACATCACGAAAAATTTTATAAAACATACCATTTTTTAATAGTTTATTTGGTTATCAAATTTGTCGGCCTTTAATTTATGAAGCTCAAACATTGCTGAATTAAATTTATTACCCTAAAATGTCAACGCCTGAAACTGGCGTGAAGTTTTTCAATTGAACTTTTCCGAATGATGTATACCTTGACGGTTTTTCGGGAGTATCTGAACGATTTAGACCCACAAATACTCTGTTATCGTTGCTGTGAATACTAGAATGGAGTTTATATGCTTAATCAAATATTTATTTTCAGATCTAATTTTACAGATGATGCATCATAAGAATTTTAGCAGATAAGATAACAATAGAGAGTTATTATTATACAGGGTGTTTCATTTTAGGCGGTGATGGAGAATTGCAAAATAAGTGGACTTTTCTCATGAAATATTTTTCAGAAAAGCATAATAATGGAGGTAATAATAATAATAAAAGTTTGATAATTGAATTCCCCACAAAATAAAGTAATTATTTCTTAAATCGACCAACGGGTTAAAAAATTGATTAACTCTACTTACTGTCTATGAATTCTCTTGGTACACTCGTAACATATGTACCAAATTCGGTTAGTCTAAGTTCAAGTATAGCTTAGATATTAGCTCTTTGGCTTCCAACACCAACACTTTTTGTGCGTGCGACGCACATGTCAAATCCTGCTTTCTGGCACGGCCAAAAGGTCCGTGAATTTATGCGCGATACTTTTAGGAAAAAGGTCGCTAAGAATTTTAGCTCGAGAAAACAATCTTATAATTATGTTAGGTGTACGTAAATGAACTTTAACGCCTTAAATGCGTTACAATAACTCATCGTTCAATAAGTCCTGGGATTAACTATGAAAACAACATTTTACCGGCAAAATTCTGTATTATTCATCAAAATAATCTCCTTCAAGTAGTGTAATACAATCATTCCAACGCTTCTCTAAATTTTCAATGCCATGTTTGTAGAACGATTTGTCTTTTGACTCAAAATGAGCCTCAGTAGCAGCGATCACCTCCTCATTCGAGCCAAATCTTTTTCCCTGGAGCATCTTTTTGATCCGCGAAGAGCCAGTAGTCGCTGGGGACCAGATCCGGCGAGTACGGAGGATGGGGAAGCAGTTGGAAGCCCAATTCATTCAATTTGGTCATCGTTTTGATTGACTTGTGGCACGGTGCGTTGTCTTGATGAAAGATGACTTTCTTCTTCTTCATGTGTGGGCGTTTTTTTTGCTATTTCGGCCTTCAAACGATCCAATAACACCGTGTAGCAGTCGCTATTGATGGTTTTTCCTTTTTCGAGGTAGTCAGTGAAAAGTATACCATTCGCATCCCAGAATACGGACGCCATCACTTTGCCGGCCGACTGTTGTGTTTTTGGACGCTTCGGGCGGCTTTCACCGGTCGTACGCCATTCAGCTGACTGCCGACGTGACTCCGGAGTGAAATAGTGAATCCATGTTTCGTCCACTGTCACATATCGACGCAAAAATCCTGTTTATTGCGAGTAAACAGTGCCAAACAGCTCTCCGAATCATTGATACGTTGTTGCTTTTGTTCCATTGTGAGCAAACGCGGCACCCATTTGGAAAAAAACCTTTTTCATAGCCAATTTTTGGTGCAAAATAGTAAATGCACTACCAGTTGATATATTCACCATCTTAGCTATCTCGCGCACTTTCATTTTGCGGTCACCCAACACGATTTTCAATACTTGCTTGGTGTTTTCGGGAGTTACTGCCTCATTTGGCCGACCCGGAACGTTCCACATCATTTGTATCAGCACGACCGCGTTTGAAGTCAGCATACCACCGACAAATGGTTGTTTTCGACGAAGTAGAGTCCGGATAACGTTTTTCAAGCCCAGCAATGGCTTGAACAGCTTGAACAGTATTTTTTCCCATTAGAAAACAATGTTTTATCAAGACACCAAACTCGTTTTGGTCCATTTTTTCACGATTTCTCTATAGCTTTCTTGGTTATGCTTCGAATTACATCAAATTTTGACACATCTCATCTAAAGGTTGGTACTTTTGAACCTTGGTATATACATGGCATTATTAGCGCCATCTCTACGCTAGTCCCGGGACTTATTGAACGATGAGTTATGTTACTCTCATTTAGGTACACTCTATAAAATCAGGCATACACCTATGTGTAAAGTTATTCCGTATCTATTTATGCTTTATTCGTGTAAGTAGTAATAATAAATAAATAAGTGAAACCAATATTTGCATAATTGAGTAATAATTACTTACTTAGTAAAGTCTGGCGTAGTTAATTTTAATACCGAGCTCACACTGAAAATCATAACATTACACATGGAAATAATTTATTTCCAGAGCTCCCGATGGTAATTAAAATTTCCATGTGTAATTTTCATGATTATTTCATGCTCAAACGCGCTGTAATCATTAATTTCTGAAATTTTCCTATTCAGATCAAGGTATGTATGCATTCCGAAAATAAGAAAAGCAAATAATACCCCAATGCCGCAAATTAATTATTAATCCCCGGGACGCAATCGCATGGAACGGACGAGTAAATAATTAAAATCTGATGACATTCAAATATGAACTACTCGCTTACGTCCTTTGTGCGCTATTTTCCACATTCCCTCCGCGTTTATTCAACTATTTACGATTTCAGCGTATGATATTTAGTGCAAGCTGGAACTGGCCTATTGACGTCGCGCCTAACCTTTATAATTTAAAGCATGCACCCTCAACCCCCAACCCCCCATCCCAGTTCTGTCGGCAACCTGCTCCACACCCTCTTTATTAGTGCATAAATAATCGATAACGGCACAAAATCAATAGGGCCTATCATATGATCCTATGTAAGAATGATCCCGGTAGATTTTTACTGGGTGGGGGCTTATATGGACACGGGGGGGATTTAGGAATTACTATAAGGGGATTCGTTGACCCTATTATACGTATATAGGGTCATATATGCGCTTTATAGAGCGCAGGTAGTTGAAAAGAAATTCCATTCAATATTATGTACTCGCATTTGGAAGAATTTTTCATTATTTTTTTTATTATTATTATTATTTTTCACATTTCATACACATTATTTTTATAGATATATCTGCAGGAATGCGAACCGCAACATTAGCGAGGTAGGTATCACTTTATTATATACAAGGTGGATATACTTCTAGTCCGGTGACCTAATAATTTTTTTGCAAAGATAATTTCATTATGAAAATTGAGTTTCAGGT
Organism: Malachius bipustulatus; assembly: GCA_910589415.1. NCBI lineage: Eukaryota > Metazoa > Arthropoda > Insecta > Coleoptera > Melyridae > Malachius > Malachius bipustulatus. The sequence continues at coordinate 51,041,076 of OU342633.1, forward strand.
ATTTAGTATTTTATTATATTAGTATTATATATTAGTGTTTGTTTCAGGTTGCTAACTAGTAAAGCCTCTGGTACTAAAATATGAAGAAAAGAACGTTCAGGTACTTCCGGTTACAACGCAAGTCGTCATCTGTTTCGTGATTTTAAATGGGACACCTTGTATTTTGTATATGATTGAATTTTTTGTCATATATCAATTCAAGTTAAAAAAAATCGATTCAAGTTTATCAAGTAAATCTAAGAATGTCTAGCAAGTAAATTATATCTTAACACCAGATCTGAGGATTTCGTCATAAAAATAAACGTAGAGAAGACAGAAAGGACGAACAGAGTGACCGAGGAACGACTCGATCTCTTCTGTGAATGCTGATTGGAATCACTGCCCCTTCCTACCCACTAGGCGAACTAAGCCGATAGGATGATAAGCGGATGTGTTAATCCGTGAGGCGCCCATAGAGTTCCTGCCTCCAGTCGGGCGCGATCAACCCGCAAGAAAAATCCGTAACCATGCCTTGACGGAGAAAGCCATCGAGAGCGGCCGGAACGGGGTGGGCGGCGTGACTGGTTCGTGGTTCGTGAGCGGCGACCGGCAGCCGACACTCGCGAGTTGCTTGCTCGAACGAGCGTGCTGTATTTATTCCCGTTGTTAGATACCTCGTTTTTTCTTTGTTCTTAGATTATACTTAGATGTAAAAATTATTGTAAATTGTTATTAAATTATTGTTTATGGCTTTAGGGCTACTAACCTCTTGTTTTAATTAAAAAGAGAAAAACCCCTTACAGGTCCGAATACATATATATATATAGAAGTAACGGATCAGCTTCATAGCAAAAAACAAGCATCTCTGCACTGCTCTACATTGTTCCAAAGTCATTGCATGTAGAAGAAACTGCGGAGGACTTCATTCATGCAATAAACAATAAGAGCAAAAAAATCGGTTTGAGTGTAGATCGATCCCTGAAGAACACCATTATTTTTATTATGATAAACGGATTATACATCTACAATGATACTCCCAACCTCGCTCCCTACTTACAAAAAATATTTCTATTAAGTAATTGGTAATGCAAATGCAACGACGCAGTCGGAGAGAAGAGGAAGATTCTTCATGGCATGCAAACTTCATCAAATATTTGAGAGATATTTCAAGGATATTTCTTGCGCTTCCAAACTATTCGGTAGGTATAGTTTACCCCTGATTAAGGATGATACAACATAGTTTAGATATGTTTCATGATCCTCCCCTGTATAGTGTAAGTTTAATCAATCAAAGTTGAAAGACGAAACCAGTTATTGCGAACGGGATGCCGTGGCAGGAAGTAAATAATTGTTCACTATTAAATGGTTCATTTTGTATAGTAGAGTCCACAGAGCCTCACATTGTGATTTTCGTTTGCACTAAAACATTAAAAACTGGAATCAATTTTAAGTGAACCCCCACCGTAAAAACTGCCAAAGTCCTGAAGGCGTCAAAAATTCTCTTTGGATGGAATGTGCCTACCCATCTCTTTGGCAAACTTTTTTAGAGATAATATTGTTCTCGTTGAGAAGCTTTTGAGTGGCAGTGCTTTTTATTCTTTTAAATTTGTGCTTTTAATGGCAGCGAGGTGCGATCTGAGCCAACGAAAACGAAACTCGCTTTTATTTACTCGCCCTCGAACACCGTCTAGTGTGGAATCATTTAAAATTGATCCCAATCGTTTAGTGCAAACGAAAATTTAGACGACTAAACGACTTTTATCGATAAGTGAACTCTATTAGTAAAGTAGGCAAATTCTCACTAGGCTTATTGAAAAATATGCATAGAAATAAATAAAACTTAATCTATTTCCTATTTTTTCTTATTGAAGCAAACTAAACTTGATGCGCAATTTTGTGGCCATCTCGAATCCGCATGAATCTGTGACCATTCCTGAACTATCCTGAAAAAAACTGAAAACCCCCAATTTTTTATTTTCTCAATAACTCCTTTATTATTTGAAGTTTCAATTTGAAAGTTCAAGTATTGATATTCATTTGATTGTTCTTATGCCTACTAGTTTCGAAGATATTATGATCAACTTTTGTTTTCCTTAGGGACGCCATATAGGATTTTTGTTTTAAGTACAACCGTACACCTAATTATTTTTTTTTTTTAATAGTATCGCGACAAAAAATAAGTGGTTGATATGACGTCACCATAATTTAATAGATCAAAAAATCCGTGCCTTGCTGCCATATTGTATGCCATTGAAATGAAAACTGCTTCAAATGAAAACCTAGATGAAAATTTTAAAAAATTAAAATCAAGAAAAAAGTTAAACTCAAAAATTTTATTTGTTTTTTTGAAGAAGAGTCTCTATAAATTTGAGTAAGGAACCTAATTTGAGCGAAACTTGGAACCTTAAATTATTATAAAATTAACTATAAGCGAATATAAAATCATTCTTACCATTTTGAAATTGAAAAACACAAAGTTTTGAGAAAATATATCAGATTTCAATCGTCTTGTACGAGTGTGTGTAAATATAGAGAATGATTTAAAAAATAAGAATTAATTATGGTGATAGAGTGACGAAAAATTCATTCATTTTTTTGGATTCAAGTTACGAAAAAGTCATTAAAAACCAAAAAAACCTCGAGAAAAATGAAGAAAAACTAAACCTCTAAATAAATAATATAAAGAGCTTGAATCAAGAGCTTGATGAATTACTGTGAAGTTCTTGAAAATAAATCATAAAAATCGGAAAAATAAAAAGTAAATTTTTCTATTTTCCATGGTAAAAAAGGTGTTTTGAGGTAGAGATTCACAATTCAGAATGTTACAAAACTTTCTCATAATACCAGAGTTACAATAAGGAATTAAGAGACCAAACTTGACTTTTCTGAGGCTCTGGGACGTACTAACAAACCTTCAACAAAAGTCTAACTGAAATAAATAATTTACCTGCGTAAGCGTAACGTCCATCCACCATCTGACTCACAGGTAATTTTTTGCTAAATATTCACTTACAACCGCATTCATAACCAGTAATAACGAACTTTCATATTATCACATCACAAGTAGTAATAAAAGAGCTGCCCGATAACACTCAAATTTTTTTCTGATTTTTCCCAACACATACTGTAAACATTTTTCTGTCGGCTTATTCTTGCTTGTCTCTTTGTTCTTACTACACCATATTAATTAACACAGGTAGGTACCTACAATCCGTGACCTATGAGAAAAACGGAAATAACAACAATAAAACATGGAACTCTTCTACAGATTTAATCATCAATTGTATTAGGACATCAAACTCTTTAATTATTTGTATCCTCGACAATACCCAAATTAAATCTATTTAAATAACACCTTTCGCTCTTTTGTCTAATGATTTCTAACGCCCACGCAAATATATTTTAATTACGCTTCCATTTCAAGCGATAATTTCTAAGAAAGCAAATTAAATCATGTTTTTCTCTGAACACATTTGCCATAGGGATAAATAAAATGATGGTGGAACAAATTACTTTTTAACACGCTTAAAAAAACAATTTAATTAAAATAGGAAATCGGGAACCGTTACGGTCTGTTAGTCCCATCACCTGACGCGTGTCCTTGTCCCTTATTCCAATCCAACCCATACAAAGAGTGATTGCATATTCAAAAGAGGTCATCAAAAAGAATCCAAGTCCCCCTTCCTGCATATTCCATGCGAAGCATTTTCTCTGATTCGAAATGGGATGTCGTGTCAAACAGTCAAGCAGGTAGTGTCTACGTACCCGGTAGCCAGTCAACAAAATAAGAACACTTCATAGCTCATCTTAATGTTATTCTTACATTTTCCTATACAGGGTTACAAAATAATATTGTAACGACTTTCTCTTTATTCGCATAATTATCTCTATTTAAAAGATTTATTTATTGATGATAAGGACACAAAACAATACTATTTTAATCATAAGCATTTTTAAATCTATTTACGCTGCATAGGTCGTGTCTTATAGGTCCAATAAGGAGACAGATCTTCTTTGAAAAGAGTATTTACTTCACTGTCTGCTCACTACATACAGTAGCTGAAATTCTTGTGACAATTAGGTGTGTAGAGGGAGTGGTCTGGTATTGCATCTGAGCAAAATCGGTCAAGTTGTTTCAAAATGTCGTTTGAAGTTTTGTATAAACTGCTATTTAATTAAAACTAAACATAATTTTCAGGAAAATTAACAGAAAGGCAGAAGAACATATTGGCAGCTGTGTGTATGTGTTGTGTCAAAAAAAAATACGTCTTCTTTATTAGTCTGCTTTTCGATAGATATCGGATAGATTACGGCACCCTTTCAAAGGAATTGAACTTAAATTTTCACAGTAGACCATGTATGACCAGAATCTGCAGCGATGAGTTGAAGAAACTTGATTCTAATATATTTCTTCCTTTTATCGTTTTTTAACCTTACGTGGGTTCTACAAAGTGTAATTTTGATGTTGTTTGCAAGCAGTGTCGAATATTAAACGTTTAAGTTTCCCTCTATAGTGGGATATATTTGTCTTCACACACGAGGCTGCCAAAAAATACATCCAATCCTGAAGATAAAGTCTCTGTTAAGCAGGAAACGTCTCAAAATTACAATAAAACTGCATTGAAGTCCTAGCCGTAGTTACCAGGATATCGCAATTAAAAGCTAACCTCTCAGCTAACCTGGAAACTTTTCTGGAACACGATACATCTGATTGGCTCTTCTGCAAACCGAAAACTACCAGGCAATGTTCTCCAGTCTTTCATATAAAGACCCCGACCAACTTCCCAAAGAAGATCTAAACCGGATTACCAGAACCTAGTGACCTAGAATTGTGGGGTACCCCAATCTGCCATATGCAGGATGCAGGATGAAGATTCAAACAGCTTTTTTCAAGAACATGACGAGCTGGACTCTTGAACAGGAGATGTAAGTGATTAAGAAGACTAAACTAATATGAGGAATTTTCTTGTGAGAGCGAAAACTATAAAAAAAAAACTGAAGTGTAGGTAACTGTCGAGGTGTTTAATAAGATCTCTCGGTAGGAGTTCATGATTATCCATGAAAGTTTTGCTCTTGATTGAACGAAACTACTCCTGTTTATTAGAGACGTCTATTGGACATCGTCAATTTTTCGGATCAGTAAAGTATAAGATTGTTGCTCCGACGTGGAGAGACAGTACAGTATTACAGTACATTTCACTTCAACGTTTGTTATATTTTTCTTCCCATCCAAGAGAATAGTAATAGTAACTATCGCTTGTTAGAAATGAATATCACCGCGGCACGTTCACAACGCATCAGTGCTAGATTGCATTTCGTGTTCACCACCGACGTTGAAACCAAATCGTCTTTTCCTAACTTAATCTCCAATCTCTTATCCCCTTATTCCTGATTTTATAGTCAGAAGTGGGACCAGTTCCAGTAAACGGATCCAAAGATAAAACAACGGTCGCCCCTCCCCTCCTCCCGGCTCAACCAATAGAATGGCACTTCTCTTCATATAACTTAACAAACTGCCGGCTACATAGATACGTCCAAGTTGACAATGAGTTGTTTTCAAGTGAAATTCTAATTAGCTTTTGTCCTAAGCACAATTAAAAACGGATTGAAGGACCTTCCAGCTTCCGTAAACTGATTAAGTGTATAATGAAAGACTTGGGAAAATTTAATTTTACATTCGCTGGGATTCGGAGAAATCTCGATATGAAGTTTCTGGCGTCTTGTGATTAGAGTTAAGATAATGTGGAAAATAAATTAAATACTAAATGGGAACAAGTAGGACGTGTGTTTTAGTCTTGTCAGTATGAGACTTCACAAAGTGATTTTAATTAATTTAATCATTCTTTATAGGAAATAGAATCATTTTTACCAGTCTTATCTTTTTTTGGAGCGAAAAAGCATAATTCTAGACTATTTAAATATTTATGTTTCATGCAGCTATTTAATTTGAATAAACTGCTCCAATTTATGAAGTTAAGGACACTTTGATGGACAGCGAAAGCGCATACTCTGATTAAAATAAATTTTGTTGAGAGGGAAATTCTTCAGGCAGTCCTGGCTATGTCATCTGCAATAAGTTTCTCGACGACGCCGTAGGTATTCCTGCTTTAATTATAAATATCTATCTACCCATTAATTTTTTGCAATCAAGTTAAAATATTTACGAACCTTGAAATTAATTACGTTCCCTAATTTAGTAGAGAAAAGCGACTATTTATTTAGCTATAGGTACTTATAATAGGTAAGCAGCAATAGTCAAATGAAAGCAACTAAGCAGGATTTGTCCTCTCTACTTATATATTTTTTTAATTGCAAAGATCTAATAATGTTACGGTTAGTTTGTTTACATTGCTATCGAGCTGGTCTATTTAACTTTTTCAACTTTAGATTGAAACGAAACTAGTGCTGAAAATTAAAGTATACTCCGGATGGGTCTTCAAAGTTAAGCTGGCACTATAATTTCGTTAGTTTTATATCTACAAATACAGTTAAATTATCAAATTAGTAGTATTTTTCCGCTGAATAAAACGAGAAAACAGAAAAACAACTGAACATAGCGTTTTCGAGTTATGTCAAAAATTTATATTTTTTTAAGATATTTTTAATGAGGCACCCGGTATATTTTTGTGTTTAAAATCAATATTTTACAAAAACAGAAATTTTTTCGAGATGTCATATTTAGAAACACTAAAAGAAACACTAACGAGTAAATCGCTAAAATCTAAACTAAAGAAAAATAAAAAAATCATTCTAACAAAAAGAAGCAAAATTCTACCCGGAAAAAGCTGTAAATTTCTGGACCGGATCAACTCGTCCTTAAAAAACGTCAATTGAAGCCCTGAAACCCGTATGAAGGGTAAAAATGTTCCTACCCTGGTATTTTTCAATTTTTCTGGGTCAGTAGAAAACGGGCATTTGAAAGAAATATGGTACCAAATTCCCAATTTTCTCAAATATTTAGTTTTTTCAAAGCTCCGACTGAATTATATTGCTCTAAACAAGAGTTTTTATAGAAAATCCCATGAATGTGTCTGGATAAATTTCATTTTCATGCTTAAAAATTATAATATCAGCGACGTGGGATTGAACTCCTCTTGAATTACTTACTAAGAAAAAATAACAAAGTATAAGAAGTGCAATTTTATCAGTGGGAAAAAAGAACAAAGTAAGGAAATTCAATTTTTGAATCTTATTGAATTAAGGAAATTCATTCGATTTATTACAAATACCTGCACAGTCTCTTGGATTTTTCCCAGAACGACGGCGATGTTAAATGAGAGTAAAATTGTTCAATTTCTCAATTTATCCAAATCTCCTCTCTGAAAATAAAGAAAGAGATTTTTTTCTAAAGCCATGAATTCAATTTAACATGACACTTCTGAATATAGTTCAATTTCCTGGAGCCAGTAGTCTTTCACAGCCGTTGGAAAATCAATTGTGGGGTTTCCCTTTGATGAAAGCTAATACGGCTACATGGACTCACGATAAGGGGAGTAGAAGAAACGTTCTTCTTGGGTTCACTCTTTTATTTCTTAATTGAGCATTGGGAAAAGTACCTACCTAAACTTCAACCAAAAAGACAAAAAGATTTATTATTGTTTAAAATTTTTTATAATAATTATTACTGCGTTTTCTTGCATTTATTGTAATCTTCCTGTATTATAGTAAAAAATACAGAGAGGGACAAATTGGTTGTTTAAACATGATTTTTCCTTATTTAGTATAATATAAAGCGACAAAATGACTCGTTTCAAAAACTATAATAAAAATTTATCACGAGTTTTCAGGTTCAGGTAATCAGGTTAGTTATTTTCTTCATTATTAATTATTATTCTAAATCCAGGGATCTTCATTAGAATTTTTTGAGCCATTTTTTTTGTGCTGAAAAGGCGCACTAACTCAGTTGAACCTAGTCATGAAAAAAGTATTTAAAAGATTCATGAAGATTATAAATGAAGATTTTTTTTTAAAACACACACTTTTCACTTGTCACATTTAAATAAGGTAAAACCAAGGTAAGGTTAAATAAAAATATATTCTTAAAAATAGGCACCTTATACAGGAAACTTTCAGGACCTGCAACTCCGTAAATAATTGAAATGGGACATATGTTTGTATGAAGTTTTCTTTTTTAAATTACCTCACCCGTCACCTGTCACAGTTTGATTGTGAGCTAATAGATCAGCCTGTATGTATTTTAAACAAACAATAATTATTATAGGATCCATGAGATATCTGGGGCACTTAGGTATTTAATTAAGGCGTTTTTACTTTACGTTATAATGACGGTATCTCATTTTGTATGAATAATTTCGTCGCTGCTGACGTCGGAAACGCACGACGGGAAAGTTGCGTGGGCTTAACTTTCCGGTACTCTGATGAGTGACGAAATTTTCTTTTACAGCAAATTTTGCAGTCAAAAGCGTCAGTCAAAATAGGAATAAATAATTATTATTCTAATATTATCTGTTACTTTCATTAAAAATAATTCTCCCTACAGGACAATGTAGTAATATAATAAATTTGATTGTGTAATTAATAATTCCAAAAATTCATTAAAGAAGCGCGGGCTTCTCCTCCCCTGACGACCAATACCTATGCTTGAATTTAATTATTGTTCTTTGAAGATTTTTTTTTCCTATAGTTTAAAGTTGAGAAGTACGATTGATTCAACCATTTTGTGCAGTTTTTGTTGCTGGTTAACTTTAGACACTTGTAATTTTGTGCTAAAATAATTATTAGGAAAGCAGCAATTTGAAGAATAGTATATTATTTTATACGGAGGGAAAGTGACACTTTTCATGGCGCGCTCGTGTTTATCAGCCGAACGAAGTGAGGCTGATAATAGAGAGCAAGCCATGAAAAGTCACTTTTCCTCCAAATAAAATATACTATTTTTTCTTCAAACGTGGGCAAATTTAAGCAAGAACATCATTTTTAATTATTGAAGGAAAGCGAATTTTCAAAAGGTTTGGACTGGTATAAGTAGGTGAGTATGGAGTATGGGCTGCTTCTATAGAAACGCGGCGCTGTCAAATTGGTACTGTCATCAACGTCAGTGAACATCGAGAAATTATTATTGAAATTATTAAAGAAAAATAATAAAATAATAATTATGTAACTAAACTACTAATCATCGCAAAATCAAAATTAAAAACGTTATAAAAGTTTGTAAGTAAGTTATAAAATTAATGATAACATCTACCTACCTCTTGCTAGACCCTGCTTGGTCAATTTTTTCATTTTCTGTTAATGATGATGCCAGTCAGTCAGAAGTTGAATGTATGTAGGTCATTGTAGGTAGGTACCTATAACTGCGTGCACTAATACCTACCTAATAATAAAAATATAAGATGTTGGATTCCTTTATGTACCTAGATATATGGTTATAATTATTATCCTTGTGTTCAATATTCAAATTTCAATACGGAATAATAATTATATTTTTGTTTACCTCGCAATAACCCAACTTTTTTTCTGACGTTTGAGCCGACTGAGCCGAGCACGAGCTCGACTCGACTGAAGCCGACTGTCGACCGTCCGGCTTCGGGTATAATTATGACGTTTCACAGAATTACTTCGTTTCGGTGTAGATTTTCCAAAGATTATGTTTGATTAATAATACCAAATTCCTTTTAACCTTATTAGATAATAATAAACTAGAGAGTTTTCATATCTTAGGTTGAATTTTATTGATGAATATACGGGCCTACATTAATAAAATTTTAATAGTTGATTCTTAATACAGGTAGCTATGTGTTTGTATGTTGATGTTGCTATGGCACCACTTTAGCTCCGGCGGAGGTAAAGTGTTGCTTGGCAACACTTTAGCTCCGGCGGAGGAAAAGTGAAACTTTGAGACCGGCTACTGAGTCGAGTAATGTCTGATTTACTGACGTTTGAAGAAAAACGATATTTTCGCTATATCAGTCTCGATTTTCTTTCTGGGTAGGATTTTCAACACCCTGTATTTTGTATTGATCAAACAAAACATGAGACGTTATCGTTATAAGTATATACAAAGTGTAATTTATAAATAATACATTCACCAACATAAAATATATTAATTATTTATTATGGCGAAATCATAATTAATAATTATTAATTAAATCGTAACAAACTTACTTTACTTTTCCTTTCGGTACTACTAGCGTATCACTCTTACCAGGATACCAGAAAAGTGTAAGAGCTGTCGCGAAGCAGTCAGTAGTACCCACTCACTAATATAAGAAATAACAACAACCAAAATGCTCGGATGTATTATTGTTGGTCTACATTAGCACTACTTAAGCACCAGGTTAACATGAGGAGTCTCTTCGTTATTAAATAAATAAATAAATCCATATAAGGAATCTCGATGATTTATTAAATTAATGGTTTAATAATAATTCATAAACAACGACTTTGTTGAACGTTTTCAATTAAATAGCTCGGGAATTTTTCAAATTAACTGTGCCCCCTTGATGATTGTGCGATAAATTTTATTATAAAATCACTATTTAATAAATTAGTACCAGGACAGCAGAAGTTGAAAGAGCGGAGCAACAATTTGTTCGAATAACGGCTTGATAATGCAAATTAGAAAGTTGGTTCAAGTTTCAACGCCATGCCATTACACATACACGAGGAAGTGTTTTACCGTTATCCATGTTTAGGTTGGTAAAATTTCTTTATTTCACCTCACAGTCAGCTGCTTCGCGGTTTATGCAGCGGTTTTAGCATCTATTTAATAATAATGAAACAAGATCTGAGTTTTTAGAGTTTGCCCTAATTATTAATTTGAAAAATGATTTTTTCTGTAGTATTAGTTTATTATTGTAATCGATACGAAAAGTTTCCCGTTTCCAGCAGTATAGTACCTACAAGAGAAGCTACAACAAAATATTAAAGTTGTAATGAAATAATTTTATGAGCCGTCATAAAATTATTTTTTGGGTAATTCTTAAAGTATTATAATAAGTCAGATAAGTATTAAAAATCAAAACATAATATGTACCTACTTATAAGGCATCTTTTGGTCCAATTATTTTTCGCGTATACACCGTGTTTTAAATTAAGTCGGCACTATTGCTAACTTCGTTATTTTTTAACCTAGAAAGTCGGTTAAATTAGCAAACTAGTAGTATTTTTTCTCCTAAATAAAATGGCGAAAACAGAAAAACAATTGAACATCGCGATTTCGAGATATTTAAAAAAATGTAACTTTTTTAATGGAACACCCTATATATTTTTGGATGGATCGGTTGCAAATTTTTTTTTAAAGGAAAAAGTCTCTATGCACTATGATCCTAAAATAATAAAATTTTACACACAAACAAGTTCTGTTATTTGTTTATGTAAAATTAAATTCTTTTCAAGGTAACAACTCTTATTTTTAGTGTATTTTTTTATTGAAAAATACACTATTGAGGACGACATAATTTTTTTACCTTACATTACGTAGGTACACTAAATTACAATAATTGTCGCAGCCTACTTTGGGAGTAATAAAATAATGAATAATTAATGAATCTATTATTTTAGGATCATAGTGCATAAAGACTTTTTCCTTTAAAAAAAATTTGCAACCGATCCATCCAAAAATATACTGAACAAAAATATAATGTTCCATTAAAAAAATTACATTTTTTTGAATATCTCGAAAACGCGATGTTCAATTGTTTTTCTGCTTTCGCCATTTTATTCAGGAGAAAAAATACTACTAGTTTGCTAATTTAGCCGACTTTCTAGGTTAAATAATAACGAAGTTAGCAATAGTGCCGACTTAATATAAAACACATGCGATCGCATGCAGAGTGCATGTAAGATAATTGAAAAATGGTGTGAAGAGGCGGGGCTGACCATCAACCCCGAAAAGACCGACATGGTCCTCTTCACAAGGAAAAGGGAAAAAAGAGGATTCAAACCACCCAGGCTGTTTGGCAAACTCCTAACTCTTAGTGGGGAGGCCAAATACCTTGGAATGGTACTAGACGAAAAGCTGACCTGGAAGCCACAGATTGACAGAATAGTCACAAAAACTGTGTCATCTCTATGGCAGCTAAGAGGGACAATAGGCAAGGTGTGGGGGCTAAAACCGAAGATAATGCACTGGTTATACACGGCCATCATCAGACCGAGAATCAGTTATGGTTCGGTGGTCTGGTGGAAAACAACCACAAGCAATACCGTTGCAAACAGGCTAGCTAAACTCCAACGGCTCGCCAGTTTGCTAATAACAAGTGCAATGAGAACCACCCCGTCAGCAGCCCTGAATGTCATTCTGGAGCTGCCACCGCTTCCCATTTGGATAAAAGGGGAGGCCATGGCGGCCCACCTTAAGAATGCGTGATTCGGGACTATGGAAAGGCGGAGGTTATAAAGGACACACAGAGATAGCCAAGGTTGCCGAGGTGGAGATACCAATCTCAAACCTTATGTCTACCTCAAAAACAAGAAACAACAGAGAAAACAAGAAATTTACCCTGCAAATTCCTGAAAAGGAAAAGTGGGAAAAAGGGGAGGTAGCCTTCGAACCAGGAGGACTAGTCTGTTTCACAGACGGCTCCAGGAACAAAAATGGCCACGTAGGAGCGGGGCTCTACCTGGCTGGACGGAAACTGGGAAGATCCTACCCTCTTGGGTCCACCGCAACCGTCTTCCAGGCGGAGATTTATGCCATCCTGCAAGCAGCTAGACTGGAGCAGATAACAGAAGCCGGGGAACTGACGATATACATATGCACGGATAGTCAGGCCGCCGCAAAAGCGCTGGGCACACACGGAACCAGCTCCCCACTGGTCCAGGAGTGTGTCGAGGCGCTGAACAGACTGGCGGACAGAAAATCGGTGCATATCGTGTGGGTTCCCGCACACTCAGGTGTACCAGGTAATGAGCTAGCAGATCAATACGCGAAGCTCGGGACCAGGGAAACCTTTTGTGGGCCGGAGCCCGTCCTGGGTCTGACCAAAAATCTTCTCAAAGAATCTATAAAAGAATGGACTCGCAAGGGTTTAGAGAACCACTGGGAAACAGCACCAGGCTGCAGACAGGCCAGGCTGTTTCTGGCTGGTCCGATCGGAAACAGATGGACCAGCATGTCCAGAATGAACCGGAGGGAACTCAGACTACTAGTCGGGGTTTTCACCGGTCACAGCAGTCTGAACAGACACCTGCAAGTGATGGGGGTCACTCGGGACCCGGTCTGCCCTAAATGCGGAATGGATGACGAGGACTCCCACCATTATGTGGGCGTATGCGAGGTATACAGTAACCTCAGGCTCAACATCTTTGGGTCTGAGGAGCTACAAGAGGAAGAAATGAAACTCCTCTCATACAACAACCTTCTGGCCTTTATTAAAAGGTCGGGGAGGTTCGAGTAGGAGTTTCACCATGGTTCGGGTAAGGCGAAAAGGGCCCTCGGTGGCCTAGTCGCTTGGGGTGTACCACCCCTACCCACCATACTACTAATATAAAACACGGTGTATACCATATGCCTGGAAATAATTCATTTCAGCTCAACAATATGGCGAAAAGTGATCTTTTCTACCCTAGGGAGACAATAGTACCTGTATTGTTCGTGTTATTGGTCGTATTAAAAATTCTGAAGTACTACAATAAAGGCAAAAATTCAGATCATAAACGTCTACCGGTTTCGGGTCTTACCCCATCATCAGGACAGTTGTCACATTCTACGGCAACCCTGAGTAAAATAATTATCGTAGAACATCAACTTTTAAATTGAGACGCAGATGGAAGTTTTTTGCGGTTGATAAAAAAGGGTAAAAGGCTCTTCAGATCATCATTAAACCATTCTCAAAATGAACATCTCTCCTTTTCATTGATGACCAACCTGAACGCCAAACCGCTTGCTTTGTAACTTTGAAATTTCAAATGACAACCCCTATTTTTGTATTGGAAATTCGTATTCATAGCAAAAAAAACCGCGCAAAAAATGTTTCGGTTATAGGTATCTAACGCATTTTTTTTTCGTTATAAAAAAGAGGGGTTGTAGATGAGGGGTGTAGGGCGGTTTTTGTGTTTGGCGATGTCCCTCACCGAATAAACCACTTAAAAAAACCGCACAATGCTTACTTTTCGATATTTTTGGAAAAAAGAATAAAATCAAATTTCCTCGATTACAGATATGAGCCATCTAATTCGCAAAAAATATTTGAGATAAATAAATCTTTAGCATTTTTGTCGCTGATTACGAATTCACAATCAGGGTTCGCGGAGGGTGGTTTTTGTGCTCAAACGATGTACGCCTCATCGAACAAAACCACTTTTGTAAAAAATATTTTTCCGCAGTGTGCTTATTATACTGTTTGAGATTTTTTAATATTTCATGTCATAAAAATCGGTCTGTATACAAAACAACGGGAGACGTAACGTCTCCTAATTTTCGATAATCTTCCTATCGTTGAAACGATTCAAATGTACATACGTTATTATACAAGGTGAGTCAAATTCGAGCTACCTCATTGGGATCTTGGAAACCATACCGTTAAATTGGAGCAAAGCTGCGCTTTTTTATGCCTAATAAGAATCAAAAAAAATAAGGAGATTTTCAGTCGTTGCTGAAATATCCTGAAAAAACTGAAAAATCAGTTTTTTTTTATTCTTGGTTGTCTTTTTCATTATTGGAAATTAATAAATTATTTTTTAGGTATACATAAGTCGTCAAAGGCTATCCGTTCGACATTACAAAAATTTTCAAATTCGACTAGATCCCAGAGTATTCATGAATTTGACTCCATATTGACGTAATTGGATGAAAAATTTTTTTTTCGAAAAAAGAAGAATAAAATTTTGATTTTTTTTTATTGTTATTAATTTTTGGTTTCCATAATTTTTTATACCGAACGACATAAAAAACAATATGGCGGCCATAATAAAAACTAAAGTTGGCTATGAATACCTAGCTAATCTGGGATCTAGTCGGCTTTGAAAATGTTTGTAATGATGATGGATAGTTTTTGACGATTTATGTAAACTTAAAAAAAAATATTTATTAATTTTAAATAATAAAAAATATCTATATGGCTAAAAGAAGAAATTTAGATTTTTCAGTATTTTCAGGATATTTCAGCAACGACTGAATATATCCTGAATTTTTTTCAGATACTTATAGCGGAACTTTTCCCCAATTTAAGAGAGCCCGTATCTCTTATAGTTCCGAGATCCCAATGACGTAGCTCGAATTAATTCACCCTGTATTTTATTATAAAAATATTTCATAAAGAAACCACCCTATTAGAAAACCAAAATAATACAATAATAATATAATCGGAATTCCCGAAGAAATAACGTTCTCTAGATGCAATAAAACTGGAAATGCAAAAGTGCGATCACGGCAACTCTCGATCAATTATCCTGCTGGAGGCAGTAAACAAATGACATACTTAACGGTGGTTCGCTCAAACTTTCCGAATTAGAAAATAATTGAATCAGCCCCTTGGGCGATCTTGGGTTGAATTCTAATTTTGCGGAAAAATACTGACGCCTAATAAAAAGTTTAAAAGTTTAGGTTCACTGGCTCTTTGGACTGGCAATAAAAATTCTCTGCCATCTGCTGGTATTAATCGTGTTTGGATTTGGCTAAAATAACTGCCACCCTTTGTTATTAGACTAGAACATTACCTATATGTGTTTGATTGTACAACCATTAGCTCTAGACATCTGAAAGAAAAATGTCCGCTCTAGCATTAGAATCTACCTAAGTTTCTACGCCAAAAGAATTTAAGCACAGAGTAAAACTTTTCACAAAAACTTCTTCTCCAATAACGTTTCATAACTCATAACAAAAAATCCAATACTTCCAGGGTAAGGAAAGTTTCAGAATCATTTTTCTTCTATTAAAAAATAAAGAGGTGGTGTATAAATACTTTTGAATATTTCCTTTTCCATCTACATTTCTTCCCATTTTCTTTGATACTACATCCAGCACCAAGGAAGCTATACCGACGTCCTACAAGGTTCTATACTTGGACCAATTTTATACACTTGTGTCCCATAGGAAAGGTAACATAGGGAAAACACTACAGTAATTATTAACCCATGCAGTCATTATGTTCGTTTATTTTGTTCTACTTGTTAGGGGGGGGGGGAGGCTCTACTGGTAGTCTTGAATTTTATGAATGTTTTTGTTGAACATTTTCAATTTTGTGGGTAAAAATTACAGAAACCGAGACAGAAACCAAACTTGTACTTACTAAAATACCTATCCTATACTACATTGTCTATTAGTTGGTTTAGTTGTCCGCACGGACCATGTCATAGGAACTATTGGTCCTAGATCCTCAAAAAATAATAATGATAAGACATAAATGACCATAGAAATTGAATGAAAATATTTTCAAGGTGCCACACTTTTCTGGGAGAGCATATACCACTCTAAGGAGAATTGTTAGTCGAGCATCTTCCCATACTTATTGTGGTAAATTCTCTGATGACCTGCTGAGAAAAAGCAAGATTACTCGTCGCCTAAGATTATTAAATATATAATCTCCCTGAACTATGGAAAAATTATGGAAGGATTGAGTAATTTTTATTGTTTGCAAGGGCCTGGGCTATTTTTATGGATACCTGTGTTTGCGTACATCTGATCAGCGTCGAGAAGCTTATTTGTAACCATTACAAGTGGAAATTTTAACATACTTCAAATTCGTTGAGGGTATGGATTCAGATAACCGAATTCATGATTTCGTTGATTAATATTTATAAGACTTTCTTGTTGTAAGATTATATTTTGATTATATCGCAAAGGAATATTATGTTACGAGGTGAAAATTGAAGTGTGTTTGCTTCAAGTTGCCTACAAAAAAAAAGATGCCTACCAAGTGTTCCAGGTTACCGAATATTCAAATTGAATTGTTTCGGGGATTTTGATTCAAGCAGGGATTCTGATTCTCTATGATTTTTTTTCTAATGGATGTTGGTTCCGCTAAACCTAATTAAGTGTACAATATTAATAATAGGCTAAGTTTAATTCTGGCGGTTTGAAGTTGTTGAGGTTGTTTTGTTGAATAATAATCTGTAACATCTAGCGGTATTCCAGCAAAACACGCAAGGTTGCAAAATCACGCAAGGACCGATTTATTAAGCGAAGTTGGCAATAAAACGAAATTTACCTCCGGTATTAAACCATGTCTGGGAAAATCGATGCATTTTAGTGTTATTCTTCCAAGTCAGACAAGGAAGACCATAATTTCAATGAAAAAATCTGTTAACTTATTTAAATGTTTGTCTCGCTTTCATGAGTAAAGTCATAATAAGCAGTGTGCCTTTACGTGTAAAGAATTAATTCCCTACGTTTGACGTAAGTAATAGGTAAATAATGTAAAGAATCCGTAAAAAATGTAAAGAATGTAAAGAATAGAAAACAAGGCTCTGCTTTTATATTTTTTGTTTTGACTTTGTTTTGATATAACATTTAACCGATCTAAAAAAATTTCTTTAAAAACTGTAGATCCTAATAATAGTGATGAATACTAAAAAGTGAAACTAAGTTACATAAATAAACCAAAAAAAGGCCATTTTTTTACTTTACCTTGAAAAAAGTCTATGTAAAGAATAAGTTCTTTACCCGTAAAGAATAGAGGTAACATCACTGGTCATAAGACGTCATTAAAAAATACTTTCCTATGATGTTTTTAGATATCTTGAATTTGTAGACGAAACTTGGCCATTGTTGCTTCGAAAAAAAAAACATTTAACCACAGGGGGATGAAAGAATTTCTCCTCCTCCAATGTAAAGGCTCAGTAATCCCTCCCAAATTCAGATGATAAAATCCCCTCCAACGCAGCAAGCTGTGTTCACACTTCACACATCCAGAAACGACGAGAAGCCGTGAAACTAACTGGAGGGTTTAGGGCGTGGTTGTTTCCAGAACACTCAAAAAATAAAGCGCCCCTAACGGCGAACGAATAGAAAGAGACGAAATCTACATTCGATCTACAATAATTTCAATCCAACTATTTGATTGAAAGAAAACTATTCGATCAAAATTTACGCCTAAATTTGCATTGGATGAAAATTAACTTCTTTTAAGCCTGAAACTATCAAAAAATGAAACTCCAAGTTTACGAGATAAGTTTTCTTTTAATTACCCCCACCCCTAAATTTATAACATATTGGACAATAAAATTTATACTATCAGACAATTTCCTGGCAGAATCGTAAAATAAATGTTCCACGCTTATGGCCATTTTATGAGCCATAACTGAAGATTTGCTAAATATGTAGTATTAATATCAGCACCCAGCACCAGCACCATCGAACGAAAGACATTCCATCCATACTCTATAATGCATAAAATGAAACATTGTTTTATTTCGCTTGATGCTTTATCGTATATAATGTATAAGAAATTCCAACCGATTTTAGCTGAACTTTATTAATTTTTACTTAATAAAAGACCAAAAATCAGACGAGTCTGCTGGTTAGATTAGAGATCTCATAGTAGGGATTCAACAATTTAATTATTACGAGTTATAATCGAATAAGGGGGGAGAAAAACCACTTCTTTCCTTCAACCCTTCTAAATCGATTCATCCGTCATTTTCATGCAGCGAAAATAAATTTCCAGCCGAAGCGAGATGTTTTCATATCAGCTTATTTTTATCAAGAGAGGCGTATAAGTAACTTGAAAACCGGAAAACTAACATTTCCAAGCAAATAACATCGAAATTCTTTAAATATTTGTTAATGTATTAATACTGAATTTTCATGGATTTAAAGAGATTTAGGTCTGACGTTCCTGGATCTGTTTTCAAGAGATACGCGAAAGGGGTGGAGGGTGACAGGGGTTCATTATATATTCCTCATCCCACGGAATAGAGAGAGGGAGTTTTTGTTAGGTCTCTGAAAGCTCTGGTCAAACGACCCGGCTCTGTACTTTTTATGGACTTTTTTTGAACGGTTTTAGTGAGACTATGTAATTTATTTTTTTCTAATACAAAGTTCCTTTGTTGTCTGCTCTGTATTTGTACTTCTTTTTCACAGTTAGCCAGTGTTGTTTGAAAATGAGACTAATTATATTTCTATGTACATATACCACGAGACGCAGTTATCAGGATTTTGCGATTTTATTATAAAATATAACAGTAATTATTGCAGTTTCACAAGCATCAGCAACCTTTTAAGTAATAATTGTAGTGAAAAAACAATGATTCGAAAATTTTATCACGTTTTTATTAACTCGTTTCCTTGTCGTTCGTCTGTCTGCGCAAATTTTGCAATCAATTTTAAACTAACTTCCCGAAGAGCTAGAAACTTGCAGCTTTCTACACAGCTCAGAAATGAATGACATAATGCAATACTAGCTCGCTTTTTTGTATATTTATTTCACTGTTTGACAAATATGATAACGCATGCGCAGAGCTAGCGCTATTTTTTTATTTTTTATTTTCTACGAAAGTGATTTTTTTTAACTACATAATATTTTAATAATTGGAAAAATGATTCTGTTGATCAAGCCTGATATTTTCTGTTTTCAAATATTATTCGCTAATACCTACTGAATATGTATAATTCCGACGGGAAAAACGTAGGAGACAATTCATGTAGAATTGATCAAATAAATCAGAAGAAACGTCCGGTTGGTAAAATGTCAGTGGCGTATCATTTCTTTTTGCAATATGTTTTCAGGGGCGTCACTGATGGTGGAACAATAGAAAAACTTTTCTAAGTATGTAGTTTCACATCCTATTAACACATATACTAAAATTGAGAAATAATTTTAAAAATTACTAAACTATGATTGTAATAACCTACTTTCGGAGATAATAAAAATAACTCATAAAAAAAATCCAACACACATGTAGCAAAAAATTGAAATAGGGGTCTCAAATTTTGAAAAAAATCAATACTGTATCAATATTTCAATTTATTATGAACTTAGAAACACACAAGCATTCATCGACAGTAAATGGAGTCAAACTGCAGCATTTTTAAGGGTTGATAAGAAATGCATGATTCACCTTTAAAACTATGATTTTTTAGGGTATTTCCCGATTTAAGAAATTGTTACTTCATTTTATGGGTAATTTAATTCTAAAACTTCTATTTCTCTTCGTAATTCAAATCATCGAAAATTCAAAAGTTATGGCTTTTAAATTATATATGAAAGTTGACGATCGGGAAAAAAGTTGAAAATGACAAAGATTTTTGAGAAATAACAAGAGAAAAAAAAAGTTTAAGAATTAAATTCCCCATAAAAAAGTAACAATTAAGGGTGCATCATCCCTTATCAACCCTAATGCTACAATTTGACTCATATAACTTCTCAGATTCCCTTACACGTCCCCGCTTTGTGTCGGTTCTTATGCGAAACACACCCTGTTTCGTCCTTGGCGAATAATTTGTTTCGTATTCTCTAAGACACCACCGTTTCCTACCCCTTCCTCTTCCTTTACACTTCGGGAAGAAGGAAAAGGACACCTGACCGGAGAGACCACACAAAGAGTCGAAGTTTAACATCGAGAGAGAGTAGAGCTCGACAGAGTGCCGTTCGCACCATCATCGACGTTGGTTTAGACGCGTAGCCCTTTTACTCGAAAAGGAGCCGCGGATCGAGCGAGCATTCGTTATCGTTAATAATTAGTGGAACAATCGTGGGTACCTACATAGTGGAGCAAAGTGAACAATAATAATAGTTACAACATCTCGCAAATTAAAACAAGTGCCCCTTCTAGTCGGACAAGACACAAGGTCAGTAATTTCGATAATTATTAATTAATTGTGTTCCTGTCAATCATTGGCAATTATAGCCTGGTCCTTCAATCATCCTATAAATTTTGATCCTTGCCATTACGTGGCGCTTCGTCATTAGCCCCTTTCAGGATCGAATCGCGTCGTTAACATTTTTGGCTCTTCGACGGGAGTTAACACACCCTATACATTGGTTTGTTTTTAATTACTCTCAATTATTGTAGTTTCAATCAATGAATCAAAAACATGTTAATTAATAAACGTAGAACTCGTTCATTAAATTTTATTGCATAGCAAACATTTAATAAACATTTAGATTTAAAAACAGTTTTTCATTGGCGTGACAAATCGTTACAATACAATAAGTAAAAGAAGTGGGGTTTCGCCCTCGTAATTCAAAGTATCAATCGTACGAAGTTTCTCTTTTACCATTAATCTTGTTTACATTTGCTCAGTTTGCTTGGGAATAAAAAAATAAGCGCAACCCCTCACATCTTTCTATTTTATCTTGCTTTTAAGGAATTAGAGTAGGTACCTATATACACATTACATTTCACACCCCAGCTAAGCTAATGCTATAAACCCTCACCTTTTCGTGACTAAAATATTAAATTTATCAAAGAAAATACAAAACCAACCCTACTAGCAAGAATAATCTAACAAAATCTATCAGACCTGCACTAGACGTCTAATATCACAATGACACGCAAATCTTACATTTTATAGAAGAAATTGTTTAGTAACATAAAAAAAATCGCTAATGTGAAGCCCATTGAAACATCCACGGCTCGCTATTCTACTTGAGACCAAAATAACGGAGTAAAGGCTTAAGTAAAATAATAATTAAAGACTAAAGGTATTTATTTTTTTGTATGAAGAGTAGGTATATTTTAGGTCTTAAAACAATCACCTCATCTCAGCAAAAGTAAAAGTCTCTTATAGTAATATTAAGGTTTTGCATACAATAAAGTCACGCCAGTTGTAAGTGAATTAAATTTGGGACAATGTACCGTCTCCAAAAATGTCTAAAATAAACATTTTCTTTAATTAATACCGACAGTCTCCTTCTATCTTAATTAAATTGTTTAAAAATTGGTGAAGAGAGCTTTTGTTGCTTTGAAAGAGAAACCTCGAGGGCAAGAAAGATGCGTATAGCAGAGGTGATCAAGGAGTTTTCTAATTAAGAGTGAACCAGTGAATTACGGGATGAGCCAATAAAAATAGGTCGAGGAAGTTTTTTTAGTTTCGTTTTATTATCCTACCTAAATCTATACAATAATATTATCGAACTTATTGATATTAATTTATGCCGCCAAGCTCTTAATTTACTAATAATAATAATTAGTGCGTCGTCTGTATTTTTATGGTAGATAATAATTATTTTTTGGATGTCTCTCGTCCTTTATAATAAACTTAGTTTCTACCTATAAATAAATATATCAATTTAAATCTTCGATCAATGAGTTCAAACAAATAGAACTTTCAAGATCACTAAACAAACTTTTATAGGTAGCAACATTTTTCAAAAATATCGGCGATAATAATTTCATAAAATAACACCCACCTGAACATTTCCACCTCGCTCCAATCATTTATGAAGTAATTCCGTTGCACTCCTAAATCCTAAACATCCCTATTGAAACTTAACAGTTAACACGCGCTGCTGTCGTCTGGTTGCGGGGAGGTTTCAAACCCGGTTCCTGTGAGTTTAAACGACGCGTGTTCGGCGCGAACTGAGCGGAGACGCCGGCTCACCCTCCGACGCCGCGACGCTCACCCCTACCCCTTGATTATGGCCGATTGCACCCTCCAAATGACGGAAGGCTATGATGCTGGTAAAGCAACACGAAATGATTTGTTTATGGAAACGCGACGTACAAAAATATTATCGTTTTTGAGACTTATACAGGGTGATTCATGAGTGACCTTACATAGACCAATGGTGATAAGCGGACTTCAAGGCGGGTCGAAAACCACAAAAGAAATTTTTTTTGTGTGATTGGTTAAGAAGTTACAGGGTGTTTTATGTCTCAGGTACAAAACTTTGATAGGCGATATTTCTGAAACGGCTGGAGATATTTTGTAGAAATTTACTAGGAATGGTGCATTCCGGAAACTCATCAAAACCGCATTCTGAGTTAATTAAAAATCCAGGACCGGACTTGAAAATTTTTGCCCCCATTGTCTTTGTTGAAAAAGTTTATTTTCTGACCGTGCTACTGAAAAACTGTCATCGAATTTGAAAAGATAAGGAAAAACTCTATAGAAATCATTCCTCAATTTGAACGGCACGCCCAAACCGTCTCGAAAAAAAAAAGTCAAAGTAAAACTTCTCAGTAAATTATCGTTTTCGAACAGACATATTTTACTAACTTAATGTTCGTCTGAATTCCTTCAAATTTATTTTTTGACTTGTTTCTGTGGGAAAAATGTTTGACAGAAGGCCAAGCTTCATTACTGGGAAATCAGGTGTCAACTACAAAACTTTCAGATTTCACTAATAATCACAAATCATTTCACTAATAACGAATACCAGACATTATGTTTGTGTATGGTTTCTGCAATGGAAATTCAAGAGCAGCTGCGAGAGAATACCATAGAAGATCACAATCGAAGAACACCGGCCCATGTAACGTTTCGCAGCTGTTTTCCAATTTTCTCGAAACCACGGCATATTTCCCTGAGTTAAAAGGAATGCTGAACCTCAATTGGAAAATCTGAGCCATCAAAACATCGTGGAGATGGTGGCAGTAAATCCAAGTACAAGTACGCGAAGAATTTGGCAAGCACTGAGCATTTCTCAATCAAGAGTATGGCGAACTTTGAAAAAAAGAAGACCGGATGCCATCCCTGTCACGTACAAAGCGTACAGAGGCTTCAACCATTCAATGAAGTTCCATTGAATGGACTGCGTAGAATTTTGTGTACTGATCAAAGCTCAGTTCACGCGGGATGGTGTAACGAATAAAAAAAACTCCCACCTATGGGCATATGAAAATCCGCGCTCTGTAGTTCAGAAGAACTCGCAACAGATTTTCTATAAATGTGCAGAGTGGCATTGCAAATGATACCCTAATAGGACCCCATTTTTTGCTGGGCGGCTCACGGGGGAAATTTATTTACTTTTCCTACAATCCTACAAGTCATTTTGCCCGGCTTGCTTGCAGAGGCGAACGTGAACAGGCGTGCTCTTTCCTTCCAGCAAGATGGGGCACCACCGCATTTTTCTCGACAAGTCAGAGAGCATTCCACAATGAGTACCCAAATCGTTGGTTCGGGCGCGGCGGCCGTCATTCCTGACCACCTAGGTCCCCCAACCTCACTGTTTTAGACTATTACCCATGGGCCATATGAAGCAGGAAGTCTAAAAAACGGAAGTAAGTACCAGAGAGGAGCTTAGGACGCGAATACTGGTAGTTGCTGATGAAATTAGAAACAACAGGCGAATAATTCAAAAAGCAAACCAAAATTTATGGAAACGCTGCAGGAAATGTATTGAAGTTGGTAAAGGACATTTTGAGAACCGTTTATAACATTAATATTGATAACATTTAATTTACACTGACATTTTTCCCACAGAAACAAGTCAAAAAATAAATTTGAAGGAATTCAGACGAACATTAAGTAAAATATGTCTGCTCGAAAACGATAATTTACTGAGAAGTTTTACTTTGACATTTTTTTTTCGAGACGGTTTGGGTGTGCCGTTCAAATTGAGGAATGATTTCTATAGAGTTTTTTCTTATCTTTTCAAATTCGATGACAGTTTTTCAGTAGCACGGTCAGAAAATAAACTTTTTCAACAAAGACCATGGGGGCAAAAATTTTCAAGTCCGGTCCTGGATTTTTAATTAACTCAGAATGCGGTTTTGATGAGTTTCCGGAATGCACCATTCCTAGTAAATTTCTACAAAATATCTCCAGCCGTTTCAGAAATATCGCCTATCAAAGTTTTGTACCTGAGACATAAAACACCCTGTAACTTCTTAACCAATCACACAAAAAAAATTTCTTTTGTGGGTTTCGACCCGCCTTGAAGTCCGCTTATCACCATTGGTCTATGTAAGGTCACTCATGAATCACCCTGTATATACAGTGCATTTTTTTTTAAGTATTGCCATAGGGGCATGTAAAAAAATACACCCTATGTTAACATATTATGTTGTCTTGTACGCTTTGGAAGTCGTTTTTAATTATACAGGCTGTCCCATTTAGGTAAAATGAACTGTATCAAACGGTAAGAGATACGAAGTCGGTTAAATTACAAAAAAGTTGCGCTGTTTTGAGACGATTTGGCAATTTTTTTTTCCTCAATATTCCCAGAATTTCCTGAAATATCCTGAAAAAACTTGAAACAAGCAGATTTATTTCTTTAACCATATTATATTATCTTACCTATTTATTATTGAAAAAAAAAATTATTATTTTTTGTAGGTTTACATAAACCGTAATGGGCTACTCATTTGACGTTTCAAAAATTTCCAAAGCCGACTAGATCTTGGGATTTTCAAAGTCAACTTTTGTTTTTTCTTTTCTTATGGCCGCCATATTGTTTTTAATGCCATTCGCTATAAAAAAATCAAGGAAACCAAAAATCCATCATATTTTGCAAATAAATTTGAAAAATTTTCTTCTTCTTTTTCAAAAATAAAGAATAAAAAAAATTCACCGAATGTCAAAGAGTGCATTTCTTAAGTGTTGCCATATGCATGTCATCTACTTTACGATACAACATGTCAAAAAAACGGTCCTTTTTAAATTTTAATATTATTTGAATTATTGAACTTTAACAATAAAGGAGTCATAATAAACAAGTGAGTTAATCCCCTACTAGGCTGTCCGAGGTTTTTCAAGTTTCAAGAAGCAGTTGTTTTAATTCCCTAAAAATTGAAAAGTACATACAAGTCGTATAAAGTTAAGAATGAACAGAAACTATTGCCGCAGGATTACTTTCCATGAATGGAATTCTGTGAATCGTTGATGGAGAAAATTGATGAAAATAGAAATATTTGAAACAACATCCGGATGCGAGTTCATTCACCTTAGATGAAAAACTTAACAAACAAAACAGACGGATTTGGGCAAGAGAAAATCCCTACAGGATACAAGAAAATCACACGCAATATCGTGCAAAAGTTAACGTTTGGGTCGGAATTTTAGGCAATAAACTTACCTAAATAAAAATAAAATAAAAAATAATAATAAAATGTCAAAAAAGAAAATGAAATTATAGGTAATCCATAAGGCTGATGCATCTATTTTATGAATAATCAATTTTTAAAATCATGAAGTGGGAAATTTATTACGCAAAAGAAGCGAATTTTCGTGTATAAATCGTTGTACAAATAAAAAATATCGATAATCGTATAATTGCTCGTAGATGAGTAGGATAAACAATGATAAATCAAGGGGATTCCAGATAATTCTCTAGATCCATTCATTATCTAGTGTTGCCAATGTCAAAAAAATCAAATAAAATTAATCCTTAGGGCTGATCGAGGGGCTGATGCATCTTTTTCACGAAGACTTATTTTTTGAATTTATGAATGGTAAAATTTTATACGCAAAAGAAGCTAATTTTTGCATATAAATCGTAATAAATCGCGTATAAATAAAAAAAGTCTCGGTAATCGTTTAATTACACGCAGATGAGTAGAATAAACAATGATAAATCTAGGGGGATTCCAGATAATTCTGTACACAATTTCAAAAAATGAAAAATGAAATCCAATACACCTTTTCTGGATGAATTTATTATTCCTGGTCGAGTTTAAAATAGTTCATAAATCGTATTAATCGCAAATATGAATATTTCAACAAAATTTCATGGAATCTCCTCTCTGTTCTGTAAGATTTTTCTATCACCGAAGAAGATTTTTTTTTGAAATTTATGGAAAAGATCATCTTTGACGCAAAAGAAGCGAAGCGCAAAAAAAAGACAACACAATATTATTATACAATGTGACCACCAACCAAGAGGAGCAATTCTGTCTGAGGTTGCTTTTGGCGAGTTAAAGGAGGGGTCGTTCCTCTTATTCCGAAGGGTTGCTATCAATTAGGTTTCTAGGTATCTGGGTCACAATTGATCACGAGGGGCTTCACATTTTTTTAAATGCTTAAAAAAGAAATTTTCAAAAAAAATTCTAATCTGACTTCTGAATAGTTGGGAGTTCCTAGTTGGGATTAGTTCGGCAGTAGAGCTGGTTTATAATCCCGTCCAGACTGAACGCGAACATCCTTTGATGTACCGACAGAGCTCGGATAGGTCTGAGCGCGTTCGCCGAACAACCTGAGCGTGCTCGGCTCTGTTCGGATGCCCGTCCATATCTGAGCGGCTCAGCTCTGTTCGGGGCGCTCGTTCGGGGCTCGTGCTCTAGGTACTGGACTTTAAGCCCTGGACGGGATTAACCAGCTCTACTGTCGAACTAGGTAAGTAGGTACCTACAAGTGTATTTGGTATCTACGAACAACTGGATCAGTACCGAACCGAACGCTCGTTCGGGGCTCGAGTGGAAAATATAAACGCCCCGAATGCTCAGCTCAGCTCGTTCGGGGCAAATGAGTACGCAGCCACAGTATAGAGTCAGGTCAGGTCAGGTCCCGTAGCTCTACACGCATACAGCAACGAGATAGTTTGTTGCTTGTCCGTGAATTTTCAGAATGGATTTCGTCGAAACTGTGTGCGTTTGTGCCCTGCTTCTTAGGAAAAAAAGCAGAGAAAATATTGGGTACATCCAATAATTAGCTCAATAGATTTAATGATTAGATCAATAAACTGCTGACACAGTTCAGCCCACAATGCTTTTTTTAAATTTCTGTCGGAGTACTCCTTCAATTTTGTGTTACACAATAATATGCCGGTCGTTTTTTTTTATTTCCTCAATGAAGGCATCAATATTAAACTCAAATCGAGACATGATTCCCTGACCATCAGTACCAGAGGTTGTTAATAAACGTAGTAACGTAGGCTGGGGGCTGCAAGCAAAGAGTAAACTTTTAAATTGCTCGTGTGCGTAGTCGTGTCCAAACACGTTCGTTCTATTTCTACCGGCAAGCAGTTTTGCGTCGCCCGCCGAATAGGCAGATCGCAATTTTTTAGTTGGCGCAACTAAATAATCGCCTGTGTGCGGGTTTTCGTAAACAACAGTGTGTTCTATTTACTTGATTAAAAAGTTGCTGGAAAAAAGTTGCCCGTGTGCGGCCTCCTTAATAAGTCTATACATTCTTGCCCCCTTCCAAAATTTTATACTCAGATTTGCTTTTTAATATATCAATTGCGATAAATGAAAAATGAATCCTACCTTTGTTGATGACAGTATTTTGCCTGGTCTGACCTGACCTGACCTTGCATCCTGCACTTCAACCAAAATCACTTTATACGTTTCACGACTTCACCAACATACAGTTAAGAGAGGAAAACACAGACTTTAACACAGACTTTAACCACAGTTTAACACATTAACACAGAAAAGTTAGAACAAACTATCATTCATTGATACGCGTTCAAACGAAGCTAAAACTTGATTAGAGCCCGAAAGAGATGAGCAAATTGAACACGAAAACTCAAAACAGTCAAAACTCTTTATCAAATTAATCTCCCGAGGAAAAGAAACGGAACAAGACGCAACGCAACGCAAAACGCGAAAGTCAAAGCACTCTTCAAAAATAGGTAATTCAAATATCCATTTCCGCGGATATCCTAAAAACTACTTCGCTCCTCCATTACGCATATTCAAACTTCATTCCTGATTATTATTGAATTGAGCCATTTATTATCATGAATAATAATTATTATTAGGAGGTATTTATGATCGTTTCTAATTAAATATAATTACATATAGATGCGAGATAATAATAATCCTAAAACGTTTATTATTATTGTTACATACAAATCATATGGACAGAAATACTAAATATTATAACGAGATGATGCGCTTGCGCATTGTTTTATCAGCTTTCTTCTTGTTACAAATTTTTAACAGCGACATGGCCTTGACAGCTGGTATATTTACCTACTATATTCAAAAATATCTCATTCCAATTTCCAGTTTCAGAGCAAATCAAATATCTTTAATAAAAATATGTACATACAATAATAGAAGCTAAATTTTATTTTAATTAATATTAGAGTATTATTTATTTTATTACAAGTAGAGTTTTTATTTATTTTTCAAATCAATATATTTAAATTAAGTCGAATTAAATGAATTTCCTTTCAGTTATGAAACCATGCAGTAACGGAAATGTCGCGGTAAATAGTGCGTACTGTTTAATCCTTGAACAATAATAAGCACATTTTATGACGAATTAATAGTCTAGATTGATACTATACAGGGTGTGAAGAAAATGACGGATAAACTCTTCAGTACATTGTAGGGGACACTCAGTAGAGTACGGGAAAAATAATTTTAAAAATTCTGGTCCTCAATTTGGTGAGATAAAAAAGGCCAAAATTAACATTTTACTATCTTTGTTTTTCGGTATTTTCAAAAACTAGACGATTTTACAGATGTAAAGGTACCTACTTTAATCGTTATATCAATTAAAAGATTGCTTAAGATGTGTAACTGGCTTGCAAAATTTAATAAAAATTTTTTTAAATAAAATTCTTTTCTAAGATACTGAAAAAGCATTTGGCAACAACGGTTTTGATACCTTGACTACCTACATTATCAGAAATTAGACGAAATTATCAAATACCAACTGTTATCGTGTTAAACGTTGCCAAATTTATTGTTCAATATTTTGCTTTTATATCTTTTAAAATATGTAGCTCTGGAATTTTTTTAATTATTTTTCCCGTACCTACTTTACTGAGTGTCCCCTATAATGTACTAAAGAGTTTATCCGTCATTTTCTTAACACCCTGTATATGTTACTTGAAAACTGGCATGAATCCATGCATTCTTCTTTCACCAAACAGTCCGTTAAAGTTATCTCCTCTATTGGTCAAAGCAGCAGGAAATCGAAAGAATTACACCATACCTCTTTTAGAACGCATTGAACATTTCACAACACTATGAAAATTTAAACTTTTTAACCAGGGCCATAATTTAAAAACTTATTAAACTTGAAAATACCCAGTATGTTTACAAATGACAAAATTCAATCAAACGTCAAACGAAATTGTTTGCCCCCCAAGCAAATATGGCCGAACTGTCACTGACGTCATTCTGGAATGATCAATAATTGAACCCTATATGCTGCAACAACGTTGTAAGTGCCAAAAGTAAATTTTGCGGGAAGTCGAAGTAAACATTTTTTTGTGAACCAATATAATATATCAGCTTACAAACATTAATATATTAATTACTCATATTCATTAATTAACATTAATGTATTAATGTTTGTAAGCTGATATATTATATTGGTTCACAAAAAAATGTTTATTCCGACTTCCCGCAAAATTTACTTTTGGCACTTACAACGTTGTTGCAGCATAGGGTTCAATTATTGCATGGGAAGAATAACATGTTCTTTACAAATCGGTACCTGCCTACTTAATAGCTGCTTTCTTTCGCTCAGCCACTTTTTGAATCATGGATCCTGAAAG
The DNA here is from genome assembly GCA_910589415.1 of Malachius bipustulatus. Classification (NCBI taxonomy): domain Eukaryota; kingdom Metazoa; phylum Arthropoda; class Insecta; order Coleoptera; family Melyridae; genus Malachius; species Malachius bipustulatus. Next base: position 51,071,300 of record OU342633.1, read on the forward strand.
TTGAATCCGGATCACTGAATCGCGGATTCAATAGGACCGTTTCTTATCGCGACGAAAGAACAGCAAAGGGAAGTGTAAAGTTGATTCGAATTATTATTATTGTAAGATTAATGGAAAAAATTGCTAAAGTCGAATTATTAAAACGAAATAATAATTAACAATAATAATAATAATTTTTAATTTTTTTATTTATAATATTTAAAAATGGCACGAAATGGATGTGGTACCTAGGTATACCCAATAAATAACCCATCATAATATTCTAAATGTAAGACTATTCCATTACTTTCGAAAATATACATGAACAAAATGAGAATAAACAGACATAAAAGTATGAAAACGTAAACATATTCTTAGGAATCTTAGGTTACGTTTTTCGGATCCGGATCAATCCGTTCCGATCCTAAAAATTCTACGATTCGGAGGGGTGAGGGGATTACGGATCGCGATCCAAATCTGGTAAAGAGTGGGGATGAATCCGTTTACGAAAGAACACGCCTGTTTGAATCCAAACGCGTTACGCGTTATAACGCGTTCGGATCACGAATTTACGGTCGAAAGAAAGCAGCTATTGTTTTTTAGCCTACTATATGACTTAACACGTACCAGTGGTAATAAAAAAAATATTTCATTCTTATTTCCTAATAAATGAAAATTGTTAATGTAATAATAATTACCTATGTCTATTCCGAGATTCCAGATTCCTTATTGCACCTATGAAATTTTAGATATGATTTCATGGTGAAATTTAATATGACCTTGGCAGACACGTAAACAGAACCTGAGCTTGTATTAGAAATCAATTTTGCAATCTTTCTGTCTAATATGTCATTTAAGTTTTGATGTTTCTGTTATGTCAATTGTCTATGATAAGTAACATAACCTAACCTATACCAAACCAATTAGCATTTAGCAATGGTCTTGGCTTCGTTTCGCGTTGTGTTGTCAGTTTGTGATTGCAGTTCTAATAAATATTTTATGTAATAATTATTAGTAAGCTTATTGCAAAAACATGAACGTTCGAATATATTTAATAAACTTTAATGAAGTAATTTAGCTGATCCATTAAACCGGAGTTTTCAAGCTTTGAGAACTATGGCGGGGATTATTGAAATACCTCTCCGTGACACGGACGAGGTAAGTTGAAGAATCTGTTACCTTTTGAACTTGATTATAATTTATAATTATTTATTTTCCATTACCACTCTTCTTTAAATGAAATCATAATTTTAGGTAATCGAGTTATATTCAGATCAATTACCCGAAGGTGATGAAGTATTAGGAATTCTTAGGCAAGAAAATGCAGTTTTATCGATTTGGGTGAATCTGTCTGTAAGTACATCCATCTACTCGCAATATGCATTCGATTTCATTAATTCTGTTCATATCTAGGTGGAATATTACAAACAAAACAAAATCGATGATTTCATCAACATATTGGAGGCGTCCAGAAATGAAGCGAACGTCGACTATCGCGACTATGAGAAAGATCAAATGCGTGCCCTGGACATGCTCGCTGCATACTATGTCCAGAAGGCCAACCGAGAAAAGGACAAGGACAAGAAAAAGGAACTCTTCACTAAAGCCACTCTGCTCTACACGACCGCCGACAAAATCATCATGTACGATCAGAACCATTTACTGGGCAGAGCGTACTTTTGTCTCCTGGAAGGGGACAAAATGGAACAAGCCGATGCGCAGTTCAATTTTGTCTTGAACCAGTCTCCCAACAACATACCGTCGCTGCTTGGAAAAGCTTGCATCGCATACAATAAGAAGGATTATCGAGGAGCTTTGGCGTTTTATAAAAAGGCTCTCAGGACCAATCCCAATTGCCCCGCAGCGGTTCGGTTGGGGATGGGTCATTGCTTCATGAAACTTAGCAATCAAGAGAAGGCTCGGTTAGCTTTCGAACGAGCACTGCAGCTGGATCCTCAATGTGTGGGAGCTCTTGTCGGATTGGCTATTTTGAAACTGAATCTACAACAACCTGATTCCATTAGAACTGGAGTGCAAATGTTGTCTAAGGCATATACGATCGATTCTTCTAACCCGATGGTCTTGAATCATCTCGCCAATCATTTTTTCTTCAAGAAGGTTAGTTAATTAATAAAGTAATTTAGTACAGCTTTATAGCTCTAAGCGGGGTGCTACAATAGTTCTCGAGCACAAATATATTCTTTTTGTAACCAAAAGAAGAGGTGGCTACCCTTGTGGTTTTTGGTGGAGCAACACTCTTGAGTTTCAATTCTTCAAAGGACTGAACTCTACAGTAGAAATTAAATAAAAACGGGTGCGGCTCATTTTCCCTGTTTATTCACACCTAGAGGCTACTAGGCGGGTAGCGTAATAACCTGCAAAAGTACTTGAAGCGTGGAACTTGTTGAATTTTCACAGTACTGTCGAGTTCTAAGTTCCCCTATCAGGGCTATATTTCAGGGGGGTATTTTATTTTTGCTCATTACAAATAAAAACATACTCAAATTTATCAATGATGGATTAAAACCTGTTGTTAATTTATTAGGGTACATTATCTCAAGCAATTACGTATTGCATGTGATAAGAATCATATTTGATGTTTATTCTGATTATTCATTATTTCCAGGATTATAACAAAGTTCAACATTTAGCTCTTCACGCTTTTCACAACACGGAAAATGAAGCAATGCGAGCAGAGAGTTGCTATCAGCTAGCGAGAGCATTCCACGTCCAAGGTGACTACGACCAGGCTTTCCAGTATTACTACCAAGCGACTCAATTTGCGCCTCCGGCTTTCGTTCTTCCCCATTTCGGTCTGGGACAGATGTATATTTACAGAGGCGATACTGAAAATGTAATTTCAATCAATCTCAAAATGAAATTAATGTTATTATTAATTAATTGATTCATTATAGGCAGCCCAGAGTTTTGAAAAGGTTTTAAAAGCTCAACCGGGTAATTACGAGACCATGAAGATTCTGGGATCGCTGTATGCCAATTCAACTTCGCAGTTCCAGCGAGATATCGCTAAAAACCATTTAAAGAAAGTAACTGAGCAATTTCCCAACGATATCGAAGCTTGGATCGAATTAGCTCAGATTCTGGAGCAGTCGGATGTGCAAGGATCGCTTAATGCGTACGGAATGGCTATTCAGATCGTAAAAAAGGACGTTCAAGCAGAAATTCCTACTGAAATTTTGAACAATGTGGCGGCACTTCATTATAGGTGAGTTTAATAAATTTATTGTTGAATTGGTCTGAGAAAACATGCTTTAACAGGTTGGGAAACCTAGAAGAGGCAAAGAAAAACCTCGAAGCAGCTTTAGCTCATGCAAAAACTGAAGCCGAAACAGACCCGCAATATTACAGCTCGATTTCCGTCACTATCACTTACAACCTGGCTCGTCTAAACGAGGCGCTCTGTTTATTCGATAAATCAGAAAAATTATACAAAGACATAATAAAGGAGCATCCTAATTATGTCGACTGTTACCTACGATTGGGGTGCATGGCGAGAGATAAGGGGCACATTTATGAAGCCTCAAACATGTTCAAAGAGGCTCTGAATATCAACAAGGATCACCCGGATGCCTGGTCATTGCTTGGAAATCTACATTGTGCCAAAGCTGAATGGGGTCCTGGACAGAAGTTATTCGAACGAATTTTAAAGGTGATTTATTATTAGTTTTATTATCAAATCTAATTGTTTAATTGTTTCAGAATTCGGCTACTTCACAAGATTCTTATTCCCTGATTGCTCTCGGTAATATTTGGTTGCAAACCTTACACCAGCCCACCAAGGATAAAGAGAGAGAGAAGCGACATCAAGAGAGAGCTCTTTCGATGTATAAACGGGTCCTGAAAATTGATCCTAAAAATATTTGGGCCGCCAACGGAATCGGTGCCGTTTTGGCTCATAAAGGAACTGTGAACGAAGCTCGGGATATATTTGCACAAGTCAGAGAAGCAACGGCAGACTTCTGCGATGTTTGGCTGAACATCGCCCATATCTATGTCGAGCAGAAACAGTTTGTTAGCGCCATACAGATGGTAAGTGGGGTATATAAGATCAAAAGCTGAAATAGATGTTACTGTTCCTTGAGTAGAAAATTTTTGGACCAGTTCTTTGATTTAAAGAACCTTCAAGGGGTCCTTCATGCATTGACAATGTCCTCCAGGCAACTTTCTTTTCCAGAACTTTTGAATCATTGATCTTGCCTTTTGTTTTGGTAGCACTTCAAGGACTCCTTCCTGCATTAATAACAGGCTTCGAAATTTAGTATAGTACTGTTTTGAGAGGTGGTTAATCCAGTGGAATTCCCAGATTTTTTTTTTAAATCACTAATGGAAATTCATGAATTTTACTACCAAACACTGATCTAGTAGGCCTTAGATTATGTAGAATTTAGATGTTTTTTGCTCCAAGAATACAGTTCATCAAGCTCTAACATTTAAAAAAAATCTGATTGAAATTACACAATAAATATAGATTTTAAAGGTGGCTCAAAAACAACTGTATATGATAATGATTTGAAAATTAAGGGAGTGTGAGACTTATCTAGTTTTAATGGGCATATTTCGACTTTTGCAGTACGAAAATTGTTTGAGAAAGTTCTTCAAGTACAATAACGTAGAAGTACTGCAATACCTGGCACGAGCGTATTATAAAGCAGGAAAGTTGAAAGAAGCTAAAATGGTTCTCTTGAAAGCAAGACGAGTCGCCCCGCACGATACGATGCTGCTTCATAATATCGCCTTAGTGTTACAACGACTGGCCACTCACATTCTCAAAGACGAAAAATCTACCCTGCAAACTGTCCTGCAGGCTGTGCACGAACTAGGCCTATCCTTGAAGTAAGTCACCTACCTAATTTTTAATACACTCCTGTATCGTAGTACCTATGTAATCCTAATGAACAAAAAATATTTCAGGTATTTCACGTATCTCAGTGAATTCGGTGATAAACTACGTTACGATGTAAACTTGGCCGCTTTGGAAGCTCGACAGTGTAAAGATTTGCTCTCGCAGGCTCAGTATCACGTGAGCCGGGCGAGGAGAGTGGACGAAGAAGAACGGCAGCTCCGTAGAAAGCAAGAGGACGAGCGTACCGCCTTCAAACTACGTCACATGGAAGAACAGAAGCGGTTAGAGGAAGAACGAAGGGCCACAAAGGAGCAGCTCTCGCAGAAACGTCAAGAATACAAGGAGAAAACTAAGAACAGCTTACTGTTTCTCGATATGCCCAGCGAGAAGAAAGCGAAAGGTAGGGGTCGCAAGGAGGTTTACGTTAGCGATTCCGGTAGCGACGTAGAGAATGCCGGTGGAGAAGGCAGCGAACCGAGAGAAAGAAAAGAGAAGAAAGATCGAGGACGAAAGAGACGCAGAAGCGGCGACAGGAAGAAATCTGGAGCGGGACGAGGCAGGAAGAGGAACGTCGAATCCGGTTCCGATAGCGACAACAGGCCAAGGACCAAGAGGAGCAAGAAGAAGGGCAAGGAAGCCAAAGGAAAGTCGAGGGACGACGGACTGAGCGCCAAGCAGAAGAGCAGGATCGTTTCCAAGGCGACGATATCGACCAGCGAGGACAGCGACGACGAAAGGCTTAAGATTGCCAGCGGAGACGAGAGCGACGGCGGACAGAGAGGACGAAAGAGGAAGATCTCATCGAGTTCAGATCGATCAAAGTCTGGATCTCGGTCTAGGTCACGTTCCAGCTCAAAGTCCAAGAGCCCGTCTAGATCTAGATCACAGTCACGTTCTAAGTCTAGGTCCAAGTCTCGATCTAAGTCACGTTCCAAATCAAGATCAAAATCTCGTTCCAAGTCAAGGTCACGGTCTCGTTCCAAGTCAAAATCAAGATCAAAGTCACGCTCGAAATCGAGGTCTAAATCGCGTTCCAAATCAAGGTCTAAGTCACGTTCGAGATCGAGGTCTAAGTCACATTCGAGATCAAGGTCAAAGTCACCAGAATAACAGTATTGTGCATTCTGAATTGTAAGTTTTGTAGATAACACTTTAGCATTTTATTCTTTAAGTAGCTCTTGAACATGGGCACTTTATAATATAATGTTATTATGTCCCAAATACAAGAATTATAAGTTTCATTATGTCCTTGCAAGGGCAATAATTATGAAGATGGGATGTTTTAGAAATTTGCCTCCCTTGTAGGAGAATCGGAATCTTTTTTTCTTTACACAGTTCCAGGTACACTTTATATGGTGAAAAGATAATAATCTCAGTATGATTCATAAACAAGGAATGATTTAATACATTCTTTAACTTTGTTTCTTTAGTGTTTGCTGGTGAATGTTTGCCCTTGGATCTTCTCCTCAAGATCTAGACCTTTTCCTTCTTCCATCTTAAATGTCTTATATCTGTAGAAAATATTGTTTATTCTAGATATAAAAGTTACCAAGGAGAAAAACAAACTGATATAATAAAAAATTATATCAATGAGGGCATCCTTCTATTAAATAACAATTAGTTCTCTGAGCGATAACTTCAAATGGTTTTGGAAGATAGAGGCATTATTTTTAGCTAATCAGTTTGTCATATCACCAAGAACACACCGGGAGAGGAATGTGTCGAACAGAGAGAGAATTTAAAATACTTGCATGGCTTATTGTCACCTAGCAACTAAAAGTAATACTTTCATAATCACCAGAGTTTCTCTAAGGGACGTGTGTAATTTAACACATCATTCTTGACCTTTTATTTAAAAAGCAATTGCTTGCTACTTAAATAAACAATCAGGAAAGGAGTTAATTCACATAGTCGTTTTCCTTTAAATAGATAAAAATCAAAGAAATAATTATGTCGTTCAGAGAACTTTATTGTTACCTACCAGTCAGTGAGAAGTGGTTCCTGAAATCGTTTCGCAAGTCGTTTTCTAGGCTGGAAATTACCAAATTTTTGCTCATCAAAATTTTGCCAAGCAAATTCTGCCTGGTTGGTTGTAGTTATCTTGGGAGAGCTCTTCTCCTTCAGGATTATTATCTAGAAATGTAGCAATACTGGCAGAAGTAAAAAAAAAAATTCTTCAGAATAATTAATTATTTTTTATGAAGATCCCAATCTTTAGGAACCAAGAGTTAGAATATTAAGTTATTGGGATTGGGAGGAAGAAATTGGAATTTAGTTGCCTTGAAGTTTTTGTATTTATCTATGTTTAGATCAAATGGGAAATTGTCCATCAGCAACACGATTTTCTCTTCGTAATAAAAATTTCAAGAACTAACTTCTAAAAAGTCAACTTCTCAAGTCTATATTTATCCTAAATTACGGGATGTTGATTTTTACCTTAAATGAGACCAAAACTTTTTTTCAATACTCTTTAGCATACTGAATTATTACTTATACATAACTCTTTATTCTGCCACCCTTTGAATACTTTTTTTTTAAAGTAGTGTAATTTGGTTTGTTTATTTGTCTGTAATAATGTTATTTTGCAATATATGTGGTTTCTTTCATTGCTGGATTGGTTTTATTTATTTATGATTGTCTTACCGATTATCATACCATGATAGATAGGTACATGAAGAAATAAAATGTTTGTTATTTAACAAAGTTTAATCAGAAAGTCAAGTTTAACAAACATATTTAGGTATCAAATTTATTAATAAACTTATTTACTAATATTGTGTTATTTTATTTCACTCATTGGAACTTTTTTTATTAATGCAAAAAATTCATTAGAACAAGATTTTTAATATTATGAATTTCATAATAGGTACTAGGTAATAAAATTTCACTAACTTGGGTTGAGCTACAAAATACATAGTGTAAGTTATATTTGGATAATATCTATAAATAATAATTAATTATAATGTTCAGGGCAATTCTGTTTAATCATTACCTACACTAAAAATTGCTTTGATCTTTGAACCACACCCAAGTAGCATTTTATGTGTAGTTTACATCAATTCAATGTATCTGTGAAGACCAAAGTGAGAGTAGAGATTATGTAAAGTCGTCAGCAAATTCGCGAGTTTTAATAATGAAGTTCATTCAATATAAGGTAAAATTGGACGCCTATCTTACGTAAAATTGACCTAATATTTTTACATATTATAGGTACCGATATATACTGAATGCACTAGAGAGAGGCCACTTGCTACTAAAAGCAACAAGAGTGCATTTCAACAGCAAAAACGACTGATTAATAATCAAAATACGCAATAAGAATCCAGTTGTGAAAATTATGGAGAACGTGGCAGATTTTACCTTTTTATTTCCCAAACGGTAATTTTTCCCAGTTGTGGCCTTCAAAGGAGTTTTACTTTCAAGGTAAATACAAATAATTCCCAATCCAGATTTACTTATGACGGACTACGGTTGGTAAAACTTTGTAAGTTAAAAATAGATAAACAATATTGTTAAATAGCCCAATGTAAAACCCAATTTTTACCCTCTTGGTAACTCTAACTGAAAGCATATTCTTCAGGCAAATTAACCTATTGTTTCGTACATCTAACTTATTAGTCAGATGTCTTATGTCAGGACTCAGGGCATCCAAACTAAATATTATATTTTGCAAACTTATAAAAAAAAAATCAATATAAAACATAATTATTTTATATAACTAAATGAATATTTTGGTGGGTTTTCCTGAATGTTGTTAAAATAAGTTTTACAGCAAGATTTATATGATAGAGGGTTTATAAATTTATAGGGTGATAAAGTATAATTTTTTTTATAAATAATATCTTTTTAATTTCAGTTAGGGACTGTTTTAACCAGAAAATATATGAAATTCAATTAATAATACGGTTCAAAGCAATCAAACCAGAGATCTGTCCAACAGTAAGCAAAAAGATACACACAGAATTGCCCTGATCATGTAATTTAGTCTGACAAAAGTAAGTTTCGACTCTTTCTTTACTTGTCTTATTATTCCTACAAACATTTGGAATGGCAGACCAATAATTATGAATGCTCAAAATGTCTTCACTTGAGGTAGAGGTAGAAATGACCAGCAGTTTATTAGTGATGAATGTAAATATTTCATAGTTTAAAAATCATAAATATTATCTTATAAAGTGAAAATAAAGTTTCAGAATCTCTGGAAGACTAATGCGGTACCTTCTCATTCATCAAGTTTAACCTGCACCCCAAAATAATGACTTATTTTTGTTAGACTACACTTATATTAGTGAGATACTAATAGTGATAGGTACATCGTTTTTAGCTTAGATTTCTTAAAGCCAACCGACTATAGAGACGCATCACTATTTAATTCTCACTACTTCTCTTACAAAATCGAGTTAAAATTAAAAAATCCATCATACTAGTCGATACATACAAAAATCAAAGCTGTGCTTAGGTTAAGTAACTATTGAAAGATGCTTTGTATATATGAGTCTTCCACTTTAACTCGATAATGATGATAATAATAATAATATCAGTACACTACTTTTTAGTTCCGTGATAAATATTTCAGTATCAAAAAAGATATAAAAAGTAAACTATAAGACAATCACTCTAGAATTACAGCTAGGTACTTGTCGTATGCGTGTTGATTATATCGTGGCTACCATAAAACGACGTGAAAGTTGTGTTTGTACTGTGACTTAGCGGGAAAGTATCGTTGCTATTTATGGTTCCAAAGACTGGTAAAATGTCGTTTGGGTAATCGGGACTGTCGTTTATCATATGCTCTCTTAATTGGCATTCGGATCTGTAAAAAAACAATAATTATTACATAGTGACAAATTCTCTATTACTCACGGAAATGATATTTTAATACTTTTTAAAACATAATAAAATCGTCATTATTCTTCTTTCTCCTAATGGCGTGTTATATTGTTGTAGTTCTTATTGAGACTACATCTGATTTGGCTATGTCGGGAGTGATCTGTTATTATTCAAAACAAAAATTGAGTAACAAAAAAGACTAGCTAATAGCGTTGTTCCTTTTTTAGACCTACCAAATAAAATTGGTGTAAATGGATTTATAACCTATCCAGATCAATTTTTTGGTAGTTTTTGACGATTTTTGATCTGATTTAAAATTTAGGGAAAATTGAAAACTGTTTCCTGTTTTTCTCAAAAATGACTAAACAAACCTAAAATGTAACTAACTACAGCAGCAGAGCAGCTTTTCAATCTTAACAAATGTTATATCTAACATTTCTTTCTAAAACAAATAGGACGGCCAATATTTAAAAATATACGCTTGACTGTCATGATAGAAAAAAATTCATCTTCAGAGGTGAATATCTCGAGAACAGGAGTTTGGGGGGGAGGGGTTACACTCCCAACTTTTTGTCAACTAATTTTTGGTCAAAGTTATAACCAATTTGACCGGGAGCCAACTTCCATAAGGATTCTGCTGGGTCCTTTGAGAAAGAAGTTGACCGTTTACTGATAGCCATTTAATGGCAGTACTCCAATCCCGCTTGCAGCCACTTTAATGGTGCTTGGGATGAAATACAATGTTACCAGATTTCAGATTACCAGACCAACACGCTATAAAAGTTCTAATGAACCTATGAAAGTCTCTATGAAATAAATGATGCCCAGACAATAAATTAGTATATTATGCAACGAGCTTATAATGAAGGCTATTAATACGCGAGTATGATGGTTAAGATACGAGCCATAGGCTAGTGTCTTAACCATCATAAGAGCGTATTAATAGCCATTATCTGCGAGTTCCATACACTATTTTTTCTACGACCCTTTTTTATTTCATAGAAAAGATTGAAAAATTATATATTTTAACAATGACCCGTGTACAATTGCGGATCATTGAGGTTAAGATAGGTTGCTTACGCATATTAGGTACCAAATTTTCTTTTCGTCGCTAAGATTATTCTGCTGAGACATGTTTTAGTATCAAGTTTAAGGGCACTACTCACTACTGCGTAATTTTTATTATGCGAAGTTCGAATTCCGAATTTTACGCTTTGATTTTCAGTAATAATTTTAATAACATTGTCAGCCATTAATTACGATATTGCTTACCTGCGCACGCGACGGTCACGGTCGCAGCGTTGCCGCTTTGAATACTATATCACGGACCGCTACGAATGATATAATACTTTATCTTCCTATCTTTTACACGATATACCTACCTATCAAATTAATTAAGGTAACATAAAATCTTGATAAATTTTCTTTGAATGTTACTTATGTTCTAAATTAAATAAACGTTCAGAATTTTTTTTCAAAAATACAGAACTTATATCACAAGGCAATTTTTGTCGTGAGTATGACAACTCTGTGACTTCGGTTGGCTTGCCGACCCGATTGTGAGCGAAAACGAACCGATTCAATTGCAAATGCTCCTCTGCCATTGGATAGCTTGACCAGTGCTTTAATGAAAATTTGTATCTTAATGAGACCCATTAAAGCACTGGTGATTCATACTTAATATGCAGATTAAAGGTTGGGAGTAGAAAAAATTAATAAAACGATTGGAAGCATACCTGTTTGAGTGGTTCATTTCACTGGTCTGATTCGAAGGCAGTGATTGTGCTGCTGCAGGTGTCTGCTTTATCGCATAAATGTATACTCCGGTCATGGAAAGTGTATACGATAGGAAATATAAGGCATGAAACTGAAAAAAAATTGTACACATCACTTAAAATGAAGTACTTGTATAATAATTACATAAATACATGCAAACTTTACAACACTGTTTTAAAGTGTTACAACAGCATCTTATTTAAGTGGCCATGTTAATGATTTGACTTTTATATTGTTTCAAAGTTTTTTGTATCGAATTTTATCACTTGACCATCAAAATATACAGATTTTTATTGATTGGTGCCTCTCTACAGGGTGAGTCAGTTTTTTGTAGCAGTACTTCACCAATTTATAGAAGACCTATCTATTATAAAGAATTAAAGTTCTAATAAACATATCTCCAGAAAAGCTTGGAAAAAAGATAGTGTGTTGAAAAAAAATATTTTTTTTTGTTTTTGTCCCATACGCTTGGGCATTTCTCAATATTTAAATTTTATACCAAGAGATTATTTATTATAATTAAGAGGACACAAAAAGGAGAAAAACCAGGAAAAAAATTATCAGTGGCATAGATACAGGATGTATGACCTTTTTTGCTTAACACGTTCTATGCCCATGGACTTAGAAGACTTGCCTTATCAAAAATGAATTCCCCGAAGTTTTCTTGCAAAAAAAAAGGTGAAGGGGTGAAGGGAAGGTACTTATGAATATTCGAAATTCCCCATAGTTTTTGAGTAAATTGAGTCTAAACTTCACACCATACTTACTGCAAAAAAAAGCTCATTTTTCCGATATTAATTATTATTGTTAGTTCTTGATATAAAATAATAATTTTTAAAATCTGTGATTTTTTGTATCGCTAAATAAGTGGTTGTTTAGACTCAATTTAGTCAAAAACTATGGGGAATTTCGAATATTCATAAGACAAGTGTACCTTTTTTTGTAAAAAACCTCCAGGGAATCCAACGCTGAGAAGTAAGATCATATACCTACCCTGTATCCTGTATCTACGCCACTGATGGATTTTCTCACCAGTGTATCTCTTCCTTTTGTGGGCTCTAAATTATAATAAATAATCTCTTGGTATAAAATTTAAATATTGAGAAATGTCCAAGTTATGCGACAAAAACTAAAAAAAAATAGAAATTTCAACACCCTGTATCTTTTTTTCTAAGCTTTCCGGGATATATTATTTTTATGGGAACTTTTATTACTTAAAACAGGTCGTCTATAAACTGCTGAAGTCCTGCTACAAAAAATGATTCATCCTGTATACATATTAAAAAAAAAACTTACATTCTATTACATTTCGCCCCTGGACATAAGTGATGGACCATCCTGTACATACATGCAGTATAAGATTCAATATAGTTCTTACCTTGAAATTAAAAAGAAGAATTCCTACTATTAGAGTATAAAAATTCCCAGATAACAGAGATAAATGTAAGGCTGTTGTTCCCATATTGACTAGAAATAATGACGAGAATGTGCAGAACATGAACTGCGATGCCGAGAACGATGAAACGAGAGCGCTGGAATTTTTCCAAGTCGCCGTGATGAGAGTCTGCTTCTCCAGTACGATCCTGCGATAGAAAAAGTTATAATAAATAAAAAAAGAGAAACTAAATGGTTAGATAAGCGTACATTTGGATCCCGCTCACGATGCTTCCAAACAAACCGAGTAGACCGAGATATTCAACAATATCCGTATTTTTCACTGACAGTTCTTGTAGGACTGTCACGATGGCAAAGAGGACTGCTCCTCCTAGACATAGCATGTCTCCGACTAGTTGATTCTTTCCTAGAATTTTCACAAAATTGCTTTTAAAACCTCAAAAAAAATTCACCTTTACAGCTCTCCCCATCCCCTCTATAAATTATTATGAGTCGAATAAGATAGAACTTTGCTACAAAAACTAAAATACATTAATTTTTTTAATGAAAGAAGGATCATCGGTCTTGACTATGTATTAGGTAAGACATCGCTCCACTTTGGTCATTTGGCTTCGAGTACTAGCTCATTCAGCCACAGGCAAATTTTTGATGGGATTCAACCCACGCGGTGACAGCACCAACGGATTAGTAGACTGCTCTTATAACCCACTGAGCTACCGGCCGCTCCAGGTAGAACTTTATAGTACAAAAACTAATTTCAATGACAATAATTTTACGATACATTGATGCGTCAACTGTCAAAATGACATTGTAGTTCCTGTCAACTTCAAAATTTTGAGGGGCATGCAGTATTTCATTTTTGACACATCAGTTTTATGTAAAAAAATAGCAAAATTCATGTCGATGAATTTACTTTTTGTGCCAAAGTTCTATCTCATTAAGTTCAAAATTTAAGAAGGTTAATTGTAGGAGGCCTGCTTTACTGCGCATATGTTTTAGTGTTCAAGCTGAACACTTTTTGCAAGTGTATAGTGTGTAATGAAATGTAATTTATTGTGTGAATCTACCTATTTTAATTTAGATAAGCTAAGCTTGATATTATTCATCATCACAGACAACGCAAATTAATATAATTACCATCAATTTTAGTATCTTCAATATTGGCCCAGACCAGACACCCGACGCCCATCAGACAAACAGATACAGCGATTATATGCACCATACGATAGCGTACTCCAAGAACTAAGCAACTCAACGCCAAAGCGACAGGAATTGCGACACAGCCGAGAAGCTAAAAGCCAAATTTACAATTATCATTAATACCTTGTTTGTCCGTATTCACTAAGATCTCATGATGATGACTTGTTAAATTTGTATTTGGATACCTATACCTGTGCAATTGGCTCAATTTGACCTTAACTCAACTTCCTCATCAATTATAGGAATGCAAATAATTTAACAAGTCGCTTATATAGTGTCATATGCTAATTTCTTTGTGAATAGGGACAATAATACAATAATTATTACTGTAATTTATGAAGCTCCCAACCTGTATGCTGGTGAGGGTGGTGAATTGATGTGCCGTGCTAAGAAGAGTGTTAGCTTGGACGTCTATCAAGCATAATAATAAGTACCGCCAACCTCTACATTTAATAATAGCAATCAGGCCTTTATCTCCTCTACGAAATGCCAGCCAACTTGTAAAGATGGCACAGAGAAACATGTAATGTGGGAAAGATTGTCCAGTGGGTAGTACTGAAGGTGATCCGGAATTGATATAATGAGCTAAGATGTTTATACAACACACTATTAATGAGAGGAATTGACCCAAGATTATATTTTGCCAGACTTGCCTGAAAACAATCAAGATTTAATGTTTATTTACCTATTGATGATATCTTAACTCACCATTTTCCCAACTCTGAGAGATTTTCACCTATTCTATCGCAAAAGTCCAAGGAATCCCCCATATTCCTTTGTTGTCTGCTTTTAACCTGGATCAAATTACGACATAAATTGGCGTTGTGAATAATTCAAAAACAAAAGGGCGGGGTTCCCTAAAAGTCCCCATCTTTGATTTTAATCCTCCACTTCCACTACAAGTGCTACACTACAACCCTTTGCCTTTGTATCCCGAAACTGGACCTTACGCGGGCGCAAATCTGTAAATTCAAATAATCCGCGCACTAACCTTTGCGCCTGTGAATACTCAGGAATGAAGGAAAACGACCAATCACGTTCACGTATCACTTTACAGACGGCCATTATTTGTTTATGTAAAATTTGAATTATTGCTGAAGTGACAGATTATTCTTATTTATTACAGAAAATGGTTAATTTCGAGTTGGATACAGTTAATACTCAAATATTAAAAAATAATTAATATTCAAAAAACTCAACCCTGAATCACAGCACTAACAGGACAAAAAATTGCAAATTTATCTACAATTTCATAGAATAATCAATACTTTTAAAAATAAATAATAATTGGTTTCTACTTTATTAGGTTTACAGAATACAGAAGGCACGGGTTTAGAAGACAACGTTTAGAGGGATTTTCGGGCAACAGAAATGACTATTGACATTGACACTTAAATTCCAACGCAGCTCAAGAAACTGGATTTTCTGCGGAGGCTAAACCAAACACCGCATGCGCTTTATGCGATTAGTCTTGTAGTATTATTACAACATAACAACTGTAGGATTATTACAGCGTAACAACTCTAGGATTATTACAGCATAACAACTGTAGTATTATTACAACATAACTGTAATATTATTACAACATAACTGTAATATTATTATCACCATAATACTAACTATCGTGTGATCCACAAAATTTTCCATCAAAGGCTATTGCAGTCATGTCTGAGCTCATTTTACTAAGATAATTTTAAAATAACTTTAGTAGTTCCAATTCTCATGTGTCATATTTAATTTCAATCCCTGTACAGTTTCATTAAAATATTAAAGATATTGCGAAAAGCAATAATTCAAGACTGTAATTTAGGAACCTGATGAAATTACTGGTATATTACTAAATACCTAAAGTCTATTTTTTATTTAGATGGACTTGTCAAACAGCTGTCAAGTTGGTACCCTGTGCAATCTGTAAACAGTAATTTTCATATTGTAGGATGGTAGCCTGTTTTCTTGACCTTGGGAAAAATTTATGTTTGTGACTAAAGTAACGGCAACACTCCCCGATTCGTGTATAAGCTATGACGTCACCTCCAAAACATGCTTCCTTGTTGTAAGTTGCACTGTCATAAAACGCAAATAAAAAACTTCAAATTTCTTTATTTTCTTTGAAAATAGTCTTTTTTTAATAGTTATTTAATTTTTGAGGATAAATTTAACTGTTGATTGACTATATCTAATGACGTTTTGCGAAAACTAGGTCTGGGTCCTCAGTCGGTACTCTAGTCACAGCGAAACGCAAAGAAACTTGAAAAGTTGAAGTTGTCAAATTACAAACCAAAATATCAAATTCAAAATTAATAAAATGCTGAGGCAGGTGAATTGAAATTTGTTTGAAATTTATTTCAAAAGAAAGAAAAGAATGAATAATCAAATGCTATAAACAATAGCGATTGAAAGATGTTTCTCCAGATTAAGCAAAAATACAGTTTAATCAGATTCCTTGAGAAATTCTTAAAAAATGATTAAATAATGTAAGTACCTCTGTTTGTCAATAATAGATCTTCTATTTTCAACATTTTCACATAAAACTAAGAAGGAATCGGTCTAATCCTACATACATAAGATTTATAAGAGTAAATAGCTAGGTACTTACATTTACAAGTCTCTAAAATTTTACAATTTACCTCTAAAAGTTGCTTTTATAGTTTTTCGAATTTTAAATTTTGAAATAAAATGACATTTAAACTAATCGTCATAACCTAAATTAATTTAGTAACTATTCCAGTGACTATTTTAGTAATAACCATCACCATAACCAACCTAATCAGTCTTGTTGCCAATCGTTCCCCTAGAATTTTGACTTGGTGGAATCCATCTAAATAAAAAATAAAGTATACCTTAATTGCCACTTTTTAATGTTTCATGTCATTTCAGACCACCGTTCTTCATAAATTCTGTTATTATATTGTTTGTGTTTTGGATTTTGGAAGAGAAATTATAAAATGGTAAATGATAATAATTATTGAATCATTCAAAAACTCAAACTCGAACGGAAACGTCAAATTGAAATGTTATTTTTATTTTATCCTCATTTAGATAGACAGAAATATTCTAAGTTTCTGAGATAACAACGACTTAGGTAGGGTACCTGTATTACCGACACTAAGGCTAGTTCCGTGAAATACAACAAATGCAAAATTGAAATTAGTAATAAACTCAGCACCACACGTGGACTCAGACTCAGCAGATGTCGTTACAGTTCCAGAGGTTAATTTCTTTACTCTAACAAACTTCATTATTAAAGTAGTCATGTTTTTATTTATTGTTTTATGATTTGTAGATCATAGATTGGAGTAGTTCACTTACACACCTAATCTACCAATTGTTGGTGTTTTATCTGGCAGACATGCTTAATTTTATTCAAGACAATAGTTGATGAAAAATTTTGTGGATCACACGATACAACAGTATAATAATATTACAGTTGAACCTCTGAACAGCGGTAGGTACAGATCGACAGGAATATTTTGGCGGTTGATTAAAAAATGAGAGTAAATATTTGCTCTATAATCTGTCGTTGGATCCACAAAATTTTTCATCAAATAATATTGCCTTGAATAAAATGAAGCATGTCTGCCAGAAAAAATACAAACAGTTGGAAGGTGTGTAATTGAACTATTTCAATCAATGAGCTACAAATTATAGAACAATAAATAAAAACCTGACTAGAAACAATTAAGAAACAAGAAACTATAACCTGAGGTTATAGGGTAACGTTGTAGGGTAAACCTGTATCACCGACACTGACGCTTACTAACGTTAGGTCGGTAATACAGGTACCCTAAGTCGTTGCGAAAATAGTCAACTTTCACAAAGAACAAATTATCTCAGAAACTCAAAATATTCTGTCTTTCTGAATGAGGATAAAATAACATTTCAATTTGACGTTTCCGTTCGAGTTTGAGTTTTTTAATGATCCAATCACTTCAAGGCACTATTATAGTTGAAGAGAAATTTATTTGTGGATCACACGATATAATAACAATACAATACGCACAACAGCTTCCACTGAAAATTGATAACGGAAGTTACTATCGCCGAAGCGGCTTGAATATTGTTCTGCAATATGTCATTCATTTCTTGTCCAATGATCTAATAATAAAATTATACAATCAATATATATCTAATACTCCTAAATTGTCGACCGCAAGTGGAAGCGTCACGGACTAAGTGAGACAACAAACGACTAGTTCCTATCTCTTTTTTCTTTTTGTAATAAAGACTATTGTAAGTACTCGACCCGTTGTGCGCAAGCTACTCGAGTACTCGAGTCTAATGAGTCGATCCGAAATTTTATTATTTTACGTCCTGAGAGTTTACCTTATTTAAGATTATCAAATCCATGTGAAACGTGAAACGTCGCACTGGGTTTTGAATGTCACATGTCAATAGTTATGCCAATTGTCACTGTCAACTATTTACGACTCAAATTAGAAAATAAAAATAAAATGTGTATATTATTTTGATTTATCACTAGTAGTAGTTACTTCGTCTCGCGATGTTTATTTTAATAATAATTAACTTTCCAATTATCTTTTCTTTGTTGGCTGATCGAGTAGTTATTTGAGAACGATTCCTGAGAGTGTCAAATACAAATTGGTAATTATAGATAGTGACTGAGAATTATCTGCCAGGTTCTAATTTAAATGATATAACACTAAAATGGTGGAGCCAATTTTTGATTATCAATTTCGTCTTATATTAATTGGTGATAGCACAGTTGGGAAAAGTTCATTGCTCAAATATTTCACAGACGGCAAATTCGCAGAGGTAAGTAAATTAAACCCGGAACATGTCGAAGGAGGTATGAAATTAAACCCTGTTTACAGCTGTCTGACCCAACGGTAGGAGTTGACTTTTTTGCAAGACTGATAGAAGTAACAGATGGAACAAGGATCAAATTACAATTATGGGACACTGCGGGCCAAGAAAGGTTCCTCTCGATCACCAAATCTTACTATCGAAACTCAGTCGGTGCTTTACTAGTTTACGATATCTGCAACAGAGACAGCTTCGCCCACATACCCCAGTGGATGTCAGAAGCCAAGCGGCACATCGAACCCCACAGACCTGTATTTGCGCTGGTCGGCTGTAAGTTAGATTTAGTTAACAACGGGGGACAGAGGGCGGTTTCCAAGGAAGAAGCTAAGACCTTCGCCGACGAACACGGTATACTGCACGTCGAAACCTCTTCAAAAAATGGGATGAACGTAGAGGAAGCCTTCAGATCTGTTACACAGGAGGTGTATAATAGGATACAATCGGGTGAATATAAAGTTGAAGATGGTTGGGATGGTATAAAGACTGGTTTTGCCAGACCAAACGGGCTGGATTTTAATTTAGTTGAAGCCGAGCCGGCTAAATCGTCCTGCTGTTAGGTAATTTTATTCCGTTATTTCCAGAGATCAATGAAAAACTAAATAATTCAATTCTTTAATTATTTCTTGACTTGATCATTTACTTGACTAACTTTTACTTTTTTTTCATGATTTTGCTGTTACCTTAGTTCTAAGTTTATTTTCTAAGTGATACACGACCTATTGAGATTAGGTACTAGTAGAGCTAATGTGTATTCATCTTGTTATGAGAATGACAAGTATTATATCTTTTTTAACTACAATAATTATGGGTGGATTATTAAGGGGAGTCCTTTGCAAGGTCATTTGACCAGCATTCATGTTTGTCAAATTGATTTTGATATTATTTTTAGATTTTGGCCTGTTCTTGCAGCCCTTTTGCCAGTTTATTATCTATTGAACTTTTCCAATAGTCCCCACAGTCAGATGTTTACTGAACAGAAGTCACCACTAAAATATTCCATTAAATTTGCCTATTATTGCTCTCGATTGCTTGTTAAAACAACTGGACAATAAGAAATGAGACAAACTGTTAGTCTGACATTTAAATTCTTATTAATTATTTGAAATCTTTGAATATAAATCTTTAGGAAGTTTCACACTATACTGTTCAAACAGCTGTGACGGCCAGAGTTTCATACACACGGTGGACATATCCGGTACTCAAGCCAATAATATATTATACTGTAATAAAAGAGTAAAACTGTCAATACCTAAACAACAACAATAACAAGTATTAGGCAATTGATGTCGCTTGTACCAGTAGGTACAGCCAATTGTTTTTACAGTCCTTTGTGATGTTGTATATTCCAAAGTTTGAAATATACGTTCTTTTAATGAGATGAATATAATTTTATTCACTGCTGTTTTATAGCGAATTCGAGTTGGCTGCACTTGCTCGGAGCAAGATCGATCTGTCTCTGAATCAGTTCTGCCCAGAATTCTGCTCCAGTCCGGAGCAGAACTTTCGCATTTCAACTCTGTATGGAACCGAACTGTGTCAGGGCAGGCCAGAACCAGAGCCAGAGCGCCATGCACCGGTGCAGTGCAGTGTGCAATCCAGTTTCCCTCCAGTCTGCATTTTCATTATAGCCTTCTACCTATCCCTATCCTATACCTATCACGGTTGTTTGTTGTTATGATGTTATTCTTATTATAACAGAGTCGGTGGAACTACAAGGCGTGATCCATTTTAATTATTGTAATAAGTTGTAATTCATACAATACGTAAAATGTACTTATTCACAAATTTTTGGTTTAAGGAATTACCTACTAGGAATCAGTAAGGAATCAGTATTTAATTTTCCCGCTATTTCTAACCTCTAAATTTACGGGAGTGCACCGTTGCACCGGCAAATTTGACGGTGCAGTTTATTTTGCTCCGGGACAGTTCCGCCATACGACTCGAACATATTTTCCTATGCACTGCCAGAGATCAAGTGTAACTCGAACACAATTACGATATGCACCGCTAGAGTTCACTTTAACTCGAATACGATTACGAAAAGTACTGGAACGGAGTTCTACAAATCGAACACGAGATTCCGTCTCGGTGCGCACCCGGAGCAGAAAAGTGCAGTAACTCGAATTCGCTATTAGATTTTCTGACACTTGACAACAAAGGTGGTGTACTGTCAAGGGTAATAGAATATAATTGTTTTAATTATTTTGTCACATTTCAGTTACAATTTTTGCCTATGGTACGATTAAGTTTAAAAAGTCTTATGTGACGTCATACTAACCGTCCGAATTAAGATTTTTCATTTCACCAGAAAATGTCAAACAGTTAAATTTCAAGGTGTGAACGAGCATACCTAATTAATGAAGGAATCATTCAAACAATGAATTGAATGGTTTAAGTCAGTTGGAGAGCCACTGACAACTACATAAAATTTATTCACGTAATGATATTCTATCCTCTGTGTTGTGCATTTAATTCTCATTCAAAACTAATGTTGACGTATATTTATTTATGCGGAAGCGGGATGGAGTCGTGTTTAGACAAACTTGACGGTTTTTATGAGAATCACGTAAATGAAACAAAATAAATTGAACTATCAGAACGATGTGTATTCTTAATCGATACATATGACTTTTTAAACTTCATCGTAGTATATCTACAATTATTAGAATTTTCCAAAAATATTCCAGATACGACAGCACTACTGCACTTTTTCATATGACCTTGCAAAGGACTATTTTAAATAATCCGCTTTATTATTATAAATTATACTGACTAGCTACTTTTCAGATATCTTCAATAATTTTTAGTAATCTTAAAATATTTTGAATATAAATAATATGGCAACGTCGCTAAAAATGACAGTTATTGATGACTGACAGAGTCAATAAAAAAAGTGTAAAAGGTCATAGTCTTGAGGTTTTTTAGTGAGGCTATATATTTAAGTAGGTACAATTTCTTTAATTTTAAAAGTATATAGTGCTTCGTTATATTATCTTAACTTTATTAATGCAATAATTATCAGCAATAAAGGTTTTGGTAAATTTCATTTTTGCTAATACCGTATTCAAAAATTTTTACTTTGAGTGGTTCACAAAAAAAAACTGTCCATCCGAGGATATACTTTATTGTTTCTCATGAATAAGGAAACTGATCGATATTTCACAGATAATAACAAAACTACTTCATTTTCTAATAGAATATCAACTATTCAGAGACAAAACTCGCCGTTAAAAAGCCCCAATAAAGAATGAAAGCAGGGTTATTCTATGTTAAGTTTTAAGTTTGTTCTGATGTTTTGCAACTATACTTTAAAAGCAAAGCAAATCAACAAACTCAATTCACAAAAAATCACAAAATTGTCAGATACCAATAAATTGCAGGTAGACCAATCACATTCATGGTATTTAAATAATAAGTTATTTTTACCACAGTAAAGTTTGCTCAACTAGACAAACATCATGTCAGGGCACCCTTTCAAATTATCAAATCAAATGTTTTCTGTTTGTTGGTTTTTTATTGATCTCGTCTCCTACAGTGCCTTCATTTAAATAAGTTTTTTTTTTAATGGAGGCATTGTATTAATTTTAATTTTATTCTAGCCAAACAATGCCGTTTGATAAAAGCACTCTTCATAATATTTTGATCTTTTCTTTAAGTTACAATTTCGCTGAAATCATAAAGACATTTGTTACTCTCATCTCATTCATCCTTGTATTCATTCAACCCTTAAGGAATAAGTACCTAAACTCAAAAAAAAGTAGTTAGTGTTTTTGCAAATTGTATGTATAAATTGAACCTTATAATAATTGTGGTATATAAAAATAAACTAGGGTACCTTAATAGTTTTTAGGAGTTATTATTAAAAAATCATTATTGTGATAATATCCAAAATGTTTATTATAAGTATTTTATTATTATTGATTTTGATTGATTAACGATGGAACCTACTTATCTAGTCTTGGAATGTTCATTCAATTTTTATAGAGGTTGTTTAAAAAGATATTGATATATCTTTTTGTATATTTACTGACACACTGTAGGACAAAATAATTTTATGAATTAAAATATTTTAAAAATCAGGTTTTCTTCTTGATTTCTATTAGTACGCTTCATGAAATTCTTAATTACCTTACTTATCTTCACCGCCATGCTATTGTTAGTGTTATTACGCTTTTTAAATTTCTCTTATGTACTTGAATGAGTAATTGTGTAATTTACTTACTTGATGATAAGCTAATCTATTTTCAAGGTCTCACGATTTTGGATTCTATCCTCAAGAAACTTTAAACTTTAAGTCTGTTTAAATTACATTTTCTATTTAAATTTACTTTCATTGGAACGAATTATGCAGGCTTATTCATGCATTAATATCAATTTATTATAATTTATACAGGGCCTCACAAAACTACTTACTTAACTTTGATTATGAGACTTTATAGGATTCGTCTCATAATAGTGTACCTTGAATCTTGGCAAGCGTGATTGCTTCAGTGTAGCACTTTGAAATTTTCAGTATTCATGTTACTTTTTTTGGAGACTCGTTATAATATCCATCAGTATATACAGTAGAATTTTTAAACATTTATACATTATTTATGATCCACCTTTGGTTATTGTGTACAAAGACAGCAACAGCTTGAATAAGATCATTCATAATTAAAACTTGAAAATCCTAAGTCGATTTCTGAATGCTAGCTCGTTGTGACCCAGGCTAACTGAATGCATAAGCAGGTTGGTATAATCAGAATTTTAAAAGTAAATGAATCCTTTTTTTGTGTTTATCGTAATATGATTATGATTATTGTCTCTATAATTGCTCCAATTTGGTAGAATAAAAAGCAAAAGGAAGTTTTTCATCGTAGGTGCTTATATTTTCATTTTTGAAACAACTTTTTCAGAAACCAAACATTTTTCTCCTTCAAGTACCATCTCCTCTGAGAAGGTTGATTCTTATCTTTGATAATGCAGCTCTTAACAACAACTTTATGGAAGTACGATTGTATCACAGCCCACAGCCTCAAGTTACTTAACTTACTTAGACATGAAATGCGTCTTCTTTCTCTAGTTCTTCTTCCCTGTATCTTTCGCTGCATAATGTTCTGCAACACTGTATACTTCTCGCCTCTCATCACATGGTCGAGATATGCAACTTACTCACTTTAACTGTGTTTAATATTTTCCTTTCCTTTCCCATTCTTCCCAGTACTTCTTCATTTGTTATCTTGTCTACCCAACTTATTCTCAATATCCTTCTATATGACCACATCTCAAACACTTGTAATCATTCATTTGGTAATGTTTTTCTGCAATGTTTAGCACTCCATCCCATAGGGCAACAACATTTTCAATTATCTACAGTTTTTTTATAAGGTTCTCTGGATTTTTTTCTACAAATTTCCCCAGAATTTTGTTACAATAATAATTATCTTTCCAACAAATAATATTTGTTTTTTTCTTATCTAACTAAATAAATTCATTTCTAAAATTCAAAATATTTATCCTGTGTCTAGAAAACTGATTCTCTGCAATTCTTTATAGGTTTATTATGAGCTTTCTGTTACCTAGTATAATTTTCATACGTTCTTGAGCACCCTGTATATTTTGATAGATTTTCTACAGTGACTATAATACAATCGTGCAACAGATATCTAAGAAACTGTCGATTTTAGTATTTGGCATGATTTAACGCGATATCTTATCCAGTTACCGAGGAAAAAGGTCTTGATAGACGTACGTGCAACAGATTGATCTGAATGTGAACTTCCCATACTGATCTTTTTAAAAATATCGTTCATCGAGGTGTGTTAAAAACTACCTGACAAGTTACATGTATATGGTTTTTTTTCTCCAATCATAACTGCCTACTGGGCTGTTTAAAATGATAAAAAGTTTTTGGTAGTTATGTTCAATATTCATGGAAAAACTGGCTTTTTGTAAATAATAAGGAGATTAAACCAAATATACACTGTTGCATCGGAAAGGGAAAAAACAAGGATCTAAGCCACTGTTTAAAAGCTGTAGTTTCCTAGGAAACTTAGTAGAATCTTTTAAAGGATGTCATTTATTGTCAAAGTATTGTTGAAATACTCTTTACAGGTATTCCTTATATTACCTTTTCTATGCAACATGGTGTATAAACGTGTTAAAAACCAATAATTTATTTGCATAATAAAATAAATCGAAAATAAACTAACATTTTAAGTGACATCTTTAAATTCAATATAACATAATATACTTATAAATAACAATAAATTACATAAATATCATCATTATAAAATAAATACTTATTTACTACAGAGGTGAGTACATAGCAGGCAGAGCGGGAATATAATCGGTATTGTACATCTGGGCACGAATAAATGCTTCCTTGTCCTCCGGTTCTGGCCAGACAGTAGCATTACCTGCAAGATTAATTTTAACAATAATTTTTTTCCTAAAGTGCGCTTAAAGAAAAAAATAACTCACCCATCTTATAAGCATATTCAGCAACTTGTGTAGCAATTCTTATCGACACCTCTCTTATTGTGGAAAGTTTTGGGTATATGCATCCAATTTCCAAGTCTTCATCCGTGACGAGATTTGCTAAGCCCTGAAATGGCCATAAATTAATAATTTATATAATTATAATAAAAATTGCTTGAGCAATAATAAAATAAGTTTAAACGAATGGTACCTCTGCAGCCATGAGGAATATATCTTCACCAATCGTACGTATTCCTACACAAATGGTTGCTAGAGCAACTCCAGGGAAAATATAAGCGTTATTTCCTTGACCCGGTTGGAAAGTTTTACCATTAATTGTGACAGGATCAAACGGACTACCGCTTGAGAAGACGCATGTACCCTACAAATAAATAATTAAAACTATTACATAGTTCTGTTACATTAATCATGCTCAAAAACTTACATTGGTATATTTGAAAGCGTCCTCTGCAGTACACTCGGCTTTACTAGTCGGATTACTCAGAGCGAATATAACGGGCTGTTTATTATTCCTACCCATTTCTTTTAATATCTCCGGTGTGAAAGCTCCGCCAATAGCTGAAGCTCCAATCAGGATCGATGGCTTAATTCTCTTGACACATTCTTCCAAAGTCTTGACCGGTTCATGATTTTGGGCAAATTGTTCTTTATGCTCAGTTATGCCCCCTTCAGGTCTATTTTTCACGATCAGCCCTTTTGAATCGACCATCCAGATCTTCGATAAGGCGTCTTTCTCTGACGTTCCTTCTGCTTTCATTGCCATGACGCACAACTGCGCGATGCCCAGAGAGGCTTCCCCTGCACCTTGGAATAATATCACGTTATCTGAGAGTCGATTCTTGATTATGCGAAGCGCCGCCAGGAGTCCCCCGACTGCCACACTGGCAGTGCCTTGAATATCATCGTTGAATGTTACGTAACTGTCGCGATACTTTTCTAATAAACGGAAAGCATTGGCGTTTCCGAAATCTTCAAACTGGATGAGAGTATTTTGGCCGAATCGTCTCACAACGGCTTTCATGAATTCGTCCAGGAATTCGTCGTATTCTGGTCCCCGGACGCGGTTTTGCTTCAGACCTATGTATAAGGGATCATCGAGCATTGTTTTTGTGTTTGTACCCACGTCCAAAGTGATCGGTAAGCATTGGTGGGGTTTGATTCCAGCTAGAGCTGTGTATAAAGCCAGTTTACCAATTGGAATGCCCATACCACACGCGCCAAGATCACCTAGACCTAGGATCCTCTCACCGTCGGTTACAACTATTGCTCTTACATCTGATTCGGGCCTGTAAAAAATTAAATAAGTAAGACTCTCATTGAACTAAATCTTGGTACCTAAAACTGATTTTTAGATAAATAAAATGTGTATATAGTATTGTAGAATAGGATTTGTCATAGCAAATTCTGTTATTTTAAGGTTCGTTTTCAAAATTATTTTCCCTGATTGAACTGGCTAAAAGTTTAAGATGATTGTGACAACATTCTGTACAGTTAAAATTCGTTCATTTTTGTTTTGCCAATAATTGCCAGGTTCAAATATGTGGTTTTGCTTGACATTCTCCAAAATTTTTCCGGATTAAAAAAATCAAATTGATTGAAAGTTTTCCCAGTTTTCATGAGTTTGCTTTCTTCATTAAAGGTCATAAGTGCAACATTATGTTAAAATACTTTGCACTTTGGACTAATAAATGTTCCAGACAATTTTTTCAAGAGTGTCAGTGTCATACACAAATAGTCGACACTCATATTTTTTATTTTGCTACACATTCTTGAAAAAAAACACCTGAAATTCCTTTGGTCTGAGAATTTAACAAAAGTTTAACAAATCTGACAAGTTTAAACTAAAAATCTGACCATCAGAAGATGATATAACAAGTATATTGGTCTAAAATAAAGTTATACCTATTTAGATTAGTTTCTTACCAATTCTTCAGGATATCGTAAATGTGTCCTTTATCATGAATGGTAATAAATAAACCTCTGGGTCTCCGGAACACCATGCTGAATTTCTGGCAAGCCTCCCCAACAGTAGGGGTATAAACCAAGGGCATGATCTTGGCAACGTTTTCTCCGGCTAGTCGGAAGAATACCTTTTCGTTTCTTTCCTGAAATTTTAATGAATCGTTAATAAATTCACAAATCAAGCAAAAAGTAAAGAGTTTTTTTTACCAGTAGGTCCATCAGGTAAATATATTTGTCCAGATCTTTGTCCAGTCTGTCCAGACATAACAGACTGTGTTTTACTTGTTCCTCTTGGGTTCGCACAGCTGGTGGTAATAGTCCATGAATCCCTAGGCCTTGACGTTCTTCCCATGTCCAAGCAAGGCCCTGCAAAAAATGTACGTGTAAAGTTTACAAACTCTACGCCCAAAATCTCTATGAATATGTAAGAAATGTTTGGTAAAATAATATCACACGACCAAAAAAAGTGAATTTGAGTTGTCCAGACATTTCTTGACACCCGTGTAATAGTATCTGGCGCTTAGAAAAGTAAACTATGAACAAGTCTAAGCATAGTCATGTCAAAAGAATTTATTACAGTCTGTTTGTATTAAAATTGATGGACGTCTGACAAATCTTTTTGAGGTTCAGTGCAGACCATCTTTTACCCGAAAGAATTTCGAGGTACTCCAAGATTTGGGTTAACACCCAAACATTACATTTCACCGTTACATTTCTTCTTAAATACCTACAAAATGTTCAAGACATATCAAAATGACAAAATGAGACAGGTGAATAAGCAGAAGAGACTTTTTTCTGGAAGCACGTGATTGAAAATTTTGGTAGGCATATTACAGTCGGGTCGATGGATAATTATAGCAAAAGACGGGATGTGAGTACATAATTTGAAAGAACCAAGAGTTATGTTTTTTTCCGCATTATTGATCAGACATTTCTTTACAACTAATTATGTAGGTAATTAAGTAGCAAATCTCAGAACCATATTATTAATTACTTAAATGTTCAAATCATCTTAGTTAATAAAAAATTTCAAGGTCGCACTTTTTTCAGACCTTGGATTTCAAGACAATACCATAGCGTAGATCGCAGATGCCATCCATAGACTTTCCTCTGTAGATGTCTTTAAACATTTTAATCGATTATTTAGAACGAATTGAATAAAACAAGTACGTACATAGAAAATTCCGTATAATTAGTAATTACCAAGTGATTGTTTTGAAGTCTCCTTAAAAACAGAAAACAATTCAAAGGTCAGTGATTAAAACAGACGGATACAATCAGTTTAACGACCGATTATTAAAACATCTGAATTTACATAATATTATCGTTTATGCAATCGTTTTGTTTTATGTTTTGATTTCTCCGAGTGTAAATAAATATTACATTTTTTCTTATGTGATTTATGGAAGGCAATTCTTAAGTAGGCAATCACTTACAGAATGAAGATTGACTATCTTATTTTATATTGATTTATTTTAAGGGTAGTAAATGAAGATCAAAAATGATCAAGTTATCAGTTTAACAAAAGTCGGATAATAATAAGCGAGATTAAAAAAAAATTCACAGTAACTATGAAGTAGGTATATCGGGATCCTGGATTTTTTATTAATTTTCTTCCCTCTTTTTATAATTATTTTAATTTTGATAGCCACTCTAATACTCCTGGAGTAATTTGATGGACAACTTCAAATCCTCCATCAAAGCGTTTAATTTATTTGGGCATTCTGTAACTATGTGCTTTTTACTCCTTTGAACCCTATAAATCGCCGGGTATAGATGGCATCTACCCAATAATGTTGCAGAAAGGACCACATCTTCTGACACAGAGGCTAAGTATGATCCTCAGGGGCAGTCTTGCACTGGGGCACATACCCAAAGCCTGGACCTTAATTAGAGTAATTTATATACCTAAACCTGGGAAAACAGGACAGGAAGGGGCAAAATCTCTAAGACCCATAAGTCTCATGTCCTTTTTGCTGAAGACTTTAGAAAAACTGCTCGATAGGCATATAAGGGATGATGTCCTGGCAAATAGACCATTTCATCAAGACCAACATGCATATAGAACAGGAAAATCAACGGAATCAGCTTTACACCACCTGGTAGAAAAGGCAGAATACGCAATAAAACACAAGGAAGTACTATTATGTGCTTTCTTGGACATAGAAGGTGCGTTCGACAACACCTCCCTAGAATCAATCTCCAATGCATTGAGGAACAGAGGAATCAATGCAACAATAATATGCAGGTGGATAGACTTCATGTTGAAAAGCAGATTGGTATGCACATCCCTATTTGGGGAGACTGTGGTGGCGCAGGTAGCAAGGGGGTGTCCACAAGGAGGCGTACTGTCTCCCTTGATATGGAACCTTGTTATGGACGAGCTAATGAAACGTCTGGACCAAGAGGGAATCAAGAGCATAGGATATGCTGATGACCTTGTCATACTAATTCAAGGTAAATTTAACGACACCATAAGGCCCTGCATGCAAAGGGCTCTAAATGTTGTAACCAAATGGACAAACGAAGAGGGACTGAACATAAGTCCCTCCAAATCAACCATCATAGCGTTTACTAATCGAAGGAAACTGGTGGGCTTAGGACCACTAAAACTTCGAGGCAGGAACGTAGGTACAAATATCGGGAGAGGTGAAATATCTTGGGGTAATCTTAGACTCAAAACTCACCTGGAACCAACATATAGACAGGATTAAAAGAAGAGCGGAGACCACATTCATGATGGTCAGACGAACTTATGGGAAAACATGGGGATTAAAACCACATATGGTATACTGGGCGTACACCAGAGTGATTAGACCAATGTTGTTGTATGCATCTTTGGTATGGTGGACAAAGATGCAACAAAATACCGCGATAAACAAGCTCAGCAAGGTGCAAAGACTCGCATGCCTTGGAATAACGGGGGCAATGAAAACTACTTCAACTGCAGCAATGGAAGTCCTCCTAGACCTCCCACCACTTCATCTAATGATAATGGGAGAGGCAAGACTGGCACGACTAAGGCTGCAAGAAGAACCAAGGGGCAAATATGCGGAACTTGGACACAATAGAATCAAAAACTATGTGGAAGTGGACCTGCTAGATGCAAACACAGACCACATGGCTCCAAAATTCAAATTCCACAAGAGCTTTGAGGTGAGCATCAAAGATCGAGAGGAATGGAATGAGCCCACAGACAGCAACAGGCTGGTCGGAACAACCTGGTACATTGACGGGTCAAAGACCGACCAAGGAACTGGAGCTGGCATATACAATGAGTTGGACAATACTCAACACACCATATCTCTCGGGCAGTGGGCAACTGTATTTCAATCGGAAATATACGCTATGCTACACTGCGCGAGCATAAACAATAAGAGGGCCTACAAAAATAGACGGATCAATATATTAACAGATAGTCAGGCGGTTCTGAGGGCTATAGAAAGCCCCAAGATAACGTCCAGACTACTGTGGGAATGCAGTGAGAATCTCGAAACCCTGGCAGAACGCAATAAGGTAACCTTGATGTGGGTGCCAGGACATAGAGGAATCACAGGCAATGAAAAAGCCGACGAGCTAGCAAGAAGAGGATCCTCGGCTAAATACATTGGCCCAGAACCTGCCCTGGGAGTACCAAAAAGTACAGCACGGGGTCAGATTAATATATGGGTCAAAGAAAAACACAAAATATATTGGGACAAAAGGACCAAACACCAACACGGGAAAGCCTTTATCAAAGGACCCATAAAAAAGACAACTGAAGAACTACTATTACTTAGCAGGAATCAGTTACGCATTACAGTGGGATTACTAACGGGACATATTGCCCTAAAAGAACACTTAAATAAAATAGGACTGTTCAATGGAGACCTAAGTTGCCGAGAATGCAATAGGGCCCAGGAGACAGCAAAACATGTACTGTGTGAATGCGAGGCTCTGGACCGCAGAAGACAGGAGATATACGGACAACAAAAAATGCGTCCGGAAGAATATGAAACTCATTCAGTAATGGGGCTGCACAAGTTAGTCCAGGGAACCAGACTGATGGAATGGGTGTCATGAAGCAAAAGGGGGTGCACAATAAGCCCATGAGGCTGAGGTGCTTCCGGTGACCAAGAATCACAGATGGCCCCCGAAAGGAGAGGGTTTTAGTGGGTGGGACTCCCACATAACCCAATGCATGGGTATCCGTAATGGATTTACCCTCCTCAAAAAAAAAAAAAAAAAAACTATGTGCTTTATAGTCTCAGACGGTGCACCTCGCTCACAAGAAGGATCAACCAGTGGATTCCATTTATTCAACATTGGACTTACAATTAATTGCAGATTTTTTTTGCCAGCTCCATTTCCACTCATTTTTAGACTTACATGGTCTGTTAACAAAATTATCCAGCTATACCGGCTTTCAGGATTTCAGTCGAGTAATTGGCAAATTATTAAGGTATTGCATAATAATTGGAAACTGATCAGGAAAGTTGTGATATTTATCTCATGCTTTTTAGTTAAAAAATTATCTCTACGATTTTTTGGTGGAGTAATATTGGCTAGTATGGGTAACCATTGAATAGGAGTTGAGGTAATTATTCCTGATATTATCCTCATGATAGTATTTAGTTAAATATTCTACATAATGGGATACATACAGTGTGACCATTTGTTCTTGATCCACCCTGTAGAATGTTTAGTTTTTATTGTGCCATTTTAACCGGATTTTTTTTTGTA
This sequence comes from Malachius bipustulatus, assembly GCA_910589415.1. NCBI lineage: Eukaryota > Metazoa > Arthropoda > Insecta > Coleoptera > Melyridae > Malachius > Malachius bipustulatus. The sequence continues at coordinate 51,103,335 of OU342633.1, forward strand.
GAGCGCCCACAAAATCCACGGCCTTCTAGATCAGTGTTCGGTAGTAAGATTTCAATAATTTATTTTATAAAATGTGTACACGCCACTGGATTTATTAAAAAAAATATGAAAAATTAGTCAACAAGAATTCTTGAAATTTTATTAATTAATAGCAGGCCTTGAACTTTGCAAGTAGTGGAGCTTTTTGCTCCAAAAGTACAATTCATTAAGCTCTATGATTAACTATGCCGTTTCAATGCACGTAAAAGCCCATTTGTCTAGGTAGAAGTTTCGGTATGGTAAAGTGTACAAGCAGTTGTCCTGCTAGGAAGCTCTTCTATAGAAGTACGAGTACTTTTGTACAAGACACACTGTCCTTCTGGCAGGACGTTATTCCGCACATAAACTTGTCCTTCCGGGACGACGACGTAAGTACTTCTCGCAAAATGAACAAAGTGTGCGTGAAGCGAGAAATACAAAAATTTTGATGACTTTACTTTAACTTATCGTAACTTTTTTACTAATGAAGATAAAACGACGATTTAAAAATGCGCTGGTTCCCTGAAATATGTAGAATCTATTGGTGTTTAAAGCTGTCCTGTCCTGTAAGCAGTATCTGAAGCCTTCTAAAATTTAGAGTAAAATTATGAGTCATTATGACTTTAACAAAATTCATCAAAAAAACCTTTCTGAATAGGGTAACAAAAAATCCAATAATAACAATATCAAATAACTGTAAATTGGAGATAATTATTTTGGACGCCAAATGTTATTATATTACTAGAAATTTTTTTTTCTTCAAATTTCTCCCTTTTAATAATTATATTATCTAAAAACACCCTGTTAGTACGTAGGTTAATACCAGCCAGCATAAATAAATCTTTCAAACCCAAGTAGGTCAAAAAGTATGCTCATAAAAAGAATTTACAGACAGTACTTTCAATGATTATTATTATGTATGAGCTTTATCTATACAAACTTAAAAAATCTTTTTAGGTTGAAAGTGAAAGTATTTAACGAGAGTTTAAAAGTTTATTTGATTCATCTATCATGGATAATGGCAACGGTTACCTACCAGTTGGCAATCAACTATAAACACGTCGAAGTGTAATTTAATCAAACGTTGTCGACGTTATTTTATTGTTTCTCTAATTCGTGGACGGTGTAAAATTGAACTTAAAGTAGAACGAATGCATTCACTAAATTGTTTATTTATTTTTCTAGAACATTTCTTATCGGATTAGAGGATTTGATACGAGACTAACGTTTCCATTACTTTCATTATACCATAAAATTCTGTTTGAAATGAACTGATAAAAATAACATGCATGTGAACGCATAAATTGGTGTTAGGTACACACCTTCGTTAAAACTAATCAAAAAGTTTGACTCCTCGAAAAATAAGGTACAAAAACTTCAGAGAAATTTGTTAATAGTGTAATTTTATGTAGGTAAATACGCTGTTATAAAAAAATTATATTTTTATACCAGGAAATAAATAATAATTGATAAATTTGGCATCATTGAAATTTCCCAGATGTTAATTATTATTATTGTTCCTATTAAACTAAATTATGTAACACGGCCAGATGACACTAAATATTAGATGGGTGTTAGCGGAAGAAAAAAAAAAGTCTGAAGTGCAGACCTATATCAATTTTTTTTCCGGCTGGAGGGGGCGAGAGGCCATTGTAAAGTACGGGATATCAGTTTTGATCCTACCAAAAAAATTGTTCTTCCCATAAAGGAATAAGAGCTTGGCAGAACACGTAAGCTCGTTTCAGGCGGAAGTCGATCGGGCAACTTGTTCGCGAAATATATCGAATTTTCGTTGCGAAAAAAAATTTTCAAATGATTTGTTCTTGGCTGGTAAGTAGGCTGCATGTAGGGGGTTCAGCTAATGTTTTTTAAAAGGGTATTTTGACTTTTTTTAAGTGCCCGTTGGGAGGGGGTAGTGCGTCAAAATTGTCTCCCCCTTCATACCAAAAAAATATTTTGAAAAAAAAAATGTAAATTTTTGTTTCGCGTACCAGCGGCGGATTTTTCTCAACGGCGAATGTTGCTTCGGAAAGGATTCGTTGAATTCCGGGCAAAAAACGAACAAAACCTGTTTAATTTTTTTGCGATACGCCTCTTCGGAGGCGAGTTATCTGGGTCTTAAGAAATTTTTAGCTCTTCCTCCCCTCCAATTTTTTTTTGCAATAAATAAATATAACGAACAATAATGAATTTGTTTGACAAGGATAATTAAATTAATGAAAACAACCAAAAAATTTATAAATACAAATATCTTCGCCTAAACCCTAAGTTTACCTTTTTCATTATTTATTTAATGGAAATTCGCATTTTCACATTGCTCAATGTTTTTCCGCATCAATATTTCTCACGTTGACAGCGATATTACAACAAAATTACAGCGCTAATGGTGGGTGGAAACTGGAAATCCACAACAATAGCCGAAAGCTACACATATACGATTACATCTAAAATAAAATCAACATGTCCAATAAATATTAAATTTCACCGAAATTAAATAAATATAAATTCGCCGACAACAGCAACGATTATTCGAACAATAACTCTCCCATAATTAATTGAATTTCAATAATGAACTGTAGACTATGCAATTTTTTTAAATAAAAATGTGACGTAATAATACTATTAAAACTATTATACAAGAATAATGATGAATGTCAATAAGAAAACAAAGTTTTCTTAAATTTTCTTGCATAACATGATATGGCAGTTACATCATAGATGACGATGGTATATACAAAAATTAATAGAGAACGCATGAGAAGAGAAGTCAAGTTTAAGCCAGGAAAACTGGTTCGTTCCCATTTTAATTAATTAACAGGAATTGTCAGTATTCTAGCAGGTTAAGATACATCTCTCATCTCTAGCCGCAGTTCGGATCTCACTTTTTTATATAACGCCCCTGAAAACATGCGCATCCACAATCTTAACTTTAAAATAATAATTAGAGACTAATAACGACTAAGCTTACTAACGACTTAACTTTGCGAGAATCTTGCCACGAACGCCGAATAAGTCTATCATGCCTTTGGCCCTTTGGAAACGGTTATCTTAATGTCCCATAAGTTTTGGCTACGGTATCAAAGATTAGAGGCATTGAACTGGGGTAGCAAGAAATAAATGTCACACTGATGTCAACGGAATCAACAACCCGTGACTAATTTTAACAGCTCAAGTTTTCTTGTTTGACAACCGCAGTTAGTAGCAGCCAACTTTGTAGGGATGATCTGTCAGATCATAGCTGTGACATTGGAAGAGGACAGGAGAAGATGGAGAGCCGAACAAAAAATGCAATCAGTACCAATAACAAATAATAAATAGCTGATTAATTTAAGACAAATGAACATAAATTTCCGGATATCTGGATAAAGTCCTGGATCAAAGATCCCTCAAATGCTATTAATGTTACAACCATGGAACTGATGGATCATCCCAGTTGCAACTGCGCTGTTTCCACATCAGCATAGAACGAACAGATATGCAACAATTATCATTGTTCTGAACTTTCCAAATAGGGTTAAAACACAATCGCACAAAATATCTAATCGCGGGAACTGTCCACGGGAATGGCCAAAAACATAACATGAAAAGCCTGACAAAAAGATCCCAATATAATTTTTTTTCTGCGGAACGACCGTTCCTTTGACTATAAAAGTTATGATGAATGGTGGAGGGTGGAGGTTGGGAAACCCAAAATGAGAACCCAGTCAGTCCCATATGTGTTCGGATAAAAGGGTGTGGCTTGTGGAATACCAAGTGCCAAGTGGAATATCAAAGACCTTTATTTAATTGAAGTATGAAGGTGCATACAAAACTATTCTCTTGTTTACGCAAGACTCATGAGACTATACTATAAGAATTAAAAAAAAAGGCTGTAATTTGTGGCAATACTTGCAGGTACGTTAATTATTGTTACTAAACTGGCATTATAAATTTCAATTAGGTAGTGTGTTCTATGAAATAAATACATAGGTAATTATTATACAAAAAAAAATTTTTCAAGTTATTTCCTAGATCCTATAACAATAAGTTTACATTCTAGCAACCTCAGATTTAGTAACCAATGATAAATTGGTTTCATAGTTAGTTAATTGTACCTACTATAGAAAATTGAATTTTAATGATTTATGAGCTTCTTTTATTAAATTTAATTGAAATTTAGATGAGTGTTATGGTAGGTAACTGATTAATAATGCGTCCCTGGATAATCCAAATCATTTTTGCTGTTAATTTATTTATGTTCTCTATCTCTATCTACATGCATATGGAGCTAGGTATACAGGGTGTCTGCTTAAGGCTGGCCACCGGCTATATCTCGGAAACTAATGGGCCCAGAACCTCAAAATAAAAAATTTCCAGACATAAGTGATCACGAGAAATTCAATGAAAATATTTTCAAGATGGCCGCGCTTCCGGAAATACCGGAAGTTGACACCTACTTCGTTATTTTAACAGGAACACCCTGTATATTATTATATTTTTTAAATGTCTGAAAAAATCTAATACAGGTGGTTTTCACAATTGGAATTTAGATTGAGCGGTTTATGAGTTATAAACAAGTGAAAATCGAAAATTTTCAACTTCAAAGCAGTCTAGAACTAGAACGGCTCAAGATATCCAAAAATGGTTTACATGTCCTTATCCTAACTTTGCACGTTTTATCCCAGTATGCGGAGTAAATTTCAATACAGGGTGATGAAAATTATCCGATTTTTCATCACCCTGTATTAAAATTTAAACCACATAGTAGGATACTATGTGAAAAGTTAAGATAGGGACATGTAAACCGTTTTTAGATATCTTGAGCCGTTCTAGTTCTAGACTGCTTTGAAGTTGAAAATTTTCGATTTTCACTTGTTTATAACTCATAAACCGCTCAATCTAAATTCCAATTGTGAAAACCACCTGTATTCGATTTTTTCAGACATTTAAAAAATATAATAATATACAGGGTGTTTCCGTTAAAATAACGAAGTAGGTGTCAACTTCCGGTATTTCCGGAAGTGCGGCCATCTTGAAAATATTTTCATTGAATTTCTCTTGATCACTTATGCCTGGAAATTTTTTATTTTGAGGTTATAGGCCCATTAGTTTTCGAGATATAGCCGGTGGCCAGCCTTAAGCAGACACCCCTGTATATTTTATCTGATTGAAGACTATAAATATTTATCTGACAGTTTCTGTAATGTTATAAAAAGATATTTTATCTGATTCAAAACTGCAGTAACGACATGCACACACACTAAAACTCCTGTTAATATTAATTGGCTGACCTAGTATCTAGTTAGTCAAAGGCATTTATTTTGAGGAAGGATTCTTTCAAGTGATAATAACCCTTTATTTGATGTTGTTTATTGTAAAAGTGCACTACATTTTTTCCCTCGAGAGCCGTCCGATTCAAGATCGCCAGAAGCACCCAAGCCTCATGAGCTTGTTGTGCTTAAAAATAAGATGTAGGTCATTTCAGCTAAACTCAGCAACCTCTACACTTTATTTCATCAATTTGGGGACCATTTTTGAGTCCAATGAATTCAACATTCAACATACTGTGCAATATTGATTATTGGTTCAGCATGACAGCTGCGTCATCATTCGGGTAATCGTGCATGCGCGAGAGAGCGTTTAAAAATCAAATCGTTCTTTTTTGATAGCTTTGCTTAATTAATATCAAATTGTGCAGCTAAAAACTCCGCCAATCAATCAGTGAAGGTAATTTTTTTCAATTACCGCTTGCTTTATCAGCGTCAATCTTTACTAACTGACGTTTGCGAAATCCAGATTACTGATGTCGTTTTGAATGCATGAATTTTAAAATCCTGTTGATTGATTTATAGCTATTTTCCCGTTATATTCATAATGGGGGTGGTAATGGGAAAAAAATTCCAACACCTTAAAGGTTATACTTTACTGATTACGAGAAACAGGCGAATATCGAGAATTATGTAAGATACGCGCAAAAAGTTGATATTACAACATTGCTAGATAGGTAGTGAACAGCTGATTCTAGACGCAGGTTCAAGATTTACTATTACATACATAGTAAACTGACTTGACGTTTCTTGAATCATCTCTCTCTCTCTTTCTCTCTCTCTCTGGTAAATAAGAAGTCGGAGGAAATTTCAGAATAAGTTTTATATGGTCCGGTACTTATTGTTTCCCGATCGGGATGATACTTTTTGAGAAAAAATCAAAAGTGTGGTACCGGTGTGAGTCCTTTTTATCATTAAAATGTTCCTTTTTGTGAGCAAGTTGCAAAGACTTCTTTGATGTCATAAAAAAATAGATAGAGTAAGGAGCAGAAGTTATTTCCACCCAAATATCGATAGACACACATGTCGACCGTGTCCCCGTTTTTTTGATACGATAACAACCTAGGTATCAAATAAAATCTAAGCTAAATTGAGATATTTTAGATTCTTAAATACGATTTTAATTGAACCAAAATTGTAGTAATTTCTCCGTCGAATAATATCTGACATTTGATGGAACCAGCGTTACCTAATTACAACACTCTAATAATGCTTATAGCGCTACAAACCTGATATAATTGCCATTCATGCGTAGTGATTATCGAGCAGTATTAGTTATTTTGTCACGAAATGATACGTTTTAAAATAAATGACAAGTCGCGAAAATGAATTATAACACCAGTAGAGGTGCAATGGAATATTATAATTTGGTTCATCAATGCCAAAAAAATACGAAAGAGGTGTCAATTATAATAATCACGATATGAGTAGGTACCTACATGCATGAAGAACTATATGACATGAAGAAAAAAAAAGCAATAAGAAAAATGTTTCTATGAAGATTAATTATTATTATTAATTTATTATTAATTATTATTATTAATTAAACATTATGAGAATTATTTTATTTAATTTATTTGTAAATTGAAATTTTAAATTTGAATGTAAATTTTATTTTGAATAATTGTCTTTCAAAATTACATAAATAAGGGCTACGATGTATCGTTTAATTACCCTTTGTAAAATGATAAATGCATAAGTAAAATTATGGTACTTATTAGTATCTAGTATGTAATTTTTTTATGCATTTTATCCAATTAATATATTGCATAGTATTGAGCAAATTGAAGCCAAATTTCATATTATTTTAAACTGAAATTTAGAAATTCAATTAAGATAAAGATATTTGGATTGAATTTAATCTTAAAATATGCACAAATTTATCCGAGATTGAAATATTCCAAGTTTGTATCGGAAGCGAGGGTTAAAATTTAGAATTGTATTGACCCAATTCAAGATAAACATTTTGAATTGGGGTCAGATATTTAATTTTCGATTTTTTGATTAAGAAATTTGAATTGAAACGCAAGCTTGCAATATTGGTTAGCAGTGAGAAAATTCTATTCAAGAATAAAATATTCAGTTTATATTTGTAAGTGAGAAGATTGAAAATTTTCAAACGGAATTGGAATCGTGAATAGGAATTTCAATTTAATAGTAGAATAGACGATTTTTAAATTCTATGGACTTCGGAATTGATATTTAGATTAAGAAAACAGAAAAAAGTTCATGTTTGCTTCTAAATTTATAACTCATATTGCAAATTTTCTAGATTGATAATAAAATTGAAATCGATCGAGGGATTAAATTTTAATTTAAATCTTAAACCTTCCTAATCCTAAGCCACCTAGAATTATAGGATACAAAAAGGTAACATTAGTTTGAAAAAATCGAACTGGGACTTCAAAACAATAAGGAAGTCCTTTTAAAATATTAAGAATTATGATTTTTAATATTAAATAATTAAATAATATAAATTTTACCCTGAACCGAAAAATCAACCTCCAGTTCAAACAAGTTTGACTCTGGTTTAATTTTTTTTTTTTTAAGATATCGAATTTTGAAATGAGAATGATAAATTTCAATGTGAATTAGGGAATTCAAATTCGAGTCCAAGATATAGTACATATTTTCTAATTCGTTTCCAAGTTATAGTATTTAGTTATTATAGGTACTGATAAATTTTGAATTACAGACATATTACAGTTAAAATAAATAAAGTTTGCGGATGTTATTTTGGAATGCAGGGTCAAATAATATAAAAAATGATTCAAGTTTGATTTTAAAACTGTAAAAACTGATAAAAACATTTCATTGGGATTGATTAAATTGAAGCGAAATGAATCAAAATTAAAAAAAAAAAATTTTGCAATTTGTTAATTAATTGCAATAATTACGGAGATACTTTCAGTTTAGAACCATAAAATAATATTTGTTGGCTAATGAAGTTGAATTAGGATTCAGAAATTTCAATTTGAATTGAGAAATATGAATTTTCAAAATTCATTTCGGTCATTATACAGGGTGTTTATTTTCAAAACGGGCCATAGAGAATAGAGTATAGCATTGTAAAATGTAAATGTTGCTTAGTTTAACGTTACATTCTAATAATATGGACAAAAATAATTGTCAAAACGTAGAAACATCATTATTGTTTAGGCAATAAGGCATGCTATTTTGTGATTAAACATTAACAATTACTTGAATTTTTACTGAAGAATTTTAGAAAACAACGTGAAATTAAATTAATATCTGCATGTCAAGCGTTATGCGCAATAATTTTAGCTTCATTTTGATACCGAAACCATTTCTGTCAGTTTAAACGGCGAGCAGGAATCCTCAAAAACCACTTTCGCAATGCTAATCCCCTATGGCCCGCTTTGAAAATCAACACCCTGTATACATCCGCGGTTCCTACAGTTTCACTACGACACCTATATAGGGGTGGAGAACATACCTATAGTAACACTAGGAAGGTATTCATTAGCTTTGCAAATAAAAGGGAAGGCCACAAAACGACTTTAAAAATTGATTTTGGGAGTGCAACGAAAGTACGGTCCTCACACTCACAAGCGCCGAGAAATACCACTAGTCTCGGATCTAACTACACTATAACTACGCGGATGAAACCACTTATGACAATGGGAACCACTTCCAAACGTATAGCAGACGCGGACTCCCAATATAACCGCTTTCTCATATCGTCACCAGAACACAGAATTTGATGTTACGATTTTTGGAATATAAATGCAAAATAAATGCAAATTTGAAAATAAAAATCGTGCTACTGTTATTCTCGAAGATTTTCCTTGCCCTGAAAGTGAAAAAAAAAATAGAAATTCGATCGTAGTGTCAAAGAGGCCTTAGTTGTGACCTTAATATTAGTTTGCAATGGCTGTTTTTAGCGTCTTACCCACCCAGCACCCCTAATTCGCTCCTCGGTCCCGAAAAAATTGATAAAACTTAGGAGCCGCGGATGTATACAATTACCTTCATTTCTTTCAAGGTTTCAAAAATTTTCTAAAAATTTTCAAAAAAAGGAGACTAATTTTTATTTATGATTAAATTATTTTCGAACTGCGGAAATTTGGAATTGGAAATAATAATGAAAATGAAGCGGAATTTTTGAACAAAATTTCGAAATACTTCTAAGCAACCTTAAATTACCTATACTCCCTAAATTAAAATTTTGATTGAATAATATTTATCAAACCTGAATTCTCAGACTTAAAAAATCGTCAGTAATTCAGATTATAATATAGGATTCAGAAACCATTTGGATTTATAAAATCGACTACCTACCTCAAATTTGGATTCAAATTCAAAGTTAGTAGGTACCTACCGCATACTCATAAATAATTTCGAGTTGAAATAAAATAATTCAAGTTTGGTTTTAAATTTTAGGCTGAAATCATTAATTTGATTGAATTTTAAGAAATTCTTACTGAGTATTCCGGGAACTTCCACATATCTACCTGGAAAGAAAATTGATTCCGCGGATATGAAAAGTTCAATAAGATTACAATTTACACATCTCAGAAATTTTTTGACCTTCTCCAGCCGAGCACGCAAATCATCTATTCTCTATATGCACTTATCCTTGAAACATAATGTAGGAAAACGGGTAATTAACAAAACAATAACTACAATAATTATTATTATAAAATTTATAATATAAGTAAGATTCTATTGCTCGCTTGGGGATTTGAGGCGGAAAAGTCTTATACATACAGGATGTATTATAACGTCCGCATAATGTTAGCACCACGCGATTCTACATCAAAAACAGAACATAAAGTTTTAATACCGTTTAGCTCTTAGACCTCAAATAACGAAGTTATCGACCATTGTAGTTTAAATTTGAAGTTTTTTAATACTCAAAAATATTGCTTAATATTATTAAAAAATCCATAAGTAAGAAGTAAAATAGCCAAATTTTTTTTTGGTAAAAATGGTTTTAATTAACATTTCAAAACTAGGAATTATTTGATTTCCTGAGTTCCAATCAATATTGCAACTGCGCGTTTTAATTGTTGAATAAAAAATTGAAAAAATAAAAAATCTGTAAAAAATTGCATCATTGAGTGACATGTCGCAGCATGACATTTGTCTTGTTGCACCTTTTTTTTTCGATTACATAGCAACGGCACACCATACCATTTAGGTGACTTCGCGTAATAAGTTATCTTAATTTTTATACCAGCGCCAGTGTTGCAAAATTTAAGAACATTAAATTGTCCATATCTTAAAATCTGTGTACATCAAGTAAAAACTGTTATGGGTTTTTTGTTCTGTTTTTGATGTAGAATCGCGTGGTGCTTATATTATGCGGACGTTATAATACACCCTGTATAAATAGTATGGAGATTACATTTATAATGGATAGCCCAGAACTATACATGTCACTTACCGCAACATAAATACATACATAGTTACAAAATCCAACCTAGAATTCGTTCGATGAAGATATCAATTTAATATTACTTAAAAAAATTATGCAACTTCACGAAAGAGTGTAACCATTTATCACTTCTTATTAATCATTGATATACATAAATTTGTAATACTTGGAGAATATGTATAACCTTGCAGACTTTCAATGTCATTCAAGAGTAGTTATTAGCCAAATTTAGGTACATACCTACATATTTGCAAGTTTTTTATACACGCTCATTCTTCTGATTGTTTTTACGCTGAGAAAATTCAGAAAATGACGCTACATTATTTTTAACATCACTCCAATGTTCATATTCATCAAACTTCACAATAGAACTCGCGGGGTTAAATTTTTACATTTTTCGACAGTTGATTGGTTAAAAGTGTTATGTTCTAATACTTCTAATGCAGGGTCTCCACCAAATCGACTACATAATAGAGTTTTTGTTTTGAAACACTGTTCAGCCAAAACAGAAACTGTTTGGAAACACTGTTTCAACCAAAACACTGTCGTGTCGGTGTTTTGTTTTGGTATTGTAGATACCTAGTCCTAGTCGTATTTCTTCTTGGTTTTTAACCATTCTATAAAATTTGAAGTAGCCCAGCAGGGGCGCTACGACATTTTCCCCCAATTTTCAGTTCTTTAGTCAACCTGTAAAATATTCATTTATTGTGCGATTTCAATCAGGTATTTTTTGAATAGTAGAGCTTGCTAAACAGCAATTTTGGATTTTTTAAAGCAAAAATCTGGGCTTTTTATCGAAATATGTCTAGTATTGATGATTTATTTATGTAGAACTTAAGTGGCCACGTCATTGAATTCATCATCTTCTATTAAAACGGAACTATACTAAATTTTATCGAAACTGGTCGAGCATTTGAAGATTTTATAGTAAAATAAAAATTTAAAGAATTCCTGTACCTAATTGATTTTTTTAGGAAAAATTTGGGTGCGTCACTGGATTCACCATCTCTCATAACGTTATATACTAAATTTTATCGAAACCTGTTGAGTATTAACGATTTTGTATCTACACTGGTGTCCCTTATTTCAGAGCTCCCTATGTTGTGGGTGTCTCGTAAACGCTAACAGCCAGAATTATAAAGGCTCAGATTTCTGTGGCCGTTTCTAGAAAAGGTATCAACCGTAGGTGGAAAATATAGCAATTTAGTGATTCTTGGCATAAAAGTGATTACAAAAAAGTTATTTGACGTAAAAATGGTATCAGAAATCTGCCCGTTAGCTTAATGGACCTTTATAATACTGGCTGTAAGAGATACAGGGTCAGATTTAGATTTAGAATTAGAGAAAAGATGTTCTATTTTGTGGCCATCTCGAAATTGTGCAGACGTATGATAACTGTCACCATTCCTGAAATATCCTGAAAAAACTGACAAATCGAAATTTCTTATTTTTGCCCTATTTTTTCTTCTTTTTTCGGAAAAAAGTTTTTTTATCACAGAATGACGTCGCATAGGACGGACATTGCTTGACTTATATTTATGACATTCGGTTGAAGAAAGGTTATTTTTTTAGAAAAAAGAAGAAGAAAATTTTAAAGAATTTTTTTTAAATGTGATATAGATATTTGGTTTCCTTAATTTTTTAATACCTACAGAATTCCATAGAAATACAATATGGTGGCCATAAGAAAATCAAAAGTTAGCTATGAAATATCTGGGATCTAGTCGGCTTTGAAAATTTTTGATATGTCAGATGGGTAGCTCTTAACGGCTCATGTAAGGCCGATCGCATTAGGTATATGGCATTTTGTTTTCGACATGTATGTCGTTCCATTTATAACATAAAAATTAGTTCTGGGGGTGTAAGACCGTCTCCCCCCTCCCAAAAAACCACCCCTTTGGTGAAAAACGTATTTTTTTTTCGTTGGAAACACAAATAAAAAAACTTACTAGAAAAAAGAGTGATTTCCTAAAAAAGGTATCTTGTAATTTTTTCGTACCTAATACATATACTTATCATAATTTTCGAGTTAATCAATATTTAAGAAATTGCAAATTTTGTATTTTTGATCTGCGACTTTCGATTATTTTAAATTTTGACGCACAGCCTCTATAAAAAATGAAATTACATACTATAAAAACAAACAACGTATGGAGAAAAGCATACAAAACATACAACATTATTTTTTGTCATTCTCATTGCATGAATAATTTTTAGTGGTATACAGTGTGTCCAAGATAAGGAAGGAATAACATTGGGATATTGGGAGGTCGGTTATAAATTAGAGAAAAGCTGCACAATTTGATGCTTAATAAGAAGCTGAAATAAAATTTAGGAAAACTTCAGGCGTTGTTGAAACATGCTGAAAAAACTGAAACAACGATATTTTTTATTTCAACCATATCTTTTTTATCATTGAAAATAAATGGATGATTTTTTCTAGGTTTACATAAGTCGTCAAGAGCTATCCATCTGATACTTCAAAAATTTCCAAAGCGGACTAGATTGCAGAGTATTCATAGTCAACTTTTATTTTTCTCATGGCCACACTACATTATTTGTTTTATTTCGTTCAGTATGAAAACATTCATGGAAACCAAAAATTAAAAGAATAAAAAAAAATTAAGTACATATAGGTACCTATATTCTTATTTTTTTGAAGAAAATAACTTTCTTTCGCCGAATTATGTCAATATGAAATAATATCACTTGCCATTATATGGGTTTTTATTAATGTTTCTATGGTATTCGGTATAAAAAGTTGTCTTTTTTTTTTAAATAAAATTTTTGAATTTTTTTATTGTTATTTATTTTAGATTTTTTTAAGTGTCAGATGGATAGCTCTTGACGACTTATATTATGTAAACCTTTGAAAATTCATCAATTTATTTTCAATACCTACTATAAAAATAGGATTGAAATAAGAAATTTAGATTTTTCAGTTTTTTCAGGTTATTTCAGCAGCGCCTAAAGTTTTCCTGAATTTTTTTCAGATTCTTATTAAGCATATGACATTGTGACACTTTTCTCTAATTCAACCGCCTCGTATTTTTTACCTTTTCCAATATCCCAATGTTATCCCTCCCTTATCTTGCACACTGAATAAATATTACAATACAGGGTTGAAACTATTTAATGGCAACTGCAGGGATATCTTCAACCATTGAAGATACGAGGTCTGTTAAATTAGATAAGTTGTGCTATTTTGAAATGATTATTTTACGGGGGAAAAAAATTGGAATATTCCCTGTATTAACTGAAATATCCTGAAAAAACGACTGGTGCAATCACCGTGGTAACGTTACCGCCCACAGAAGTAACATTGGGAGGTATAGGTATTATCTTATCATGGAGCATCGCTGTCAGTATTGTGAAGTTTTCGATTCGCGTCATCTTTGTTTCACTTGTGGTATGTATTTAAATTTATAGAAAAATTTAATTTTTAAAAATTAAAGCTGAAAATCACTTTTCACAATGACCATAACGTAATTTTGTCCATTACTGCACAATAAAAATTTATTCGAGAAGCTTGACGTACACCAACCGCCAACAATATAATTCTCATTGAAATTGAAATTTTTCCCGACCACAAACCAGGTTTCTATGACTATATTTTCCTACTACCTACCTACTTCTGTCTCCTATTTGAACTCTACTTTTATCAATAACGCAGTCTGGTTTAGCGAAGTCACATTCAAATTTCCAGGGGTCACCGCCACCGGACGTTACCTATCGCAATCAATCCAACAAATGTCAACCATTACGTTATCGTTATACATGAATCTTATTACAATATGTTTCAATATCAATTTCTCGCTAAAATGACACAACAAATAACATTGAAGTTTGAACTGCTTATGAAAACTGGATCATTATTATTGTTCGAGTCGAGCGAGATCACCTGAGACCTCTGAGAGTCTGCTTATATTGAGACACACTACTCATTTATTGCAGGTCAAGGTCGGAAATAATCCGTCACGCGGTAATAATTATTATTGAAGTTCGAATAAAAATTATATGTATACCTTCCGCAATAAGAAGGGGAGAAGGAGAAGTAGATAGCGTGAGAAAATTTATTGTCCCATGTATACCACGTGAAGGATATAAGGAGCTACCTAGTTTATTATTTTTTTAGTAATATTCAATGTTTCTTGGAACATTGAAAACATCAAAGTTAATCAACACTTGTTACAGTTTTTATAAAAAAAAATAATTATTTTTTTCGGAGCTCTTATTATAAACAATGTTAAATCGCTTTTCACAGCTTGGTTTTTCGTGCTCTTTGAGTCAAGAGATTGCCGGACATTTGACCGTCTGGGATGTTTGTTCGAAAGTCGGGGTCTCCCCAATAATTGCATTTCTCAGTCCCATAAGTCCCATAATTCTGGTTGAAACTTAATTTTGAAAAAAAAATTATTGAATCATTCGATGATCGTAAATAAATCTATAAATGGTAATTGTTTACATCCGCGGCTCCTAAGTTTCATCAATTTTTTCGGGACCGAGGAGCGAAATAGGGGTGCTGGGTGGGTAAGAAGCTAAAAACAGCCATTGCAAACTAATATCAAGGTCACCACTAAGGCCTCTTTGGCACTACGGTCGAATTTCTATTTTTTTTCACTTTCAGGGCAAGGAATATCTTCGAGATTAACAATAGCACAGTTTTTATTTTGAATTTTGCATTTATTTTGCATTTATATTCCAAAATACGTGACATCGCTCGCTATTATGGTCCGACTACGTTTGAATGCGGTTCGTATGTTGCGTATGTTACCAGACCGGCTCTGGTGTTGATATTACGAGTTTCCGGTGTTTATTCCGTCCACTCGACACTCTGACCTTGCATGTTTATGGTGATTTTCGCTGTTCTAAACAGGCCTGCACTCAGGAAGACCTTCTTTTGATGCCCTTTTGTTCGCTTATCTTTGCAAAGCAAATTAATACCTTCCTGGTGTTACTATAGGTATGTCCTCCACCCCTATATAGGTGCCATAGTGAAACTGTAGGAGCCGCGGATGTAAATAATGACCCTATAAATTTTTTGAGTTTTAGTTTCAATAATAATAATAATAATAATGAGGAAAGTTTGATGGGTTGAGCTCATGTACCATAGCACCATAAAAAGCAAGCACAGCATCATTCGATCCGAAGACGTGGATGAACCGTTTCGAGGTTTAGGGCTCATCAGCGCACTAATTTTTGGTCATTGGTCGGTGAGACTACCTGCCCGCTGTTTGCCTTGCTTAAAAGATAGGTGATCTTAAAAGAATCGTATATTCGCGTTTTTTCAAGCGCGAATATTCCTTTTCCTTTTCAAGTTGCAAGCTTCATTTCGAAGCTTGCAAGTACCCCGTCAGAGCACGCTAGTCCCTAAATGGCAGCCTGCATCGACAGTCAAGCATTCATACGTTAGATCGTCAAATCACTAGGCCATACAGGGTTTCTTCAAGACCATTCAACCTTCCAAGCAGTAGACAGTTTACCTGCTGATGAACTCTAGAGGGCGAAACTGGTTCACGTCTTCGGGTCGGATGATTCTGTCTGCTCATTGCTTATTATGGAGTTCTTGGTTTTGGTAAATGAGCTCAATCCATTCCAATCTTCCATTCCACCTTACCTCATAATTATTATAATTATCGTCTAGAATACGAAACCTATAAAACCTCCCAAAAAAAAATTGTTGAGATAATCGTACCGAATAAAGGGGGATTTTATTATAATTTTTAAAGCTCTATACCATTACAGAATAAAAACAACCCCCACTTCAACATCCCCTAAGTTATATGTTACATCCTCCACCCTTAAAAAAATAAATAGCTTACATTCAATGAACTAAAACTTAATTCTCTAACTCGAAATGTGAAAAATTTCTTGAAAATATTACTCACTACGCCACTGCATTCTACTTGAAAAAGTGTCGCAATGCATTTAGATTTTTTTCTTCTAATTCCATGACTAGAAAGAAGTCACAGGGCCATCAGTTGCACAAACATTAATTAAAGATTTGTCAGATAATTACTGATTTTAAATTATTAAATTGCAAATTTTGAAATTAGGGTGAATATTTTGAAAAATCTTTTATTTTTTATCAGTAATTTAACTCTTCCAAAAGGGAGTAGAATTTATTTCCAACAATATCAGACACCCAAGTCAAGTATGCCACGCTTCGGCCAGCCACACTTTCGGCCAGAAAGTGGAACTTTGATGTCCAGCAAAAAAAAAATTTTTCGTTATTGACGGCTTGAATGGAAAATATTTGTTTCTTGTTGATAATAATGAATATTATTATAACATTTCGGGCCTTTTTCAGCCAATTTTCAGTAAAAAAGTTTGTTTTTTCAGTTTATAAAGTCCGCCCGTGACCGAAAGCAAGATTTCTGCCAGTATTTTTTCAGTTTCTTAAGCCGTGGCCTAAAGCATGGCTTTGGCCATTTTTATGAATTTTTTGAGCAAAATTACAGCATAAATAACAATTTTCAGTTTATGGAGTATAATAGTGGCCGAAAGCGTGGTTGGCCATTATTATGAATTTTTGGACTTTTTGAGCAAAATTACAGCAAAAATTACATTTTTCAGTTTTTTAAGTCGTGGCCGAAAGTGTGGCTGGCCATTATTATAAAATGTCGTACTTTTTCAACAAAAGTTCAGCTTAAATGATTTTTTTAGATTATCAAGTTAGTGGCTGATGGTCATTATGATGAATTTTTTACTTTGTTTGAGCCAAATTTCAGCAAAAATGATTTTTTCAGTTCATTCAGGTCACGGCCAAAAACTCGGCTGGCCATTATTATGATTTTTTGATCAAAATTACAGCAGAAATATTTTTTCAGTTTGTTAAATAACGCGTGGCTGGCCGTTATTATGAATTTTTTGAATTTTTTGAGCCAAATTTCAGCAAAAATGATTATTTCAGTTTCTCAATTAGGCCGCGGCCGAAAGTCTTGCCGGCAATATTATAAAATTTCTGACTTTTTTGAGCAGAATTTCAGCAAAAATTATTTTTTACAATTTCTCAAGTCCATAGCTGAAAGCGTGGTTGGTCATTATTATAAAATGTCGGATTTTTAAACCAAAAATTTCAGCAAATAATTTTTCAAAAGTGGAGGAAAGCGTGGCTGGCAGAAGCGTGGCTAACTTGACTTTGGTATATCAGACCAACATTTTGATAATTCAGGTCATTTTAAAATCAGTAATTACCGTTTGTGCAACCGGACCGAGTCAAAAAAAGCAATGTCGAAAAATCGATTGCGTTTTCTAAATAACTCGAAAATGGGTGGATGGTCTAATCTCTGTACATAATATCGGATGTAATGATGTAAAGTTGCATAGCAACCACTAGCCAAAATAATTAAAAATAACAAAATTTAGGAAAAAAAAAACAAATTCTATTACTGGTGCGTGTAAAAACCGCATTACGCACAAGAGTGTGTAAAAGGGTATATCTTATCAGACTGATGGCATTGCAATAATTCATTTTTACGATTAAACAAAAATAACATTTCTGATGCCAGATTGTACAATTGTTTCCGCTACCTGCAACTTAAATTCCTAGTAAATGTTTGTAGGTGTAAGATGATACTTAACTGATTAATCAAATATTTTCATTGACATTGTTGAGGATTTCTCTATTTATAGCTTATTTACCTACAACCTATACAACCTTTTTAAACGGTAAACGTTTTATACAAATATTTTTATTATTGTTTATTCCTCGGTTTATTCCCAAATTTCCGATACCTACTAAAATAGCTAATCGTACATAAATCAAAGATCTCCAAGTGGCCTAGTAATTTTCTTTAGTCATGATTAGATCACAGAAAATTAGGTACACATAATTACACACCTATAGGCTATGACTTGATCAAGGTATTGTGTAATTAAGCAGAAAAACACAAAACAAATAGAACGCAAGTCACGGTCCTCAAACTAAAGCGCATTGAAGTGCAATTAAAAATAATTGTAAAAATTTTTTCCGCTTCATTAATAATAATTAGAACACTCACCTTATTAAAACTTGCGTCTTTGATCCTTTGCAAGCCGCTGACTTTGCTAGGACAGACGTTGTCACCGTTGGACCATTGTCCTAAACGATCTCTGGTTTGGCCAGGCATTGTGCTCGCTGTGCTGGGACTGCTGATCGCTGCGTTCTTCACCGCTGATTGATGGACGCTGGAATAAATTTATTAATCAAGTCGATGGTGTATGTGCATGCAATAATAACAAATGACGGCGAGGCGATAACGCATGCGTGCGAGCAGTCGCGTGATATAAAGGTCTAACGGCGGTCTCTCTCTGATGCACGGTTGTTATGTAATCGAATCACTTTTGTTTTACCGGTTGGATCAGCTGTGCTGACGCCAGGACGCCACGACGCAAGCCAAGCAAGCGTCGGCTTACTCGGTTTGTGTTGTGTTGATGTTCACGTCGTGTTCAGAAGAATAATAATAATAAATTTTATTTTATTATTTATTATAAGTATCTGTTATTATTATTATTATTTTAATTTTATATTAGTTTAATTTAGGAACAAAATTTCAAAAATATTGGGTGAAAATTATACAGATAGACGCTGGCGACGCAGGCGTCGGTTATTGACTTTATACAAGGTGTTTCAAAACATGCATCGGAAAATGTTAGATTTTGATTCCTTGGCTCATTCTGAGAAGAAAAGTTCTTATTAACGTGGGTCCGCAAATGTAACGATTTTGAGATACAGGGTGCCAAGGAATAAAAGTTTTTTCTCCAGTGTTTTGATGATATCTCAGGAACCGTTTCAGATACAGAACTCGGCTTTTGTACACCGGGTGACACAAAAATACGGAAAAAAGTTCCGGGTCCGCAAACCAACCGTTTTCGAGATATAAAAGGGTGTCAAGAATTTTTTTCTTCAGTTTTTTGACGATTTCTCAGGAACCCTTTCAGACATAAAACTGAGTTTTTGTACACATTATCATTAATATTGAGCTCTGACTAAATTTATTTCATACGGCAGTGGCGGAGATTTTGGGGTTGCTTGAATTTTGTTGCCCCTAATTTCTACGACACGTTGAAAATTGGCATTGTGGAAGCACATTTTAAACTGTCAATGTTTTCTACATAAAAAGGTTCTCTTGGTCAAATGCCTACTCTAATAATGTGAACTGTTTTCGAGAAAAACAGCATTTTATGACGTGAAAAACATAAAAGTGGCAAAATGTTTTGTTGC
This sequence comes from Malachius bipustulatus, assembly GCA_910589415.1. Classification (NCBI taxonomy): domain Eukaryota; kingdom Metazoa; phylum Arthropoda; class Insecta; order Coleoptera; family Melyridae; genus Malachius; species Malachius bipustulatus. Next base: position 51,123,265 of record OU342633.1, read on the forward strand.
ATGTGGACAAAAACATCACTTGTTTTTGATTTGTTCTTATGAAGTTTCACTATCTGTCACATAATTTTTTTGTATTTGCCCTCTTAACGTATAGATAATATTAATGATAAGATATGTGTACAAAAATTCAGTTTTGTATCTGAAAGGGTTTCTCAGAAATCGTCAAAAAAACTGAAAGAAATATATTTTCTTACAACTGATGACTACTCTATGTCTTCCTTATTCTGTGACATTTCAGCTCTCATTCACATCCAAGATACCAATAACTCAGTTTCCAGCCAAGGAGGTTCTTATATAGTTCCCTGAGGTGTCGTCGAAGCCTCTTGATGCCTATATCTTTAGACACGCTCACGACGGAATCGCGCGTTCTCGAACATGCGTAGAATGCGGAGCCATTCTGGTGTTTAGTAGAACTGTCAGTTACTCTCTTACACTGGCCTGGCAATGTGTCATTCCTATCATGTCACTAGAATCATCTCTGCTTGAATTGCCCAGATAACCGCAATTTATAAAAAAGGTAAACAAATACAAAAAATACGAATTCAGTTCCAGAACGCCTCGGGAGTGAATATAATATTACATTTATGTATAAGTTCACGGTAGAACTCTTGATCAGGATTCAGGAGTACCTTTTTTTGTAGAAAACATCATCGGTTTAGAATTATTATAGTTTTCAAAATGTATTTTTTTTAATAGATTAGGTACTGGCAAAAAACTCACGAAATCCTAAAATCGTCACCACTGTTTCATGGGAGAAGAAGATTTTAGCGCAACAAGAAACACATTTTTAGCTCTAAAACAGTTAGAGAAATAGAAAATAGAGAAATCAACTAACAAACGTCAAAAAACTAAAAAATTTTTTTTGACACCCTCTAGTGTATTTCGAAATCGGTGCATATTTGCAGACTCATAATATGTCATTAGGAACTTTTTTTGGTAAACTAGTCCGGAGCTACCAATAACATAAAAAAATCGCGAAATGATTAATATTCAAACAATTAATGTCGCAAGTTTTTATAACATTTTTTTTGAAACCTCAAAAATGGCGAAGTTACAAGCTTGTAATTTTTTTTTATTGGCACCAGTAGTTATTTTATTATTTTCTTCAAATCGACTATACAGGGTGCCAATTTAAAAACTTGCCACCCCCGAATTCTTCCTTGAAAAATTTTTTTCAACGGAATCCCGAAACAGGTCAATTTTTTCATGTAATTTATGTTCTATTGACGTAAAAAAAAATTATACAGGGTGTTCCTCGACTCAGTAACTACGGTATGGTCTATTTTTTTGAATGGGTCACCCTGTATACAATTTCAGATTGTCTGAGAAAATCCAATAAAAATAGTTTTTACAGTTGCAATTTAAACTGAGTAGCTTACGAGTTATAAACAAATGAAAATCGCAGTTTTTTTATTTTCAAAGCAGCTTGTTTTGAAAACGACTACAGATATCGAAACATGGTATCGGAAAGCGGTATCCTATTGTGTGGATGAAATTTTCATACAGGGTGACGAAAATTCTCAGACTTTGGATCACCCTGTATAAAAATTTCATCTACATCATAGGATACCGCTACCGCTTCAAAAGTTAAGATAGGGACATGTAAGCCGTTTTTCGATATTTATAGCCGTGTCCGATGTAGATACACTCTGCTTTCAAAATGGAAAATTGCGATTTTCATTTCTTTACAACTCATAACTTACTCGCAATGTAAGCTGCAACTATAAAAACCATTCCTATACTGGATTTTCTCAGACAATCTGAAAATGTAATAATATACAGGGTGTCCCATTTAAAAAAATAGACAATGTCGTCTTTACTGAGTCAAGGAACACCCTGTATAAATTTTTTTTGCGTCAATAGAACATAAATTAAATTTAAAAATTGACCTGTTTCGGGATTTCTTTGAAAAAAAAATTTCAAGTAAGAATTTGGGGGTGGCAAGTTTTCAAATTGACATGCACCCTGAATGTATAATATTATAAAACCTGAAACTATCACTTTTTATCACAATAAATTTGAACAAATAAGTTATGAAAATCTATAGATCATTATCTACTTACAATTCAAGCAGTTCGGCCTTTTGACTAACAAATTGTCTTCAAATTTTACACAAAAATACAAAATGACATAACTGAATTAAAAGGACACCAAATTTAATTTATCGACCAAAAACTTTTTTAGAAATATTTAACGAAAAAAAAATCAAGTGCGCCAATTTTGAGTTTTCTGTATGTTTTACATGTACAACAGGGGGTGTGGGTGTATGGTAAATCAGTACCTTCGTTTAATCAATGACGAGGTCGTGTTTTGATATACAAAGAAGTCTAATGAATAGTTTTTCCTAAACCAAAAATAGGAAAGATGTTTTTTTGCAGCACTTCTTGGTAACATTGTATTACTTCATAGACACTGATAAATGTAACAAACATTAATAAATACCGACTGAAATAAATACATAAATTTAATAATCATTTTTTAATAAATTTTTAATAAAATAAAATCGAAAATGAAATCAGTCAATAACAGATTTAAAACCGACTAGTTTGTCACTAATAACTGAGGCAATAGTTTACATTGTTGTCGGATAAGAACACACTAGAATTTATGATATTCCTCATTAACTGATTTTTTTCTTGATTAATAAGGCCGCACACGTAGGTACCACTTCAAAGGAAATTCCTATGACGCTCCGGGAAGAGGTAGATGAGCGGAGGTTATATTATTGATTCACATCGGTGTTTTGAATCGTTATGAGATGGGAGCGGGAAGTTTTGAAAGTGTTATTTCCTATAAAATGTTGTTTTGGATTTGTTTGCCATTATTTGCCAAATAATTTTTATTGCTGTGATGTCATTTATCATGAAATGATTGTCTGGTGAACTTTTTTTTACAATTTTTTTTTAATAGGTAATTAGGTGGGTAAGTACCTAGGTATGATATGATCGTAATCATAATAATAGAAAAATAAACCGAGTGATCCATTTTAATCTATCCGATCGTCCGGTCGATTTAGCTCGGAGCAGCAGCTTTTTAAAAGAGAAAAAGTTTCCATTACAAGCTGTGTGGTGTGTGGGTTCCTTCCAAACATCTTTTGTCGGCAGAATCATCCCCTTCCCCCCATTCCTCACCATTAGGTGTTGTAACTGTCATTTTTCAAATGGCCTCCATTTATTCTAGATTCTAGATGAGTCAAAATAAGTCAAGATAAATTTTCCCGCTAAGAGGAAAATCGCGTTTTCAGACCAAAAACCGATGTCGAAAAAAGGGAAAAAAGTGGGAACAATTGCATAACGTAACATGGGAGCAGAAGATACGTTTCCAACTCCTCCTGTGCAGATAAATAATTTGTATTCATCGGGGTATTTTATTTGGTATTTAAATTTAAAGTGTATTTATTTATTTTGAAATATATTTATTTATTTATTTATTTATTTATTTATTTATTTTAAATATATATAATATATTTAGTTTAATAATCCTTTTAATTATTAACCTAAAATGTTATAATAATCTACAATAGCAATAGGGGGCTTCCATTTGAAAAAATACACTTAGGTACTCCCACCCACCGAGGAAGGATGGGGAATAATGATTTTGGCACGAAACCAGGTCCCCTTAACTCCCAACAACTTGTGTTAAAAACTTTTAATGAAAAATGACTTCAGAAACATTACAAATTGGGTTACCAACCAAAAATAAACATAAATAAAATAATTTTATCATCAGACGGGGACGGCATCAAATAATAAACATAAAAGGGTTTTTCGGGAGAAAAGGGAAATATTTAAGGATGGCAGTAGTATGGGTCATTATAAGTAAAAAAGTTCATATAAACATATATGTCTTAAAATGTACACTTTTCTTGGCAAATATTGGTGAAAGTGACCACCCTGGACGCCGACGCCACTGGTCTAATTTTAATCTAATTGGAGTTAAAGGAGCTCCTTTTTTACTATATACAATTCTTAACACATCAAAATTTCACCAAGCAAAAGGATATTTGAGATTTTAATAAAAAACCGATTATTTTTCTAAACTTTTAACACCTTGTATCTTGAAAACCAGACATTTTATGATACATGTTTATATGAACTTTTATATTTGTAATGAGTTGTCTCCTTAAAAATTTCCCTTCCCTCCTGGAAAGACCCTGTTTAGTATAGATATTCTATACGAATATTGTCCAAATTTCCCGGAAACAATTTTCGAAATATCATTTTTTTGTAATTTTGAAGTTAATATTGTCGCCATTTTCTCTGTAACTAAAATTCGTCATTCTTTCATTCTTCATCTCAAAAATGGTGCAGTTTCGGACACGCGTTAATGGGTACTTTTCCTTTAGAATGAACAAAGGAATCACCTCCTAAAATATTTCCCACTTATTTGGAATATCCCTGTATAATGCTTCGATCTAAATAAAGATTTTCTAAATTAAATAGAATTATTATAAATAAAAATCCCTTACCCTTCATGTAAAGTATCCATCATCATTTACCAAAAATTAATTAACAACGTTTTATGAATTACAAAGAGTTTCTTAGTTTTATATACGTCTTATGACTTTTATATAATTTTTTATGAGTATTCCTGACATTAAGGTCAAATAACAATTTTTGACAGAAGGATATATTTTATATTTTTTTAAAAACAATGATAAAACATTCTTCAAAACCATAGCCACGTTGCCACGTATAATATTATCAAGTTTATTAGAAAATTCGGATTTTCAGATGGACAAGAACTGCCCTAGATTCTGTTTTATCCTATTCAGGTTCAGGACTTTAGAAATTCAGTCAAAATTTGTACATGTAAAAAATTACCCACTAAAACTTCTTATTTTGTGGTAGTAAAATTTTAAATTTGAATTTGCCGTCGTTGCTACTCACTTCCTGGCAGTAGTAGGTGGTAAGACTGGGTGAGACGCACGCATTGCGTTGGTGACGGTGGGAGAACTGGGAGATCAATTATTATTATTATGTTACGTTAAGATTATGATTATGCATGATTATGAATATTAGAACAGAAACCATTTTGTATTTTTCGGGAAAATATATCACCATTTAAAGAAGAGTGATATATAATATAATAATATAAGAAAAATATTAAGCTAAGAAGTCTTCTATAATTTTATAAATTTTTTTATAATTAAAAAAGCAAGACTTTTCCAGGTAGGTCAAGTGTAGAGTTTCCTAGGATTTTCATTACTTTTAAGTATAATTTCTCAACAGAGGGTTCCAGTAATATCTGATTTCTTACATATAAACAAATCTAAATATAAATAAACTGATACAATATTTTATTAAACTTTGATTCAAGATCATAGTCCAATCATGACATAAACATACAAAACTTACTGCTTGTTCTTGTCCAGTTTCGATTTAGAGAAAAACTCGAACATTTTGTCACTAAAAGTCCTTTTTCGCTTATCAAACAACACTCTGGGAATACTGCAAAGACGAATTTTACCGCTCATCGTTTTATATGCAGTTAAATCTGATTCCTCGACTGATCATTTTTTACTTCACTAAGATTATGGGCAAACTTTATATCAGCTATAATTAAAATATCGTAAACACGAAAACGGTTTGTGTACAAAGGAATTATACATCATGATGTTGTGTTCATAAATGTCACCAGGAATTGCAGATTTATGTACTTTCTGATAGAGATTTTTAATTTTTGTATCTTGCAAAAGGTTGCAGGTCAGCTTTGTTATGTATATATTTGTGAGAAATAATACCTATATTTACTACCTATATCAATATAAGGTACCTATATGCACGTAGAACATATGTTACACGCATGAAATGTAAGAATCACGCTTATATCACTAGTAGAAAATTTCTAAAATTTATGAAAAAATTATATCAGTTTGATCACAAGCACTTTAATAAGTATTACAAAATGTATTGGCTAACATATGAGCATGATTTCAAACGTGAACGAATATAATTTCACAAGTGGGGGAAATTGGGTTTCAAATTTGAATTATTTTAGGAGAAACGTTATTCTGAAAATTCTGATTCCATAAAAGGTGTAAGCGTTGTAGACTATGTGGCACCAGGGCCCGATTAAACCTGTTCCCGCCCCGCAAGGATAATTATTTTTCTTCTATATACCTACCGCCTTCTATACCTACCAAATGAAGTTTTGGAAGGATGCTGGTCTTCCCAAATAAAGCATATGGCATATGGCAGACGTAAATTTGTCCCGTATGCAAGGTGACGCAGTTTTTCCAGGAATTTAAACAAATTTACTCATAAAAGTTTAAACAATAAAAAAATGAAATTTCTCGCCCCTGATATTTTGCAATAACCTTGGCTTCAATCTAGTCAGTCCATATGCTTAAATCCAGGTCGGATTCTGTGGTTTCTATTTTTTTGTAGCAGCACCTAAGGATAGTGCGGTCGGGAGTCGCTGTCGGTAATTCACAGAGATATCTGCTAAGAAAAACTCGCGCCAAGTTTCCTGGCGCAGCCAGGTTGGGAGGGCTTTGTGAATCAGTTAGTCAAGCTCACGCAATTAAACGTCCCTTATAGCTTTAACTTTGAAACTTTAAGCAATAAATTTTACAATCTTATTGTAATGGAGGACTTGTCAATTTTTGGTAGAAAAGCTTGCTAAAAAACATTGAACCCAGCTTTCAATCGAAATGATCTGAAATTTTTGTAATAGTTGGTCTGGAGGGAGTTGTCTGGTATTGCATTTGAGAAATATCGGTTACCTATCGTTTCAAAATGGCGATCATTTTAACTTTTGAAAAACTGCTATTTTTTGGACACCTGTACCTATTTGAAAAACTAAACGTAAATTTTTAACCAAATTACCAGAACAAGAAGAACGTATTCCAAGTTTTGGATTTGTGCCAAAAAAATTTGCGTTTTAGTCATTAGTTTACCAGTGGCTAAGTTGAAAATCGGTCAAAATTGCTAATTTTCTATATTTTTAGGCACGTTTTCAAAGGAAATTGAACTGAAATTTTCACAGTAAACATCACCTTTATTCTAAATGGTATGACGTACCTTTTTTAATTTCAACATCCCAATTTTAAAAATGGCAATAATAATAATATTCATCCCTAAACTACTCAATTTAAACTCCAACTGTAAAAATTTAGTCCAAAAATGTCTCAGAGACCGACTTGAATGACCTGGGACACAGTACATGTTCGATGTGGACATGTTAAAAAAAAACCGCAGTCACGGTATTGTAATATAATAATATGTACACCCATTATAAAGGTATCCCTCAAGGTTCAATCCTCGCACCTCTATAATTTCTGTTATATGTCTAGAAAGTTTCTACAACGTGATCCAGGTGATGGGTAAGTAAGTTCTGTGGGATATTTTCAAGAGATTTGCGGTTTTTACATTTTATTCTACCAATTTATTCAGCTCCCTAATAAATAGTGTCTATTATTAGCAGGCTGGAGTTGAAATATTATGTAACTTTTGATGATTATCTTTGGTTCCGGACGCATATTGTGAAGCGCTGGCTATTTATAGGAAACTGAGTTCCGTGTATTACGAAATGGACTTCTTTATATGGTTCTCAAATAATAAGTGTCAGAGTAAACCTATCTAAAGATCTTTTAATGTAGCGAACTTCGGTTTTATTACTTTAATTATTCTCAGGCCTTTTACGAGTATCCGGCAGGTAACGTAGCCTTATTAGTGTTCACCCGAATTATGACTATCTAGTTAATTACTTACACAAATATTAATTAGAAATTTTAATGAAAAATGCAAACCATAAAGAAAAATTGATAATTTTTTCTGGTTTGACTGTGTTTTTAATTAGCATCACAACGCCGGTAATCATATGTTTGTGCTTTCCTAAATTATTGAATTTTTTTAGTTTTTTTTAAGTGATCCAGACACGCATCAATTAAGGTAGAAATAAAATAAAAATAATAAATAAAAATATAAAAATAAAAAAATATTTCTGTGGCGGGACAAAGTATAAGTAGCATTTTATCCCCTTTGTATAAAAAAGGTAAAAATGCCATTTTATGAACTGCTTTTTGTCGATTGAAAAAAAGGTAAATTAGCAGGGGAAAAACTGAGTAAAAAAATACAGTTATTTCATTACCTTTTTCGATCTTCTAGCGCCAATGTATATTATACACAACAAAAAAGTGCGATTTTAGCTCTTGAAGTGTTTGTCCCTCGGGTAAAATCAAATAAGCCATCAAATAACAAAGAAAAATACATAACTGACAAGACGATAATAAATTTATTGACTCAAATTGGGAGTTAGTAAATTATGGGCCATAAAAACGAAAGGACAACAAAGAGTTGTAATTTCTGTTTGAATTTTTATGGAGGAAGGGTCGATTTATGGGCCTGTATACAATAAGTGCGTATCGTGCCTGCCGTTTTGTCAGTTTTTCAACTGTATTTTGTCCCTGTCGGTAGCAAGCTTCCAGATATTCATAGATGTCATAAATCATTTTTTATACTGAAATTTATTTAATTTATAATTTATCAATTTTATCTCTCATTTTCTGGTAATCTAACCCAAGTCAAGTTAGCCATGTTTCGGCTAGCCACACTTTCGGCCAAGAGGATGGACTTCGAATAATTTACAGCAATTTTTTTCATTTGTTACGGTTTAAATGAAAAATATTTGGTTTGTCTTTGTTGACAAAAAAATTAATATGATATTTCACCTAATAAAAATCATCGTAAGCTGAAAAAAAATCGTAATTATTGAAACGCCATGACCAGCCACGCTTTCGGCCACGCACGATGACTTAAGAAACTGAAAAAATCATTTTTACTGAAATTTTGCTCAAAAAAGTCCCAAAGTTCAATATAATGGCCAGCCACGCTTTCGGCCAGTCGCCCACGAGCTATAACGAAATTAAAAAAAAATCGTTTTTGCGGAAGTTTTGTTAAAAAAAGACTGAGGTTTTATAATACAGGCCACCACGCTTTCGGCCATTAACTTAAGAAAGTAAAAAAATCGTTTTTGCGGAAATTTTACACAAAAAAGTCCCAAAGTTCAATATAATGGCCAGCCACGCTTTCGGCCAGTCGCCCACGAGCTAACGAAATTAAAAAAAATCGTTTTTGCGGAAGTTTTGTTAAAAAAAGACTGAGATTTTATAATAATGGCCAGCCACGCTTTCGGCCATTAACTTAAGAAAGTAAAAAAATCGTTTTTGCGGAAATTTTACTCAAAAAAGTCCCAAACTTCAATATAATGGCCAGCCACGCTTTCGGCCAGTCGCCCACGAGCTAACGAAATTAAAAAAAATCGTTTTTGCGGAAGTTTTGTTAAAAAAAGACTGAGATTTTATAATAATGGCCAGCCACGCTTTCGGCCATTAACTTAAGAAAGTAAAAAAATCGTTTTTGCGGAAATTTTACTCAAAAAAGTCCCAAACTTCAATATAATGGCCAGCCAAGCTTTCGGCTAGTCGCCCACGAGCTTACGAAACTGAAAAAATTGTTTTTGCGTAAATTTTGTTAAAAAAAGACTGAGGTTTTATAATAATGGCAAGCCACGTTTTCGGCCAGTCGCCCACGAGCTATAACGAAATTTAAAAAAAATCGTTTTTGCGGAAGTTTTACTCAAAAAAGTCCCAAACTTCAATATAATGGCCAGCTTTCGGCTAGTCGCCCACGAGCTTACGAAACTGAAAAAATTGTTTTTGCGTAAATTTTGTTAAAAAAGACTGAGGTTTTATAATAATGGCCAGCCTCGCTTTCGGCCACAGACTTAATGTAATAAAATGTTATAATATTATTACCGACAAAAAACAAACCATATATTTTCAATTTAAGTCGTAAAAGTTAATTAGTAGTATGTAATTGGAAATTAATCGAAGTCCCTCTCCCTGGCCGAAAGGAGGGTGGCCGAAAGCGTGGCTGGCCGAAAGTGTGGCTGGCCGAAAGCGTGGCTAGCTAATTAAAAGTGTGCATTGCTTTTGTTTTTTGAAGACTTATGGTTCAAACGGTTAATATTATTTATAAAAATTTCTAAAAAAAAAAAAAAACAGAATAAATATATCCGACAATGCGTCGCGACGGTAAATTGATGCAAAACTAGTGTTTTCTCATTCATTTGTAGACCTATGCCACATATTTCTAGGATTTTCAAATTTTTATCGGTATTTTAAAACGCCTTATAGTTAAAAGCCATAAAGTTTATTTTTTCTTCGAAAAAATGACGTTAAGGAAATTGAAAGCGTCTATTTTTTGTAATTTGATTTCTTTGCTATAATAACGAGATAAATTAAATAAAATCTTTAAATTAAGATCTTTGAATGGAGACTTATTAATCAAATTGAATGTCTGTTTTTTTTTACTTGCGATAGATAAATTGAATGAAGACAAAAATTTATATTTTGTAAAAAACTATTAAGGGCCGGTTGCACGAACGTAATTAAAAATTTTCAGATAATTACTGATTTTAAACTACAAATTTTGAACATTTGGTGAATATTTTCAATGATCTTTTATTTTTTATCGGCAACTAACTCTTCTACAAGGGAGTAGAGTTTCTTTTCAGCAATATATCAGACCAATATTTTGGTAATACAGGGCGTTTTAAAATTTGTGATTATATCACAGATTTTTAATTACGTTCGTGCAACCGGGCATAAGTATTATACTTTTTTTTGTATTTTCGGTGGTACCTTTTTTAATTGAACCTTCATGTGCATATATTTCTTTTGTTGATTGTAAAATTTTGTTGCTCTGTTGCCAATAATAATTATTAAAAATTGCCATCAATGTAAATTCAAATTACACTACACCCAAATCAAAAAGTAGTCATATTTGCATATATTCTTTTAGAAAAAATCTGATCACGCCATACTATCTAAATTTGATTGAAACCCATCAATAGGTACTACGTACACTGCTGGACAAAAAAATCCGGAAAGTAAAAAAAAAGACTTCGATGTTTCAAGAAAAATTCATGATATACCTACTTTAAGAAAATTAGAGTTTGAGCTTGAAATGTTATAATTATCAGTTGCAATTTTTTGTCAAATTCAATTGGTAGACTAGGTAGTTGATTAATTATATTAAGAAAATTAAAAGAAAAAAAATGACTTAAATTCGAAAAGTAAAGGTGTCATGATTTTATTTGTTTCAAGACTTCACGTCACTGCATGGATTCATCATATTATAGATATATCTTTCAAAATGGTTACATAGAAAATTTTATCTGAAACCTGTCAAGTAGGTATTAATGGTTTTTAGCCAATTTAAAGAGTTCTAATTGGCGATTTTTTAGAAAAAAATCTGCCACGCAACTGGATTAACTTTTATTATGAATTCTTAAAATTTTATTACTAAGTCTAGTGGACCTTGGCTTTTGCCTTTTTGCTCCAAAAATAATCAAGCTCTACTATTTGAAAGATAAATCCAGTTAAAATCGCACAATAAATAGAGATCTTCTCAAAGAGAAGACTCAAGAACAAATGGGTCACACCCTAATTAGGCAAAATTATCTCTAATATAAACATTAACCAGTAACACTGGGAGTCTTTGAACAGGTTATTTGCTTAAATTAAAAAAAAATGTAATCAAAATAAATTATTTCTCTAATCGCATAGAAAATGGGGCACAAAAATCATCTTAAAATGAGCAACAATATTCGTTTACCTTCCATTCTTCCTTTTAGGATCATCTCCATCACTTTTGTCACAACATAATTGAGATATACTTGCTGTTACACCCATCCTAACTTCAAAGGTAGCAAGATTTTTCACTTTCACATCAACCTGATGTTCGTATATAACTGAGATTACCTTGAATAAATTACTCGATTTTAACTCCTAATAATTATTTAATAGCAGACTCACCCGACCAAATCTGCTAAGGTAATAAAATTACAGGAAAGGTGTTGTGTAAAAGTTGCACTTAATTTCATGGTTGGAGCAGGAAATAGCATATAATTTTAAATTAAAATTATCGATTATTAATATTTAGTACACACATTCACATAGGAGGACCAAGCTTTAGTTATATTTTGGTTGGTGCTGTTTCTACTTTTATATTTAGAACCAAAATTAGATACAAATAGGAAACATGAACAAATCCTGGAATTATTATTGGTAGGTACTGTATAAGTAGTGAGAGCTAAAAATCCATTTATTGATTCAATAACTGTTACTAAATACAGACCTGTTTAATAATTAATTAGATACCCAGGAGGGAAACTAATAGTAATTAAGTAGGTAGGTAATCATTATTTTAAATCGTTCAAAAACAATGCTCTGATCATAGTTTCTCCTAATAAAAGTATCGTTAATATTGTGTTGCCTATATCTATCCTGTCGGGACCAAGGAGGTAATTTTAGGAAAGCAAAAAAATCCAACAATACTTAGATCTATATTGGCTTTTCTTTTTACAGAACAAACAAACAAACAAACAAAAATACTGTCAAATAATAAATAAATATTGCTTTTCGACGACGCACACTAACACCAAACCGCAATCAAAATTTAGTGCAGATGATGACAAAAATAATACTCGGAAATAACTGATTTAAGAGCACTCAAATTGCCAACTTAAGTACAAGACCAGAAATTATAACATCTCCCTAACGTATAGGTATAATATGGCACGCTAACACTACATATAAAATTTAACACTAAATGGAGCGAGTTTTCTAAACATATGAATCGACATCATCGTAAAATAACAGATCCTCTAGTCAGATAGATAGAAACTTAATCGATTATAGAATTTCCATGTTTTCAATAAATAACACATTTTTTCAACAATAAATATTAACATCGCTGTTACTTCAAATAATAAATTATTTAGACGTTCAATTTGGTTGGTTCTATTTTTCTTATGTGAGTCGGTTTCGGCTGTTCGGGCCAGGGCCAAGTCTGCGTAAGAGCCGACTCGTAATTGTGGTTGTATTGACGGGATATCACGTAAGCCTTCTTGTCCTTTGGTTCGGGATAAAATGAAGCAGTACCTGAAAAAATTATACATTTTTAAGATTAAAGAAGGCATGCATATTTTTATTCACAACAAGGAAAACCTGCAGCACTTGGCAGCACTGCCAAATCTAATTTCAATAAGCAATGTTGCCAAATTGTGTCTCAATGCTTACGCAAACGCATACTTAATTTTGCAAGGGGTTATTGGATTAAGATTTTTTATAGCGATCATAGGCTGTCTCTTTTATATCAAGAAAATTTATTTGAAAAAGTTGTTTGCCTTAATGAGTTCTACAGAGTGTTAAAAGGAATTAATCAACTTTAAAATCATAAAAAAGTATAATATATAAAATGTAACAAATAAAAAAAAGGACCCTGCAGAATTCTTATCAGAATTGGCTCCTGGTTAAATTTGATGTAACTTTGGGTAAGAACTTTGTAAAAGAAGTCTCCATGGGCATAACACCCCAAAAACTCCTGTTCTCGAGATTTTTACCCCTGAAGATGGATTTTTTTCTTTCATGCAGTGTTACATTCTGAATCTGTTGAGCCATCTACGAGAAAATCGGGAAACAATTTTCAGTTTATGATGTTATTTTTGTAATAGCCTTGACTTGACTGTAACTTTAATTTTTTTTTATTTTTTTATTTTTGATGTTTTTGTTTGTTATTGTAATTATTGTTAAAGTCAATGCAATTACGAAAATGATAACACCCTGAGGATAACATAGAATGAAAACTTTCAAAGATTTTTCTCAAAAATGACAGCTTTTCAATCTTAACAAATGATCTATCTAAGATTTCTCTCTATTATAGAGGGGGGTGGGCTCTATTTCTCTCTATTATTAACGCATTTAAAAATAAAAGCGTGACTGCCATTAAAGAAAAACTCCATCTTCAGAGGTAAATATCTCAAAAAGGGGAGTTTTATAGAGATATACGTCCATAGAGACTTCTCTCTACTCATCAAATACTACCGGTGCCCAAAGTTACATCAAATTTAACCAGGAGCCAATTCCCATAAGGATTCTGCGGGGTTCTTTATATCCAAAACAAAATATATCCATATACCACCCCAAAAGTGACACTTAATCCAATAACTGTCGAAACAAGATTTTACCAGATGTGCAAATTAAAAAAAGAACACCTTGTCCGACACCGACACTTACCAGTTTTATAAGCGTGTTCCAGAATTCTCGAAGCGATTTCAGTCGAAACTTCCCTGATATGATCGAGGGGAGGGTAGACGCGTCCAACTTTCAGGTCTTCGTCTTGGACCGTCGCCGCGACAGCTCTTGCGGCGATCAGGAAGAGTTCCTCCTCGATATGGTAGATGCCGGCCAGGATAACGCCGAGAGCCACGCCGGGGAAGATGTAGGCATTGTTTCCTTGGCCTGTGAGGTAGGTGTTACCGCCGTATTCGACTGGAGGGAAAGGAGATCCACTGGAAAACACAACACGTCCCTGAAAGGAAAAGAAAAAAATAATAATAAGAACGAATTCCACGAGCATTTACTTAATCAATTCATAATTACCACACATCTGTCCATTTTGACCAAAAAATTTAAATAAAGGGTAAACTTACTTCAGTGTTATCGTATGCTTGTTGAGCTGTACATTCGGCTTTACTGGTTGGATTACTTAAAGCGAAAACTATGGGACGCTCATTATTTTGACCCATGATTTTCAGAATTTCAGGAGTGAATGCTCCACCTTGCGCCGACACACCTAGAAACAAGTGAAATATTGAAGGGTGCATGAAACTAAATTAGTTCTTGTGCTAATTAAAATAACGATAGCACACAGTTAGTTCAAAATTACAGAAAGAAAACCCTATAAAAAATGGTAACAACAAGGTTTTTAATTATTATTTTGTAACCTGTAAACACGACAGGGTATAAAAGTCAACCATTTTTCAAATAATTATGCACATTGAAAAATCGTCTCAAACAAACATACACTCACCTATAATAACGCTAGGTTTCACTTCCCTAACGACCTCCTCGAAATTCTTTGTCGGTTTGTGCTCTTTAGCATAATACACCCTGTGACCATCGATACCGCCTTCCGGTCTACCTTTCGCCAGTAACCCGTGGACGTCCACCATCCAAATACGATCTCTGGCCTCCTCCAACGACATTCCTTCAACCTCCATGGCCTTACAGCAGAGATCCGCTATACCCAGAGCAGCCCCTCCGGCGCCCAAGAAAAGGATCTTGTGCTGAGACAACTTCTTCTGCGTCACTCGGGCCGAAGCCAGAAGACCGGCGACGGCCACACTGGCGGTGCCCTGAATGTCGTCGTTGAAAGTGCAATACTCCATGCGGTACTTGTCCAGGAAACGGAAGGCGTTGCTTTGACCGAAGTCTTCGAACTGGATCAGACAGTTCTGGCCGTATCTCTTCACCACGGCGTGCATGAATTCGTCCACGAAGTCGTCGTACAGGTCACCGGTCGCTCTGGGTTGTCTCAGACCCACGTATAGAGGATCCTCTAGTAGATCCTGTAAAGATAATTAATCGTTTATGTAATAATTAGAATTTAGAAGTTCCTCCCTATTATTCTACTCTAAAGGGTGCTTTTACACGATTTGTTATCGTGTTTAATTTATCTAAACAATGGTGTCCCATAAATCTCTACACACGAAAGGGTAATAAAGGGCCTACTCTTCTTTCCTCATCAATCATCAAAATTAATTAGGGGGAAATACATACGACAGCAGTTAATTGATAATTTAATACTTACTTTATTATTTGTACCGACATCTAATAGTATTGGTAGACATTGATGAGGCTTAATACCAGCCAAAGCGGTGTAAAGAGCCAATTTCCCGACAGGAATTCCCATCCCCTGAGATCCCAGATCTCCAAGTCCCAGAATTCTCTCCCCGTCAGTAACGACAATCGCACGAACGTCAGATTCCGGCCTGAAACGTAAACCTTTATCGTATAAAACACCTAAAAACTCCCACCTCTGTTTACCAATTCTTTATTACTTCGAAAACGTGTCCCTTGTCGTTGATGGTGATAAAGAGACCGCGCGGTCTCCTGTAGATGAGTCCAAACTTCTGACACGCCAGACCAACCGTGGGAGTGTACACGATCGGCATGAGTTTCTCTATGTTCTCTGCGAGGAGTCTGAAGAACAGTTTTTCGTTTCGATCGTGTAGCTCTGTCATATACAGGTACTTGTTTAGGTCTTCCTTGTATCGATCTATCGATATGCTGCATAGTTCTAGTTGTTCTTCTTGGGTCTTGAACCTGGCGGGATATAGTCCGTGGATGCCTAATTTCTGTCGCTCTTCCAGAGTGAAGGCGAGACCCTGGAAAAGAAAAATCTTCAGTCTTCAGAATTCTTTGAGAACTGATGATTTGCGTAGTATTTTGACAAAAGTTTGATCAAATTTGAGAAGGTTTTTATGTTACCAAAACTAATACAACCATTCAGTGAGACAAATAAGTGTTTTAGTTCTTGCATCTTGCATGGAACGCAGAATTGTTTCAATTTCCTGGCAAGAGTAACAAGAACTTTGCCCTGCTTGCAAATAACTTAATAATGTATGTTTTTGTGTAGTGCTCAGGGTCTCAGTGGACTGTTACTGATGTAATATGTAACAACTACATGTATATAAAAAAAAGTAAAAACCTAATAAGAAATTTCTCCGCCTAATAAGAAATCATTAGCATACAATCAGAACTGACCTTGTTGAGGCGGGGATCCCTGACATGGTCGATTCCCATGACGTGTGATGGTGTGATGATGTCTCCCGAGACGTCATGGTATTCCCGTTCGTTCTTCAGAATCGCCTGCAGGGATTCCAGGAGAGGGGCCTTGTTTCCGGTGACGGCGGCCGCGGCCGTCCTCTGGGGAACCCCAGATCTGGAATTACACAAATGATAGGTAATGTAAAAGGTTTTACATGTAACCAGATGGTATATTGTTGACTATAGTTAAACAAGTTGATTATAATATAATCGCATACGATTTTTTTTGTATAATGGACACGCTTAATGGACTCGATAATCCGATAATTAGTTTCGTTAAATAAGATGTAACCAATCATTTGATCAATATAAATATATTTATATTGTTTTTATGTTGGTTCAGATAATATATTACTTATCTTGTTTGAAGGAGAATTATCTTCTCAAAATGAAATTAAGGACAGTTTCAAAACAAAAATAAAAAAGTTGCAAAAGTTAACAAAAAACTGTCTGCTCAACCTGTTCCCAAACTTTTATCATATCTCGGCATGTTTTGATTTTCTGAAGATTGGGAATTCCCATGAATGAAAGTTATTCAAGCGTATATTGCGGTATCTGCTTCTTTTTCGCCAATATAAATATTGTCTTCTGTAAATATTGGCGCAACTAATTGTTGAAAGAAATGATGATGGTATTTATAGATCTATTTTAAGTATGTTGAGGCATTTTTTTCAATTTGTGGCCTAATTTTCAAAGTTTTCGTTTCATGGTAACATAATTTTCCTCATTTGACATTATTTTTAATTATTAGAGTCAAGACAATAATGAAAATGACGTCAAAAATTGATTTTTTTACCCATTTCTTGGACTTATTAACATCCTTAAAATGTAGGTTTTAAATTTTAACAAATTATCAATTTAATATTTATCTCTAAAACAATAATTTGGGGAATCAAATATTTCACAAGTCGATATTTTTATAAAATATGGTAATTTCTGTTTGAAAAATTAAAACACACTGGTGCAGTATATTTATTAAAACGTACTGGAACATTTTCTACAATAATAAATATATTTCAAATCAGCATTTAAATGTTTACTAAAGACATTATAAAACTAAGTAATATAGTACACAAGAATCATAATAATCATTAGATTAGAGCAGCAGGTAGAGGTAGGTAGTTTTGTCCAATTGATAAAAAATAATAATTATTACTTTTGCAGTAGTAATAAAATGACCAGGAATATTTATTAAACTGCCTTATTTTTAGAAATATTATTCCACTAATTGTCATTGGAATAAAATAAATGTTCCTTTTTTAATTTAAACATCAAACGCAATAGAAGAATAACTAGTTTTCACTTCTAACTTCCAGATCGAAAATTTATTACCGTAAATAATAAAAATCATCATTAGAGCATTAAATTTTTTATTTATCACTTTTAATAGTTACATATACTCACTGTTTCGTATCCATGCAAAAATAATATGACTTTGCTCTTTTTTAATGGATATAATATACCTATAATACCAGGACATTTTTACCATGACTTGGTGAACTACTGAATATGTTTATATTCGGTATATCTACAGGTTGATCAGTAACTCGCGCACTCAGAGCATGCTGTGGTAAACTTCACTTTTTAAGAGTGGTAAATTTTCTTACTGCAGTGTTGTAAATTCTTTTTTCTATAGATATGATCGTTTCTATATAAATAAAAGTGGCATCACTGGAACATGTGAATAAGTTCGGGTTAGACGGTATATTTTTATTGTTTTTATTCCATAGCAATGAAGACATTTCCATGAAGTTTCATCAATTTTTTCGGGACCGAGGAGCGAAATAGGGGTGCTGGGTGGGTAAGAAGCTAAAAACAGCCATTGCAAACTGATATTAAGGTCACAAACTAAGGCGTCTTAGGCACTACGGTCGAAATTCTATTTTTTATTCACTTTCAGGGCAAGGAATATCTTCGAGATTAACAGTAACACGATTTTTATTTTGAATTTTGCATTTATTTTGCATTTATATTCCAAAAAAGTAACATCAAATGCTGTGGTCTGGTCACGATATGAGAAAGCGGATATATTGGGAGTCCGCGTCTGTATAGCTTCGAAGCGCTTGGCATTGTCGTAAGTGGTTACATCCTTAGTTGCATCCGAGCCTAGTAGTATTTAATCAGCGTTTGTGTCAGGACCGTACTTTCATTGCACTCTCAAAATCGATTTTTAAAACCGATTTTAAAGTTGCCTTCCCTTTCTTTTGAAAGGGAAGTCTTTTTTGTAGTTCAAGGCCCTGTACCACGAAAACAGGTCAAGATAGAGAAAAACGGCTTACATGTCCCTATTTGAACTTTTCATGTACTATCCTATGATGTAGATAAAATGTTTATACAGGGTGATAAAAAATTTCAAAAAATGTGAGATTTCTCCACGCGTCGCCAAATAAAAAAACCGAAGAAAGTACAAATGTTTCTATACCATAGGATAGTACAGGAAAAGTTAAAATAGGGACATGTAAGCCGTTTTTCTCCATCTTAAGCCGTTTTCGTTGTACTTCAAAAAAGACGATTTTCACTTGTTTATAACTCACAAACTTCTGAATTTAAACATCAACTGTAAAAGCCAATATTATTTTTTCTTCTCAGACAATCTAAAAATGCAATAACATAGGAGCATATTCCATTCAAAAAAACGTAACTTTGATATGTCACTCTCATATGGGACATGCTGTATTGTCCAAAATAATTTTAAGTTGTAGGCACTACGACCCTGTATAAGACCCAATTTTTTTTTTTTTTTTTAATTGTTCACGATTTAGGCTACACACACCGAGGCGTTCAACGCGCCCCACCCTGTATAAAGGGTTAGAGAAAGTACCTATATCGTCAAAGGGATAAAAATAGTGCAGAATTTCATAATGTAGGTATACTTATCAAGAATCTGAAACATAATTCAGAATATCATTACTGAAATATCCCACTTAACACTTCAAAACTTTTCAAAGCCGACTATAACTTGCAGTTTTCATAGTCAACTTTTGTTTTTTTTTTATGACCGCCGTATTGTTTTTATGTCATTCAGTCTAAAAAAAAAATTAAAGGAAACCAAAAGTATACACAACTAATATAGAAAAAAAAATTTGTAATAAAAAAAATTGTTTTTGCTGGATATTATAAAAAAAAATTCACAAACCGCCAACCATATGGCGTCGGTCTGTGAAAAAAATCGAAAAAGAAGAGTAAACTTTTGATTTTTTTTATGCGATAGATTTATGGTTTCCTTGATTTTTTTATACTGAAAATATATGGTAAAATATATGAGGAAATTTAGAATCAATTTACTCAAAAATTATGATTACATAATTTCAGATATTTATAAATGTATATCCTTTTTTTGTTAGAAAGTTCTAGGGTTCAAAGATCTTGTAGGTCAATTGGCGTAGAAGTTATTGGGCGAAAATGGGTCATTTAGGTACCCTCTGTATCTACGCCAATGATGATTTTTTCTTTTTCCACATGTTTAACTTCATTTTGTCTGCTCTAAAAATTATAATAAAGAACCTCTTGTCTCTTGATTTAAAATTAAAATATTGAAAAATGCCGAAATTAAGAGGCGAAAACGAAAAAAAAAACACATCTTGTCTATCTAGTTTTCTTTTTTTTTATTATTGATAAATGATAACCTATAAAGCTTGGTTAAAAACCGCCTGACCGTGTTTTATTAACATGCACCAACATTAAACACGCGCGTTAATTATTATTTAAAGGTTGTCCCAGCAACAAATAACAACGTAACTCCCGAAACGAAGTCTAAATACCAACTTTTTGATTGTTCTGATTGGAGTATACACTCTGTTACGTCAAATAAAATATTAATGACAGATTTTAGAAAATATTAATTCAAATATTCAACAATAATTTATGATTTCAAAATGTATCAATAATAAAAACTATCGTAAAATATTCGTCGATATCGGGTCTTAAAAACACTCGCGCTCTATTTCAAGCCTTGTTTTTGAAATATTTCCGAAAATGAAAAATTATGGCTGCAAAAAATATATATTTTTTTAGTAACTGTGCAGTTAAAATCGAACGCCATGTACAAAATCGTATTTTAAGCATAAAAGAGAGATTAATTTTTTTCAAGATCAGGTTTCGTTTAGGAAATATTTGCAAAAATGTTCTTCCGTTACTGAATAAAACGTATTTTAATTGCGGCCTTAAGTTGTACATTTTTGTAAATATTTCCTAAACGAGGGCTGATCTCGAAAAGAGTTATTCTCTCTTTTATGCTTGAAATACGATTTTATACATGGCGTTCGATTTTTAATGTCCATTTACTAAAAATTAATTATTTTTTAGCAGCGAGCCTTAATAGTTTTACATTTTTTAAGTAGGTAACTATTTCCTAAATGAAGCCTGATCTTGAAAAAAGTCTTTCTTTGTTTTCAGCTTAAAATTCGATTTTATACATTACGTTTCATTTTGGTTGTTCAGTTACCAAACACCCTGTATACGCATGGGAATTTTTATTCCATGAAAAAGGTCTTCTTTCAACTGAAAAAGTTCTTCTAAAAAAATGACTCACCTGGTACCTATAACAATAAGATATCAATATTTTTTTAAATCTTGCATTTTTCCGAAAACAGAGACCGATCAACTTTTTTCCGAATCAGAACTATAATAAGAGAGATCAGAAACTCCTTGCCCGAAATTTCCACTAAGGAGAAATAACAGATTCTTATAGTTTGGAATATGCAAATATCTCGAGCAATGTTTTCTACAAAAGTGCAGACACAAAAACCACCCTGCACCCCTCACTCCTTGCAAGGGAGTGGGGATAACTTTGAAATTTTAAATAGCAACCCATATTTTTTATTGCAAATTAGTACCTATTCGGCTGCAAAAAATGCTTAACATTTTACTGAAACATTTTTTGTGGATCATCATCAATAAAGTAAGCACTCTGTGGGAAAATGTTTTCTTTTACGATGAAGCCCACAGAAAAAAAAACAAAGAACGAAAAGTCAAATTTGTTTTAAAAAGCACAACAATGTTTAAATATTGCACATATCTAATATTATGTAATTAGATTATGTAATAGGTTGGTAATATAAGGTACTTTAGAAACAACTTCAACTACCGTTTTCTCAATTATTATTATTATAACATCAATGAATTTTACGATTGATTCACACTTTTTCCGTCATTGATTGGCATAAATACCTACTTGTATTCTGTCTACTGATATCATCTAATCACATACAAATAGTCGTCCAAAGAAATTAGTATAACAAAACGTAAAAACTTAAACAGAAATGCAAGCAATAATAAGATGCAAGTAAATATTTTTTGTGCGATTTGAGCTCTATTCGATTGCTTACTACATCTCCGTTTCCTAGACAAACAAAGTTGTGTTTCTAGACGGTTATTACCTAATTATTTAGTAATTTTGGAAATCGTAAATTTTTACCACTCTGTGTAATAAAAATTTCAGCTATAAAATAGGATCCTAGGCACATTATGATTGTGAAGTTAAGATAGTGACATGTAAGTAGGTTTTCTATCAATACCTTAAGCCGTTTTTAAGGTGAACCGCTTTGAAAATTGAAAATTGGAATTTTCGTTTGTTTGTACAGGGTGTCCCAGTTTTTTCTTCACAAAATTTATATTTAGATTTTTTTTCTGAGTAAAAAGTGTTTTTTTTTTTCTATAAACTTAGTGTTTTTTTTCAACTCCTTAACATGTTACAGCTTCTTAAATTTCTTAAATATTAAAAAAACTTTACAACGGTAGGTATACAGTGTGTCCAAAATTCGATGCTCACCATTGGTATATCGGTTATTAGAAGAGATAGAGCCACGGTTAAATGGGGAATGTTTTTCAGCAACAAATCTCATTTCAAATTAATTCTGATCGTTTTCAATTTTGAGATATTTTGAGAAAACCAAAATTTGCCGATTTCAATTTTTCTTAATAAGTCAACAACGCCTAATGCGACCGTTTTTAAACTTTTCCATTGTCTAGAAACTTTTTTAAGGCATTTTTAAATTCAAACACAAACCTCTATCTATATCACATTCAAAAAAAAATTCTTTAAAATTTTCTTCTTTAAAAAAAAAAACTTTTCTTCAACCGAATGTCATAAATAACCATAAATCAAGCAATGTAACGTCATTGCGACGTCACACGACGTCGTTCGGAGATAAAATTCTCTTTTTGTTTTCGGAAAAAGAAGAATTTTTTTGAATGTGAATCCTTGGCACTTGCTTTCCCTAACTGGAGCTCCTCTTCATTTTGTTGTTAATGTTCACGAAGAGGAGAATCCATTCTTGGTAAAAAATTGGGGTTGCTATTTAAAAAAAATATGATGACTTCACAGCTCAAAATATGATTTTATAAAAAAAATTATGTTGATAATGCCTTTTTTATAAATAAAATCGACATTTTTCTGGACACCTGTATATGTAACTTACAAATTGCTCGGGATAAACTTCAACTGTAAAAACTTTTCTTACCTATTGAATTTTCTCAGACAATCTGAAGATGTAATAATTTAAGGGTGTTCCAATTTAAAATAAGACGGTTAATGGCTGCTTGCGGAATAACCGTAAACGCCAAGTTTTAAAAAAATAAAGCTCCATTCTTTCAAAGATTCGATTATGGAAATGTTCTGATTGTACCTAGTCATTTTCCTACATTCGGAAAATCAAGAACCGAGCAGGCCGTATGCGCCATACCCTGTATACATTTACAGGTAAAAATACTATTATACGAAGAGATAGACAACAGACAGACAGGTATCCATACAATCTCTATGCGGAACACCACACATTGAGTCACGATTTGAGAACAGTACACATTTATTGTATTCAAATTACAAATATTTATACAATTCGATAATCTCAGCGATTAAGGAGTGGAGGAGATAAACTCCAGCCCGTGAACAGGTAGGTATATAGTAATAAAACTGCCCAGAAATTATATGATCCAGGTAAGCACACCTTGTGCTTAACCTAAGCCCTTCTTAACCGTTAACGGTTAATCATTCCAAATAATATAACTCAAATAATCATCCGTTAACGGACCAGCATTCACTTATCAACGGTAACGGTTTCCTGTGATGATTATTTAACCGTTAACGGATAATCATTTCTAATTTGGGTGACCCAAACAATTACTATATACAGGGTGTCCCAGACTTAATTGACCAGGCCATATCTCATATACAGGTTGAGATAATCGAGCCGAATAAAAGGCATATTATTATAATTTTTCAAGCTGTATAACATGACAGCATGAAAACAACCCCCACTCCAACATCCCCTAAGTTGCAGCCCCCACCCTTAAAAAAATGAATAGCACCCTGTATATATTTTTGTATATTCAAAACCAGTATTCGATTCTCTATTCAGATGATTTTTCAGATTCAAAATTGGTTCAGAAATAACCAAGAAAAAGTTCATCAAGGTGGTCATGACTTTTTATCTTAACTTTCTCTGGATGACTTTTGCTGTCAAAATTTATTCATAGTTTTTAACAGGCAGGTGATAGTTATTATTATAATTAAAGTCCAAACAATTTATTTGATAATTCTGATTTGTTGGGAAATTTAAAAAAATAAAACAAGAGATAAAGCACTTTATCATGAACCTTAATGATGACTGTGACCTGCTAATTAAAAACTATGACCAAAATATTGATAAATTTTGGCAGCTAAAGTCATTCAGGTAAAGTTAAGATAAAAAGTCATGACCACCTTGATGAACTTTTTCTTGGTTATTTCTGAACCAATTTTGAATCTGAAAAATCATCTGAATAGAGAATCGAATACTGGTTTTGAATATACAAAAATATATACAGGGTGCTATTCATTTTTTTAAGGGTGGGGGCTGCAACTTAGGGGATGTTGGAGTGGGGGTTGTTTTCATGCTGTCATGTTATACAGCTTGAAAAATTATAATAATATGCCTTTTATTCGGCTCGATTATCTCAACCTGTATATGAGATATGGCCTGGTCAATTAAGTCTGGGACACCCTGTATATGTGTATATCTGTTGATAAGCCATTAACGGTTTGTTAACGGACGGATAAGCCGTTAATGGCTTATTATTTTTTATTTCAGGATGCATGTGAAAAATGTTGGAATGCAAAAGCAAATTCTTGTAATCTGACAGGCTGTCCCGAAAGTAAACGGCCATACATCAATCACTGATAAGGTAATGCTTTTCCAAGACGAAAAGTTCCCGTGCACGCGCATATAGGTATACATGGATCCGGAAACGATTTGTAACAAGAAAAGCGACAATTTAAACAACGTTAATTGAACATAAATTTAAATCAAAATGAAAACAATAAAACAAATTTAACTATGTACAAAAATGGCTCAAAATGTCACTTATTGTTGTTGTCACATATTGACGGGGGTATGGGTCCGGAAATGACTCCTTAACAAAGTACAAGCTTGCCGGGACAAATAAATAAAAAATAATTGTTTAAACAATATATTGCTTAGTTTTACAATAAGTGAGATTTTGAGAAATTTCTGTAGTTAAATATGTTTATTAATTGTTTTTATTTTGATTTAAATTTATGTTTATTAACGTGTTTAAACTGTCATTTTTCTCGTTAACAAGTCGTTTCCTAGCCCGCGTGCCTAGGAACTCTTCATCTTAGAATGACATTAAGCTGTCAGTAGTGTCAGTGATTGACGAGTGGCCGTTTACTTTCCAGACACCTGTATATCTATTATGTAGCTTAATTATGGACCGGGAGAAATTTCCGTGATAGACAGATTTTCGTCTTATTCAGTGTTCGTCTTATCCAAGTTTGACTGTACATATCAAAGGTAATAGAGAATGTTTCGGCCAGGTTCCATTTCTTGAAGAATGTTGATCAATTTCGTAAAGAATGTTCAGAATATTACACCAAGGCGAGTGTTTTTTTTTTTTTTGAATATTTATTAAATTTATCAATAAAAATGTTTTAAGATTATTGCCTTCTTTTTTTGATCACAAAAATGCTCGCAAAAATGTTTATGCTTGGTTTTATGTTTTGTTGGTAGTATCAAATCATAATATGTATAGGTACTTCAATTAGTACCTACAACAATACTTGTGAAAATTTTCGAGTTATTCTGATCAGCCAGTTTGTTGATATTAAAAAAATATATTAAATTTTCCGAAGAACTCCAACACCTTATTGTAGGTATCTCAAAAACTAAAGCTCCAACGACCTCCGTCCACACTGGAAATTTTTCGCCTATTTTTGCATTTCCTACATATGCCCTTTAAGGTTAAAAAATTACTCTTAATACTTTCAAGATTTCGAGGAGTGTTTTAAGACACCTTCATCAGCTGTTATACCTGCCAAAGCCACGATGATCCATACTTCATAGTTTCATAAAATAGCGAAGATCTGGCGGGATCTTGCTCTATAAGTTATACATACAGAAAGAGAGTTATTGAAGAAAAAAAATCAGTTTTTCCAATTATTAGATATCTAGTGACCTATGCAAAAAAATTTAATCTGCAAGATGCATGGAAGGTTTCCTAAAAAGAGTAAAGTTTGTCCCCATTTAAACGAGTCTGTATCTATAACCGTTTCCGATATACCAATACTGGCCCAATGAAATTTGCATAACCCTGTATAAATAGACCCTTGTCCAAGTAGTGTGCCAAGACCTTTATTCTCAGTAAACACCTTCGAACAGTAAAAGGAATAATAGTCCGAAGCCAGCGTTATTTTCTCAGTCAGTCATAGAGAAAATAGCGTCTTCTACTTCTCCCGTAGAATGGCTATTAATCACTTGGACGTTCCAACATGAGTCTTAATCGTGAATAATAATAGCCACTATTTTCCGCTCGTTGAAGAATCTTTTGTTACCCATGCATTTTCAATATACCTACACTGTGTTGCATATAAAAGGTAACATAAGGAAAACACTACAGTGAATATTAATAAGGATCAGAGCCACTCTGGTTTAATTTAAAAGCTGATAGTATCCTAGGAAACGGTAGTTTCTAAGGGAACTGTATTTTTTGAAGGATGTCATTTATTTTCAAAATATTGTTGTAATATTCTTTACACGTATTCCCAAATAATACCTTTTCTATGCAACACGGTGTATGAAGAGGGAGTGACCTGACCTGTAATTTTAATATACAGCCTGCACTTTCGATTTACTTATACATGGTTACCCTAAAGAAATGCGAAAAATTTTAGGGGGTGATTCCTTGCCTCAGTCTAAGAAAAAAGTTCCCATTAACGTGGGTTCACAAAAGCACCGTTTTTGAGATACAGGGTGTCAAAAAAATTAATTATTTTCAGTTTTTTTGACGATATCTCAGGAACCGTTTGAGCTCGCGGTCATTATTTACATCTGCGGCTCCTACAGTTTCACTATGGCACCTATATAGGGGTGGAGGACATACCTATAGTAACACCAGGAAGGTATTAATTTGCTGGGGAAATGAAAGATAAGCGAACAAAACGGCATCAAAAGAAGGTCTTCCTGAGTGCGGGCCTGTTTAGAACAGTGAATATCATAATAAACATGCAAGGTCAGAGTGTCGAGAGGACGGCGGAAACCGCGGAAACTTGTAACAACACCAGAGCCGGTCTGGTAACAGACGCAACATACGCGGCATGGAAACGTAATCGGAATATAATAGCGAGCGATGTCGCGTATTTTTGGAGTATAAATGCAAAATAAATGCAAATTTGAAAATAAAAAGCGTGCTACCGTTATTCTCGAAGATATTCCTTGCCCTGAAAGTGAAAAAAAAAAAATAGAAATTCGACCGTAGTGCCAAAGAGGCCTTAGTGGTGACCTTGATATTAGTTTGCCCTGGCTGTTTTTAGCTTCTTACCCACCCAGCACCCCTATTTCGCTCCTCGGTCCCGAAAAAATTGATGAAACTTAGGAGCCGCGGATGTAAACAATTACCGAGCTCGCGTTTGAGACAGAGCTCAACTTTTACACTTTTGTATCTACATAATATCTCACCATTGATATTATATGGTATGGTACAATTAAGTTTAAAAAGTCAGATGTGGCGTCACAGTAACCGTCCGAATTAATATTTTTAATTTCACCAGAAAATGTCAAACAGTTAAATGTCAAGTTGTGAACGAGCGTAAATTATTGAAGGAATCATTCAAACAATGAATTGAACCGCTTACGTCAGTTTGAGAGCCACTGACAACTACATAAAATTTATTCACGTAATGACATTCTATCCTCTGTGTTGTGCATTTAATTCTCATTCAAAACCAATGCTGACGTATATTTATTTATGCGGGATGGAGTGTTTAGACAAACTTGACAGTTTCTATGAGAACCACGCAAATGAAACAAAATGTATTCTTAATCGATACGTATATGACTTTTTAAACTTTATCAGACTATACCTACTCTTCTGATGCGTACTCTTTTTTTTCATATAGGTACTAGTGACGGAGATTTTGGGGTTGGGTTAGGTTTTTTGCCTCCAATTTTTATGACACTGAGAATTTTGACATTTTAAAAGAGCATTTTAAACCGCCAATATTTTCCACACAAAAAAGGTTCAAAATACTTCGTCCAATCCAGTGAACCGTTTTCGAGAAAAACGGCCATATTTACAATGAAAAACTCGCTTTGGCTGCATGTTTCAAAACATATGCGCAGGAAATTGATGAAGGGCAAAAACACTTCGCTCAATCCAATAATATTCGCCAATGCCACATGAAAAAAAAAATTAAATGATTTTAAAAAGGTAGGCTCATCAATGATATGACCTACCAATGCATGGTACCTAGGTACCTACCATGATGACTTGTATACAAAAGCTGAGTTCAAAATTTTTCGCGCTCATTTAGGATTTTAAGCATAATGAATGTGATCGATTTTTTTTTATTACCTACACAAGTTTTATTAATCTGTCGATCATTTTGTTGATAATAACATTGGTAGGTAGGTACTTATAGCTATATCAATTAAATTAAACTATACTTTATTGCTTAATTGCGCACTTTTAACTGTTATTATAAAACACGCTGTAAAATAAAACGCCACCACAAAGTGGATATTGTCGTAGAGTCTATGCGGGTCAACAAATGGACAATAAACAGAACATTTTTCCATTTGCTTGGATGATATAATTTTACTCCTAGTCAAATAATGCGTTAATGAACATAAACTGCGAGAATGGCGGATGCGAGAATAATATGATAATAAATGAAACGAAATATTCATTACCGAGGTCATCTCGCGGGACGACGAATCATTGCCCAAATTACATTTAACATTTAAGATAGGTAGGTACATTTTTCTACAATGGAACAGAGTGAGCGTTAATAAATAAGTAAATTTATAAATAAAAATTTTACAAATCTTGGCATGGTTTTCGTAATAATAATAATTTAAAAAGAAAACAATGCAACGACTATAGGTATTTACTACAGTAGGAATCTACAATCTACATAGGTACCTACTTAATGCCTAGTTTTTCTTTTTTAACATCATATAATATTATTATGTAACGATTGTAACGTTTGAAGCGCATACCTAACGAGAAGTACATTAACATTATCCATACCCCAGAGAGTATTATAATAATAAAATTGTTTTATTTTCAGCTGATGAAGGAGTAAATGCACCGTTTTAATGAATAAATACAAACGTTCATTACTCATCTACCTAGTTGTTATTTATATTTTAATAATTTTTTAATGCAACTTAATTTTTTTTGGACTCGGTAACTTTATAGGAAGTGTCTTACCTAATTAATAGCGGCTAGCTCAAAATAAACGAGCATTTAATACAAACATTAATGTATTAATTACAAATATTTTTGCAAAACTACCCAATCATAATAATAGTCTAAACAGAGGACTTTCACTATTATTAAGACAAAAATAAACACATCCAACCAGCACATGAAAAGGTTATGCTTGCAGAAAATCGATGGCCTGAAATTCAGGCCTTACTCCTTTCAGTTAGAAGTAACGATTTTATTCATTCAAGAGCTCGACATCGAGAGGAAACCGCCTAGTTTTGCAGCAAAGGATCACCTAATCTCGTCACATGATCTACTAATAGTGAATCTAGTTAAAATAGCTGGAGAAATACTTACATTATAGTCCGGGGAAGTAGAGCGAACATATTTAGTACCTAGCTAATAAAGTTTGCAGCAAAGGCAGCCGACGAACCTCCCACAATCAAACTGAAGCGAAGCGCGACTGCGTGCGCGCGTAACGAGAACGTGTGAGTGAAGACGGAGACCGAGGACATAAAATTTTTGCTGCGAGTAGGTACGTTATTTACGTTTAGACAGACGGAGTAGTTTGCCAATTTTATTCGCCGAATCGCCGAGTATTGGCGCGCTCGCGCAACGTGCAACTTGCAATTTCTTTTTAATCTCGCCGAAAATCTGATTTACTCGCACCTCTCACCATCAGAAGTAAAAAAATACTATCGTCACTTGAATTTGGAAGGGTTGAATGAATTATTGATTTATACTTGTCAGATTTATTTACAATTTCTTAACTGTCAGTTTAATTCTTTGTACACTTATTATTGTTGAGAGAACGTGTGATCTATGAATGTTTCTGCAATTTGTTATTGTTCATAATTTTTACTTGACAATCACAATAATCCGCTCAGAATTGTTTTCAATTAGGTATTATTCCCAGCAAACACTTCTTTCAACGAAAATATTTTGATTTTTTATAATAATTGCATTTAAAATTGCCGCGAATACACATGTGCATGGTATTATTATATACAGGGTGTCAATTTGAAAACTTGCCACCCCCAAATTCTTCCTTGAACATTTTTTTTCAAAAAATTCCCGAAACAGGTCAATTTTAAATTTTAAATTTATGTTCTATTGACGTAAAAATATTTTATACAGGGTGTTCCTTGACTCAGTAATGACGACATTGTCTATTTTTTTAAATGGGGCATTCTGTATATTACATTTTCAGATTGTCTGAGAAAATCCAGTAGGAATGGTTTTTACAGTTGCAGTAGCTTACATTGAGTAGGTTATCATGAGTTATAAACAAATGAAAATCGCAATTTTCCATTTTGAAAGCATTACTTGCGAAAAACAAAATCCGCCATTTTCGGTTTTTGGGCCGATATTTCCAAAACCAATTGACCGATCGTAAATCTGAAACCGGTTATCGAATGCACAATGTTTCCCCTAAAACTTTCCCCATTTAACATTTGCTGTAAGTGTAATAGGAGCTGAGATCCCTGCGTAGGTATAGAGACGCGAATCTGGGACACATTGTATATAGGCCCACAACCGTTTTCGTTATTCATTACCGATCTGCAGGGTGTTATTGAAATAATAAAACAAATCTAGTTTTTTCTTTATAGCTCCCTCAGTTTTTGAGATATTTTTACATGACAAATAATGGTTGCGTGAGAATCTACAAGGTGATTTTTTCCTCTGAATTTCCATATTATTCGCCCCCATTTAAACTTTTTTGTGATGCATCGCTGCTAAGATTCTAAAATACAATGTAAATTTTCTAATTTTATTTAGGAACTTATATGTTAGTCTCCTATAGTTTTTTTTTTGCATCTGCACACCGGTTATCAATAAAAAAGAAACAGTTTCCTTTAATTTTTTAGTTGAAATTCAAAAGACCCCACAGAATCTTTAATGGAGCAGAGAGCTCCCGATTAAATTTGATGTATTTTTGGAAATCGGTAGTACCTACTCGACGAGTAGATCACGAGTCTCCATGGGCTAACACCCCAAAACTCCCTGTTCTAGAGATATTTACCTCTCAAGATTGAATTTTCTGATATTACAGGTATAATTAAAATAATTTTGTATTCAGGTAAGACATTATGTCAGATTGTAACAAAAGCATAGTTTTATACGTTTCAAAACTGGAGGTTCTACTGGTTTGAAACTGTTTTAAAACTATCGAACCAGTTTCAATTCTGACGTAATTAGCTTTAACACGAAAATGGTATGTTTCGAAATCATAGAAGTGGTTTGGAACCGTTGCAACAAGAAAAAACGCCTCAGATGTTTTTGAAGTTGAATTTGACATTCCAAATGTTTTTCCCAACTTTTTGTGAGAATAATGCGCAATTCTAGATAGTAAGCGTAGTATCGGTAATACAGGTACCCTACTTGCTCGCGGGTGGCAAGGGTTGGCGCTTAATTTTGTTATCAATTTACCCTATTCAATTATCTCCTCTCTTATTGTTCATTCTCCTTAGCGATTACGCGATCATTATTTTCTGGTACCTATATTACCGATACTGATAGCTCACTACGTCAGAGTCGGTAATACAGGTAGCCTACATTATTTGGTCAATATTAGTGACAGACACTAGACAGTGACAAATATGACATTTGAGATAGTATCGAGACCTTGAGATGAGATAACGTCAAATTTATTTATACCTAACCTAATTTTTTGATTTTGAATTGAATTGCTTAAGATTGCCTAATTTTAAAGGCATGATTTACAATTATTTACAAATGCAAACTACAAACCGAAATATTATGTTTTAATTTTAATGTTTCTTCGGTGAAAATAAAAATTTTGAAACCAACACTTAAATTATTAAAAAACAATGTCAGATTCAGAAGAAACTAATAAGCCATTTGCAGCAGATATAGCAGCAACAGGAAGAGCAGTTTGTAAGAAATGCAAGCAGAAATGTGCTAAGGGTGAGCTACGATTAGCTAAAATCGGCCCGAATCCTTTCGGTGAAGGTCTCCTTAAAAGCTGGCATCATGTTAACTGTCTCTTTGAGCAGTTCTTAAAACAGCGTCAAAACACAAAAAGAATTGAAAGTTCAGACGACATAGAAGGATGGGATTTGCTCCAGAAAGAAGTGCAAGACAACTTATTAGAAAAAATCGAAGAAGGCAACAAATCGTTCGAAGATAGATTCGGCGTTAAAGTTAACCGTAAACTAAAGACCCCAAAGAAAGAAGCCCCATCAACTAGTCAGTCCCCTCAGAAAGGTGTCAAGGATATCAAACAATCACCGGCACCTGTACCAGGACCGAGTGGCGATTCAAAGAAAATAAAAACCGAGGGAAGCAGTTTTCGTGAGTTTAGAAAGCTAGTCGCTGAGATCACCAGCGTAAGTAGTTATCTAGAAAAGACAAAAATCGTCCATGCTAAATTATTTGGAAACGACGAGGAATATTGCCGGGATATTATTTTATGGTGCAAACTCCTGCTACCCGGTGTAGTGAAACGAATTTACAATCTTCAGAGCAAACAATTAATCAAATTATTTAGTAGACTATTCAATTGTGATCAAAATAAAATGTTGAAGGACTTAGAAAAAGGTGACGTTGCCGAGACAATAGCAACTTTCTTCCAGGAAAGCCGCAGCTCGACAGCCAAACCAGCTTCAAAGAGCCTATTAACACTCGAAGAAGTTGACGAGTTTCTTGAAGAATTATCAACGTTAACGAAAGAAGATGAACAATCAAACCATTTCGTTTCGATTATTAAAAAATGCACTGCAAATGATCTGAAAATAATAATACGACTGATAAAACATGACCTACGAATGAACGCAGGCGCTAAACATATACTCGATGGAGTTCATGCGGACGCTTATAAAGCGTATCAGTCGTCGAGAAACATCGAAGCTGTTATCAATCGTTGCTTAGGACCTAATCAAATCTCGAAACGGAGCTCGGTGAAAGCAACAATATCTCTGATGACACCGGTTCTTCCCATGTTAGCTGAGGCCTGTAAATCAGTCCAGCAAGCAATGACAAAGTGCCCCAACGGAATGTACTCTGAAATTAAATATGACGGTGAAAGAGTCCAAGTGCATAAACAAGGCTCAGAATTTAGATATTTCTCCAGGAGTTTAAAGCCCGTCCTACCTCATAAAGTCGCTCACTTCAAAGAATTCATACCGAAAGCGTTCCCTCACGGGAAAGACCTAATCCTGGATAGTGAGATATTAATGATTGACACTGTAACAGGGAAACCTCTCCCTTTCGGAACGCTGGGCGTTCATAAAAAATCGGAATTTAAGGATGCCAATGTCTGTCTCTTCATCTTCGATTGTATCTATTATAATGGTGAAATCCTGACTCACAAACCCATCAAAGAACGAAAAAAGATCCTAGAAGAAGTAATGACCGAAATACCTAATCATATTGTATTTTCAGAAAAAAAAGAAATACACCAACCGGACGATCTGGCAGAAATGATAGCGATGGTTCTCAAACAAGGACTTGAAGGGCTCGTTTTGAAAGATTTGATGAGTATCTACGAACCCGGAAAGCGACACTGGCTGAAAGTGAAGAAAGATTACCTTTTCGGAGGCGCCATGGCTGATAGTGCCGATCTTATAGTACTGGGCGCTTGGTATGGAACTGGCAAGAAAGGGGGAATGATGTCCGTATTCCTCATGGGCTGCCATGATCCAGTTAGTGATAAATTCTGCACCGTCACGAAAGTGCATACAGGTCACGATGATGAAACATTAGAGCAGTTACAGACAGAGCTTAAAATGGTTCAAATAAGCGGCTCCGGGAATTCTGCGAATCGAGTCCCGGACTGGTTAAACTGTACCAAAACCATGATACCTGATTTTGTTGCTGAGGATCCCCGGAAGCAACCGGTATGGGAAATAACCGGAGCGGAGTTCACGCAACACGACGTTCATACCGCAGATGGAATTTCTATTAGGTTTCCCAGAGTTACCAGGATTCGCGATGATAAAACTTGGGAAACCGCTACTTCTCTCCAGGAATTGCAACAATTATTCAAAGCCTCAAAAGATAATATTGATGTTTCTCTGCTTTTAAATAATGATGCTTCTGGCTCCGGTAGCAGTAAAAAGCATTCCACAGTGAAGAAAGGGAAACAAACTAATTTAGATAATTTCACTAAGGTATCTCCGGTTAAACGACGAAGATCTAGTTCTGATTCAGAAACAGAACCGTCAACGTCTGCAGGGAAAAAGAAAATAAAAAATAATTACACAAGTTCGGTCAAAATACTGAACCCCATTCCGGACTATTTTTTGAATGTTTATCTTCTCCCCGACAGTGGCTGTGGACAAGAGTATAAAGACTGGATTAGGTATTTTATAGCTTATGGAGGGACTGTTGTTAGAAAGGAAGAAGCTGAAAAAGCCACTCATGTTTTACATTTAAAAGAGACAGTTAAAAAATTTATTGAATGCCCGAAATCTGCTAAGCATATTACTGTGAATTGGATTAGGCAAAGTATTGCGAGGAAAAAAATGGTCGATACCAAATTTTATACTGTTACCTTGAGAATTTAAAAATGTTATCTTTTTTTATCCTTAGTAGCTCATAGTTGTAAAATATTTTAGCAAAATAATATATTGTACTTTTTAATTTAATCATTTTAGCAAGTTTATAATATACAGGCTGCCCGCTTTATAATAAATTTTAGAAAGTCCATAATATAGCATGTCCAAGCTCATTCGAGTTGGTCTCTGTGGGCCAAAGATGGATATTTTAAAAAGTTTATTTTCAGATTACAAATCAGCACAAAAATACGCAACTTTGCCTTAATGTGACCTACTTCACATCTCTTAAGATACAAACCGAGGTCCCCATGCATTTTCTCTAAAAACAAGCACCCTATTATGCTACATGTATAAATAGCGCCTCTATCTCGGTAGGTAATATCTGCAAGTAGTGATCTTTTGTTTGATTACTTCAAAAATCTGTTCTTATAAAAGTTTTAACGTTATTAAACTGGCATCATGATTCCTTGACATTTTGCAGTGTATCTTTTGTATTGTGAAACCTTTTTTGGTATTAAGAACGTGTTAATTTTTATATAAAATGTTCAGTTTAGAGTTTCATAAGATAAGTACACTAGATAAAGGTTTAAATTTTTACGTTGGCAGTTTCTTGCTCGACAATTTTATATTTCTGAAAATGATTTTGTAAAATTGAAAGAATTATTTAAAAAAATAATATTCAAATATGTATTCAACAATTTATTGTTCATGGATAACTGGTCTTTAAAACACTTGCTCTATTTCGATTTTAAAGACCTTAATATCTCCTTATACTATAATGCTTATTCTTACTGCCCATAAGAAACTTTAAACTATAGAGCTTGGAATCAATTTTATACTCTTAAAATTTATGTTTTCAACCCTTACTTTGTAGAATTTCATTGATGGATGATAAATAAAACACTATTTTTTCGTATCTTGATTAGTTTCTAAAAAAATAAATAAAGCCCACTTAATTGCGCATGCCTGGACCACACAAGAAACATTGAGATAATTTTATTTTTGAAATAATAATTTTTTATTGTTTCATTTATCATCGTATCAATTTTATACTCATAATTTGACAATAAGTCTCAGGTGGGGAATTTGTACTTATCATCAGTCTAAACTATTATTTATTTAATGTCTTCTTGTTGTTAATTTATTAATTTAATAGATTGTTACCGCCCTAGTTGTTAAAGTGTTACTTTACAGACACTTTTTTTCTATACATTAGTATGGAAATTGTGTACAGTAACTGACAGTACTAAAAAAGCAATTTCGGAGAAGCGGCAAGCGGAAAATTTTTCTTGTAACGAAAGTTCCTGCTTGCCGCTTCTCTGAAATAACTTTTTTGGAAATGTCAGTTACTGTACACAATTTCCGTACCGATGTATAGTATTGGAATATAATTTTACACTTAATTATATTAAATATTCATATTAATGTGAGAAGTTGCGACTAACAAACTGATATCTTTTACAAAATTAATTCAACTAACTGATCTAATGATGGATTATGTATTTACAAAATAAAATGTTAGGGGCTTTTTGCAGGAATTTGATAATATAAAATTTTCCAATTTTCTTTAAACGCTTGATTTTGTCGAATATTAGAAGGTAGAAAAGAGAGAAAGAGTTCAAAAACAATATTCCCCTATTAACAGGAATATTGTTGTTAACCCTTTTTATTTCCTATCCAATTGTGGTTTTACAAATATTTTTATATCAGAGGAAATATTAAAAATAATATTATTACCAAACTGTTTTTTTTTTAAATAAATTCTGGAATATTTTTGCCTTTTTTTAGTGTCCTTTAATAATAATAATAGGAATATTTAAATAATAAAATAAATATTTAAATAATAGGAAAAAAGCAACCTTAATTTTCGCAGTTTAGAAAGTTTATTATACAGGGTGTCAATTAAGTATGTACCATAAATTTAGCAACCGAGAAAATTTTTTTTAAATAATTTTTCAAATACAGTCTTTTGCTTTTGGTTTTCCTCTTTTGTCAATTGCTTTTCCTTATTTGTCAAATGATTTTCTTATTTTTCTATCTATCAATGATTATAGTCATTGATTTAGCAATCAATTTCCTTTTATGTCAAATCAGTTTCACTTTATGTCAATTGCTTTTCCCATTTACGTATAGTGACAGTAATATAAACATTGGAAAAGCATTTATTTTGATATAAAAGTAGGAATCTCATTTGACAAAAGAGGAATTTGAATTGAAAAATCAAACTGACGTTTAATAAATGGGGGAAACTCATTTGACAAATAAGGAAAAGCAATTGACAAAAGATGAAAACCAATTGAAAAAGACTGTAAATTATTAAATTAATCAGTATACAGGGTGTTAACTACCAACTAGTACAAAATAAAGGAGGTGATTCTACGACTTATACTAACAAGAAATGTTCCTATTAACATGGGTCCGCAAACGCACCGCTTTCGAGATACAGAGTGTTCAAAAAAATTGTTTTTTCTTACTTTTTTTGCGATATCTCAAGAACCGTTTGAGCTATAGGCTCCAGCTTTTGTACATATTTTTACATTAATAACAGTTACTTTTAAGGCTCCAAACTAATGTTACAAGATATGTCAGTGGTGGAGATTTTAGGGTTGGGTAAGGGTTTCACCACCCTAATTCTTACGGCACTGGAAAAATGATCATTTTGAGAACAAATTTCACAGCGCCTATGTTTTTTACACAGAAAAGTACTCCTGGTCAAAATCTGTAGAAGCCACCGTTCTCGAGAAAAAAAGGAATTTTATGATCAAAAACGTACAGAATTCACACGAACAAAAAATTTATTTTCAAAATTTTCCATACTTAACATGGCACAAATTCAAATTTGCACCTATTTTTCTTGTGCTTGCGGTCAGATTGTTTTCAACTTCGTCGAGAATAAATACATAATAAATAAAATAAAATAAATTACATTTCTGTTTCTGTTCATGTTGAATTTTGTACGTTTTTGATCATAAAATACCTTCTTTTCTCGAGAACGGTGGCTTCTACAGCTTTTGACCAGCAGTACTTTTTGCGTAAAAAACATTGGCACTTTTAAATTTGCTTTCAAAATGATCATTTTTCCAGTGCCGTAAAAGTTAGGGGGTGAAAACCCTTACGCAACCCTTAAATCTCCACCACTGGCATATCTTAGAACATTAGTTTGGAGCCTTAAAAGTAGCTATTATTAATGTAAAAATCTGTAAAAAAGTTGGAGCCTGTAGCTTAAACCGTTCTTGAGCTATCGCAAAAAAATAAGAAAAAACAATTTTTTTGAACACCCTGTATCTCGAAAACGGTGCGTTTGCGGACCCATGTTAATAGGAACATTTCTTGTTAGAATAAGTCGTAGAATCACCTCCTTTATTTTGTACTAGTTAACTAACACCCTGTATAAAATTCAAGTGAAAATTCTTTGATCAAATTTAAGGGAGGAGTTTTCATAATTTTTTTTTCAAGCCTTAAATCCTTAAGCCAAAAAGTTACATCCCTTTAAAATGGGGTTTTAAAACGGGATTAATTATTTAAAAAGGATTTATTATTTTGTTTTTTCTCTGAAATTACCATCTGAAATAAATAATAAATAAATTTTAGCAGTTAAAACCACCATTAAAAAGAGTTCATAATATCATAATTTTATTCACCCTGCGACCCCTGCTTTGCCACAAGGAAGACCCCTATTCTTTTTTTTTTTGGACAAGAACTTTTTCTTGTTTTTTTTTTTAATTCGTACTCAAAATCAATAATGATTGCATCTTAACCCAGAATTTAACCGCAAAATTATGTTCAGTAATTGGGCTCGAAGGTGATTTTGGAATTTGGATAAATGATAAGGTTCCTAAGTTAATTAATAAACAGAATTACCGCAATTGGTTGTAGTGAAAATGATCCAACAATTTCCAGTGCGTCCAGCCTTCATAGTGTAGGTATAGTACGCCTGTACATATAGCAAAAATAACATTTGACTATTAAAAAAAATCAAGCTGGTGAGTGCGGTAATTAGGTAGGTACCTACTTATCCTGTGTTAACAATGGGAATCGTTACAGATCAATAATCAATAATTAATCAAATTCCGAATTTAAATGGTATTGATATGGAAGAGACGACGTGGTTCTATTAACAGCATGGCGAGGTATGTCATACATACAACATAAAAAAAAAGAAAATTGAGATAGGTATTGAAGAAACAAATTCAACGAGAAAATTATATGCAGGAACGAACAACAATGGCGCTTGTTTCATTTGAATTTAAAGTCCGGACGCACTAATAAGAAAATTCCTTGGATTGGACAAGTTCTAATAAAAATTTGATCTCATACAATAATGATGCAAAATTAAATTTTCCAATCTTTATTATGTGAATAAGTAAGTAATCCTGTCCTGCTGTCTTTCAAAATTCAAGAGCAAATAAATGTTTTAAGTCTTCATTTTATTAAAAATGGTCCAGAAATGTTTTTATAAATAAATTATCTACCTAAAGCTATTCCAGTTTTCAGTAATATTGAAATTGCGGTAAAAGTTTCAAGGAATGAATCATAATTAATATTTTAAAATGTAATCTATCAGACATTCTATTAGAAGTAAATAGGACTGGTAAAATAGGTAAATAGACATGCGTGGTTATATCTGGGGTAGGGGGTTTTACGGTGACAGATTTCATGTTTGAGGTCTCGTCTTCAGGAGCGCCGACTGCCAATATTATTATTTCCTTACCTTGCAGTCCTTGCACTCCTTACTCCTTTCAGCCTTGTCATTACCATTCCGTCGTCTCTGGTGTTGCATCGCTAACGTCCGCTGACGATCGTTTCATTCTTGCTTAGTCGCTTGCCAAAAGTTTTTTTAAATTTATTAAAATGGTAAGTTTTTTCGAAATATTCTAGTAGACAGGTATACCTACTCACCAAATTGATTGCGCACTGAGCACTAACTTTGAGTTTATAAAAAAAAAATTAATGAAGAGCTATGCATTTAAAGAGAACACATTTAAATATTGTTAATAACATTTTAAAATTATTGCAAAATTCTGTATAACTTTATTTGAAAAGTGGAAAACAATGAAGTTTGGTCGAAATTTGTAGGAGATAAGAAAAATAACATTAATTAACTTCGACCCTTAAAATGTTAACTAGAAAATAAAATAAAAATATTATGAAAAACGTTCTTGTAAAAAAACACTGGGTATAGTCTCCCTTATCGTAATGTCTCTTATTAAAATATGATCCTGTATATTATTACGTCTATTGTTTTTTTTTTTTTTTTTTTGTTACATAGGTTGTTAATTAAGTGTGCACAATAAATTTACTAGTCGATTACTTAAAAGTGATTTTAAAATTAAAAGTTCACATAAACATGGGTCGTTTTCAACTTTTTATTTAAAATTACTTTTTTGTAAATATCTCAAACATTCTTTCGCCGGTATTGTTGAAACTTGGCAGTGTTATTCGTAGTAATAAGGAGTAATTAGGTATTATGAGAATTAAGCCTGTTATAGGTTTTCGTTGGGCCACCCTGTACTTATATGTCGTATATTGCAGACACAAATCATAATAATAATAATTATTAATTTATTATATTTTATACAAGGAGACATACTTAAATTTTCTCAAAAACTGCATGTAGGTAGAGCTGATGTGAGTTAAAGTAGCGAAAATTATTAATATTGCTAAAAACGGTTTTAAATCTTCAAAATTTCAATATTTTGGTTTTACCTGCTCGTGGTTATCTACATAACGAGCAATTTTCATTATTTTAATGTTCGTATTCGGTGTTAAATAATAATTATTGGTTAAACAAGTTATACCTAATTACTAAATTTTTCGGAAAAATTCTAAAATATTTGGGGGAGCTTATTAATCAAAAATCCCAAAAAATTTTAGGATCATAAGTCTATAATTAGTTTGGAAATTGTTATAAAAAAGTGAACATTTCTGAGCTGATCGGGGATTTGTTCCAAAAATAATACTGAATCCACGATTTAAAAACAACCGAATAAAGAAAAGGGGAAAAACCACGCAAGTCATATCTAACTGTGTTTTTTACATTAATCTTTGGAATCTCTAGAATGATGACAAAAATATATACATAGGGCGACAGCTTTGGGGGAGTTTGAAATCTTTTACTGTTTTTAGACGGGTAAAATTTTTCAGTGCGCAAGTGTATTTCTATCGTATATTTATGAAAATAATGGTTGAGATAAAGTCAAAATCTTTATACACTGCTTTCATTTCAAAATTTGCTACCCCCAGAATTTTTAGAAGAGTGATCTGAAGATGAAAAACCCGAAACAGGTCAATTTTATAATTTGACTTCTCAAACGAAAGCAGTAGTAGAATAGCGTAGTTATGAGAGCTCATTTTATTTTAAGCCCCCCACTTCTACACCATCAGAGAAAATCATTATTTTTTTAAACTTATTTTGTAATTTTAATTTATTATCTGAAAAAAGACACTCTAAATAAAGGTCATTTGGAGGCTTGATTTTTGAGATAGGTAGGTACTCTGATTTTTTATAATCGAGATTACACCATAAAACTCCAAAATTCGAAAGACAAATAATGTTCTTATAATATGTATCAAAATATTCAAAATTTAGTTTGAAATTTTATATTTTTTAAATTTTTTAACAAGACCATGTTGCACTAGGTAATTGTATTCAACAAAATGGAAATCACTTTGAGCATTCATTGTATATACAGGGTGATTCAGGTTTTACCTTGTTAGCTCTAGGGAACGATAGAGAATCGAAAAATAATATGAGTTTGTTTTATGAACTATATTTGGGAAATGCTTCGTTAAGAAAATCTAGGGTGTTAAAGTTTTAAGAAAAAAATCGTATTTTTGAAATATAAAAAAATTGGCTGATTGAAATAATTTGAAATTTTGAACAGTAGTTGTGCTAATTGAAGTACTTACATGATTTTGATACTTCCGATGAAAAATTCTTCAATCCAGTGGCGGAGATCTGGGCTTGTTCTTACCTTTTTTAATAAATAATTTGCACGCCACTAACTTTAATGCAATTTTTGTTAGATACCTCATGTTGTTTAGAGAAGAAAAAACATCTTACGTTTTTGTCGTAGGACGCACTGTTTCCGAGATACTTTACAATGTAGGAACCCGTACGAGGTAAAATATCATAAAAATCAATGCTATTGAGTTTTTTTCATTTTTGTGATCGTTATTGAACCGTACCTACTGCATTACAAAAAGCTTGCATGAATGCCTACATTGTTAAATATCTTGAAAACAGTGCGTTCTACAACAAAAACGTACGATGACTTTTCTCCTCTAAACAAAACAAGGCATCTACCATAAATAACCAATTTGCATTAAAGTCAGTGGCGTAGAAATTATTTAATAAAAAAGGTAACAACACACCCATATCTCTGCCACTGGAGTGAATAAATTTTCATCGGAGGTATCACATCATGTACTTCAATTAGCGCAACTACTGTTCAAAATTTCAAATTATTTCAAAAAGCCAATTTTTTTATATTTCAAAAATTCGAGTTTTTTCTTAAAACTTTAACACCCTGTATTTTCTTAACGAAGCATTTCACGAATATAGTTCATGAAGCAAACTCATATTATTTTTCGATTCTCTACCGTTTCCTAGAGTTAAGTAGGTAAAACCTGAATCACCCTGTATTTTTATTTTTCATAAAAAAAACAAAATATCTCAAAAACTAATAAGCTCCGTATAGAGATCTTTAGTAACAGGATGTTTATTTTAGATAATAATATAATAATATGAATTTTTTTTTTCACATATATTTCACCTTTTACAGGAGCTATAAACATCCACCCGTATACAGGGTGTTTGGTAACTGGACAGCTATAATGAAACGTCATGTAAAAAATCGTATTTTAAGAATAAAAGAGAGAATCATTTTTTTCAAGATCGCAGTTTAGGCAATATTTCCAAAATTGTTTTTCAGTTACTGAATAAAACATTATTTTTATTTCGGCATTAGTTTTTACATTTTTCGGAGATATTTTCTATAAGCGAGTCCCGATCTTGAAAAGAGTTATTCTCTCTTGTTTGCTTAAAATAATATTTTATACGTGACGTTCTATTTTGGTTGTTTGGTCCAGTTACCAAACACCCTGTATAATCGTATGTACGTACTTGTATTTATTTCTCCAAAATCGCGATTTTTCGATTTTCAAAAACGCCCTTGTATAGTCTTATCTTTCAAGATAAGTGCGCACAAACTGAAACACCCTGTAGTAGTTATAACCTAGTTATATCTGAAAAAAAATTGTCACTTATAAAATTCGACTTATAACTTACCAGTAGTTTGTTTTGCCTTATTCTGAGCTGTCTCCATATTTTATAAAATTCCTTTTTTCTCTCTCAAAGTCACAATTTTCAAGCAAAATTCCGAGTTATAACTAAGAATCTTAAAATTTCCAGATATGACTACTTAGTAGTTATAGCAGTGCCTGTTAAAAAAAATATCTAAAAAAGCCAGTGCCTGTTTTACCATTTTTTAATTTGAATTTCATCCAACGAATTAAAGGAAATTGTTTCTTTTTTCTTCTCGATAACGATTGCAGATGCAAAAAAAAACTATAGGCGACCAAAATGTTTTTAAACAAAACAGAAAATTCACATTGAATTTTAGAATCTACCGGCGGCGTATCGCAAAAAAGTTCAGGGGAGA
The DNA here is from genome assembly GCA_910589415.1 of Malachius bipustulatus. Classification (NCBI taxonomy): domain Eukaryota; kingdom Metazoa; phylum Arthropoda; class Insecta; order Coleoptera; family Melyridae; genus Malachius; species Malachius bipustulatus. Next base: position 51,166,833 of record OU342633.1, read on the forward strand.
AATGGGAGAAATTTAGGGAAAAAATATATCTCTACATACTCTCGCAACCATTTGTCATGCCCAATGATGTATAATCCCTATAACGTATAACCACCTCCTTTCGTATGTACTTAGTATTTAGGAACACCCTGTAAACATACAGATAAGGCTAGGTAGTCAGAATTTAACTACCTGGTAGCGATTTTTTAAAAATTAGGATGTCCCTTCTAGAGCTTCGAGTCCATTCCACAGCTTGATAGACTACCTAAACATTTTGACCAATCATGAAGTTTTGAATGGAACAATTTCCTTACAAATGATTTTTTGTAAAAGTTTTTTGAGAAAGTTTTACTATCCTTCTACTCTGGCCTTGATCTCGGAAGTGATATGTATATTGTATAATCCCTTGTAAGTTCTTCATCATATCAAAAATTTACGATACGCATAAATGATTCTTTGTTCTTGTTCTGAAGGTGACATAATATATACATATAATATACTTCCTAAGTATAATTTTTAAACGACCCATTTACATCTACTTCATCCCTCATTAGTTTTAATAAGTCACACAATGCATAAATTAAACCACACATTCACTCACAGGTGTGTCAGGATCAATACTCTCGCGGTGACTAGATTATTTCTCCAATTTATTAACAGCCCCAATTCCTGAAAATCTGCTCAAATTATAGACAATTTTTTGATCGGGCCCTAAAACATAAAAAAGTGGGTGGAATCGGAATTAATTTACTATGCTACTATTCTGTATAATCTTCTTATTAATTTAACAAAAATATTTTTATGAGTTGGTGGGTATCATGAATTTTGATTACCCTTTTTAGGTAGGTATCTTTCAATAGGACACGAAGACAGCAAACTAGTCCGATTGATTATTCAGAACACAACCAAAATTAGCTCTGAGAAAATTACACAGTTCGACCATCCGTATAATAGAAGCCCAATTTCGTCGCGTCATACTTCCTTGAAGATTTTTCTATTGGAAGACTGTTTGTATGTATTATTAGGCAACGAAAAGGCAGAAACCGTAACTAATTTAGACTGTTCGATCATCTGAAATTATCCAGTTGTAAAATCAATGAATAGGTACAAGCAATATCCAGTATACTGCACCCTTTATTTTCGAACAATTGAAGTTAATTTGTTCATTAAAATAATTATCCGTAATTGCTCTATCGATTCATGACACCTACATACTTGAATTTGTGTTACGATAAAACGAATGATACTTTTATTGGGTTCTAATTATTATTATTATTGCCTAAAAGGAACCAAACTCAACTGCACCTATTTTTTAGCAATCATTTTTATTGACGGTACTTATATTGAGCGATCAAAAGTAGCATTTCTCGTGCAAGAAACTTTTCAAAACTCTGAACTTATATTTTAAATATAGGTACCTACCCAAAATACTTATAATACTAGATATTATATTGTCTGATGTAATAGTACGAAACCAGTGAAATCTTTATCAACGTAGCTATAACTGCAGCAGACATACCCTTACTCTTATCGAGCGATAACAGGTGAATAAGTTTGCTAGAAACGGGTAGCAAACCCAAAAATTTGATTTTTCAAGCAGCACAGTTTTAGAGTCAAGCCAATATAAACGATAAGAAATAAAAATAAAAATTGTGTGTATAAAAGAACCAATAACAAGGTAAGAGGTTACTACGAATACAACGGAAGGTCCAAACAAGGTGAAAAACTAGACGAACACGAGCCCAGGTAGACGAACACGAGCCCAAGATAAACAACGATCACAAACGTAAGTAAGTGATGTGGCCATATACTTGAAATCGGGGCGGGTTAATCTTTAAATTCAAACATTCAAGAATTCAGGGCGGGAAAACCTCAAATTCAAATCAAACATTAGAGCGGGGATCCAAACAGTCATTCATGACAGACCAGTCAGTTGACTTTTCAAACGTCAAAGAGGTTCTTCTTTTTCAGTCATTCAATTTAAGGGGGCCACATTACTGAATTTACTGCGCATGACGCAGGATCTCAATTTTTAAAGGTAGGTTACACTACAGATTTGGGTAACAAAAAAAATTGGGTAAAAATAATTATATTTATTACACAAGGGAAAAAAGTGATCACATGAAGAGGTGTATAATACACAATTTTTTTCTGTGAGAAGAAAACCCGGTGCTAGAAGATCTAAAAACGTATTTAGATAACTGAAAATAATTCCGGAACGTTGATCTATGTTGAATTTGAACTTTATTGAATTTTCAAACTTTTGTAGTAACCGCGATGTGGCCTGGTAATGAAACGATTTAATTCGATAAAAGTCAATTTAATTAAAATTGAAAACAGTTTTGTAAAGATTCTTGTAAGTCTCCGATGAGCGAATTTGATTAGGTATATGGATAGAAAATTCTCTTATAATTGCCATTTTAACATTAAGGATAATAATGTATAACTTTCGTGTAGGTACATGTTGGATAGAAATTTGATATCTGAGTGTTAATAATAACAGCTAAAGCGGCCATATCGGGGAAAAAAAGTATACTCATTTTTTCCCTGCTAAATTACCTTTTTCCCCGGTAAAAAGCAGTTCCCATAAAGTGGCATTTTTTACCCGTAAAATGATAATAAAGGTCAAATTTTTAAGCCCATCGCAGAATTTTTTTTTAATGCTGCTAAAAAACTCGTTCTTTTAGATGGGTTTGTGTAACATTCCCAAATTGTAAAGAAACCTCAAAATTTTGTAAGAAGGGAATTGGGGTAAAAGAGACTTGCTATTTACAAAGAGCTTTTTGGAAGTGAATTTTTGCACTTATGCGCTATTCTTTATTGACACTTCTTGGCAAATATTTTCACTCCTTCCCTCAACTCCTATAAACCATATAATTACAATCAACGCGTTCCTATTGTCAAATAATTTAATTATTCCAGACTACAATACCTAGATATCTGAAAAATGTTATTTTCTACAACATCTCTTCAAATACAAACTCACTTTTGGGACCAGATATAACTGTTTCGTCATCTCACTCAATGTTATAGGAACATCGCGTTTGTTTACTTTCAATACCTACATCACTAATCTAATTTTACGCATCTTCTCCAAATCTTCTCCATAAAAATAAATTAATAATTTTGCTACGAGGATGGTTATGCTGCAGAATCTGAAATGTTTGGTGGGTTCCTAATTCTGAGCATTATAGTCCAAAGAGGTTGAAAATGTGGAATGATTTTTCACTTCTTTGTCCATTTGTTTTGTCTACAAGGCGATGTAAAAACACCTTTTTGTTTTTTCACTGGGAATTCTTTTCTTTGTCAGTTAATTTTCGAGAATCTGAGCTTATTTTTAAACAGGAGTCGTCTCAAGAAAGAATTCTCTGAAATATAGAAAAGGAAAAATTTCTGGATGCAGTAAAATGCACCTCTGATAGTTTTGTTTGGGAAAAGATCTTAAAAAAAAATCCAGCTAGGTATTCGTTAATAAGATTTTAACCTGAACATGAAAAGAACTTTTCGCTTTTGCGGGAAAAAAGTTTCAGCTTTAAGGTAAACTCGAGAAAATCTGTTGTCTAGGAAAATAGTTAAAAATTGCCCTTATAAAGCAGAAGAGAGAGAAATCGAAAAACAGTTGCTAAATATGTTATAGGTGTAAAAACCCTCTTTAGGACAGTTGTAAAAAATTTGACGATTTTCTTTTTATTTGAGCCCACCACACTTTGTGTCGGATTTTACATCGCAGAAATTGAGAATTTGTGCTAAGTAACTCACGATAATGCATGAAATTATAGCTATCCAGTACAGAAAAAATCATACATATTAACTTTCCTTGAGGAGCAGGTAAACCACTTTTTGGGTGTTTTTTTGGAAATTTTGAGTTTCTATTCCGCATTCTAAAAGAGAAAATACACCGGGTATCCTTTAAACATATCAGATTAGCCAAATTTCACTAAAATTTAATTTTTGAACAGTCTAATTTTTCGAAAATTTCTGTAAAATTTCTCGTCTGTACAACAACAACAATAATTATTATTATCCACCAGGACTTTATCTTAATTATTGTATTATGTTCGACTACTAAAACTGACTTATCGACATTTCAATATTTTTTCCAGTACCTGACTTGAACCCAAAAAAAAAAAAAAAACTAATAACTGAGCTTACTACTTGATATAAATTAGTTAATTAACTCTGGCATATTATAAACCTCAAATTAATTATACGTTTATGCTCAAAAGCTTAATAATTTATCTGACAAACATAAAAGCGGAACATTTCTTTGATAAGTAATTCAAACCACTCATTCACGGAATTACTATTTGCCCCTGCATTCTTTGTTCTGAACACTTTTCGTGAACAGAGAGACACGAAATTCTGGAAATTAAAATATAAAAATAACATCGTTGGAAGTCCGTTAAACTCGCTTATTGTGTATGTATCGATTTAATATTCACCGAAAAGGAACTTTTAATAGGAAACCACTAATATACATTTTTTATATTATCTCAGGAATTTGTGTCCTGAAAAAATAATTTAGACTATGAAATTATTGGAATATAATAATTAATTTTAATGAGGCAAAGTTTAATATAATTGAATATAAAATGGAGATATTAATATGAATAATGAAAATAATGTTTCCTTTTACATTAATAAGAGATATTTAAAAATATCTGAAGCAATATTCTGAAAGAGGTGGAAGTGGAACTGGAACTTCAAATTTTAGTTTACTTCTTTTTAAACAAATACCTACACATATTATGAACCTTAAATAATTATTCAAATTATGCGACGAGTGACCTTCAAATTTAATTACCTAAATGAAAAAAACTGATTAAAGTCAAAATAGAAAGAGGGTCAAACAAATTAAGTAATTTAATAATGAGGAGTTTCGTGACAGAAAAGCATAAATACCTAATTAGGACGACATTAGGCTTTCTTTGTAGGTGATTAACAGGACAAAATAATTATATTACACACTATATTATGCTGATTAAAAATTAATTTTAATTCCATAATTTTATAATTTTAGCAGTTTCCTATTAAAATTAATAATGGTGCGTTTGAAGTTCTGAACAAAACTAAACTTGTAGGTATAATAATTTTTTGTCAGAATTATGATTAATAAGATTCGTTAGGTAGGTACCTGCTTATTTTTTTATTTACCTCGAGATGAAGGTGTATGTACTTCACTACAAAAAATCAGTACCAATAAATATTATAAATAAGAAATAAATGATAAATAAACAAATAAAAAAGTATCTTGAAACACTCGATTATAAAAATTTACAAAACAAACTTGTACCTATTTTCAACCACGATTCTAGATAACAGCGATGACAGATTTGTAGGAAATGAACTGGTGTAGCATTTGAGCGAAATCGGTTGACTTGTTCCAAAATCGCGGCTAGTTATTTGAATTTTTGTAAAATTAGAATTTTTTTGAGCGTTTGACTTAGATGAAAAAAAATTAAATTAATGTAAATTGTTTAAAATTTCCTTTAAGCATAAAAAATTTCAGGAAGCAAGTAGTATTTCAAATGGCGAATATATTCAAAATATTCATATTATGTTTATTACCTCACAATATCAAATTTTCGATTTTAAAAATGCCTCTATAGCTTTACCTTTTAAACTTTAGAAACAAAATTATAATGTCTTGTAAAACCTATCGAGGCCTGTGTATTTTTGTAAGAAAAACTAAAAAAAAAAAACCTTCTTGCGCATCAATCGCAGAAACAGTGTATTTTTATGCGATTCAACTATGAAAATTTTTGCCGCCTTTTAAATTGGCTTTCTGAATTTTTCAATAGTCAGGTCGAATTTGCGTAGTGGTTTACTGTGAAAATTTCATTTCATTTCGTTTGAAAGCGTGCCATAAAATAGATTTTTACATATAATAAACCAAAAAAAAATTGGCAAAATTTAACAATTTCGTCTCTTGTCCTATATACCCGCCACTGACTAACTTTAAAAAGTTACAGGCGAGTTCTGAAAACCGAACATTTGAAATTTTAGAGAAATAAACATCATGTAAAAAAATTCGAATAACTCCGCCATTTCTCTTATTTCCTTCTTTAAATTTTGGAGAGTTACAAGCTATTAGTGTAGTTGTCTACTCCGAAAATTTCAGGTAAATTCCCTCAAAAATGTGCTCATAATCAATTAAAGAAATTTAGCCATTTTTACCATTTTCTTACCCACGCCACTAGCTTACTAATGAAAATAATAAAAATTTTATTGCATTAATTCAAATTTCAAATCATTTTAATCCAATCTTGTTAATACAGGTTTGTAGGAGTTTTTATTTTCTGCAATTGGGGTTGGCAGGAGCAGTCATATCTGCATGGGTGGTCCTGCCCGAGCCGAGCGCGATGAAAACGGTGCGCTGGTCTGGTGCTGGTGCTGGTTTTAAATCAAGCAGTCCCGGGTCTGAATATTACATTCAATCGTTAAGTTATTAAACAAGCCTTTAATTGTCATCCTCATTATTTTGTTGTGAAAAGTTTTCTTTCTATATTGCTTATACAGGGACTAAAAAATAGCCCTTTTCCCTAAAATTCAAAAAGCCGCCATTTTGAAACGGCTCGATCGATTTTGCTCAAAAAATGCAATACCAGACCACTACTTGTGGATAATATCTTCCTCCCATAAAAATTTCAGCCTCCTAGATTGAAAACTGCTACCAGAAAACCGTGCCACACAGGACCGGATGTTTCGAAATTTTAAAGGACACCCTGTAGAAGTAACGCGACTTTTGAAAAATTTTTCAACGCAAATTTAACGTCATCCCAAAGTTTCACAAGAGTAAAAAATTTCTTCCACTAATCTTTGAAAGATGAAGCTACTAGAGCGTTTTTAAAATTTTAGAGAAATTTACATCATGTAAAATAAATTTAAATATCTCCGCCATTTTTTTTATTTGATCCTTGAAATTTTTGAAGATTAAAGAGTATTAGTATAGTTGTCTACTGTAAAAATTTTAGTTCAATTCCTTCAAAAATGTGCTCAAAAACTGTTATAGAAATTAAGCCATTTTCACTCTTTTCCTACCCACGCCACTGGCTTATTAATGGAAAAAATTAAAATTTTTTTACATTAACTCAAATTTCAATTAATTTTCTTTCAATCCTGTTAACTTGATGTGAAAGTTTTTTTGCCATCTTGCTCATACAGGGACTCAAAAAATAGTAAATTATCCGAAAATTCAAATGGTCACCATTTTGAAACGGCTCGGCCGATTTTGCTCAAGTGCAATACCAGACCACTCCTTGTGGACATCTTACTCTCACAAAAATTTCAGCCCCCTAGATTGAAAACTGCGGCCAGAAACCGTGCCTCAAAGTCCGGATTTGGGGAACTTTGAAAGGACACCCTGTAGAAGTAACGTGACTTTTGGAATTTTTTTCAACGAAAATCTAAAGTCATTCCCAAGCTTTACAAGAATCCAAAATTTCGTTCACTAATCTTGAAAGATAAAGCTACAGGAGCGTTTTTAAAATCGAAAAATCGTGATTTTGGAGAAATATATATATATATATATAATAACAATGGTGGTGTTAATAGAGCGGCGAATTATAAAATTCATAAATAATTTTAACAGGCATTAACGCTCTAATCTAGGGCTTCCTGAGGCAGATCTGACACGCAGAGCCATCCAGTCATCTCGAAGCTGCAGACAACGTTGTTTCGGTCTCTTAGACCTCATCAGTACAGCACATCGAGAAATAACTAGAGGATGCATGCCAGGCCAGCCCAGGAAGACAACTCTTAAATAAAGAATCAACACGGAACTCCGTGACTTCAAAAGTTGTTGCCATCTACCGATGGAGACAAGAACTAGCGGCAGCACGTCTGCTTGCTTTTGTCCATCGGAGTAGGCAGCCACAATTCGCGGCATCACCTTCCAAGGGGCGGTGCTAGCAAGCTCCGCTAGATGTCTCTCATCAAGCCCATGATTATTACAATAACAATGGTGGTGTTAATAGAGCGGCGAATTATAAAATTCATAAATAATTTTAACAGGCATTAACGCTCTAATCTAGGGCTTCCTGAGGCAGATCTGACACGCAGAGCCATCCAGTCATCTCGAAGCTGCAGACAACGTTGTTTCGGTCTCTTAGACCTCATCAGTACAGCACATCGAGAAATAACTAGAGGATGCATGCCAGGCCAGCCCAGGAAGACAACTCTTAAATAAAGAATCAACACGGAACTCCGTGACTTCAAAAGTTGTTGCCATCTACCGATGGAGACAAGAACTAGCGGCAGCACGTCTGCTTGCTTTTGTCCATCGGAGTAGGCAGCCACAATTCGCGGCATCACCTTCCAAGGGGCGGTGCTAGCAAGCTCCGCTAGATGTCTCTCATCAAGCCCATGATTATTACAATAACAATGGTGGTGTTAATAGAGCGGCGAATTATAAAATTCATAAATAATTTTAACAGGCATTAACGCTCTAATCTAGGGCTTCCTGAGGCAGATCTGACACGCAGAGCCATCCAGTCATCTCGAAGCTGCAGACAACGTTGTTTCGGTCTCTTAGACCTCATCAGTACAGCACATCGAGAAATAACTAGAGGATGCATGCCAGGCCAGCCCAGGAAGACAACTCTTAAATAAAGAATCAACACGGAACTCCGTGACTTCAAAAGTTGTTGCCATCTACCGATGGAGACAAGAACTAGCGGCAGCACGTCTGCTTGCTTTTGTCCATCGGAGTAGGCAGCCACAATTCGCGGCATCACCTTCCAAGGGGCGGTGCTAGCAAGCTCCGCTAGATGTCTCTCATCAAGCCCATGATTATTACAATAACAATGGTGGTGTTAATAGAGCGGCGAATTATAAAATTCATAAATAATTTTAACAGGCATTAACGCTCTAATCTAGGGCTTCCTGAGGCAGATCTGACACGCAGAGCCATCCAGTCATCTCGAAGCTGCAGACAACGTTGTTTCGGTCTCTTAGACCTCATCAGTACAGCACATCGAGAAATAACTAGAGGATGCATGCCAGGCCAGCCCAGGAAGACAACTCTTAAATAAAGAATCAACACGGAACTCCGTGACTTCAAAAGTTGTTGCCATCTACCGATGGAGACAAGAACTAGCGGCAGCACGTCTGCTTGCTTTTGTCCATCGGAGTAGGCAGCCACAATTCGCGGCATCACCTTCCAAGGGGCGGTGCTAGCAAGCTCCGCTAGATGTCTCTCATCAAGCCCATGATTATTACAATAACAATGGTGGTGTTAATAGAGCGGCGAATTATAAAATTCATAAATAATTTTAACAGGCATTAACGCTCTAATCTAGGGCTTCCTGAGGCAGATCTGACACGCAGAGCCATCCAGTCATCTCGAAGCTGCAGACAACGTTGTTTCGGTCTCTTAGACCTCATCAGTACAGCACATCGAGAAATAACTAGAGGATGCATGCCAGGCCAGCCCAGGAAGACAACTCTTAAATAAAGAATCAACACGGAACTCCGTGACTTCAAAAGTTGTTGCCATCTACCGATGGAGACAAGAACTAGCGGCAGCACGTCTGCTTGCTTTTGTCCATCGGAGTAGGCAGCCACAATTCGCGGCATCACCTTCCAAGGGGCGGTGCTAGCAAGCTCCGCTAGATGTCTCTCATCAAGCCCATGATTATTACAATAACAATGGTGGTGTTAATAGAGCGGCGAATTATAAAATTCATAAATAATTTTAACAGGCATTAACGCTCTAATCTAGGGCTTCCTGAGGCAGATCTGACACGCAGAGCCATCCAGTCATCTCGAAGCTGCAGACAACGTTGTTTCGGTCTCTTAGACCTCATCAGTACAGCACATCGAGAAATAACTAGAGGATGCATGCCAGGCCAGCCCAGGAAGACAACTCTTAAATAAAGAATCAACACGGAACTCCGTGACTTCAAAAGTTGTTGCCATCTACCGATGGAGACAAGAACTAGCGGCAGCACGTCTGCTTGCTTTTGTCCATCGGAGTAGGCAGCCACAATTCGCGGCATCACCTTCCAAGGGGCGGTGCTAGCAAGCTCCGCTAGATGTCTCTCATCAAGCCCATGATTATTACAATAACAATGGTGGTGTTAATAGAGCGGCGAATTATAAAATTCATAAATAATTTTAACAGGCATTAACGCTCTAATCTAGGGCTTCCTGAGGCAGATCTGACACGCAGAGCCATCCAGTCATCTCGAAGCTGCAGACAACGTTGTTTCGGTCTCTTAGACCTCATCAGTACAGCACATCGAGAAATAACTAGAGGATGCATGCCAGGCCAGCCCAGGAAGACAACTCTTAAATAAAGAATCAACACGGAACTCCGTGACTTCAAAAGTTGTTGCCATCTACCGATGGAGACAAGAACTAGCGGCAGCACGTCTGCTTGCTTTTGTCCATCGGAGTAGGCAGCCACAATTCGCGGCATCACCTTCCAAGGGGCGGTGCTAGCAAGCTCCGCTAGATGTCTCTCATCAAGCCCATGATTATTACAATAACAATGGTGGTGTTAATAGAGCGGCGAATTATAAAATTCATAAATAATTTTAACAGGCATTAACGCTCTAATCTAGGGCTTCCTGAGGCAGATCTGACACGCAGAGCCATCCAGTCATCTCGAAGCTGCAGACAACGTTGTTTCGGTCTCTTAGACCTCATCAGTACAGCACATCGAGAAATAACTAGAGGATGCATGCCAGGCCAGCCCAGGAAGACAACTCTTAAATAAAGAATCAACACGGAACTCCGTGACTTCAAAAGTTGTTGCCATCTACCGATGGAGACAAGAACTAGCGGCAGCACGTCTGCTTGCTTTTGTCCATCGGAGTAGGCAGCCACAATTCGCGGCATCACCTTCCAAGGGGCGGTGCTAGCAAGCTCCGCTAGATGTCTCTCATCAAGCCCATGATTATTACAATAACAATGGTGGTGTTAATAGAGCGGCGAATTATAAAATTCATAAATAATTAATGCCTGTTAAAATTATTTATGAATTTTATAATTCGCCGCTCTATTAACACCACCATTGTTATTGTAATAATCATGGGCTTGATGAGAGACATCTAGCGGAGCTTGCTAGCACCGCCCCTTGGAAGGTGATGCCGCGAATTGTGGCTGCCTACTCCGATGGACAAAAGCAAGCAGACGTGCTGCCGCTAGTTCTTGTCTCCATCGGTAGATGGCAACAACTTTTGAAGTCACGGAGTTCCGTGTTGATTCTTTATTTAAGAGTTGTCTTCCTGGGCTGGCCTGGCATGCATCCTCTAGTTATTTCTCGATGTGCTGTACTGATGAGGTCTAAGAGACCGAAACAACGTTGTCTGCAGCTTCGAGATGACTGGATGGCTCTGCGTGTCAGATCTGCCTCAGGAAGCCCTAGATTAGAGCGTTAATGCCTGTTAAAATTATTTATGAATTTTATAATTCGCCGCTCTATTAACACCACCATTGTTATTGTAATAATCATGGGCTTGATGAGAGACATCTAGCGGAGCTTGCTAGCACCGCCCCTTGGAAGGTGATGCCGCGAATTGTGGCTGCCTACTCCGATGGACAAAAGCAAGCAGACGTGCTGCCGCTAGTTCTTGTCTCCATCGGTAGATGGCAACAACTTTTGAAGTCACGGAGTTCCGTGTTGATTCTTTATTTAAGAGTTGTCTTCCTGGGCTGGCCTGGCATGCATCCTCTAGTTATTTCTCGATGTGCTGTACTGATGAGGTCTAAGAGACCGAAACAACGTTGTCTGCAGCTTCGAGATGACTGGATGGCTCTGCGTGTCAGATCTGCCTCAGGAAGCCCTAGATTAGAGCGTTAATGCCTGTTAAAATTATTTATGAATTTTATAATTCGCCGCTCTATTAACACCACCATTGTTATTGTAATAATCATGGGCTTGATGAGAGACATCTAGCGGAGCTTGCTAGCACCGCCCCTTGGAAGGTGATGCCGCGAATTGTGGCTGCCTACTCCGATGGACAAAAGCAAGCAGACGTGCTGCCGCTAGTTCTTGTCTCCATCGGTAGATGGCAACAACTTTTGAAGTCACGGAGTTCCGTGTTGATTCTTTATTTAAGAGTTGTCTTCCTGGGCTGGCCTGGCATGCATCCTCTAGTTATTTCTCGATGTGCTGTACTGATGAGGTCTAAGAGACCGAAACAACGTTGTCTGCAGCTTCGAGATGACTGGATGGCTCTGCGTGTCAGATCTGCCTCAGGAAGCCCTAGATTAGAGCGTTAATGCCTGTTAAAATTATTTATGAATTTTATAATTCGCCGCTCTATTAACACCACCATTGTTATTGTAATAATCATGGGCTTGATGAGAGACATCTAGCGGAGCTTGCTAGCACCGCCCCTTGGAAGGTGATGCCGCGAATTGTGGCTGCCTACTCCGATGGACAAAAGCAAGCAGACGTGCTGCCGCTAGTTCTTGTCTCCATCGGTAGATGGCAACAACTTTTGAAGTCACGGAGTTCCGTGTTGATTCTTTATTTAAGAGTTGTCTTCCTGGGCTGGCCTGGCATGCATCCTCTAGTTATTTCTCGATGTGCTGTACTGATGAGGTCTAAGAGACCGAAACAACGTTGTCTGCAGCTTCGAGATGACTGGATGGCTCTGCGTGTCAGATCTGCCTCAGGAAGCCCTAGATTAGAGCGTTAATGCCTGTTAAAATTATTTATGAATTATATATATATATATATATATCGTGGGCAGGTGAATTTTGGAAAACCACTTTTTCGTGATCTGGGGGTCATGATCGGTGGACATTTGATGAGTTTGGGTGATTTTCGAAAAGTGATGTCGTCCTCAATAGTGTATTTTTTTGTTAAAAAATACACTAAAACGTCTGTACAGGAGTAAGTACAGGTTGTCCCTTAAAAATTCTCAAAAACCCGTTTTTTTACACTCGATTACAGGCCGTATTTCAATTTGGAGAATTAAAATGTTTGTAAAGTCAGCAAATCTAGAAGCAGTCGTCTGGTGTTGTATTTGAGAAATATCGGTCAAGTCGTTTCAAAATGGCGACCATTTTATGCTTTGTAAAAATTGTTATTTTTTGAAGACATGTATATGCAAAACTAAACAACATAATTTCTATTAAATTAACAGAATACGAAAAATGAATTCTAAGTTATACACTTGGGCCAAAAAAATTGCGTTTTACTTATTAGTGGCCTAGGTAGAAAATGGATCAAAATTGATAATTTTCTATTATCATTTCGCTGCTGTCAAAAAAATTAAACTGAAATTTTCATAGTAAGTAACTATAGAAATGAAAAATGTCAACTCTTTTCCAAAATATTCATATTTGAATCAAAGCATAAAAATACACCATTTGGGTCTCTCCTTCTCCCATTACTACACTACCTCATCCTTGAAAAATCTTCTAAATTTCTATCTTGAATTTATTGTTGTTTATTATTTTTCTCAACAACCCGATAAATAGTTCTACCCCCTGGTAACTACCTAAGAATAAGTACCAGCATAAGAGGTTGAGTTATTAGATTATTGGACAAGAGATGAATGACATATTGCAGAACATTAATTGATGTAGGATGTAGTGCTGTGAGTTAGGGGTGAAAATTATAGACACGTGTTTCGTCCTAATTGGGACTCTTCAGTACAATGTATCTTACTAACACACACCACAATCTCGATCACTTAACCTTAGTGACAGGATTCACGGAGATGAATAAGTCGAACCCTCCGTGCAATTTTTATCTTTTATTTTATTAATCTGAGTTATTATTGTCCCAGTCTCCTTTATTATGTATAAAATACAGCGGAATATTTTCGAAAATTCTTGAGTGCGACGTTTGTTCAACAAAATTTTATTACTAAAATTTAAATTTGTGGTTATTGTTACCGGTCCCTGATGGGTTCTAGCAGGATTCTCTTATAGTCCAGCTGATCAAAATGCGTTAGAATTGGTGGCAGAAGTGGGATTAGTTGTAAAGAAACTCTAAATTATATGTATAGCATGAATTTTACAACTTTTTGAGGTAAAACCTGTTTTTATTGTCAAAAAGTAATAAAATTAATATAATTGAATTTAGTGTCAGGAGAGGGGTTAATAAACGTTCTCACATTATTTAACGTATATAATTTACTGTTTACATAATGTGTTACTCGTATTTCGGAGAGAAAAAATCCGAATTCCCTGTCTAAGCTTAGTATAAGAGAATACAGAAATTAATTAACGATAAAAAGCCTCCCTCCTCAAAAAAATATGTAAAGGTATGTTAATTTATTACATGGAAGCAATAAAAACTAAACTGTCTCTCCTCAGAATCTATCGCCCTATTATTTTATTTCAATGCATTTTATGCTTGTTAATGTGTAATTTTGTACCAGTCGCCTAGTTTCCCTTGATCAATCAATGTCTATCCGTTTTAGTTCTATCAAATGGAAATTCTTCGACGTTCCAAAGAAGTTCCATCAATACTATTCTTGGTATATGAATAATAGAGTTCATCACGAATCAAATTTATTTCTCCTCATAATACCTCGGGACGACTAAAAACCATTCTAGATCCTAGAAGCAATTTCCAAGATATAATACCGTTATGATAAGCAATTATTAAGTCTGCTGTTAAGCTCATAGCACCTGAATGGGTTTGTTTTATACACCCATTTGAATCTTTTTTCAAGTAAAATCAATCAGACGTAAAATAGTTTACTATAGTTCAGGTAGCATTATAATAACGGATTCTATCAATTCTCGCCTGTATATTCAGCTCTAATTATTAATTAATAATAGAAATAATAACGCTGGAATGTGAGAAGCTACAACGAGGGGAGTAATTCATTATTAATATAGAAGAGAAATAAAATAATAGCCTTATAGGTTACACTTATTTAAAACTACATGAAAATGCGCTTTGGATAATCATTTCAGTCATGAAAAGATGTACTGTCACCTAAGAATTAGATGTTAATCGCTCAAATTGGCATCGATTTTCTGATAAAAATAATTGAATGTTTGTATTAAAGTGTCCTCTTTTCCAAAATTATCACACGAAATGTAATAAAACAATTTCAATGCGGGAAGTTTACCTAAATATTGAGCAGCTTTTAATGATGACGCGTTTTTAACTCGATCAAAAAGATCATAAAATAATTTTTATTAGTTATGGAAATACTTGTAAGGTTTAAATACTTTTTGGTCCGTGTTAAAAAACGTCATACTCATATTTAAAAAAAATTAAAATAATTATTTTTTGCTTTTTAGTTTTGTATGTGTGTGAATTTTCTCTCCACCTGATCATGTCAGAAACACTGCTCCATTTTTTTGCTATTATCTACGTTCAGGCTGCAGTCCCCTCCCACTCCCGCTGTAGATGCCTCCTCTCACTCGCTCTCTCATTAGCGTTCGGGATTTTTCGAAATTTTTGCCGAACATACAGACAGACAAGAAAGCAACTGTAACCAAAAATAGCAAATTCTGGGAGAGGACAACATTGAACTCCTCGCACATATCCAGGAGAAGTCACTTTAATTTGCATATATCGCTACTTGGTCGGTGTTCATGATTGCTAATGGAGATATGTCTAGCAAACCGGAATAACTCCAGCTTCACCCAGCTCTTGATATGAACGAACGGTAGCCTCTCACGTCTTTGATACTCGGCGTCTCTCTTGAATCTCCTACAACAGGTTTTCTTTTATCTGCATGTTCAGTCTTGTCCCATTCATCGATCTTTCAACTACCTTTCAACTACCTTCACTACCTCATTGGTAATCTTTTCGGCAACCTGCACCTGGACTTGCTTCTTATTAATATTCCCTCCTACCACTATGATGTAGCCGAATGAGCTTCTCAAATCTTCGCTCTCGCACCGGAACTAACGCCACTTTATTTGATGCAAGGACATTGGTACGCGTATCATTTACTTCTCATCCTCTAGAATGTGCAACCGTCTCTACTTTTCTAGTACTCCTCATTTTCCCACATTAATACGATCTTCATTTATACACACTTTTAGACAGTCACGTACTTTTACCACTGCTTGCTCTCCAACATATGGAACCCAAGGTTATTGGCCCAAATTTTCACAACCAGTACGCCCTCAGCAGAGGTTCTCTCGAGCGCCCACCTCAGGTAGTCGAAGATGGTATGCTCACGAGAATCTTTACGAACATCACCCCGTGCTTACTCCTCCAGGATGAAGGAGATACGACCCGAATACACTATGACCGGAGAAAAACTTTCGCCCTTTCGCCTACCGCATTTTTAAGAACTAGTAGAGTCTTCTAACTGCCAAATCGGTTTTCAAATCGCGGTCGGCTATTACACTTTTGTTATTATAACAAGAGAGGATATTCTGGAAACCGATCAGCAGTATCTATAACAATGGGAAGATAAGCAAAAATAATTTCAAATCCCTAACAAAACAACTTTTTATTTACCCAAGAGCCAATTTATAGCGTCGTATTAAATTGTTAAAATGGATTTACACAAACATTTGCAGACAAAGTGGGATTCGAACACACATAGCAACATCTATTACGATTTTTAGGCGATTGTATTAGACTCACCGCAAGAAAATGATCCCAGGTTCGAGTGTAAATTGAAACTTTAATTAGTAGAAGTAGTGAGATGACGTTTCTTAAATCTTTGACGAGAATATGCAGCTTTTCCTCCAATTGAGAAGTACTGTGCTAAATTTAGAATTACTCTGCAAATTATTATATTTTCTTTATTTATTGTTTGCAGAGGGAGTGTATTTCTGTCCACATCGGCCAAGCTGGAGTCCAAATTGGTAACGCTTGCTGGGAATTATACTGCTTGGAGCATGGAATTCAACCTGACGGTCAAATGCCATCTGATAAAACCGTTGGAGGAGGAGACGATTCTTTCAACACTTTCTTTAGTGAAACCGGAGCTGGAAAACACGTCCCTAGAGCAGTTTTCGTTGATTTGGAACCGACTGTTGTTGGTAAGTTCGAATTTCCTTAAAGATATGTTTTTTTTCCTGGATGAAAATTAGAGTGAAATTATCAAATTTACTTTTGCTCTACTAGCATCATTTTGTCATCTCTTGGTTAAAATTGGCTATTTTCTGGAGTTAGTAGTAATTCGACAAACTATTTCTTGCATTTTTAGAGAAGCCTAAAAAATATCAATGGCTCATGAACCTACCTACCAATGATTCGCTGTAGTGTAAGAGCGTGTAAAGCTGCTTAATTTAGCTAGTTACTAATATACCTAACTAAAAAAAGTCCAATAAAACATAGGACGTAGGTAACATAAGCTCAGCTCATAGGGGGAGACCCGAGCAAATATTTTCGCACTGAAATTATTTCCGTTCAAGAATGAGTCACCTGAAATTTAACTCTGCAAAGAAAAGGGGCTCACCGCAAGAATCGATATTTTCGTTTCCGTGATTCATCATGTGATGTCCGATCCACTTGACAAAATTTCAGGAAGGCACCTGCTATTCGAGCGGAAGATATTAGACATTCCCCGGGTGTAAATTACGTAAAAGTATGGGAAGTTTGACGCTTTGTTTGCCATTCAACATTCAACCTGCTTTTTGCAATTGGTTAAATATTTACCTACCTTTAAATCGACATGAAACGAGAAGTATCCCGCATTATATCTCTTATCAACGTCGATAAATCAAACAATCCATGCAAACAAGTCGGGTAAACACGAGCCAGTTTTCCCGGTCTACTTATTGTTTGAATTTTCGAGCAAAACAAAACG
Organism: Malachius bipustulatus; assembly: GCA_910589415.1. Taxonomy (NCBI): domain Eukaryota; kingdom Metazoa; phylum Arthropoda; class Insecta; order Coleoptera; family Melyridae; genus Malachius; species Malachius bipustulatus. The sequence continues at coordinate 51,184,511 of OU342633.1, forward strand.
AAACATTTCTTGGGACGAGGTATTTCTGTTATTCGGTAGGTGGTAATTAAAAAGTAAAAAGAATCACTTTCGATTAAATGAAAGTAGGTTTTAGGGTGAAAGAACTCATAAGTTCTATTTCACTTCTAGATTATGGACGATTTGCATTTTTAAATCGGCATGGAGAAAATTACCATGATTATTCCATTTGTTCTTGTCTAGTCCTCAACAAATCAAATAAGTAGGTAAGGGCAATAATAATTAACTAGCTTTCAGGCGAACATTTAGAAAATGTAAACACGATCGAACTCCGATTTTACTTTACAAACTTCCAAGTTGTTATAATTACATACACAGGGTGTCAATTTGCAAACTTGCCACCCCCGAATTCTTCCTTGAAATTTTTTTCAACGAAATCCCGAAACAGGTCAATTTTTTAATGTAATTTATTTATTTATTTATTTATTTAACCAAACCACAACAGATTACAATAAATCCAATTATTGGGCTGTTGAAACAATTATACTCAAATTTACATAAACAATAATACTCAATACACCGGTAATAAAGAAAAACTACAGTCATGAATTAGGACGGTCAGGGCCTCCAAGTAGGTGTCGCCGTAGCTGGCGTTCATTGCACAGGAACAGATCGAGACTATCGCCAACCATGTTGCCAGAGTCACATACTCGATGCAATGGAGAAAACTTAAGGGTGTTGGTCCTTGCTGTACCAACTCGCAAAAGCTGTTGTCGTCTGAGCGAGACCTGTGGAACATTGAAGGAGATCTGGGAAAGGATATCAGGAGAGTCGATATGCCCGCCGAGCAGACCCCAAAGGAAACGCACGGATGCATACACGCGCCTAGCCTCCAGGCTACTAAAGCGAAATTTGTCAAGCAGATCAGAATGTGGGAAGCCGATAGGTGGGTAGAGACCTGTATACCTGAAATGCAAAAATTTTAAAAATCGACGTTGAACTCGTTCGAGATCATTTATATGACATCTGTAGCCCGGAGACCAGACAACGGAACCGTATTCGAGTTTGGGCTGTACTAAAGAATGAAAAAGAGTCCGGAGGGTAGTAATATTCTTAAAATCTAAGGCATTGCGAAGAATAAAACCTAACGCTTTAAAGGCAGAGGAGGATGTATATTCAATATGCCTGTTGAAGGAGAGTCTGGAGTCAAAGACTACACCAAGGTCCTTGAATTCAGTGATCCTATCAATAGAGTTTTCACCAATAGAGTAGGAGGATTTTAAGATATTATGTTTAAGGCTGTAGGACATGGCGTAGCATTTAGAGCTGTTCAGTGGAAGTCGATTGTTACTACACCAATCGTTGAGATGGTCAAGAGAACGCTGGAGGACCTGGCAGTCGTCAAGCGATCCCACCCGACAGTAGATCTTCAGGTCGTCGGCATAAAGAAGATGGTCGACCTCCAGACCATCGACGATATCGTTTATAAACAAGTTGAAGAACAATGGACCCAGTTTGGAACCCTGAAGAACACCAGAGTTGACAGGGTATTCGAGGGAGCTTGAGCCACAGTAGGAGATGTACTGTGAGCGATCAGAAAAATAGTGAGCAAAGAAGTTAATAAGAGTGTCAGAAAAGCCAAAGCTGGTTGACGTGTGGATACAGAACTCTATAGAGAGCCTCCTCAAAGGCTTTCCCAAAATTTGGTAGGATACATATCTGCCTATAATTGATGATTTCACTCCTGTTGCCCCTTTTGAAGACAGGGACCACCCTCGACAGTTTCCATCGAGCAGGGAACCTTCCGGAGGACAATGAAAGGTTAAATATTTTGGTAAGTGGACGGGAAAGAACCAGAGCACAGTCACGTAACAAGAACGAGGGAATACAATCCGGGCCCGCAGTCTTGGAGCTTTTGAAAGATTTCAGAACGTCGTAGACTTCATCAGTGGAAAAAGATGAGACGATGAGACTAGGTATGTTAGATATAGAATTAGAAGTTAAGCAAGTATTCGTTCCATCGGTCGTAGGCCCAAAAGATTGGTTGAAAAAGTCACGGAATGCATCAAGGATATCAGGAAGACCAGTAAGCTGGATGCCATTGTACGTCATAGTACCTGGAAGACCAGAAAAACCCCGTCGATTGTTAACGAATGACCAAAATCCACCAGGATCCCCCATAAGACGTTCCTCCGTCTCAGCAATAAAACTCTGATATGCCCGCGCAATATCCCGCTTCAGGGATGCCCTAAGGCGCTTAAATTCGAGAAAAGTGTTGCGGTTGCCAAACCGTTTGAAGGATCGATGAAGAGATGCCTTAATACGCAAATCATTTTTAATAGACCTGGTGAACCATGGAGGGTACTTCTTTTTTTTTGAAGAGGGCCTCGTTCTTGGTTTTTATGTTCTATTGACGTAAAAAAAATCTATACAGGGTGTTCCTTGACTCAGTAATGACGACATTGTCTATTTTTTGAATGGGACACTCTGTATATTAATACAATACGATTGTCTGAAAAAATCCAATAAAAATTGCTTTTACAGTTGCAGTTTAAACTGAGTAGCTTACGAGTTATAAACAAATGAAAATCGCAGTTTTTCATTTTCAAAGCAGCTTGTTTTGAAAACGGCTACATCAGATATCGGAAAACGGCTTACGTGTCCCTATCTTAACTTTTCAAGCGGTATCCTGTTGTGTGGGTGAAATTTTCATACAGGGTGACGAAAATTATCAGACTTTTGATCACTCTGTATAAAAATTTCATCTACATCATATGGATACCGCTTCAAAAGTTAAGGGTCATTAAGTCATGAAGGTACCTATTCATTTACTTTGCAAATGAAAGGGAAAGAAAAAAAAACGCCCGAAAAACTCGGTTTTGAGAGTGCGGTCCTGACAAGAGGCACCGATTAGATACCGCGAATCACGGATGTACCCACTTCACGAGAATGCCAAGCGCTTCGAAATGTATACAGTCACGTACTCCCATTATATCCGCTTTTTCATATCGTGAAAACACCACCAGGGATTGATGTTACGATTTTTGGAATATAAATGCAAAATAAATGCAAAATTCAAAATAAAAATCGTGCTACTGTTAACCTCGGAGATTTTCCTTGCCCTGGAAGTGAAGAAAAAGATAGCAATGCGACCGTAGTGTCAAAGAGGCCTTAGTTGTGACCTTAATATTAGTTTGCAATGGCTGTTTTTAGCTTCTTACCCACTCAGAACCCCTATTTCGCTCCTCGGTCCCGAAAAAATTGATGAAACTTAGGAGCCGCGGATGTATATAATTACCAAGTTAAGATAGGGACATGTAAGCCGTTTTTCGATATTTAGAGCCGTGTTCGATGTAGGTACGCTGCTTTCAAAATTGAAAATTGCGATTTTCATTTGTTTATAACTCATAACCTACCCAATGTAAGCTGCAACTGTAAAAACCATTCCTACTGGATTATCTCAGACAATCTGAAAATGTAATAATATACCTACAGGGTGTCCCATTTAAAAAAATAGACAATGTCGTCATTACTGAGTCAAGACACCCTGTATAAAATATTTTTGCGTCAATAGAACATAAATTAAATTTAAAAATTGACCTGTTTCGGAATTTCTTTGCCAAAAAAAAAACATTCTTTGGCAAATTTCCCTGTATACCTCTACAGCTTGTTTATGGTTTACTTTGCTTGGGATGTATTCCGATCAACGTGTTTCGGTTAAAGGTAGAGTAAACATCTTTAGAACCAGGAATTTGAGGATCTTTATACTTTCTTAAAAATTTCTTAAAATTAAAAATTAAGTGCACACAAATTTTTGAGCACATTTTTGATTAAAACTGTCTTAAATAGTTATAGAGCCTCAGAGAGACACTTTCGGAGATGGGCTCATTTACTCAAATTTCTTCTCTCATGATATTGAATAACCAAGCCCTACCAGTTTGATCCCATAATTCTGAATCACCCTGTATAGAAAGAAGTAATTTTTTCAATTCAATTATTTTCATTGGCAACTCAAAATTGTTCTACCTACTCATTAAACCTGTTAACTTGTTCGAAATAATTTTCGTTAAGAGTTTATAAATAAGAGATACCTACTAACTTGCGTTTTCAGCTTATTTAATCACATGGTTGAAAAGTATTACAAAATATTCAACTAAGGGAAAAATCACTTGGAGATCTGTGTTTAATTTGTGAAATCCTATTGGGTACCTAAGTAATTCCCCACACGATTATTTTTGATCTATGAAGATTTGCTCCGAACGTTTCATGTACCTACAATTGTGATAGACATCATCAGCGGTTACGTGCGCGCAAGTGGCGCAAGCGTTACGTCCACTCCTTGTGTTCACTAATAACTGGCTAGACTCTTCGGAGAGCGCTTCCATTTATAGGTCCCGTGAAGTCATACCCCCTCCACTAGCTATCACCACTTTAATAACGTCCCATGATGTCATAGATTCCTGAGTCAGATAATGACTCATTCGCGTCTGACGTAACGCCGTATACCAAATCCTCCGCAGTTTCATTCCTTCCTCCTGCCTGTTGAAATTATTCGGATGCTTGTAAATTTCAATTGCTTCACGATGTACCTATAATACGGGTGTAAAAAAAATCGTAAATTAAAAACTCCAGCAGAACAAAGTGGATCAATGGGGTCTTTAGCTGAACGGAGAACATTGCGAACTTGTTTTGTGAGTTTAAAGTTGGTTTTGACGCCGTGGCGCTGCAGAAACTCACGGATTCGATGGGTGACGTTCTTGGGGTGAAGGAAAAACGCAGGTCCTAAACTCTTGGTGGTTGTTCGCTGTGTATTGTAGGATATGTTGCCTTCTCAATCGTAACGCTCTCCTGTTTTCTTGCGCGGTGTAGTCATCGCGCGCCGAGAATGATCTAGGCGTGGGAGTTCTTCTTGGAGGTGCTGTGACTGATAAATTCGGGATTCACGATGCACCAGGGTTTTTATTACTGCTCGTTTTTGACCAGGATGATGATTGGAGTTTTTGTGTAAATACCAATCTGTCTGTGTTGGTTTTCGGTAGACCCTGTGCCCCAAAGTGCCATTTTTTTTTCCTGTTAAGGAGAACGCCAAGAAATTGTAGTTCTGGTTCTGCGGCCTTTTCTATAAATGCCAAAAAACATCTTGTCCCTTCAAACGTATAAAAAAAAATCCTACGAATCACATCCTCCGAAAGACCAACTGATGGTCAAAACTTCCACCATCCCCGATCAAGACAAACGGCAGTTTATGAATTCCGAAGCCGGCACACCTAGACTTTATGGATTGCCAAAGATACACGAACCTAAAGTGCCTCTGTCCATTGTCAGTGTGTCATTGCGTGCATCTCGGAGCGTCTTCATAGACAACGGCAAAACAACCCGGGACCAATTATGATTTCAAATGGAAAACTAAATAATTATAAATTTCATTATCTAATTTTATGATGGCTCAGATAAGACACCCACCGCCTACCATCTCTAAAATTTCATTACTAAAACCGTATAACTTTTATCACGATACAAAGAAGAAAAATATTTATTTTTCGATTATTTACGTAAACAAATTTAAAGAAGTGTTTCTATTTCAGATGAAGTTCGCACTGGAACATATCGTCAGTTATTTCATCCAGAGCAGCTAATTACTGGCAAAGAAGATGCCGCTAACAATTACGCAAGAGGTCACTACACAATCGGAAAAGAAATAGTGGACATCGTGTTGGACAGGATTCGAAAATTAGCTGACCAATGTACCGGTCTCCAAGTAAGTCGGTGGCAAAAATCATGATGATTTCGCTTTTTGAATTAACATAACTTTCCGTATTTTCTTGTTTCGCTCGTGAAGAAATTTCAGTTTTGAAGTGGATACCACATGCTTTTCAGCGCTGTTCTTCCAGATTCTTCCACCAAAACTTGCCACAGATAGCTTACAACGAAAAAACTTGACATTTCTTTTATTTTCAGGGATTCCTTGTATTCCATTCATTTGGAGGAGGCACCGGATCAGGCTTCACAAGTCTTTTGATGGAAAGACTTAGCGTTGATTATGGGAAAAAATCGAAGCTTGAATTTTCAATTTACCCAGCGCCACAGGTTTGTATATTTTAAAATGTTTTAAATAATGAATCCGCTGAGACATGCAAAAATATAAGAAAGCGCAAACGCATTGCACTTAACTAAAAATGTTGGTCCTATACAAGTTTTTTGGGTGAATTTCACATCTGTCTTCTTCAGAAATGAAAAGTCATGACGATAGATGAAGCCATTTGCAAAAGTAAGAGCATCTTTCAATACGGTGATAACTTTTTTATATAAAGTTGATAACAGTTGATAGGGTGATAACCACCTGGTACAAAAAATTTAATGCTAAAAAAATCAAAGTAGCGTTTGGGTACATACTAAATAAACCATGACTGGTCATAGCACCTCTTGATAGTGTCTTTAACCCAAAAGCTGGTCAAAGACAGTCGCACACGCAAAGCAAAGATTCCCAATTCTTCATATCAGTTATTTATTAAATCACATTACAATAATAATTATTAATACCTACCTCATCTATTTTTATTGTCTACTTAATCATGCAATTGTCTTATCAACATTACTCCAGTGATCAACCCGAACAATCCATACACATTAGCAAATATCTCCAGGATCAAAATCTTCACAAATAAATCTTTACGCTGAGTATCAGCTAGAGCTACAGCAGATCCGATTATCCCGGTACAAATTCCACAAATGAAATTGACAAAACCCACAATCACTCCTGCACCAAAAATTACATAAGACACAAAAAAATCCTCATCATATGTGTGAATTCTCTTGGAGTTATTTGGTGATTCTTCGAGATAACTCGTAAGGACTATGGAAGTGATCAGACCGTAAATTGCGGTGACTTCGCAAAATATCACCGACACGAGATTCTTCGTGTTTGAGTGGAACACGCCGCTGGAAAGTATTGAAACTCCTGTCGTGTAAATTCCTATTGCAGCTCCAAATGTGGAAAGATAATTCGCGACACTGATTCCTTGGGTTTTCCAAAATGATGAGGGTATTTGGAGGAATGTTTGTTCCAGGCGGATTATACAGTCATGTCCTCTTGTTAAAGTAAGAACACCAATTGTTAAGGTTGCCAAAATCACAGTCATTGCTAAGACTTTAATCAGTATAAATCTAATCTTCATTGTTTAAATTTTTTTAAAACTTTCAGGTACTAAATTGTTTATCTTATTAGAGAGAAAATACGAAATGTCATTATGACAGTTCTTTGATCCAGCAGGTTGTAGGATGTTCTGTCAGTCTTCTTCTTTTTCTTTACAGACAGATGGCCCTACTCGCAATAACTTGCAATAAGAACTCGCAATAACTTATTAAACTTTGTATTCTGATTGCCTGAAAGTTTCGAGCCAAGTTGACGTCAACCAGATATGCAAATACAAAATATAAGCAGTCAAATGTCATAATAATTTCTTCTTCATACAGGATGTTCTACTGTTCGTTGAAATCTCCTATTACTGCTGAAGTGATACCAGCTTAGGAATGAAAAGGAAAAGTCTAACTCTATGGAATTATCGCTTCAAGGATAATGGGAAGGTGTTGTGCACTCCAAGCGATAAGGCCACCAAAGGCCCTTTTCAACGTTCTCAAACCACCTAAAAGTTGTTGCCTTTTCAGACTGTTGTGACTGTCGAGCACATAATACCGTCTAGTAGGCTTTAAGCTCCTTCCGGTTCCATTTAATCATTTGGGCCATCTTGCTTCTGTCCAAGGGCCTCTTTTAGAAGACCTATGGACAGACAAAGTAGTTAGGTACAAGCTCTGGTTCACAAAATTTTTCCCTGGTACCGAGTTTGGCATGGTAATTTGCCAGCTCGTTGCCTGGTATCCCTGAATGTGCGGGGATCTATACTATCTGCACTGACTTGCACTGAGTCTAGCACTTTGTGGCCGCCTGATTATCAGTGCATATATAAATTGTCTGCTCCATGGCTTCTATTATCTTTTCCATACTGGCTGCTTGCAGAATCGCGTAAAAATCCGCTTGGAAGACAGTTTTGGTCGAAGTCAGGGGAAAGTATCTCATCAATTCCCGTCCTGTCAAGCAAAGTATCGCTCCAGTGTAACCATTCTTTTTCCTGGAGCCGTCTGCAAAGCAGACTAGTCTTCCTGGTTCAAAGGTTACCTCTCCTTTTTCCCACTTTTCCTTTTCAGTAATTATCAGGGACTATTTCCTCCCCTCTTCCCTATTTTGTACTGTGATTGAGGTAACCCTAAGGTTTGAGATAGGAATACGGAATCCAGAGGAGCAGCCCGAGCCTTTTTAATTACTCTAGAGCTTGTCCAACACATTCCGGTATACTAATCGGTGAGAGGTGAACTCTTCTGTTAAGTTTCGATTATTACAGACTTAACTTCCACTCATTATTAGGAATCAACATTAATTAACATTAATCTTACAGGTTTCCACTGCAGTAGTGGAACCATATAACTCCATCCTGACAACCCATACAACCCTTGAACATTCAGATTGTGCTTTTATGGTTGATAATGAAGCCATTTACGATATCTGTCGACGAAATCTAGATATCGAGAGACCAACTTACACCAACCTGAACCGACTTATAGGACAGGTGAGCTCCATAGATACTGAAAAACTTTTTAAGCAATAATAACCTTCCATTTTTAAAGATTGTCTCATCGATCACCGCTTCGTTAAGATTTGATGGAGCTCTAAACGTTGATCTGACCGAATTTCAAACCAATCTGGTCCCCTATCCAAGAATCCATTTCCCGTTAGCTACTTACGCCCCGGTCATTTCAGCCGAGAAAGCCTACCATGAACAGCTGACTGTGTCTGAAATAACTAACGCCTGTTTTGAGCCAGCCAATCAGATGGTTAAATGCGATCCTAGACATGGGAAATATATGGCTTGTTGTATGCTCTACAGGTATTAGACCTACCTACAGTTTTTCATTTTTTTTTGCTATGAATTACTGTTAATCAATATTCCTTTTCTAGAGGAGACGTAGTTCCAAAAGATGTAAATGCAGCAATTGCAACGATCAAGACCAAACGTTCAATCCAATTCGTTGATTGGTGTCCGACTGGCTTCAAGGTGGGCATCAACTACCAGCCTCCCACTGTGGTGCCCGGGGGAGACTTGGCGAAAGTGCAAAGGGCTGTGTGCATGCTGTCTAACACCACTGCCATTGCTGAGGCCTGGGCTAGGCTTGACCACAAATTCGACCTGATGTACGCTAAGAGAGCCTTCGTGCACTGGTACGTCGGCGAGGGGATGGAGGAGGGTGAGTTCTCGGAAGCCAGGGAAGATTTGGCAGCACTTGAGAAGGATTATGAGGAGGTTGCTGTGGATTCGGTCGAAGGCGAAGCTGATGAAGGGGAAGAATATTGATTTAACTAATTTGTGATGCTGTAGCAAAGTTTCTCTGTGATGATGATGAGTTTGATCAAATCTGATTTATGTTGTAAATTATTGAATTAGAAAGTATTTCGGAGAACAATTATTCAAGTTTGTTGGAAATTTTACTGCAGTAAATAATGGTGAATAATACACTAATTTTCACGCCTCTTATAATATACTATACAGTATTGATTTACATAATATACATATATCATGTGTTGTGCTTTTTATATTTACAGTTTTATCGTATTAATTAAATTAGTGCACATTTTATTAATATATTAATAAATTTGCAAATACTCTGGTCTTTTATTTAAGTAAAAATTGAATAAATTATCTGATAAACAATTCGTGCAAAACTTTCTGCTAGAACCTGTGAGCAAGATTAGAAAAAAAAAAACAGGTAGCACCGTTTAGATGGTACCAAAATACAATGCAAAAAGATGATTATTATTAAAAGTCTTACAGCCAGTATTATAAGGGCCCATTAAGTTAATGGGCAGATTTCAGGTATCATTTTTTTTATAACTTACTTCAACAAATAATTTACAAATTCGCTGTATAGGAAATCGAGATATAGCTAGGAGGAATAGACCCAGGTCAGGAATAAATAACCTGTGAATAAATAAGACGACACATTGTTAGAAATAATTATGCAAGTTAGGAATTGACAACGAAATTTATAAACAAATCATCAGATTTGTCACAGAGTCCGAGTTTATGTAGTGCAGATGTAGGATCCAACAAAAATAAAGAAAGAGCCTGTCCCTTTAAATTATACAACATTTTAGAAAGTGAAAGTGAGAAATTCCTCCCATTGTAAAGCACCATGAATGAAGATCATAGTTCCCGCCGTAGCATAGCACCCTCAGATAGAGCAGAGCAACAGTAGGCAGGGTTGTCGGGTGTAGCACCTGCTTCCCACATACCATGAAATACCAGTTACATCACAATATCCGATTAGGATTTATAATAGGTACTCGATTACCACAGGTTGAAGGAGGGATTCATCTCGAAGTCCAGATGAAGACCTCGGGTAGCCGGTAAAAGAGCATGACTCTTCAAAGTGGAAATCGTAGCAAGCACCGGGGCAATAAAGCACCCTCAGTTGAAGGATAGAGTAGGCCAAAACCAAGACAGGGCTGTCAGGTGTAATACCTGCTCATCAAATATCAGGAAATCCTACCACCGAAATAAATATCGGATTATTAAGTGCTATTTAGCGAATAGAAAATCAAAGCAACCAAAAATAAATTAGTCCCGAGTATGTGAAAAGCCAATCAAAATCAATCAAAACCAAAACTCCTTCAGCACATCATACGAATGTCAACTTCAATCAAAATTTAAAAAGAGAATCCGCAGAAAATTGCTATAAAATGTTATTGCCAGTCTGGACTGAGTTATCTGCTTTCTAAACAGGTGTTAGGGGTAAAACACCTTGGACCACGGTGGAATCGATGGTTGGTCTCGATATCCGTAAATACGCCGGCTACAGAATAGGTATTCGTAAAAATTCCAGCATTTAATTATTACCCAGGCAAGCCTGCGGAATAAATATAGAATAGCGGCCTAGTTTGGTCAGTTGGTCATCACATTTAAAATAGCACAAGAAACTGCGAATTGCAGAGAACGTCATATTCGAAATGATAAGGTATATTAACTCTTCGCCTTACGAGGCCAGGTAGAACAAAAAGGTTGCCCGCAGGGCAAATGGGTATTGACGGTCTAAAAGTGGCCATATAAAGGTAGCCCATGAGGCAAAACGACGACACAACAAATAAACGAAATGAGTTAAAACAACTATCATGATTATGACGTCAATTCCGGAAAAACCACGCTTTCACAATTGAAAAAGCAATTGGAAAGATATTCGTATCACGTTCAAAGAGGAAGTAGTAATCAAAACAAACATGGCAACACTGCTCTCGACATCCAAGTCAAGCTAGAAACTCGACCAACAAACAAGTGGTCATAAAAGTAGGGTGGAGTGCCTGTGTATCGGGGTAAAGCCCACCACAATAAACGATCATAAAAATTCCCAAACGAAAGGAAGAGCCGAGTCAACGAGTAAAGCTCACAAAAATACAAAATGAGAATTCAATAATTATTATTGAGTAGGTAAACACACAGATATTCCCGCCAATCCCGGATCACATGTAACAAAAGTGGTTGTCTTCTTTAATTAAGTCAAGCTGATGCTCGGAATGAAATCAAAGAAACTAGGTAAAAGAAAAATAAAAGGAAAGAAATGATAAGAAAGCACAGGGATTTAAAAGAGTGGCTTCTGAAGTAGATAGAAGTTTGAAAGATATATGAAATATATCTATTTTCGCTTTCCACTTTTTTATGCTCTCTATGTTAAATAGAGACCCATCCTCGCTTTCCATTGTTGTTTTATGTTCTCTATGCAAAATCACAACCCCTCTCGCCCTTCACCATTTTACGCTCTTGCATACGAATTCTCTCGCTCATCATTCGCTTTTAGACATCTGACAGGTAGTCCACATTAACAACAAGTCTCAGTTAATTTCCCCGCTTTTCTGTAGGAAATCCAAATCAGCAGAGAAAGAAGAAAATCCAGGTGACAATGAGTCACAGTAGGTTCTTCGCGGCATCCGTTTCGGCCATACTAATCCTGGCATACCTCAATCAACGAGCAGGGGTAACTACGGTAAACACAACGAAAGAAATCACAGCGGTCCTATTAGGGGTAAATAGACGATCACAGTTGCTTTTGGCAACAGACGATGAGGCCCGGGGGGGGGGCCTCACGAATAAACATAATGTCAAAGACTTAATAATTACGTAATTTATTTCATCTACTATGTACATTAAATAGAAATATAAACTTTATTAGAATTCCTGATTACTTAATCATACCGTTTGGAAGAGTAAATTTGGATCAAATTAAAGTATTTCATTAAATTAAGGACTCACTAAAGTGATCAAAAATTAAGCTTGAGTTGCTGATAAAGAATTAATATAATTCAAAAACAAAACGCTTACAACACTTCCTTATCTGATTTTCTTATCACGTTCCTGGCTCGATTCGGACTCGCTTTCAATTAGTTCAATTGCACACTTCCTAGGGAACCATCCTCTTACTCTATGCAAGGAATTTTCACCTTCCGTAATACCTTCCTGTATCTTCTCACCGAACAGCCAATGCCTTGAAAAAAATTATTTCACATTTTATTTTTCAAAGTTGAGGAAACTTACTTTCTCCATCTGGTGACCAATACTTTATCCCCAACGTTGAGTTTTATTCTCGGTTCATCTGTCAGAGGCGAATTAATGCACACTTTAAGACCTTGAGTTATTGGAACCCAGGAACCAGACGACGGTTTCGTTATGCTGAACATTTTCGTTCTGCTTCTTTTCTCATTCTTTTGTACTAGCTGCTCTTTCTATAATAATTAAAAGTGTGACTCAAGAAGTCGATCTGAATTAAAGGTACTAACCGTAAGAGTATATTGATCACAGTTCTCAGCTACCGGCCATACTACTCCATCTCCTACAGGTTGACAACTCAGATTAATAACCTGGAATATATTCTTCCGCTTTCCTAGATCGTATGGGTAAATGAAAACTTCCCCGGTGCCTTTCCTTCTGTAATTGGCCTTCTCCAGGATCCAATCTTCGATTCCTGTACGATTTCTTAAAATGGCACGAACCTAATGATCGATTTTGAATTAATGATTAGAGAGTGACTCAAAAGTATAATAATTATCAACTTACTTGAAAAAATAACAGCATACCGACAGCAATTACAACTCCGATAGCAAAACCCAACGCAAACACACAAAAAATCATACCATTTATACTCAAAACTACTATGGGTTCTTTCCCGGTACCGTGATATATGTAATGAATCCTGTACAACGCCCTGTATAACGAACAACCCAGAATTATTGAAGCTTGAATGCAGCCCAGTGTGGCAAATGTTAGGAACGCTACGAAATGGCCGTGGTTCCCCCAGCCAACACAATTGTTTATCCATGGACAGTGGTGATCCATCTTTAACACACAACGACCACCTAAGGAGAGGGAATATTTATTTTAAAATTATTTTGATTCTTCCAACTTACACTTTCTGCAATGATGAGACCTCGGAGCTTTGTAGCCTTGACATACCCCACACCACTGTAAATACTGACAGTCTTCTTCTTTGCTCTAAAACAAATAAACTATTAATTCTAACCAGCTTCCTCAGACACATTGCTTTAACCTTTTACTCAAATCAATATTAAGTAAATGTTACTGTCAAATAATGTTGAGGCAAATGCCAGAGGTTATAGTGAAGTTATGGCAATAATAAAAATATTACCATCATAGCACATATGCCCAAAAGTCTTACTATGCCCACAACTCTTAAGCCGGCTACTCAGATTTACGTGCCACCCATTACGACTTGTACTTCCTGTTCAGAAGTTACCCTTTCAAATTACAACTGACCAGACTCAATTATTACAAGTCATACTTTCATAATTCCAACTGGGAAAGGCAGCAGAGGAGTTAATTATAGAACTGCTTATGAACTCGAGCTGTCTTAATAGAATTACCAACTTACAGGTTTCCAGTTCAATTGAAGATACCCTGGTCCATGATACATCGATGATAAAAGATTATACAATGTCAAGCCAGATAGTGACATGAAACAAAGGGTGTTTAGGAGGCCTCCGAATGTAGTCGGAGGCCACCACATTCCGCTACAGTGGACTGTCATTCCCGTCACCAGTTTTATTATGCCTAACGAGAGAAAACACGTTCAATTAATTTATAAATCGATGGTTAGTAATGATCCAAAATGCATACCTAGGGCTGTCAGTGGCCCCCAGTGGCAGATCCTGTTACCAAGACACATGATAACAGATAAAATTAATTATCACAACTTTTAAAAATTAACCTAATGATATTTGCTGGAATGGTGATGGGTCTTTTTAATTCATTCAGTCAATGTACATTAATATTTCATGATCATAATTTATGTTTAAAAAAGTATCAAAATTGTTTGGATTTTATTGACATAACCTAAAGTATCGATCAGCTGATGACAATCGTCATTCTGCAGTTTTGTTTCTGCATACAGCAATGTCAATTGTCACCAATAATGTGATTTGTTACTTTTCTGTACAGATGATCCTAACGACAACCAGACTCCTTTTATGATCAAAAAATAATTCAATAATTAAAGCTATTGCTATTTACATCAAAGTTGGACTGGACTTTTCACATTTAGCTTTTTTTCTTTTGGAAATATCCCTGTAAATACCTCGTCTTATATACTTCTTCCGCTGTTCGCCAAACTAATAAAAAAGATATCTGTTTGCCTTTCGTTTTTGTCACTCTCACTTATTATCGCACACAACAAACCATTTTTGCCGACAGAGAGTCAGGTACTCAAGTCAAACTAATTAAAATTACTGCAACATCTTCACCCATCGAAATAAGCTACTAAATCGCGGTTTAACTTTATGATTAGCTGTCACCAGCCTGACGTCACAGGCTGCGCGCTGACATACTGCTTACTGCTGGGTGTCGACCATCGGTTTGGTAGAGAATACACGTACGTCATAGTCTATAGGGAACCTGTATTAACGACACTGATGCTTACTAGGGTAGCGCGTTCTCATTCTCACAAAAAGTTGGGAAAAAAGTTGGAAATGTCAAATTTAACTTCAAAAACGTTAGATTTTCCATGAACGTACAACTGCCCAAAAATTCACATTATTTGTTAGAAAGTCCACGTATTTAAAAAAAAGGTAAACTTTCGCTACGTGAGAGGAAGTTTTAATAACAATAAAAAGGGGGCATTCTACTTGTTCGCGTGCTTAAAGGTAAGTTTCTCTTTATTTTGAACTCATTATGGTCCTCTATCAATATACATACTTACCTGCTATTGGGATTTTTTGGACAAAAAATGCACCCAGCCCCATCAGCAGACAGTTATGATTGCAGAAAATATACAGGCTCAGAATTTCCGTATACCTGGAAGTTTGTCAGGTAGGTTTTATTATTATTTTTAAGGATGAGTATGGGTACTAAGATTACACTCACACTGCCATTTGTGTGTCTATCAAGATTTTTTCTCAGTTACTTTAGATATCGAGTTAAAAATTATACCCAATACTAAAGTCAAAGTCTACAGCTTCGTAGATCCTATAAACCCGTAATATGCACCCATACTCCCATACACCCAATACACGAATACACCCACTGAAAGAGGATTCCTCGATTTCTATTAATTCGCTCACCGGCTGCAATAGTGGCACAACTCAAAAATCCTTAAAATCGCACTAAATTGTTCTTACTGTTTTGTTTCATTTTTCAAACTTTGATTTTTTCCACTTGATACGTACGCCATGACCAAATAATGTGCCAAAAATATGAGGTACAGCTGTTCAAACATATCCGTGTTAAGTAAACGTCAACGAGTGAATGCGTTAGTGTCGGTAATGCAGGTTCCCTACGACTAGGAACGCTCGGTATTCGCCCGGTAGCCGGTAGGTGGTAGGTTGTTTATCATTCACACGGCGTTTTCTGTTATGAATATGAACGCACTCCTGTAATTCCTGTGCTCCTGGTGTCGAGAAACTCGTGGTGAAGGTGATTTATTTGCATTTATGAATGGTAAATTTAAATTATTTCGGCAGTGACTGTTTGCTTACTATTGTTTGATTTGATTTGATTCTTGTGTGTGTTTTTGTCTTCTAGGATCATGTACTTAATTATGTAAGTAGAATCTATTAATGATAATACTTTACTTTTAAAAAGTTGAATTTTAAGTGAAATATCAATTATATTATAAGTAATATTGAAATACCTACCAATAACGTTGTTAGGGGTTAATTATTGCATTATACTACTGGGAAATTGCGTGACCTTGAACACTCAAAAACTTTTCGCCTGCGGCATGTTTAGGGAGTTACTTATTTTCCTTTCTTCGGTGGTCGCGATTTTGACCATGGTACCAATGGCGCCTCGAAAACTTGACACGCCGTATTTGGGGTCATATTAAGAAAATGTGCTCATGACCATAAAAGAAAGAGTACCTATTTAGGGTTCACTATTTTGAGCTTTTGTTGTATAATTAAGCTAATGATACCCAATACCTATACTTAGTTGAAATTAATAAAAATAATATATAAAGTCTATTTTTTATTTAGATGGACTTGTCAAACAGAGCTGTCATAATTTGGTAGCTTGTGCAATCTAATAACAGTAATTTTCATATTGTCAGATGGTAGCCTGTTTTCTTGACCTTGGCAAGAAATTTACCTTGTGACTAAAGTAACAGAAACATTCCCCCTTTCGGGTATATAGGCATGACGTCACCAGCAAAACATGGTACCTTTTGTTGTTAGTTATTTCACTGTTATAAAACGCAAATTTAGACATTCAAATTACTTTATTTTCTTTGAAAATAGTATTTTTTCAATAGTTATTCATTTTTTGAGGATAAATTTAACTGTTGCTTGGATTGATTATATCTATTCAAGATAGATATAATCCAAAATCACATAATATATCTATTGATTACCTATATGTGATTTTGTTTTTGTATTGATTTTTTTTCTTTTTTGTTAAATTGTTTTGTTATTTAAATCCTTAAATTAAGTTTGGAATTGATATAGATTTTGGTTGTTTCTGTGTGTATGTACTTTAATTGTAACATTGTCCTGTTATTGGATGTTACCATCTGTTGGGCAATAAAGGTTATTATTATATTATTATTATATCTAATGACGTTTTGCAAAAACTAGGTCTGGGTCCACAGTCGGTACTCTAGTCTCAGCGAAAGGCCAAGAAAGTTGTCAAATTGACACGCCAAATTATTAAATTCAATAATAATTATTATTAAAATGCTGAGGAAGGTAAATTTTGAAAAGAAAGAAAAGAATGATTGGTAATTATATACATCCGCGTCTCCTAAGTTTCATCAATTTTTTCGGGACCGAGGAGCGAAATAGGGGTGCTGGGTGGGTAAGAAACTAACAACAGCCATTGCAAACTAATATTAAGGTCACAACTAAGGCCTCTTTGGCACTATGGTCGCATTTTCATTTTTTTCTTCACTTTCAGGACAAGGAATATCTTTAGAATATCCAGATTAACAGTAGCACGGCTTTTATTTTGAAATTTGCATTTATATTCCAAAAATCGTAACATCAATCCCTGTGGTGTTTTCACGATATGAAAAAGCGGATATACTGCAAGTACGTGTCTGTATACGTTTCGAAGCGCTTGGAATTGTCCTCAAGTGGTTACATCCAAAAGTCGACGTATTTATCATCGCATCTGCCAGGTCCGTACTTTCATTGCACTCTCAAAATCGTTTTTTATGCCGTTTTTTGCCTTCCCTTTCATTTGCAAAGCAAATGAATACCTTTCTGGTGTTACTATAGGTATGTTCTCCACCCATATATGGTTGCCATAGTGAAACTGTAGGAGACGCGGATGTATATAATGACCGAATGATTAATTAAATGCTGTGAGCAATAATAATTGAAAGATGTTTATCAAAATCAAACAAAAATGCAGTTTACTCAGATTCCTTGAAATATTTCTTTGAGAAATTCTTAAAAAATGATTAAATAATGTGAGTATAGTTTATTCCAAGGTATAAGAAAACTCGTATAAATAATAAGTACTGTAAAATATCTGTAAACTGTCCGCAGATACGGTTTATGACGACAATGGACCGCACTAAGGAGAAGTTTTTTTTACACTACCTTTAAATTCGGAAAAAGTTAGAAGAATGTTTTGAAAATTGAAAATTTTAGTGAAATAAACACCATGTCAAAAACATTTTTTTTTTCAAAAAATACAAAAAAAATCGAATATCCGCCCTTTCTGCATTTCTTCTTGAAATTTTTTAAAGTTAAAGGTTTTTAGTATACCTACCCAAACTCATCAAATGTCCACCGAAAAAGGGTAAAGGAAAAGGGCAAAAAAACTAAAAAAAGTACTGTCTACTATAAAAATTTCAGTTCAAATCCTTCAAAAAAGTGCTCATAAACGGTTATCGAAATTTACTTTTTTTAGTTTTTTTGCCCTTTTCCTTTACCCTTTTTCGGTGGACATTTGATGAGTTTGGGTGATTTTCGTAAAGTGACGTCGTCCTCAATAGTGCATTTTTTATTAAGAAATAGACTAAAAAATCTAAATGAAGTCTAAATAATAATAATATGTAAAATTCAGGACACATATTCTCCTCCAGCCGTTTTCGTAGAAACGAAACGATGCTTAAACCTTAATACGGCCCTGACCGGTTTCAGCTAGTCTGGGATCCAGGTGTGATTTACATTCCTTTCTATTGTTAAGGGCTAATCTGTGGACAGCTTAATGATGGCAATATAATTTAAGAGTTTCCTTATACCTTGGAATAAACTATACCTACCTTTTTTTGTCAATACAGAAAACTTAGAAGGAAACGGTCTAATCTTACATACATACATAAGATTTATAACAGTAAATAGCTAGGGGTGCTTACATTTACAAGTCTCTAAAATTTTCCAATTTACCTCTAAAAATTGCGTTTTCAATAATTAGTTTTTCGGATTTTAAATTTTGAAATAAAATGACATCTCGACTAATCGACATAACCTAAATTAATTTAGTAACTATTCTACAGATTATTCGAGTAACGACTATCACCATAACCAACCTAATCAGTCTTGTTGCCAATCGTTCCCCTAGAATTTTGACTTGGTGAAATCCATCTAAATAAAAAGCTACAAAAACAAACTTTTTCTTCTTAAGTAATTTTTTGGGATGACTGTTATCGTAATTATCGTAATTACCTACACACTCTAATTTCGATCACAAAATTCATGTTGAGTTGTGTAATAAAGGTAATTGATAAAAGTGAAAATTCGCAATGTTCAGCAATTCTTCACTTGTAGCAATTCTTCACAATACTTCACAAAAAAAGAAGAATAACATAAAAAAAAAACATCACAGATTTTCAAGATATTTAAAAATTTGTCAATCTTTGATGGTCAAACTCTTGAAAAAAGTGTAAAAAATCTACTATTAGCAGTTCAAAAATAATACTTTTGTTGAATAATTTTATCGTCACGCAGTGCTGCCACATTCACAAAAAATTATGTATGCAAGGATATTATACAAGGTGTAAAAAATTATCCTGCTACACTTCTAATAAGTAATCAATTTAACAACAGTCTTAACCTGACCAGGTATTTTTTAAAGGTCCTGAATCTAACAATTAATTAACGACAGAAAAATTATAGAGAAGCTGTCGGCATATAGTTAGAAGTGGCGAAATATGTACCAACCTATATCTACAAAGCCGGTAAATGAAAAGTAATACCCTAGTCTTATTAATAAGAGCTTGTAGTTATTTGTTGCTAATAATAAGCGACCTCCAAATAACCGAATCGAATGACGGTGAAATTGGAGGGAACAGTTGTTTTCTTCTCTTATTATCGGTACAAAAAATAGCACCGAGCTTTCTCAACAACATTTATTAATAATGTTTTAGAAAAACTTACAATTCAAAATACACTTGTAATAAGTTACAGTAAAATCTTACATACAAAATATGCAATAAGATAAAATTGTGAATACCTATATCAATTACCTGGTATTATATTATACCAGATATAATAATACAGGCTGGTCCCGAAATGGCGGACATGGCACAGGGTATTGTAGAGGATGTTCAGAAAGATTGTAAGGTTTCCTTTTTGAAGAATTTAAATCAATTTTAAACAACTTCCACTATCAAAACACATGATTTGAAATAATTATTAAGATAGTGTTTGTCTTTTATTTTTCTTATTGACGGTTTCGGAATTATTACAGGCATTCATATTCTACCTATTGAGTTCAATAAAATTTGTCAATCGGCATCTTTCTGAAAAAATTGGGAGATAAAAATAGATCTAGTTTTGAATAATATTATCGGATATGTATCCCCGCAACGATAATTACTTGTAATTCTGTTGGACTTGTAATTTCATAATATATTTCCATGGTAACAACCGTTTGAGTATTATAGACCTACACGCTATTTTTCTGCCTGAAGAAGTGTATAGAGTGCAATATTGGTGACTTTTTCTCCACAAACATGGTCATATCTTCTTATTAAGGAAGTCATGCTGAAGAAATATACAAATAAACTTTCCGTAATCCACAATGAATGTAGTGGTACTATTCGTGCCCGCCATTTTGGGATAACCCTGTATAATAATAAATAACTATATCCTCTGAATCACATTGAGATTTCAGTGCATGGTCGCAGCAGATCATTTAAAAGTAAAGGGGAGCGGGCGGGGGTTTGAATCCCAGTCTCGCCATGAACGTTTGTTTTCGTCTATAAAACTCTTTATATATTTAAAACTTGTGTGTGGCTGTATATGAGCTAGTTCTCGAAGCCAAAATTACAAGAGTGGAGCAACTATGTCTTATCTACATAGTTAAGACCGATGCACCCTCTCTTATTATAAAAAAGGAGACCAAGAGACACCTAGAGAGAGATATTCCATTTTGATAGTCTCTTTGGCACTCTTTTATTTTGGTCATTGGAAATCTGAGCACCATTTCCTTTCCAATACCAATACCAAAACCTACTTGACAACCATGTTTCGTATAGTGCTGGTGCTGGTGCTGAAATCTCAATGTAATCATCATAATAGGGTATGTAATTACAGTACAATGTTGCTAATCTTTTCAGCATGATTAAATACCACAATTTTCCACAAAATCCCATCATTTTGTTCTGCAGGTTCATTTTAAATTAAATGCTGATTTCATATTCAACACAGCAATAAGCATTAGGTGTATTTCTACAGTGTGATGGTATCTGGTTAAAGTTTAAATTGCAGTGTGCCCATAGGATATTGCTTGAGGAACAAGAAATTTGCAGATTGCTATTTCCCATTCTGATCTATATGGGTGGGTAAATGAAAGATGAAACATTCCAAATAGGTAAATAATGTGATGAATTTTTTTCGGAAAATACAGTTTGAATACTATGGTTACTGTAAACAGATGACTAATTTAACAACACACCATCACGGCGTTTTCTGACACTTACCTGCTGCCTGGGTGTAACTAGAAAACGGTTGAAGATTAAGCAAAATCGTTTAAATGTCCCCGCAATTTTCGCGTTCTATTTCATGGAAATTAAAAATAACCAATATACCAATTTTTTTTATCTTTCATTTGGGTCCTTTCATCTTTCATCTCCCATCCTTCCAGGCCAGAAAACTTCCTGTTTTCCATAGCATTATCCTATGGCCAGCCTTGAAAATTACAGGCCAGAAAACGTTGAATGTTGCATCTGATTGGTTATCTGATTTATGTTTAGGTTGCAGTGATGTCTGGATCAGCAAAGTTTTTTTTTTTTAATTTAAGTTTAGGACTTTTTAAGGTATCAAAATTGGGTGCATACTCTGATTGGCAACATTGAACATAATATTTTCTCAGGTGATAAAGACTTTTCATTTCAACAATACGATTCAACAAGAACACTGTTGTGGAGGAGCATTTAAGTCTGGGTCGTTTAAATCTCGAGGACGTCCTCTGCGACCTGGCAGCATTGCTCTATCTACCGCACTTTCCATTCTTATCATTACTTTTTCAACAAGCGCGTCTACAGCTCGAGACACGTTCTGTCCGGTGGCAGCACTCGTTTCAAAATATGATAATCTAGAACATAACAAACTTTCAAAATTATACAGGATGTGTTTCTATGGCAGAGCTGGGCAAAGCCCTCGACAAAAGAGCTTGAAGCCACAAGTCCCAAGCACTGTTCAGAAGGAATTGAAAGCCCAAAAGCCACAATTCCTTTTTAAACATAATAAGAGCTTTGCAATTCCCAATTCAGTTGAAAAGGAATTGCAGCGAAAGCCACAAGCCCTTTTTTAGAAAAAAATAAAAAATCTAATCTAGATCATGCTGATGATCTAAAAAAGGATGAAACAGCAGCTCTCTCGTTAAATTTTCATGTGCAATATTTTTTTTTAAATTTGAGAAAAACGTTATTATTACCTACCCGTGTTTTTCTGCCATTTCTCTAGCCCTCCATTCTGTTATAACTCTTCTATCTTCAATATCGGCTTTATTTCCACAAAGAACTATGTCTGGAGTTTCGCAGTATGCATGTAACTAAAAATTATACAATTTATTCGTAATAATAAATAATACTTATAACAGGGTGCATGGTGCATCACTTATGTCCCCCCCTAAATGGTCGTTAACTTTAGAGATAAAAAATTGTAATTTGGTGGTAAAGTGAGCAAAATAAATTCGATTTTTCTGCCATACATCGGTAGAAATCGATTAATAAAATCAAAATCGCTGAAAAGAAATATCAAAAAACTAATTAGAAAGTTTTAATGAAATAAACTAACTAAAATATGTAAACGACAGGTAGAATGATTGATATATGGTAGTAATAAAAGTGACAAATAATCTGAATGGGGTAGCTATACCTACCATAAATCCTAAGTAAACACAGTCAGAATGTCCATTCGAGTTCAATGGCACACTACATTGGGGACTGTTTACTTAACTGCTGAAGGATTTATGGTAGGTAATTACCCTATTCAGATTATTGGTAACTTTTATTACTCTACCATATATCAATCATTCTACCTGTCATTTTCATATTTTATATATTTTATTTAATTAAAGACTTGTTATTTTTTTATTTTTTTTAGAGCAGGGAACATCGATATTAACGATGTAGGTAAGACAAAGTGGCTCCACTCCAGTAATTATGGGCTTTTAGAACTTACTCATTCTATCCAGCTTCCAGTACACTAATAAATAGCAGAATAGACGACACAAAAAAACAGATATTATACTGAGAATCGAACTGAGTCCGAGGCAGTTCAACGGCTTAGTAGGCTGCACATTGAAACTTCCAAGACAACCCCGTCTCAGCCTTGAAATTAGTTTTTTGGTATTTGTTTTCAGCGATTTTGAAGACTTTACCACCAAATCACAGTTTTTTTACTGCTGGTGTTCAAACGAAAAAAAAACTGATTACGCCATTCTATGGTCCTATATTAATTTAACGAATTCTGAAAGTTGAAATTTTCAAGTTTCCAAGTTTCAATCTCTAAAATTAACCTCTATATCGCAGGTGGACATAAGTGATGATCACCCTGTAGGTACATCGAGCTATAGGGGGTGATTCTAACAACATGAAATATCCAAATATCGCGAAAAGTATACTACTCACTCTGCGGAAAAATGTTTTTCACAAAAGTGTTTTTTTTTTCAATGGGGGACATCGTTTTAGACACAAAAACCACCCAGCACCCCTCACTCCTTGCGACGGAGTGGGGGTAATTTTGAAATTTTAAATACCAACCCCTATTTTTTTATTGCGAATTAGGATTCAGTGACAAAAAATGCGTCAAATTTACCTAAAATATTTTTTGCGGATGTTTTTTTATTGAATAAGAATTCGCAATAAGAAATAGGGGTCGTTATTTAAAATTTAAAAATTACCCCCACTCATTTGCAAGGGATGTAGGGTGGTTTATATTTTTAAACGATATCCCCCATCCTCGCCCCCATCGTATAAAAAACCACTTATGTAAAAAAAAAATTTCCGCAGAGTGCGCACTTTTCGAGATGTTTGGATATTTCAGGTTATAAAAATCACCCTGTATACCTAATTTTCTAATACAGTAGAAAGAGAATAGAAAAAAATTGCAAATGTAAAAAAAATGGCAAAATACATAATGTTTTTTGAGCCATAGGAAAATAGGATGTGTAAAACCGAATGTGCCAACAAAATTATTTTTCCCGAATGCAGTTTTTTTTCAGAGATAAATGCATTCAATCAATAACATAATTGTAAGGATTTTTCTTAACACGTAGGTAGGTAGGTTACGAAAATTCTATAGAAAAATCGAGTCTCAAATCGATTGAAACTGGATGATTTTTTTTATGCTTAGATGTCAGGAGTTGTTGAGAGACCTGTTGGCAGACATGTCTCGTTGTATCATTTTCCTATGTCTCAAAAAAATAAAGTTAATAACAGTTACGAGTGAGAAAGAAGTAATAAGAATAAAATTAAAGACAGGTAGAGTCTTGGGTTGACATTAAAAAGCAAAAGTTTACACCATCTATTAATATAAAAAAATCATACCCTTAGCTGTTCTATCCAATTACGTATTTCGAGAAATGATTGTTCGTTAGTGAGGTCAAATAATAACAAAAAGCCCATAGCGTCTCGGTAAAATGCTGTTGTTAAACTACGAAATCTAAAGAAAATTTACCGGGTTAGCTGTAGAAATAATGAACAAAATTCAAATCAAGGGCATAACTACTGTTTATAAGCATTGCTGTAAATTTATAATAATTATAGTAATAATTATTTTTACCTTTCTTGACCTGCCGTGTCCCATATTTGTAAATGTACTCTATGACTTCTACCATTGGATTGATAGAGCTAAAATTAGATAATTATCACACCGAATCTTCACCCAAATCGAATGAAAGTTCAAGAGTTAGACAATAAAATTCGTTTACCAGTCGCTTTTCTCGAAAATCTATTCCTACTGTAGATATAAATCTTGCATTGAAAGTACCATCTGTGTATTGATAAAGAAAACTAGTCTTTCCAACTCCTGAGTCTCCTAATGCCAGGAATTTTATTAAATAATCATACTCCACCTAAAATGCAGACATATTGATTATGATAATACATGTTACCTACCTAACACTAATGTCCACCCCAAAAATGACGACTAAGTAATTACAAAGATATCAATTTGAAATTTTCAGGAAATATGCGAACCATAGAGAGCTTTAAAGTGACGAGCTTCTTTAGTTTGAAAGTGTAATTAATTAGCGTCACGGCTCCGTTAATCATTTTCGTGTTCGTTAATTAAGTAACTGAAATTTTTCGTTTTTTCGCGATCAAGGCACGTGTGATGGGTAATAAACAAGATTTCAGAAAAAAATCAAATTATCTCGTTAATTACAACAAAGAAGTGTGACTCTCCGTTTACATAGGACTGGCATTTGCAAATAAAATTTACAAAAGCCTGTAACTGATTGATGATTAATAAAACAGTAATGTTTAAAAAAATTCTACTGTATATTTTTGATACGTCTGAAGATGCTACATTAAAGTAGTGAAACACACGTATAACGTTATTATCCATCAATATACAGTAGAATTTTTTTAAACATTAGTGTTTTATTAATCATCAATCAGTATGCAGAGATTCTACAAAGTAGGGGTTGAAAACATAAATTTTAACACCCTGTAAGTTTAACTACACAATAGAAATACAAATTAAGGAATATTAAAAAAATAGAAATGTAAATACACATTATAATAATTATAAATTAATTAATTAAAAATAGAATTGAAGTAGGTAATAATAGTAATTCATTAATACACCAGCCATATGTAACATACTATGTAATGTATAGTCTTGAAATAGCCACCTAATTAGTCTAATCTTAATTAAATCTAATCTATTTTAAATCTAATTTAATTTTCTCTTACCATTTTTTGATGCGATTTATTCAGGCTAGATAACCACCTATTATTATCAGTTTTATTCAGAAACAACCTGTTGCCATATTTTTTCCAAATCTTTTAATTAATTTTACAGCATATGTGCGTCAAAAACAATAAACTCCATTCAATTGACTCAGCTACACGACCCGATATTAGATTAACACTTGAAAAGCTACCTAATAATAAAAACAAAAGGACTATTATTAGGACAAAATAACTAACAGGTCCTTCGTCCTTCGAGGGAGGTAGGTAGGAACTACAAACCACGAATGTTTCAGCGCAGCTGAATTTCAGCACAAACCACCTGTCAGATTTGTCGCTTTGTTTGTTATCTTTTCAGGAAACGTCAGTGTATCGTTCTCGTTTCTACCTCGTTTCAGTAGGATAGAGAGAGACGGCGGCTTAATCAATAATTTCCCCGATGCATGTATACACCGTTTACAATCCATTGGATCTCGAAACAGTTTATTATCATTTTGCTTGGTGTTGTTTTGATTAACTACCAGAATTCTATGACAGAATTTCCAATTCCAATACTCGGTGCCAAGGAATGAGGAAATAATTTTCGTTCGGGTTTTCCCGCCTGCTATGGAAAATTTCCACAAAACTAGATCCTTAAATGTGGAAATCTACCTATATGCATGGAATTAATTTTATTTTTAGCGCGTCGCCTCTGAAAGTTAACTTTCGATAGGCAACAGCAGGCCGAACGACGAATCTTGCAGACCGCGTTGTACTAATATACATGCATGTTTCAAGCAAACCGAAGCGCGCTGAAACAACAAGATTTTCCTTACGAAAATCTTGGCCTGCCGGCGGCGTCGGGCCTTCGGCCCTCCATTGCGGGCCTTCGGCCCGGAAATTCAGTATAGATCCCAGTCAAAGTTGAAATTTGTCATCAGTTGTTTTTTGTTTTTTTAATTGCAGTTTTTCTATATCAGTACGGCCCTGGAAGCAGTAGATTCCCTGTCAAAGTTAACGCCTGTCACCTCTTTTTTTGTTACTATTTTTTCTATATCGCTCCTGAAGGACCAATATGTGAACTTACGGAAATTCGCGTAGAAGTTATAAATTCGCGTAAAAAGTTACTTTCGAGTTATAGTTTGAGTCGAGGGTGGGGGGCGAGACCCTTTTCTTAGCCACACGCGAGTACCTCCGAAAGTTAATTTTTGCAAACGTCAAATGTGCAATTTTGTCAAAAAAGTCGGCTATTTTTGGTCCGTTGTAGCGCCGCCATTTTTGAAATTTCAGCGAAAAATTTTTAAAATTGTGACAAAAGAATTCTTCGACTACCTCGCGCAAGTAATCCCCGAGTCTCTGTACCCGGAATTGCGAAGAAATTTTTTTTCGAATTTTAACTAATTTTCTCGTATTTTGCATTGAAAATCGGCGAAGTTTTTAAAGAGAAAATGTGCATTTATGATATTTTTTATTGTAACTTCGGCCTCCATTATCGTAAGAAGATCGCAAAGGTAACGTCGTGTTGGCGAAAAGTGGTGCTGGGCGACTGCAAAATATCGTCGTAATTGACCCAATAGTTTGTCATTTATAAGCTGTCAAATTTGATTTTGAAAAAAAAATTGGCCAATTTTCAAAAGCGCCTGTAGCGGCCATTTTGGAAGATTTCGTGATCGCATTTTAACTTTTCGGTTGCAGAGGAGATAACCTATCGACGAAAAACAATCGTCCATTCGACGCACCCACCGTTCCGGAGAAAATGGCCGAGCAAGTTTTTTTCTGAAAATGAAGAAGGGGGACCCCTTCTTAAAAAATCAAAAAAATCAAAACGGTTAAAAATTTCAGAACGGTACGTTTGAATCGTAAAGAGTCTCGAACCGAAGACCGTTTCTCGCTTACTCTCTTAATTTCGGAGAAAATGGCGTTCGAATATCTAATTATGCAGAATATACGTAAACGCGACCAACAGCCAATATTATAAAGGCTCATTAAGTTAACGGGCAAATTTCTGTGGTCATTTCTGAAGACGGTATCGAGTCTAAGTGGGAATTTTTTAATTATATCTATTCTTGACATGAAAGTGATTACAAAAATGTTAATAAAAGTCATTTGACGTCGATATTAGCTTCAAAAGCGAGCACAGAAATCTGCCCGTTAGGCTAATGAGTCTTTATAATATTGGGTGCTTAGGGAAGAGACTCTAAGCTACAACACTGACAGCTGTCAAATATCAAATCTGACCGGCATTTATTCAAATTATGAGTTCAGCACATGCGAAAAGTTCGGCTATTATACGCGGTGCGAAAATTTTTGACAGCTGTCAAATGTCAAATCTGACAGCTGTCAAACACGTCAGTTGTCAAATATATGTCAAATCTTAAGTTCAGGTCATGCGGAAAGTTCGGCTATACGGAGCGTGAAGCGCGAAAATTTTTGACAGCTGTCAAATGTCAAATCTGACAGCTGTCAAACACGTCAGTTGTCAAATATATGTCAAATCTTAAGTTCAGGTTATGCGAACAGTTCGGCTATGCGAATGAGCGCGAGATTTTCTCATACCGCCGGAGGACCTGGATACATTAACAAAAGTCAAGATGGTCAGCTTCCTTAAAGAGGCTGACCTGATGGTGTTAATGTAGCACCAGCACGACTAGATGTGAGCCACAATAGACCTTCGGTCGCAGTGGAGGTGACACAATGGATCATTCACGATAAATCTATTCTAATCTACACCTCCAGATCAAAATTGTTGGCAGTAACTGACGTTACGAAAAAAGCAATTTCGAAGAAGCGGCAAGCAGAAACTTATACGTTTGCAGGAAAACCTTCTACTTGCCGCTTCTCTGAAATGGCTTTTTTTAGTAATGTCAGTTACTGCCAACAATTTTGATCTGGGACTATATTCTACCAACAGCGATTCTCAGATGGGAACATAGTAAACCATCAACTGATCGAATAATCTTTTCCCGAGTCAGTTGGATGGATTTACGTACCGTAAACTTCCTTGTAAATCATCTGACAGAACTGTTGAAGGATGTGCCTTTAAAATTCTGGAAGAGAATGTGGTTCCTGCATGATGGAGCTCCTTGCCATTTTAGGCGGGAAGTTAGAACATGTCTGGATGTCATGTTGCCCTGAAAATGGTTAGGACGAGGAGGACCCGTAAACTGGTCACCAAGATCCCCAGATATTAATCTTTTATTGTCAAATTTGATGTGGATTTTCAGTTTGTCATTTATTTTTTGTCAACATGTCATCATTACTATCATTATTTCAATCTTGTGAGTTTGTTTTTTCCGTGAAACCTTTTTTGAATATAACTTACTGTAAAGTTGACAATGAAAAAAGGGAAGTTTCTATTTTGACCATAGATAAATAAGCTAACGTCATTTTTAGATATCGATAGATCTACTTTATAGCCCGAACACCGAATTTAGCTCTCTGGTGATCTTCGTTTTCCTCTACTAGTGTTTAAACGAGAAGGAATTTTAAGAAACTCTTTCGATGAAGATCATAGACAATTATTTTCACAAAATACCGGAATTAGGTACTATAAAAAAATTCATCTTGCGATTTTGAAAATCTTCAAGCTCAAATTATTGGAATGCCGCAATTTTGGATCCAACAGAGATAGAAAGTGGACTTCAATGCTAAAATTGTAACTGAAGGCAATGAGCTTCCAAAACTAATTTTCGTTTGGGCGAGAACTTAGAAATGTAGAAACTAGTGCCATAAAACGAAAAACCGGAAGCCAGCCAAATTGCAGTAACAAGGACTCAATTCCAAGAACTTGGATTTGGAATAAAAAAAAACGTTTAGAGATTTACATCCCCTTTATCGTTGTCTAAATCGAGTTGAAATACCCTGTATAATCAGGAGTGGCAAAAAGTTCTGAGAGCTTTTCGAGAATCAAAAGGGTACCACTTCGAACTTAGTACTGTATACGCAGTTCATCTCCTCTACACTTGACAATGGTGGGCAGGTGGATGCGGTGTATACCGACTTTTCCAAGGCCTTTTATCGCTTGGATCATGGCGTGTTGTTGAGAAAGTTAAGGCTGTTCAACTTCTCTGATAGTCTTGTGTCGTTTTTCGCGTCTTACTTGTCGGCCCGTCAATTTTATGTTCATTTTCTCGGCCATTCTTCCCATAAACGCACTTATGGCTCAGGGGTGCCACAGGGCTCTAACCTGGGTCCTCTGTTGTTTTTAATTTTTGTCAATGATCTAACGACGACACTTAAATGTAATTGTTTACTCTATGCAGACGACCTGAAATTGTACTGGAGCATTATTAGCACGTACGAAGACTGCAAATTTCTTCAGGAACAAATTGACGCGGTTGTAAATTGGTCGAAAGATAATAATCTCGAACTGAATGTCAATAAGTGCCAAATCATAACATTTACAAGAAATGTTAAGCCGATAATGTTTGATTATGAACTCAACTCAATTCCATTGTCTCGTGTCATTGAAGTGAAGGATCTTGGCGTGATCTTTGATACTAGTAGATTATCTTTCAGACCACACATCTTGCAAGTGATAAGGTGTTCATTAAGAATGCTAGGAATGCTTTATCATTAGGAACTGTAGACCTTTTTCAAACATAATAGCCCTAAAAAATCTATTCAATTCATTAGTCCGTTCCAAGCTTGAGTATTGCGGTATTGTATGGAATCCACATTATAGAGTTTATGTCCATCTCATTGAGGGGATTCAGAGACGGTTCCTCAAGTGGTTACATTTCAAGACCCATGGTGAATATCCGCCGCAAAATTTCAGTTATAGTGTTCTTCTTGAAGCTTTTGATTATCTTTCGCTGTATACCAGAAGGATCACAAGCGGTCTTATTTTTCTTTATAAATTGGTGAATAATCAGGTAGACTGTATCTCTCTTCTGTCTCTTGTATCGTTTTATGTACCGCGACTACCTTCGCGAAGCTCGATGACTTTTTATTTTTTCAGCTGCCAGAACGAATTTGATGATCAGATCTCCACTGTATGCGTCGATGAGAAATTTTAACTCTATTCCACAGGCTTGCGACATATCCAGCGATGATTTGCGGGAGCTTATCAGCATCACAGCTGAGAGCTTTCCGTGGATAGAATGAGTGGTTTCTTTACTGTATGATGATGTATGATGATTGTGTTTATTTTAATTGAATTTACATTTTTGTTACTTGGGCTATATTTTGGGTATTTATTTGTAACTATGCAATAATGATTTTAATTTTATTTTTCTATTGATATTGTAAATTGATTGTTGGTCATTACTTAGATTATAGAATTTGTCCGTAATTTGGATTTTGTATCTGTTGGGCAATAAATGAAATGAAATGAAATGGCTGTGGTAAAGCCCAAGTGTCAGAAGTTTTTAAGGCTTTAAGTTGTTAAGACTAGGGGGTAAATATCAAGGTGCTATTTTAAGAGTTGTAGGTTTTAGGAGGTGCGACCGTCAGGTTTATAAAATAAACATATACTACACTCATTTGAAAATATTTATTATACCGTAACGAATTGGTGGTTACATGTTACATTAGGTAAATATGTGTTTGATAAAATTCGATGTAGGATGTATAATAGGTCATTATTTACACACTTTTTGGGTTTTTACAATATGAAATGTTAATAAGAACACCAAAATTTCAAAAATTTATTAACGGCAATTCATATAATCTACTTGGTAATACCTACTATTGGAAGTGCTCGTGAAGGCAAAAAAATCTCAACGAAAAATTGTTTTTACGTGCATTTCTCTATTAATTGATGTTATTTTTCAATATTATGATATTATACTTAATCGAATTGTGGAGCGTGGAATATTTTGTTCGGAGTCTTTGAGCATGACGATTATTAATGAATTTTAAAAGTTGACTGCATTAATAATTACTTAATTTTAATATTAAACAATTTCATGAAAAAATACATCGACTGATATAAAAAATGGTGTTACTTAATATCCAGAAATTAACGAAATTATGTTATAGGGGATAGGAGCCGATTGCTTACTTCAGTCATAAATTTAGTTTCAGCTGCTTGCGACTTTTTCTGCTTATTCAACAATCAAAAATTCTCTCTGCTGATGTCTGACCAATTAGGGCTCCACAGAAAGAATTTCAAGTAGCCTATAATTTGAATACAAATTTCTGGTCAATTTTGCTCTAAGAAAAAATAGGTAGAAACCTCTAATTGGGTTCATTTTTATTGTTTTTTTTTTATTGTTTTTTTATTTTGTACTTACATCCTCAGGACTGCTTTCGCACTAATACTGCAATTTTAATCTTTTGATTATATTTGCCAATTTTTTAAAGTAGGGTTCAAGTAGTTTATAGCACTGATTATTGGAATTAATAATTAGAACTGCAGCTGTTTTCCTTAAATTTATAAAAAGCGATTTTTCTGAAGAAGATTATGGAGGACTGGCGCGGGTGCCAGCAGTAGTTCAGTGATAAAATACATTGCGCGCGCATAGGAGATCATGAGATCGATTTTCACCAAGGTCTTTTTCTATTTCATACCTATCTTTTAGAGCGTTTTCTCATGGACCGGTTTTCGATGCAAATTGCCGATTGCGGTAATTCGACCCGAGGCAATCCGAGGCAAAACGAAAGCTGAAGTGTGAGTGAAGAATGGTAAATTCTGGGTAGACCCGCTACTAGAAGCGTGTGTATTCATGCGGATAACTTCATTTACACTTCACTTTCCGTATTACCTCGGATTGCCCCGGAGCGAATTATTGCATCCGGCAATGCACAAAGAAAATCGTACAGTGTGAAAACGCTCTTATGCAAATACCTGCTAAATATTTAAATAGAAACATGAGTATTTTATTTTTCTGATAGAGATGAATTTTCTATCATGACAAATCTAAAACATTTATCATTTCTTATTACTGTGGAGTTGCAATAGTTCTTTCAAAAAATGTGATAAAAAATCTGAGAAGTCCCCAATAACACAATTTCGACTATCTACTTCGGTGTTCGGTGTGTCTTAAGATACTCAACCATTGTCAATTTTATACACTGATCATACTATTTTTTCGCAACAACTTATCTAAGTGATTAAACAGGCAGTAACTTTTATATAGTGGTTCTTTAAAAAACTTTTATAGAAGGCAGTTTAATTTCCTTATTTATATGCAATTTTTTTTTGGGTAGTGGCAAACTCTAGCTAGGAGTAGGAGTAAATATAACATCATTATGCAATTACGGGTACACTGCAAAAAAACCTTCTATTTTCCTAAAAGTGCAAAGGTTGAAATAATGACTTGTTGAAATTTTCTAAAGTAGAGAAAACTACATCATGTATCGTTATCTTAAATTACTATTATTGCAATATGGGAATCGTAGCTTGTAAATATATAATTGAATTATTCATTAACTAGATAAATACCTGTTGAAATACATTTACAATGTTTTTGTACATTTAAAAATGTTTCGTTTACAATTACTGAAAAAAATTATGAAAATATGAAAATATTGAAAAATAGACTCATGGACAAAAAATGTGAAAACGATGGTTGAAAGTTTTTTTCTTAAGCCCTGGAAGCCTCGAGAGCTATAGCGACTTGTTGTCAAGCTTATATTTAATTAATAGATATAGATATCAGTCTTCTTTGTATAGTGCGGGCTTATATGGCGGCGGGGAGAATTGCCTCTTATGTCATACTGGTTATACTTAATATGTCTTTTTATCCAATCAAAATATTATAAGGCAAACCTCAAAGATAATCTATTATAATACTTGGAGTTATTATTTTTTGGCTTTAAGATGTGTACCTACCCGCTTTCGCTGCTCACGTCAAGCCGGCAACACTGCCAAACGTTATGTCATAAAAATATGCATTAATGTTATCCCATTAAAAATACCTATCGCTGGTAGAGAGGTCAAACTAGCAACGCGGTAAAACGTTATCCCAGTTAACATTGCCATACATTTCATTGCTGCTCGCATCAAACTGGCAACGCTGTTTAATCTAAAATAATACATTTTCCAATGCTACTTGACTCGCGTCTGCGTCTACGTAGGTACGCCGTGCGCATTGGTCCTTCTGACGGCATGTTTCTTTTCGTTTCCTTATCACCAAACAGATCTCTACCTGGATTGTTTTTTTTTTCTTTTTAATTCCAATAAGACAATGTTAAAAACAAACAAAGCCCACATTCTGGTTCTAACCCTTGTTCGATAGATATTTCTCGTTCAGTTAGAATTTTATTAGATTTTTTAAATTAAACAAATTATCAGTCAGTAAGATGATAATGAAACGTCAGTACGGCTGATTGTGACAGTTGATTCTGTTTCCAATCTGCGCTGTTGCCAGTCTAGTTACGAGTGAAAAATATGTTGCAGATGTGATTAAATGAGTATGTCCGCAGGTCGTCAAAATGGCGTACGTTGACGCTGAGCGCTGCTTGCATCAAGCTGGCAACATTTATAAAGCCTACACTGCAATCTAATAATGGCTGACACACAATTGTCTTTCTTGGAAATGGTTGCGTCCCTGCATATTCTTTTTTTTAAAGTCACATTTTTTGGGGGCGAGGGGGGGTGCACTTTCAAGACAGAAATACTTCTGGCTCTCGTTTTGCTATTGCATTCCAGAGGAGCGAATTTTATTATCGCGGTTCGAAAAGACCTATTGGGTGATTAAATTTTATGACTGCATGGGCTCAATAAAGGTGACCTTGCTTTTCGTAAAATAATTCGAAAAATTTTCAAATTGGAATCATTAATGCTGGATTGACTCTACCTACTTGATTTTGTTACGACGTTGTAATCAACTTCGATAGTCTGGTTGCTGATCATGTGATACTTCATGCTCAAAAAAAGACATAAATTCTGTTATCTTTATAAAAATTGTTTTATTCTTGAAATTTTAATTAGGTTTCAATAAAGAAATTAAATACAGGCTGGTCCGAAAGGTATCAACGACGAAAGGTACCACAGATTTTGGTGTGAAAATGTATCTATTTAACCGAATTATCTATATCTAAAATTATACCCTTTCCAAAAGACTATGTGCTAGTTGATATACCTTTAGATTAGAGCTTCGTAGAAATATGTGCTTCATGCATGATAAAGCACCCCCACATTTCACTTTGATCTTTGGGAATAATTTACCTACTTTAAAAATAATGATGTATTCAAAGCACGTCAATGAAGAGCCAGTAGATGTGGAAACGAGAATTCAATGCAGTAGCGGTTTTGAGGAGTGTTATGGAAATGCGCTACAAAGGGCACAATTATTCAACTTTTTACCTCGCGTCGATCTTTGCATACAGCTGATGAATGGTTATTTTCCACATCTGTTATTGAAAGACCTAAGATCTATTGAATAAAGTCTTTTTTGCAATATTTATAAAAATAGTGCTTAAAGTGAAAGTTTTTTTTTCTAAAATTAATTTTTTCTGTTAAACTTTGCATATCAGTTTTATAATCGAAATTTAGTAGTAGATAATGAAATAATGAAGTTGATATCTCCAGTAGTGTATTTTTATTTTATTTTTATTTTAGTACATAATTTTTAATTATAACTTAGTGTTCATATTTATCACCCTTGACCACCCTAACATTGAATTTCACATAAAGAGGGCTCTACTCTTAGCAGCCCCTGAATCTACGTGCCTCACACCTCTCTGACCACTATCATTGGCAACCCGCTCGGCCCACTTGATAACGGTCCAACCCCTTGACAGCCAGAAAGAATGTGAGTCTACAAAAACTGGTGTCAAGAGGGGAGGCACCCGCCTCAAAACGATACTTTCACAATACATTTTCTGTATAGTGTAACCACCTATAGTACAGGGGACTAGACTGACAGAATGGGTGACATGAAGCCAAGGGGGTAATCACAATATGTCCATGAGGCTGAGGTACTTTCCGGCGATCTTAAATCAAACGGCTAACAAGAAAAAAAAATGGATTAAATGAGAAACCTTACAATTTCACCGGCTACTACGATTGCCCTTTTAAGGGGGCTAGTGTCGTGAAAAGAGCACCATTTTGGATATTACATATAATTTCGGTCAAATCAGCATATTTTTATCTCAGGAATCCTGTGGAAATACGTTGTTGGTACCTTTGAGCGACGCTTTATGGTTGTCCATGAGTGAGAGTGCATTTGACAATATTTCACAAATTCAAATTCGAATTTACAATAATCGATTTCTGTCAGAATAGCGACCAAGCTGAAAAGTAAGACATTACTTATGTATTTCATAAAGTATTTTCAAATTAATTCCAATTCGACCCTTATTATTATTAATAATCTAGTTTTCCATATAAAGGAAAAATGGGGTCCTATGTTTAGTGCAGCTGTCACTTATACAGGAATTGGTTCAAAGCTCTATTCAGTCTGTCATCACAGTATATGCTTCTATATTGTGCATGTTGGCATGCTACATCTCAATAATTCTTAGAAAAAAATTCCAATTCAAATGAAGTACAAATCTAATTTCTACGATAAATAATAATATAACTAGTAAATTGCTTAAAACTACGACTCTAATAAATTCTCTATAATACATTCCTTAGTGAAAAAATCATCAACTCGTGTACATGAAGGAAAATAATTACCACAACTTACAATCTGGCGAAATTTTTTACTTCAATTTCGTTATACATACGTTATTTCTAAATAAGTGAAATACATACATATACCTAAGTTTATATTCCCCTCCATGTACATGAGTTCATGGCACGTATTACGTAAAACGATGCGTATTTACATTATCGATTTAATAATGAGCTCAAAAATGTTGGAATGCGAAATTTGACTAGAGTTCAATAATATAAATCTACGTCATATCACTATCTGGATGATTCTCGTGGTGTCTTTTATGGAGCTTCTATATTGGAGAAGAGGTTCATTAGCTTTTTTCTCCAATGCAGACACCCCATAGTTATGCAACATGAAAATCATGTAAAATCTCCTTGGGAAAAACAACCCGATACCGTCATTTTTTGCTAACAAAACAATAACAACTAATATAATAATTATAAAAAGACATAGAAACAGTAACATAATTACAATATCAGGTGTAGGTGGCGCACAATCAAGTCCCCTAAGAGAAGTCGCTGTTTCGAAATATCTATTTTCGAAATATGACTTAAAATCAATGAACATAATACACGTCATATTATGACGTAAGATATGACGAACTCACCCCCATAGCTGTCCCCATTTCTAATTACTTCCGATTTTGTTCTATCTTTTTATTCTGTACTTTCTAAATCTCTCTCCCTATTAATTCGTAAAATGTTTAAAATACTCGGTGATCATTCAAACTTCACGATTCTAATTGACTCCTAATTGGAACAATGTATGCTGGATAGATAGAATAGGGGATGGATCATCAGAGAAAAGAAATCGTAGAATTTAAAACCAAAATGAGGGCGGCTAATTTTTTTATTACAGCCGGAAAAATAGTTGCAACTTTAGTAAATAGCGCCTCATGAAATTTCTGGCTCCAAAAGTGGTAACTCTTCATCAAAACGATTATGGTGCCAAGCCAACAGAACTCGCATGAGGTAATTTTAAGGAGGTTTGTCTTGAATGGATCGTCTCCAAAAGCGGTGTTACGATATTTCAGTCAAAACCATTTTCTATAATTATTTTTTAAGGAGCTAAGTTATAAGACCCAGAATTTGATCAAAAGTGAAACGTTATAATGAAAACTTAAAAAAAGGGAGTACTTATAAAAAAAGAGGGTTGCTGGAAGTGGTCATTTGGCTGATTGATTTATTTCTAGCATATACATAACAAACATACAGGGGACTTCATTTTACACCACCTTATTTTTATTTATACAATAGATAACACTTATAATTCGGTCTTTTTATTTAAAATTGGTTTAATTATTGCAAATGGAACAAGGTTATATAGAAATACCAACTTATTTCTAAAGCTTTCGTAGGTACATAAATATGTACAGGGTGTCAAATTATTCTCTCATTGTGTGAAGTTTTTACTTATGCATTATGAAGATTTCAAATTTTATACTTTAAATTTTTTCTCTGAATTGTATTGTTTGCATATTTTTTTAACTACAATCGAATTTGAAAAATTCTGTACTCCGCGGGATAATTTTTTTTTAAGTACTTTTGTTTGGTTGGGGACATCGTTTTAACACAAAACCCCTTGACATTTCTCATCTCTTGCGAAGGAGTGGTGGTATTTTTGTTATTTACAAAAATTTTAAACAACAACCCCTATTTTTTATTGCGAATTAGCATTTAGTGAAAAAATATTTCAGGTAAGTCTTGGGCATTTCTTGTTGCCAAATACGAATTCGCAATAAAAGATAGGGGGTTTTATTAAAAATTTCAAAGTTATCCCTACGCCCTGGCAAGGGATGGCGTATAGGGTGGTTTTAGTGTTTAAACGATGTCCCCCATCGAATAAACCACTTTTGTAAAAAAAAACATTTTCTCGCAGAATGCTTACTTTTCTAGATATTTGAATATTTCAGGTTATAAGAATCACCCTGTATAATAATCCTCAGAAAATGTATTTTGATGCGATAAATAGCATCGTAAGCTGAAGTTCTTGAGATCCTGTTATTTTCGAAATTAGGTCTGTAAAAAAAAAGTTGCTTTAAAGGACCCCACAGAATCTTTATAGGAGTGGCCTCCCTGTTAAATTTGTTGTAATTTTGGGGATCGGTAGTATTCGACGAATAGATCAGAAGTCTCCATGGGCATAAACACACATAAACTCGTTTTATGGATAAACCACCTCTAAGGTTGATTATTTGCTGTCATATACCGTAAATTAATTTGATGCACGTTTTGTATTCAGAATCTACGTAAGTATGCTAGAATGTAAAAAACACACAAGCTTCTAGGCGGATCCGCTTTTTTTTAACTAAAAAGAGTTGTATTTTATTATTTTTTAAGGGAAATGTCGTGATATGACCAGAAACTGAACTGCCAGGTCAGGACATCTCCAATAAAAAAAATGAAATGCACTTCTTTTTAGTTCCAAACAACCTGGCCCCCCATAGATGCTTATGGCTTTGTTTACAATTTGGCCTATGTACATTCTAAATCCAGAAATTTCTGGTAATAATTGTCAAGTTCCAACTTGCGAAGTTACTGTTAATCACATTTTTCAAACCATATTTTTTAAATTATTTTAAATAAATGTCATGTTACTCGTATTATAGGAAAAAATCTATTTGCCTGTTCATCGTGGAGGCAATTCGGCCACTGTATTCTTGCGGAATATATGCTTTCATAGACTTAGATTATAGACATTTCATATAGACAGTAATTATAAAATTGAAAAGTTTATTGTGTTCACAGGTATGGCTTGTCCAGTGAGTGTTGTCCGGTGAGATGCCACACTGATCCTGACTATAAACGATTTGATTTTTTATGTTTTAATTCGTACAATTATAATAATTGATTTATATTATAATTATAATATTTATTATTAATATAATATAAATATTATAATATAATAATTGATTTGATTCGTACAATAACTACAATAATTAGAATTAGTACGAATTGAAACATAAAAAAATCAAATCGTTTATAGTCAGGATCAGTGTGGCATCTCACCGGACAACACTCACTGGACAAGTCATAGATGACCAGAAATTGGTCAGAACCTAATAGTCAGGTCATTTTTTATCATTGTTATATAAGCAATGACCAAATTATATCCACCACGAACAAGGATATCGCAAGGATTTCAGGACTGAAAAAATTCAATCTTCAGACGTGAATGAATATCTCAAATAATCGAGTTTTCCTGGGTTCATGCCCATGGAGACTTATGCATGATCTACTCATCAAATATAGAACTCGTCGGGGGCAACCCAGAACTCATTCTCCGGAATTTTTGTTTGATTATTTTTAATTATTGTTCACTTACTGGCAATTAAAATATTGAGTTCTCGGCAAAGTGGTATGGAAGTTTTCTACTTCTACTCAGAACTCGCAGAAAAACTGATTTCCGGGAAAATTTTTCGAATTTATGATTTTTTTTTGCAATTACATATTAATTCATTGTAACTATTTTCGAAAATATACAGTAACTCTATAACTTCACTCTTCCGGTGCTATTTATTGCATCAGAACTCATTTTTTGACGAGGAAAAATGAGGCCGCTTGCAATTGGCCTCCGAAAACTATATTTTACGTTTAAAGTGATTTGATTCTTGGATCTATTTAATTTTTTTATACTGAACTGGAGAACTATTCCTGTTCTACTCAGAAATTTGAGTGTTTTCTCAGAAAAATTAGTGTTTTCGGAAAATTCTAGGGAGCCAGCTTCACGTGTTTTTTCCCTACATCAAGCCTTGTCCGTTTTGTTTATGAAAAATAAGGAGAGATTTGACCGAATAGTACTTACTCAAAGAGAGAATAACAATAATTGCATAAATTGAGAACGAGGCAACATATTTTGTCAATCTTAACAAAACAATATTTCAAGAATTGACATCCTGTACTTATTTTAATGTTTATTGAATTATTATTAATGACAATTATTTAATTTCAGAAACTGGGCCCACTCACAAGGCAGATTGATTAGTAATCAAATCACTGATCGACAGTTGGGTGAGTAATTAATAAATTATTAATTTTTTTTTACGCCCCAATAATGAATTTATAAACGGGCAGACTATTTCACTCTCTCATTGTAAATAACACTTACCTGTCACATTTTTATAATAAATATTATAATTAATTGACAACTTCTATCAAAACTTTTGCAGTACAAACCACTTACAACTTTTCTTAAATAAATAATTTTCCCCGTTATAAATATGTTTCAGGACTTGTTCTTGACCCTGTTTCTGTTCTGTTTAAATCGATTTTAGTAAATATAAATAACGTACTCAGGTACCTTTATAAAAGTAGGTTTTAAATAACACAACAACGTATAATAAAAAATTTGACAGTATCAACAGCAACACAACGCATTAAAATTAATAAAATTAATCAACAATCTTTAATTTAAATGGCACTAATACTTTGGTCGGATTCATAAAAAAACCCGGTACACAAATCAATTATGGTAAATAATTTAAGTGTGCAAATTTTGTCAATATATTAAAGCTTAATTAAATTGGTCGTCAGTATAATTATTATTATTTTAATTCGCATTATTGGTCAGCATATGATTAAGTTTATTTTAATAATGAAGTGAAAGCAGTAAAGATATCGATTTGTGTACAAGTTTTCTTTTTTTTTCATAATAAATATAGCAAATTTTAATAATAACCATCTCTTTCCATAACAATATCAAAAATACGCTGACACAGCTTACACGATACACATTCAATCAAATTTCAAAATTCCTTATTAATCTACTTATAAACATCAATGGTGCATTGATTATTAGAATTAAATTACGTACAATCACTTTGAATAGCATTTCAATCAATCAATCATCAAAATGTGATCACAATAATAATAAATTAAATAAAACTTGACTGTATGGTTTCGAATAATCTTTCTGAGTAATTTATTATTACGTGCCCAGACTCTCAAAAGTGAACTTCTTAGAAGTTATAAGAACTTTTGGTTTGTCACAATCGTGTGATTAATGATAATTATTCGGAGTCTGCGGACCCAAAAACCATACAATGTTATATAGACAGAGAGAGACATAGCCTAGCTTTATTAAATATCATAAATATTATAATGCAAATTATCTATCTATCTATCTACATAATCATATAGGTATGAATATAAAAGGATTTATTTTTTTTATGTACAGTGCTTGAAGCTACACGTTTTGCGAACTTTCATCATGAATCTGCTTCAACAAATCGAGTTGAAAAGTAACACTTAAACCTAAAAAAACATCACCGTGTCCAATCACCATATTTAATTTTACTTAATATAATACGAGTGTATGATATGTATCATGAGTGGAAAGCGGGGGCTGAGGCTGGCACTACGGATTCACTTGAAGCCCGTTGACGCTGTCGTGGGTGTAGGTGAAGCTCTTGTAGTGGTAGAAGAAGAATACCAGGAATATCGCGAACGCCGTCGGGAACGTTATCCGAGCTATAACGTCTATTGTCTTTGCAACGCGGATGGGAT
Organism: Malachius bipustulatus; assembly: GCA_910589415.1. Classification (NCBI taxonomy): domain Eukaryota; kingdom Metazoa; phylum Arthropoda; class Insecta; order Coleoptera; family Melyridae; genus Malachius; species Malachius bipustulatus. Next base: position 51,226,419 of record OU342633.1, read on the forward strand.
GTGGCGGTTCCTTCTTTCGCAGCTGTAACAAAGCAGTGGCCTACTACTAATTAGAGTTTGATCGATTTTAGTTAGACAAAAAAAAAACACACACACACACACACACACCCTCACACGCACCTAAAGTTGCGATGTGACCGGTTAGTCTCGTTTTAAACCTCAATTCATAGCGACGCTTATAATGTAAAATGTAATCAAAGCAAAGTGAAGCAGTACTTGATTTATCGTTAACCCTAGGAAGGATGGGATGGTGATCTTCGTGGAGGAGGGTATTATATTTTTTATAAAAATGTAGCTGTCAAATTGGTATTCTCTACAGACTGTGAAAAGTTAATCTTTGCTATTTTCAGATGGTCGTCTTTTTTCTTGACCTAAACGAGAAAATTATGTTGTGACCAGAGCACGATGTAGTTAGGTTACGGTGTACACACTGGCCGCTCTGCAATGGATGGCACACTCGCCAGGTGGTGATATTAGTTTCATCGCGGCCGCCGAGGGCGCCTCTGTTCCTTCTAGTAATAAATTCAATTATTATTGGTTTTGAAATATCGAACTCATGAGTTTTGCTTCGGAGAAGAACATAAAAACGGTAATCCTGCGATATTAATTAAAGGCACAATCGACACGATGTAATGCAGACCGGTTCCTGAATCGGAAGTTTAATCGTCCAGTGGGTCCTCGAACAAATTTTTAAATCCATTTTTTTCAAAATTCAATTGTTCTTACTGATTGATCTTACTCATGCTGTATTCCACAAAGATACGTGTCTGGAAAGACCGTGCCAAATGTTGTGGCGCACCGAGGTTGGAAGAAATTTTGAGAATAATATCATTGTCAACTTGGATGTCACTCTATCCCCTCGAAACTGGCCAAAAGGTAACTTTACAAGAGAACTAACTTTTTTCACCGAAGTTTTCTCTCTGATTGCCACCCCCTCGGGTTTACCGTGTTAAAAAACTACCTCAACTTGTCGCCACTTGACAGGAACCATGTCTAGTTGATTCTCGTTATCTTATTGTAAGAATTTACTTAAAACAACGTAAAATGCCCTTTTTAAATTGAAGATTTGGAAAAATCGATCAAAAACAACCCTCAAGGCAAGTTTCACACGGCACTAACTTTTTTCAATGAAGGTCTTCTGGCTGATTTTCTTTATGAAGTTTTCTCGCTAGGATCTTTTCTCACAGCTGCAACATGTTCCTGACCTTAGACCCGTTTCAGAGGCAACTGATCGTCAGCATTGTTTGTCACCGCTGATGTCCATAGTCCCTTGTCTTGCATTGATCCTTTAAGACGTGCTCCGGAGACCGGATGATTGACGCGTTGAGTTTCGTAGCTGAAGAGTTCCAACATTCCTACTCCTTTACCCCTACCCCTACACCAGTGTAGGGGGTGGAAAATTATTTTTTTCTAGAAAATATATTTTCAGTCCTGCAACAATTTGGAATTTGTTGGAATTTGCTGTAGTGTTTTCTGTAAAAATGGCAAAAGCGTGGAGTGTCACAATAATTTGCGTTGTAGAAATTCCAGAAATTAGTGTTAAGGCTTATTCACCGGGAACGGGCGATCTATGTGGTAGATAACCTCTGGAGGTTGTTACAACCCTTGTTGTCTGTCAATATTTTTCAAAAAAATCATATTCTTCTTCAGCTTGCAAAGAAATCAGTTTCCTACGTTCTTTACAGGCATGCTCAAGCTACGTTATGATTGGGGGATTTGCACTCATCAAGAAAACGAGAGTGGAAGAAGGAAGTAGATATACGTAGGGAAAGTTTTTAAGGAAAAGTTACATTTGACCCCGGATTCGGTTTCGGCGCCCTCAACAAAGAGGGGAGGGGTGGAGGGCGGTTTGTCGTTGCTAGGATCGTTTCTTACAGGTGCAACATGTTCCCGGCCTTAGGCCTTAATATTTTCAGTCATATTAGAACAGTATTTTGAGAATACAGTGCATTTTAAAATCAGTAATAATTATCTGACGTAAAGATTTTTGATTATGTTTGTGCAACCGGACATTAGAGACCAATTTGTTTCATGCTCTCTTTAGATATACTTACTTACTTGATGTGAAGATCAAGTGGCGAAAAAAACAGGGTCTAACTGAGGCTCTTTTGATAATTTGTCTTTATTTTGACACAATTTTGTGTTATTCTGAAATAATTATGTACCTACCCTTCGTTTTTGATAAAAGCAGGCGAGTAACTCATAAATTCGCCAAGTTAAGTACACCTATTCGTATAGCTCCACCTGCTCTTTGAAAGTAAGATAGGCCTTTTATTATACCAAATAATGCTCCGAGGGTTATCTTGACAGTTCCATAATTTACACGGACCAAGGATTTCAAATATGCACTATAATCTATTACCGGTCAGTGAATAGTATAATGTTGAAAAAAAGGTACTCATTCTGGGGAACTGTTAAGATAATAAGAACATTAACAAAGTACCTCAACTTGTTACCTTGACACGAAGTATAATGTGAAATAAACCAGCCCTAGGTACGTAAAATAATTACAATTTTTTTCGTCTCTCATTCATATTCACGGGATAGCCGGCCTGCGTAATATAATAGGGATCAGGAATCTAGGTCACTCGCCTTCTTTAATATAGGCGGCACGAGATTACAGCCAGAACATCAACACCAACAGAAAGTTTCCACTGCATGTATTACTAAAGAATCACGCGAGCCAGCCGTGATAGAAAGCAGCTGCTAGGATGTTCCCGCTCTGGAGAACAATGGAGCCTGATCGAGATCTGGCTATAAAAACACGCATCGGATTCAAAGGGTTAGCAGTTCTGCCTCGACTCTGTTCATGGCAAGACTGACTCTTTCCTCCTCATTCCTTCCGGTGGTAACCCCTTCTTGGGCGTATCGCACCGACTGTTTTCCACATCCGTCTGGTGGCAACCCCTTATCGGGCGTATCGCACCAGTCATTTTCCGCATCCGGGCGGTGGTAACCCCCTTGAGGGTATCGCACCGATTCTAATCATCATCCTGACGGTTGAAGCTACCTAGATAGCGTCGCAACGTTTCCATTTTCCTTTTTGTCGCTAAATTAAGTTCGATTGGGCACCTTCTTGTTTTCACCCACATTGCTATTGCTAAAATTAGAATTTTCTCTTAAAAGAGCAATATTAGGAATATTCGAAGTAGCGAGAAATTCATACACTGAAACAACAAGCATTTTCTAATTCACTCCATTCGTAAGATTCGAATTTCGTTTCACTAAGAGTCGAGGAGAGATCCGCAATTCATAAGGACAATTTCTGTCTCTAGAAAATAATCATGTCCGACCGCAAAAGGAAGAACCCCGATTCGAAACACCGGTCTCAATCGCCGGCACCGTAATAAGGAAGACGCCCCCAATAAATAAAACGGCCCATCATCAGAAATAAATCAGGCTAGGGAATTGACCACGAAGATAAACACGAGCCAACCGAGTTGTAAAGTAGTCCAAGTTTATGTAATACAGATGTAGGATAGACCGGATACTATAATAAAAGAACCGTCCCCTTTAAATTATACGACTTAGAAAGTGAGAGGAATGTCTTCGCTGTTGTATAACACCATGAATGAAGAAAAATTATAACACGACGAAATAAATACTTGCACTCTTGCAAAATCATGATCGATCACTAATAAGAAGTTCCATATTGCCCCCTAGCAAATCAAGTAGATGTAAAAAGTAGCAGTCGTGCCTGAATTGAGTAGTATTGTTTTGTAGTGTAAACAAACCATAAAGGAGCTTTGTATTCCAACAGAGTGACGGGACTCGAGTCCGCAATATCTAGTAAAGGCCAATAATAGAAGTAGTAAAAAGTAGTGAAGTGTTCTGAAGGGTAGATGGGCGAAACCATGTTGCCAAATCGTCAAAGCAAACCACAAGTTCACGAAAATTGCGTGGAAACCAAAGTTTGATGTGAAAAGCTCAACAAACATAAATAAAGCGATAGAGTTGTCACAGCAGTGCTTAAGCTTTTTCTTAAAGCGCAAATCACAAACAACGACGCATTAACGAGAAACATGATCATCACTAAACTGATCGGGTTATCCCGATTTCTTTTGTTAGGTAATTCTCTATAATACAGCTGGGAAATGCTGTTGGTCACTTGCTTCAGAAGCTACGCCCGAATATGCTGATTATATGAGTAGGTTAGCCCAATTTTCCAACACTCTAATTATTGCGTCTGAGCAATAATAAAGGAATGGGGTCTGTAATTCGATCAGAGGTGATAATGATTCCGTTAATAATGTCGAAAATGCTCGAGAGACGTGTTCAATATCGCAGAAAGAAAAATATCCCATTAAAAGGGAATTTTTCATTAACAAACCAAAACTCCTAGTCAAAGGACTATCACATACCTGAACCTTGCCGGGAGGTAATAAACATTACTTGCTTCAGAAGGTACACCCGAGAATACAAGTTCAGAATAAAATCCAATAAACCAAAAACTTCTAGTCCACGGACTATCACAGACCTGAATATTGCCGGGAGGTAATGAAACATTACTACACCCGAACAATGCAAATTCAGAGTATATCTGCGAATAAACAATTAAGGTAAAACAGGTCTTGCAAACCTGGTTTACCAATAAATGACGCATATCTTGAGCAAAATCAAAAGCGCTAAGTCCCTTTATATTCGAACTCGAGTGTTGTTTTGACTCACAGTGTTTAAAGAAACACGTAATTCACAAACAGAGAAACCAAACAACAATTTATAAAGACGAGGTGATAAATAAATGATTGTAACGATGGGGAGAATCTGAGTGTGAAACATGTTATGAAAATGATCCTCCACATCCTACAATTTGTTTGTTTATTATTTTATAAGAATCAAAATCCAGAAATTCAGTCAAACGTCAGAACGCAAAATCCTTAACTCCTCCCTTGCTTCCGGCATACTTCAATTACGAATCTCGATACTGCGAAACACAACGTGCGGTTCTACCTTCTAAGCTAGACGATCGCAAGGCCAACTTTCAGCGGAAATCAGCGGGTAGGGGTTCGGCGTGTTACAAATGCTAGTTTTTCCTGCTTTATCTTCTTGTGAGAACTTATCTCAAATGACGTAAAATGTTATCGTTGTTTTTAAATTAAAGATTTACAAATAATTGCCTTAACAAGAAAACTTCTGCAACTCATCTGATGAAAGCTGAGCCCCGTTGGGAGTAGCTGTCAGAAAGTAGCCGGACAGATGTCGCGGTTCGTAAAAATAGACAAAATTGTTGATCTGATAAGACTAGGGCATGGAAGGATGGACACAAATAATTATAAAGTTGACCTCTAGAGACAAAGAAAACTGTGAAAAGTCCTGAAGAAAATGTATCGATCTCAGGAGCGTAGAAGGATGAGACTGACAAAGGAGAAGGGATGTGTTCATATTCTGGGTGGAAACAGGAAGAAAGGTTTTTGTGATTTGCCAAGTTATTAGTGCTATCTTTAATTATTCCTTTTATTAACTAGGACGTTCAAAGTTGAAGTTAATTTACGTTATGTATCGAGGTTTAATAATTTTAAATATGACCATTTATTAAACGACTTAATACTTAATCGAAAGTAGTTTCAGACAGAGATCTTTTTCTTTGTGGTTGTTTGCCGATGATCAAAATAAATGTTCTTGTCAGTTGAAAAAAAAGTTTAACTGGGAATGTTATAATTAAATTTATAGAAAGCGGCAGTTCTGAGACAATCATGAATAATATCTAGATTAATCTACCAAAACAATAACAGAGGACCGGGGAAAATAAGGATTAAATTTGGTGTGGAGATTTCAGTTTTATCGAGCTTGTTTTGTGCGTTTTAATTAAAAGCGAGGAATGATTAAATGAATTATATTTCCAAGACGTGGTACAACTTTTCTCTGGTTTGTTCTCGAGTGCTCTTTTGTTTAATTTAAGCAGCAAGTGCATGAATAATTATTATTTGCTAGCCAAGTTTAAATTAAAAGCGTATATCGGCTGAAGTTTGCGCCGTGGGATATTGATATTAAACAAAACTACCGTTTCCTTGAAAAAAATTCACCTCGTCTCTTATAGGTGATTTTACTCTGAACAATTAAAGCCATGAGTGAATTGATGGAACTTAACTGGCTTTGTTAGGTACTTACCTCTGACGGTGGCGCACACCCGTTATTGGTATGTGAACAAGGATTTGGTAATCCACAGTTGGTGCAATTCCCTATTTCGTCTAAAGGAACTGCTGTTGCTCTTCGTTTATCACCCTGTATAAAATTATTAATTTAGAAAAATTCCTAACATGTTTCTCGCTACTTTTCCGATTACTTTGTTTAATTTTTTTATTTTTAAAAAATTTGCAACTTGTTGTTAGTAGTTAATGATAATTAATATTATTAAAGTACCTATAACGTGTGTTTCGTTGTTTTAGAAACTAAATAATTATTTTTTCTGACATTACCTATATTTAGTTGAATGATATCCAGTTTTCATGCATTTTGGTGATTTTATGTTGCAATACTGTAGCATTCAAGCAACATATATTTTCCAGCAAAGCAGACATTTATTTTATTTTACATTTTTTTTTTTTTTTTGAAAGCTAATTTGCTTGAAAAATCTGATTTTTTGCGAGTATTTATTTATAGTCAATTTTTTAATTTATGTCTGAAATTGGTTCTGTAGTGTGATAATAAGCTGTAGTGTAATGCTAATTATTATTGTGTGGTGTGTATATACGATGTCTACTTATGGTTGTTAGTTAAGAATTATTAAATATAAATAAAAAGAAGAATTAATGAGATTCAAGTCGGAAAAATTCCTCTTATAAAGAGAAAGGGTAATTTTATTTTAATTACTTTCATCTATACACGGTGTCACAGAAATAGCCCCAAACTCTTCAGTACATCCCGGGGATCCACATGAAAAAAAACTGAAATAAATAGCTAAGAGTAGGTTTCGCACCCCGATTTAAATCGTCTGGAATTTCTTTACATAAAATGATAGAAAAAAAGGTTATTTTTCATTCATCCTGGAGTCATTTTTCAATATTTTCTACTTTGTTCCCAAAAAATAATTTTTTTTTAAAGCAAAGAAGACTTTTTAGACTCTTTTCTTCGAAAAATTGTCTTTCTAGTGATGTCAAATTCCCATGACTTTCATTTAAAAATATAACTTTATGTCATTACTCGAATTTTGATTTTTTTAAAACTGCTACCACGCCACTTGATTCTATTTAAAAAAGTGTCTGAATTTTTTTTAGTTTTTAACATTGAAATTTTCTCAAAAAAAATCGAGGATGTGCGGTCCTTTTTCCTATCTCTTTATTGAGTTATCTCTTTAAAACTAGTTATTGAGAGTTCCTTTTAAAATATTTAAATTCAGCCACCCTCTAGAAGGTGTAAATAAATAAGTGCAAAAAATTTAGGGAATGATTCCTGGTTGAAAATTCGTCCCTCTCCTGTTGAGATATCTTAAATTGGGGGTCCAAAAAATTAAGTTTAACTCATTTTCTACTTAAATTTTAAATATTTTTTTCTGGAAGATCATTAAATTTACGAGAAAATTACAGCAAAGCTTTTTTATTTAGAATAAATCAGGTTATCCAAAATGCAATTTATAATGGCGGCAAGGTTCAAATAAAAAAAGCCGTGCTACGTGCGAAATACTTCCTAAGGGTTGTCTTTTGTACCCATTAAAACCGTAGGGCATTGGGGGTTTAATTTTTAACTTGTTCCATATTGAAGAAAAAAATTTAAAACCACGTCTTTAAGTCTTCCTATCTCAATATAGGTACAGGGTGAGTCAAATTCGAGCTACATCATTGGACCTCGGAAACTAGAAGAGATGGACTCGGTTAACGTGGGGGCAAAGCTGCTAAATGTAAAGCTCAATGATAATCTTAGAAAAAAATTTAGATTGCCGATAGTTTTTGGAAAATCTGGAAAAATCTGAAATTATTTATTTAAAATTCCCATCTTGGTGGCTTATTTCAAAAGACATCAATCAATAAACTGAAAGCACATTTAACCCAGCAGGACCGGTAAAATAAACAGCTCGTAAACAGACCGGGGAAATCAATTTTTTTTATTTTTTCAGTCGATGGAGTCGGACCTTCCCTGTCTTTTGACATGTGTCATAGGTTGGGTCGGGGTGGGGGGGAGGGGGGGCACGTTTTTAAAATTTACTGAAAATGAATTTAATCGGAAAAACGGGTATATCTGAGCCGGATTTGATCTGACAAAAAAATTATGGTATCGAAAATTGAAAAGCTTGACTAAACACGGAAGTTCGTTCCGACCTGAACCCTTTAGCTCAACTGGTTCGCGAAATATTGCGATATTAAGGGTGCAAAAATGAATAAAAATTTTACTGACTTTTGCTCGGCAGGTGGTGGAGTTAGGGCGTCAATTTTTTGCGAGAGGAAGGGTGCCACCGAGTACTTTGACGGGCCGGAGGGAGAGGGTGGTGTTCCAATTAGGAGGGGAGATATGGGGGTGAGAAGAAAAATATACGGAAACGCTCGTAAAAAGTTTATTTATGGACCTACAGAGACCAGGCACCGCTCATTTTCTTCGTTTTTTATCTACTACGCGGTAGTCATGGCAAAAAAATTATTAAAAAAAAAAATTAAAAAAAATTATTTTCGCAAATGCGCGCTTGGCGCGCAATTTAAAAAAAGTAATTCCTTTTCGCGCGTTTTTGGGGGTGGAGGAAGGGGGTGGAGAAATTTTTTTTTCACCACTGAACGGCATTTTTTTTATCTTTAATTTGAGCCCCACTTGAACCCGATCCGACCATAAATAAAAGCACAACGAACCGGCAAAGTCTAGAGAAAGTTGGAAAACACTCTTTCATCCATTCTCGAAATAATTTTCTTACCTGAAGCAGCCATGTGCTGCACTCGCTTGACCATGAATAGATCGAGATGCAGTCTTTTGTGTAGCGCCTCGTTCTATTGTGTACCTGCCTATTGTTTTCGTGAACCCGGCGCGTCATCCCGGAAAAAAACAATAGAAGGCTAGCAAGATAAGAGAGCGCGACTGAGAATGAAAAACAAGGCCAACAGCGGCCCAAATGTAAGAAAAATCGACCCGCCAGCACATGAAAAAACAGTAACTCGATGTGTTTTTTCATTCCCGATTGTTCAGCGATCAAAAGCAAGCAAGAATTTTCAAAATCGATCCCCGAGCGCGCGTTCCCGGCCGATCGTGACTGTGCTCGGAGTATAGACAAGCGGAGAGCGTAAGCTCCGCCCACGGCTGCTCGGGTATCTTTCTCGCCCGGTTTAAAGATAAATCTTCATGTATAACTCGTGCGCGCGGGCAAGATACGCACGAAAAAAAAAAGATAAATAAATGTTTTCTCTTTCCAATGAACCCAACAAGAAACCCCCACCCCTCTCCGTTCGCCCGCAAGAAAGCCTAGACTTTGCCGGTTCGTTGTGCCCTTATTTATGGTCGGATCGGGTTCAAGTGGGGCTCAAATTAAAGATAAAAAAAAAGCCGTTCAGTGGTGAAAAAAAAATTTCCCCACCCCCTTCTTTCACCCCCAAAAACGCGAGAAAAAAAGACTTTTTTTTAAATTGCGCGCATTTGCGAAAATAATTTTTTTTTGCCATGACTACCGGATAGCAGATAAAAAAACGAAGAAAATGAGCGATGCCTGGTCTCTGTAGGTCAATAAACAAACTTTTTACGAGCGTTTCCGTATTTTTCTTCTCACCCCCATATCTCCCCTCCTAATTGGCCCACCACCCCCTCCCTCCGGCCCGTCAAAGTACTCGGTGGCACCCTTCCTCTCGCAAAAAATTGACGCCCTAACTCCATCACCTGCCGAGCAAAAGTCAGTAAAATTTTTATTCATTTTTGCACCCTTAATATTGCAATATTTCGCGAACCAGTTGAGCTAAATGGTTCAGGTGGGAACAAACTTCCGTGTTTAGTCAAGCTCTTCAATTTTCGATACCATAATTTTTTTGTCAGATCAAATCCGGCTCAGATATCCCGTTTTTCCGATAAAATTCATTTTCAGTAAATTTTAAAAGCGTGCCCTACCTCCCCCCCACCCCGACCCAACCTAAGACACATGTCAAAAGACAGGGAAGGTCCGACTCCATCGACTGAAAAAATAAAAAAAATAGATTTCCCCGGTCTGTTTACGAAATACCGGTCCTGCTGTGTTAATTATGGAGATTTATGGAATCAATTTGATGACTGTTCGCACATATCAGCTCCTACTTGATCATGCCTTTGGTTTTTGTTGGCATAGTTGCCATCCGAGCGTTTTTTTGGGGTATCTACCTGGATAAATATGAGCGTATTTTTTTACCAATTACCAGGATTCTGTAAAGACTAGCCAACAACGTACAGTAGAGTTAATAAGCCATTTCTTTGACACCCTCAGTATACGAAACTGATACAATTGTGAAATATAATAGCTCATGTGTAACTCATGTGTAGTTAAGACGTAATTTGGTTATATTAAATACCTATAATTTAGGCGAAGTAAGTATATAACAATGCTCTTGGTATTTTTAATTATACATGTATTAGTAAGTAATATAAATAAGAAGCAGATTAATAAATTAGATTATAATAGGAAAAAATCGTTAATCCAAAGAACAAAACGGAATAATTTTATTAAAAAGATTGCGAGGTGGCAGTTGTCTATGAAATCTAATTTCAATTTCTCCTCTGAAAGTTGAGATCTGTTATTCTTCTTCTTGCTGATTTCACTAAATCAGGTCAGAAAGTAATCATTGCTAGCGGGATTTCATCTGGCCCGCTGTTTTTCTCTGTTAACCCTCTTAATTTTTTTGATGAAGGCGAAATGTTTTGCCATGAAAAGAAACGGTTTGGCCTAATTTGTCATTTTCCCTCTAATATATCATTCATGAGACTGTTAATACACAGGACGTACACGTAACTTAGAGCAACTTTGAAGATTCAGTCGCTTTGGAATTGAAAATATTTTTAGGTAACCTCTCAAGTTTATCCCACAAAGCCACATTCGCATCAGTTTAACTCCGTAGTCACGTTTGCGGTTCGAATTAAAAATTAATAAATGTGCAAAAAATTTTCAGGTAACTTTACGAATTTAGTCGCTTTTGACCCAAATCAATGCAGTGCACAAAATAATTTCAGGTAACGTGCTGTTTTTGATTTAAATTTGATATGGGCAAAATATATTTTCAGGTAACCTTGGTAACCCCACTGTAGACTTCTAATCGTATTTTAAAAATATTGATCAAAAAATTGAATTTCTTTATTTTTCTTTTCCAAGGCTTGCAAGCTTGAACTATTTTCATTTGGTCAGCCTAAGACAAGTTGCGTCAAATTGTGTGGAATTTTGTGGGAATTTGAATTGTGCCGGTTTTCTTGACAGGCTTACGTCGAATTCATGGGATAATTCAATTTGTGAATCTATAATTATTATGGTTCAGTGAAATTCTTTTCATACCGTTTTTTCCCATTAATTTAAATTATTTAAAACATTAATTAATGGCATAAAACTCCACAACAAGTTGAAGAAGAAGAAGAAGAAACTATTTCAAGATAATGTTATGAATTATTTTCAAAATTTCATAGACATGCCACTGAATAATAATAATTAATGATGACCCTGCAAAAATACGAATGGTGTTACATAATATTATTAATAATAACGATAAATGTACCTTAATTCACAGTGATTTAAATCCAAAGTATTTGAGTCGATGAAGCTTTTAGTATGTACAATAATAGGAGTTGTTACGTAAGCATGCTCATGCGTCTGGGTCGGGGGGGAGGGTTTCTCTGGCGTGTGCAATGCAAGGCCGGGATATTAGAGAGAGATAGCAACAGTTTCCTAAGCTTACCAAAGGACTGGCGAGGATAATGCCTATCCTGCTCAGAACAGCGGGCAAACGCTGCAACATGACAGATCAACATCGTACATACAACATCTCGTACTCCGGACTGATAAAAGCTTCAGATGTGAGAAAAGCTCGCGGAGCCTTAAAAAAAACTGTTCACACGACGTGCTCTTAAAATGTTGAGAAAAATATGGCACTTTGCTCGGGGATGAGTGAACATCAGATTTATTCTAAATTAATTACTTTGTGATATGTGGGAAACATTTAAATAGTAATAACACATTAATTGGCTATGTAAAAATGTATTTAACTAAAGTTTTACCTCCTCCCCTTCGCTGTATTATTTTTTTCCTCCACAAAGCATAACAGAAATTCAGGGGAGGAGATAGAATATTTCTACACTACCCAGTTCTTCTGGTCGTAATGAATAATACTGCGTAATACAAAAGCCTCCCCTACAAGAACGAGAATTATATTATTTCTCCGCCTCTTACTCCATAATATTAGCAAGACTTTAACCGGTTGAAAAAAAAAGATACCCACAGATGGGTGTGCTTGTGTCTCTAATTTTCGTTCAAATAAGGTAGGCCGTATTATTGCTTGCACATTTACCCTTTAATCAATAAATTGGCTTCGTGGAGCGATCAGAAATCCTAAAAGCGGCGAAATAATGATCAAGATCTCTTCAATATTTATTGTAGAGACCTGGATGTATTGAATAAGATTCGGTAAAGCATCGGTATGCTGTGTTGTAAGTAAACTTCGCTTAATTTGATTTATGTAATAGCCAATTTCTTCAGGATTATTGTTAGGATCAGATTAACATAAAGATATATACTTAGAGGTAGTGAGACGTGGGTGCTTTCGCGAATTTTTTATTAATTTCTGTTTATTTTAACAGATTTGTTTATCACTACGTCTAACAGCAAAGAAGTGAAAGAACATTTAGTGCAATGTATGATAAGATACCCTAAAATATACGACCGATGGCCTTTTTTGAATAAAATTAAAATTTTATCTTGGCGTAATTTAGACAAGACAAATTGATTGAACTGTAAACAAAAAAACAGCATTTTTATATCTAATTTCTTCTCCTACATTTATCATGTGCTCTTGATTAAAAAACTATAACAACAATTGAAAATTATTGGGAATATTTTTAATCCTCTATCTACATAATGTGAGAAGTATTGTACCAAATTAGATCATTTCTTAATTTACGAAGTAACGAATTCATTATGCCAATAATGTCAATATATTTTAGGTATAACACTACAACCATGCACAACACACATGCAAAGAAAAGAGAAGAAAGTAGAATATAAAATTGCATAGTCCAATCGTATGTAGTACACTTCTTAAACCCAAATTTCTCTACTAAAGAAAACTAATATGAATTTATCGATTCCCTAATGGATTCAGTGAATTAGGTACTTGCATTTTTTATATTTCAATCAACTTTTGAATAGTAATTTTCAACCCTTTTATTTGTCTTTGCTCAAATGTGTATTTGGATTTAAAGAACATAAAATGTCACGTTATTACGAAATTACAGGGTGTCCCAATATTCCATGGACATGGAGCAACCACAGATTACTGAGGTAAAAAAAAGTCGCTCGGACCAAACTTATCTCTATACCAAAGTGCTTCGTTTGTCCGTTAGAGGGCTTCAAAGTCTTTTGAAAATTTTAGTTTTTTTTGAAATAGCTCAAAGTCGGCTGATTCCAATTCGATGAAATTTGGTAGGTAAGTTTCTTATTAAAAGTACTAACTTCTGATGTACATGATAATTTGACGGAAACCCGGGAAGGGGTGAAACTACCCCTACCCTCCATTAAAATCGATCGTAATTGTTCATAGGGTAGCAGGAACGCTGTTCATGTTTTTTTGTTTGAAAGATACATCGTTTTAGCCCATTTTTGGTTTCCTACAAAAATCTGTATCTTTCCGAGGTGCTATGTGATAAAATAAATTAGTCGATGATAACTAAATTTTTATTTCATTCTTTTAATTTGAAATCAAATTTTCAATAGTCAGGTGATTATTTTATCTAATCTCATAAAAGATGCTCGATGTGGGCGTCGGTTTGGACCCTAGAAAGTTCCATCCTGCGCAAAAAAATGATTTTAACTTTTCTTGGAACCTCGTCGTTTTGCAAACTGTTTACTTACTGCGTTTGAAAAAAACCATTTGCAAACACCTGAAAAAAAACCGAACCATACTAAACATCTTCTATGAGATTAGATCAAATAATCACCTGACAATTGAAAATTTGATTTCAAATTAAAAGAATGAAATAAAAATTTGGTTAGGTGTCATCGACTAATTTATTTTATCACATAGCACCTCGGAAAGATACAGATTTTTGTAGGAGACCAAAAATGGGCTAAAATGATGTATCTTTCAAACAAAAAAACATGGACAGCGTTCCTGCTACCCTATGAACAATTACGATCGATTTTAATGGAGGGTAGGGGTAGTTTCACCCCTTCCCGGGTTTCCGTCAAATTATCATGTACAGCAGAAGTTAGTACTTTTAACAAGATTTTCCTTACGAAAATCGCTGCGCTTTTCGTAAGGAAAATCTTGGCCTGCCGGCGGCGTCGGGCCTTCGGCCCTCCATGGCGGGCCTTCGGCCCGCAGTGTCAGTAGATCCCAGTCAAAGTTGAAATTTGTCATCAGTTGTTTTTTTTTAATTGCAGTTTTTCTATATCAGTACGGCCCTGAAAGCAGTAGATTCCCCGTCAAAGTTAACGCCTGCCACCTCCTTTTTTGTGACTATTTTTTCTATATCGCTCCTGAAGGACCAATATGTGAACTTACGAAAATTCGCGTGGAAGTTATAGATTCGCGTAAAAAGTTACTTTCGTGTTAGTTTGAGTCGAGGGTGGGGGACGTGACCCTTTTCTTAGCCACACGCGAGTACCTCCGTGATCTTATTTTGATCACCGCGAACAGATTTACATCGAAAAATGTGCGAAAGACCATTGAAAATTTTTGCAACAACCGACTAAATCGCACGCCATTTTATTAAAATCGTTCAAACAAAGTCGGCGGTTATATTAAACAGAAGGTAATATAATATATTACTTATTATTATTATTATTTAGTTGCATATTATGCAACTAAAGCAAATTAGTGCACGACATTTGAACTCTTACCGGAAAGTCAATTTTTGCGAACGTAAACTTTGAAATTTCGTCAAAATACTCGGCCATTTTCGATCCGTTGTAGAGTCGCCATTTTTGAAACTTCAGCGAAAAAAAATGAAAATTGTGACAAAAGAATTATTCGACTACCAAGCGCAAGTCATCCCCGAGTCTCTGTACCCGGAAATTGCGAAGAAAAAAATTTCCGAATTTTTGCAAATTTTCTCGTATTTTTCAGTGCGCATTTTTCAAATTTTAAAAATAATAATCACTCCAAATTATTAGTGAAAGACTAATAGTACGTCGCAATTAATTGTAAAAACAATTATTTACAAAATGCATAAGAAAAAACAGAAATTAAGCCATTGCCCGAACAGTATCCGCGCATTTATTATTACGGTTACCTATACCTACCGGACCTAATAATATTAATAGCGGGGACGATCAGCGAACGAGGCCGGCTTCGACGGGTCAAGAAGACACGAGCCGTCGCCGGCATTGTCGGGAACTTATTATTGATTTCTGAAAATATTCATATCTTCCTTATTAATGGACCAATGTGAATAATTTTTCACAGTCATTTTGGCGAATCAATTGTCGTCGCGACTGTCCTTCTAATTTTCCCAATCGTGCATAAAGAATAAGACAAAAAAAATAAAGAAGGATTAATTTATCGTATTTTTAATAAAAATAAAAGTGTAAGCAAATTTTCGAGCAGCGAAAAACTTTTTTATTTTTAGTTTAAAGTACATACATAATCGAGATGAAATAAAGCCGAGACTTCAAATTATGTGTTGAAGAAAAAAATTTTTACATAAGTTGAACTATGTCATCGATGGAGGGAGATATATTCGAAACACGTCTGAACCGTCTCAATGTCCTGCCGAAGTTTTTCCGAATTTTGACAGTGTTTCCAACGGTTAAGGAAAAAAACTATATCTATCTTTTTTGTAGATAAAGGACGTCTCTATCATAGAGCTTTGTTATTTTTTCGATCGGTCGACAACTTTTCGAAAAAAATTCGAAAGCATGCGTTAAAGAGTAGCATTTGATCAGTTGTTGTTTTAAAGAAACGATTCCCGCTCTTAAATCGGGAATTTTTCGGGAAATTGTTTCGTATAGTAAATTAGCATTTAAAAAACTATTCAAAAAAGATCTGATTTGATTTTTCGCTAGGATGCACCGTTTTCGAAAAAAAATTTTTTTTGTTATTTTTAGCAAAAACGACAGATTTTTTGTTTTTCCGAATAAGTCGTTTTTGCCGATTTTTCACGTAAAAATCAAGAGTATCTTTTTTGTAGGCAACAAACGGCTCTATCTCACCGTTTTGTTATTTTCCCGATCGGTCGAATAAATTTTTTTAAAAATTCGAAAAAATCGAAAAATCATGCGAAATGAGTATATTCCATTCTTTGAGGGCCGATTACCGCTCGCCTAATTATTTTTTCGAAAAACGATCTCTACAAAGTTTGTACGTCCGTTCTTTCCCCAAGTAACTGTACTAGCAGAACCCGTCCGCAATGTACCGTTACCGAGAAACGAGTCCTTATGTCGGGACGTTGCAAAAAAAAGTACGGCCCTGAAAGGGGGCCTTAAAATTCTCGGATCGGGCCCATTTTCAATAGGTCGTATTCGGGGGTCCGGAGCTTCGTGCCTATTGAGTTTCATCCCGATCGGTGCAACTTTCGGACACTTACAGTGTTTCCTAGGCGATTCCCGAAAAAACCCGAAATTCCCGAAAAAAAGACACTTCCCGGTAACGGATCCCGCTCATTTTCAATAGGCATCGCGGGACCGTGCGCCTCTTCGATCGAGCCAAATTTCAACTTTCCCAGATGAAAACCGGCGACTGTAGAGTGTTTCCTAGAAAAGTCACAGACCCACAGACCGAGCGACAGACATTTTAGCGGCCACAGTTTCCAGATACTTACTCAAAATTAATAAAATTTATATTTTCAATATAAATTGTATTATTTTCGTAAGTTAATAAGAAACTTGCCTACCAAATTTCATCGAATTGGAATCAGCCGACTTTGATCTATTTCAAAAAAACTAAAATTTTCAAAAGACTTTGAAGCCCTCTAACGGACAAACGAAGCACTTTGGTATAGAGATAAGTTTGGTCCGAGCGACTTTTTTTTACCTCAGTAATCTGTGGTTGCTCCATGTCCATGGAATATTGGGACACCCTGTATAAAACATAATTTTGGACACTCTGGACCTTAAAATTGTTTCACAATAATAATTGTTTTTTAGGTCGAAAAATGAATTAACTTCATCTCGAGAGTTTATAATAATTTTCGTCTTGAATCTTATAATTAAAATATCGTCTAATCTTAATTTTTAATACATACAATACTGGGGATTGTCAAATTCGCAAACCAAAGCATTAGGGCGTGCTAAAGCGGTTCAAATTGTGAGAAAATGCATCCAGATATTTTTGAGCCTCGTTTGAAGATAATTTTTTTTTTATAAAATACAATTTGACCACACCAGTGTGTCCCATCGCAGAAAATAATGAATTTAAAAAAGAATTAGATACTGTAAAACTTCGATTGCCATTACCATAATTGTCAAACAAAATTCCTATTTTTTGTTTATAGGTATTTTATAGAATCCCTAAATTGGGGCTGCTCCCAGTTATAGTGACCTAACAGAAGTCAGTGATGCACAATAATATAGAGTGTCTCTTTTTCCGCCATGTTGCGTATTAGAACGTCGACTTAAGCTGGATTTTAAGAACTGTAAATATAAAATCATAAAATTGATTTATGCCTGAGTTCTCTTCTATAAATTTGAATTTCGAGTCAACATGGAGAGAGGGAGAAGCTCAGTCTCTAATGTCATCACTGTCTTGCATAGAGTCAATATATCCCCCGTTAATGCAGATAATCGAAGTTGTACTATATTTTAAAAATTCATCTAGTTTTGCTTAAGCAATAATTCTGAGCATCTAAAATAGTTAAGTTATTAACTTTCGTCAAATTGCTGTAGGGAATTGGGAACATTTTTATAATATTGTGAAAAATATAACGGGGATTGGCGGAGGAACAGGAGAAAATAATTTTATCCTATTTAAACATTGCTGATATTTTTTTTCACTAAAGATGAGATTGTCCTTATTTCTTAAACAAGTTAAAGTCGTGATCCTGTCGAGTGAAGAAATGAAGCATAAATTCAAAACGAAATGACGCAAAGAATTAACTTTGATGACGCTTTAGTAGAAAAGCACTTCCCTATTGTACCAAAAATACCTACAACAAACCTGATAAGAAAATTGGTCAATTTGAAACGTTACACGAAGATGTCTTCACCAGTGGTTGATTTTTATTACCAAACAATTTTTTTTCAAAGTAAGAATCTCAAAATGCCTCATACACTCTACCTTGAGTGTGCGGGGGAGGGGGATTAAATGATAGAAAGGACCTATAGAATGGTTCTTACTCTTGGTGGTGAGTATTTCTGAATAAAATAAAAATAAAGACTTAACACTTACCGGTTGCGCAATTACCCATTTATGGTTCTATTGCATCTCTGATATACTTAGTTCTTCTACCTATAATAAATTTTCCTTTACTTCTGGCATCTAAAGAAGTACTGAATTGAGTCAGAAATGTTTTCTAAATATGACGGTGTCCACAGCATGAAGCACCTAGACCGCTATAAAATTCCTTCCTGAGACTTTATTCTCGTATATAAAAATCCTATAAAAATCCTGAATCCTGCATACTGTCTCAGCAGGACAACAATTCAACCAATTAGAAGAAGAAAAAGAAGACTCTCACAATGGGGCTCAAAAAATCCTTTAATCCATTCTAATTTCCTCATAATTTGACCACCACACGCCATCTGGTTCGATTGCGAATCCCGCGACACCTTTTCAAGGCTCTCCGAAAAGTCTATCGAAACTGAACCGTGCTCCTCATCTACAGAGTTCCCTCGGCCCCCGATACCCACCTGAGTGAAGGGGTTCTCCCCGGGCCTGTAGACCACGTTGTGCAGAGGTCGCTTCCTGCCCACGTAGTTGACGCACACGAACTCCAGCAGGGAGGCGTAGATGAAGCACATGCACACGCCGTCCCACACGTTCATCGCCGTCAGGTTCGACACCACCGGCAACGTCGACCGGAATCCGTTCGAGGTGGTGAAGAAGTTGAGCATGGTCGTTACTCCTGCGGAAGGAAAATTTGATGTCAAAAATGTGCGTAATGATTTAGAAGCGTGGGAAAAATTATACAAAGTGAGGGCAAAGAAATTCTTCCAATTTCAGCGAGTCATAAAAATATTAATTTATTAAAGTCTTGGTTCTACTTCGTTGCTGACGTGTCCCTTCCAGAAGAACAACTTTCATTAGGTATTTAATTTTTTTTATGCGTAGTTTTTCATATTTTAAAATGTTTTTGAATAAAATGTGTATTACAAGATGGAGTGGCGATCTTCTTGAGCTCATGAGTCTTTTCATTTATAAAGTGTAAAATTCGTACCAATAGCTTCAGACTAGTTATTCGCGGTTTTCTCCTGGAACGATTATCTACCGCTAAGATGGTCAAAAGTTACCCGATCCGGGGAGAAAGGTTTAAAGAGATCGAAGAGGAAGTGATTGAGAATCAAGGATATGGTGGTGGAATAAAAAGCCGCAAAAGGAGACAGGAAGTGAGGTTGATAAAGGGGGCTATGATTATAAAAGAAATAAACCAGGAAGGACGTGCATGGATAAGCTAAGGGGTCGAAGAAATATGAACGAATGTCGTACAAAATTCAATTACCACAAACTGAAACATTTTTTGAACATACCTTCCTACCTAATAAATATGAAGAACCACATTTATACAGTAATTGATATTTTTACCGTCTGTTCCCATTTTATAAATTGAAGTGACATGTCAGATTTTGATGGATTATGCTGTACATCATACATCGCATCTTGTATCTTGCTGATGGCTATAGATGACATTTATTTTATAAGCCAAGTAACCGAGTTATCTGAAATAACTCTTGACTACAGCTTCCCAGAAGATGCCAGATCTCGCGTAATATACTGTGTGAAAGATTTGTTTTTCCTAGGCCTCCGTTTCTTTTTTCTTTTTTTATAAAGTATATTAAAATGATCACAGTTTTGATGAAGAAATTAAGGTGAATCATGAAGAGAATATACGTTCCTTCAGAGGAAAGAGCGGAGTAATAAAAACAATTGTATTTACTCAATCTGCCATCGTTCATTGAAACAGCTAATTGATAGTTCAATAAGCGACTACGGAAGGATTAGGTCTCTTAGGATTAGGATAAAGGTGAAAAATCGCTGCGTTTGTCTTCAGACTCAAGTCTAAAGATTTCTGCCATTTGAAGTAATTAGGAGCTGTCAACATACACTTCCCAGTTAACTTATGTTTACCTTCTGAACAAATGTAAAAATTTTGGCCAATTCAAACTCACATCATGTCGTATAGATATTTATTCAAACTGTGAAGTCACCTCAAGATCAGGGCTGGAGAGGGTATGAGGGCTGTCTCTGAAGATTGAAAAAGGGGGGATAGCTTCGACTCTCTTTCCCTGTTACGGTCTTTGGGGGGACAAATCCATTCGTTCTCGCTTTGCTTCTGATAGGAGGTTTTTATAAAGTAGGAACCTACCTAATTATACTGAAATGGATCGCACCTAGGTAGGATGATAAGGAAAATATTTCCATCGCTCTCATTAAATCAGCCCAAATCGAAAAAGCAAACAGTGCAAGCATTAGGTACGTAAATACCTAAAGGTAATTAAAAAACAGCCACCCGCCGTTACATCAAGTAAACGATCCCCGTCAGCTCATTAAATATTCATAAAGTAGAAGCGCTCTAGCTAGTGGAGTTCCGGCACTTTTAACA
This sequence comes from Malachius bipustulatus, assembly GCA_910589415.1. Classification (NCBI taxonomy): domain Eukaryota; kingdom Metazoa; phylum Arthropoda; class Insecta; order Coleoptera; family Melyridae; genus Malachius; species Malachius bipustulatus. The sequence goes on from OU342633.1 coordinate 51,247,242, forward strand.
ACATCGAAGAGACGGCGAAGCTAGGGTAGAAGTTGACCAGATGGTAAGGCAGGGTATTGTAAAAGACACTCTCGAAACGCGTGACGGAGAAAAGGATGACCTAGATACAGACCGGGTGAAAGAATGTGAAATCACGAATCAAACAATAACTTCATGCAAAGACAATAGTAACTCGTTAAGTATTATACCTACGAGAAGGAAAATGACACCAATCGATGAAACGAATAAATGACAACAGCCAAAAATTCAGATTCAGAGACGGCTTTCTTTAGCGAACTCTCGGTCGCCCAATTCAACCCTTCGGACGTAAACCCGGGAGACGGCTTTTTTTAGTGAACTCTCGGTCGCCCAATCCTTATCTAAACTTAACCCTTTGGACGTAAACCCGGGAGATGGCATCTAAGTGAACTCTCGGTCGCCCAATCCTTATCCAAACTTTATGATTCAGCTAGCGACGATGCTATAAGCGTGCTCCGGTTAGAAATTCCGTTATCTGCCTTAGAAAAACTCCCATGGCAATCCAATAAGTTTGCATCTCTTCTCGGAACGACTCAGTACTCGCAGTTGGCAAATTCTCTTCGAACCAATTCACTAGTAGATGGCAAAGCGCCTATCCCGAAGGAATTTCCTTCACAAATTAGAGAAAATCCGTTGAGAAAATAGTTAGGGAAGATCTTTCTTCGAAACAAAATCCACATCAATAAATAATTAAACAGATTCGCCAAATCCATGAGCGCAGATCCCATTTTAATTCGAGTAAAATAATCAGTTAGGTATTAGGCGGCACCACAGTAGGTACCTACGCAATTACGTCAATAAACCAAGTTAGGCAGGAAAGGAATACTTCAACAAATAATTACAAATTCACTTATAGGAAATCAGATAGAGCTAGGAAGAAAATGGACCCAGGTCAGGAATAAAATAACCTGTGAACAATAATTAATTAAATCGGCACGTTATTAGAAATAAACTAAGTTAGGCAGGAAGCAGTCCCTTTAAATTATACGATATTAGAAAATGAAAGTGAGAAATACTTCCCATTGTATGGCGCTATATGACAGGAACTCGCAACAGTGGGTTGAACCCTCGGACATAGCAGAGCAAGCTTAGACAGCGTTGTCAGATGTAGCACCAGCCACTTATTTACATTATCATGATATACTGATTCCATTACTACACCCAATTAGGATTCATAATAGGTACTCGATTATCCCACGTTGGGGGAGGCATTCACCTCGATGTCCAGGTGAAGACCTGCGTTGAACTAGTAAAAGAGCATGACTCTTCAAAGTGGAAATCGTAGAACGCAACGGGGCGAAAAGCACCCGCAGTTGTAGGTATAGGCAATTCAGCAAATAGGAATTCGAAGCAACCAAAAACAAATCAGTCTCGAGTATGTGAAAAGCCATTCAAAATCAATCAAACACAAGGGCTCCTTTAGCACATCATACGAATGTCAACTCCAATCAAAATTTAAAAACAAACTCCGCAGAAAATTGCTATAAAATGTTATTGCCAGTCTGGACTGAGTTATCTGCTTTCTAACAGGTGTTAGGGGTAAAAACCTGGACCACGGTGAAATCGATGGTTGGTCTCGATTATAGAACCCACCCGCTCCAATATAGGCATTCATAAAAATTCCAGCATTCAATTATTACCCAGGCAAGCCCACGGGAACCCTGAGGAATAATTATAGAATAGCGGCCTAGTTTGGTCAGTTGGTCATCACATTTAAAATAGCAAAACAAAACTGCGAATTGCAGAAAACGTCGTATTCGAAATGATAAGGTATATTGACTCATCGCCTTGATAGGTCAGGTAGAAACAAAAAGGTAGCCGCAGGGCAAATAGGTATTGACGGTCCAAAAGTGGCCATGGCCAAATAAAAGTAGCCCAGTGAGGCAAAACGACAACACAACAAATAAACAAAATGAGTTAAAACAACTATCATGAGTATGACGTCAATTCAGGAAAACCGCTTTCACAATTATTGAGAAAAGCAATTGGAAAGAAATTCGTATAATGTTTAAAGAGGAGGTAGAAATCAAACAAACATGGCAGCACTGCTCTCGACATTCAGGCCAAGCTAGAAACCCGAATAACAAATAAGTGGTCATAAAAGTAGGGTGGAGTGTGCCTGTGTATCAGGTTAAAGCCCACAACAATAATTCACAAACGAAAGGAAGAGCGAGTCAACGATAAAGCTCATTAAAGTACAAAATGAGAATTCAATAATCATCGAATAGGTAATAGACAGACACTCCCGCCATAGCCCGGGTAGTCTGTAACCAACATGGTTGTATTCTTTAATTAATTCGAGCTGATGCTTGAAATGAAATAAAAGAAAATGGAAACAAAAACAAAACGAAATAATAAGAAAGCACAGGTGTGCAAAAGAGTGGTTTTTGAAATAGATAGAAGTGTGAAAGATATATGAAATATATCTATCTTCGCTTTCCACTTTTTTAGAGATGACAGGAAGTCCACAGTTAACAACGAGTCTCAGTTAATTTCCCCGCTTTTCCAAAAGAAATCCCAATCAACCGAGATACAATGAGTCACAGTAGGTTCTTTTGCGCATCCGTTTCGGCCATATTAATCCTGGCATACCTCAATCAAAGAGCAGGGGTGACTACGGTAAAAACTACGGTAAACACAACGAGGAAAACACAACGGTCCTATTAGGAGAAATAGGGAAAATAGACGATCACACGGTGGCTTTTCGCTACAGACGATGGGGCCCGGGTCATCTGCGTTACAATACATATAAGGAAAAGAAATTAAAAAAAAAGAAGCATAATAATAATTGCAAGTTGAAAAAAAAATAGAGTAGTAAAATGATGGCAAAAGAATACGTCACGTAATCACATCATAATAAAAAGGGGAATATATAAATTAAAAAAAGGGGAAAAGAGAAAAAATTGTGGAATGTATTATAACGGAATTCCTGGAATCGAAATTGTTGATATTATTTCGAGATCGGAAAAAACATGAATGGCGGAATGCCCCAGCTACACTACAATCTGTTGCAACACTTGTAACACATTCTTTTTGCCTTGTCGTTGCTACCGTTGCTACCGTGCTGATATTATTTATAGAAACTCAAATATTCAAAACTGGCAAGAAAATTCTAATTATGCACGTATCAAATTACGCAGGTTACCTCTTAAGATATTAAATGTGAATTCGACTAAAATTAATTCGCTGATAATAATAATAATAATTACACTAGAATACCCTTACAAATTAAATTACATATTCAGATAAGTAATCAAGGAGCAATTCTCAAACATAATAATATACATATTCCTGTTAATAGGGTTAATATGTGTATATCCGCTCTCCAGAAATTAGTTAGCGATTCTGAAAGCGAGCGGCTTTATCCTGATTTTCGAAGTTGTCTTGCAAGTGCTTCAACTTTGATGTCGGGTTACTTTGAATTGAAGTCACACGTAGTACGTAGCACATGAATTTATGCTCTGAACGCTTTGTAAGTTGACATTCATAACTGTGTAATAATAGCATTAATACGTGGTAGATTAGTCGGTTTGTTCACAACAAAGTTAAACGAAATCTACCTTGTTCTGTTATCTCGGTCCGGCCCATGTTTCTTGAATTATAATACCTAATTATGCTCCAATCTTGTTCGACTTCTTCCAGATAGAATGGGAAGATCTATCAAAGAATAGAAAAATGAAAAGAAAAGCTTAATGGAATCGTTTTATTCGTCTTGCCTGAAGATAGGTTTTAATTTATATCCGCCCTTGCTTGTGAGCGAGTCGTCGTTGGCAGGATGAATGCTCAAATAAATTAGTTAATGTCATAATGTCGGAAATACAACGTTCTGTACATTTTTCTGAGAAGTGTCGTTTTTATTAAGTTAATAATTGCACTCCTATCTTAAGAACATACTAATCTACTCACTGGAAAGAAATATATTTAACTAGTTACATCTTGTGGAAGTTTGTGAAATGTTTCCTCAGTTTCTGTCAACTAATTTACTTTAATTACTCAGAAAGCTTTCTTTTTATCTTTTTTGCTGTTGTTAGGTTCTTGTTCCAAGCCTTCAGATAAAATCTTGACCTCAGACTGATTTTACATTTACATCAATGCAAGCTGTTCCAGTACTGTCGTTAAAAAAAAGCTGTTGAGGTCGAGATGAAGATTTTACACGCGCAAGCTACTCAGACCAATAACAAAATTCTTTAGATAAGGATATGGACCGATAACCAGAGATAAGGAATTGAAACACCACCCCTGGGTTTCGCAGGCGATAATAGACAATCTGCGGGTCTACGCACCTTGGAGAAAGTAGACCAAGTGAATATATCTAATCAAAAATACCGACTCCAGGCTTACATCCCATTTAAAACTTCGTCCCGAGTCACCGATTTGTAGCAATAATCAGGCAATATTTATAAATCCATTATTATTTTTATACTCGTTATCAAAAGTTTTCATCCAAGTATTAAATCCTTTGAATTATTACCCTTCAATTCGCTGCAAAGGTAAATAAATAACAACATCAGCAGGCGAATTAATAATTAAACCTTTCCTATTTGTCGCTCTCTTCTGCCATATTAGGTCCTCATCAGTCTTTGACATTCTAATTAAGAAGCTTAAATCACGATCCGCCGATTTGCATTTCAAGGGCCCTGTCATAGTGTTTTTCAACACCCACCTGTTCCGGAAAACTATATGTCCAGTTCCGAGAAGAGATCTTGATTTAGAGTGTTTTTAATATTAGCCCTGAACTCTAAAAACATAGAAATTTAGATTGCGGATTCCAAACGATTTTTTCAATTGATATATTATTATTTCTACTCGGGGTCGTCATGGGTGGTTCCTGGGTCACGGTAGTGGGAGAGGAAGCTCCTTCCCCCAATGCTTTATTGACCATAAAAAGGGTACCTAGTCATCGCTGTACTTTAGCTTCCCTTCAACTACCCCTATTGACCACTTGCGTACTTTAAGACAGTTTCTTCGCTGCTGAACGCGTGATGGGGTATTTGTATATTTGAGGGTGATCAAGTTACTGCGACCTAAAAGATCTATTGTATCCCCTCTACTGTGCTTCGCCTGGTGTGGAATCCCTTTAGTGAAGCACCCTCTCCAAGTCTGTTTCCTTGAGTAACTTCAGGATTTTGAGAGGATCAAGGTCGGGTAAGTTCCCTGCCTCTACCTGGTGCTGGCCCAGAACATTAGAACATTACTTTTTTTGAGTTCTATCGCATCACAGTTGAGCAGCAGGTGACATGGTGTCTCGTCTCCTTCCCCGCAGAATCTGCAGACGCCATTCTCTTCCATGCCTAACTTCCTCAGGTGTTCCTTGAGCTTACAATGTCCCGTTAGGAATCCCGTCAGTGTTCTGAGACGTTCCTTGTTGAGGTTGAAGAGTATCTTCGACCTCTCTCGGTTAAAATTCCCGAGAAGTTTTTTGGCTTGTCTCAACCCTGAAAGGTTCCTCCAATGGGTTTCTCTCAGTTTTTCTTCTTCCTTTTGGAGTTCTGCCTTGAAGAAAGTATCTTCGAAGCCACAGAATGGTTCTGGTCCTATGAAGGGTGTCGACGCTCCTTTTCTTGCCAATGAGTGGGTGGGCACGTTCGTATCCCTCGATTCCGGAATGGCCCGATATCCACTTGAGGTGAATTTTTTGGAGTACATGGTGCGTGGCCCATAGATTCCTGCCCCGGCTCCCTCGACGGTTTTAGAGCCAAGTGTACCATTTGATCGTACCTTCTTTGAGAGTGCAGTTGGAGGTGTTGTTCCACTCCTCTTTCGTAAACAGTTTCGTGATGAAGTTTCTCTCGAAACTGAATTTCTTAAGAGTTCTGTCTTTTGGTAGTGTTAGGAGCTCCTCACAGCCACCCAAGGATCCTCAGTGGCCTTTCCGTACACTCCTGATTCCTACTCTTGACATCCTAAGTAGAGCTTGTCCAGCTCTTCTTTCTATCACCAAATGTAGTGGTGTCAGATCCAAGATTACTTCTAAGCAGCGGTTGGGCAGGTTCTCATTGCTGCTGTGATGCAGAGACACGCAAGTCTCTGGATCTTCTCAAGTTTTTTCTTTGTTTTAGCTTAGTTCTTTTGTACCAAGCAACTGCTCCATATGTGATGATAGGTCTCGCGAGCATGGTGTACATCCAACGCAGAATGTGTGGGTTACAACCCCATGTTCTGCTAGCCATTCTCCTGCACACCATGAGTACGGTAGTGGCCTTACTTACTGTTTTGTCCAGGTGCTGGTTCCACAGTAGTTTTTGTCTAGTGTTACTCCTAGAAATTTAACTTCTTCCTTCCATTCTAGATCCACTTCGCTCAAGCGTATGGCTTTGAGTTTTCGAAGATTCAGTCTTCTTGTGAATGAACAAGTGTTGTTTTTGTAGGGTTGATGTTTAGTGCTACTTCCTAGCACCATTTTAGGGTTATATTTAACCCTCTCTGTATAATATCGCAGAGAGTACTTTCAAATTCACCTTTGGCTATTATGACGATGTCATCGGCATACTCAATGCAAGTAATGCCGTTCTCGACGAGTAGCTCGAGGAGTTCGTCAACGACCAGACTCCATAGAAGGGGAGATAGCACTCCTCCTTGTGGGCATCCTTTAGTTGTATTTATCTGAATGTTGTTCTTGCCCTTATTGGTTTCAACTATTCTTGTAGACAACATGTTCTGAATCTCTTTGGATGTTGTGTTGTCTACTCCTCTTTTTGCTAAGGCTTTCTTGACAGTATCGTGCTTTGTATTGTCGAATGGTCCTTCTATATCTAGGAAGGCGCAGATGGCAATTTCCTTGTACTCAAGAGTGTCCTGAATTTTTTCAGTCAGCTCGTATAGCGCGGTCTCTGTCGACCTGCCCGCTCTGTACGCGTGCTGACTTGGGTGTAGCGGTAGCCTGTTCAGTGTTTCTGTTCTTATATAGTTGTCGACGACTTTCTCCGTTGTATTAAGTAGGAATGATGTAAGACAGATGGGTCTGAATGACTTCGGAAAAGTGATGTTCTTTTTTCCCACTTTGGGAATAAAGATGACCCGTGCTCTTCTCCAGGCTTGTGGTGTATATTTTTGCCAAGCTGCTTCTGAATATTCTAACCAGGTGTGGTATGAGATCATCCAGTCCTCTTTGCAGGAGAGCCGGAAATATGCCATCCACTCCAGGTGATTTAAATGGTTGAAAGGTGTCAATGGCCCACTTCAACCTTCTAGGAGTGCATATTATTTTAGCAGTGTCCCAATTTTCCTTTTTTGGTTTCCCAAATTTTACATGAGTGGTCTGATCTCTTTCCAGTGAACTACCTGGAAAGTGAGTTTTTAACAGAAGTAGAGCTCTCTGCTGGTCTGCTCTTCATTTTCCGTATAGTAGTTACCATCCAGTTTTCTGAGTGACATTGTTCCCTGAGCAGTGCCCTTCGCTAATGTCTTATGTAGTCTAGATACTTCAGGTGTTGTTGTGATGTTCTCGCAAAATTCTCTGAAGCTCTTTCTTTTTGCTTTCCTTATTTCTTTGTTGTACGTTGTCAATAAAGGCCATGGTGTAGTCCTGCCAGTTTTTGTCGCGCTTGGCTTTATTAAAAAGCCTTCGAACTTCTGTGATGGGGTAGAATTGTGATTTTTAATTCTAACTTGACCGCCGGAAATATTAAGAAACTTGTAGTTTGATTAGAAAAGTGCGCTTTTAATGATCATTTAATGAATATTATAATCAAAATTAATCCATGCCCTCAACAGTTTTATTAGAACCATTCATGTTTTGAGTGATAGGTTGAAGAGGTTACGTCTTTTATTGCAATGTATTCCGGAATTCTAGATTCTATCATCTATCAAGTAGTAATGTCTCCAATAGGCCATTCAGTTGTTTGCCGTTGACTGTGTAACTGTCCCGGAATTATTGTTTTCCGAAAGATAATTAATTACACTGACCGATTTCAGTAAAAAACCTCGGTCATTATATCTCGTTACATCGGATGTTTTCTGGAATCTTACTGGCTAAAAGCTCAGAGCATTGGAGCTTATTTAAATTCTCTGCCAATTCGACGTGCGGAAGCTGAATTTTAGAAGTTATAATCGCTTTATTAAACCTTTTATTGAAAAAAGAAGGTCTGTTCGGAATATACAAACTGAATAGCTTGGTCAAAGTTCCGTTACTGTTATCGGACTGTTGAAACATATTTTAAACTGGAACTTTATTGAATTTTCGATCAATCAGCTATTATTATTTAAAATTCAATTACACCTTGCTTGTAATTAGTGTACGTTTGTATTGATTAACCTAATAACGGTCATCTAGATGCAATTAATTTGTAGAGTTTTATTTATCAAACAAGAATCAGCATAGCTCTATGTTCGTTTTTGTAAATTGCTTCTAATGCCTCTCCTACTAAACAAAAAACATACATTGAGTAACTGGGTTAAAAAATATGACGTCCGTTTTCGAAAAAAGGTCACATAGTCACCATGCAGAGTTGCATGCATTAATAATAATAATAATAAATTAATAAAGTTTTATCTAATCAACTAACGATGTTATCCTTAATTTCACTAATTTCGCTATCCCTGCTAATGAACAAAGGAAGCAAAGTAATATAAAGCGTGGTAAAAAGGCCTGAAAAACTGTTTTCCATGGCGACTAATCCCACCAGTATCCAATTATTGTTGAAACTAATGGTGTTCACGAGCTTACAAAGTAATATTTTTATTTTAACCTGACCTTACCTATCATAACTCGAGCTGGCACCGCGTTCCATTCCAGCCAGAATGTAATAAACGATGACGTCACCAGGATAATTCCCGGTATGAATACTGTTGTAAAATAAAAAGCCCTGTCTCTGGTGAATATCAGATCCACTTTCAGACAGCTGTAATTCCCTGAAAATAAAAAAGATCCTGTAATTGATAGTTAACGAAGATTTCTCATCTTTAAAGCTTCTTTGTGTAGATTTGATGTTTTATTAAATTTATTTTAATGGAATTAAATTCGTTATTGCTCCAATTTTTCTCTTGGCAGATTCGTGAAGCATTTAATGAAATGTAAAAGCGATAAAAAAATGTGCTTGGATTACTCGAACAGCTTTTCATTACATTATACAGACACAAAAGCAGTGATACTTAGTGAGGCCTCATTAGCGTTAAGAAATGTGATGGGGAACCACCACCGGTAATAATTTGAATAATATTTTGATTACTTTTTCTAATGCTACAAGGCGTGATGTGCGTTTAGCAAAATATTTATTAAAGTTTTACAACACATGCTATAGAAAAATAGAAAACTTGGAAAAATTAGAAAATCGTACCTATTATACCTACTAGGTTTAATGATTAGCGCAAGTACAGGAGCGAATGATACTGTTAATGAAATTGAACGTGCAGGATGCGATCCGTTATAGAAGAATGACTGAACAGATATTAATGAAATCTAATTCGCATCGACTTATTATTATTATTATTATTATTATTCATTTGTTAATTTCCCTCTTAAAAAAAAATCGCGAAAACTGTGCAGTCAGACATTGGGGACCTTTTGTTGTGCTTCTCCTTTGTATTGTAGAAGGAAAACACCGGAAAAGCTATGTTATCAATCTAAAAAACCTGATATGTACAATATTCATCAATACCTGCTATTTGTTGATGTTCGCACTCGGAAATAGATAATGTGGAAGATGTGAATTTTTGGAAAAACTAAAAGCTCTAAACATGAATCAACTACAAAGTGCTAATCCAGGGCACGCAGAATGACAAATCTCACGCTAATTTTAAACTTTTCTGGAAATTCTAACATAGTGTTTTTAATTGCTTAGACTCTGATTGGATAAGAATATATTTGAAGTGATAAAAATTTAAAACTAGCATGTTACTTTGTTTTGAGTAATCTGAGATGAAAGTTTCCCACTACGACCCCGTTAACACTTCTTCTTCTTTGGTTTTCAATTTTTTACTCTGGCTATATTCACATAATAACTTCAAAAGAGCCTCGAAAGAACTTCGAAAGGTAAATTGCTTTCGATTTGTTGGAAAATAAATATGTATGTAGATATAAGGGAAGGGGTAAGCAGTAGCGGGAAAGGGAAGTGGAGCTCTTCTTATTTCGCTCTTGGACAGTGGCGGATTTATCCGTCTTCTTCCTAGGGATTACCGTAAAAGTTGACACCTCAACCAGTTGCGACTCGTGAGATTTTAGTCCAGTCAACTAGTCAAAAAAAGGCTGGAATCGCATTAATTAGAAGTTTGATAATTTTTAACGGTAGGTAGTAGGTGCCACAAGAACACTCTAGTCTAGTATACTGCTTCGGGTTTTGCAAATGGTTACCGCGGTAATTGTTGAGGAGAATGTATCCAACAATTTTTGTTTGAAACTTTTTTTAGACTTTAATTTTCAAAAAATACACTTTTGAAAGTGCGAAAACGAGTTTTTCGATTTTACAAGGAAACTATACAAAATGGTCGATTTGAGGCAAAAAAAATGTTATGAACTACGTTGTAGCTTTTGAGTTTTCCTACATAATGTGTCGTTTTTAAATTGTTTTTTGCATGCTTGGTACGAATACAGAGGGAGCCAGAAGTCGACAATTTGATACTGTTGCAAATAACTCATGATTTTGGGGTTTTCGGGGTCGGTAATTAAGAATCTTATTTCGATTAAAAAAAAAACAAATTAGCGAATTCAATATGGCGTACGTCTTTAATTAAATTCATTGCATTTTGGCACCCTCTGTATTTGTACCAAGCTCAATTTTTTTTAAAGACACTTTATGTATAATGTAGAAAAGCTAAAAGCTGCAACGTCGTCCGTAACCTCTGTTCTCCCCCGACGGATCGTTTTGTTGTAAAATGCCCACCGGTTTTCTCAATTTTACAAGAAAAAAAAGTGTTCTATTTATTTTTCTACCCACCATTAATATTTCATCAAACTTCTAATTAATACAAATCATAAGTAGGAGGACTATTTGACTGGACTATTCAAGATAACGCTATAAAAATGCACTAAAATTTGAAAACGGTAAATAACCTAATTGTCTTTTAGGTTCTTTTCAAAAATTTAACCACCCCTAGTTTTTGGTATCTAGGGCTAATCCAGTCCCCAATAATAGCCCTTCTCTCTAAATCCGCTACTGCTCTTTAGGTGGTGGCAAACTTTTGTTGAGGCCTGACACCGAAAATACTGATTAGACCAATGGGTGTGCAAAAAAATATTTTTCTCATAATTATTGTGATTCATTATAGACTTTTCAAACAGTTTTACATTGTATTGATCGATAGAATGATTTCAAAGCTTTGATTGGTCCACATCTAGTGATTTTTCTTTTTGGGGTACCGGCAAGAAAGTTTTTCGTGGATTGAATAATTGTAACCCACTTCTAAAAATTCTGTGATGTCAAGTAAAATGTTTTAAAAAGAATACAATCAAAACTTTGAGACCACCCTATAGAGAGGGGTTGAAAGAATTATGATTTTTTAAACCTTCAATTTCAGGCTCGACTACAGTCCACATTAGTTTTTGAATATACTTTCACACTACTATACAGGGTGTTTACTGTAAGGTTGGCCAAACTTCACAGGCTGATTCTTCAGACTGAAATAAACAAAAAATTTCCCATTAACGTGTGTCCGGAAATGCACCGTTTTTGAGATACAGGGTGTCGAAGAAATATTATTTTTCCAGTTTTTTGATGATATTATCTCGGGAACCGTATGAGATACAATGTTCAGCTCTTATACACACTAAGTGCTTACTGATCCCCTTATTCTCGCCGTAAAATAAAGGTTTTAAAAAAATTCAGTGGCGTAGATTTAAGGTATTTTGAAGGTTTCGACCCCCTAATTTCTACGCCACTGGAATAAATGCGACTTTAAGCAGCGCTTTAGATCAGCCCATGTTTTGTAACCAGAAATTTACTCTTGGTTAATGGCTCTAAAATAAACCGTTTCCGAGAAAAATTGCATTTTATGAGAGAAAACATCACTTTTTTAACGATTTTTCAACAGCATTTTGGAAAAATGAAAGTAAGTGAAAACTTATTCCTATAATTAATGTTTTCTCTCATAAAATGACATTTTTCTCGGAAACGGTTCACTTTAGAGCCGTTAACCAAGAGTACCTTTTTGGTGTAGGAAACATGGACCGTTCAAACGCGCTGCTTAAAATCGCATTTATTCCAGTGGCGTAGAAATTCGGGGGTCGAAACCCTAAATCTACGCCTGTGAATTTTTTTTTTACTTTTAACTTACGGCGAAATAAGGGGATCAGTGAGCACATAGCGTGTATAAGAGCTGAACATTGTATCTCATACGATTCCCGAGATATCGTCAAAAAAACTGAAAAAATAATATTTCTTCGACACCCTGTATCTCAAAAACGGTGCATTTCCGGACACACGTTAATGGGACATTTTTTGCTTATTTCAGTTTGAGATTTAGCCTGTGAAGTTTGGCCAATCTTACAGTAAACACCCTGTATAATGTAATAATTTCTATAACCACTACCTATAACGATGACTATTAAAAAATCAATTAGTATTATGGAGGTTGCTTTGAAAAATCAGTATGGAAATGGATCTTGGTATGAAGTAACAGGGAAAATTGTGTTTTTTTTCTTTCGGCCTTTCTTACTCCTTTGAGCAAGTTTACCAGGAAATCAGTTCCTTTTTGAAAGGCCACAGAAGGAAATAACCGGTCTATTAAATGAGCCTAACATTTTAGGAACGAACAATTGTTACCTGAAGGAGGTGCATGGTCACTTAAGTCTGCTATTTTCTCCTAGCATTGGTAAAAATCGTCACTTGAGAAATTTTGGCTTCAAAGAGGTGACAGGATTTCTTAATAACTTGCTAATAGGTAGTCTCATCCTGTCGCCAGTAAAAAAATTGTCAATAACAATTCAAGAAATGGCCCCTGATTAATTATTGTTTATTCTATAACAACTTATGCTGATGGATTTAAGAAAATTACCTGCCAACCTGTCACTTTAGAGATAAAAGCTGTTGCCTCAAGGAGGTGACAGGCTCGCTTAACAACTCACTGATAATGTCTTCCTGCTCAGAAACAATTTTTCCAATAACATTTTTTTCTGTCATAGGAGGAAATGATCGGCGATCCTGTCACTTGAGGAATTGGAAATTGTTGCTCTAGGAGGTGATTGGCTCATCACTTAGCAACGCGCTGCTCATTTTCTTTTACAGCGAATAAAATTTTTTATGAAATGAAATTAATATAGCTCCTATCAGCCATACCTATTGATTTTATCTTAGCTAAAAATTGCAATCTTCATAGATAGATGAGCTGAAAAAAATTGAAGAGGAAGTCGTGTAGACGGAAAAGTTGTGGCGAAACTCTCATCTCAGATTAGATATTTTTATGTTGCGTCGGTAGACCTAGCACGATGTCTGATGAATGTTTAAAATGGTTTAGGAAATTTGCACCACGAACACATAGCAAACAATACACTATTATAATATGCAGGTCAAACATGAAAACAAACAACTGTATATTAAAGGATCGATCGATACCTTGACTAGAATCATAGCGTTTTTGGCAGAGATCACAGGGGTTTCTGTAGCAGTTTTCCTCTTGGTCCCCGTTGTCTGCTGCAACATTCCAACTGCCTATTTTATATCAAGCCCAGACAAAAGCTGCCAGTCAAATAAATTATCGAGTGATCATTATTATGGGCTGTGCATGTATTATTGTGATCTTAACGTTTTCATCGTTTAGTTAGTTATTATAATTATGTGGAATGGAATGAGAGTTCCTGTTCTCTTCACGTAACATTCAATTGTAAAGATTTAAGAGAATTCTCACCTCCACATATCAGAGTTTTAAGTTATATTTTAATAAATCTTTTTTATAAGATTTGTTATATTTAGCTGATCAAATTGGGAATAGATAATAATACCTGTACCTGTATCTACCTTTCTTCACCTTATTGTTATGAGGCACTGAACTTCAACCACTAACAATATTCTATTCACGAAACAATCAACGACTTCCCAGCCTGAAAGTTGTTTCGCAACTTGGTCCAGATTTCTGATTGCTTATCCTGTTCCCGAGTGCTTGCTTATACATATAAACATAAAGTGCCCGGTGATTTATATGATGAACCCTACCGGGGTCACTATTTAAAACTTTACTCATCAAACTCGCCAGCGCCTCGCCGACCTGAACTCGTCGACTTATAACTTTTAAAACTCACTACGAACTTGCCAAGGTTTAAAATAAGCTTTGTTCTCGTTTTTATGTTTCCGACCAAGGATGGATCATATTTATATGCCTTTGAAGTGCAGAGAATGAATATTTTATAAAGCCAGATACTTGAAAAATGGTGTTTTAAAGCTGGTCAGTCTCGGAAGTTCAAGCCTAACAGAGTGTGTAAGGGTTAACTGGTCCGGAAATGTATTGATAATTGCTTTAATTTCCTGTTTTCCCTTTTGGCTTGTATCGTAAGCAGCATAATAAAGCTTAGTGCAGAAGTTCAATACATATGTTCAAAAACGTACCTACCTACTTCATCGTTGGGGAAATCGGGAAAATATTCATGGATTTATTAGCAAGACGATTTATATTTTATTTTTTTAAGTATTATAATATTAAATTATTGATTTGAGTATAAGGGTGAGAGAAAAAGTTGTCAGCATGACAATGAGGTTTATAATTATTAATGTAATTCTGGTATTTCACTATATTTCGGAATATGTTGAAACTACTAAATAGTTTGAACTTTAAATAGTTTAAACATTGAACATTAAAATTTTTTATGAATGCACAAACTACTCTCCAAATTGTAGGAAAAATTATTTGCTGAGAGAACAAATTGTTGTAAAATTTAATAAAGTTTATTTTTCTTATAAATTGAACAATATATCTCAAAAATATTAAGCATTTTCTAGATCTGGCCCTGAGAAACTGTAATTTTAAATCAAATAAATGCGGTCTGAAAAATTGGAAATTGCAATATACCAATTAATCTTCTTTGTTTCTGTTTGAAAATTTTTGTTCTCTTTTTAATTTATTATTGGAATGCACATGATTCTTTTTTGAGTAAATGAAAGAAACGGATTAGGGAGATAACTACAAACATAATTGCCAAATTTCAACAAAATCGAATAAAAGAGTGGGTATTGAGATATTTACGAATATTAAATTTTTTTTTTAAGTTTGACGCCCTGTATCGTAAAAACTATGCATTTTCGGACCCGTGTTTATATGAACTTTTCGTTCTTAAAATCACTTAAAGAAGCACCCCGTGGAGTTTGGTCACATACGTAAATAACACCCTGTATAATGTACATGGTAATCTTGATGACCGTTCTTTGAAGTTCAACAAACGGAAAGTTTAAAATGAGAAGGCATCATTTTGAAGTGCAATTTATAATTTTTTTACTATACAGGGTGTACCAGCTCGATTTAGACAACGGTAAGGGCCGTGTAGGTCTCGTCAAGACGAAACGTTTTTTTATTTGAAGTTTATGGATTTGGACCTTCGTTGCGGAAATATGGCCGACTTCCGGTTTTTAGTTTTTTGGCTCCAGTTTCGGCATTTTTAGGTTCTCGCCCAAACTGAAACTAGTTTTGGAAACTTCTTAGCTTCAGTTACAACTTTCATATTGAAGTCAAGGTTCTATCTCTGTTGGATTCAAAATGGCGACATGCCCAAGACTTTAAATTTTAAGTCTTTGAATCAATTCAAATTGAATCAAATTGAAAAATTAAGATTTTGAATCCAACAGAGATCGAACCTTGACTTCAATATGAAAGTTGTAACTGAAGCTGAGGAGTTTCCAAAACTAGTTTCAGTTTGAGCGAGAACCTAAAAATGCCGAAACTGGAGCCAAAAAACTAAAAACCGGAAGTCGGCCATATTTCCGCCACGAAGGTCCAAATCCAAAAACTTCAAATAAAAAAACGTTTCGTCTTGACGAGACCTACACTGCCCTTACCGTTGTCTAAATCGAGCTGGTACACCCTGTATAAAATATAGCAGTTCATGGATTTATGCCTTCTAATATGTGATATACATGAAGTTTCGTTAGCTTGAAAGCTTATAATTCATGGGTATGTACCTACCTATAATCCACGATCAAAATTGTTTGCAGTAACTGACATTACTAAAAAAGGAATTTCGGAGAAGCGGCAAGCTGAAATTTCTGGTTCGAGGAAAATTTTCTGCGTGCCGCTTCTCCGAAATGACTTTTTTAGTAATGTCAGTTACTGCCGACAATTTTGATCGTGGATTATAAACACTGGAGTGTCAAGCTCCCGTATATAATTTAATTTCAAAGGCTTAGCTTGGAGCTTACACTAAAACAGACAGATTTCCTCAGATGTGAAGCTTAAAGCTCTTTTGTTCAAATTCAACAATTATTATTCTCAAACGCAAGTGGAAAAGGTTTTGTTAAAAAGTACATTGCACTTTTTTATACCTACATAAGGAGTAGAATAGTTCACATTTTACTCTCAAAGTAACGCCTGCATGTGAAATTTTGAAAGCTTGGCAGTGCATGATTCATTTCTGAAAAGCGTAAATCATTTTAGTCCAGTAAAATTAGACGAAAAAGGCATCGAATATGCAATTCATGCGGAAAAGAAAATATTTTGTGTGGGTGGTCAATGGAAAGTCTAAATCCAGCAATGCGACCTCCTACCTCTTGTGAATTAGCCGCCATATTGGTTTTAGGGGTGGATGGGGTTTTTGCACTTTACGACCTTAATTCGCATTTTACCGAAAAAAAGTGTCATTACTTACTTTATTCAGAAAAACATTCTCCACAAATTTGCATATGTGACATTTTTTTGTATTTGCAATATTTAATGACCTACAGGTGATTAATTAAGAACAAGGGGGATGAAAGATTGGTATTTTCTGAATAACTCCTTTTTTCAATCGCAATCCAAAAATTGTTCCCACAAAACTTGTAGCGCTTACAATTACGAGCCTTTACATAACAATATCTCACTGATCGGACCAATTATTGTTGCGCAGTAGTGCGTCGAAGTCATTAAGGTGCGAGTTAAGGTGAGATCGGGCCCATTGAGTCTCTCAGGTAAGCGATAACCCACGCCGACTCGCTCCAAATAGGGCTGCCGTAGGTATATAGATAAGATTTGTCTGAGATGTTGTTAAACGAATAAAAACGTGTCTAGACAAGCCTAGAAAATATATGCTCTTTTAAAAAAACATTAGTCTGTCCGTGAAAATTGAGAAACACATCCCTAAAAAAAGGTATTCGATCAGTTCAGTTGGGAAACGACCATCAGTGTTCCAAAGTGAATGACTGCTTCGTCTGTAAAGAGGCCTTGGACCTCGGCGAAAATCGCGTTATTAAAGAAAAAGGGGTACAAACTCTTCGGAAATACGAGGGGAGACAAAGAAAATGAGCTCATGTTAAACGACATTTCGACAGTGACTGTGCACGTGTCTTGTTACAAAAACTACACCAATCCGAAGCTGGCACTAGCTGCAAGGTACGTTGATGAATTTTTCATGCTATAATTATTATAATAGTGATTGTTAATAATTTCTCTAAAATTCGAATTTATCTCATACCTATCTGTTGACAGTATTTCAATTTTTACTGCTACTGGCCTCCAACAACTCTCATTAATTTCTATCCATATTTCCGTTAATTCCTAAATATTATTCCCATTAATTCCGATAGATTCCCAAAAACTCCTATATCCATTCTCATCGATTTACGTTAATTTCCAAATAAGTATTTTCATTAGTTCTCATAGATTTTTTATGATTTCGATAGATTCTCATAAACTCCAGAATCAACTTCTTTTTATTCCCACCAATTCCCGGAAATTTTGATAAATTCCTATAGATTCTGAAGTAGTCTAATAATTTCTCATCAATTTTCACTAATACCCATGTGCAACTATAAATCCCCATAGATTCTAAGAAGTCCCATCATTTCCTATCAGTGTTTATCAATCTTTATGTGCAACTATTAATTTCTATAGATTTAAAAAAAATCTAAAGATTGACATGCACGTTTTTATCGATTTCATTCATTTCCCATGTGGAAATCAATTTCCATGGATTCTCCAACAATCCCTACGAATTTCCATCATTTTCCGTTGATTCCCAAATATTTACATTCATTCTCATGGATGCTCAATATTTTCTATAGGTTCCCATTGACTCCAGAATCAACTTCTATTAATTCCCATCGATTCCCGTGAATTCCCGAAAATGTATATGAATTCTCATAGATTTTCGAGGAGTCCTATAGATTCTCATTCAATTCTGTAGATTTCCATAGACTTTTACATCGATTTTTTTTCATTCTCATACAGCGCTATCAATTCCCATCGATTTCTATCAGTTTCCATAAATTCTTATCAATTTGTAATTTTCAGCCGGAGGAGCTGCAATCCAACTTCCTCATCGACATCCGACTCACCAAGGGTGCTGCGATCATCCCCGTCTTTTGATTTTCAACGCCTGTGTCTCTTTTGTGGGGAAATCGTCGACGACGCAATTACCGCAGCGCGCGACTTGATGACTTCGACGCAGTACTGCGCAACAATAATTGGTCCGATTAATAAGATATTTCTATGTAAATGTTCGTAATTGTAAGCGCTACAAGTTTTGTGGGAACATTTTTTGGATTGCGATTGAAAAAAAGGAGTTATTCAGAAAATACCAATCTTTCATCCCCCTTGTTCTTAATTAATCACCTGTAGATCATTGAATATTGCAAATACGAAAAAATGTTACATATGCAAATTTGTGGAGAATGGTTTTCTGAATAAAGTAAGTAATGACACTTTTTTCGGTAAAATGCGAATTAACGTCGTAAAGTGCAAAAAAAAAAACATTCATCCCTTAAAACCAATATGGCGGCTTATTTACAAGGGGTAGGAGGTCGCATTTTTGGATTTAGACTCTCTATTGACCACCCAACCCCCACACAAAATATTTTCTTTTCCGCATGAATTGCGCAATTAAATCCTACTTTGACTGGACTATTTTACTTTCGTTTATAGCCGTGAAATGCCAATTGGTAGGACACAATTTTGAAGTGGAAATTGTTAGTAATGGCAAACAAAAATAAGAAATGTGTTTACATGTGAAGTTTTGCGTTGATCACGTCGCTTTCATCTAAAAGCTCGTTAATGTAAAGTGCAAATTGGGAAGATATTGTGAAATGGTGCAAAAGTTTTAATAGCTTGAAAGACACAGAATTAGCACATCGAAAGCAAAGAATATCAAAAATTGTGATAAATTTGACTACAGTTTCTTTGAAAATCGAAAAAAAAATCAAGCAAAGCTTATAAGATTATCTTTCGATGTGCTTAGTGGTTTTTTTTCCGAAGGAACACGTAATTTAGAAGTTTTAATTTTTGCTTACAAAGAAAAGTTTCGATATAAAAATGGCAGCTTAAAATAAAGATATGTGGAGAGTAAAGAAGAGCAAATTGTAGGTTTTGTAAAGTTTACAAAAAATAGTAATTTATTTCACACAAGAATGAAAATTGCCGCAAAAAATTGTACAGTACCCTATAACAATAATTATTGTTATTTAGATTTTATCGCAAAATCTGACTAAATCAAAAATATGAACAAAAATAATTTTTACGTTAAATGGAACACGCTTGTACATTATTTTGTTCAACTGTACTTTTACAACAGCAATATTACACAACAATTAAATACGGCAGACTTAACTGTTTTGAAAATATACTCAAAAGTTTCTTTAATGGCAAAAATTTACTGCTGATATGATAAAATCGACAACTTATTATATCAAAATTATTGACCTATTATAATATCAATTATTATTGACTATTATTGTTTAGAATTTTTCTTTGAATGATTTAATTGAACGATACCTTTTTCTCTCACCCCATGTTTTATTTACTTATTGTGGTGTAACAGTTTCCTGAGCACAAATTAAAACCTAACATACCCTAGCTTTCAACTCGAAGGCTGAAGTGCACACTAAGCGTGATGTTTGAAATTAATCCACAACTCACCTCTCCAGCTTGACTTCGTAGGGCAAATAATTGTCTGATTCTCGATGAGATAGGCGTTAAGCGTCGTCAGACTCGGCGATTTCTGCAAAACATCTTCATCATCCTTCCAAACGTACTTCATTACATCTTGCTCGTATGAAACTGAAAAGTAATTCAAAATATATTTCGTCTGATATATATTCGTGTATTATGATACTTTTATATCGCGATCAATATACTCCATCATGCAAACTTTACAGCGTGCTAAAATTTCAATCTAGTTTTATAACAAAGGGCTCTATCTATAGACTGACTTATAAACTGCATATTGAGGCAATTGGTGCAGCACGCCAGATATGATCGCACGGATGCATTTTTGTTCTGTCTGTATACCGTGTGACAAGTTTCAAAACAGAACATAGGCGAATAGCATGGGAAATCACATATTTGCAGTTTATTTCTCACCACTTTTATCTACAAGAACGGTAATGGTGTCTATCGAAAGAGAATTGTTTTCTGAGCATGCTGATACCAAATACTTAATAATTAACAGCTTTTTTATCATGCCAGAAGAACTTAAACATTTCAAAAATTAAAAGTGTGAGCGGCCATGATATGCCTAATTCGAATAATTTTGTTACTGTCAAAACAAACATTTTTAATTACCAATACGCGTTTCCCTGAAAAGATTGTCAATGAATAATAATAATGGTTTATTCTAATGCGGGACGCTTTTTTATCGCCGTGGTTTATTAACTGGCCCGCCAGATCTCCCGATTTAGCAGCTTATCCTTGTTGTGATTTTTCTTGGGATCTTGGGGTTACCAAAAACAAAATTTACAGAGTTTTTACCATTGCCCGAATGTGCACTCGTTAATAACCAACAACTCGGACAAGTCCGAAGCACAATTTATAAAAGGGTGGGAATATTAATTTCAAAATGAAGGACTATTTGAATATTATTTGTTGTACTTTTTTTTTCAATTTTGTTCAATTGTTAATTTTTTTTCAATTATTTTACGTGTTTATTTTCCATAGTCAATTTTTCGTAAAACAAAATGATGGTAGGTAAATGAAGATTTTCGTAATTGTTTAGTGATGTTCAATCAGAATTAAAATAAATTAAATAATTGAAAATATTTGCTTTGACAGCGAAAAATTTATCCGAATTTAGCATGTCATGGCTGCTCATCTTTTAATTTTGAAAATGTTTAAGTTCTTCTGGCATGATAAAAAAGCTGTTAATTATTAAGTATTTGGTATCAGCATGCTCAGAAAACAATTCTCTTTCGATAGACACCATTACCGTTCTTGTAGATAAAAGTGGTGAGAAATAAACTGCAAATATGTGATTTCCCATGCTATTCGCCTATGTTCTGCTTTGAAACTTGTCACTCGGTATACAAGTTTTAGCTAGCTAAATGGAGTTGCTTTTTATATGAATATAAAAAACTGTTATTTCCAGTTCTTATGCGATATTTGAGTAGATGAAACATGAGTGCGAGTACTTACTGCTCTCCATGGCGAAAGAACAAAGTGGATCGTCAAATGGAAATATGTTCAGTCGTCCTTGGCAGGATAAGATCAGATGACGCCTAAAGAGGGAAAGAGACAGAGAGAGAAATATAAATAATTTATTTCCATAAGCTCTGCAGGGTTATCGAAATGGGGTTAGATATTAACTTAATTGGAGGTCATTGTTGGTTTTGCTGGTTTATCTTGATGTCAAATTGTTTCAAACAGATTACACTAAATTATTCTATATGCCACTGATGGCCTTAAATTGGTTGTTGTTGGTTGGGATAATAAGGTTAATTGAGTTATTTAAAAAATCCTTCTATATTACAATACTTGCCCTATTTAATATTAATTCTTATTTTTCGAAACTATTTTTTCAAGGGGACATCTTGCGGATAAATCGGTGCAATTATCTTAGCCTTGAATTGGATTTTTTTATTATATACACTATTTTACCTACGGCCCTTTTTATTTCATACGAAAGATAATAGTTTTTTATGCAAATTGTTGCTCCGCCGTTTTTTTAGATTTTTTTTCGCAATTTTATTTTATGCCCTTCCTATTAAAATGTTACTAAACGTTAAAAAATTGCTACAAACGTAACTTGATCATTTCGTCTAAATAATTGGATCGAAAAAGGAAGAAATATTTCGCAAATTTCTTCGTAATTTGATTAGATAGGTACTGCCCCCATTTTATACAGTGTGTCTGCTTAAGTTGGAACCATATGGAAAACTTTTTTATTGTTGGTTTTGTGAAAAACTGTATTCTTTATAAAAAGTTGTGCATGATCCAAAACTTAAAATGCAACCATCAGATATCGATTTTTTAAAGCCGTATACGAGGTTTGTCAAAAAATATCAATTTAACGCAAGAGTAAAGTACCTATATTTTCGACAATATCAAAAATTGTTATTCAAAAAAGTTGATCAGAATTACAAATAACATTCAAATATGCAATAACATGCAGTTGCTTAACCAATAAAAAACAGCATTAAAGCTAAACCGCTGCTGATAAACCCTATCTTTTCGATAAAACCAATATTTGATAAATTGCATATTTGAATGTCATTTGCAGTGCTGATCAACTTTTTTAAATAACAATTTTTGATATTGTCAAAAATAAAGGTACTTTACTTTTGCGTTAAATTTTTATTTTTTGACACACCTCGTATACGGCTCGAAAAAACCGAATCTAATGGTTGCATTGTAAGTTTTGGGCCATGCACAACTTTTTATAAAGAATATATTTTTTCACAAAACCAACAATAAAAAAGTTTTCCATATGGTTCCAACTTAAGCAGACACACTGTATAAACTTTTAATTGCAATAATTTATTGTAATTACCGCCCTCTTTCCTCTGAAAATTATACAAAAATATGACAAAACTTTTTGGATAACTATTCACCAAATTTCTTCAGAATTCCAACTTCTGCTTCGCCTGTTCTTTTATAAAAAAAAAATTATTTATGCCCTTCCTATGAAAGTTTTACTAATACCAAAAAAGGCCACAGTCGTACAAATACTAAATAATAAAAAATCCCATACCTCATACGATAATTGACACTTCCATTCCTGTATATCCTGAGGGAAAAATGTACTGGTATGAGTGGGTCCTTGAAGTCTCCATGCATTATAAAATATGTATCGGGCAGCCAGATGTCATCGTAATGGTGAATTGCGTTGAGATAGTCGTACTTGCTTTGATTTGAGTAACGAAGTCTCGGGTCGTACCACTGCTGTTGAAGAAGGAATTCCACTTCGTATTTCTGAAAGAAATTGAAATTTATCAGCGAACAGGTATTAACAGACTCTGACTAAGGCATTTCTCTCAAAACCGTGTCGGCTGCGGCGGTATGGGTTCAAATACCACTTATGAGTGAGTTTCTAAGGATTTTATTAACACTTAACTGCCCTCATCGCCTCTTTCGTCCAAACACCAGTTTCAAGAGCCTACAGTGTAAATAGCTGTTGAGCTTATTCACAGTAGAGGAAATTTTGATTACCTTTGTTTAAACACTCCTTATAAACTCCTTTTAAATCTTTTTTTACTCGTTTATAAAACTCAACGGTTATTAAAGACAATTTATAAGAATAGCAGTAAAAATCCCAAAGCTTAAAAAATAATGCAAAAATAACTTACCAAGCTAGATTCGTCGGGTGAGGCTAAACTTAGTAGCAAAACAGTCACGTTTACCGTTAAAGTCCCTGAAATTAAGAAAAATTATTGTTTGACATGAAAGAGGCAGCATCTTTCAGATTAAATATTTGCTTCGACTCTCTTGAGACCAAGAGGAGCCAAAAGATAGTCTTATCTTCTTGCCAGTTCCTTGATAATTTTTCTAGTTACAGCTTATCTCATGTATGTCATAGTGTGGATACTTAGTCTCCATCTTCAGAACCAAAACAACTTTTAGCCTAATTTAGGAAAACAAACAAAGCATTCTCAAGTTCACGGTATTTTGTTCCTTCATAACTCAACATTTTGTTAAGTTCGTCCACCATACTGACGTTGTTTTGATTCTCATGATGATGGCTTAACCATTGTCAAAAATTGTAAAAATTGTCATCCAGAATTTCGAGCAGTTGGCACTCTTTCCCTAAAAACGTACGTATAATTGAAGCTGACCATGAGAAAAACATCTGAGTCCCTCAAATAAGCCTCGAAGCACTTTAATGCCAGCAAAAATGCCTTAAGCTGCATTACACGCAGATCCCTCTCCTGCTGATTCCAAAGTCCATTGGAGGTCTCGCAATTGGAAAAAATACCCCATCTGGACAACGAAGCATCTTAATAAATCGTTCTAGTTCCTTTTGCTCCTCAATTTTCCACTAGCCTAGGGCAAGGCCGTCAGTCAGTCAGTTTCTTAGAATAAACTTCGACACTGACATGAACCCATCGAAACAACCCTCACTTTTTTCTAAGGCTCTTTGCTCTTTCGAACAATCTGCAGTGTAACAGGCTGTACTCGACTGCAGAACAGCAAGCCATCACTGACCCAACAACTTTGTAAGAGTCAATGGGCAAGTACATATTAGACAAAAAGGCAAACAAACGAACAAAACATAAACCTCAAAAACGTGCTATTTCGCCCCCACACTGAGATCAAGAAATAAGCATCTTTCAGATCTCAGAATCAGAATACCATGTTCCAAGAGACTACACCCGGGTCTGAGGTCTTCAAGTTTAAAATGTCCTGGATCGATGAAGGTATTCAACTCCTTCAAGTTCAGAATTAATCTTTGCTGACCACCCGACTTGGTAACTTAGAAAAACGGCGAAAGAAACTGACCTGAAACTTCCTAAGTCTCCACAATCGCGTATATCGAGAGAATTCTATCAATTTCTAATCGGATATATGCCCACTCCTGCTCCGACTATCCTCTGGATGGTGGAGAGTAAGTCTGTGCAGGGGTTCACTCGAACTGAAATTTATAACCTTTCACTGTTTGAATGACAAACTTGTCCTCAGTGAGCGATTCCCAAGTTTTCCATCCAGTCTTTAATCTAATTGCAAATTTATTATACGAAAAACTAGAAACGAATGAATAAACAGTTGCTAGGGAGCGCTATTGTTATCGGGAGGTGCTTTTGTTTTTATTTTTAGCTCTGAACTTGTGGTCCAAGACATAGAAGTAGTGTGTTACCACCTTCGTAATCTCGAAGTGCGAGACACGAAGGATAATTAAAGTTAATGGGACTTTCACATCTATTATACTTTCCGAAATAGAAGTTTCAAGGCTCCTGCTCTTCGGTAAGATCTTCTAATATGAATATAAGTTAAGTTTGATATAATTTATATTAATTAAATTATGGCTACAAAGACATTATGCCCCACTTTCGAGGTAACTTCAACTCTTAGTTTCTCAACAATACTAATACAGCTTAAACCCTATAGAACCCTCCCTATTAATAAGTACTTAAAATCCTCTCTTTATAAATTTTGACAAACTTTGCCGGCGTCGGTAATCCTAATAAAATTTACCCTTGAAAGACAAATAATAATGTATGCTTAATCCCATATCGTGGAGGGTATTTTATAATAACTGAGTATAGATAGAAACATAGAGCTAAGACATTCCCTGCAAATAAGATTACCGAACATAAACCAGAAGATGCCGCTTTGTTTGTTGTATCTATGGCTATAGAGAAAGCAGAGCTCTTGATGTTATGACGACGTGAGATATGAAGCAACTCTGAGTCAATTTAATTAGACTTTACCTCCTCGGCTATTACTAAAACAACGTCGGGGGTTAACCTGAGGAACTTTGCAGTATATAGTTTCTGTTTCCTCCGTGTTGGTAGGTACATCTAGTTTTACTCCTTAAGGATTATTCAAAGGATATCTCGGTAGTTCTGTTTTAAGTTTAATGGAGTTGCCTTATGACCTGATTATGCCGTTTGCAACTGTGGGTTCATTGTTGGTCATTTTAGTGAAATTAAATAAGAATTTATTGAAAAAAAATTCTGCCACAACTATGACTCGTTCACTAGGTCGATTCACGGAAACAGGAAAGTAATCAACTTACCTGGGAGATAATTTCCCTTTTAGGAGAGTTGATTACCGTTTAACAAAGTAATAGGGTCATTCAATATGTTCATATCTCAAAGTGAGTATGCATTTTGAAAATCAGTAATTATTTTAATAATATGTATGACAAATTAGCTGATTACTTTCCTGCAACCGAGCACTAGGCTGCTGAGAAATTGATCCAGTTGTACCTACCTATAGTTATACTCGTTTATATTAATTGAAACCATCCCAAAATAGCCGTGCGAAGTAAAGTTACATGGAGAGTACTAAATTACTTTGATCAACATGCAGTTAGAAAAGGCACACAGTTAAGTGATTGCAGACTTGATGTAATTAGTCTAAAGCTAACAACTTAAACTAAGTTATAATGTAATGTGGATTGGGACCAATCAATTCGGACTTAATCAAGTTGAAGCTGGTTTAAACAATCGAGGACAGGCTGTTAACTTCATTAGACTTACTCCGTTGAAACTATTGCAATAATAGTATTCCTATTAGCAGCACTCTTGTAGATTTTGTCTGGTCCTTGATAAGATCCGAATTAGATTACTTATTATTTTCGGACCTTACCTGTTACAGTGCTTCTGGAACTCCCTGATACTTGACCTTCTCACACGGAGCTTGAAGATAAAATGAACTGCGATCCTAGTTCTTTTCCTGCCTATTGGATCCTTCCCATAGGAAGAAAATGGAATTGGAAGAAAACACATAAAAATGAAGATATCCTTATCAATTTTTTTTCAAACGAGGATCACACGTGGAACATTGACAGTGGAGAGAAAGAAAGGAACTATAGCTTCGAAAGACAGTCGCTGCCTCCTGGGGACCGCCGGGGCGTTTCTTGAGTCGATGCCAGAAGTGACAGAAGCGAAATCACCGGTGATGAGCTGCTGAGGACTCGGGCGCCCATCTCGCAAGAAGCTACAGCCTCAAGTGTAACGAATGAACATCAAGCTACATCTGCTGAAAGTGTTTTCGCTGACAGAGAGCAGTCAACCACAAAAAAAAAATGACGACTATTTTGAAAATCTATTCAGAACTCGCCCCTAAGATCAATAAACAAAATCTTGCTGACCGAAAAATAGCAGTAATCACCAAAAAATTACTCTCAGATGTGAAAATAAATATTACAAAGCAGCAGTCTTGTTATTGTCTTGTTCACCGATCTCACATTGAATCTGACTTTCACTCCAATTCTGTGAATTTGAATTCAAAATTTGCCTGTGTCGGAATGTGAAGTTCAAACTAGGCTTGATCGATACTAAATCAGTCTTCGTTATATGCTAATTAAGTTAAAATGTGTGTGATATTATTTTAGAGCAAGCACCTAATTCAGTTGTGTAGCCGGTGATCATTAATTTCGCGATCTATTTATTGTAGCTAATTGCTTTTAAAAACTTTTGTTTGCTTACTTTGAAAAACAAGTCCAGCAGTTAGCAGTCTGCGTTATCGAACAGTAAAATTGAAAGAACGAAGATAAACAATGATGTAATAGGATTGTAGGATCTAAAAATAAGCTCCGAACAAAATTGAATTATCGGTATAATTCTAACTCGGTGCATTATCCATTATCCACTTCATGGAAGTTATGTTTCAATCTGGTTACTGTTTACCCTGAAATTTTGCTGAAAGCTAGCAAAGTGTCACCCTAACGGTCGTCACCAATTTGATCGAGATTATACTTATTTTCGAACCGTTTCAGTTCTCGTATTGTGTTGTGATAGTGAGATTATAACAATATAAAGTGCTATCTATGAAATTAGGATAATCCATCACTAACCGTCCTTCGGGCAGGTAGAGTTTAGAAGTGGAACTTGATGTCAGCTATTAGTTCCGATGAAAGCGTGTCAAACTACGAATCAGCTGCCTAATTGCTAGTATCGTGTCGCTTTTTTATATCTTACATTATTATTGGAGAGTTTTTGTATCATTGTAACAATTTCAGGATGATCCATAAGCTATTCGGAGGAAACAGAGCGAAAAAAATTGATGAGGAAAATCCTGGATAAGTCGCAAAGATTCTTCTTATGGCTCAGTCAAATTAGCTCCCAATAATTTAAAACTGAAAAAGACTTACGCCACTCAATATACCTACGTATATGTATTCCATTTTGTGGAGTTAAGATTTTAATCATTTTTTTTATCAACAAGTCAAAATTACGAAAAAATCAGTTTTTTTTTGTAATAAAAATGTAAATTTTTACAAAATGAAGCCATCTGCAGAAAATTTTCACATGACCTTTTTTGAAGACAACTAGAGAATTCGCTATTCCCTTAAAAAGATGATTGAGGCCCTACTTGAAAATTTCAGTGTTGTTGAAAAACAGTTGACGTCAAGTACGCATGCGCTGCCTCTCCCCCCCTTTATGACTTCCGTGGTCATTCACTAGAACACCGTTCCATGCAATTGCTGCAACTAGCAATATTCGAAAATTTTACTTAAAACTAGCAATAATAATAATTGACTAAAATAAGGTAATGCAGCATAAACCTTTCATGTATGGGGTTGCGGAGTTTTTTCTTACAGTAAATTTAATTTTATATAAAAAAAAATGGTTAAAATTTTCTGGAGATTACTTAATTTTGTCATAAACGTTTATGTCGGAAAACCCGATTTTGTCGCCATTTTGCAACAACTTAAATTGTTGGTAAATTAAAAATGTCGCAAATCTAAACTCCACAAAATGGAATGTATCATTTATACATGTTGTGAATTTTTTGTACTACCCATCATTGGGACCTCCTAAACGCTAAGAGATACAGGGTCCGTTAAATTAGAGAAAAGCTGCTCTATTTTGTGCCCATCGCGAATCCATCGAGACATACAAGATATCTGGGACCGTTCCTGAAATATCCTGAAAAAACTGAAAAATCGATACTTCTTATTTTTGCCATACCTCTCTTATTTTTGGAAATTAATAAATAGTTTTTTGTAGACATACATAAGACGTCAAGAGCTATCTATCTGACATTTCAAAAATTTTCAAAGCCAACTAGATCTTAGAGTATTCATAGTCAACTTTTGTTTTCCTTATGGCCGCCATATTGGATTTTCATGTCATTCTGTATTAAAAAAATTGAGGAACCCAAAGAATCCTTAAGTTTTGAAGCAATTAGACTCTATAAAATTAATTACACTATACTAGGATACATCTTTTGAGGACAGCAGGCCAAGATTTTCGGCATAGTTTTTAATAATAAACAAATTGAAGTAGATTATACCCGTCATCGGCAGCAATCACAAACAGACCAAAGAACATACTTTAAAGTCCACCCAATGTACTGTCCCTGGCACTACCGGTTTGGGAGAAATTAAATTTGGCTAAGGAAACAGACGTGATAAAAAATTTAAAACCATGAAGCTACAAAGATTGGTTCTTTTGAGGCAGCTAAATGCAGGCAAATTTTGCACTAAGATGACAGAAATTAACCAAATTACTAAATCAATTGAAAAAAAATTGATATTCGGAAAGTGTCAATTATTGTACTAATTAGGGAGATGGTGACAAAAATACCTTGTATCTCCCAAATGGAAGAAAAGCAGGTTTTTATATAGTTCGAGTCCCCTTCTCAAAATCCGTCTTGTCAAGTAGGGGTTCAGCGGCGTTTTGCCCAGATTAACTTGAGCGATTTCAAAAAGTATCTACCATATGGAAGAAAATTACTGGGCGGCATCTGGACAATTTCTCCAATTGAGGGAAAAACAATTTTCTGCCAATTTGCTTCTTGCGTTAACCTCCAGTACCCGGTGAGTCATTAATATGGTCACCGGGAATATCTCAGAAACTAAGCGTCGTACATCCTCAGGCAAAAAAAATCCTAGGAAAGTGACCCTAAAAATTTGTTGAATAATAGTTTTGAGCTTCTAAAATGACCGCTAGGGGCGTAAGAGTCGTGACTAAATAAACAATTTGAATTTTCTAATCATTGTTAAAAATGTTGGTATATTTAACATATTATCATGATTAAATAATAATTATTAAAAATGATTAAAAAGTGAATTGTACCTATGGAATTCAGAAAGTGTAAGTTTAACTTGTAATTCAGAGCAGTAAATTGGTATTCAGAAAGCGTCATAATTTGTAATTCAGATTAGTCAATAATTGTAATTCAGAAAGCGTTAAATTTAAAGAGTTCCAAGCATTTCCTCTAATATTTTCTGAATTACAACTGGAAAAGTGTAGATTTTAAACTACATCCTAAAAAAATGCTCTTTTACCATAAGACCTTCTTTGATTATTAAATTAAACTCTATAGCTGTTTACGATTACGACTTCATATAAAATTGATAGGTAGGTATAGGTACTTCATTATTTGTCTACCTTGTATATTATATATTTTGTATTGTAGATCTAGGTAAAACGATCTATTTATATATTCACTCTTAACGTTATTATTGATTAATACTTTTTCTGCTATTACCTACATAATAGCAAAAGTGCTCGGAGTAAACAGATAAAGGAAAACATTGCTAGTGGAGTTAAACCCCGTTTAAAATGACAAATAGAAACGAGGTAGTTATTGTTTGTCACTCCACTCAGACAAGACCTTTATTTTTAGAAAGCCCACAAATACCCACTTTTATTAGCAGTCTAATGAGATTAGTTTTGTCAACAACCTGATAAAATGGATGATGAAGAATAGGTTACGCGGGCTACATTTTATTAAATCGTCCGGCCATTAGTATATTAATAGCAATAATCAATTATTTATATCATTCCGTCTAAAAACTACTTAATAGGTACTATACTTTAATTATTATTAACCTTGACCTGGTAATTAGTTTATCTTTTTTGATAAATAAATAATAGGCAAAGTCGATATTTGCTAGGTCATGAAAACTCGTAGGTATTATTTACCTACCTGGATTATTATGCCTTGGTCTCTGTCTACATGAAATTTTCAGCTCAATTGATAATTGCTTGGAAATTACATGAATAGATATCTAAATAATAAATATGAATTGTCGTTTGTGTCTATGAATAGACCAAGTTAAAAATGTACGGCAAATCTCCAGAGAACTTTTGTCGCTAAATGTGGTAAAAAGTTTATAATTTCATAGCTTTCTTGACAAGGATCTGTGAATGTATAATTATGTATGAAAAGTTTTTACCTATTTCAGGTGGTTAAAAAATTTATATTCATATTTATATTTAACTTTATGAAGATAAATTTACTTTTTTGTGAACTTTCAATCTAATTAATGCGACACGTAAAGGGCGAATGAAATAACGGTCAACTCTATGTTGCCAGGATTGAAATTTATATTAGTCATAAACGTGAGCTACTGGTATTTTCTACAGAATATATTATTATTTATTATTAAAATAAATATGATAATTTATTTATATAATGGAAATGTTTCTACATACCTTGCACTGGCGGTAACAACCTCTTGTCATATCGTGTAACTTTCAAAAGATTATCCAAAATTTCCTTGTCTGATTTTCCTTCTTCAAAGCTGAAAAATATAGAAACATATTAGGTAATTTATTTTTCTGTGTATTATTATTGCTTTTTAAAATTTATTGGCGAGGAAGAATAGCAAGAATTTCACTATGTAGCATAAATTACATCCAAAAAGAGAGTAATTTCAATAACAATTAGAAAGAGATTGGTAATAGTCGGGACTTTTCCAGGAAAAAAAATGAAAGTAAAGAGTAAAGGTAAAATATTAGAAGGTTTTATGTATAGCTAAGAATAGGTCGCTTTGTAAAATTTTATTAATACGGTGTTATTCACGGTATACGCCACGGAAGATTATGGACGTGTCTCTGGATTTTAGGATCTTTTTATTTTTGGAGTGGATAGAGACCCGGCAGAGGTACGTTTTAAAATTATATTCATAATGTACAGGGTGTCCCAAAAGAATGTATGTTCTCCTATATGTTATTGCATTTTTAGATTGTCTGAGAAGAAAAAATAAGATTGGTTTTTACAGTTGGTGTTTAAATTCAGAAGTTTTGGAGTTATAAACAAGTGAAAATCGTCATTTTTCAAGTTCATGGCCCTGTACAACGAAAACGGCTGAAGATAGAGAAAAACGGCTTACATGTCCCTATTTTAACTTTTCATGTTCTATCCTATGGTATAGAAACATTTGTACTTTCTTTGATTTTTTTATTTGTCGACGCGTGGAGAAATCTCAGAATTTTTCAAATTTTTTATCACCCTGTATAAACATTTCATCTACATCATTGGGATGAAATAATAACTACATGAAAAGTTAAAATAGGGACATGTAAGCCGTTTTTCTCTATCTTAAGCCGTTTTCCTTGTACAGGGCCTTGAACTTGAAAAATGACGATTTTCACTTGCTTATAACTGACAAACTTCTGAATTTAAACACCAACTGTAAAAGCCAATCTTCTTTTTTCTTCCCAGGCAATCTAAAAATGCAATAACATAGGAGCATTCCATTTAAAAAAACATAAATTTGATATGTTTCATGCTTTTGGGACACACTGTACATTATGAATATAATTTTAAAACGTACCTCTGCCGGGTCTCTATCCACTCCAAAAATAAAAAGATCCTAAAATCCAGAGACACGGCCATAATCTTCCGTGGCGTATACCGTGAATAACCCTGTATATATTTTTTTAATTATGTTTGAATAATTCTTACTACTTGTCATAACAGCCTGTACATTATGTCCCTTATTTCAGAGCTCACCATGGGTATTTCCTAAACGCACAAAGATACGCGGGGTCCGCTATATTAGAGAAAAGCTGCTCTATTTTGTGGCCATCTCGAATCCGTCGGTCCTGGGTATCTGGGACCATTCCTGAAATATCCTGAAAAATCTGAAAAATAGATATTTCTTATTTTTGCCATATCTTTTTTATTTGTGGAAATTAATAAATAATTTTTTGTAGGCTTATATAGGACGTCAAGAGCTATCCATCTAAATCTTTAGAAATCTTTAAAAAAAATTTCAAAGCCAATTAGATCCCAGAGTTTTCGGAGTAAACTTTTGTTTTTCTTATCGCCGCCATTTTGTATTTTCATGTCTTTATGTATTAAGAAAATTAAGGA
Source organism: Malachius bipustulatus (assembly GCA_910589415.1). Taxonomy (NCBI): domain Eukaryota; kingdom Metazoa; phylum Arthropoda; class Insecta; order Coleoptera; family Melyridae; genus Malachius; species Malachius bipustulatus. The sequence goes on from OU342633.1 coordinate 51,280,287, forward strand.
AACCAAAAGTATATTACATACAAAAAAATTCTTCAAATTTTTATTGTTCTTTTTTCGAAATCAAATAATTTTCCTTCAACCCGAAAACTCTGGGATCTAGTTCTTGACGTCCTATGTAAGCCTACAAAAAATTATTTATTAATATCAAAAAATAAGAAATCTCAATTTTTCAGTTTTTTCAAGATATTTCAGGAATGGTCCCAGATTTCTTGTATATATACCGACGGATTCGAGTTGGCCACGAATAGACAAGCTTTTCTCTAATTCAACGGACCCTGCATCTCTTAGCGTTAAGGAGATACCCACGGTGAGCTCGAAAATAAGGGACACACTGTATATCTCATTTTTTTTAGTGTGGTTTCTGAGGTTTCTCGAGAAGCAGAGTTTTTTTTCCTAAATAATGACCACTTTCATGAAATGGCTATTAAGAAAGTTTTCCCCTCTTCATAAGCCCATCCGTGGACATACTGCGTATGTTGACTGGTAAGATTTTAAGTCTGCCATTTTCGAGAAAATCGGGAAGAAGTTTTCAATTTATGTTTTCACTGTTTTCATAAATTATATTAGCTAAAATATCCAAACAAGATAAAAAGTACAAGCAGTCTGATATAAGAAAAGATCAAGGAAAACAAAATTAAAAAGAAAGAAAACAAATTAACGGATTTTTGAAATGGCAAATAGAGTTAGGTAAAAAAAAAGAAGTAGTAGGTAAAAGTGACCCTTGATTTCAAATTAAAAGAATGAAATAAAAATTTGGTTAGGTGTCATCGACTAATTTATTTTATCACATAGCACCTCGGAAAGATACAGATTTTTGTAGGAGACCAAAAATGGGCTAAAACGATGTATCTTTCAAACAAAAAAACATGAACAGCGTTCCTGCTACGCTATCAACAATTACGATCGATTTTAATGGAGGGTAGGGGTAGTTTCACCCCTTCCCGGGTTTCCGTCAAATTATCATGTACGTCAGAAATTAGTACTTTTAATAAGAAATTTACCTACCAAATTTCATCGAATTGGAATCAGCCGACTTTGAGCTATTTCAAAAAAACTAAAATTTTCAAGACTTTGAAGCCCTCTAACGGACAAACGAAGGACTTTGGTATACAGATAAGTTTGGTCCGAGCGACTTTTTTTTACCTGAGTAATCTGTGGTTGCTCCATGTCCATGGAATATTGGGACACCCTGTATTTCCTGTAAAATTATATTTCAAACAAGAAGAAGAGCAAGAAGAGTTAGAAGGGTATGAGAGGACTTACAAAAATTTGAGGACCTATAAAAAGGGAAAGAATTCTGTTATACCTGTAAAGTAAGGTGGTTGTGAATAGAAGCAGGTACATATAATGGAATTTGAAGAAATAAATTAAATCTATACAAATAACCAAATCGTGAATATTTAAATACTTAATTGAAATGGAATATTAATGGAGTGTTAATGGAGGTTTTATAATGATGGCAGATCTGTAAATTGCCAGGAAAACAAAAAGAATAATAATTCTTTGGTAGCAGTACTTTATAATTTTAAATTGTAATCGCAAATTTATTATACAGGCGATCTAGAACAAAAGGGACAAACTTCGCTGAAAGAATGTCTTAATGAACCTACCATCTATGTAAATTGAGTTTTAACGAAGTTACAGGGTGTTATATGTTTCAAAAGAAAAAAATATTTTTCACCACTCCAAAACATACCTGTATGTCATTTATTTTGTATCTTTTTTTATTAATTAGTCCAATATTACAATCTACCAATGTCTAACTTGAACTTAAATAATTTGATCGTTAACAATAAACAGCCATATCAGGATTTTTTCAGTTCTAAATGTTTTTAGTAGGTAGGTATGAAATTGGAAAAATTGTTCAGTCTAATTGTTTTCCAATCTGTTCCACCGTCTCGTGGCTTGTTCTGTCAAAGTCGATTCGAATAATTGATATTGCTTTAGTGTTCAAGAAAGTTTAACTCACTCAAAACTTGACTCCAAGTCCAAGTATAAGTTGAATTGATACACAAGCCCTGTGTAGCGGTCTGATTCGATTTTCTTGCTAAATTTTTATCCTGTTTCAAAGTGCTAAAAAGAACGAAACAGCTTGATTGGATGAATCGATGTATAGTCGATTTAAATCATGCGCTTGAGTTTCTTTCCTCAAACATTTAAACGGAAAGCCAGAGGGTTTTTAATGAAGTTATTTTACTTTAAATTATTTCAGTTTTCCGCCTTTGTACCCAAGAAAATTCTAACAGAAATGTAAATATAACGTAGGTAATTGCTTTGGAGGTAGTGCGCTTCAAGAATCGTGTGCTTTTATTCGAGGAGATTTTTCCTCATTGCTATTAGAAAGTATCATTAAATTTATTCAAATATTAAAAGCTCTGCTTGAAAAAAGAAAAAAATTCAAACAACGCGTGATAATTTTTACTTGATCAATCGAATGTTCAGTTCAACTTTGTGTTCACAAATTTTACTTAACTATTCAAGCGAAAACAATTATTAATATTTCAAAACAGCAATATTTCAAAACTGGTAAAAAATTATAAAAAAATAATTAGAAAAAATTGGATTTCATAATAATATTGTGATATATTTTGCTTCTTTGATGTTTGATTATTTTTAAAACTCTTATCAGTTGTAGTCATTATATATACAGATTATTGTACATATGTACAATTTATCTTCAGGTCTCCAGAAGAAGGACTTGGAACCAGAGTGGGAGGGGTCTTCGTCGCTGTACTTCGAACCATTCGACCAGGAGGTGTATTGAGGTTTCGTCCCCCTCCATGCAGAATCTACAGGTTTGATAATTTTGTAGACCAATCTCGCTAAAAGGTGTGTTCCCCGTGAGAAAACCTGTTAGCATTCTCAAACCGCTTCCGTCGTCCATTTTCTCATGGTGTCCCGTTTGAGATTGTACTTGTTGGACTCATTTGTTCACTCCTTTTTATTTCTGAACTGTATTCCGAAGTTTTTATCAAATCTGTATTTCCTAGTGATTGAGTCCCTAGGGGCGCTGATGATATATGTTTCCTCTTATTCTATTCCTTTCCTGGCCATTCTGCTAACCCTTTTTTGCAGCCCTTTGCACCACTAGATGCAGTGGCGGTGCGAGGTTTAAAATTACCTCCATTGCTGCTGTGGGGCATGTTCTAATATTTCCTGTCATTGATACGTGCACAAGTCTATGTGTTTTTGAAAGTGTATATTCCTTACCGTCTTCTTCATTGCTCGGTCTGCCCGGCCACAGCTCCGTAAGTCTCACTATCAAGGTGTACATCCAGGATAAGGGCCTTGCCTAGTCGTCCTTGGGTAGTCGAAGAGTTCAGTGTCTTTCAAAAGGTTTAACAGTCTGTTAGCTAAGGATTTTCGGCCATCAAGTCCCTAGGGCTGGTTTGGCCCATGACTGCGTTGCGGGTTCGTGTGATGAGACCACCGCAGGGTGCCCGGGCTATAAAAGGGAAACCAAGAGAATTCTGGTAGTGTCATATGTCCTCCTTTGCTATTATTGGAATGAAAGTAACTTTATACATTCTCCAATCCCTGGGTATGCAAGGTTAAGTTATTGTTTCCTGCAGTTTTAACTAAGAGTGTGGACTCACCTCTTGTCCCTTTTGGGGCAAGGCAGAGAATATGTTGTTCAAACAAGTTGACTTGTATATAGTTGGAAGGTTTTGATCAATGTATTGATCAACGTAACGTTGCAGTAGAGAATATTATTTGCAGTTGTTGCATTTTAACGTGTCATCTGTGAGTTTGTACTTATTGGGATCCAACAAACTGTACCGGGTGTTGCATCGGCGGACCGTCCCTCTCCCCGATTATTTTAGAGCAAAATTGTATGAAAATTGTATGAAGGTACTCATATGATGAACTCGCGTGCAAAATACGAATCATTGTCATTCAGAGGCCTTCATTCAGCTTAACAACCGACCTTTTATAACAAAGTTAGCCATAAAACCACGGTAGATTATTGTCGTGCACCCTGTATATATAAACAAACTTGTGAAAATCATTGGAGTTACCTACTAGATTCTTGACAATTTTGAGTGAAAAATACTACCTCATATCAAGCTTCAAAAAATCAACAAACCGATAAGATTGAATTAAACAGAGGTGGTCGATTCGGATCAAATCAAGTGTTTCGAGTTTGAAACATTGAACTCGAAGTTCAACTTATAATAAGATTAGGTCTTGGCTTGTCCAAAGAGTTATGCCTTAATTCATTTAATTTCACAGGGGCTTAATACTACAGGGAAGCTACGTTATTGGGTATAGTTAAGTAAATCCGATGTAATTAAATTTGGTTCACTTTGCGAGTCAGCTAGCGGAATTAGCAGGACCGGAGAAAATAAATAAAGAATGTCTCCACCGAGATATGGTTATTCGAGTGGGGGAATTATTTTTGGAGGCCATTTGTAGCTAATTCTGCAGCTACCAATTCCGTTGTTACAACCAGCAGTTGAAAGCAGTGTAATTTGTAATAAATGTATTATTTCCCTTTTTGTTCTGAATATACAACTTTCACGTGGCCTGGAACCTTGAAAATTACGGAATTCCATAGGTATATCAGAAATACAGGATGTAACTGGACAGCCAAAATGGAACGTCAAATAGAAAATCGTCTTCTAGACACAAAAGACAGAATAACTTTCTTCAAGATCAGACATTGGCTAGGAAATATTTCCAAAAATATAAAGTTTTACTATAATGGCAATTCTTATAGTTCTACATAAGGAAATATTTCTTAAATGAAGTCCAAGATGAAAAACACTTTATTCTGTCTTTTATGTTTGTCCAGTAACAAAAAAAAATAATAATAATACCAAACAATCTTCAAAGCAACTTGAGTTTTATATTTTTGAAAATATTTCCTAACCGATGTAGTTTACATTGACCTGTATAAACAACAATGAACTTCACAGAACACCGTCCCAATCTGAATTGATGACCTGTGTGTTCGTTAGAGACACCGGGATGAGATGATAATTTTTACGTTTCATTTTTCATTATTTTTACTTTAAATCTGATGTGAAATTTGGCCGGGAACCTTTTCAAAACATGGTCCTAACAGTCTCTCTTAATGACTAACCAGGCGAAAAATATACTTACAGGAATATTCAGCTCTTGCTAATGAAAGTGTTCAAACCCATTTAAAAACATGGACAGGGAAAAATAATTTTTAATTAGACCGAACTGAAAACTTGACGAACTCCTGGGCTTTTTACAAAAAATAAAAATCCCTGCTTTAAAAGCTACATATTTGAAATGTCATTCTTCATTCTGCACTATATTCGTGGTTATATTATGAAATCAATATTTTAGGTTTTAAAAACAACAAAAGCAGTTTTTGATTGAGACCAGTTAAGCTGAAAATTACAATTTCCACCCTAAATGACTTGTCAAATTATTATATTTAAATTGCTTTTGAAATCATCATGTTTTCACCTTGCTTTCACTGGCACATATTCAGATTGAATGGGCTGTTTCTGAAAGTGGCAGCTTTTTAAATAATTTATGCCTAATATGATTCAGCCGCGCTGTGTTGAATATGAAGTCAGGATAACTGGAATTTTTATGTGAAGAGTGAAAATTGAGAGAATTGAAAACAATCCAAGAGGTTGCAGTTTCTTAGGTACATCTTTTGTAAACATCCTGATTCCGAAAATTAGGAGAGATTTTAAGGGTTTGTAATTATTAGGTATACTTACTATAATGAACTAAAAATTAACTGTGACAAACGAAAACGTTTCTTATTAATAATGGAAAATGAAAACTGTAACAGCTGAACATAATTCCCAATTCACTGGCGTTGCATATTTAATAGAGTTCTGATGAAATGTAAACTGCTGCCTGAAATTACATTCAAAAGGGTGCTTTTTTAGCGTAACATTCGGATACGAAAATTCAGGATAAATAAAGTTTGCTTTTTCAATTTCTTAATACCCAGAGGTAACTTTTGAATAAACTCGACGACTGTACAATATAATAAAAAAATTACTTAAATTAATTATATTTATGTTAAATAAAATGTGTAATAATAAGTAAAAAATGCGACTTTTCACTAGGAACTTTGAAAATAATAGTAATAAATTAATTTAGGAACATCCCACAAATTTTTAGCAAAATTTCTCTAACTAAATACATGCTCAGGTTTCATAAAATCGATTTAGTATTAGATTCAGGATACGTTCTTATTCCTTCCTGATTTTAATAAATTTTGCAACTATTTAAAAATTAATTCTAATAGTCTATTTAATTTTCTACATGCCATGGGATAATGCAATAATAATTTCACTTATTCCAGTAAAAAGGTTCTAAAATTATCCCTTATAAAGTAGTAAAACTGGAGTAAAACATAAAAACTTCTCCCACATTTCACACATGCAGAAATTCCCCGCCTTAAATGGCATGTAAAATTCACCCTTCTACACACTTTTACCCTAATATAGTGTCACCCCCTCCCAATCCGGATATCCTAGTCGTAATGTAATACTCACATGTCGGATAGAGCCACCGTCAGCACCAGGGTCTGCCTTGTCACGAGCAGGATAACAGCCGCACGAACTAGCATCCAAGGCTGACCCATATTAGGACATCTGCAATAAAGTTGAGAAGTTAGTCGGGAAACACTATCGGAATAACCCCCGATTGATCCGGATAGTTGAACGGGTTGTGATAATCAGGACGAGGATTTGAATACCTACCTAGAGAGATGATTGGGTTCAATTTAATTCACCTCTTTTCTATTATAAAAGATTGTTGAAGATTCTATTACACTTTTATTAAAGACTGTCGAATTATTTGTGTGGAGTTCACCGGCAATTTGGACATATTAATCATTTATTTATTCAGTTCTCTCTTTTATATCTATTTCCCTTATAAAACGAGAGAAAAACGGCAAAATCGAGTCAAAAATTTTTATTCAATAATTTTTCAATTTTCAGCTCATAAATTCAAAAATATGTCTTTTGTTATTTTTATTTTTACCCCTTATATTATTTTATCTATCGTATACTATCTTTGTTTGTTAATTTCTGGTGGAAAGTTGCCTGCTTTGTTGAACCTAAAAAAATTGTAATTGTACCTACCAAAAGGCTCTTCAGGGAATAAATAAAATCCCTTTAAGGGTCTCTAAGAGGCCTAAGTGTATACCCGTTGGAAAGTAAACACTTTCGAGGCCACATTTTCCTATTTTCTGGAATTTCCTTGAATAGGCCCACGTATTTCTTGAAATCTTCCACAATCGATTTTGAAAAATTTCACATCTAATCTTTTTTCTACCTGAATCGGTGGACAGTCACAATCAAATCATTTCCTCATCAGCTTCCTCTGATCTCTAAGGTTGTAGAGAAGGCCATCAAGTCAGAAACTATCTCTCATCTCAGCTAAGAAATGCTCTCTCACCTAGAGCAAGATGGAGCTCTGAGTGATCACCAGTACGATTTTTGAGGCAAACGATCTACAGCAGACTTGATGACTGATCTGACTCGCCTCTGGAGTTATCCATTGAAAAGTTTGGAGAAGTGCGGGCTGTAATCTTAGACATCTAATAGGCGTTCAATGGAATCTGGCATGGGGGATGCTTAGTAAACTTCCCCGCTATGGGCTCTCTGAGTTCTGTCAGTTAATCTCCAGGTTTCCCTCCAATAGAAGCTTGCATGTCGTTGCAGATGAATTATCCTCTGACTATTGTGCCACGAACTCAGGAGTGTTTCAGGGCTTGATGTTATCACCCTGTCTACTAATTCGGAAATACTTTCATGAAATTTTGAAGGGGTAGTAAGTACAGGGGGGACCTATTTTACGATATTTTTGAAATTTTTTCTTTATCCTATTTTGAGGGGTCATTGCAAATTCTGATTCTATAACTAAGCATAAGTATCAGAAATTTTTTTCTCGGCTGATGGATCTTTTTTGCTCAAAATTACAGTAATAAGACAAAGCTAAAAAAACTTTGTCGATTACAGCGCCTTCTATCATGCATCGTGAAAACTGTTACCGATAAATCCTACTGACCTTGTAAAAGACCCCAATTACAATTACAATTACAATTACAAATTTCTTTATTGTACTTGAATTACAACAGTCATTGCTCAGTACAACAGCGTCATTACAGAAATTATAAAAACAAACATAAAGACAAACAGTAAAAATTTTTGAAACACACAGCATGTCAGCACAACCCCAGTAAGGTACATTACAGTTTTTGTGGCCAAAACCAGGGATAAGGCGTTGGAAGTGATGCAGGAAAATTCAAATCAGGGAGACAAATTGAAATACAAAAAAAAAAAATTAAAAAATTTGTCAAAAAGTTGAGAATAACAAAGGATAGGGGAAGAGATGATACACAGAGATCAGAAGTAAATACGTCGAATCGTGCAAACATATAGATGGTCTAAATTACAGCCGACAACACACCAGGGTATTAAGAAAATTAGGGGAATAGCGCCTTGGCTACTGCGCAGCGAAGTTGAGCTCAGTTTGGGCTCGAGAATGGCGAGAAAACGAAAAAGCAATAAAAAAGAAAACTTTTTTGGAATATACAGGAAACTTTTTTGGGGAAGAAAGAGGGAACATTTTTTTGAAGAAAAATTCGAGAAGCTAGTTGAAGAATTCATTAGATAGGGGGAGGAAACAGAAGAAAAGTTGGAAAATTGACCCTGAAAATTAATTAGATAGGGGAAGAACTCAAAAACAAGGCAAGTGTTCAGAAGGACGGCCATTGATCATCAATGGCTCGTCGGATCGCAGACGAGCAGAGAGCGCCAAGATCCAAAGTGAAAGTGAAATCATGACCATGCATGGATTTTTCGGAGTAGGGAGTTTGGTTTCTTTGATGGGTCGACTAGAAAATCAGATTCTTTCGATACTCTGAGGACTATCACGCAAATGAACGCCAACAAACATAAACAAATGCAGGAAAAATACTACATCAAGTAGAAGGCTGTCACCCGGAGCTTTTTTTCTTCGTTTCTTGATGTTGCCCTTATATTCCCCTGTATTTCGCTGTTAGTTTGTGAAATGGAAGACTTCTTTTTATTTTTCCTAGCATCGCTTTCCATAAAAACGCATCTCGCTTTAAAGAACCAGGTCAAATTTTGGTAATTTTTTCCGGAAAGAAAACGGAGTTTTCTACAGGGTTTTTGTAAAAGACCCCAGTAAAGTACGTTACAACAATAACTGTAACAGTAAAAGTAGGAGGTAATTGGTAGATCCCATTGATTTAAATGGTCATTAAGTGGTGTTCTCGAGTAATATACGTTCCCTAGAAGCGTTTAATTTTCTAGACCATGGACTCTAAACTTATAATATCATCAGAATAAAACTAACCGTATTATTATAATTACTATAAATTTTCTGCTCGCCTCTCCTTTTTTCCAACCATTTTAGTTTATATACTCCTAGAGTTTTGATGTTTAGATTGTTATATTATGAAAAAAAGTGATTTGATGGCGTTTATATCAACCAGTTTGCTTAAAGAATGTAAGAATCACCTTCAAGAGATTCAATAAGGTCTAGAAAATGACTGTTTCCTTTCACTGAATTCCTGTATTATAGAAGTATTAGAAATAAGGTACTGAAATAAATCGAATTTTTATATTGCATTGTCAGTCGTGACAGTTTGATGAGTTACAACTCTTCGAGCTTCTCTTTTGGAGCCTTGTCATGAATCTCACCTGTGCAGTATTTACAGGATTCCAGACATATTTTTAAAATAAACTCTAAAACATTTTAAACTTGCTGAAATATTAACGTATATGCATTTTAATAACATAATCTACATTTTAATTGCTAGTTACTAGGTTAATCAGATAAGACCCTCAGGTTCCGTTATTCATATTGTAGAATATTTAAACTAAATTATGAAATCATAAATTCAAGTGAAATCAAGGAAGCTTTCCCGCTCATAAAATAACCATTTCATGAATAATATTAATTTAATATGACATTGCTTCTGATGTCTGTCATAAAAATATCAGGATTATTTAGTATCCTGATTACTTTTCAAAACACAGGCGTATATCCATAAATTCGAGTTTTCAGGCAGCGTTTCTGAAAGGGTATTTTGTTCAGTTTTGTAGGAATAAATTTCCAGTGTCAGCCTCGAAAGTTAAATGTGACATGAAGATTAAGTATTGGTATTTTTAAATTTTGTTAACTGTTTTACTACATTCATGAAAGCTGCTAATTATACCAGATTTAATTATTATTGTTAAATTAATTTAACCTCCTCGAGGAATTCGAGTTTTCAGAGATTAATAGCATGAAGCTTTGATTTGGGAGGAGGGGTATCCGGTACAGCGATTATATAAAAAATTATCCAGCTAATAAATCTCCTTTCACAGCAACGATATATCAAGAACTTGAAAATTTATCTCGAAGTATAAAATGAATTTGTGGTCTTGAAGTAAGAGATGAATTAACGGGCAATTTTTCATGTCGTAATTTCGCTTATTTACCCCACAACGCTTTCATTTATTTGATCTGCAATTTATCACCAGTTAATTATCATATTTAAGCATTATTCTGTGGAGAAAAAGAAGAAGAAATTATCGGCTTCAGCTAGCAATAATACAAGAGATGAATAATAAATGTTAACGTAATTACAAATTACTCTTGACGTGAACGATTAGTGATTTGGTGATTTGACATTCATTAGTCTTCTCCAATGAGAAGGAAGATTTTATATCTGGAAAACCTACGTGCATATTTTTCACAGCAAAAAACTTGGACGTTTTTGCACGTTTTAACAAATATTTTTCTTGGTCTCGTAACCTTTTCATGCTATCACATGCCAAAAGCTATGGAAAGTTGATGAAACCCTTGGATGCTTTTCCATTTAAGTGCAGTTTATTGGCTCAGATGATACATGCTTTCTTTATTTTTCTAATTTTTTTTTTCACGCTTAGTGTATCTTGACAACTGATGGTCATTGAAAAAATTATAGCATTAATTACCTAAGTAATAATTATGCGTATTATGTGTAATTTTGTTAAGTAAAATATGTGAAATAAGTCATTTTTACAGATAGGTATTTGACAGGAAGGCTATTGTTACAGTGCTCACAGTACGCTGAGTTTTTGTTTTTCCCAGTGCAGCCATCAAGGACCCATGGCTAAGTTGGGAATGTCCGATCCGGAGTCGATGCATTACCAGTTTATTCCCTCTAGTCATGATTGATGAAAGTTCTGGGTTTTTAAGTCCTTACATATTTGTAGAGGTTGTGGTGAAGAGTGAGGCTTCTTAGTCTGTCTCGTTAGCCTTCTCGTATCCAGGTATGCCTATGCAAGCCGGGGCCTATATCAGTGTTAGTTTGGTGGAAACTAGCCTGTCTTGTAAATCGTGAAGTTCTTGCTCTAATGGATGTGTAATTAGCGTGTAGATACAGCTAATGGTATATCGATAGACGAGAGCGGGTCAGTGCAAATAGCTATGCTCTTAGTTTCCTTATTTAGGAATTACAAAGAGTTCTTCTGTATGCACACCTGCAGAAGAATACGGACTTGGTGGCGACTATGTAGTCGGAGGCAACCACTAAGCAGACGACACAAGTTTCGCTCTTCGAAGCATCGGGGTAAAGCATTTCATCAAAGTTAGTATGGTGTTAATTATGTGAATGAATAATTTTCTTAGAAGCTCTTTCGGAGCATCGTGATTGTGATGGCTGCTGAGCGATGTGTTGAAATTTGGGTGAGTCTTTTCCCAAGGTGGATATCGGAAGAGTTGATAGAAGGTGAAGATTTATAATTGTTCATGAACAATTTGCGTGATTGAAATTAGAAGTTATTTGCTAAGTTCTTGGGGTAGGTATGCTGATATCCTTGGAAAGAACTTTAATAGAAATTGTTGACGTCTCAGCTGAAGAGAGGGTTCGTTAGCTTCATAGTATACGCTTTCACTTGTGCTGAGTCTGAAAGCTCTGGGACATATTCTGAGAGCGGTGTTGTGAATCGAATAAGGTTAATTACGAGCTTATAATATAAACAATACTACCGTAATTTATCCTGGAGCGGATATGAGCATGATATACCCTCAAAAGGACCATTCCATCAGCTCTCCATTAGTGGACGATAAGATTTTGAGTTTGTTGAGTTAATGTCAATCCGAGAATTTTGTGCTGATTTACGATTGGCAGGACTTTTCCGTTGAAGGAGTCCAAACTCTATTAGCCTGAACTTCGTTGTGGAGAAGCAGAAGTCACTCTTGGACGCCCAGAGACTATAATGATTTACCGCTTCATGGATTAGGCTGGTTGTGACAGGTGTGTTTTAGCCATGGCGGTGGATGATAAGTCCTCAGCATGAGTGCATCTTTAAATGGTGCACATATGTCATTAATGGCTATAGGTTAAAAAACGCGTGGCTTAACACCTTATCACTCCCGCCCGGCTATTCCTTTAGATTGTCACGTACGAGAAATTTACATTTGTTCCGCTCGTAAATCAGCAGGTTATGCTTTCTTTTGATCACAGCTCTAAAAGGATACTTTATTGATACCTTCATGGGAATCTTCAGTTAGTCTATTAAAAAATTACAAGAAGTTTTATTCGTTGGAAGTGGTAATTTCTTAATATGGCGTCAGTGGCAGTTATTGCAACCAAAATGTAACCACATGTAAAGTGAAAGGCGTGATTTAAATGTGAACAGTAATTCACCGAGTTAGGTACTAACAAGATGAATAAATAATTCTGCGTTACTGTCCGATCCGATTGTAGCTTTATTCATCTAAATTCGGGAAGGTTAGATGGAATCCAAGAATCAAACATTGGGTCCTTTTATTTAACTTAATTTATCTCGTCCGCAGTAAGCTCACCATTAATTTAGGTCCTTCGAGCCAGATTTGTTTCAATTTGAGGAATCTTAACTATCTAATGCAATAAATTTGATACTTTCATGTTTTAATATATTTTAAAAATCTTTGTTATTCTTATGTCTGCGTTAATTTTTACTTCATTGTACAGAGATAAATCTGCTCCCTTGAAAATACGTTAAAATAACATTTTTACTGGCGTATAAAAATAATAGCGTATTTTCAGCTTAGAGAATTTTGGCAAAACAAGTTAAGTAGTTCCAGTCACCCTGAGTGGTTAGAGGTATAATAAGAGACAATAAAATAACAAAAAAGTTTTTCTTTCCACCGGAAATGTATAAGGAAACTATTTATAGAGAATTTCATTTCTTCCAATTAATTTTATCAAAGTTCCGTTTATAAAAAAAACTCTGTTATTACTTCCACTCTTCTGGAACCTCAAGAAACTCCCATTAAAGAAAGCCCTACTGAAACAACAGGGATGGATTTTTTGCTTAGAAAGTTGAAACGAAATTTCGCTCTCATATAGTCAGAGAACCGTTCGCTTTACGTTTCAATTGTTATCTGTCCTCAACTTCTTGTCTTTTTTTATAACTCACGAAAATCAATACTTTAGAATAAATTACATTCAAGGCTTCTGGTGGGTTCAATAGGATTTTTTACTATTAATTAAAATAGAATAACTCTTCAAAGGTAACTTCAAGACAATCGATGTGATTCCTCAAGTGACTGCTATTACGTCTATTTTTACTTATTTTCTAAGCCAAGCAGCTAATTTGTAATTTTCAACAGAAGATATATAGCTCCCGCAGGGTCCAAGCATAATCAAATTTGAACTATTCTCTTCCTCGTAGCTGTTCAATATGCATATCAACCCAGGTCTTCTATAGATTTATCTTCGATATGTTTGTAGCAACCAACTTTCGAAAGCATCGCCAATCTTTTATTCTTTTGCAAAGTATCTTCAAGTTAGCCAAAAGTCATGCGAAAGCACTACACAAACTTAGTTTTATGTGTTCTGAGTGTTTTAAGTGAAAACATCACCAAAATCGACTTGAAAATTCAATAAAGAGTTCGTTTTAGTTGTGGTGCATGTTGCTAGTGCCGCTGGCCACCATTTATAGAATCAGTTGAAGGGAATTAATTAGTTTCCGTTAAATATTAATTAATCTCTGATATCACAGTCTCGAAACCATTCGCTTAAAGTTTCAGTCGCAAATCATTTATCCCCAACTTCTTCTTTTGCTTTTTTTTACTTACCAACATGAAGTTTGTTCTTTGGACGAGAAATATGAACGGAAAATTAATTATGCGGTTCAATTGTTTAACTTTTAATTTTCACGGAGGTACTATTTCCGAAAATTCGCCGCTTATAGTACCTTGTCTTCTTCACTCAATCTCAGGATATCTTGTTTTGACTCCATCATCAGTCCATGTTATTGAAGACGTCAAATAATAAACTCGTCTTTCATGAGTGCTACAATAATTACAGTATGACATAGTTCCATGGCTCTGAGCTAAAGTCAGTCATACACTTCTCCAAACACAACAGTGACTTCACCTGTTGCTGTCTTGCCTTCAATTGGATCTGCTTTAATGGACATCGAATAGGCTAAGTGTCGAGTGTCGTTGCAACTGATCTCCACTTTGTAGACCCTTCCAGGACATGACGTTGGAGTTTTCCAATTTAAACAATCTTGTAGTCATTATTATCAGACAATATCCGCCTGTCTTTTGAAATTTGTTTTCCTACTGGCGACGGGGATTTTCCCTTTCCCGAGAGCTACTTCCTCTCCTATCCCGGTTTGGTCTTCGTTCTAGGGAACTACAACATATCGTAATATCAGGAACCTTACAGTCACGTATAAAATGACAACTGGAATCACGTTTGCTTCCTGGTATTATCTCTTCTTGGAGTATATCCTCTTTTTCTTTCCTTATCTTCCAACTTATCAGCAAACGTCTCCATCATCTGACTAATATTTGTCAACTTGGGCGCTCTTTCTTTTCATTGATGGTTATGGCTGGTAGTTTTGGAAATGTTCTCCGCTTGACGCCTTAATAGCGCTTAAGTGCATAAGATGTTCTATATTTCAATGTCTCGTCTTAGATTGATGAACATTTCTGGGGTCAATTATTCTTTACTCTGGGGTGAATCCCGGTAGGTTTGGTTGACGACCAGCTTCGAATTCCTGTAACGAGTCGTTCGTCTTCTGGACTCGTGAATTTGTGGTTTGCTTTGACGATTTGGCAACATGGTTTTGCCCATCTACCTTTCAGGACACCTTACTACTTTTTACTACTTCTATTATTGGCCTTTAATAGATATTGCGGACTCGAGTCTCGTCGCTCTGTCAGAATACAAAGCTCCTTTATGGTTTGTTTACACTACAAAACAAGACTACTCAATTCAGGCACTACTATTACTTTTTACATCAACTTGATTTACTGGGGAGGAGGGCAATAGGGAACTTCTTATTTGTGATCGATCATGATTTTGCAAGAGTGCAAGCATTTATTTCGTCGTGTTATAATTTTTCTTCATTCATGGTGTTACACAATGGCGAGGCATTCCTCTCACTTTCTAAGTCGTATAATTTAAAGGGGACGGTTCTTTTATAATATCCGGTCGACCCTACATTGTACTAAATAAACTCGGACTCCTTGAGAAATAGAATGATTTGTTTATTGTGTTCGTGGTCAATTCCCTAACTGAATTATTTCTGATAATGGGTCGTTTTATCTATTCACAGGTTACTTATTTCCTGACCTGGGTTTATGGGTTTATTTGCCGACTTTTACTCCTAGCTTTATTTCCTGTAGCGAAGTAGATGGAAATAGAAAGATGCCTAATCAATTTTTATTTAGTGATGTAAAAATAATAGGAACGGTGTGAAACTCTCTAGGGGTTTTCACCGATAGGGTGCAGAAAAGAAATGGTGCGATACTCTCGGGGAGTTTCCACCGATAGATAGGAATTTGTTTATGTGATACCCTCAAAGGGGTTTCCAAAAAACAACAAGGAAGAAAGTCTACCTATGCGATACTCTCGAGGAGTTTCCACCGGTAGATAGGAATTTGTTTATGCGATACCCTCAAAGGGGTTTCCAAAAAACAACAAGGAAGGAAGGCTACCTATGCGATACCCTCAGGGGGGTTTCCACCGGTAGCGGAGGAAAGAGTCAGTCTTGCCATGAGCAGAGTCGAGGCAGAACTAACTTCCCCTTGTCATCCGATGCGTGTTTTTATAGCCAGATTTCGACTAGGCTCCATTGTTTCATTTGAGCGCGAACGGTTTGCCGGCCGCTTTCTAACACGGCCCGCCCGCGTGATTCTTTAAGTAATACAATGCAGTAGGGACTTTCCGTTGGTGTTGGTGTTGATGTTCTTGCTTGCCTGTCGTGCCGCCTGTGTTAAAGAAGGCGAGTGACCTAGATTCCTGATCCATTATTATTCTCAGGCCGGCTATCCCGTGAATATAAATGAGAGACGAAAAAAATTGTAATTATTTTACGTACCTAGGGCTGGTTTATCTCAATGGGACGATCACAGAATCGATATATTCGTGCTGCAGTCCGCAATTGCAGTATTGGAAGGTCTAAGGGCAGTGTTTGCAGTACATCCATAGCTTGCCACCCGATGCAGCAAGAACATAGCTGCCTTATCTTCATCATTCCATCCACTACTCATGCAAGACGTCTGAAATTGAATTGAATAGGTATGCACTCCAGCTGGGCATTGCAAACTCACTACCCTTTGTTCGACAGCAGGATAATTTTTGATCTAATTTTACATTACCTATATGTACAATACAAGAAGACCAACGCTTTCAGTCATAGAGACTACGTTTGTTTTATGAATTATGAATAGAAATGCTATAATGAGCAGAGTTGTCATGGAAATGATGAATTAGGTCTATCTTTGGAAGTCCTAAAATAGTACTAGAATCCTTAATCATACATTAGACGGGGCATTTGCATAATATAAGATTTCATTAATTCGACTCCACTTCTATTAACCTGGAAGATATATTTTCTTCAATCACGAAATGAATATAAAACTCCAAATCCCATTAGAAAGGTATGGGTATATGAATGAACCGGAATGCTAAAACAATAGGCAAATAGAAGGTAGGTAAATGCTTCGTATTGCTATCGATTTTATAATACCCAGACGTTGTATTACTCATCTAATAATTCGAAGGCGCCTAGAAAATCCACATTTACGTTCAGAGCTAAAGCTAAGCAATATCTAGGATTAAACTTTATAAATTATGTCGAGTTTTACATGAAAAAAAAACATTTTATGTAAAGCACCTATTTGTCTCAAGGCTATGACACGATTTTTATTAGTCCCGGACGTTTTGAATAATTATACTATTGCCCGTATTCCCAAACGAATTATGTAAACATAATCTTATCTCCATCCCGTTCTAATGCATCTAAACTGTATATCTTCATTTAATTTATTTAATTATTTTCGAGCTTTTATCGGGCCTTAATGCTTTGAGAATATGGTATGGTGAGGTATGGTCCCAGAAATCTTTCTTCTCAGTAATGACGTTAATATCTATTTTTTAAATAGAACACCCTGTATATTATTGCATTTTGAAATTTCCTGAAAAAATGCAATAAGAATTGTTTTTACAGTTGCAGTTTAAATTGAGTAGTTTATCAGCTATAAACAAAGGAAAATTGCCATTTTTGGATTTGAAAGCAGTAAACATTGAAAACGGTTCCAAATATCGGGAAACGTCTTACTTGACATTTAAAAGGAAAACTTAATTATCGCTGAAACGAGCGAAAATCTGACGAATGCTTATTTTGATTTTACCTATTGACCTATTGAAGTCAAATAAATTATTGCATTAAAGCGTCTCGTCATGGTTGTTTGTGATCGTCTATTTAAATATTTATTTCCTTAAAAATGTATATGAGGCTGTATAAGCTCGTTCTCGAGGCCAAATTACCCGACTGAAAAATATTTTGATTGTCAGATGTCTCCAGTCAACATTCATTTGAACCAGCGGATATTTGGAATGTCGACGAATCTGGCTTGTCGACAGTTCCATCCAGAAATCTCAATATCTTTGCAACTAAATGAAGGAAGCAGGTAGGAGTGCTGAGCAGTGCTGAAAGGCATCTTTACAGTTGTGTGTTGTATGAGCGCTGCTGGATATTTTGTGCCTGGTGCAATTGGGCAGCTGACACAAGAAAAAGGATGGATGAATAGCGAGGTATTTTTAAAATGGCTGAAACATTTCGTTAAATTTGTGAAGCCAATCCAAGGAAAAAAGGTTTTACTATTGGTGGATGGTCATTCCAGTCACAAAAGTTTACAAATTATAAGTTATGCAAAAAAACACGCTAGGTATTATAGTGCTGTTTTGCTTTCCTCCACGCTGCACTCATCGTGTGCAGCCCCTAGATGTTAGTTTTTACTCACCGTTTCATTCATTCTATAATCAGAAGTTGACCAATTGGTTGAAGAATCATGCAGGTCGTACTGTGGAACATTTCCAAGTTGCGGAAATATCAAGTCCAGCATAATATGAAAGCAGTTACAATACAAAATGCCACGAGTGGTTTCCTTTCAAGAGGAATTTGCCCGTACAATATTTTTCCAGATTGGATGTTTTCTCCGCTTTTGGACGCTGGATTTGACGCTGGAGCCTCGAGTTTCGTCAACCTCGAGTGTTGAACTTCGATCCTCGATAGTGGAGTAGGTCGAGTCCACTGATGCCTGAGATCGGACTTTTCTTTTCATCCTGGAAACCGCGGAAAGCGGACTTGTTTCAGAAACACCCGTCGCAAATAATAGCAATTTATTCACCGTAATGGCGTCGTGAATAGTCCCTTTAAGATACCGCAAACATCATCTGCGTTTTTGGCTTGGTGAGTGACCTAAAATGGTTTCTTTATTTTTGCTTGAATTGTACAGATCATATTTCCTTTTAATACAATATGCAATTTTAATTACAGCAATTAATCCGATCGAGTTTCGCTCATGGCTGCCGCATGTAAAATTTGTCAATCACATTTTGATCTTACTTATCTTGAGGATGGGACATAATTTTATGTACCCTTGGTAGGCCAGACTCGATCGGACCGTTAATACAATCAAGAGTGTATTAACACAGACAACCCTTTTCGTACCTGAACACATTTTGCCGACTGGACAAACCTTTTCGTACCGGAACACCTTTTCAGACTGGACCATTTTTTTTGTCTACCGAAGCCCATCTTGTGAAGGCCCCAGCAGCCAAACCTGTGAACTCCAGTACCCCCGGCTGAAACCCTCCATCTTCCAAAGGGAGAAACCATACGAAGATAAGTGCCTTCGCTGGTCCATGTTTCACAAACCATTTCATTCGGCTGATCTCGGCGCTCCTATTTTATCTGATTGCTAACCATGCTCAAGATTGCATTTTAATCATAACAAACTGTGATTTTTTTTTAATAAAGAGTACCCGTTGTTCTGCTGACCCGCTTGTTACTGTGAACCCTCTTAGATTAGCAACTCAATCCACGACCCTTGTTGTCTCTTATTTGTCTCATGCTCTCAACGATTATTTTTCCCCTCTTAAGGGTAAAATAATTCATTTCAAGTGACCTGGATGTTTTCTCCGGTAGACGTTACTGACATAACAGATGATATATGTCCTAATAAAAATGAGCATCATACGGAAAGAGTTAATCCGGACACTGAATCATCTAGTAATAATGATTTCGAGATAGTTAAGAAAAGTATTCCGAATTAAAATAAATATTTTTGTAGCCGATATTTCTCCAATTCCCACTGCCTCCCAAATAAAACGAACTAATAGAAGAAAGGGGAAATATGGAGTTATCAATTCAACACCAGAGATTGACTTGACGAAACAGATTGTTGCTGAGAAGAAAGCTCAGGCCTTGAGAGAGTCTGCTCGCGCTGTGAATAAATGTGTCACATTCGTCAGAGAAGACTCAGAAGAAGAGGTACGCAATTTCCCGAGATTGATGGGATATGATTGTTCATATCTACAAACTATTGTCCCAAATCGAAAAGAAAATTTTTCCCCATAATATGATGAGTACCTTCTTTATGTGAGACACTGTGTAAAATCAGATATATATTTATTCGTATTACAGTGAAAAGATCATTCATAAAGAGTAAAATTATTGAGGAAAAATTACTTTTGGAACAAATTGAGTGATGCACGAAGCGATCTTTAATTATTATACCTATTAGTTTTGTGATCTTGCAAGGCAGTCATTGATCGTGAAAACTTACGGCATAAAAAACTCACGGAATGGGAGACGGGAAAATATTCCACCTTTAGTATATTTTATATACTTTTCCTCCGTATTGCAGGCCTTTTCCGAGCATCTGTGGGACCACTTTCAGCTTGTTATTTTTTGACATAACACTTCTTTGATGTGACCTTAATAGGTCGTTTTTCACCCATGCGTTAGCTGTGTCATCTGGCTCTGTGTGTATTCTGACCTACATGAATTTTTTCTTACAGTTTTCGCTGCATCATGCGTCACTAAAGAATTCTGAAGGTGAAGTTAGTGACGTTATATTCTTATAATACAATAGAGGGTGATATGATGAAGAAAGCAAGCCATTTATTTCTAGTTAGTATTGTTTCTCATAATTATTATGGGATGTATAAATATATATTTTTTAATATCCTTTGTTGTTCTGATTATATTCAAATGACACGGAAAATGTAAAATGTAAATACGTCGTTGCAAGAAGTGATATTTCTGTAGGTATTACTTCAAATCCAATTTACAATTCCAGCACGTAAATTGCGGCAATAACACGACCCTTATCATTTCTTTTTGATTAAAAACACGATGGCCATAGATATAAATTGCACACTTTTTCAAATCGGAAGTATTATCTCATTCATGCTCGTATGAGAGAAGGTTTTTGTGAATGTAAGTTTAGATGACAAAATACGATAAAAGCAGGTTTGACCGGCATTTATTCATTTTAACCGGACGATTTGTTTTATATACGAGCTGTAGGTATCCTATTTAATTCGTCCGGACAGAAATTTCGTTATTTTTCTCTCCCCAGACATAAAATGTTTTCTAGGATCAACTGCTAAGCAGAAAATCCAGCCAGACTCTCAGCAACGTGCCACGAGCATCGATTTTTCTTGCTGATAGTAAATTACTATTTGGTCTTGTTCTGCTCAATAAAAACTGAAACAAAGAGAAATTTTCTTTTTTCTTTTTCTGTCTACCGAATGTTCTTTATGAGACCTGCTTTATTTCAGGACTCTTTACACAAGGACGATTAGAGCGCCATAATGATTTACCGCGAGTAGTTTCAACTATGCGCCGTTTGAGAGATTTATAAGGGTCAGTAATTTTACTAAACCCATGCACGGCCAGGAAGGCTAAATTTCGTGGGGTGTTTTTCAATGCTCATAGATCTTGCATGGAACGGTTCGATGAACTTATATACCTCCCTTCTCGACCTTTACATCGAAATTAGGGTTGTCTTTGATCTTGTTAAGCGGTCGATACCGCCTCTGCTTCTTTTATATTTCGAGGATATATTGCAATATGTTTGGTCTTATATTAAAGATACAAGGTGATGTCACAAAATAAAGATCGCAAGTGTTTTTGCTGCTTCCATTCAGTAGATTCGGTTTCTTTGTTAACTTATACTGAATGCAAATTTTTCATGTTAGTCGTTAAAAATAATCCTAAATGACCATGAACCCACAGTATTGAGGCTCTTAAGTTTTTCTCCTATAGCAGTCACGCACCACTCCAGATTCCGGATTAACACGTGATTAATATAACAAAGCCTTGGAATTGTTCAACTTGAGGATAAATGAGCAAGTTCTTTTTTTTTAGCCTAAAAATTCCTAATTTAGTCAAAGAATAAACAGATTGAACGCTTTCAACGGAATCAAAGGATTTAACGAAATTCTTCCTGAAAAATTGATAGCTTATATAGGGCGTAGTTAAATTGTATCGTGCAAGTCTTTTTGTTAACAAATTTGAGCACGCAATCGAACTTTAACGCGCCAGTGCTTACCGATTTCGCTGCAGTTGAGTTACGATTAGCATTTGGCACTCATCCGTTTTCCTCATACCTAACCGAAGCTCTAACCGAACTGATTGTTTTATTCACGAAGTGCATGTATGCATACATGCAATTGTACATATCTCAAAAACTGTTGAGAGCTTACCTACTTACAAGCCTTATGCACTTTTTGTCAATATACAGGGTGGACATATTTTCGTGACAAATTTAACTACCCAAGTTCATCCCCTTAGCAGGGGTAGCTACCCCTTTGCTTATCATCATCATAGGGAACAGATATCGGGTGATACATCATTTGAAAGCCACTCGAATTCTCTTTACAACGATATCCAAAATTTTGGGTTTCGCTCACATACAGGGTGGCCCCACGAAAACGCAACTGGCCTTAATAACTTGGAAACTGAAGATGTACGCAAAAAACGCCGAAACAGGTCGATTTTGTTATCAAAGTAGGCATATTTTCGTGACAAATTTAATCACCCAAATTCACCCCCTTGGCAGGGGTAGCTTCCCCTTTGCTTATCATCATAGGGAACAGCTATTGAGTGATACATTATTTGAAAGCTACTTGAATTCTCTTAACGATATCCAATATTTTGGGTTTCACTTACATACTTGGTGGCCCAAAAATAATGTTTTCGTTGGGCCAGCCTGTATGTAAGCGAAACCAAAAATGTTGGATATCGTTGTAAAGAGAATTCAAGTAGCTTTCAAATGATGTATCACTCGATAGGTGTTCCCTATGATGATAGGCAAAGGGGTAGCTACCCCTGTCAAGGGGGTGAATTTGGGTGGTTGAATTTGTCACGAAAATATGCCTACTTTGATAAAAAAAATCGACCTGTTTCGGCGTTTTTCGCGTACATCTTCAGTTTCCAAGTTATTGAGGCGAGTTGCGTTTTCGTTGGGCCATCCTGTATGTGAGCGAAACCCAAAATTTTGGATACCTATCGTTGTAAAGAGAATTCGAGTGGCTTTCAAATGATGTATCACCCGATATCGGTTCCCTATGCTGATAAGCAAAGGGGTAGCTACCCCTGCCAAGGGGGTGAACGTGGGTAGTTAAATTTGTCACGAACATATGTCCCCCTCGATAACAAAATCGACCTGTTTCGGCGTTTTTCGCGTACATCTTCAGTTTTCAAGTTATTAGGTCCGGTACGTTTTCGCTGGGCCACCCTGTATAATAATTGACAGAAAAACAATCATAAGAAAATATTAGGCCGTTTTGGAGTTAGGTATACAAAAAATTATATTTTTATAACATACAATCCCGTAACTTCGGTAATACTGAATTTAGAGAATCGGTTTATTAGGACGTTTTGTCTTTAAATTAAGTTAATATTCTACCGTGGAAGTTTGTCCCCTTTATTCTGGGACACCTGTGTGGGATACTCATTTAAGAACAATTATTTTAAACAAAATCGTTTAGTCACTTTGTTAAGCTTCAAGATCAAGATAACTCCAATGATGTTCAAGTTCTAAATTTAAACTTCTGTAAAGTCAGAAAAGTTCGTCGTAGTAAGTCACTTACTGTTCAAGCAACGTCTTCTCGCAAACAACAAAAATCGTCAAAATCATTTTATGCCATCATTATGATTGTGCGTCCTTTCCTTTTACGGCTCTTTTATTGCCTCCATAACACGTTATTAGAGATCATCCTCATGTTTGAGGTGTTTTCACATGTCCATTAGTCTTTCCCGGATCCCATAAACAGTCGAGACGAAACAATTTTGATCCTTGATGGAATAACGCACCAATCAAAGTCATACCATATAGGCGTTTGGGATTACACTGGATTTTTATGGATTGTCTACATCAGAGGCGATGTTTGAAGCCTGTGCTCTTGAGATTGGATTAATGGAGCAAAAAAATTGAAAATAGAGAGTGAAAAATATTCCGTTTGCGCTTCGTTAAAACGTTATTGTTGAAAAGCTCAAATATTTTGCAAAAAAACAAAAAAATTGAAAATGGAATTCATTCATTAAAGACGCAACGTCTTTAAAATGGAACGATACTACTGTAATCGATATGTTAAAAATATTAGGGGCATGTAATGACAATGCTACTGCTGCGGCCAGAGAATATGCCGAAAATTTTCTCAATCGTCGGGACCCATACGCAAAAACTATACCTAAGACGTGGGGAACAAAGATTACTGGAAACCGGTTCTTTAAGTCCTCGAAAGAATCAGGCAGGACATCAACCTGCATTGAGCGTCCATCAAGAAGACCAAATTCTTGACATTGTAGAAGCGGGACCCAGAAGAAGCCTTCGGATTTTATCCTCTCAAACTAATTTCCAAAAAGACACAAGCCATAGGTTATTGAGAAGAAACGGTTTGCAACGATTTAGGCCCCAAAAAGTTCATGTTTTGCATGACGGGGATAGGGAGCTTCGTTTAAATTTTTGTAGATGGTCAGAAATAATTATATGGCGTGATTATCCACATTTTCTGAAACTGGTATTATAAATACTCATAACCTGCATGAATGGAGGGTTGAAAACCGTCATTTAATACGCCAGAAGATCACATCAGAGACGATGGTCAATCAACATTTGGGATGGGTTACTGAATATTGCCAGAGAGGTGGATCGGAACAGGTGGACTAATACCATGGCCTCCCAGATCGCCAGATCTGAATCCCCTGGATTACTTTTCCTGAGACTACTTGAAAGAAAAAGTTTACCACCGTGATCCAGTTTTGAACGAAGAAGATGTAGTAGTACCTACCTCGTGTTCGTGCTGCTGTGGCATTAACAGACGATTATCTTCTGCAAAGAGTTAGCCCAAAAAAACTAATGATTTTCCTAAAAATAGGTGTGGCACCAGAATATTTCTTCGGCAGGGCTATTCAGGGTTGCGTAACAATATTTAGAAAGTACCATTATGTCAAAAAGAAATTTTTGAAAGAAAAAAAAAGAAAGAAAAAGTGAGTTTTGTGACACTCTGTATAATATAGCATTATGTAAATATAAATGCCATTTATTTACACACATCAAGGCAACTTTATCTTATATTACTTTTAACTTATATCGCAAGTTTTGTTGTAGACACTCCACAAACACGGGATTCTTAAATTATGATCTACGTATACGAAGTTCGGAAGTTTCGCCAAAATTATTATACATAATCCGATATGGGGTAGCTTATGCCCCTTGTTTCAGCGTCAATTTACGAAAATAAGGGATTAAGATATGGAATCACTACATAATATATTCTCGCTGTGAAACAAATAATATGCTAAACTAGAAGCGTGATCTCTAACCATAAGCAAAGGGTTCAAAATTCATATTCTCGTTTGTTTCTGCCTTGATTCATGTAGAAATTCATTTAGCTTTATTATACCGGATGGCATTTTTAAGGTATGTTGACTGCTTTGTGGAAAATGGAAAACAAAGTCTTTTTGCTTTCATCTGATGCCTTTGCGAGATTATGCTGATTTATCTACGTTTGCATGAAAAATATTTTATTCATTGTTTTTGTATTGCGAGAGGCGATCACACTCGAAGAAGGAATACTCTTTTTTTAATAAAATGAACGAAACAAAAGGATTTTTATTCTACAAAGATAATTTGTCATAAGTAAAGGTAAATAACGCTTTTATCAAACATCTCCAATAAAGATATTCTGTAAGAGAAGAATGGAAGGAGGCTTTTCTGCGAGATGACAAAATTACATCATTTCAACCATCGATTCGATGCAACAATTTATTTCTGGTCACATTGTAATCTACCTACAAGCGTATAAACTGGCTGGATTAATTATTTAATTCTCAAATATTTACAAATGACCACCAAATGACGTTTTATTGGCACTATTCCCGAGCAGATAGTCAATACATTCAAATGGAATGTCACTTAAGTACCTTATAAATTTGGCTGAGCCTCGATTCGAATACGCGTGCATGTGCAACACTTTCCAGGGCCATATTACAGCTAATAGAAATTCATTATTTACAACCAGTATTATTAATCTTTTCCGTATCGGAAGCAGGCTCACAAGCTTAAAAGTTTACATTATAAATGAATCTTAAAAATGTTGTATCGAGACGTGAACACAAGCCGGAGAAAATAAATGAGGTTTTCTAAACTTCCCCTCTGGCGTTCGATTTAATCTCCAGGTTTATATTTCCAATAAACTCACTTTGAAACTGTTCGATAATTATTATAATACGTTCATCATTATCGCATAGCCACTTCCAGCAGGTTTGATATCACAAAGGAATATTTTCCATGAAAAACCCACAATTTTTCTAGAAGGTTCCAAAACTTTTTCTAATGGATGCAGTTATCGGATTCTTCATAGTTCTAACTCTGCAAGACCTCGCTTATTCATATCACGGCCACTGCGATCTAAAATCAGGGCGATTCCCGTCTTGGCACGCGGGACGTCGGCGATGGCGGCAGGAAGGCTGGGACCGCCGCGACGGCCGCCATGAACAGCCAGCTGATCAATAGCACGTTGCGGATCGCCACATGACTGCATAGATAACTCTATCATCAAGTCGGGGCATATCTACGTGAAACAATGAGAATCCAATAAATCGACTTGCGATTTAAGTATAAGCGTCATATGAGGGGTATGACTAGAGAAAGATAATACTTATTTATGATAAAATGTTGTATTGACGTTCTCGACCTTTACAGGTACTTTGAAGAATTCCTTGATCATTATTGAATAAAAAACTACTCTTTAATTATTATTCTACTTTGAAGTTTATTTGAAAAGGTTAAATTTACGTCATGTATTTCTGACATTATGATTGTATAAATGATTGTGGTAATTAGGTTGGTACCTGGAATAAATAAATAAATATTGATCACTTACAGTAACTAGGTCTTAAAGATTGTTCATTGGTCCATGTTATCAAGAATAAAAGGAAGAAATGGTGAATAATATAAGTAAAGTAGTTGTTCGTTCATCAGAGTGTATTGTGGGTTGTTTAAATGCTTTTGCATTCCCAGTGTTTCAAAAAAACCTATGATATTATTATTTCGCATAGTGAAATAAATTTATTTTATTTTTCATGTTTAGCTTATGATTATTTTATAATAAATGTTCAGCATTACATAAATTAGGAATCAATGGACGTTGAATAATGCAAAACGTCAGTAATGTTGATTGATGATAAATAAAACACTAATGTTTAAAAAAAATTCTACTGGTGTATATTGGTGGATATTAACGTTACACGTGTTTCACTACTTTTAATGTAGCATCTTCAGACGTATGTAGTGAAACAGTAAAAGTAGTGAAACACGTGTAACGTTAATATCCATCAATATACACTAGTAGAATTTTTTAAATTTATCATCAATCAGTATGCAGAGATTCTACAAAGTAGGGGTTGAAAACATAAATTGTCAGTAATGTTACTTTTTCAAATTTCATTTGGTAAGTTGTTGAAGAAAGCATATAGAAGAACTACAAACCTTTTAGAAAACATCAAGCAAAGCAAAAAATGGGAATTACGATCAACATGGTTAAAACCAAATACATGGTCATCTCAAACACTCCTGTAGCGTGCGCTTTTCCACATCTGTTTCGAATGAATTTTGGACTAGTAAAAGGCGCAGGATAAGGGACCTGCTCGGAATGGTTGCACTCCGCTGGTTTTATATTCTGAGGCATTTTAGCGAGGTCGAATGATGAGTCTGTCAGTTTCCAGTCTGCCACATGCCAGTCGGCGAAGTGACAGAACGATGTAACGGATAACAACTGACCATGCGCTTATTTATCGATTGAGAGGTAGAAGGTCGGGGACCCGAGACGAGATTGGTTCCGTCTTCCGTCGTTCTTTCTGTCTGAAATACTGTTGTGTGAACATGGTTCAATAAAGTGAATTATTTAGTTAATTGTTTCGTGTAGTGGTTTGTTTAAACTCAGGTATGAAGTTGTTGTTTGAGAGTTATTTAGCAAAGCTAATGTTTTATGTTGTTTCTCGATTAGGTGGTTTTGAAATTAAGGCAGAAAATGGATTTTAGAGAAGCCCGACTTGGATAATGTGATTCATTTCGATAAAGAATTAAATAAGATGGCGTTTAGTAAATTTTCAGATGGTAATTATTTTTAATTTCAGGGTTTTCCTTTTTCGTTTCGGATTCCTTGTTAGGACTATTTCGTTCTGATTCCAGTCCCTATTTTAGTTTCCGCACCGGGACCATAATTGGTTCAGGAGTTTTGCCGATGTAAGCCAGTCTGGATGGATGGCGTCCTTTGGGAAAGCGAAGCCATTTTTTTGATTTGGTTTTTATGGTCTGGACGATAGAGAAGGTATGACGTAAGCAGTTGTGGAAGGAGGAAGCATTACTCTCCATCCTGCTTTTGGATCTTCCGTTCACTCACTTTTCAACATAATTAACCGCTATTTGGACTGGAAGGTACCTTATCAGATTTATATTGTAACTTTTTATGTTCTGTAAAGTGAGAAACACATAAATCAAAGAATGTTGCTTGGGGTGATTTATTTGGATCAGTGTTATTTATTAATTAATTGAAGAATACCTAATTGAGATGACAATTTTGTATATTGCTAAACTTAATTATACGAAGCCGGTATAATGTTTTAGTAAAGTAAATTTTAATTTAGTAAAGCGATTATTTGGCCAAATTAAGTAAGGTTAGGTAAGTAAATTTTAGCGAAAGCTAATCGAAGGTGAATTTGGGGTCTTTTAAAGACTACTTACATTTTAGAATGAATAATGATATTTTGTCTTATCTTTGATGTCATGTGTAATAATTAGTGAATAAGTTTAAGATCCTAATTTTAAGTATATAATCTCACGATACATTACTATCAATTCCTGGGAAATTTAATTTAATTGAAGTATTCCAATAAACTGTTAATTGTTAGTGTGTGTTTTATTTGATGTGTTTTGTGTGAACTGAAAGTAAATATTCACAGCGTAGGGCAGGTCAAGCTTTTTGGAAACTTTTTAGAGACATTATTGATCTAGACGATCACTGAAAACTGTTCCGCTTTGGGTTCAAATAAATTTGAAAGTACCCGAACGGAGCGAGAGGAGAAACCCTTCTGCTCGCATATTTTTATTTACCCTTTTATTTTGCATTTTTATTCGAAATTTTAAATCAAGCGAGCAGAAAGGGCTACACTCCTCTTGACAATAAACGACTTCCACTGGAAACTAAACAGCTAAAAATGTTGACAAATATTTTGGAAACCTTGGAGAAACTCCCAAATACACCAAGTAGAGGAGATAAGAGTGAATTTTAACAAAAATAATAAATTGATTCTGGCCATCAGATTAAGATTCTTAGACTGCTATGTATGGTCTCAGTTGCTATATGAGGTAAACCTCATATTACTCTACAGACGTTCTAAAATTCCTTGGACTGCTAGAGTCATAAACGAAGAAGTGTTAACACCCATGGCGACGGTTGAAAACGGATATCTGGGCCACATACTCCGTAATGATCAATACTCTGTATTACACGTAATCATGTAGGGAAGAATAGAGGGACAAAGGGCATATGAAGACAAAATAAATCTTGGATGAGACTGGACTAACCTCAGTTTGGGACAAATATTTCACGTTGCAAGAGATAGGGAAGCGTTTAAAGAAGTGATCGCCCACATTCGATACAGAAGACGACATTATGAAGAAAAAGAAGTTGTTGAAAGCTCTCAGCAAGCTGAGCTTCAGCAAAGTTACTCTTGTAAATTATCCTGTGAATACAGAAAGCAGAAAGTTAGGAATGCTGCTGCTTCTTTTCTTCTCAATGAGTAGGCACGATCGTTTCCCTCAATCCCAGTGTGACCTGGTATCCATTTGAGGTAAATTTTGTTCTCTTTGACTAGTTTGTATTGCTATTTCCCTATTTTTGTAGTTTCTGTCGAGGTTTATTTGGGCGCATACTTCCAGAAGTATGCTTGGGGATGTTCCTTCGGCTCGGAGTAGTTGGTGCCTGGCCCGTGTACTCCTGCCCCAGTTTCCTCGGTGGCGTTTGAGCCGTCTGTGTACCATTTTATTGAACCTTATTTGAGAGTGTGTATGGATGTGTTGCTCCATTCTTTTTCGTAGACAGTTCCATGATGAAGTTTCTCTTGAAGCTGAATCTCTTGACAGTTTTGTCTTGTTTTGTCTTTTGTCATTATCAGGAGATTTTTAAAGACTTTCAGGGGTTGATTCCTATCGGTCCGTAAATCACTTCTGATTCCCATTCTTGACATTCTGAGTTGAGCCTCTGCGGCACTTCTCTCTATGGTGTGAGATCTTAGAATTACTTCTAACACTGCTGATGGGCATGTTCTTATTGCTCATGTGATGCAGAGGCATGCGCTTCTCTGGATCTTCTCGAGAGTTTTCCTCGCTGTTATTAAGCCTGGTCCTTTTATACGTATATGATGATGGGTCTCACTAGCATGGTGTACATCCAGCGTACAATGGATGGGTTGCAACCCCATGCATTTTCCACCATTCTTCTGCACACCATGAGCACGGATGTTGCGCTCAAGTGCTTGTTCCACGGTAGCTTCTTATCCAGTGTTATTCCCAGATATTTAACTTCTTCCTTCCATTCTAACTCGACTTCATTTAAGGAGATTGTTTTGAGGTTGGGATGTTTCTTGTCTTGGATATGCAATAAAATTTCAAATGTAATCCTATGAATGAAAGTTACCATCAAATAATACATAATATAGGAAAATATCCTGCAAACTCATATATTTAATACTACTATATTACTAGTGAGGGTCTGGAGATGGAGGGAAATGACGATGCAGACATATCTTTCTATCTTTATCTCATCAAATGTACCTCAAGTCCTACGTGCCTGTCCGAGAAATGAAAACAGCATATTTCTTGGGCAGTGGGCAACTCTGTATTTCAATCAGAGATATACAGTGCTTCCCAAAAGTAACGGATAAATTCGATAAAACGGAGAGGGCTGTTTTTTTGAAAAAATAAAAAAACAGGTCGATTTTGTTTTTGAGTTGTTCAACTTTTGACATAATATTTGGGTATACAGGGTGATGCACGAAAAAGTGGTGACGTCATCGGCATTTTTTTAAATGGCAACCCTTATTTTTTATTAAATTTTTTGATACTTCATCCAATTGCCAATACGGTAATGTCATCATTTTGTAACGTTTATAAAGGAAATTTCGGAGAAAATAACTTAATTTCCACAGATTTAATAGATTTAATTTAATTTAATTTAACAGATTCAATTTGATAGACTTAATTTAATAGACAGATCTTATAAAATTACCATGGAAACAGTAATTTTTATTTGATATTTTTTTATTTTTATCGCTAATGTTCCGATTTTCACATCAGTAAAAAGTGCACAATTTCGACTCACAAGCTGTTTCTCAGAAATTTCCTTATTTAAGGTTACAAATTGATTACATTACCATACTGGCAATTAAATTAAGTATCAAAAAATGGAATAAAAAATAAGGGTTGCCATTTAAAAAAATGCCGATGACGTCACCACTTTTTCGCGCATCACCCTGTATACCCAAATATTATGTCAAAAGTTGAACAACTCAAAAACAAAATCGACCTGTTTTTTTATTTTTTCAAAAAAACAGCCCTCTCCGTTTTATCGAATTTATCCGTTACTTTTGGGAAGCACTGTATGTATGCCATATGCTACACTGCGTAAGAGAGAATAATAAGAAGGGCCTATAGAAACAGGTGAATGAATATACTAACAGGCAGTCAGGCCGTTCTAAGGGCTGTAGAAAACGCAAAGATAACGTCCAGACTACTATGGAAATGCCGTGAAAATCTTGAAAGCGTGACAGGACGCAACAAGGTAACCTGCTATGGGTGACGGAACACAGGCAATGAAAATGTCGACGAGCTGGCAAGAAATGGACCCTCGGCTGGATGTTCATATTGAACCAGAACTGGCTCTGGAAGTACCAAAAAGTACTTACAGCATGGGGTCATGCAGACATACGGGTTGAGAAAAAAACATAAATAATATAAGGATAAAAGCACGAAACATGGGCATAAACAAAAAGCATAAACTTGGAAAAGTCTTCATTGATATGCAGTTTAGACAGAGGCCGAAGGCCGAGGGCCTGGAAACCTCAAAATCAAGTATCATGGACATTATCAAAATCATATAGAGTACAAATCAAATTTTGTATCAACATCAACTCTTTTTTTTTCTTTTTTTTTTCGCATCGTTCGTTCGACTTTCAATGTGAAGCACGAGTTGAACTCATGACCTACATGAGTATTTTTAAAGATAAACTCTTTTCGATTCAGCTCGGCGAGACAGATATGAGACAGTGGAGGCAGCTGTGGGGTCGAGGACGTTGCTGTAGATTGTAGAACATTCGCTTTGGAGACGGGAAAGGATCGAAGGGCAATTTATTGGAGAGACATGCATGCATGATCATTTTGATGTGGTAGCTATTACGAGTCATAAAGTGAGTAGAATTAAGTAGTTGTAAATTTGTTAAACACAAGAATGCATGTCCTTTTGTGACCTTTTAGAATTCGATTTATTTCATGTCTATTCTAGTTCCTGTTCTTTTAATAATCTTTAAAAACTTGTAACGGTCGCTAGAGTTTGATTTTTAAGATTAGGCACCTACCTACAGAATAATACAATGATTCGCTATTCCTCCCTTATCTTGCCAGCGGCAACCGTCCTCAGCTAGCCGAAAGTATACGTATAATAGTTGATTTATTCTCAACTTCCAATAATAATTACTGGAATAAATTTACAGGGAAGAGAATCTGATACTTTTATACTAGAGGGATTTTACTTCGAGAAGGGTGAAACAAATTTACTTATATTCATTAACTTGGTCCGCATCGAACTGGTAATAGAGTGTGCCTTCTAAGGTTGGAAATATGGGGGGGGGGGGGGGGGGGGCGATTCGAAAACTGCAGGGCCGGACTTAATTTTTCAGGTCCCTATAGGTTTTTTTCAAAAGTTCACATTGTATGCATTTTCTTCGTATCATGCACCCTGTTCGCATCATCGCATCCTTTCGTAGGGGTACGTCAGTCACTAAGACAATAAGGTTGGAAAACAGCATTAACGGGAGAGGATGCTATTTTCAACCGGTATTGTTATGATTTTTGTTGTTTTTTGATGTACCTACCTACCTTGGTTTTTATAATAATTTTTTTATCATAAATGTTGACGTTAGAACTTTTGTCGAGTATCTTGTTTACGTAGAAAGCATTGGCGGCTTAAAATTTGTTGGCGTAGATATTAGAGGCCAAAAAATTTCACGCAACACAGAAATCTCCGCCACTGGCATATGTAAAGAGTAGCTACAATAAGCGTTAAGATGTTCACAAAAAATGAGATATCTATTTCAAATGGCTCCAAAAATATTGTAAAAAAAAAAAATACACCCAGTATAACATTTTAAAGATTTTAGGATAACAATGCGATATGGTTCGTTTGCATTTCTTTGCTATGGGCGATTGTTTTCAGGTAGGTACCTACGGGTGATTCTGAAGTAATGTGGTAGATTCTTCGAATAGTTTAGTTCATAATATCTAAACTTGACTTGAACTCACTTTACCTTATTGCCTGGGTTGAAATTGTGACGTAGTTACGCGAAGTCTCCTGGGATGAAGTTAGCAAGCTAAGACAAAGTTTAGCAAGTTTCGTAAGATGATGGTAGTTAGATGTTTTGAGGAAATCTTGCAAATAGAAGGAAACTGGCGCAGATACCAATTGCAGTTCTAGAGAAAGAGCGATAAAAAGTGAATTCGATAATTTCAAAAAAGGAAATCTAGCAAATTTTAGAAAGGTGCTTGAGAAAAACGTATGCACATTTGCTGCGAGCAAAAATAATGGCAATGAAGTTGAAAGGCATAAAGCTTAAAAAGTAGGTTGGGTAAAGGGTGAAAGCGTGAAGATACTTAATTTCTGTTAATACGTTTTAAACCCAACAAACTTTTTCATCACTGCTGAAGAAAAATATTTTCTCATTTTCTGGACAACCGAGAAACTTGTTGTGAGTTATTTTAATAAATGCGGTCCTAAAGCCTTTAACGAAGTTTTTTGTTTCGTGGCTATTTTTATCCGAGTTGTTGACTCTCTTTGCAATTCCAAGAGAAAGCAGCCTACATTGTTCTTTATGACAATTAATGAAACTCCTCGCTAAAGCTCCCCTTTCGCCATGAATGTGTTCACTGCATGAAGTTTTTCATTACAGTTATTCAGCGCCGTAAACTTCATAGCGTAGAGTTTCATTACATGACATTCAATACCTACCGCAGTATTATCCTTACAAATGAAGCCTTAAATCTCTGGGAAGTTGAGTGACGTAAAAAAACATATCCCCAGGATAGATCTATAAAAAATAAATGAATAATTCTGCAAGGTCAATTTTTTTTTTTTTTGCATGGTTACTTTACATATTCAAAGATATCGAGCATAGCAAAGTTTCTGCATGTAACGAAAGTTGACACTGTGAAATTTAAATTTATGCGAAACATTGCCATAACCATGCTAATCGAGAATCTGTGTCGCAGTTCCAAATCACTGATAAGGTTATGTCACGAGAAATGCTGCAATTATGACGAACTTTAGCATGAAACTTACTTGTGATATTGTGTCAGACTTTGCGTGAGATCCAACGAAAGCTTGAGCAATTTCTAGTCTTTACAGGTTTATAACATGTTGTTAGAAACTAAGACTGCATTTCTAAAGAAAAGCTTTAATAATAATATCATGTTACCTTCAATCCTTACGTTCTGGTAGCCTTGTTTTCATTGCTCGATTAACCCTTGAAAGTTAAATACATGGGTGGTACATTTTCTATCCCAGCGTTATGACTATCGATCAACTTAAATAGAAAGAATCTCCCTAGAGGTCTTTAAATGCTCTGAGAATGTCGTAAAATGTTATAGGCACTAACACGCCAAGATATAACATAAAAGGGTTATAAATAAGGTCCAATATGTCCAATTTTAACTATTTTCCATGACGTTTGTATAATATATTTTGAGCATTGCATCACAATAAACAGTCACTTGCTCAAGTCTGCATCGAATCGGCGATTAGACTAGCCAATATTTCCAGTTTATCATGCAATCATCTAATTTTCTTGAAAATTGGTAAAAAATATCTTTGACTTTTTCTAGAGCTTATTTGGTCATCATTGTGAAGGAGTAATTTTAGAGTTACTATAAATAATTATAATATTTTGACTCGAAAGTTTCTAGTTTACTTAATCTTGGCAGCCTCAGCTCGAGACCTATGAACTTCGTAATAGAATTGGGACGCTAAGTCTCCAAGAATATCGAGCGTACTGGAGAACTGCGAATTGGGGCTAATACAGTTGATTCATGTTCATGTTTAAGCTAGGAGGGTCGAACAACCTATTTGGTTTATTTCTCTAAATACTCCTTAGCTCGGCTTCGGAATTAATGGTGTACATTTGTCTTTACTGCGAAAATTTCATCACAAAATGAGCACTGGTTAATAAGCGACAATTCGCATTGAAATGATGCTTCGGGCAAATTTAGGTACCTCGCGAATGACAATCTTCAAAAGTCTCAAAAAATGTTAATCTTAACGATTTTATAAACTAAATCAGAAGATAAAGCCTCCCCAGAAAAGGGATACCTTTTTTAGTTAGGTAGATAAGTAAGTAGTAACTATATCAACTATATCAAAAACATGTAGAAATCCTCAAAAGAGTGTTCTGAATCTTAAGAAAATCACTATTTACCCAGAATATGATCAAAATTAATAAAAACAAAAATGTCCGGAAATGCACCGTTTTTGAGATACATGGTGTCAAAAAAGATTATTTTTCCAGGGGAACCTTTTGAGATCAATAACCTCAGCTTTTGTCTTGAAACATTCAAAGTGAGTTTTTTATCTTAAATGCCCGTTTTAATCGAAAACGGCTCACGTTAGCAGTTATGACCAAGAGTATCTTTTTTGTATAGAAAATATTGGCGGTTAAATGTGCGCTTCTTTTAAAACAGCAATTTTCCGAGTGTCGCAGAAATTAGGGGAAAAAGGCCCTCGCAACCCCAAAATCTCCGTCACTGGCAAATAAAAAAATTTTTAGCATCAAAAAAGTTGTTAATATCAATGATAAGATCTGTCCAAAACTTGAAATCTGTATCTTATACTGAAATGGATCGCACCTAGGTAGGATGATAAGGAAAATATTTCCATCGCCCTCGTTAAATCAGCCCAAATCGAAAAAGCAAACAGTGCAAGCATTAGGTACGTAAATACCTAAAGGTAAAATTGTTAGGAAAAACACCCGCCGTTACATCAAGTAAACGATCCCCGTCAGCTCATTAAATATTCATAGAATAGAAGCGCTCTAGCTAGTGGAGTTCCAGCACTTTTAACAACATCGAAGAGACGGCGAAGCTAGGGTAGAAGTTGACCAGATGGTAAGGCAGGGTATTGTAAAAGACACTCTCGAAACGCGTGGCGGAGAAAAGGATGACCTAGATACAAACCGGGTGAAAGAATGTGAAATCATGAATCAAACAATAACTTCATGCAAGGACAATAGTAACTCGTTAGGTAGACCATCTACGATAATGAAAATTACACCAATCGATAAAACGAATAAATAAATGACAACAGCCGAAAAATCACTGCGGTCCCGAAACTGCAAGTAGGTGAAAATGCAAAATGAAGATGGAACCGGTGTAATTATAATAGCTAGACACAATGTAAAGGTGCAGAACGCGTCGGCCGATTTGAAGGAAAATTTAGGTAGTTCAGGTTTAGGACAATTCAGTAAGGTAGCCGCGAGGTCGGATCGCTAAGTCCCGTAATTAGGGAAATATGACAAGAATAAAATCACGGTATAGGGCAGTGCCAATAAGGTGCATTGTTACGGTCGTGTTTAGAAAGCGGGCGACTGCTTCTATAAAAGCAGACGTCCTACCGCAGCTCCAGACAGATGAAGATCTTGAAATGAAATCAAAGAAGCCAGAAAAAGGAAAGTAAGCAAAGAAAATCGTTGAATAGGTACCAGACAGACATTTCCGCAATATACCGGATAGTCTGTAACCAAAGTGGTTGTACTCGTCAATTAATTCAAGCTGATGCTTGATATAAAAAATCAGACAGACATTCCCGCAATATACCGGGTAGTCTGTAAACGAAACAAAAGCAAAACGAAATAATAAGAAAGCACAGGTGTGCAAAAGAGTGGAATCCGAAATGGATTGGAGTTTGAAAAATGCATGAAAGGGATCCATCATTCGCTTTCCATTGTTTTGTACTCTCTATGCAAAATCACAGCCCATCTCGCTCTTCACCATTTTACGCCCTTGCAAACGAATTCTCTCGCTCATCACTCGCTTTTAGACATCCGACAGGAAGCCAACAGTTAACAACAAGTATCAGTTAAATTCCCTGCTTTTCCGAGAAAAAAAATCCCAGTAGGTTCTTTTGCGCATCCGTTTCGGCCATAGTAATCCTGGCATACCTCAATCAAAGAGCAGGGGTGATTACGGTAAAAACTGCGATAAACACAACGAGGAAAACACAACGGTCCTATTAGGGGAAACCCAGAGGTAAATAGACGATCACAGTGGCTTTTCGCCAAAGACGAACGGGCCTGGGTCCTCTTAGTTACAATACGGTTCCCGAGATATCTTCCAAAAACTTGAAAAGGTATCTTTTTTTGACACCCTGTATCTCGAAAACGGTGAATTTGTGGACACATATTATTATTGGGATATTTTTTGTTTATTTTTGACAAAAAAATCTCACCCTGTATATTATAAAAAAAAATGATTTGGTCTAAGAAACTCCTGGAGAACATAATATGTATATGTATTCATATAGTGAGTTGTTGACGGTCCGCATCAACACAATTTTGTAGCTTTCGCCTTGATGAGAAGATACCGAGAAGATCCCTACACAAACGATTCACTGCACTGCGGCTGAAGATAGTTAGGTACTCCAGTCCTTACTGGCATATCCTGTCAATACCTTAAGCAGACCTTATCGTCTAATTTAAAAATTTTTGCATTTCTAAATTATGACTAATGAAGATGATGTTGAAGGTTAAGCCTACAAAAAAATTGAAGATCACGAAAAAAATATCAAATATGAAAACATGAACCGAATTTATGTGCAAACACGGAACTACGGGCGAGGTAGAAATTCCAAAAGCAGAACGTAATATTGACAATCATAATAATGACGTAGGTTACTCTTGTAATTCACGTTCAGAGTTCAGGCGCTCCCCCTAATTTCTTCATAGTTCTTGTGCTCCGTGTCTATATTCTCGCCTCCAAAAGCGAGGGGATGATGTGATCACACCACGAGCATAATTGGCCGTGAATAATGTAATAACCGTTTCGTCTAGCTTACCTTTCCCCTGTTGTGGCGGCACTCGGTGACGGAGAGCTCAGCTCACATCTCTCGGCATCTCGCCGCCGCTTCGCTCGGGGGCAGGCCACGGCCTCCACGCCATCAAACCTGCAACCCAGCCAATAGCCGGTTTATTATTGTTGTTATTCAATTATAGGATGTAGAAGGATGAGAATGATATGAGCGGCTGGAGAGAATCGTTTTATGGACAGAGATATCAAGGTTCCTCCTGACATGATTCAATTATTATATTGTACGAAAGAGTTATTATTCCGAAACCACCTATGTTTGGCTTTCATTACCGAAAGTTGGACAGTTGTTAGGTGTGAGTTTCTAAATATAAAATGACTATTGAGAAAGAACTAGAACTATTGGTCTGCGTTGATTGGTCAACGAGACATATAGGGAAGTAACATGCAAAGATACGTACCAATTTGCAAAATTAATCTTTATTTGTCATGTGATTTTTCCGTATTAAAAAATGGAAGGGTTTAATGCATTGATTCTTGGGAATAAAAGGCGCCTCAGTTATACAAAAACAAAACAATCAGCATAATTATTCAGTTTGCAAGCAGCATACTAAAGAGCGATATTTTTTTTCTTTAGAAGCACATTTATGATTGATGAAATAATTAAAAATAATTCGGTTTGCTTGTAAACTTTTTGAAAGAAGCCCCTAATGAGCTAATTAAAAACGTTCGTGCCTTCTCGAAATATCCGGATTCTACTATAATTTGGCTTAAACGATAATTAAAATTATTGCGATTTTATTTTCTCGTTTGTGCCGACTTAAGTTCTGTTCAAGTTTCTCTTGTTTACCTCACTAGGAATCTATTGAATCTTTACTGCAGATCGTTGATGGTGAAGAGCCCTGAGCTGTTCAAGAAGCTTCCTTGTCAATAGATTGAAGTACCATTGTGCGCTGTCGCTTTCAGAGGAGAGATCTCAATCAATTGTCTTTATGAGGTAGTTTTACATCGTATAAAGGGGTATTAGTAATGCAAATGGGAGTATCTGGTTGGCAAATAGTCCGCTTTTAGTCCGGCAAACATTGCCAATAACAATGGCTTTGTATCGAAGGTTATTTTGGAAGCATTATTTGAGTGTTATCTGCTATCTATTTATGGAAAGCGGTAGTCTAGAGAGAATATTGTAGTCTCGCCTATTTAGTTTGGCGCTCTATTTAAACACACCTAGATCACTTTGAAGAATAACAAGTAGGTAGTTAACTTAGTGGTGAATAAAATCGATCTTAGTAATGATAATTCCCTAAATTGAAGCTACTGTCGAGAAAATGAAACTGAAATCCTTGCTTTGTAACGACTAACGAGCGTGAATTTCCCGCTGAGATTTTAATAGGTGGTTAAATGCTTCCAGCAAAGAAGTTGAAGTCTCCTTAAAGTTGTCTATATTTGTTCTCAGAGGGTAGAATGTACGCAATTTAGACGTGCTGCAAGCAGAAGGGATTTACAAGTTGGCACCAAGAGGACTGGGAAGGTGCATTTTAGCAACGAGGACGAGCACAATGAAGCCATTAAGGCTGCCATCTCACAGAGAACCGAGTGAAGTAGACCATCTCATAGCGCAGTAGGTACTTTAACCTTCTACTGAAATTTTAATTGGCCATTCTGAAGATGAACTATGCGCTTTATAAAATGTATGGTCTGGATCTTGTTTATGGATAGCTTCAGGCATTACTTATCTGCGGCCAAACTGATAATGTTTTATTTTTAATGGAGTAAAAAGCCGTTCATCCGAGAAATTTGAGACGGGAAACCCGCTACTTTAATTTCTGATACGGTAAGAACAAACTGAAGGAAATTGTATTATAAATATTTCCCTTCCCTGGAGAGTTATATATTATTATCATCTTCCCTTGGTAAGTGCTCTAATGAGCTTAATTATTTGAGTATTAACTTTCATTCGGATATAATAAGTTTATTATTTGAGACGTTTATAAGTTCCAGAAGTGATTTAGAGATGTCTGCATTAAACCTTAGACTCCGTGTTCATGAATTATATTAAACCGGAGCTCATAACTTGAATTCTCTGTAAATATAATATAAGATCAGGTAAATTTAGGGGCGCATTTTTATACTTTTGGAAGGATGAAGGAATAATAGGTTAGTACGAATAATGTAAGTGGTATTAACGTAGGTAATTGAGGAAGGTTTCATTTTCAAAAGGGTGACTTGTTTAAGTATTATTAATTTAAACCTCCCAGAGGAGACAATCCAGGGGTTGTTACAAATTTGTTTCCGTGGAATAAGGATTATAAGTTGAAGCAATAAATCACATTACCACTAACAGAAATGTCTAAATCGTTGTGATATCTCGATGGTAATTTTATGGTGGTATTTAGGACATTACATTAATCCTGCATTCCCTTGAAAGGGAATAATTATTCAAATTCGATTACCTCGATTTAGCGAACCGGCAACAAAATTCCCATTACGGGAAGTGGATGTTTTCTCTAATGTATTTTTAATTCTTTTCTATGCATTAAAACTGAGCAAATAGTGTTCAATTTCCGTGAATTTGATCACATGGGGGTGTTGAAATAAAAAAAGGAGTTTTTACTTTTTCGCTTTCATAGTTTTTGAGATATTTTGCTCAAATTTGAAAAATAGATTACGCTTTTGGGGCTTACATCATTGGGAAAGACAAATAGTTTTGAGAATCTACAGAGAGATTTTTTCCTTGAAATTCTCTCCCAGAACTTTTTTGTGATGCGCCGCTGGTAGATTCTAGAATATAATATGAATTTTTTGTTTTATTTAAAAACTTGGTGGTCTCCTAGAGTTTGTTTTTGCATCTGCAACCGTTATTAAGAAAAAAAAAATAAATATTTTTCCTAATTCGTTCGATGAACTTCAAATTGTTAAAATGTTAAAACAGGCTTTGGCTTTTTTTGGATAGTTTCCCATTTTTTTATTTAGAAAAATATCCATCTTAGAGAAAAAACTGTGAAAAGCAAAGTTTTACTTTTTTTACACTATTTTTACAAAAATAATTTGTAACGAAATCCAAAGCATTCGTTGGTAATTATTATTTATTTGCATTATTAGAGGGGTTTATCAGGAGTGATACAGTTTTTACGACAGTGATTAGCAGGTTATCTCCACCAGCACCGGCTATATAAAGAGAGCCAACTGAAGAGCTGACCAGAGGATCCGAGGTACTGACTCGCGAACAACTCTCTCTCCTTGTGAATTGAGCTCGGAGATCATCTCGGGCATGTATTGAGTGCACCCATCCAATATAGCCGGCTAAAGTAGGTCGATGGACTGAGTTGAACCTAACTGTAACCCGGCATCGGGAGATCGACCAGAGTGAAGTGAACTCTGACCTGCAACCGAACAGTATAGGGAATCAACCGGCGCTGTATTGAGGTACCGGCTGATCCCTCCAGTCCCTACCCGGCCTGTATTGAGGGCCGGATCCAGTGACAGCCGTCCCGAGGTCATATTGAGGCACCGGGCACGGACTTTGTTTCAGGTAGCCCCGCGGTCGGAGAATATTCTCCCAGATATCTTCCCGGCGCATGTTCCGGAGAATACAGCGATCGACACGCACGGTGCGACTGTGAGCGGACGACTGGCGTTGAAGATTCGGCCGTGAACTGATTGACAGTGGCAGCAATTAACGACCAATCAGCTTAGCGCGCGCCCAAACGCGGCTATCTATGACCAATTGGGCTGACCGTAGAGGACGAGAGCCGGCCTACAGAATACATTAGTTATCGATATTAGCATTGCCAGATCATATATGTGTAAATAGGCATACTTGTAAATAAAGATTATAATTTTTAATTGACTTGTTGCGGGTACAAAGGGGCAGATATCCACTCCTGGGAACTCACCTCTACCTAACAGAAAATCCCGTTACAAATTAAAATGCTCAATTTAATATGCCCATAGAATTCAAAATTGCATGGGGACTGAAATCTTGCATTTGCTCACTATTTTAGATTAGATCTACCAGTGATTCCCCTAACGAGTAGAACCAGAAAAATCGACAACGAAATTTTTCTGGTTGCAGGAAGAATATTTGGATATAATGACTGGGATGGCATATCGGTAACTAAATCACATTTCGATAAATATTTCTCATCGCTCGTGAGCAACTGATGGTTGCCTTAATGAATAGATTTGCTCGGTGAATGAAGGTTCTAAGTTCCTTGGAAACAACATTCTATGGATGTAAGATTTCACCAAGTTAGTAAGGCTTTTTGAAATAAACTTAAGTGTGCTAAATTTCAAATTTCACCTGAAACTGAATCATATTTCTTAATTTATTAAAGCACTAATGGATCACTGAAACATTTCACCCTTCATCTATTAGTCTCTTTTATACATATTATATACCATCCAATCTTTTGCTTCCATTAAAACGATCCAGTCTGAAAGAACTTTATATTTTGATTCGCTTCCTGAAGGCATACCCGAAGCTTTTAGGTCATATGACGTTCATATTTTAAACATGAGTGGCGAAATTATGTATTCCCGAAGAGGAGAATTCAATTTGATTGCTGAAATCGCTAAAATTTCCATGACTTTAGGTTTGCACTGAAATCAGTTAAATATTCCGTGAAAGTGGTTTCATTCTCATGGGAAACACGTACCATCTATTTTGACTCGTCAGTATAGCCCCATTTAATAATTATTATTCATTAAACTCTGCTGGTTGTCATAAAGAAACTAATTTATTTCACCCTGTAACTTTATTATCGTTTTACATCAGGGTACCATTTTCTTAGTCTGAAAAGAAATTATTTATGCAGTCGTTGCTGAGATAAACTGTAAAATTGGAAAAGTTAGATTTGTTATTTTCAAAGAGAAAATTTCCCGAGTCAAAAATAATACTGAAAAGAAGAAGTCGCTGGTTCTAGGGCTCATCTAGAGAATATATTCTTTTGCAAAGCTTGTAAAACAAGATCCGTAAATATACACGTCGACGTTTCGTACTACAAATGCACTTTTCAGTATGAGAGATACTAGCGAATTATTTTTATTTTCTTATTTTGGCCGTTTATTTTGTATATTATTAACAAAAAACACTACCGAAATCACTTTTACTCTACGAAAACCCACAAAAACTGAGAAAATCAGAAAATGTCCACTGATTCTGACTCACAGAACCACGAAAACGTTTATCGCTTACCCATCCACAAGACCTACCCACGATATCCTTCGATCAAAAGTTGTTTCAAAATGGCGATCATGTGAATTTTTGTAAAAGTTGGTATGTTTTGAACCCCTGTATACGCATATGGAAAACATATCTAAAATGTCAATTATTGTAACTGTCCTTGTTTGTGGAAACCTTTCAGTTGGTGAAATTTATTTTTGGGTAAAGTAGGTCAAAATTTTAGCAAAGTAAGCATGACCGTTGATTATGATTCTACGCAACTTTGCTCATTTAAGAGAACAGAGGCTTTAGTTACTTTCGGCTTCCTTATATTTAGAAAAGTTCTACTCTTTAACTGAGGAATACTCCTGTTTACTTATTTTGACTGGGCGGAAAGATTTGGTTCATATTTCTGGAACCTATTGTCAGATCAATATCTGATCAGAAAAGAAGGTTGTAGTGAAAATTTTTCCGTATGTCGTTGGTGATCTCGCAGATGGATCTTCCTTCTTTAAGTTTACCTTTAAGGTGATTCCGACGACAAGGTTCTTAACTCGGCAGTTATGATCAAGTCATGTCCGGTTGCATAAATGAAGCGTTTGGATGGTTGACAAAATAAAAATCTCTACGTCAAGTCGTTTCGCTTCTCTAATGGTATGTATTCCCAAACCTTGTTTGTCTTGAAGATGGGAGTCGTGAAGAGGAGAGTCGTGAAAAGTAGATCAAAAACTTCCACCTGTCATCCTGGTTTGTAGTTATGTAGAATCAGAAGTTCAATAGGTACCTTGTCAAGTGTCAAGTAGCACTGATTTTGAAGAAGATAAATTTAGTATTAAGATATGGTCGGTACGAATTTTCAAGTGGTATGGAGGACGATATATTGGGCCATTAAGGAAGTTTTTCAGAAAGAGATGCAAAA
The DNA here is from genome assembly GCA_910589415.1 of Malachius bipustulatus. Lineage (NCBI taxonomy): Eukaryota > Metazoa > Arthropoda > Insecta > Coleoptera > Melyridae > Malachius > Malachius bipustulatus. The sequence continues at coordinate 51,324,515 of OU342633.1, forward strand.
CATAGTCGCTAGTAAGGCTAGAGGGCTAAAAAAGCTGCAGTCAATTCAATCGGACGGAAGTCAGAATTTAACGGTCTGATCAGGATGTAGTTAGAGATCAATATCCATTACCCAACGACCAGGAGAAATGTTTCTACAGAGTCAAAATCTACAAAGATTATTTCCATTCAATTTCTTCTGCTTATCTCGTTTATGCCAGTGGAGTCTAGTGGAGACCTGGGGTGGGGGATCGCTCATCGCATGCATAAAAACTTCGTTATTAGAATACCAAATATTTTTTGAATACCCCCCAAAGACGTTTCTAACCGCGAAATAGAAATGAAATGAAACTACATAAAAATTAAATTTTCAGACCGTCTGGAAAAAAGTTTATACCTACTTCAAGGACGTTTAATCCCTTAATGCAAGAGTCACTTGATCGCGTCCCCAGCCATAAATTTCTGCAATGTGATCCTCGCATTATCCTTCATACTTCTGCGGTAAGGGAATTGGTGGCTGAATTGCCCTGTATTTTATTTTATATATTTTTGTTCTCTCTAGTGCGATTAGTCAGGAAGTCTTATAAGGGGTGTGTTGTATATAAGTTTGAAGAGGCTCGGTAGATTTCGATTTCGTTCCTCTTTCTCGTTCTCGAGCCACCTGAGACCGATCGTTCCAATTCCGGAATCGTAGATTGAAACTTCTATATCTAGCTTTTATTAAACGCAGGAACTTCCTTGGAAATGAAACGAGAAATCAAAGCAATGTTGTCAAACACCTGGTTATTTGTACGGAATGTGTTTGTTGGCCCAACGTGACAACCAGGATGTAATGAATTATTTACGTGTTTGCTTCTTGGAGAACAAGCCAAGATTTTCTGTTTTGAATTATAATAAACAACCGGTGCATGTACGATAGAAATAAATAATTTATAGGTGGAGCTATTAAAAATATGCCTTTTATGTATCAAGGACGAGTATGTTTTCGGGGAAATTTTTTTTATATTACATGTACCCATTATTTATAAAATATGCTGGGATATTGCTTTGTGTACAAGAACCGATATATTCTTTAAATATAAACACTAATGAAACTTAGGCGTAATTTTTGGAAAAAACAGGAGCATCTGCCTGGTCTCCTGGTCTCTCAGCCCATCGATGAAGCTTCGTTTGGCCATGTCCCCCAGGTAGTCGTTTGGGTAGCCTAGGTACGCGAGATGAACAAGCCGTTCAATGTCCGCTTTGAACTCTTGTAGGGTCTCTCCACTCTTCTGCGTTCTTGAGGTCAGCTGCGTCTGGAACACTTGCTTCATGTGGCTGTCTCCAAAACGCAGCTCGAGAGCCCTAACCAGTTTACTGAAATCCCTATGGTCCTGTTCCGGGATAGTCTGTAGAAGTTCCAGGGCTGTTCCTCTCAAGGCCAGAACTAGAGCTGTGGCCTTCTCTTCCGGCGTCCATCCATTGACTTCTGCAGCAGCTTCCAATTGACGTCGGTACGTAGTCCAGGAACTTTGCCCGTCATAATTTGGGAGCTTTACATGATGTGAACCGCCGCCGGGAATACTCGGTGCACTCCTCACGCTTCGTCGTTGGCGTGTCTCCAGATCTTGGATGCGGTTCTCAATTCTCTCCACTTCTATTTTTAATTTCTTTTCGATTTCCTCGTTAACCTCTTTCTTGATTTCGCAAGCCTCTTTCTTAATTTCCTCCCTTACACTTTCGATTTCATCACTTGTCTCAGATTTTAACCTTTCGAATAGCTCATCTTGATTAGCCCTCAATTTAATAAGAATTTCTTCTAGTTCTTCTTTAGATTCTTCTTTTTCCTTCAATCGTTTCTGTTCTTGATCTTCCAAAATTTTCTTTAATTCTAGGTTTTCTTCAAGGCGTTTATTTTCTTGATCTTCTAACGTTTTCTTTAATTCTTTTTCTTGATCTTGTAACGTTTTCTTGAATTCTGCGTTTTGACCTTCTAAAGTTTTCTTCTGATCTTCCATCAGCTATAGTAATTTCTGCATCATTTCGGCCTCCATCTTCGCGGCTTGACTTCTAGTAACTATGGACATTAATTAAAGGAAATTCACCCTCACTTTCTTCCAATTATCCCACTTCTGACACCAAATTGTTACGGATTTCCTAACCGTAGGTTCGACGGATAATTGGGAAACACAAATTTACTGTTTAGTTTATTTATTTAATGTCCACGAGAATTTCGGATTACAATGTTACAAATATCACTACTTCTTATACACAACAACTTTACTTGGTCTACCGTGTGTCCCCGGATAGGTGAAACGACTCTTATAAAAGACAAAAATTTTTTGATTTTAATTTTAATTTTTTGGGGTCCAGCCCTGCTTGGCTAAAGAATAATTTCTAACAAAATTTTAGTTTTAAAAAATCGAGCATGCCTTGGAACTTTCCAAGAAACCGGTTTTTCTGTTGAGTAAAGTGCCTTTTATGTGGCAAAAACGACAAAATGTTATTTGAAAAAGTTGTTCAGAATCAACATTTAGGTCCGTATACCAAATTTCAAAATCATGGGCCCACTTTGATCTTTTACATTATTTTTATGTTTATTTCACAAATCAAAGAATTTCATTTGTAACAAAGACTGATATTGACAGATTGCTATTGCTATGGGTACAATTTGCTTTTTCCATGGCAGTCATTGTTACAAAATGAAATTCTTTGATTTGTGAAATAAAACATAAAAATAAATTAAAAAAAATTAAAGTTGGCCTATGATTTTGAAATTTGGTATTCGGACCTAAATGTTGATTCTGAACAACTTTTTCAAATAACATTTTGTCGTTTTTGCCACATAAAAGGCACTTTACTCAACAGAAAAACCGGTTTCTTGGAAATTTCCAAGGCATGCTTGATTTTTTAAAACTAAAATTTTGTTAGAAATTACTCTTTAGCCAAGCAGGGCTGAACCCCAAAAAATTAAATTTAAAATCAAAAAATTTTTGTCTTTTATAAGAGTCGTTTCACCTATCCGGGGACACACGGTATACACTGTACTACTTTTCACTATTCACTTAGGAATACCGCACTGTCTATATCGCCACTAGTCGCTTAGTTCCTCGCTTGTTCCTCGCACACTGCTAGGCTAAAACTGACTGAGTTCGCCTGGCTATTTGTAGGACATCCCTACCTCTGGAAGTAGCTTCTGGAGGGTTTGCCGACGGCTCGCTTCTATTTCCCGAACAAATCCAAGAGAAAGATCTCGAGAATATTCCCTTCCTAGATCTTCGGCTCGCAGACACTCAAACATCCATTTCTGGAACTTCTCCACAGGAAATGACCAGAATTTTCCATTAATTTCCCGTGGTTTTCAGCGAGATCATTCTGTCGGGGTATCAGGGTTCCAGAAGTGTACAGGACGTCAGCTGTTGTTGTCGCTTACTGGTGGGCGCGTCCGGCTTGACCCCCCCACTACGCGCCCCGGTCAGCACAGAACGCTGGGGGCCGTCGCCTGTCGATACTCATGGCTACCGTTGCTCTGTCCCGTCCACTTTCTAATACAGAATGCACCCTTTTATTTATTCGTAACAATATCATCGAAAACGCTACAAGGATATTTTCAGAAAGTTTGTACATCAGAAAAGGGTGGTGTTCCTTACAAAATATCCTTGAAAATTTAGCATTTTGAGAAACAACTATTCAATTACCTATAACACAAGATTATAGCCGTTATATTATGAAGAAAAAAAAAAGAAAATTATTTCAAGAGTAAGGGTTGGAAAACATAAATTTTAGGTTTTCAGTTGATAATCTTCAATTTATTTATTAATAAATCGACTAATTTTGGAAATCCCTGCAATTATTATGTTGAAATTCATATTGATTAAGAAGAATGTATTGTCAAAAAGGTAGAAAAATTTCCAAAAAACACAAAACAATGTAAGGTGGATGAAAATTTTATGAGACAGTTTGAGGCTAACAAACATTAAAACAAAGGAAGAACAGCGCTATAAAGGTAACGGAGTTCTAGTTCTAAAATCGTGGAAGCATCTACCTTGAAGTCTAGAAGCACCAGCAGTGCAATGAAATTTATATGAAGTCAATTAATTCAATTTAATTACATAATTAACAGGGATAATTCAATTCCTGTAAAACATACAAATTCGTTTGTGCTACTTCCAACTCTATGGTTTTATTTCCTAGTTTGTGAACGTGATTCGAGTAAGTATTTTAGGTTTATATCGATCCGCTTGTTCACTTCAAGTCCAAAGCTAAGAACAGTCGCGGTCATCAGATATGTGTGTGTGGTCATCGATCGCGTTTTCTTTCTGGAAAATTAGAAATTAGGAAAATTATAGTTGTAGCATTCCTTTCAGCTGGCTCATGAAAGGAATATTCTGTGTGGTATTCGGGCCGTAATTTTACTGCCACCATTATAACATGTTCTTTGACGTAGAATTTTCTTTCATTATAATCGACCTCGAAAACGTGAATTAGGAAGTTCACGTAATCACGTAGCTGTGCTGCTCGTTTAAGCTTGAAAAAAGTGGTGGAAATAATAATTAAAATCCCTCGTTCGTTATATTTTTTTAATTTTCTGGAGGTGTTCAGTCGAATGAATAAAATTAATAATCCACACGCAGGTGTATTGAACTTTCACCGATTTCACTGCTAAATTTATTGTGTACGTTTCCCATTTGACCTCTAATTTATATGACCAGAGAGACGTGTGGAAATTGCGATTACAAATAGTGATAATTAACTGTAAAAGCTCAAGTTTAAATTGCGTTTTACTGCGGTGGAGGAAAATAAAAACGTATGATTACCTGTAAAACGTAGAATTGTTGATACAAACAAAAAGCAGGGGAAAACATCAAATGTCCTGAATTTCAAGAGCAATCAATATCTATGCATTGGCTGCGGGCGCTCTCAATTGCTTCTGAAAAAAGGTTAAAAAATAATGTCCGGAGGTCCCTAAAATGAAAATTTTTTTTACTTGATTTGTCGCTAGTTCAATTTTCTCCACTTCAGATTTACATATTTTTATTTTCCCCCGGAGGTCACAAATATCGCGTTTCTCTCGAAGTTCCTCGCTTTTAAATCAATTTTTTTTTGTTTCACTGCATATGCGAGGAGTAAATGCACTATTTACATGATTCTATTGCTCATAAATTTCCTAAGAGAACTGTCAGTAGCGGAAACAATATTAATGATATTGTTCACCATTTTACTTTTTGTTCTTTTATCGGCATGAAAAACAGCTAACTGCAGAATTATTAAGCGTTTGTTCAGCTTCAAAATTTTCAAACTTAAAAAAAGTGTGTCTAATTAAGTAAACTATTCAGTGTTTATTTCATAGGAGAAATCTTGTGCATAAAACATTTTCGATAGTGAAATCTGCTGGTCAAAAAACCTTTAATTTACTAGGTACGTATAATGGAACGAAAAAAGCAAATAGCTCTGATACGCTGAATTTATTTCCATTCACAAGCTCAGTGAAATATCGGTCCTCTCAGGACCTCTAATTTAAATTCTCCACCTATTTTAGAATTCTTAGAACCCCAAGGATAAAAAAATTAGGACGACAGGAAATCGATGTGAATGTCGCATTTATTTTACATCTTACTTTGATTGGACTAGGGTTCATACTTGTAGCTTCAAACTGATAATTTCAGTTTAGCTTCTAATCTATTAGAAGTCTACTATCCTAGTTCAATAATATGTTGGATTTCGAGGGTGGTTTCAGCAGAATTATTATTCATCACCTTATCCATCACCTTCAACGTGAATCGTAGTCTCCGCTCATGCACCGCTCCCAGAGCGTCATAGGAATCCCCCTGATGTGCACGTGCCTTTTCAATGAAAAAAATACCGCAACAGACATCATCTCGGCGACGAGTTCGAACCTATCATGTACGATTCTGATGCAACCTTACTGATTCCACAGAATAGGTACAATCAGAATATAAACTTCAATAAAAATACCGAGTTCGCGCATCTACTCGGCGCATAGAGATCCGCCATGTTGAGATGAGCTTTCATTAGTTTTGAATGCGGGCCCACAGAATAGAATTGTACCTATTCTGCGGCGGGCTGGTGGCGGGCCTGCGTTTCTACTCTGAAGCAATGGCCGCTGGAGGTGTGGCTTGTCTCTAAAAGATCAAAGGCGCCGCCGGCGAGTTTAGCTTCTGATTGTATCTATTCTGTGCTGATTCTATAACTATGGTTCGACTATAGACCAAGTTCAACATGTTATTTCTGCTTACGTGTTTATCAGGATATTCTTGATTTAATAAATTTGCAGTACCTACGATTCATAAATAACTTTTCAGGGCTATTTTTTTTACGCTCTAACCTAGGGCTTCCTGAGGCAGACCAAACACACAGAGCCATCTAGTCATCTCGAAGCTGTAGACAACGCTGTTTCGGTCTCTTTATGACCTCATCAGTACAGCACATCGAGAAATAACTGGAGGATGCATGCCAGGTCAGTCCAGGAAGCCAACTTTTAAATGAAAAATCGACACGGAACTCCGTGACTTCAAGAGTTTATTGCCATTTACCGATGGAGACAAGAACTAACAGCAGCACGACTGCTTGCTTGTGTCCATTGGGAATAGGTAGCCCCATGCAGATTGCACATTTCGGGGCATTACCATCTGTCGGGCGGTGCCAGCAAGCTACCGATAGATGTCTCTCATCAAAGCCCATGATTATTACAATAATAATAATACTAATAATATAGAGCGGTGAATTATAAATTCATAAATAACTTTTCAGGGCTATTTTTACGCTCTAACCTAAGGCTTCCTGAGACAGACCAAACACACAGAGCCATCCAGTTATCTCGAAGCTTTAGACAACGCTGTTTCGGTCTCTTTATGACCTCATCAGTACAGCACATCGAGAAATAACTGGAGGATGCATGCCAGGTCAATCCAGGAAGTTATTTCTCGATGTGCTGTACTGATGAGGTCATAAAGAGACTGAAACAGTGTTGTCTAGTGCTTCGAGATGACTGGATGAATTCACCGCTCTATTATTAGCATTATTAGTACCTACGATTCCCGAACTTGCCATTTTTGAAAAACAAATCGATAATTCTGTAAATCGGTAGCATTTTCAAGTGCTATCAAAGTTCAGTGAAGTCAACACCCCTAAGCGCGAATTTTTACAAAATTCAAACGGCATTCGTTTGTTCACGGTTTGTCCACGTTTGTCGAACCAAAATTTCCGTTTATCCACCCTCCAAAAACAAAAAAATCGATTTTAAAAATTTTACCGTAACTTGTTTTTGAAGGGCGGACAAACGACAATTTTTGTTGAACAAACGTGAATGCCGTTTGAAAATTAATGAAATTTCCTCATGGCAGTGCTGATGTCAATTTTTTAAACTTCGTCATAACTTTGTTTTAAGGGTAGTCAAACGAAAATTTTCGTTGGACAAACGTGTACAAACGAATTCCGTTTGAATTTTTTTAAATTGGACCCTAGGGGTGCCACCTTCCCTGACCTTTCTACCAATCCTTCCGACGTAGCCCCTAGATTTGTTTTCTGAACTTTTCCATTCCCAAGCTCTCTTGTAGTATCAAATAATAATCTAGACTTCGTGTATCAAGCTCTGGTCTCTAGGTTTTCTGTTAATACTTCTGAATTTATTCGCTAGCGACTTGCAGGCAATGGTTATGAATTAATCAGTTCATTTCTCAGTGCCTGCAGGCTAGTTTATTAGTTAAAGTGTATAAATATTTTTAATCCTATAAGGCTCAAAAGTAAAAGCACAACATGAGTTTGATTAGTATAAGAGGATTTGCCGTTGTATGACTAATCCCGTAAGGTTCGTAAGTTTAAGTTCATAAAATTAAACAGCAGGAGCCCGGGAGGTTTTCATTTCAACATTCACAATTCTCAAAAGCATCCCGCCGTATGTATAACTAGAGACAAAGGCGAATATGCATTTATATTTATATCCCCTCTCTCCAGTAATGTTATTGAAGAAATTCCCCGGGGTCATCTGGCGGGGAATAAGCCTTGGACTCTAGATTGCGGAGAACGAGGGTGTAGACTGGCAACACCAACACACGGAATGACGTAGTTTTAAATGAAATAACAATAAAGGGATCTTTCCTCAGATTTCAGGTAGGCTTTGTTATTATTTTTGCATGTCCTCAGATGTGTCGTGTCTAAATATCTGCAAGGCGAACACTCATCACCATTCCCAAAGAACTGAAGCGTTGTCTGAGACTACCAGCTAATATACCTACGTTAAGTTTTGTATTAAAATATTTATAAAAACTGACCTTTCGATCAGTTAGTCTGGATAATCAATGATTTATTAATTACGAAGCTATTAGCTTGATTACGTTGTTACCTACTACATATGTTTGTCGTTGTTAAGAAAGAGGCGCTTCGAAAGAAAAATAAAATAATAATATGGAAGTTATGAAAGTTGGAATAAGTTTGGTTTCAAATGCATGGGTACCAAAAATGAAATTATGGCGATTGAGTCAACTTTCTGAAAATATTTGAGTAGGCTAATCGTCGTCCAGCACATTCAGCATATTATAAAATAAAACCTATGTATAATGTAAAAAAAAAAAAAATATAAGCTCAAAAAAGTTTGAGCTTATACCAAACAAATAGTTTATAAAAAATAAAGGTTCCGAGGTAGAATAATTTGAATTCATTCTTCACCCCTATTACTTTGAGGGGGAAGGGGGAGCAATTCCCTAAGCATTTTCAGCCTAAAATCCGAATCTGCAATAAAAAATAAGGGTTCCTATTTACGATTTCTAAGTTAGCCCACCCACATCTAGGGGGTGGGAGTGGGTGGATCGAGTTGGGTATCATTGGATGCTCCCTTTCAGATGAACAACTTTCATTACCCGATTTTTTATACGATGCTTGGTTTTTTATATACTCCAATGTCTTCAGATAGACTTAATTAACATCCTGAATATAACCATAGTGTCATATTTTTAGTAGATGATTGAAAAAAATTTGTTGTTTAAAATGAAGGAATTTTGGGAGGAAAATGAAAAGATTTTGAAATATAATTAACTGCCTTAAAATGCTTGCGCGTCTGGGTCGTTGAAATTTCATCTGAAAAATCCTCGTTTTCAATTTAGCTTGAGAAACAGTTTTCTGAAAAATTGTAATTTTAGACTAAAAATCCAGTGTCTTAAATACAGGCGTCCCATTTATGCTTCAAAACAATCCATGTGGGGGTATATGAAAAATAAACCAATGGTGTTACATTTTTGCCAGACAAAATATTTGGATTCATTTACTTCTCTACGCCACTGGTCAGCTTTTTTTTTGGAGTTACTAACACGAACTGGGCCAGAAAAAATAAAAAAGATGAAATTCGCAAAAAAATTAAGCAATACTGATCTATAGGTATAGGTACCTAATTGAATTTATAATTTTGTGAAATTTCAACACCCTGTAGTTCAGGCAAGAAGCTAAAGAAAAAGAAAAAAGGTCTTATTCTTACAAGCGAAAACTTTCAGGATTCAGATGTTTTTTTTTTAACTTGTTTGCATTAGGAAAATATCCCTTACAGCGAAGATTTCCCTTCTCAGGAGAAACCTGCAGATGCTTCTAATTTGATATACAGCGAATAAAGTTTAGGTGCAATAGAACTCTGGGGACTAAAAAAAAACACCTCAGACCAAGACGAGTTACATAACTAAACTTGTCCTCTAAACTTCAGGGCACTCTTAACTTAAAGTCAATATAAATCATAAAATTTTACTTGTTATTCTAAGTATAAATTTATCCATTCCATGACAGTAGATCAAATTTAATTATTACACTTTGAATTAATTACGCTGTGGCACTACAGGGAACGGTTCAAAGAGAAGAGCTTTCAAAGCAGCATTTTCACTCAACTTCCATCATTCTAGGTACTTCAATAAGTTCCTCCTAAATCACCTGATTCATATTCGTATTCTGAAACGAATAACTGTTCGTGACACTTCTGTCCTGTCGGGTTCGTTAACATGATCTGACTTGGATTTGAAGCACTCTTATCATGATCACCTCACCTTCACAATAATCTTTTGTATTTCAATAAATTGGATCGTATTTGATAATAAAGTTCGATCATGAGAGGTTATTATTTAATATTCTTGTATTATCCCTGCACTTTTGATATCCCGATTTATGTAAGAAAATATTCGGCAGGGCTGGGGCTTATTTTAGTTTAGAAGTTTACTGTTTTGTTGTGGCTGGAAGTGATTTATGGAAAGCTGCATGGATCTTTCATAGCTACCACTTTCTTTTGGTTTCGCTCACGGTGTTTCGCTTCACGTTTATAATTTATATGTAGCTAAACACAAAATAGATTGGAGGAAAATAAAAGGACGAAAGGCCCATAAAATATTTAGAAAGGTGAATACCGCAACGCGTCTTTAGGGCGTGGCCCCGGTGGAATTTGCTCTATAGAGACAAAAAATCTAATCGCTAGCAATTAATTTTTAATGAAATGTATACAGGGTGATTCACAGTCATGGAAGAATCATTCCTTTGGTGATGGATTGACGTTGACTTGCTACATTGAGACGTTTTTTTTTCACGAGTTAAAGTATTTTTGTGATTTTTTTGCTGATATTTTTTTGGTACGTAAACACATTTGAAATTTTGTTTAGTGACTTTTTGACCCCCCTATTTTTTGAATTAGCGATGTTTCCCATGAAGATTTTAATTTTTATTGTAGTCAGGAGAGAATTTTTCTCCTGGGTGTTCTAATATGCTTGTGAAATTTTTCAAAGGATATTTAATACTAACATATTTTTCTTTGAACATTTACAGTGGGTAGGTAATTATTATAAAAACAAGCGCAGCCACCAACTTTGAGGTAACTGTCACAGCTTTAGTATATTATATGAAGCTTTCTGTTGTAATATCTCTTAATTCACGGTGATGAATAAAAATAAATTTATGTTACAGCAAACCGTAGACATCTGCTAGTGATTACTAAGGTCGAAAAAACATAATAGAGGTAATCAAGCCGTGAAAAATACCCAACGAAAATTCTTTCGCCAAATTCTGGCATCGATTCGGGGCTCTAAGCGAAATATATCATAAAAAAAGCGGATTCCTGGTTGCCGTGTTTTCGCTCATGTTTTTTTAGGATACGTAATTACAAGAGCATCCATGTTTCAACATTGATAATGGAGGCATTTAATGTCAGTGCCGTTTTCGGTCTCCATTTTGTATGTTGCGTGACTTGACTATTTTCCAGAACGAGGGATCGATTCGAGATGAATTCCTTGTCTTACCAAATAACTTTCATTAAAAGGATTTCCATCATTTTACCCTTTTCATAAACGGTTTGATTAATAAAAGCGACGATTAATAGCTACGATATTAATGTTTTAAAATTTATTGCAGATGATCAATTTTTTCCAATTATTAGAGAAATTCCGGGCTGTCATTAAAACGTGTCCCAGTTAACATTCGAATGAACATCGAACCTGTGTCGTCACAGCCCTGGGCTTAAATTTAAAATCAAATGTAGTTATTTACGACTTCATTATTTAGAATTGAAATATTTTATGGAATCGAATACAATATGACAAAGCGATTGTAAAATCGATCCAATATCAAAAACAAAATAAATATTTATTTAAGTACCTACATATGTAATAATATTCAAACAAAGCATACATAGATGTTTGATTTTTATGAAAAGTAAATAAGGCATATACACGGATTATACAGGGTGTTTCTTTAATAATGCGAAACAATTTAAAGGCAGATTCTTTGGTTTAAAATAAACAAAAATTACCCATTAATACGTGTACGGAAATGCACCTTTTTTGAGATACAGGATGCCAAAAAAACGATTATACAGTTTTTTTTTGTATGTATCTCAAAAACCGGTCGAGAGCTTTACACAGCTTTTTTACATGTCTTATCATTGATATCGATACCTACTTTTTATAGTTTATTTTTAAGCCTAAATTTTTTCATACCCCGGTAGTGGAAATTTTATGGTTGCGCGAGGTTTTTTACCCCTAATAACACCACACGGTGCAAATTGACATTTTAAGAGCGCATTTAAAACCCCAATTTTTCTACATAAAAAAGTACTCCTGGTCATTACTTCTTACTGTTTTGCTTATTTATTTATTTTTTCGTTGCAAGCTTCATATTCACTCAGAAAAATCCTAGTCATTAGATGCTAATCAAACTCCACATAATTATTATCTAAACTAGGTATATTTATTTATAATAATCATTAATCGTCAAGAATATACAAAATCAAAACCTTGTTTTACGTACGCCACCGCACATTCGGTCACAATTCTGGGTGTCAAACTTGTCACCTATATTCTGACTGGAGTTTTGATATGATAGTCCCTAAATTCACTATCAAAAAATTAATTTATATTTTATATATAGAGTGTACCAGTTTATAGTATTGTAACTTCAGCATTCGATAGAAATAGTATATTCTATATCAAGGGCGGAAAGAAGTTCATTTCGGCGAGTATGAAGTTATCGGGCCGAGCGGAGCGTAGCGGAGCGAGCGTCGATTGAATACAATCTGAAATGGACTTCGGGTCCGGCCGAGATATAGACGCTATTTTTTTAGCGCATTAGAACACTGAATACTTTGGATTGTTAGCTTGTTGGCGAATATGTGGTGGCGTACAAATTAATTCAATGTCAGTGTCATTTTCCTGTCTAGCGTTCATTTTGTTGCTTTATTGACGAAACCTCAGAAACTAGCAACCCCCGGTAATCGTTATAATTAGATAGGTTATATATTATAATTAGACCTGTTATTATTATATTTCCAGCTCGTTTAGATCTCGTTTAGACTTGTTTAGACTTGATTGAAATATGCGCGTAGGTATCGTGGTCTCGGTAGTTGTCAGCTGTGTGCTTGAATTTCGCTGCCTAGCTCTCACCTGCCGCGTAATCACTAACTGATAACAGTAGTTGTTATAGTAACGACTAAATCTGTCCGCCCTAGGGCCAGAAAAAACCTTCGTTGCGGGCTGGAGTATTTTGTACGCTGGAAGCGAGCCGCTATTGCATGTAGGGCTGCAATATGCGTCGTTCTGCCGGCTGTTAAGCTACTGAAAAGTCGTCTTTCAGAGGCGATGCGCTAAAAAAGTAATTTTAAGGATGAAAGTTTTTTATAAATGTATCGAAAAGCTCGCAGTTCTCGAGATATTCGTGAAAATATATTTTTTTTAGTATCTCAAAATTGGCTCAATGTAATTAACGCCAGTGGCGGAGATCTGGTTATGTCGTTACCTTTTTTTTTTTAAATAATTTCTAAGCCACTTACTTCAATACAAATATGATATTGTTGGTAAATACCTCGTGCTATTTGGAGGAAAAAAGTCATCATAAGCTTTGGTTGTAGGACGCACTTTTTCAAGGCATTACACAATGTAGGAACCAATGCAAGTTTTTTGTAATGCAACGTTTCAACAACGATCACAATAAATTTCTGGAAATTCTCATTAGCATTGATTTTTATGATATTTTACCTTGTAAGGGTTCGTATTTTGTGAAGTATCTCGGAAACCGTGCGTCCCACGACAAAAAAGAAAGAAGACGTTTCGCCTGTTAACAGCACGAGGTATCAACCAAAAATGTCATATTTGCATTAAAGTCGATGGCGTAAAATCTGTAAAACCCAGATTTGCGTCACTGGATTAAATAATGTTTCTTTGGGAGAATCAAACCATGTACATATTTCAATTAACGCAGCTACTGTAAAAATTTTTGAGAAATTCCAATGAGCCAATTTTGAGATATTAAAAAAAATCAATTTTCTTTCAGAAAACTCAACACCCTACCTCGAGAATTAAGAACTCTTCGATGCATGTTGTGTAAAACTTTCTTCCTTAAAATGTCTTTTTCTGTCAAATGCTGAAGTTACGCTACTATAAACAACTGGGACACCCTGGATAACACTTAAATGAACATTTTTCGAGAAAAGCGGCATTTGCAATGGAAAACTCACTCTGGATGTTTCAAAACATGTGTCGTAAAATTAAAGAAAAAAAAAACACGAAAGTTTGAGTGAACTTCCTTTTATCGCTGATTACCGTTCGCTTTGAATTTTTCTTAAAAAAATGTCGCCTTACGCTGATTAAGGTCTTGCCTATAGATTAATTATTGATCGAGAACTATCCAGACAGTGTCTCAAACCTTCTAAAAAGTTTATTTGCTATTGTCCTGAATAGTAGCTGGCGACTTGATCATATGAAAATCAAGTTAATTTATGTCAATTTCAACGTTAAATTCATTATATTGAGAGATGACGTTTTTGTCTACAAATGATACAATAAATAATAAACCCTCGAAATGAAAAATTATCCATTAACCTCTTTCACATCACCTTCATATTCCCTTAAGCAGGATAAAAATAATACAAAAAACAAACACAAACATAAAATATTTTGTGTATCAGGTTAGTGAATTTTTGTTGTGTCAACAGTCAAGGTGACGATTTTCCTCCAATAAAATACACAACAAGTTTCAGGATTCATTCACACTCATCTAATATTTTATATGCACATTTTTATGCATGTCTAGTCGACATCTAACCTTGCCAAAAAATGTCACGACACTGCCAGCATATTTCATTCGCATAATTATTGTAACTTCTCTTGATATGACTCGTTCGTTTAAATATTCACGATACGACCATGCATTAAATAAATGTATTTATACTTTTTGGTTCCCATGTATGATTTTTATCTTGTCACATCTATCAAAAACAAACAGGCAGAACTCAGGAAATGAGCTATTAAAGTAACGATGTGGAAATAGTATCAATTTCCGTAGGTAGGTACTAACACGTCAAATCGTAGTTTTTTTCAAGTGTATAATCATTTTGTGATATATCTCCGAGTCAGTAATGGGCTTATAAGGGGTTTATACAGTGTGTTTGTTCCCTGTGTGATGCCTTTCAAATTTCAAAAAACCTTCTTGCGCATCAATCGCAGAAATAGTGTATTTTTATGCGATTCAATTATGAATATTTTAACCGCATTTTAAATTGGCTTTCTGTAATTTTCCATAGTCGCATAATATTATAGTGTACCATGTACCTACCGTGCGAGTACTAATTTTTTGTAGGCTTGCATAAGTCGTCAACAGCTATCCATCTGATGATATAAAAATTTTCACGGTCAACTAAACCCTAGAGCTTTCATAGTCAAATTTTGTTTTTCTTACGGACATACCTAATGTTGTTTTTTTCGTGTTATTCGGTATTGTATTAAACACATTATATCGTGTGATCCACAAAATTTTTCATCAACTAGCGCCTTGGAAGAGAGAGATGGCTATTGTAGTCATTTCTGAGCTCATTTTACTAAAATAATAATTTTAAAATAACTTTAGTAGTTCCAATTCTCATTGTGTCATATTTAATTTCAATTCATGTCAGTATCATTAAAATATTAAAGATTTATTGCGAAAAGCAATAATTCATAACTACAATTTAATAACCTGATGAATATACTGGTATATTACTAAACACCTACCTTATTGCCACTTTTTTATGATTCATATGCCATTTTTGACCACTATTCTTAATAAATTCTGTTATTGTTTGTGCGTTGGTTCGAATTGGAAGTGAAATTATTATAAAATGGTAAATTATAAAACTTAAACTCGAACTGAAACGTCAAATTGAATTGTTATTTTATCCTCGTTCAGAGAGACATAATAATATTTTGTGTTTCTGAGATAACGACTTAGGGTACCTGTATTACCGACACTAGGGCTCGTAAGCGTCAGTGTCGGTAATACAGGTACCCTACAACGACTCACGTTTTTCATCCTCCTTGAAATACAACCAATGCCAAATGAAATTAGTAGTAAGCTCAGCACCACACATACTCAGCAGATGTCGTTACTGTTCCAGGTTAGTTTCTTTACTCAACAAAGTACAAAGTTCATTATGCAGTGCAAGTCCAGTCATGTTTTTATTTATTGTTCTATGATTTGTAGATCTTTGATTGGAGTAGTTCACTTATTCACATTTTACTTGATTCATTTTGTCTGATTCGACATGTCGTTCAATTAGTCGTTGCGTCTGGACCGGCCTTTACACACCTACCGATTGTTTGTGTTTTATCTGGCAGACATGCTTAATTTTATTCAAGGCAATAGTTGATGAAAAATTTTGTGGATCACAAGATATAAGGGCTACCAAAAAGCTATCACATTAAAAAAAAAATTCAAAATTATCGTCTTCTTTTTTTCGAATAAAAAAGTTTTATCACGGAATGACGTCGTATGTAGTCGCAAAATGACGTCACATTGCTTGCTTTAATGGTTATTTATCACTTTCGGTTAAACAGAGCTTATTTTGTTCGAAAATTCGAAAAAGACGATTAAAATTTTTGGTTTTCCTGATTTTTTAAATATCGAATGACATTAAAAAATATAACTTCTTTCATAAAATAGGATATCTTAATTTTTAATTTTCCATTTTTGCAGGATATTTCAGCAGCGTCCTGAGGTTTACAAATATTTTGTTTCAGATTCTTAATAATAATGAAAATATGCAATTTTCTCTAATTTATCTGACCCTGTATCTCTTATCGTTTCAGAGATTCCCATGTACCTACCCAGTTCTTTTTAAATGGGACATCCATGTAGTAATAAACACTTTTAATATAATAAATAAAGCCGTAATACTACTTATAACAATCTATCACATAACATAATATATGTATAGATCTAGCACAAAGAAAAAAAAACAAAGAAGAAAAAATGTGGTGTTTTAATAATCAGTTTATTCGATATACAACAATGTGTTGTGCTCTGTACAAAATTGTAATAGCAATAAAAGAGCGAAATAAAGGACCGATAATGTGATAAATGTGATGTTTTCGTTTTCCGAGTGAAGCAATGACTTACACAAGATATAATAGTAGAGGCGGTCCTATTTTCGTCAAATCGGCACAATGACGTCAATCAGATCTCATAAGCGCGTGAAAATATAAAATTTTATATAAAATTAAAAATAAAAAAAAATAATCCGATTTTTTTGGGGGGAAAAGCGGAAAACCACCTACCTACCAAAAAAAAAAAGAATAACCCACTCTCGTGGTTTCGAACCCACATCAACAGTTTACTATTTAGGCAAGGATACCCTTGCCTAACAAACTCAGTCAAGGGACCTTTCAAATTTGTAGCGATGACCGAGTAGGTATATGTAGTACGTCCAATACTTCATCCTACACATTTTATTTTTTAAACTGGTCGTATCTTTGTTATTAAAAAACCAATTTGAATACTTTTTTCACCTGCATGTAGGTGATTTAATTGTTGTTGCGTTTGCTCTTCTAATTTTCAGAACCATTCATAATTGAATGTGAAAAAAAAATAAAAAAGAAATTGCGAACCATTTCATCGATTTAATAAGTGCAAGCTAATTTTGCACAAGCGAAAAACTTTTTTGTTTTTCGTTTAAAGTGCTACATTAATCGAGGCGAATTGAAGCTAAGACATCAAATTATATGTTAAAGCAAAAAAAATTGAAAATTTCGATTCAACTTCTTCAAAAATGGACTCATAAACGGTTATAGAATTGACACATTTTCACCCTTTTTCCTACCCACGACACTGGCTTATTAATGGAAAATATGCTAATTTTATTGCATTAACTCAAATTTCCAATAATTTTCTTCAAATCCTGTTAATTTTATTTCAAAGTTTTTTTGCCATCTTGCTCATACGGGGGCTCAAAAAATTGGAAATTTTCCATTAATTGGAAAAAAATTCAAATGGCTGCCATTTTGAAACGGCTCGGCCGATTTTGCTCAAGTGCAATACCAGACCACTCCTTGTGGATATCTTACTCCCACAAAAATTTCAGCCTCCTAGATTCAAAACTGCGACCTGAAATGAGATGACAAAAACCGGGCTCATGGAATTTTGAAGGGACACCCTGTAGAAGTGATGGGACTTTTGGAAATTTTTTCAACGAAAATCTAACGTCATTCGAATAATTTACAAGAATCCAAAATTTCGTTCACTAATCTTGAAAGATAAAGCTACAGGAGCGTTTTGAAAATCGAAATTTCGCGATTTTGGAGAAATATATATATATATAAATATATATATATATAAATATATATATATATAAATATATATATATATAAATATATATATATATATCGTGGGCAGGTGAATTTTGGAAAACTACTTTTTCGTGATCTGGGGGTCATGATCGATGGACATTTGATGAGTTTGGGTGATTTTCGAAAAGTGATGTCGTCCTCAATAGTGTATTTTTTGTTAAAAAATACACTAAAAATATTTCTTTACGTACCTAACAGGTGATACAAGAATCTGTAAAACATCATAAAGAAAAGATTGTAAATGATTCCTTACAAAAAAAAAAAAAAAAAAATTGAAACAGTTTTCTCAAGATCTTCGCTTAAGTTTTTAACCTAATCAATCTTATTGGATGTTGGATATCAAATATTTGAACACCGTTATATCTCTTATTACGGCTCCCTCTTCTGATCAGTTCCTCTTTTTCCTTGTCATAATATTTCCCTTCGTCCTCTTTCTTTTTACCTCAGTTGATTTCACGTCAAGAGTTCCGTAAAATCAGTGTCTCAATTAATGAAACTGTTCTGCCATCTGTCACAAACATATGCTGTAAACTCTTGCATAGTAAATGCATTAATCCACGCAGGAATTAAGCCCGATTCCTTATTAGTCCAGGGCATTAATTTTTAGTGTTTAATGAAAAAATTCTCAAAAGCGAAATTATTATTTATAGTTTGTTAAATGTATTGGGATCGATGATAGATAAAAATCCAACTTTTTTAGTTGAAAAAAAATTACACGTCATTATGTCATTTACAACATTACAACAAGTCATTTACAATAATAAAACAATAAAATCGTAATAATATTTTTTCCGAGATGTTGTAAAAACCACCTATCGTGTAGAGAAAAATGAAGCATATTTTATGAGATTTTTGTGCAATAAAAATAAGTACCCACAAATTGAGTGTTGCTTAATTAAAATCAGTTCAAAATAAAAAAGTTAATGCAAAAAACATGAAAACTGAGTGTTATTTTTTTGTTCTGGTCATGACTTTGCAAAATATCGTTCCTGATCATTGAAAATTCTTCATAAAACAAGTTTTCAAAAGTTTCACAAGTGGACACTTGTAGGTAAATCTGTTTAGCAAAAAAATTTGTTTTTCACAAAATGGGAAAAGCCGTTCACTTTGACAGCTTCTACAGTTGAGCATAACCAAAAATCTCCGTAAAAAAAGGAAGGACCCGAAAATATCCGGCTTGGTCCAAGTTTGGGTAAAATGCTGAAAAATATGGTACCCTAACGATGACAAAATAGTTTTTCTTCTTCGATGAATTTTCTTGAAATGATGAAAATTTAAATCTTGATATACTGGACTTTATTTTTACTTATCGCGAGAAGAGTGCTACTCGTTCCAATTGGACTAAGTTCAATAATTTGAGAATATGATGCTGGTTTAATTATTATTATGAAAAAAGCATAGCATAGAAGTGGTGGTTCCAAAAAGTTATGGTAGCCGGTGGTTTAGGTTCGAATCCCAGCTCGGCATGGTTATTTGTAGTCGTTAATTCAAATGCTTATAAATGAAAAATTTTGTGTCTGGATAAATGTCCTCGATCTCGAAGCCAAATTACTAGAGTGGAGCGACTATGTCTTATCTACACAGTTAAGACCGATGCCCCTTTTTTTTTATAAAATAGAAATAACATAAAATAAATTAGTAGGCAACAGGAACAGTTTTTGGCGATGATGAGTAGGTAAGATGAGAGAAAAAACAATAATAATTGTAAATAATTGTTACAAATGTTTGTAAATAGAGGAAGTATTTAGTTGTGTGAAATAGAAGTGAATGTATAAGATGTCCCAGAAATAGATGGAAAGTCTGTAAATAGCTCTCTTGTAAACAAAACACCGTGTTGTGTATTCTTGGACAGCCTTAGGTATTGGCCAAAGATCCTTTCTTACTAAAAACGATAATTCTTCTCAATCATGAAACAATAGTCTCTCGAGCGTTAAATTTAAGAAGTTGCGTTCTTCCTTAATATATCTGAGATAAGTCGACTTTTCGAAGCCCGTTTAAAAATTTACGGCAATTGACTTCCTGAGCAAGGTGAAGACACTAAATTAACGCTACAGAGGAATACCGGGAATGAGAAACGGAAAAAGGTATTTTTGTTATTTCAATCAATATATCGAACCGCTAATGGGGTTGAAATAACGTAACAGCACAACTCGTTCCTGTTTCTATAATTTGATGTGAATATTGGATTATATCTGATATACTTGTGTCATCATTCGAGCAGTCAATTTGTGAAAATTGCGAGGAAAATTGTCATGTAGGCTATTACTTATTTTTTACATTATGTTAGACAAAATTAATCGATTTCGATAACAAATTCAATATCAATTGACAGTGAATTTATTTATTAGGTAGTATCTGTCAGAAAGTCCTGTTTATAAAATAACGTATTGGTAGAGTTATTTTTATATTCAATAATTTGGTACGGAAAAACGCTATATTTGTGGACGCTGTTAGAGGCTGAAAAGTCATTTTCGCTATAATTTTTTTCAAAGTTTAAAAATACAATATCAACCCAAAACACATTCCAAAATATTTTGTTAATAAATTATTTCGATCTAAAATAATATTACCTACAAAAATTCCCCATTACCTAGACCTGGATTTTGCTTCGTTTTTGAAATGGGATTAAAAAGCTAAAAGGGGTGCATTTTCACCCCTATCTCCATTTCCACCCTCTACTTTAATAGCACTCTGAGTTTTTTAATCCTTAATGACCATTTGAAGGTTTCATGCAATAAAAAACCACTCTTTTGATAGTAAAAAAAAAGATTAAGAAAAAAAAATGTTTTTCTTTTAAGTTTAATTATGCTTCATCAAAAAGGAAAATTCACCTCTCAAGTTAATATGTGGCGGATGTTCCCGAAGCAAATGTCAGTTCCATAAATTTCTGGATATTTTCATTTAAAACTCAGTTTTAAAATCTCAGACCTCGCAAGTTCACTTTTATGGTTTAGATTGCTAAATTAATTACAGCGAGACTTGCTAATTAAAATTTTCACATTAAGTAGTCATCTCGATCTGATTACTCCGACGTAAACAGATTATAACGGAGTTTATTAGTGAGTTTATGTTTATGCTTTTTCATTAGAGATGATGGCTTCAATTAAGTTGATCGGGAATTTCAATAATTTACGTTTATTGTTCTCTCCTTAATAATAATTTTGTTATAATACAGGGCTTCGTAGTTCTGTGTGGAGTAACTCGCGATATTATTTTTGAGAACTGCACGAGAGAAACGTGTAGATAAGGGTGTTCCTCTGATTCTGAATAAATTTGATAAATAAACAAAAATAAAGCATTATTCCATTTATGACCGTTTTACTCAAAAACAGTTCGCTCAATAATTATTATTGTAAAAAAATAAATGAGTTATAATAAGTGTTTCGTCTTGTCGTAACTTTCAAATCCGAAAAATTTCCCATTTACATCAAAAAACTCGATTTTTTCGTCAAAATCCAATGCAAGCTTCCAAAGCTATACAGGGCAATTCATTTTTATATAGTACATTTAAATTGATTTATATACCGTTCTAAATGCGAAAAAATTGCTGAATGTGTTACTGTAGAACCGGTCAGATTTGGAGTTATAGTCTCCTAGCAAAATAAACAGTTTTTCAGAAACTTGAGCACGTATAGTGCCCATATTTCGTAAACTTTTTGAGATTCGGAAAGCTCGTGTTATTTTTTAAAGCAATTTTGGGTCTAAACTTCAAATTCCATATTTTGCACTAAAGTTTCTGAAAAATCATAATAAAGTGGAGTTTTTCGAAATTATCATAGTATGATGTAAATTTAATCACGGTACATATATGTATATGATTGCGAAATACGTGGCGACAAGTTTGATATGTTGACACAACCTCGCTGTAGCTCTTCAGAATTCTTCAGAAATTTACCAAGTAACCCCAGTTTTGTACGACCACCTTTTCGCAAGTCATAAATTGGAAAAATTTTATTTGAAAAGTCCAAATAAAGAATTTCTTCGGCCGTCGTTTGAAAACCGTTTATGTTGCAACTTTTTTTGAATACTAGCTGAGCCCTTGATATTTATTACAGAACTTTGATAACCGCATGAGAAAAAACTTGTCTTCAGGATTTTACACTCTTATGTTTATTTGACACTTTTTTATTTTTGCATCAAAAAGAAAAAGAAAAAAAAAGAAAACGCCAAAACCCACCTCAAAAATTGCCTTGACACCTGATAGCTTTTACTTGTTAGGTACTTTTTCCTCGCTTCTGGAGAATTCACTTTCAAATATTAAGCGAACTCTATAAATGTAAAAAAAAAATAAGAAAAATCTTACACCGCAAAAAATGAACTAAAGTTTAAATAATGTAATAACTATTTTTGAGTAAAGCAGATATTTGAGAAATTTCCAAAAATCCACCTTCAGTTACCTCGAAACAACGAAAAATTGGGAGCTCTTAGGTTTACAATTTTCAAACTTATTGCAAAAAATCAATTTTGAAATCTCACCTTTGCCGCCATCCTGTATCCTTTTCAATATCAATATTTTGTTAGAGCAATTTGTATCAGAACGAAATATTTCGAAACAAAGAATCTTTCCTTTTTTAAAATCCAGATATATTTACTCAGAAAAAAGTAGCCACAAAACCAATGTTGCAACCGAGGTTGCAACCTTTCATACATTAGAAGTAAAAAAAATTAAAAAATACTTATATCTTTATGTTATGACACTATTTTTAGTAATTCTACAACCCTATCAGAGCTAGTTCAATTTGAAATAAAATAATTATTTAAACAATTTTTTATGTTGTAGGTGCATAAGGAAATATGCAGTGAAATTCAGGGTGGAAGGAAAAGTAGTCTCAACTTTGGAGTTTATTATAATATACGAAAACAAAAAAGATAAAATTTAAACTTGTTTATGTTATGCATGATTTATAACAACACCCCTAACACTTTATATCTAAGAAACTTCACACTTCGCGACAAGAAAAATGATGTATCAGACTATTTTTATCCCGGCACGTATGCAATTTCATTTACTTACATATTTACAAACGTGGTAAATTCGTGTAATTTTTCATCTAATGAAACTTATTTTATCCTCGCTGTTTCATTATCAATATTGTTTGCATTCTTTTATTACATACTACAAAAAACTAAATCAATGCCATTTAAGATTATGCTTACAAGGATGTTTTGCTTATGCTATTCTTGTAACACCTGCTCGGATCTGTCAATAGCTTATCCCATGCTCCTGGAGCTATTTTTACATCGCTTATATGTGTTTAAAATGTGTTTAAAAAAAAAAAAATGAAATAGCTATAAAAATTGTATCACTTAAAATACTTTTAGGTATAAATTAAATTTGAAATGTCCTCTGATTTTATGACTGTTCATAAAATATACCTACGTGTTTTTTTATTCTTTGATATCTTTTATTGAAGTCCGTTTGAAATTCTTGGAAAGTGATTCAAATTTTTCAAGTCTCATTTAATTTTTCATGCAGATACAGGGTGCACCATGTATCCTTCTCTATATTGCTATCTTCTGAACGCTAAGAGATACAGGGTCGGTTAAATTAGAGAAAAGTTGCGCTATTTTGTGGCCACCTCGAATCCGTAAAAACATGCGAGATATCTGTGACCGTTCCTGAAATATCCTTAAATAAACTGAAAAATCGAGATTTCTTATTTTTGCCATATCTTGCTTATTATTGGAAATTAATGAATAATTTTTCGTAGGCTTACATAAGCCGTTGAGATCTATCCATCTGTCATCACAAAAATTTTCAAGGCCGACTAGAACCAAGAGTTTTCACAGTCAACTTTCGTTTTTCTTATGGCCGCCATATTATTTTTTTATGTCGTTCGATATGAAAAAAATAATGGAAACTAAAAAAAAATTTTTTTTTTAATTTTTATTCTTTTTTCAAAGAAAAATCTAAAAAAAAATCGTCGAAAAACGTCAACATTTGTAAAATACGCCAAAATAGTGCTTGCCTTATGGTTTTTTAATTTATCTATGACATTCGGTCTTAAAAGTTATCTTTTTTGTAAAGAAAAAAGAAAAAGAAAATTTTTTTTAATTTATTTTTTGAAGTTTAACAATTTTTAGTTTTTATGATTTTTTTTATACCGAACAACATAAAAAACAATATGGTGGCCATAAGAAAAACGAAAGTTGACTATGAAAACTCCGGGATCTAGTCGGCTTTGAAAATTTTTGAAATGTCAGATGGGTAGCTCTTGCCGACTTATGTAAGCCCACAAAAAATTATTCATTAATCTCCAATAATAAAAAAGATATGGCAAAAATAAGAAATCTCGATTTTTCAGTTTTTTCAGGATATTTCATAGGAACGGTCACAGATATTTTGTATGTCTTGACTAATTCGAGATGGCCACAAAATTGCGCTTCTTTGGACTTGCTTAACCGACCCTGTATCTGTTAGTGTTAATAGATAACAATATAGAGAAGGATACATGGTGACACCCTGTATATGCTTAACTTTAGTGAGATTAATAATAATTATTATGCAGCTTACTATTTAAGGCTTTAGTGATTAAATTCTAAAACCAAAAATAGTATCTATAGTCCCCGATCGAAATTGTTGGCAGACAGTAATAATTGACATTACTTAAAAAGCCACTTCGGAGAAGCGGCAAGCAGAAATGGCTTTTTAGTAATGTTAGTTACTGCCAATAATTTTGATCTGCAGGTATGGCTGCAAATTAGATTAGATAGAGAAAAATCTTAAAATAAAATTTTAATAAAGGCAGAAAAATATTCTATAAACATTAGTTTGACAGAGTTTCCCTCAAGTTTTAACACCCCCATTCAAAATTATTTGCGTATATCAATTTTAAAAAGAAATCGGATTATCAAAATCTACGAGATTATAAGAATTCCGAAGATCTGTTATCTGCGAGTTCAGCTTGTGTTTTAAATAACTGCGGATATTTTCAACATTTGTGAATAAAAATAATTAAGTTGCTTACGATTTTTCTGAAGCTGGTAAATGTGCTGTCACTCAGAAAGAGGAAAGAATGTGTCTTTGGGATGAATCTTATAATAACATTTTCCTTTCTCTTAACAGTAAATTTAAGATTTTTTTTTTCATTATTATTTTTATAACCATTTTATTTGTACTTATTAGATTACCTAAATTATATTAGATGATTTATGCGTAGTCACCACTATTATCTATTATTTTGATTTCAATTATTTACAATCGTTCTTCAACGAGAGGAATATTGATGGGTATTATTCACGAGGATGAGGACACACAGGCGAGTGTTGAAACGTCCAAACCTACAGATTTCAAAATATTGTTTTATTTAATAAAGCCTCATTCTTAAACAAGCGTTTAAGAATGCAGTTACTTAGTAGTAACGAGTGTAACTTCTAGTTGATAAATCGGGTGCTTAGAGATTAAACATAATCAGCATGGTACTATTACTACTATTATTAACCATTTCTTGGTTTATCAGCCAACAAATTTTAACACGGTAATCAATCTTTTCTAAGTTATTGCTTCGCAAATTTTTGCGTGAGCTTGCCGCAACAACTGTCATCAAACTATGATGCCTTTATTACTGTAATCAACGAGGTAGGTGTATCCATTAAGGCTTTCGGTTGACCTTAACCCAAATCGTAAAACAGCGTGTAATATCTCTATTGATATCCGAGGATTTTCTTATTTTGTTTCATCATTAATAATACCTTATGATTTGTGCTCGTATTGATCATTTTATGGTCATTTGTAAAGCCGCAGCTGACCTTCCGAGTTTATTTTTATCTTATATCATGGATTTAGACACACGGCTTTTAGTTCGGTGGGAACAACCGTGGATATTAATTTATTGACCAAAATATACGTGAGTTGTTTCTGTTACAATTTCGCATTGCGGGGGGATTACTACGAGGGCTGTCGGGTCGGACACAACTGAGTGAATAGAATGCTCTCGAGATATTTTTCCAATAATTCTACTTACCTACTTGTATTTTGTATACCCTCAATTTTAGTTATACTTACTTTTGATCTGTATTAATTGTCACGCATTCTACAGGTCTCGTAGGTCGTGGATAAACTCTTTCGTACGTTCATTTAGGAAGTAGTTCGGTTGTTATGCTGTTTTTTGTTTTTGTTACGATATCTGCATGTTATTGCATATTTGAATATTGTTTGAATTTTGATCAACTTCTTTGAATAACAATTTTTGGTATTGCCGAAAATAAAGGTACTTTACTTTTTGACATAATTTATATTTTTGGACAAACCTCCTATACGAATGCAAAAATTTGAGATCTGACCCTGTCATTTTAGGTCTCAGACCATGCACAACTTTTTATGGAGAATATATAATATGAAAAATTAGGTTCACCTAATTTTTAAAGTTTGGTTTTGATTTGAAGATCTTAACAAATAAAATTTATTAGTATTTAATTATTAAAAGAAAAATGTCAAAAATAGATTTTGGATTGTTTTAAAAAATCAGTAGGGAAATAAAAAAAAAGTGAATGAGGGGAATGTTGATAGCAACGGGGAGAGGAATGAGAAATAGGAATTTAAAAAGTGGACTGTCAGAAAAAGAGTAAGAGAAGTTAAAAAAAACAATTATTTAGAAGAATTAAAGAAAAGAAGTGATATTTAGTGGAAGAGGATAAGATAGAAATAAATTATAAGAAGAGAGGTTGTCAAAAGAAATTAATTAAAAATTTGGAAGCGGACTGTCAGAGAAAAAAGTAAGAAAAGTAAAAATAATAATTTGGAAGGAAAAAGGAGAAGAACAAATAGATAGTGAAGAGAACGTGAAGAAGTCGAAAGGGGATAAATTATAGAAAGGATCAATTTGAAAAGAAGTGGAAGAAACCTGGAAGATGTCGGTAAGATAGGAAATTAAAGATTATATTTAAGAAAAGAAGAAGAGAAGCAGCGAGAGACGAAGAGAGTGACAGAGAGAGTTGATAGATCAGGAAAAGGAAAAGCGAGGCAGCGAGACGCATATTGTGAGGGATATTGTAAGATTTTGATGTGATAATTAATTTTAAATTATTATAAGTGTAGTTTTAACAAAATTTAGAATCAGAGAGCTCGAGGTAGGTTTTTTTTTTGTAATTTTCTGTAATAAATATTCTGTCAAATAATAAATTAGGTATTTGTTAAAAAGTTTTCAAATTAGAATTCAAATTAAATTAAATCAAAATTTTCTTTTCAACTGAACCCAACTGAGAGAGAGAGTGCCCTCAAAGAATCGTTAAAATTTTATTTGTTTATGGTATAATTTTTTTAATAGAATTAATAATAATAATAAATTAGATAAGGGGGAAAAGGAATACCATAACAATATATATATTTTTTAATCTTAGAAACTTTAAGATTGGGACTTAAGGTAGGCCGTTTTCAGATATCTTGACCCGTTTTCAATCTACGCTGCTTTGACAACGGAAAATTGCGATTTTCATTTGTTTATAACTCATAGATCACTCGTTACAAATGTGAACCATAAACACCTAAACATGTGAAAATGTAATAATATACAGGTGTCCCATTTATTATAAAGTTGATGGCAACTTCCGGTATAACAGGATTTCTCCTCTCAACACTTCTCAGTATGAAAATGTCCTAAGGTTCTCGCGCCTCACCCTGTATACCTTCAGAAACAAACCCTCTACTTGAAATTACAATAAACCTTCTTGCGCATCAATCGCAGAAATAGTGTATTTTTATGCGATTCAATTATGAATATTTTAACCGCATTTTAAATTGGCTTTCTGTAATTTTCCATAGTCGCATAATATTATAGTGTACCATGTACCTACCGTGCGAGTACTAATTTTTTGTAGGCTTGCATAAGTCGTCAACAGCTATCCATCTGATGATATAAAAATTTTCACGGTCAACTAAACCCTAGAGCTTTCATAGTCAAATTTTGTTTTTCTTACGGACATACCTAATGTTGTTTTTTTCGTGTTATTCGGTATTGTATTAAACACATTATATCGTGTGATCCACAAAATTTTTCATCAACTAGCGCCTTGGAAGAGAGAGATGGCTATTGTAGTCATTTCTGAGCTCATTTTACTAAAATAATAATTTTAAAATAACTTTAGTAGTTCCAATTCTCATTGTGTCATATTTAATTTCAATTCATGTCAGTATCATTAAAATATTAAAGATTTATTGCGAAAAGCAATAATTCATAACTACAATTTAATAACCTGATGAATATACTGGTATATTACTAAACACCTACCTTATTGCCACTTTTTTATGATTCATATGCCATTTTTGACCACTATTCTTAATAAATTCTGTTATTGTTTGTGCGTTGGTTCGAATTGGAAGTGAAATTATTATAAAATGGTAAATTATAAAACTTAAACTCGAACTGAAACGTCAAATTGAATTGTTATTTTATCCTCGTTCAGAGAGACATAATAATATTTTGTGTTTCTGAGATAACGACTTAGGGTACCTGTATTACCGACACTAGGGCTCGTAAGCGTCAGTGTCGGTAATACAGGTACCCTACAACGACTCACGTTTTTCATCCTCCTTGAAATACAACCAATGCCAAATGAAATTAGTAGTAAGCTCAGCACCACACATACTCAGCAGATGTCGTTACTGTTCCAGGTTAGTTTCTTTACTCAACAAAGTACAAAGTTCATTATGCAGTGCAAGTCCAGTCATGTTTTTATTTATTGTTCTATGATTTGTAGATCTTTGATTGGAGTAGTTCACTTATTCACATTTTACTTGATTCATTTTGTCTGATTCGACATGTCGTTCAATTAGTCGTTGCGTCTGGACCGGCCTTTACACACCTACCGATTGTTTGTGTTTTATCTGGCAGACATGCTTAATTTTATTCAAGGCAATAGTTGATGAAAAATTTTGTGGATCACAAGATATAAGGGCTACCAAAAAGCTATCACATTAAAAAAAAAATTCAAAATTATCGTCTTCTTTTTTTCGAATAAAAAAGTTTTATCACGGAATGACGTCGTATGTAGTCGCAAAATGACGTCACATTGCTTGCTTTAATGGTTATTTATCACTTTCGGTTAAACAGAGCTTATTTTGTTCGAAAATTCGAAAAAGACGATTAAAATTTTTGGTTTTCCTGATTTTTTAAATATCGAATGACATTAAAAAATATAACTTCTTTCATAAAATAGGATATCTTAATTTTTAATTTTCCATTTTTGCAGGATATTTCAGCAGCGTCCTGAGGTTTACAAATATTTTGTTTCAGATTCTTAATAATAATGAAAATATGCAATTTTCTCTAATTTATCTGACCCTGTATCTCTTATCGTTTCAGAGATTCCCATGTACCTACCCAGTTCTTTTTAAATGGGACATCCATGTAGTAATAAACACTTTTAATATAATAAATAAAGCCGTAATACTACTTATAACAATCTATCACATAACATAATATATGTATAGATCTAGCACAAAGAAAAAAAAACAAAGAAGAAAAAATGTGGTGTTTTAATAATCAGTTTATTCGATATACAACAATGTGTTGTGCTCTGTACAAAATTGTAATAGCAATAAAAGAGCGAAATAAAGGACCGATAATGTGATAAATGTGATGTTTTCGTTTTCCGAGTGAAGCAATGACTTACACAAGATATAATAGTAGAGGCGGTCCTATTTTCGTCAAATCGGCACAATGACGTCAATCAGATCTCATAAGCGCGTGAAAATATAAAATTTTATATAAAATTAAAAATAAAAAAAAATAATCCGATTTTTTTGGGGGGAAAAGCGGAAAACCACCTACCTACCAAAAAAAAAAAGAATAACCCACTCTCGTGGTTTCGAACCCACATCAACAGTTTACTATTTAGGCAAGGATACCCTTGCCTAACAAACTCAGTCAAGGGACCTTTCAAATTTGTAGCGATGACCGAGTAGGTATATGTAGTACGTCCAATACTTCATCCTACACATTTTATTTTTTAAACTGGTCGTATCTTTGTTATTAAAAAACCAATTTGAATACTTTTTTCACCTGCATGTAGGTGATTTAATTGTTGTTGCGTTTGCTCTTCTAATTTTCAGAACCATTCATAATTGAATGTGAAAAAAAAATAAAAAAGAAATTGCGAACCATTTCATCGATTTAATAAGTGCAAGCTAATTTTGCACAAGCGAAAAACTTTTTTGTTTTTCGTTTAAAGTGCTACATTAATCGAGGCGAATTGAAGCTAAGACATCAAATTATATGTTAAAGCAAAAAAAATTGAAAATTTCGATTCAACTTCTTCAAAAATGGACTCATAAACGGTTATAGAATTGACACATTTTCACCCTTTTTCCTACCCACGACACTGGCTTATTAATGGAAAATATGCTAATTTTATTGCATTAACTCAAATTTCCAATAATTTTCTTCAAATCCTGTTAATTTTATTTCAAAGTTTTTTTGCCATCTTGCTCATACGGGGGCTCAAAAAATTGGAAATTTTCCATTAATTGGAAAAAAATTCAAATGGCTGCCATTTTGAAACGGCTCGGCCGATTTTGCTCAAGTGCAATACCAGACCACTCCTTGTGGATATCTTACTCCCACAAAAATTTCAGCCTCCTAGATTCAAAACTGCGACCTGAAATGAGATGACAAAAACCGGGCTCATGGAATTTTGAAGGGACACCCTGTAGAAGTGATGGGACTTTTGGAAATTTTTTCAACGAAAATCTAACGTCATTCGAATAATTTACAAGAATCCAAAATTTCGTTCACTAATCTTGAAAGATAAAGCTACAGGAGCGTTTTGAAAATCGAAATTTCGCGATTTTGGAGAAATATATATATATATAAATATATATATATACTTGGCCAACTATCAAAGCGAGGACCAACTGTTCTACCCATCAAGTGAGGACCACCAGAAGAAAGCATTCTACAGGCATAGTAAATGTTCTGATTGTTAAATCTTGAGATGGGCGATAGATGGCTGGAGAGTATACGCAGGGAAAACAGAACAGAGCCAAGTTATAATTTTCATGTATATAGGAACATAGTGAGGACAGTTTGCGTGAATATCAAAGTGAGGTCGGTATATTTATTTATGCTCTCCGCATTTAATGAGGTCCGTATATTACATGATTCGTAGAAAGTGAGACCCAGCACTGTTGCCAGATGCCAAGCATAGCGCTTTAGTATGATACACTGAAACACAGTATGACCTGCCGCAGCAGGTTGGCTCCGCATCGGCAGAACCGTGATGTCACTTGTTCTAAAAAATCATCTACGAATCTAATGTAAATAACGTCTGCTTTATCACAAAATACCCAGAGGTGGGTTACTATTTTGAATAAATCTATTTTAAATACCTACTTAAGATAGAATCAACCTATTTGAAATAAATCTATTTAAAATGAAAATAACACAAACATAATCATCAGCGATAGTGCACAAGAGAGTCAAATCTTACAGTCTTTTTCTTTTGATATTCGTCTTTTGTTTTTCCTAATTTGTGAAATGCTTTTCCCATTTATCAAACGTCAGTGCGTGATGTTTCAATTGAAACTCCAAACCAGAAGTCTTAACTTTTGAGATACAAGGTGGTGAAGTTTATGAAAAATAAATACAGCATGAATACTATAGGAAGGCGAGAGTTTGACGAGAATTGGTTGGTGCGCAGATTGGGCTCCGAATCCATAAATGTTTATTGTCCAATATCAACAATGTTAGTCGGTGTCCGCGTAAAAAAAACAACCAACCAGATAAGGCTGATAAGAGTAACTCCGCCGTTCATCGAACAGGTAAAAAGTCAGTGGTGTGTACTGTTTAGCTCGTGTCGTATATTTATTTAAAATAGGTGGTTTCTGTCATCGTGTCGTGTGTAGGTACCGATGTTTTTGTTATCGATGTGTTTTATTGATTAATATAATTATTGTTATTAATTTGTTATTAATATATTGCTTGCCAGTAAAATAAGTACACATCTACTATTTTAGTTTTTTTTCCTCATATGTACCTTATCTTAAATAAATTCGAAATAATTTAACCGAGACTAATTCATATAAATTGGAATACTAAACGTAGATGTCCATATTGATTTTTTAATTGAAGATTGATAATTGACTTATCATTTATACCTAAACATTTAAAATATATTAAAAATATAAAATATTTTTTATTATGTGCGCGGCGCCACTGATGTTATTTCTAGTCTGTTATGGTGGAACAGCGTTTATTAGTTCAATGGGTGGAACAATTAAAACCGGCAAGATGCGTAGTTCACGCCCAGACTCTTGCCTTCCTATAAAAATCATAGTATAATTTTTTACATAATATCTGTAATACCGCTCTCTAGATATATTATTCAAATTTCGTATACTGGTATTACGCTTCAAGAGGCATTTTTTCGTGTAGGTACCACATTTCATTTTATTTCTACTGGTGACAATCGGTTTTTTTTATTTATTTTTTTCATCAAAGCATTTTTAACGATAATCTTGCGACCATGGAGAGAAATAGATTTTATTTTTTTAGGCGGAAAGCGTGCATCGATCTGAAAAAATCAAGTAATCAAATTTGCTTAGAAATGAATGGGCATTTCAAAAATGAATCTATAAAAAAAAAATCAGTGGCGTATGGCGTATGTACCATCAATGTTTATCAATGTCTGCCAAATTATGCAGGTAAAATTTTGCACGAACGTCACTGCTGGAAATAAAATGAAATGGAGGACATGAAAAAGTGCCTCTTGATGCATAATACCTACCTGCATGTATACGAAATTTCATTGAAATATCTAGAGCGGTAGGTATTAAAGATATAAAAAAAATTATTATTTTTCATAAATTTACCACTATAAAAAAAATTGAGAGATAACTTCCTTAACTCTCAAAAGTTAAGACTTTTGAGACACACGTTCTCATGAAGTTTTTTTTTTAATTTACCAAAAAAAATACCCCCTTAAACATTAAAATTTAATTAGGGAACACCGTATATACAGGGTGTTCGGTAATGGGCCAGCCAAAATTAAACATCATGTATAAAATCGTGTTTTAAACATAAGAAAAGAATAACGTTTTTTTCAGGAATCGGGCTTCGTTGGGAAATATTTCCAAAAGATGTAAAACTAAGGCAGCTCGGAAATTTAGAAATTTAAAATAAATCATCCCGATCTGAAAAACGTTTTTCTTTTTTATGTTTCAAATACGATTTTATACATGACGTTTGGTCTGGACTGGGCCGTTACCGAACACCCTGTAAATAATATTTATTTCTGGATAACATAATGGTCTTATATCTTTAGTGAAATTTGACTTGTGTAACCATGCACGAGCGGGACTTGTCATTAATAAAATAAATAACAGAGTTAACTAGTTGTATTTCGTCTAATAAGTAATTATTACAGTGATAAATGGAAAAGGTGCACTTATGTAAATAACAATAATAAGGGAAAGTCCGTACATGGCGATACAATGGATAATTGCCAATAGGTACTATGGACAATTTCCAATAACGGAGGAGACAAATGCAGGCCGCGGGGTAAAAACTAGAAAACCCCGATGCGTCAGACTGCTAAAGGTGCGTACAGACATGCAACAGAACACCGTAACGTAACTTCACCGCGTATCAAGTCTGGACGGCACTCTGCAACATCGTACCAGTACAGTAACAGCGTAACACAGTAACATCGCAGCGTCCCATCAGTTGTCGGTACTTCGGCGTCACATCAAAGAAATGTTCGCGACGACGTTGCACTATAGATTTGCCGGTTTGGACGTGTCTGCGAAACACTTGCGTTGTTTTGATTTTTGTGTTGGTCAAATTGATCAAAAATTCAAAATCAGTTGGCGTTATTCTTGTGAAGTTTTTATATAGGCCACTCACTGACTGAAAGTTTAAAATCTCTTAATAACTGACGACCGCCGTACACAGTTCTACTGGTGTATAATTGATTCTGCCACCAGCGTCTTGATCTGTGTTTTTTCTTCTGCACTAAATAGTGCATAACTATATAATTATTATGCTGCAGCCGCAATTTCCATTTTTTTCGAATACACTCGTGCAACTAATTAAAAAATCTGGGACGCCTAAATGTTTCGCGTTGATGTTTCGGGGCGATGTTCTGTTGCACTAAATTTTTTTTTTAAACCGGGCTGACCACGCAACATCGCCGCGTACAGAAATGATACGCGGCGGTGTTACGTGACGATGTTCTGTTGCATGTCTGTACGCACCTTTAGAAATCTCATGGAACATGGAATACTTCATAACTACGGATACGGCTACGGTAACTTACTACTACACTACGGGACGGGTGGTTCGACTGGTCTTGGCTTGGGCCCTAGTAGTAGAGTGATCGGCGCTTCGAAAGACGCTTAAAAATGACTTCTGTGGGGATCTCGGGGTTACAACTTGAAACCTTTACCAAACGAAAGTTTATATTTTGACATTCCAAAATCCAAAAGCTGTCAAAAATTGGCCCGTGAAGAAAGGCACTATAATCAAAATTTGAGTTATTAGCGTACTGTATAGAAGAGAACGTGGAAAATTTTTTGATGCCAAATTCGTAAATAGTTTTGTGGAATTGAATTTTTTATGAATTTTCGAAAATCACCCAATGCACGAGGTCTTATGCATAAAAATAACTTAAATCCCCGATATCTCGATTCTTACCACTGCAAAATTTCTAATTAAAATTATTTTTTTTCGCTTAACTTGCCTGTATATGGAAACGCGGCGTGATATCGAAAAATTGCATTCTTTAAAAAAGTTTACTCTGTCTATGTAGATTCCGAAAAAGTAAGAATTATAATTTTTAATTGTTTTGTAAACGAGATATACAATTAAATGTGACGACAAGTTAAAAATGTAATAACTTGGACCGTCCGAGCTCCGCGTCCCCACTTCGCCTAGTGTATCTTGCGTCTCTAGATTCCCCGTAGATCCCTTTCACTCGCACTCTAAAGAAGCGTTCTCGTTCTGTCCGGATACAAATTAGGAACATTTGATATTATTATAAAATACCTAATGAGACTATACATTTTTAATCGTATACTAGCATATCAATGTTTTATATAACTTCTACAATTTACTATGAATGGTAAGTATCTACAGTGCGCGAGAAAAGTAAGGAATAAATTCGATAAAACGGAAAGCGCTGTTTTTTTGAATAAATAAAAAAACAGGACGATTTTGTTTTTGAGTTCTTGAACTTTTGACATAATTTTGGGGTATACAGGGTGATGCGCGAAAAAGTGGTGACGTCATCGGTATTTTCTTTAAATGACAACCCTTATTTTTTATTCCATTTTTTGATACTTCATTCAATTGCCAATACGGTAATGTAATCATTTTGTAACTTTAAACGACGAAATTTCTGTGAAAATAACTTACAGTCTTTTGCTTTTGGTTTTCCTCTTTTGTCAATTGCTTTTCCTTATATGTCAAATCAGTTTCACTTTAAGTCAATTGCTTTTCCCATTTACTTGCAGTGACAGTGTCATAATATTGGAAAAGCATTTGATAAAAAAGGAATCTCATTTGACAAAAGAGGAATTTCAATTGAAAAATCACGCACTGACGTTTGATAAATGGGAAAAGCATTTGACAAATCAGGAAAAGCAATTGACAAAAGACGAAAACCAAAAGAAAAAGACTGTAATTTGGATAGATTCAATTTAATAGACAGATTTAATAGATTTAATTTCATTTAATTTAACAGATTTAATTCAATAGACAAAATTTAATAGACAGATCTTATAAAATTGGGCGATACCGAATTGGGCGAAGGATTTTGTTATTCACTAATCCCAGGGGTCGATTGGGCGACAAACGAGAAACTAGGGGATTATAAGAGATAACTGGACAGACAAGAAATAGATGTGCGGCCTTTCCCATATATATAGCAGTGTTGCCAGATTTATTTAGTGGTGCTTTTAGTAGATCGGATAGGTATACCTAATCAATTTATTATTAATAATTGAAGTCGAGTAGGTAGTGAGTAACCTACCTATGGCTATGTTGCACTTTAGCGTGATCGGTAAGTCAGATCTTTGGTCAGGTGGAAAAAGAAATGAAAAAAAAAACCTACCCTGACCAAAGACCTGACTTACCGGTGAGTTTTAGTGCGGAAAAAAAATAATAATACCCATCGCATAAATAAACAGCTCCCTTTATGGTTGCTTATAGTTGTTTTGAAACTGGGGCAACATGTTTGAAATATAACTATAATTATAATGTGTATCGCCATATTAATTATTATATCCCTTTTCTATTGATGTTTCATGTTTCTGCTGTAGGTTTAGTATAAAATAATTGTAAATGCACTAAGGGCTTGATGATGTATTTGATAGAACTTAAAAAAATAATGCATCAAGTATTAATATTATTTATTTATTTTTTTCAATTTTATTTAATGTAGAAAATCGGAATTTCTGTAAAATCTGACAACGTAGCCATACAAGAGCATGCAAATACCCCATCGGTATTTAGAAATTCCTTCGCCCAATTGAGCTGTAGGATTATAACGACCCCCGTCGTGTCGAAGGGTCACCTTATTCAAGGTTACAAATTGATTACATTACCATACTGGCAATTAAATGAAGCATCAAAAAATGGAATAAAAAATAAGGGTTTCTATTTAAAAAAAATACCGATGACGTCACCACTTTTTCGCGCATAACCCTGTATACCCCAAAATTATGTCAAAAGTTCAAGAACTCAAAAACAAAATCGTCCTGTTTTTTTATTTATTCAAAAAAACAGCGCTTTCCGTTTTATCGAATTTATTCCTTACTTTTCTCGCGCACTGTAGATACTTACCATTCATAGTAAATTGTAGAAGTTATATAAAACATTGATATGCTAGTATACGATTAAAAATGTATAGTCTCATTAGGTATTTTATAATAATATCAAATGTTCCTAATTTGTATCCGGACAGAACGAGAACGCTTCTTAGAGTGCGAGTGAAAGGGATCTACGGGGAATCTAGAGACGCAAGATACACTAGGTGAAGTGGGGACGCGGAGCTCGGACGGTCCAAGTTATTACATTTTTAACTTGTCGTCACATTTAATTGTATATCTCGTTTACAAAACAATTAAAAATTATAATTCTTACTTTTTCGGAATCTACATAGACAGAGTAAACTTTTTTAAAGAATGCAATTTTTCGATATCACGCCGCGTTTCCATATACAGGCAAGTTAAGCGAAAAAAAATAATTTTAATTAGAAATTTTGCAGTGGTAAGAATCGAGATATCGGGGATTTAAGTTATTTTTATGCATAAGACCTCGTGCATTGGGTGATTTTCGAAAATTCATAAAAAATTCAATTCCACAAAACTATTTACGAATTTGGCATCAAAAAATTTTCCACGTTCTCTTCTATACAGTACGCTAATAACTCAAATTTTGATTATAGTGCCTTTCTGCACGGGCCAATTTTTGACAGCTTTTGGATTTTGGAATGTCAAAATATAAACTTTCGTTTGGTAAAGGTTTAAAGTTGTAACCCCGAGACCCCCACAGAAGTCATTTTACGGGGCGCCGATCCCTCTACTATAGTCGGTGGGGCAGCGGCCTGAAGTGTCTGGCACTACCGATCGATGAAATCAGGAGTGAATGAATACCAGCTGGTAGTGTCGTTAATATTTTATACTTGTCATATTCTCAATAGCCAATGTCCTACTGTCTAATTCTAATGTTTCAACCTTATACTATTAAATAAAATATTATCATAATAAATAAATAAATATTCATTATATTGTCTAAGGTTTCAACAAACTGTTACTAGAAATTAATTGGAAATAAATATGGCGGAATTGGCGGGAGCAGCATTCTACTCTGTAGCATCTACACTGTACAATGAAAATTTATTAAATTAAATTTAAGTTATTTCTACTACATTAACTTGGATATAATAGAAAAATAATCTATAAAAAAAATTGAGAGATAACTTCCTTAACTCGGGTTGAGTTTGTAGAAAAAATCGTCTCCATCAAGATAAAACTAAACACAATTTTTCGGGTTTTATTTTATTATTGAAATTAGGTACAATAATTTTCAGTTTTTATTTTTCTTACTATGTTGCTTAAAAATAATCAATAATTATTGTTTGGTAGAAGATTATTACATCCACTTTTAATTTGTTATGTTTTGTATTTATTTGTAAATTCTTTTGGTAAGATACCTATTAAACTTCATTTACTATAAGTATTTCTAATTTATTAACTTTTTTTGTAAAAGATATCACTTTGATTTCTTATCTGATTATTTATCATTTTAATTTTTTAGTAAAATATTAAACTTAAATTTACTGTTTCTTATTTTTGTGTATTTATAATAAACTGTTTTGCTATACCTATGCTTGCTTTTATTCATCTGTTTATTGTACCTACGAATCCACTAACGAAGGACAGGACCATTTTCCATTTTATATTTCAATTTCAAATACCAATTTTCTTTTTTGTATCGTAAAATTGGAAAATGGTCCTGTCCTTCGTTAGTGGATTCGTAGGTACAATAAACAGATGAATAAAAGCAAGCATAGGTATAGCAAAACAGTTTATTATAAATACACAAATAAGAAACAGTAAATTTAAGTTTAATATTTAGGAAAAAGTTCAAATGATAAATAATCAGATAAGAAAATCCACTAACGAAGGACAGGACCATTTTCCAATTTTACGATACAAAAAAGAAAATTGGTATTTGAAATTGAAATATAAAATGGAAAATGGTCCTGTCCTTCGTTAGTGGATTCGTAGGTACAATAAACAGATGAATAAAAGCAAGCATAGGTATAGCAAAACAGTTTATTATAAATACACAAATAAGAAACAGTAAATTTAAGTTTAATATTTTACTAAAAAATTAAAATGATAAACAATCAGATAAGAAAATCCACTAACGAAGGACATGACCATTTTCCATTTTATATTTCAATTTCAAATACCTATTTTCTTTTTTGTATCGTAAAATTGGAAAATCTGAAAGTATTTTGTATTTTCCATTTTAAATAGTTTATCAGAAAGCATTTTGTTCTTTCTATTTTAAATACATTTTGAAAGCCATTTTACCCATCTCTGAAAATACCATCAACATAAAAGATGAAATTCTGAAAATTTTACAAGTTTGGGTTTAGCCTGCTACGATATTTCACTGCAATAATTATACATTTCCAGATAATATTGCCCAATTTTGGTCACAGAAAATAAGAAACAACCTGGACTGATCATTTCTATAAAATGTGGTTTTAAAGCTCGCCTAAATTCAATAAAAGTAAAATGGACGACATTTGAGGCTAATCCAAACCCGTCGATTTTTGTTTTCAGATTATAATTTTTTACAGGGATAGTTGTTACCCCTCTGTAATTTTGAAACATTAAGGGGGTATTTTTAGGGTAATTTTAGCAATTTCAAGATATACTTAGTTTTTATCGCTCTGATAACAAGAACAAAAAATTAAATCTTCCTTCAGTTCCTTGTCTGCCTCATCCTGGCTTCTACTAAAATCATATTTATTCGAATAAAGTTTTCTCATGTTAAATTTCGTTTTCGTTTCTAAGGAAACGAGTGATCTCGTGTCTGTTCTAGATTAACTTATAATAAATTGATCAAATTGTTGACTGATTAATTAAATATGTAGATTAATTATTTGGAACAGCAGTCGATAATGAAATTACTATTTTTTCTCAAAACCCAAGCTTTCAAACTTTATTTTAGTTCTTCTTCAGGGGTAGGAAAGTGCATGAGGTCTAATAACTTGTTAATAATGATGGACATTTTTTGAATAAACAATAGCTGTTACAAATCTTCTCTGTTCCTGTATAAACCATATATAATAAAACAATTCAAAGGTTTTTCTAAAAGTTTAAAAAAAAATCCAAATCTATTTTACGTTTTAATTATTTTTTCCTAATCTTTTTTTTTGGGAAAATATATAAGAACGTAAAATAGATTTGGAATTGTTTTAAAAACTTAGGCTGCCATTTAATAAAAATCAAGATGGTGGCCTTAGACAAACGCCAGTCTCACAAAACAAACGAAACTCAAATCAACGTATGGGTATTTATGTGTAATTCAACATCAACCCTACCAAATGTCAAATCTAAATGTCAAACCCCCTCTGCGTAATCACGCTTGGTGCAATACTTTTTACGCATCCTGCATAGGTAAACAATGGATTGGTTTGTTCATGCAGGCTGTTTTTTTTTAAATATTGTTCAGTATTCTGTAGAATTATATTCTTATGGCAGTTTTACTTCATAAAAATCGAAACTCCCAATTATTATGAAAGTTTCAAAATGGGCCGTGTAAGTGTAATTTCAAAATTTCTTTAGCATCTAATTTTTTCACATCTTTGAAAAATCTCATAAAAAAACTATGAAAAGAAAATATATTTTTATCTCAATAAAATCAATATTATTATTATTATTAACTATCGATTCGTGGGTATAGGTATCGTATATGTGGTGGTGTGAGTCTTACAGCCAGTATTATAAAGGCTCATTAAGTTAACGGGAAGATTTCTGGAGCCGGTTCTAGAAAAAGTAGCCATTGGCCATAGGTGGAAAATATAGCAATTCAGTGACTCTTGGCATGAAAGGGATTACAAAAATGTTAATAAAAGTAATTTGACGTCGATATTAGCGTTGTATCAGAAATATTCCCGTTAGTTTAACGGGCCTTTAGAATACTGATGGCTGCGCCAGAGTCTGGCATAAATTCAGTATTTGTAAAATAATTAACTTTCGAGACAAATCCAAATTTCGAAAGTACGGAAAACACTCGATTTTAGTTTTAAATTGTCGTCACCTTTTTTCATACAACCCCCTCAACATGGGTGATTACCCCTCTTAAACTTTCAAACAAGAAAACAACCTGAACAGAAACCATGAAATTCTTGGATTTTGAAGGTCAATTTTCATAATTTCTTTGCAAAATGAAAATTTTAATTACAAAGGCTACATTACCTGCATGCATACTGATACGAACGAGAATCGTATATTATTAGCCTTATAAAATAATATATTTCCGTGATAAATTTCATTTATCATACCTATCATGCAGGTTATAATAATGTAACCTTTTGTAGTAGATATTTAAATTTTACAACTAAAGCTCTCGCATAAAAGTAATACAAAAATATAAATATTGCTGAATAGAGCATTTAATTACCTATCAAATGACATATCCACATATAAACCGACCCCGTTTAGGTACATTTGAAAATTCCAGAGGGGATAAACTACCCCTTCTAAGGGGTGCAAGATAAATAGGAGGGGGCTGCAAAAAAAATTGAAAACAATAATAGAGGATTTTTAGAGTCACATTTTATAAAAATGATTAGCCCAAGTTGTATCTTATTTTTTGTCACTAATATGTAAAATATGTAAAATTTTCAGATTTTAATATTTTAAGTTGCGGTATTCTGTGATAAAGCAGATGGTATTCTGTGGTTTCAGTGTACCGTGGCGTGACTCGTGACTATGAATATTACTTGAAAGATTACAAATAAATAGTAGGTACCTATGATGTAAGTCTACCTATTTTCTTCATTTCTCAATAGAATCTCTTTCAATTATTGGCAATATTATTTAAAGAAAATTTGGTTCCAAATGAAAAAAGAGGTAGAAAAAGCCTCTTAAGGTTCCCTAAAAGGACCTTTGTTTTTATAAATTTCTTTTATCAGTCAAATATTTAATAATTGAGTTCCAGCTACCTTCTTATCGCATCAACAAGCACGCGCAAATCTTCCTAGCCTTTACATCTTTCAATAGATAAGTTTCAGTATTATAAGTAAAAAATAGGTAGGTACATACTTACACTTAAAATGTCTACAAAAATCTTACAATCTTTTTGTTTATTACCTTTTGTTAGCTTTCAGATTGATTTTTTATTCAGATACTGAAATGAAAGCCCGGCAATAATTGTACAGATCTAATAATGATATTTTTGACAGTTCAATTATTCGGCTTAACTTAATTTTAGTGAGTAATTTAGATGGATGTTCCGTGTGTATTTTAAGTTCCAGTTCATTATGTTTCACTTATACATACCTAAAAGTCCAATTTTTTTTAATACTCATTTCATTACGTTACCTTAAGCCGTAAGCAGGTACCCTAAACATACTAAATAATGAAAGGTTGACTTACATTTTGGAATAGTTTTCTTCAAAATTTTTTATTTCATTGTAATTTTGTTGGGAATTAATATACGAAATTGACTACATTTAGATAGGTATGTTTATCTGTGCATATTTATTTAAAATTTTACTAGGGACGGTTTAAAGAATGTTTTATCTCGTGTCTAACTCATCGAAAGAGAGAACATATTAATTTATTACGCGAATAATTAAATGTATAAATAGGTAGGTAGGTACACATAAATTAATAAACCACCAATAAAAAATTGTAGGTACCTACTTATTCTACTTGGGTATTATGATTTTACGTTGCAACGCTTGATAATAGTTATTGTACCTACTAAAGAATTTAAAAAGTAAAGAAAACGCGTATAGGTAGATAGGAGAGGTAAGTATGCCTACCTATTGAAATAATGTACTTTTAATTGTTTCCAGTTATTCTATAAGTAAGTATTAATAATTGAAAAAAAGATTTCACATTTTGGCTTGATTTGAGCATAGTTCACGTTATGTTTTATAATTTTTTCTGTGATTTAACAATAGTAATTTAAAAACAACTAAAATTATTTAAAAATAGTATGGTTAAAAAGTAAAAATGATTCAAGGAATACAATATCATTATAGTCATGAAACTGCTCGTCAAAAAACATCGTACAACTCTTCGTCAAAAAGCGAGAGAATAAGCTACCTATAGTTGTCTAGACCGCCGGGGGAAGCTCCGGAGGAACGATTCCTACGAACTCGAGAACGCCAAGGTCAAATATGGATTTATTGAATCCCAGCGATATACGTTATGATGGTTGTACGCAGAGCAATAAGTGAGGACCAGCTGCGTTGCCGAGTCTCCGGTCCTCACTTCTACTGTAGTCCGTTTAACGACTATACACGTATTCAGAATATACATCTTACCGGCACGCCACCCACGGTCCTCCTCTGAACTAAAATATACAAATTTTACCGTATCATTCATCAAGTGAGGTCCAGTCAATTATGTCTAATTTGCATTTTACAGACCAGTAACAGTCACTGTGGAAGATCTGAAGGCGTTTACAAAGTGGGGTCCGTATATTGGACCTCACTTTGTCGCG
The DNA here is from genome assembly GCA_910589415.1 of Malachius bipustulatus. Taxonomy (NCBI): domain Eukaryota; kingdom Metazoa; phylum Arthropoda; class Insecta; order Coleoptera; family Melyridae; genus Malachius; species Malachius bipustulatus. The sequence goes on from OU342633.1 coordinate 51,367,790, forward strand.
GACCTCACTTCAACCGTATTTTTTGTATGGATGGAGCTCACAGTGATAGAAAGGAATATATATATATATAAATATATATATATATAAATATATATATATATAAATATATATATATATATCGTGGGCAGGTGAATTTTGGAAAACTACTTTTTCGTGATCTGGGGGTCATGATCGATGGACATTTGATGAGTTTGGGTGATTTTCGAAAAGTGATGTCGTCCTCAATAGTGTATTTTTTGTTAAAAAATACACTAATAGAAGGTATACGCACGCGAGTATTAGAGTGCAGCGCAGTCCTGATAAGAGAAAACCAGTAACTACCTAGGTACCTAATTTTCAGAAATAATGATTTTGAGTTACTTTATTTCGATTGAAAGTAATTTTATTTTATTAATGTCTTCTAAACTTTTGTTCGATGGATCTTTGCGTGCGATCGTAACTATCAATTGTACGAATGAGTCAAATCAACTAAGAATTTCCGCTTTAACAAATCGCTTTTAACAAAAACCGAAATATCTGGACTTCAGTGCTGCCAATTATGCTGCCAATTAATCGCTTGATAGCTAAAGCTTTTTGTGACAATATAGGCTGTTTTTTTCAATGTTTAGTACAGAGATCTCGTAAAATATTCCAGTATATATATATATATTTCGTATGAATTATTACATTTTGAATTAGAGGGATGTGGATATATGATTTATACAATTTGCTTTTCCAGCCAGCCTAGGGAAAACCCCAGAAAAAAAGTAAATTTAGTTTCATTTAACAGTTAAGCGAACTGTTAAATGGGGAAAGTAGTGCAGTTGTATGAGCTTAATTTGAAGCAACTTTTGTTTTTGTATTTTTTTTAAATCTTCATGAGCTTCTATACAGGGTGGGCCATCGAAAAGGTAACAAGCCTAATAGCTTGGAAAGTGAAGATGTACGCGAAAAACGCCGAAACAGGTCGATTTTGTTATCGAGGGGAACATATGTTCGTGACAAATTTAACTACCCAAGTTCACCCCCTTGGCAGGGGTAGCTACCCCTTTGCTTATCATCATAGGGAACAGCTATTAAGTGATACATCATTTGAAAGCTACTTGAATTCTCTTTACAACGATATCCAACATTTTGGGTTTCGCTCACATACAGGGTGGCCCAACGGAAACTAACTCGCCCTAATAACTTAGAAACTGAAGATGTACGCGAAAAACGCCGAAACAGGTCGATTTTGTTATCGAGGGGAACATATTATGTTCGTGACAAATTTAACTACCCAAGTTCACCCCCTTGGCAGGGGTAGCTACCCCTTTGCTTATCATCATAGGGAACAGCTATTAAGTGATACATCATTTGAAAGCTACTTGAATTCTCTTTACAACGATATCCAACATTTTGGGTTTCGCTCACATACAGGGTGGCCCAACGGAAACTAACTCGCCCTAATAACTTAGAAACTGAAGATGTACGCGAAAAACGCCGAAACAGGTCGATTTTGTTATCGAGGGGAACATATTATGTTCGTGACAAATTTAACTACCCAAGTTCACCCCCTTGGCAGGGGTAGCTACCCCTTTGCTTATCATCATAGGGAACAGCTATTAAGTGATACATCATTTGAAAGCTACTTGAATTCTCTTTACAACGATATCCAACATTTTGGGTTTCGCTCACATACAGGGTGGCCCAACGGAAACTAACTCGCCCTAATAACTTAGAAACTGAAGATGTACGCGAAAAACGCCGAAACAGGTCGATTTTGTTATCGAGGGGAACATATGTTCGTGACAAATTTAACTACCCAAGTTCACCCCCTTGGCAGGGGTAGCTACCCCTTTGCTTATCATCATAGGGAACAGCTATTAAGTGATACATCATTTAAAAGCTACTTGAATTCTCTTTACAACAATATGCAACATTTTGGGTTTCACTTACATACAGGGTGGCCCAACGAAAACGTAACTCGCCTTAATCGCTTATATGTAGGGCACCGTGTATGTAAGCGAAACCCAAAATGTTGGATATCGTTGTAAAGATAATTCAAGTATCTTTCAAATGATGTATCACTTTCGCTTACATACAGGCTGGCCCAACGAACACGTAACTTGCCTTAATCATTTGTATGTAAGCCACCCTGTATGTGAGCGAAATTCAAAATGTTGGATATCATTGTAAAGAGAATTCAACTAGCTTTCAAATGATGTATCACTCGATAGCTGTTCTCTATGATGATAAGCAAAGGGGTAGCTACCCCTGCCAAAGGGGTGAACTTGGGTATTTAAATTTGTCACGAAAATATGCCTACTTTGATAACAAAATCGACCTGTTTCGGCGTTTTTCGCGTACATGGTCAGTTTCCAAGTTATTAGGGCTGGTTACGTTTTCGTTGGGCCACCCTGTATGTAAGCGAAACCCAAAATGTTGGATATCGTTGTAAAGAGAATTCAAGTAGCTTTCACATGATGTATCACTCATTCACTCGATAGCTGTTCTCTATGATGATAAGCAAAGGGGTAGCTACCCCTGCCAAGGGGGTGAACTTGAGTAGTTGAATTTGTCACGAAAATATGTCCCCCTTGATAACAAAATCGACCTGTTTCGCCGTTTTTCGCATAACTCTTCACTTTCCAAATTATTAGGCTTGTTACCTTTTCGATGGCCCACCTGTATATTAGGGGTTTTATAAAATTAGGGTTGAGTAAAATCAATTTTTTTGTAATATTCTTACTTCTCACCTAAGAAATATTAGGGGTACCTACATAAGTAAGTGTTCACCTACCCAGATATTATTCCTAGAGGTTAGAAATGAAGTCAAGGTATCCTCTATTACCCTATTCCTCTCAAATGAAGGCCCCGCAGCAATAATGTCAGAATTCCGTTTTTTCAAATCGACGCACGGAATCATAAAAAGGAAGCAAAAAAAGCGACTCTCAGAGAGGAACTAGAGCCGATCTTCTGATCAAACGCTAAGCCCTAGGCCTTATCGAACAATTCGAAAAATTGTGGTTCATATAATATGAAGATACGCAGGCTGAATTTACGAAACTCTAAATTGAAAAAAGCTTATTTCCTTTCACATTTTTTCCAAGTGGTCCTTTGAGTAATAAAAAATTGTATTCTACCTAAAAGTAGAAAAACATTTACCGTATAATAATAAATAATTACGTATCAGAAATGTTCATTCAGAAAATATCAGAATGGATCAATAAAAAAATAAAAAACTTTTCCAATTAAAAATATGTGGTTTTATATCCTATTAAGACTATTAAGCCAAAATAAAAAGAAAACCTAAACTGCTTTCGTAGATAATAAAAAATAACTGTTAAAAAACCAAAAATTCAACACCCTGTAGAAAAAATTTAAGCCGTTGCTGACATAATGTTCATATTTACTTTTCTTCGTAAAATGACCTGAGAAATCACGCCCTTAATATTAGCATATTATTAATAAACACCCTGTATAGGTACGTACCTATAGGTTTTATCCACTGGCCTAACTATAAGTGTTAGACTATAATATGATAGTGTATAGTTTATCCTATGATAAACTTGTTAACGTATCAACTCAAATTAAGAATATAATTAACGGGCTGCATCGGTATATTTATACAGGGTGTCCGGAAATTGTGAGCAAAAAATTAAGGGGGTGATTCTTCTTGATGAAATATTGTCAAAAGTATCAATAATTTTTTTTCGAAAAATCAAAAAGAAGAAAGTTATAAGCCTCCAAAGTTGATTTTTTTAAATCAATATTTTTTTATAACTTTTTTTCTAGTGTACGGATTTTCTTAAAATTTGACACACTTGCCACTGATGTTGCTTTACATCCTTGGTCCAAATTAGACTTGAATTCCTCGAAATCAAAAGGCCTTAACTGCCCTTGACCTTCAAAAAATGCCTATAACTTTTTTCGTAATATCTTTTTCTGAGTTTTGAAGACGCACAATTGAAGAACATGAAGAAATATTCGGAAAAGGTCCTCTTTGTCTATCACGATAAAATGACCTGTTTCCGAGTAAAACGGTTTTAAAAATTTGCTTGCACTAAAATTGATCACCATAAATTATGATCATTTTGCAACAATACCAAAGCATGCTTTGGAAACAGCTGCAGGGTTGCCTAGTTATGTACAAAACAGAGACATTCAAATATAAATAGACTTGGAAATGATTTTTTTTAATAAAAAAAAATTAATCATTTTTTTTAAATAAAATAATAAAATAATTTTAATAAAAAAAAATAAATTGCTGTCAAAATGAAATCCAAAGCAAAAGTCTTGTTTCCTAGGCAACCCTGCAGCTGTTTCCAAAGCATGCTTTGGTATTGTTGCAGAATGATCATAGTTTATGGTGATCAATTTTAGTGCAAGCAAATTTTTAAAACCGTTTTACTCGGAAACAGGTCATTTTATCGTGATAGACAAAGAGGACCCTTTCCGAATATTTCTTCTTGTTCTTTAATTGTGCGTCTTCAAAACTCAGAAAAAAATATTATGAAAAAAGTTATAGGCCTTTTTTGAAGGTCAAGGGCAGTTAAGGCCTTTTGATTTCGAGGGATTCAAGTCTAATTTGGACCAAGGATGTAAAGCAACATCAGTGGCAAGTGTGTCAAATTTTAAGAAAATCCGTACACTAGAAAAAAAGTTATAAAAAAATATTGATTTAAAAAAATCAACTTTGGAGGCTTATAACTTTCTTCTTTTTGAGTTTTCGAAAAAAAATTATTGATACTTTTGGCAATATTTCATCAAGAAGAATCACCCCCTTAATTTTTTGCTCATAATTTCCGGACACCCTGTATAGCATCATCTGTTGGTGAGCAAAAAATGAAGTGATTTACAGACCCATGGCTTAGACCTCAGTGGAAGAGTTCTACTAAACGGGTCAGTATACCTGGTTATTATTTGAGATCAACTTGACCCCAAACTCTTTATCGGAAGAGCGAATTAGTTTTAAAATAAGAATTTTATGTTTATAAACTAAAGCCATGGAAACCATTTACACGTGAAAAGAAAATTACTAAACCACCTCAATGATGATAGTGGAAATGGATGGTTAAAAACCGCTTTAATGTGAAGAGGCGATAAAAATATTTATTTACGACTCGTACCTACTTTACCTATATTTTATTGATCCCTAAAATTGATGGCAGGTATTTAAAAAATCTAGTTCAATGTCTTTCTTCCCAATTCAATAAAGTTCTAGTTTTAACAACAGAATTATTGATATTACAAACTTTATTTGACACGAAATCGTTTCCCTCGGCAATAACTTTGAATAATTATAAAGCGGATCTGTTACAGAACTTGTATTATTATGATACCTATGTACTTTGAAAAACTTTCGTGTGTATTGATCATACTTCTGTCTTCATTATACCCAAGGTGCCTAAATTACTGTATATTGTAGGTAATAATATCTTACGTCAACTTCTCGAGAGTTAATAGTAAAACTTTACATGAAAATTTCCCATTCGTATTTTTTACTTACATGCGATACACAGATCAATATTATTTTATACCTACATATACGTATACGATAAGAAACTCTTTAGTGCTAATACTCGGATAGTAATTATTCATGTTCATGCAAATGAAAGGTTTTCAAGCTGTAAGAAAAAGTCTGAATCCCAAGCTTAAGATTGAGTCGCTTTAAATAATTACCGTAATCTCCGGGAGGATTACCATTAGTGAAGTAACATTACTTCCAAGGACAGCTCTCTGGAAGTAAAGTTTCTTGATGTATTCGTCATCAAAGTGCAAGAGGAAAAGCAGTAAAAATTTATCATCTTTTTTATCACAAAGAGGAGGAGATATTGATGAAGAAAGCCATCTAACTGGCGCCGAGAGGTATAATGCGACTGTGAAAAAAGCTTTTCGCTTCCCCTACCAACCCGGTTTTTGCGGCAATTTTTGACAAACATACTGTAAAGATGAAACGTCGCCTGAATATTTTAAGCATCTCCGTCAGGTGCTTTTATGCTGAAAGTCTCACATAAACAAAAACGGGTATTTTGTGTTGAATGTTAGTAGGTATTTCTTTTGTGAAAGCAATTACATTGAACAGTGTGTGTTTTAGAGCGTTTTTTATTTTTTTTCTTCAGGTAATTACGAGTAAATTTCGACTAGCGTTTTATTTGAAGTTCACGAGTTTTGTGAGGCAAATTACCTATAGGTACGTAATAAACTATTACAGAAAAAGTATTATTGTGTTTCATCACAAGCGAGAAATATATAAAACTTTCGTGCCGAAATGAAATGTTTTTACGAGAAGGCAGTTTTTCTCAAACAGGACCACACTGCTGTGAAAATACGTCTCCTGATTTACAGTAGGTATCTATGAAAATATTTTTTAAACTTATTAAGGGTCTTAAAAATGATGAATCCAGTATTTTCTGTTGCAAAACATGCTTCAAAAGGTGTTATTTATTTATTAGAAAACTGCTTATTTTTCCTTCACTCTTGATTTAGGTATAAATATAACTACCTACCTACGTAGACGTAAATTAAGGCGCATAATATTATGTAAATTCTAAAGGAGAACGCAAATAAGATGACCTAGTTGGCCCAGTGAAATATTATTTAATAAAACGTAACAATGGATGATGTATATCGTCGGTATATCCCAAGCTTTTCCTTAAGAAGACGATTGTGCATGTGAACGTAAACCTTTTAGTAAATATATAAAAAATGGTCGAAGAGAAAACAACACGAGGTTTCTATGCAACAGAAAGATTTCTTTATAAGATACCTACTAATTTAGTTTTTTTTTAAGTTAATTAACCGTGTTTTGGTGTTTTTGTATGTTAATTATACAGGGGGTTTACTATTTGAACATAGAACACTATTTGCTTTTATCAAAGATATTGGTCGATCATATTTTTGTGAGAATTCGTTGTTAAAACTATTACCTCCTCGTTCAACCTATCAAGATTCAATAAGTGCACCGGATACAACACTAGTTTAAAAAAAAACATAACAAGAAGTTTAAAAAGATATAACAAAAACCTTCTTGCGCATCAATCGCAGAAATAGTGTATTTTTATGCGATTCAATAATAAATATTTTCTTCCTATTTTTTTTTATAATGAATTTAATGAAAAATAATCCGATTTTTTTTGGGAAAACTCCACCTACCTACAAAAAAAAAAAGAATGATCCTCTCGTGGATGCGAACCCGCTCCAACAGTTAGCTAGTCAAGGATGTAACAAACTGAGCCACACGGTGCGTTTCGAATTTGTAGTGATGATAGGGTAGATATATGTAGTACGTCAGGTACCTACATCTACTCATTTTATTTTTTAAACTGGTCATATCTTAGTTATTAAAAAACCAATTTGAATACTTTTTTCACCTGCATGTAGGTGATTTAATTGTCGTTGCGATTGCTCTTCTAATTTTCAGAACCATTAATAATTGAATGTGAAAAAAAATAAAAAAGAAATTGCGAACCATTTCATCGATTTAATAATTTTATATAAGTGTAAGCTAATTTTGCACAAGCGAAAAACTTTTTTATCTTTCGTTTAAAGTGCTACATTAATCGAGGCGAATTGAAGCTAAGACATCAAATTATATGTTAAAGCAAAAAAAAATGGAAAATTTCGGTTCAACTTCTTCAAAAATGGACTCATAAACGGTTATAGAATTGACACATTTTCACCCTTTTTCCTACCCACGACACTGGCTTATTAATGGAAAATATGCTAATTTTATTGCATTAACTCAAATTTCCAATAATTTTCTTCAAATCCTGTTAATTTGATTTCAAAGTTTTTTTGCCATCTTGCTCATACAATGGTTCAAAAAATTGTCAATTTTCCGTTAATGTTCAAAAAATTCAAATGGCCGCCATTTTGAAACGGCTCGGCCGATTTTGCTCAAGTGCAATACCAGACCACTCCTTGTGGACATCTTACTCTCACAAAAATTTCAGCCCCCTAGATTGAAAACTGCGGCCAGAAACCGTGCCTCAAGGACCGGATTTGGGGAACTTTGAAAGGACACCCTGTAGAAGTAACGTGATTTTTGGATTTTTTTTCAACGAAAATCTAAAGTCATTCCCAAGCTTTACAAGAATCCAAAATTTCGTTCACTAATCTTGAAAGATAAAGCTACAGGAGCGTTTTTAAAATCGAAAAATCGTGATTTTGGAGAAATAAATAAATATATATATAAATATATACCGAGTGACAAGTTTCAAAGCAGAACATAGGCGAATAGCATGGGAAATCACATATTTGCAGTTTATTTCTCACCACTTTTTTCTACAAGAATGGTAATGATGTCTATCGAAAGAGAATTATTTTCTGAACATGCTGATACCAAAATACCTACAAATTAACAGTTTTATATCATGACAGAATATTTTAAACATTTTCAAAATTAAAAGATGAGCAGCCATGACATGCTAAATTCGGACAACTTTTTCACTGTCAAAGCAAATATTTTCAATTATTTAATTTATTTTTTTGAAATTGATGTTTCCTCCCTTTTATAAATTGCGCTTCGAACTTGTCCAAGTTGTTGCTTATTAACGAGTGCACATTCGACCACTACGAGCTCTGTAAATTTTATTTTTAAGGTAACCCCAAGATCTCAAGAAAAGTCACAACAAGGATAAAGTGCTAAATCGGGAGATCTGGCCGGCCAGTTAATAGTACCACGGCGATAAACACGCATAAGAATAGCTATTATTATTATTATTATTATTCATTGACAATCTTTGCAGGTAAACGTGTATCAGTAATTAAAAATATTTGTTTTGACAGTAACAAAATTATTCGAATTAGGCATGTCATAGCCGCTCACACTTTTAATTTTGAAAATGTTTAAGCTATTCTGTCACCATAAAGAAACTGTTAATTGTTAAGTATTTGGTATCAGCATGCTCAGAAAACAATTCTCTTTCGATAGACACCATTACCATTCTTGTAGATAAAAGTGGTGAGAAATAAACCACAAATATGTGATTTCCAATGCTATTCGCCTATGTTCTGCTTTGAAACTTGTCATACGGTATATAAATATATATATATATATATCGTGGGCAGGTGAATTTTGGAAAACCACTTTTTCGTGATCTGGGGGTCATGATCGGTGGACATTTGATGAGTTTGGGTGATTTTCGAAAAGTGATGTCGTCCTCAATAGTGTATTTTTTTGTTAAAAAATACACTAAAAGAAAAGGTACGACAATTTTTAAATAATTCCATGTCCACAGCGCACTACGAACTGTATTTCAGTATTTTCAGTTTAAATTTTGTATCTGCGCTGCATCCTAAATGCCAAGTGAGATTATTCGAGACTCCCAAAGCGCATGGAAAAGTAACCTACTCCTATTACCTACTAAGGAATTACGTATGCTGCTGACGTTTGAGTTTCCCAACCAGCATGCAACTTCTAAAGATGTTACATGTTCTTTGTAGGTAGGTATTGTTATTAAGGCATGAAAGCCCGGATTCTCGCAGATAACGCATGTAAACGAGCGAGAGACGTTTGAGATATGATTCTGGCGACGCGCAAGCACTCCTGCTGTCTTTAAATGAGACGATTGAAAGAAATGCGACGTCATGTTAAGAAAGCGAGTGGGAAGAGTTGGCTACTTCAGATGCGTAGTAGGTGTCATTCGAGACAAAGTCGAAACACTGGAAAAAGCGGAAGGTTTTTTCCATTACTGCAAGAGCTGACATTAGGGTATTTTGTTTCGTTAAATGATATTAATTAAGCATTATATCACATCCAGAAGAAATGGGAATGAGCCTAAGATGTATAATCTTGAAGTAATGTTTTTTCTTACTTATATAGAAGGGGTCAAATGGATTTTTTTCTATACTGACCAAAGCTGACACAGGGTGTCGCTAAAAGGTACCACCTGAGTCACGAGTAAGAAATAATTATGACGGTTTAACCCGAAATTATCTATGTCCAAAATGACACCCTTTTCAAGATACAGCCCCTAACAGGGAGTCAACCAAAAACACGTTTTCCGGAATAAGTCAAAAAGGGATTAACTGAGAAACTTCAAATTTCATCGCCTACCTACTATCAGCATTAAGACCAATAAACTGACATAATCGCCCATATTCAGTAACGACAATTCCACTCATACGTTATTACACCCATTTGATTTTTCAAATATCGCTGTTTGCATAATAATTATTGTTAAGCAAAAGTGTGATTTTATACAGGCACTTAATTGTGCCTACGTCATTTCAAAAACAATAATGTCATTTCGAATCTGAAATGGCATCTGCTTTTAGAAAAGAAAAACTACCCCAGTATCACTGAATGATAAACTGAAAACTGTATCAAGTTCTCCCGGCCTATGACATTTCACATTTTTAAAAGAAATAGTCATCTTGAAGAGATTTCCAAATTTCCCAGCCTGAACTGAGCAAGTAATAAAATGGGATCACAGTTTGTTTTATCGAATTAACTGACCATCAGGTGAGCGTTTACAAGCATATGGGTCGCTTAAATACATACAGGTTGTTTGGTAACTAGACAGCCAAAATCGAACGTCATCTATAAAATAGTATTTTAAGCATAAAAGAGAGAATAACTTTTTTAAAGATCAGGCCTCGTTTACGAAATATCTCCAAAAATATTATAACAGAACTAATTGCCAAAAATTATAGTTAATTAAAAATTCTTAAGGGCTATAGGCAAAATATTTCTTCTTAAAGTATGGTCTTTATTTCTTTATTATTAAATCAACGTTTCGACCAACAACTAGAATTTTTAGAATCCCGAAGTTGACCCAAATTGTTGGTCGAAACGTTGATTTAATAATAAAGAAATAAAGACCATACTTTAAGAAGAAATATTTTGCCTATAGCCCTTAAGAATTTTCAATTATCTCCAAAAATATATAGCAAAGGCCGCAATAAAAATGTTTTATTCACTACTTTAATAACAATTGAAAAATTGAAAAAAGTTCTCTCTTTTATGCTCAAAATACGATTTTACACTTGACGTTTCATTTTGCCTGTCTAGCTGCTAAACACCCTGAGTATAAAAAAGTCGTTGTTGTCTCAGTAGGCTGCAAGTACCTAAGTACAAATTTGAAAATTTTGGCTCCATTTTCATAATAACCAGGAATTATTGAATTAGTTTCACATGTCAAAAATTCAACTTTCGAGAAAGCTATAAGATGTGCTGGGCGATTATCCACCCACTCTCGAGTGCTCGTAAAGTGAGTATTCCTGAATGAACCATGTGAGTATATTGTGAGCTATTGATATTCCGGAACGCACTTCAAATTTCCTATAAAATGGAAGGGAACTTCGCAATGTTTTCTGTACTACGATAGTTGCGCCGACGTAATGGCTTGGAAGGAAACCTTACGAAAGGAAACATTGATTTCAGAGAGGAAAATTTAATGATTTTATCAAAAAATGTATTCTATCAAGCTTACTATAAGTTTACTATAAGAACCCACGACGACGACTTGTATGTCGTCATGAACCTACAAAAAATTATTCATTTATTATCAATAATAGAAAATATATCAATAAAATAAAAAATATGGAGCTTTCTGGTTTTTTTTTGCAGGATATTTCAGGAACAACTGAAGTTACTGTAAATTTTGTTTATGATACTTAATCAGTACCAAATTGTGTACATTTTTTGTAATATAACGCAACCCTGTCCACGAAATAGTCAAGTTAAACAATGGCCGGTTTTTCTGACTGGTTGTCAGACAAAAGTTGTCGTCATGAGGTGTAAAGCCTTGTCCGCACCAAGGAAACACAGAGGAACATTTTGTTGCTGGTTGCCGCAACCTGTTTATGGAAACAGAAACAACAGCAAAAGTTCCGTAAACATTCTGTCCACACCAAGGTAATTCAGCTTTGTGAATGTTTCGTTGTGTTGCTGCAACAGGAAAAGTTGTGTCTACACCAGTGCAGTGTATGTTTCTAAACAATGTGGTACGACGAAGAAGATTTACAGGCAGCAGCAGCTGCAATTGTAATTGTTTTACAAAAACACAAAAGACGAGTCCGTAAATGTTGGACTAGACCAAATCTCTTAGACAGAAAGTCACAATACATGGTGTCATACGTCTTTTAAGTTCATTAAAGAAAGATGATATAATAATGGACATTTAAAAAAAAATTGTCGTATGAGTAGTACTAATTTGGGTAATCTGATTTGCAAAATTTCACCTTTAATTCAAAAAGAAGATACGAACAATCGAGCTGCTATATCTCCATTGGAACGCCTCCCATTAAGCCTTGTCCACACCAAAGAAACACAGAGGAACATTTTGTTGCTGGTTGCCGCAACCAGTTTATGGAAACAGAAACAACAGCAAAAGTCCCGTAAACATTCTGTCCACACCAAGGTAATTCAGTTTTGTGGATGTTTCATTGTGTTGCCGCAACAGGAAACGTTGTGTCTACACCAGTGCAGTGTATGTTTCTGAACAATGTGGTACGACGAAGAAGATTTACAGGCAGCAGCAGCTGCAATTGTAATTCTAAGTCTTTTAGACAGAAAGACACATGGTGTCATACGTCACATTATATTTTTTGTCGTCCATTTAAACGGTATGATTTTTATTATTAATTAATGTTTTTTTACTATTATATACTGAACTAAGTCAAGTTAAAAGCTGATGTTTTCGGCAACTACGCGACGGCTTTCACGACGCAAGTTTCGAGCTTTGGGAACAAGCAACAACGTGTCCACACTGATAAAAATACCGTTGAGAAACAAAAAATGTTTACCAATGTTTCTATATTTTCTTTGATCTTTGCCGCTAAATATGGAAACAAGCAACTTATAGGAACTTTTGTTGCTGCAACCGTAAACAATGAGGAACTTAAATAAACTTTTGGCAACATTCAGAAACAAGTTCCAGGAACAAGCAATAACATAAACAAAATGTTCCTATGTGTTGCTTTCGCTGTGGACAAGGCTTTAGAGTGACAGTGATCTCATTATACCGAACCAGTAGGTATAATTTATCAAGATGCAGAAGAAATGGTGCCGTTTTTTCAAGTTTTTAATAAATGCCTTGTAATGCTTTAATTCGAATATGCTTTAATTCAAATTCCTAATTACTGATATAATTTCACAATGAGCTCCTTTTCTAGTCAAATAAGAATATCTTTTTTTCGGAAGTAAAGCACAGAAAACATTACACCATTGCAAAAACTAGATCACATGAGCCATTTTTAGGAATAACTTGCCGATTCACGGGGTAATTTTTTTCATGTATGAAGAAGTGCCAAAGTTAGGCCATGGAAACTTTTTTTTCAATCAGGCAAAAAAATTAATAATTTCCCTAAAGATATATGGCACCAGAATATTCTTTCCAGAATAAAAGGGAATTGCTGCATTGCATAAAAAAATTTAGAATCTGAAAGTTTGAAATTGTGTAACTGTGGCACTCGAAAAACTGATCTAAAGTATCGATTTTCACACAATTCAAAAAAGTGCCATTTTCTCGGAAGAATTTTTTTTTTATAAAGATCATGTTAATGGTATTCTGGTCAGTCATGAGTTGGCCTACCAGCCCTTCGAGGGAGGACGTTGAGTATTGGGACACCCATATTATCTTATTTCTCATCCCAAATCAAACGCATCAAAAATTCTAACAAAATGTGTAATCAATTATCTTCATCTCATTCTAATGCTTAAAAACAGTAGGTATATCTCCATCCCATTTATTCAATTATTTTCGGGATAAAACAGGGCAGGAAGGCTTAGTGAATATGCGCATAAGTACTGCTTATCTCAAAGAAAAAACAAAAAAATGCCTTCATAAAATTATTCTTCCAGTTTATTATTTGTACAAGGTTTGAAAACAAAAATATGCTCAATGATATATTGACTGGAAATGATGGAAATTTAAATGAAAAAATTATACTTATACTTATATTATAGGTACTTACTATAAAAGATGTAAATATTTAGTATATACTTATTAGTATAAACTGCGTGTACCTACATTGGGCTGTGTTTTTGGCTCAGTTAAGTAGACATCAATAAAATTATTAACAGTTTTAATATCCATTTCCATCATTATTCAAAATTGCTGTGATGCCATGATATAATATGTATAATGCACATTAGCAAGCATGCACTGCAATAAAATGATATACAGGGTGTAACATAAGTACTGCGAAAGATTTCAGGGGGTGATTCCTGAGATCATTTTAAGAAAAAAAGTTCATATGAACATGGGTCCGAAAATGCTTACCCGCTGAGTAAAAGCCCCTCAAATTTGGGACCCTGAGGAGGTATTTATTTATTATCTCCGAAACCGTTCAACATAAAATGACGAAATTTACCACATCCATCACCAATGTTTTTATCCCTAATAAGATAGACTGTAGATTGCTTTGAAATTTTCACCAAGGGCGGGTTAAATCTGAGGGGTTTGGGGTAAAAATTACCCCAACTTTTTTGTATCAATAGTTTTTTTCAATTTTGATGGAAATTATGGAATATTGAAGCTTTCTGCGTAAAACAGTAATTCTTGTTCAACTTCGATAAGATGCACCGTTTTCGAGAAAAATCCATTTCAAAATTTCATTGCATTTCTCCGAAATGTAAGTCTATTGCAGACGCCAATTTCTGCCCTCATGTCATTGAAAGCAAATTCATTTTCGGTCCCAGATAAGCAAAATAAACAATTTTGAAATGTATTTTTCTCGGAAACGATGCATCTTATCCAAGTTGAACAAGAGTGACTTTTTTACGCAGAAAGCTTCAATTTACATAATTTCACATCAAAGTTGAAAAAACTATTGATGCAAAAAGGTTGGGGTAATTATTACCCCACACCCCCCAGATTTAATCCACCCTTGGTGAAAATTTCAAAGTGATCTACAGTCTATCTTATTGGGAATAAAAACATTGGTGGATGTGGTAAATTTCGTCATCTTATGGGGAACGGTTTCGGAGATAATAAATAAAACCTTCCTCAGGGTCCCAACTTTGAGGGGCTATAACTCAGCGGGTAAGCATTTTCGGACCCATGTTCATATAAACTTTTTTTCTTTGAAATGATCTTAGGAATCACCCCCTGAAATCTTTCGCAGTAGGTACTTATGTTACACACTGTACAATAAGCATGTGTAATATGTTTGTATTTATTTATTTATTTATTTATTTATTTATTTATTTATTATTATTTTTCAGCCACAATAGACCTTCGGTCGCA
Organism: Malachius bipustulatus; assembly: GCA_910589415.1. NCBI lineage: Eukaryota > Metazoa > Arthropoda > Insecta > Coleoptera > Melyridae > Malachius > Malachius bipustulatus. The sequence goes on from OU342633.1 coordinate 51,382,948, forward strand.
GTGGAGGTGTCACAATGCCCCATTCACGATGAATCTAAATAGGTATGCATTTTTGAATTTTATTGTATTATTAAATTTACTAATTTATTATTAAACGATCAATCAATGTATTATGTACTTCAATAATTTAAGTAATATCCTCCATTTTATCTTGAAAATTATTTTTTAAATAACTAACACGAATCATTCGATCCTATTTTTCCACACGGCCGTGTATATTTATAGCATTTTACAAGTATTAATTAATTTTTTTCGTTTACCTATATTATGTAAATTAATTTTTTATTCAAGCAGGTGTGTTTTTCTAAGTAGGCATACCAAAAGGGGATTGAAAAAGCTTTCTCAGGGGATTTCTTGAAAAATGATAAAAGAAAATCGGCCCTGCAGGATTTGGTAGAATGCAAAACTTTTAAATTTCCCCTCATGGAATAATACAAAAGGTTTTGCAGAGTCGTAAAACCTATATATGTCACGTCGGTATTTCATGCAAGTTCGGACTAGTTCCGGAATAGAAATAACATATTTAACGAAGAATAATTACGAGGACATCTCGTGCGTAAAATCGGGGGATGTTTCGACAATTTTAAGGGCGGAAAGGATTAATTGAGCAATGGGAGTAACCTTATATACAGAAGCGTTTACAGATCTCTTTATTGTCCTATTATATTGATTTTAGTTTTCAAATCAATAGTGGGAAAAATAAGTTGATCCTATGGTATTATATGTGTGTAAGGGAAAAAAATGTTTAAAAAGGTTGTGCTTAATTATTACTTTTTTAAACTTTTTAAAGAAATAAAAATTTTAGAAATACCAAATATAAAATACATAATTATAAAATGTGCTCGCTCTACTTTATATATCTACATACATAATTCTTATTTCCACATGTTTCGGAAAACTGCGCGCTATTGTTTTTATGTAGAAACATCATAATATCATTTAATAGCGCATTAAAACAAAACAAAGCGCAACCACTAAACAAAGAGCTCGGAACAAAATTGCTGAATTGTTTATTTATAGTTTTATTTGGGATCTATTTTCGTTGGAAGGTACAAGTAATATTCCAACAAAATTTGGCTGGTTAAGTTTACGACCTTGCATTTTTAAAAATTAGAAGTGTTCTATTATAATTTCTCTCTAATTAGTTGCGTGTCTCGTTAGCATTCCGTGCTTTTACAAGAACCAGGGAGTTGCAAGAACACTGACCTTGGCGTTGTCGGTCATCTTAGGACGGTCGGTGGTTCCATGTAAACTTTTTTCGTCACTAACAATACACAGTTTTGGCAGACACCGGAAATCACTGAGAAATACTAGCGGTAGCTTAGAGAGCCGGCGTCCGTGTGGAACGACGCGAGCGCTTTGCCTGTACTACCTGACGTCGCGACGCTCAAGCTAACTGGCTACCTCAGCGCTATGGCGCTAGACAGCCTAGTCCTGATCCCTAGCGTGCCGGTTAACAGGATTTAATCCTATAACCTAGAGGAATAAGAAATTACGCTATACTGCTGCTGCTTATTATATTGAATTTTTTGTACGATGACATTGTTAAGAAGTGCACTTCAACAAAATATATAGGTTCGTTTTTGTGAAGTTTGAACTGCGTTTCTATGCCAGTTTGATTTTATTTCGTTAGCGTATTGTGAAAACAAAATGTCGGATTTAATGCATAATTCGCGAGCATTGCAACGAAAAATTCCGCTTTTGGAATAATGTGTATAATAAATAAACGATCTTATGCCAGTCTAGTCGACTTTGTGTTCGATTTCTGAATGACTTATGCATTGTTGGAAGTGGACATTAACGCTGACGTGATTTGATACTTGACGGTGACTTGTGTGTCACTTAATAATGAATCTCATCATTATTGGGGTAGGTTTCCTACGTTTCAATTTCTTTTTCTGCTTTATTACACTAAAATTACACGCATAAAGACTTTCAGACCGCGTAGGTCTTACTTCTTTTTTGAAAATATTGAGCTTCTTCTTCTTCAATTATCCGCTACATAATTTCGACCTATTCGCTCACACACTTTTTCCACCGCTCGGTAATAAATCGACTTTAATAATAATTCTTCCCTTATTGGGTGGTCAATTACCTATAAGTCCAGTGGTAGAACGGTGGTTATCTTAAGTGATTTTTTTCTATTTTTTTCTACGTTTTTTATTTTTTCGGAATCGATCTTTGTGTTGGACCGAACAAATTCATCTTTTTTCGCCATTTTATCATCAGATTAGAGTTTTTTTTATTATTTATGAGTTATGACCATATAAAATATCCAACGGAACAATATAAAATGTCGAACGAAAACTGAAGACATTATTATGCGAAAACCCTCCAAAACACTTTTGTTATTGAGGGGATATTTTTAGATAACAAATTTGAACAAAATTCATCCCCTTGGCAGGGGTGGCTATCCCTTCGCTTATCATCATAGGGAACAGATATCAAAGATTTCGAGCGATACGTCATTTGAAAGCTACTTGAATTCTCTTTACAAAGATAAAGAGAATCACTTTCTTGTTTTTGCAAAAAACATTAAATACAAGGCAAATCGATAAAACAGGTTTTCTTAACAATTACTTCCTTTTCTTCGGAAATGTGAGGACAGAAAAATTTTTAATGAAATTTCGCACTGCGCTGGTTACTATCATGGTAGCTAGTGAAGTTTGACAAAAAAAAGGAAGCAATTATTATGAAGTAAAACTTTTTTGTCGATTCGCCCTGTAGTTTCAGGCGATACCCGCAAAAAGGGGAAAATCGTTGTAAAAAGAATTCATGTAGCTTTGAAATGATATACCGCTCGATGTCTATTCCCTATGATGATAAGCAAAGGGGTAGCTACTAGCTACCCCTGCCAAGGGGATGAACTTGTGTAGTTAAATTCGTCACGGAAATATGTCCCACTCGATAACAAAATTGACTTGTTCGGCGTTTTCCGCGCACATCTTCAGTTTCTATCAAGTTGACCTAATAAATTTTTGGTAAGTTTTCGTTGGGCCATCCTCTATAAATTACACATCTTCGTAACCCTGCTTGAAATGGGAAAACGACCAAATGTACTTGGCTTCATTTTTGAAAAAAATGACAGTTGTTCCTTGTTAGGAAGATTTGTTTTCGACATGTCGACGACACGCTACAGACACGTCATGACATTCAAAATGTCATAAGAAAAACTTTTACTTTGCAGATGTACAACTACAGTGATAATGTCCTTTAGAAGCAAGCCGTGTCGTGAACCACTCGAAAAACCCACTTATTAGCCATTTTTCAGGTTTAGTTTTTTTTTTCACTTCTTATTTATAAAATATCGAATAATTCGAACACCGTTAATTAATCGCAGACCACAGCTAATGGAAAATATTTTATTACTGAAAATAAAAATATAGATACATACATTTTGAAGAAACTATATTTTCATGTAGAGAGGCCATCTCGAACTTTTTTCATAGATAATCAAGAAATTTTCAACAGATGGTTTATTTTGTCACAATCAAGACGTTTATGTCGGAAAACCATTTGCAGCAACTTAAATATCTGTAGAATAATCCAAAATTCAGCAAAACCCAAAAAATTGGAATATAACGTAATGGGAGCTTACTTTATCGAAGTCATTTCCAGTTTTAAATTTTTCGGAAGTTTTAGACCAACATATTTAACTTCTTGTAACTTTGAAGCGCCACCACAGAATAGAATAATAATTAGTCTATTCTGTGGCGCCACCCTTCATTAAATTCAGAAAAAAAAATGAATAAAAAATACCTTTGTTTTTGCATTAGTGGCCTCGAATAGGTATACATATCCAAAAAAATGTCTGCCGCATTTGCAGGACAAGTCTCAAATGTGTTACTAACTGTTTTGTAATCCGAAACAATTTCTTCAAATTATTAAAAATGTATAATAATTTTGAAGATTTAGTAAAGTTGTCACACTTCACATTTGAGGCATGTTAAGTAATTGCAACCTTTTCATATTTTGTTTGCAGGAAAGTAAAGTGCCTAGACTGAATGTCTTGTTTTTATATTCGATACCACTTGCTTTGCCGCATTGGATTCTTCGAGTTATTTTTAAGAAGTCGCTGCTGCGACCGAAAAATTGCCTTTGTTTTCATTGTTGTGATTTACTGATTTCATTGTTTGAACCTTAAAGGTCTTGAGTTAATTATACAAATTACTTTACAGGAGCACTAATGCCGTTGTTTGCATTGCTATAGGTATTCATCATTATTTACTATTGCCCTATGAGTAATAATTTGATAATTAATTAACAACGAGCTACTTTTATTTTATTGCTCCAAATGCCTCTGATGAATAATTAAAAAAAAATTGTTCAAAAATTAATTTGTTATTAGTACCTACAGTAAAATTGAACTTAGATTCTGAAACCCACGCTGAATTTGGACGAAAAAATGCCTCTTCTTTCTTCTTTCAACCCTTACCTTTTGATAACCGTCATTGTCATTAAACGAGACATAATGCTGCAAGTCAACTTTCTAAGTAGATGTGATGAGAGAAATGAAATAATCAATTCTAATTCTTACATTGGGAGGGTTTATACCTCATTAGTCTACAATTCCTAAATTTTTCTTTAAATAAAGTTCTTTCTATTTTATTTTGGTGTTCATATTTACTACCCTTGACCAGTGGCGGCTGCTGATACTTTTCATAGGCAGGTCATATAAAAATCGCGACCACCTAAGAAAGGAAAAAGGAAAACAGAAAGTAACTACCTAAATGCGCCGCAGGCGAGATTTTTTTGAGTGTTCAAGGTCACGCAATTTCCCAGTAGTTTAAATTTTACTCGGATGTAAAAACTAATAATTAATTTATTATAAATATTAAAAGTTATATTATTATTAATAGATTCTACTTGTTTGGTTTGGACCCTTCTTTATTTTATCTCGAGTCTAGACGCACTATTATTCCTGTCGGTAGTAATAAAGACTGGATAGTGCTGCACTGCTGCCTAACCATGGGCAGAGGAGTTCATCCTTGCTCCCTACTACAACCCAGGATCATCGCCCTTCGATGTCGCGACGCGACGGTAAAATTGTGATTGTGAATTTCATTATTTTCATTATTATAAGATTTGGTTACAGCGTGAACATGCACGCAAAATATCGCATGAAATATTTGCATTGTGTTATAAGTTTATTTCAATAATTATTTCATTTATTTTATTATTTATTATCATTTATACAGTCCACTTTTTAAATAAAATCAACCTGTGTACCTACCTACGTGGTAATCACCGCCCACAGGCCCAACACTACTTACATAATTAAATTAAGTAGGTACATAGTCCTAGTAGACAATTATTATTGTTTTTGACGGAAAAAAATTAAAGAGTTTGGTGAGAGTATGGTACTTTTTCCAATTACCTATGTATGTTTATTTAATTACTTACCCTAAATGACATAATTTTGAATTCATAATGGTTCATTCAACGTAATATACAATTTAAATATGTGATTGCATACAATAATAATAGGCAATTTTATATAATAAAATTGCAAAAATGAAAAATGTACCAGAATAGCATTGAACTTTAACTTTAAAATGTAGTACCAGCGTACCAGCAAAAATAAAATGTACCAAATGTAGTACAAATGTACCACCGCGGCAACACCGCACATCGAAATCTCTGGTCTGTGGTTAGAATCTTTGGTCCCGCCCCCACTGGGCGTTGACCTTCAAGTACAGAATGGGACCGTCTTAAATACAGGCAAAGTTGCTATTATACCTATCTCGCTCCAGCACATAGGCAAAGGCATCTTACTCTTTAAACCACGGTGGTCAACTGCTGCCTTGACCCACGTCCCAGATCCTCGCCACTATATTCCCGGGAATTACAAAAAAAACAACTACCTATATAAGTAAAGTTAATTACTGGAATTATTACATAGTTATAATGTAATTATTATTAGTTTTACTTTATGATACAATATAAAATTACTTGAGTTGGTTAATTTATTTGGGAGGTCATTGACCAAATGACCTAATGGAGAAACCGACACTGCCCTTGACCACCTCAATCAGTGATTTACCAACCAAGAAGGCTTTACCCTTACCGCTCGGCCTACTTGATAGAGGTCCATCCCCTTGACAATCAGACAAAAAGAAGGTGAGTCTACAAAAACTGGTCTCAAGAGGGAAAGGTACCCGTCGCAACAGAATATACATATTTTAGGGTCATCAGTGTAGAGGTAACTCGATTCGTGGCAGCGGGGAATAAAAAATATTTTCTAATATATATTTTTTAATTTAATTCCCATTAACCTCAAATGAAATTACACTTTTAAGGCTATAAGAAAATTACTAAATGAAAATAAATCTTTCCTAAAATTATAAATATTTTAAATCATTTGGAATGTTTCATTGATGTATTTTATAGTTTCCTTGCTCTTGATTATGCTTCGATGATCACCGGCTATAATTTCAATAGTTGGCGCTTGCTTGCAATACTAAATCATGAAAAACAAGAAGATATTATAGGTAACCAACTTTAAGCTTAATACTTCTTGATAGGTAACTTACCGCCGTTAGTTTACAGTCGTCAATTTTACTCGAACCTGATGGTACCAGCAAATGTGACCGTGCTGACACTAAATCGTTACCAGACGGTTCATAATTGTACAATTCTTGAAGCAAGTTTTTTAAATGAGTGACTGCTTTAATGGTCTTCTCACGATCTCCCAAATCTTTGTCATAGTTATCCAGCGCTACTTTCAGTCTCTCCTTCCAATTCGCAGCTGTTTCAATCTTTGACCTTGCCTGTATAAATAAAACGAAAAAAAGCATTATTTACTTGCATATCATGAAAACAAAGTAATTTGTTATTGCACCTCGATACTTAGGTCCAGTAGTCTAACAAGAAAATCAACTTCAATGTTTACAGACGTTGCAGCAGAAAGTTTCACAGCTGCCTTCAGCGTTGAAGGTGAAGCATCGATAAAGTAAATGTGAACACTTGATTTCTGATCCTGAAGTAATCTTGCAACTTCAATAGCAAGAGCACCACCCCAAGATACAGCAACTAAATTGTAAACCTCCTTCTTAGAAACGCGTTTTATTTCCTGAAAGTTATAAGATGATGGTGTTTTCATTCTACGAGTATCAAAGAATTAAACGGTTACCTTTGCAATGTCTGCTGCTATGTTCTGTATTGAATAAGGTTCAGAAGGCAATAAGGCGCAGTAAGTCGGACAAAACAGATTTTGTGCCAATTCTTTTATTTCTTTGTAACCAGAAATTCCAGGAATAATGAAAATCGGAATCAACTCCCTCGATTTTCTTGGACCCAAAGAAGGAAGTTGCACCAGCTTTGGCATATTGGGCACCAGTTTGTATTCTTCGGTGTATTCTCCTAAACTATCAGGTAACATCAACTGAAGTTCTGAAATACATATAAGATTTATAATCAGAAGATTAATTTTACTAAGCCCTTACTTGTGAGTAATGCTTGTGTCGTTTCCTGAGTAAAGTCACTAACATCGTGGCTTTTAATAACGACATTATTTAGTTTTGTACTCAGAATGTGATCAAGTTCTTGTAGGACTTCTGAAAAAATTAGTTCTTTTTGATATCTGACGCTGACAATATCCAGTTCAGGCTCATCCTGTATTTGAAAAATTCCAGAAGCTCTACTTGTAAAATGAACCAGGATAGCTTGAGGTGCAGTGTCTTTCAAAATATTGTAAAAGTGTTGCCCTATCCCGTTAATACCATTCCCTGTAGAACTGCTATGTTTTGAAAGAAGAAACACCGCATGTATCTTTCCCACCAAACGAACTTTTGAGAGAAGGTTAGAAGCTTCTTCTATGGTTTGTAATTTTTGGGTAACAAACGTTATTTTAGCGTTGAAATATGACTGCAAAAGAGCGAGTCGATGACCCAAACACGGTTGCTGGAGTTTTGCAGTAGATGCAATAAATATATTCCTAGCGCCTCGTAAAACTAGCCATTCTGCCAGATCTATGCCTTCTTCAGATGTTCCTCCTGCAAAAATTTATTTGTAAATCAATTTTTATTATTATTCTCTCAGTATTTGATTTTACCGTAAACAAGGTATGAAGAATTAGTCTTACATATAAACTGATCATGGTTTTGGACGTTGAATTTGCTGAGATTGAAGTTTTTTACATTTATCATTATTTTACCCAAGTGATCTGGCTTAGAAAGTATGCTGAAAAAAAGTGTAATTATAGCTGTATAGATATGTAACGTTGATTAGAAAACTAAGACATACTTTAAGATTTCTTCAATATTTTGATGCTCTACTATTCTGCGAGCTATTGGTCTAATAGCCATAGAGTTAGCGCCGTCTATTATAAGTTTTCTGATCCTCTCCTTGAATTCATCAGGTAGATTCATTATCTTGTTCAAGTTAACAACAATGAAAGATGAATTTTTTATAAAACTGTTCATGCCGATAGACATATCACCCTTTAGATCATAGCGACCAATTTGAACGAAAGTTCCAAAATTTGTTAGACAGTTGAATGATTCTTGTAACAAAGATCCTGTGAGACAATTCAGTACAACATTAGCTCCTCTTCCTCCAGTAGTTGCCATAAATTTTGGCTTAAAACTGTTATCCAAGCATGAATAAATTTCGTTGTCTTTTAAAGAGAACATTTTTTTCAGGTATGCTCTTTGATAATCAGTGCTTACAGTTATGCAAGTCTTGCAATTCATTGCATTTGCTATCGAGACAGCTGCAATTCCTATTGCTGTATAAGCAGCATTGATTAGTACAGTATCTCCAGCTCTTAATTTTCCTTTGACAACTAAAGAGTAGTAGGCCTGTAAATTTTTAACGTCAAGTAATTGTTTCAGAATAATTTTTTTATACTTACGCTAGCATACGCATGCGGAACAGATCCAGCATCTTCTAACGACCATACTTCTGGCACAGTCCAGCGTAAAATATCATCAGCAATTATTTCACTTGTGTCTCTATCAAATCGTGCTAAGCCCATGACTCTTTCTCCACTGTTAGTTATTCCTACGTAGTCCAAATTTCCAGGCTCATTCTTTTTCTTCTTCGAAGGCAATAATGTTTCATCGTATAAGTTAATACCAATATATTTAATGGTGCAATCTTTAATAGAGTTTGATCTGATATCTATCGTTGTTTGTATGCCCTCTTTTATGTTAACTGGCACGATTATGTTTGTACAAAGTCCACCATTTTTGAAGACTGATAACACCAAATCTGCCTTGAATAGTTTCTGATAATAGATATGTTTTGGATTTCCATTAGCTACTCCTTTATCTAGTAGGAAATGGAGTCGTAGATCAATATTCTGAAATGCCAATTTCAGCTCTTGCACAAAGTTGTTAATGCCATCTGCTGGAAGGACATATGCTATGAGAAATATTCGGGAAAGTTTTCCTGTAGCTAAGCGAGCCGCTGCTTTTAATTCTTTCATCCACGGTGTTGAATCGTTATGTATGTCTCTGCTGCTGAGAGTGTCTGACTTAATAGTAACAGCTGTGGGAGGTGTGTGGTTTGCCTAAAATTTTAATTGGTAAAATAACAAAGTTACTTTAGATTAATAAAATAATTACTCTTCTCAAAATAGAATATGATACACCATTAACAACTTGATTTGCAACTTCGACGATCTGCGGGAATGATTGAATGCTTCGGTCACTTCTTGCGAGGAGGAAACCATGTGAAGATGCCAACAGATTTACTACATCAGCATTTATCGTATCATTTAGAAGTAGCAGATACGGATAAGTTGATTGGATATTGATGAACTTAGCGTCATTTACAGAAGTGATGGTGGGCTGTAAAAACGGAAAAGTTGTTCTTCAAATAAAAGAATTATTATTTCATCAACTAACATTCAGTTTTGTGCATTCCTTTAGTACTTTTGTAACAATCACTTTCAGTTTTGTGTTATGACTGTCTATCTCGGTTATCATAATATTTGTAATATTATCTTCCAGAAAATTTTTAAAATTACTGAGAGTAAGTTGAAGTGCCAGATTAATTAAATTCTTCATGTCCTAAAAAATATGTTCTCATGAGTATTATTTTCTTACCTATAATATTTATCCTTACATGACATTTAGGATTAAACATAGGAACTGTATCCAAGGAATCAACACACAATGGTCGTTTTTGGCGAGGAAAACTCGTGGTTTTCAGTCCATGTATTTGTAAGCCATCCGTTGAAATTATATTTGTTTGTTGATTGTATGTTACTCTAAGATCTGTAAGTTATTTGGTTAATTATACATCGTGTGAATGATAAAAATGAAAACACGCGTAATTTAGGCTTTGGAAAAAAATTATGTCTGAAATTGTGTAATTGTGTAAGCTTTAATCTGTAAACATATCATAGTGGAGAGGGTCTGTCAAAAAAAAAGGCTCCATCCGCCTTGGACTCGAGAATTTTTTTTGATTTTTTTTTTCATAAAGTTGGACCCCCTCTTCATTTTGGTGGCATTTTCAAAAATTTAATCGACGCCCTGGCGGAGAAATGTGCATGCGAAGACATCGGCAATGGGTTTTTTGCACATAACTCGCTTAATTCAACTCTGATAATAGTAAATATCCTGTCGAAAAATGAAGAGCTCTCGAAGACGCGTAATTTGAACTTTGACTGATCCAAATCGGTCAAACGGTTCTCGAGATATCGCATTTTCAATTTTAAGGCCCTTTCTTCAGGGTTCCGCCGCAGTGCGAATACACCGCCGTCCGTGTTCGTGTGTTTTGCATGGAAAAAATTTTTTCATCGACAGACAGCTAGCAGTGTCCTCAATGACGCCTGAAATTTTGAAGTCGCTATCTCAATTAGAGGGGGAGGGGGAGGGGAAATCATAATTAAAATTCAAATTACTATAACTTTCGCTAATATTGGAGCGTCGGGCCCAACCAATGGGAGATGACACTTTGGAATGCCTATTTTAAAATGGTATTTTTTTTTCGATTCCGCCAATATTGGCAAGATGCCCGCAGTAAAACCGATTTCCCTCCCACCTTTTTTTTCTTAAAACTGTTTTTTTGCCATGAAAGAAGGGGGTGGGGGTAAAAAAATTTTCGTCATCAGACGGGAATTTTTTTTTATCTTTGATTTGAGCCCCAGTAGACCTCGATCGGACCATTATTAAGGTCACAGGGTCACCAAACGCGTTTGGTCCTGTAGAATGGCAAGGATTAGGGTTAGTGGGTTCCGCTGCCCGGCATTTTTTAGGGCTAAGTGTCCCCTTTCAAGATTTTCTTGCCCCATGTCGCTATCTCAATTAGGGCCTGCACGCGGACGTGATATGTAAACCAATTAATCTAGCCGCGGAGCAGCGAGAGCCGGGGGCGGAGCCTAGCGCTCCCTCTCCTTTCTCTCTTCTCTCACAGACACACACGCTAGATTAATTGGTTTACATATCACGTCCGCGTGCAGGCCCTAATTGAGATAGCGACATGGGGTAAGAAAATCTTGAAAGGGGACACTTAGCCCTAAAAAATGCCGGGTAGCGGAACCCGCTAACCCTAATCCTTGCCATTCTACAGGACCAAACGCGTTTGGTGACCTTGTGACCCTAATAATGGTCCGATCGAGGTCTACTGAGGCTCAAATCAAGGATAAAATAAATTCCCGTCTGATGACGAAAAAAATTTTACCCCACCCCCTTCTTTCATGGCAAAAAAACAGTTTTAAGAAAAAAAAGGGGGGGGGAATCGGTTTTTCTGCGGGCATCTTGCCAATATTGGCGGAATCGAAAAAAAAATACCATTTTAAAGTAGGCATTCCAAAGTGTCATCTTCCATTGGTTGGGCCCGACGCCCCAATATTAGCGAAAGTTATAGCAATTTGAATTTTAATTATGATTTCCCCTCCCCCTCCCCTTCTAATCGAGATAGCGACTTCAAAATTTCAGGCGTCATTGAGGACACTGCTGTCTGTCGATGAAAAAAAAAATTAAGTCCCTAAGTCGATTTTTTCCATGCAAAACACGCGAACACGGACGGCGGTGTATTCGCACCGCGGTGGAACCCTGAAGAAAGGGCCTTAAAATTGAAAATGCGATATCTCGAGAACCGTTTGACCGATTTGGACCAGTCAAAGTTCAAATTACGCGTCTTCGAGAGCTCTTTATTTTTCGACAGGATATTTACTATGCTCAGAGTTGAATTAAGCGAGTTATGTGCAAAAAACCCATTGCCGATGTCTTCGCATGCACATTTCTCCGCCAGGGCGTCGATTAAATTTTTGAAAATGCCACCAAAATGAAGAGGGGGTCCAACTTTATGAAAAAAAAAATCAAAAAAAATTCTCGAGTCCAAGGCGGTTCGAAAGTTAGACCCTCTCTACTATCAGAAAGCACGATGATAAGGCTTCCTAATAAAAAAAAGCATGCTCCAAACAATACAAGCATCGCAAACATATCCAATTTTTAAAGTACAATTTTTTGCTCTTCAAATTTGATCACTGCCTACTGTTAAGTTACCTACTTATATTTTGTGATTTTCCATAAAAATTTCCAACTTTTCATTCTTCTACAGTTAAGTCTTCCTTTTACCCCTGAAAATGGTTTAGTACACCGAAACGGGTTAGTAATGCGTAAATGAAGTCACACAAAAAATTCCACACACTTCGATCTGTAAAAAGCCCTCACCGTTCTCCATGCTTAATTATTCTAATAAGTGAAAGGTGTAATGATGTAAAAAAAATTCACGATCGTTTATGTATTTACCTTTTTTTTCCTCGGGTAAGTGGGTTATAGAGAAGACAATTTTTTGTATGCTGAATGGAACATGAATTTCTTGAGTACGTTCTCCAGCATGAAGCAAACATTGTTGAATCATTCCCTCTAGAAAGGTTGGCCATCTCTTATTCCATTCAATAGTTGCAATAGACCCTTCGGTAATGAATCGAATTTTTCTAATGAAAATATTATTTGAATTTAACTTGATTTACTTTACCTTTTTCATAAATTTCAACACTCTTGACTGACTTGTAACAGCCCGAATATTTGTGCCCACGATGATTCAGTTCGTCATAAAAATCACTGCTTGACAAGTAGGTGCTCCTTTCAGATTTTTCTAATTCTTCTACGTCTCCAAATACTTTTTCTGTGGATTCAGGTACGACTAATTTACCGGTAGCAATGATTTCACCTTCTAAAAGAACTTCAAATTCGCCACATCCTCTCATTAGCATAGTTTCAAGGGACATTTCTCCTAAAAATTGTAACGCAATTATATTTTTATTCAACTACTAACATTTACAGTATACCATCTTTGGGTATCGAAAGAGTTCTATTAAATTTTAGATTTTCGAAAACGAGTTCTTTCAATTCCGTGTTTCCTAGTATATCGGTGACTATGCTCTGAAAACAAATATATATTTTGTCTTATTTTCCCAACCTTAAAAACATAAGTAGGTATTTAAATAAAGTTATTTACCAAATAAGATGATATTGGTATAATAATTTTGTAGTCGAGTTGATGACCAATACAGTCTCTGAAGTATTCGTCGTTCAAATTTGCTTGGCATGTTTTGACACCAGTCGTCGCGTAATTCAGGTCTCTGAACGATATACTATGTTCCCACGCAACATGTTCCGATAAACCTGGCGTGCCCTTACTGACGGGATAAGGTAATCTTTCATATAAATTCGCTAATAGCACATCAACTCCAGCTAAATATAAACTGTAAAATGAATATTTTTAGCCCAAATTCAATTAATAGTACCAAAAGACATACTTTCCAAGGCTTTCCAGAAAAAATTCAACTCCACTTTTACAACCTCTCTGAGTGACAGCAATACTGGTACATTCTGCCTTTATAGATCTTTTCAATATGGCTTGAAGCAGGCCGTGAGGCGCTATTTCTATTAAGACAGCATCTTTAGGAATATGTTTGAAGCCTTCTTCAAAGAACACAGAACTCAACAAATTATTAGTATGATACTCGGCTGAGGATGTTTTAGCTAAATCAGTTTCCCAGTTTTCTTCAAGGTTTGAAGTACTAATCCATTTCGATGATCTGGGCATTGGAACCGGTATGACTTGTTTCAAGTATTCTAACAGTTTTGGGGCTGCAGGTTTGATGTATCTACTGTGATAGGCAATGTTTGATACATTGACCAATCGAGCGAATGTTCCTTGATCTTGTAGCTCTTTGACAAATTTTTCCATATCTTCTGTTGGCCCAGAAATTGTCGAACTGTTGGGACTATTATGGCAAGCTACTTCAATTGACGGAGGGCATTTGTCTTTTATTTGCTCATATCCCAACCCTAGAAGTCTCGTTAAAGTTAGATGTTCGTGCTTTTGGGTTAATATATTTACCGATGGCAGCCATCATTCCTTTAGTTAGGTCAGCTTCTAGGGAAGCTTTTCCTCTGGAGTATGCTGACAAAATCATTTGCTCAGCTGTCATGCAGCCGTCTGCATAGGCACAGCCTAATTCTCCAACAGAATGCCCTATTATTCCATCGGGAACAATTCCAAGTGAAAGCAAAAGATCAGTTAATGCGATCTGAAATTGATTATTTCATAAGAAAGATTCGTCACAAAAGATTCGTTAAGCGAATATCTACCTGGATAGCCGCAATTCCTACAAATGAATGCAAAATATTGTCATATATGGTTTTGTCATCAGTAGATATGATATGAAGCAAATCGATTCCTTTGAGCTCCAAAATTTTTTGACATTTGTTTATTGCTTCAGCGAATATGGGAAACTTCATCAAATCATTGATCATTCCATTCCATTGACTGCCCATTCCAGAATAAACGAACCATATTGGTCTCTTTTTGCCTGAATAGTACTTTTTGAAATAAATTTATTACCAATTAGATACAACAGATACCTTATATTTTATAATAATTTAGTAATTACCTCATTTTTAGTTTTTTTTTCAGAGTTCAAGATTAAGTATCCACGGTAAAGATGTCCATAAATCGGCTTTTTGTAAACATCTTGAATTAGTTGTAAATATTCAAGATCTGCATGCGGCCCGTCACCTATCTAAAATAAATAAATTCTAGGTTAAAAAACTATTTCGTTTTGATTATATAAATAATCTTACAGACGTAAGGGATTCAATAATGCCAGTATTAGTTCTTGAGGACATTATGACAAGCCTTGGAATATTACTTTCTATCACAATTTTCTTTTTTGGGTTTGATTTTAGTAAAACATGACCATAATAACAGTCGATGCCAATAGCATTTACAGCGGCATACTCTCCTTTCCATGGTAGGTTTTTGTTGACGACTTTTATTCGACCATTGATAAGCGATTCAATTTCCGGATTTGGTTTCTTATATTGTATGTTAGCTGGAATCTTCTCATTTTCCATAGCTATTAGAACCTTAACGATACTAAAGAAAACTGCAGATGATTCACTGTGACCAGTGTTGGATTTAACGGAGCCAATTAATAATGGGTTTTTACGATTATTACAGTAAACCTTTTCTAGGGCATCCAGTTCTTTTTTATCGAAGTCCTACAAATGATTAAAATACAAGCAAAGCGAAAATAATGAGTAATAATTACGTGATTGGCATACTTTAACGGCAGAGCCAAAAGCTTCAACAAAGTCGACGTTCCTCGGATCCATTCCAGCTCTTTCGTAGAAACGGTTGATAAACTCGGCCAGGTTTGATGAATCGATGTTTGTTAGTGGCCCTTCTTGTGTACCATCAAAATAGGAATCGACGTGGAGGATACTAGCGTAGTGGCGTCTCGCCGCACTGGCTTTTTGAAGGTAAAATACTACAACTCCATCACTTCTCGTATAGCCGGTTGCTGTTTAAAAAAAAAATGGTTGAAAAATAAATTGTATTCCTATTTTGCAAAAACCTACCATTGGCATCAAAGGATCTAGTCGATCCGTCTGGAGATAACAGTCCCATTTCAGTATAATGCCACTGAAATTCGGGATAAAGTGATAGATTAGAAGTACCTACCAAACACGATTCCATTTCTCCAGATCTTATAGCTCGACAGGCTAGTTTTAGAATTTCAATTCCGCCTATCCAGTTGCCCTCGTAAGCCAAACTTGGACCTAATGGTAGCAATCGATGTTATCTTCAAGTTAGTGATGAATAGATAATAAGTTAAGAATTTTTACCTTGCAAATTAAGCATAAATGAGACTCTATTAGCCATCATAGATCTTGAAAATCCAAGAAGACCATAACCTCTATCGATCACTTCAAAGCCATCTCTTTCAGCTTCGCTGATAGAAGAAGCTATGAGACATCCTATTCGTTTCCCTCTTACTTCACTTGGGTTTACCCCTGTGCTTACAATTATTATTATTTTAGTGAGTTAATCAAATAATGTAAATGCAAATCGTATAATTTTTTTTAACACTTTCCTTAATACCTACAGTTTTATTGTTTTGTGGGGGATAATCTCCTAATTCAAATAGATGTATTTACTATTTATTTTATAACTATTTCTTACCCGCATCCACTAGAGCTTCAATAGATCTTTCTAAAGTCAAACGATGCATACTGTCCATAAAAAGAGCTTGCTCAGGACGAATACCGAAGAATACATTATCAAATTTACGAAACTGAATTGTTCCAGAAATGTTGGATGTACCATCAGCAGCTAAAATGATAATTTTATTTTCGTATATTATCTTATCAATGCGCCTTACATTTAGCCCATCTTGTCTCAGGGAGAAACTCATTGTTGAAGAGATGTGTTGACAATTCCTTCATATTTATGGCTTTTGGAAAATGACCACCCACTCCCGATATAACAACGGCATCTTCTTCAGGGTGCATTTTTGATACTTAAAGTTTCCTAAAGAAATGGTTTACTTGCGATTACTTACTTCACTTACACCTACTTTTTATTGCTATACAGAGTGTCTCAGTTCATACGAGTCGGCCTCTATGGGCCAAACGATGGATTTTTTCAAATATTTGTTTGATAATTTTTTTTTTTGAAATTATTTTGGACTATACCTACAGAGTGTCCCATAATATAAGAGAATCATATCAAAGTTACTTTTTTCTTTACATTGAGAAGTTTGTGAGTAATAAATAAACAAATGAAAATTGAAATTTTCGAAGAGATTATAAAAATCTGGAAAAATCTTAAATTTCTCCACGCGTCGCTAATTAAAAAAACAAAGATAGTACAATAATTGTCTCTGTACTTGTGACCCTGTACTTGAATTAGCAAAACAAAAAAAAATGATAAATAACAATCGTTTGGCCCCCAGAGACCGGTGTAGTTTTTCAAGGCGATTCAGAATCTGGTTTTGAAATTTTCCTGAGGCCCTTCGTTTCGATTATACAGGGTGATTTGTGCAATTTGCCGAAATCTTTGATGAGGGATATCTTTTGAACGAATTGATCGAATTTAACGAAATTTTGTAGATATGCTCTACTAATGACACTTAATACCTCGCATTTTTCGCCGATTCGAAAACTGCAGGGTCGTACTTATTTTTTTGATATCTTTCGGTTTTGTCGAAAAGTTCACCCTGTATGCATTTTATTCAAAGTTTGGTGCCATTTTCTAAAACTACGTGAAAAATGCTATAATTGTGGTAAAAAACTACTTGGCATCATTAAACTGAATCGAGAAGAAAATTCAGTTTTTTAGTTTTTTATTCGGGATTTCAATAATTCATGTGTTGTTAATAATTTAAGAAAAATCAAATGTGGTTTTTTAAAATTTGCGTATGTTGAAGTTATTTCAAATAAATTTACTTTATCTACATATTTAGCCAAGATTGGGGACCCTTCTACAGATTGTTTCGAGCTAAAAATAAGTTATAACAGCAAAAATAAATAACACAATTTAACACATTACCACATAGACAAATAAGTATCCACATAAACGAAACAGGAAGAAAAATATCAACACGAATGTTGAGAAGAAAAACTACAATTCAGTACAGATAATGGTCAAGGAGACCACTTATTTGCCTATGTGGTAATGTGTTAAATTGTGTTATTTGTTTTGCTGTTAAAATTTATTTTTAGCTCGAAACAATCTGTAGAAGAACAATCTTAGCTAAATCTGTAGATAAAGTAAATTTATTTGAAATCACTACAAAATACGCAAGTTTTAAAAAACCACATTTGATTTTTCTTCAATTATGAACAACACATGAATTGAAATTCCGAATAAAAAACTAAAAAACTGAATTTTCTTCTCGATTCAGTTTAATGATGCCAAGTATTTTTCTACCATAATTGTAGCATTTTTCACGTAGTTTTAGAAGATGACATCAAACTCTGAATAAAATGCATACAGGGTGAACTTTTCGACAAAACCGAAAGATATCAAAAAAATAAGTACGGCCCTGCAGTTTTCGAATCGGCGAAAAATTCGAGGATTAAGTGTCATTAGTAGAGCATATCTACAAAATTTCGTTAAATTTGATCAATTCGTTCAAAAGATATCCGTCATCAAAGATTTCGGCAAATTGCACAAATCACCCTGTATAATCGAAACGAAGGGCCTCAGGAAAATTTTTAAACCAGATTCTGAATCGCCTTGAAAAACTACACCTACTCTTAAGCTATGGCAGTCATGTCGTGGGATACCCTGTATAATAATACATTACATTACTAGTGTGGAAAGTAACTAATTTCACACGAGTGGGAGGTTGTTGTCGTCAAGGCGCTAGCCGAGTGCGGCAATTGCATGAGTGTGAAATGACACTTTCCACACAAGTAATGTACACAATTTTTCCTACGACCACAAAATTTTTTAATGTCAAATGGATAGCTTTCGATGACTTAGGACTTAGGTATGTAAGCTTACAAAAAATTATTTATTTATTTCCAATAATAATACTCGTAATAAAAAATAAAAATAAAATAAATATAAAATATAAAATAAAAATAAGAAATATCGATTTTTCAGTTTTTTCAGGATATTTCGACAACGACTGAAATTATCCAAAATTTTTTTCAGTTTCCTAAAGCATAAAATTGTAAAACTTTTCTCTAATCTAACCGGCTCTATATCTCTTATTGCTTAGGAGATCCCAATGGTGAGCCAGTTGAAAGTGACCACCCTGTATACAAACTTTTTAAGAGGATATATTTTTTATGAATAAAAAGTTGCATTAATAAAGAGTGAATTAGTTTCAATCGAACAAACTTAAGTGGGTAATCTTTCTAGTCGTCCTGATTAAAGGACGACTAGAAAGGACGACTTCTTCTTCCGGAATAATGTTGAATAAAACAACTGTCAAGCATCCTTTTTTTAGTGTATTTTTTAACAAAAAAATACACTATTGAGGACGACATCACTTTTCGAAAATCACCCAAACTCATCAAATGTCCACCGATCATGACTCCCAGATCACGAAAAAGTGGTTTTCCAAAATTCACCTGCCCACGATATACAGGGTGAGGCGCGAGAACCTTAGGGCATTTTTATATGGAGAAGTCCTGGGAGTAGAAGTCTAAAAATTTGTACGTGTATAATTTCGGTTTTGATGAGCTGAACTAAAATATTCACAACCCCTCACCATTTCCGGTTATACCGGAAGTTGCCATCAACTTTTTTATTTTAAATGGGACACCCTGTATATTATTATATTTTCAGATTGTCTGAAAAAATTCAATAAAAATGGGGTTTACAGTTCAAAATTGTACCGAGTGGTTTATGAGTTATAAACAAATGAAAATCGCAATTTTCCATTTTCAAAGCAGCTTAGGTCGAAAACGAGTCAAGATATCGGAAAACGGCTTACATGTCCCTATCTTAACTTTTCACGTAGTATCCTATGGTGTTGATGAAATTTGTATACAAAGTGATGAAAAATAAGCGATTTTCAAAAAAAAATTAATAAAAAATATTTTTTTTGTAGGTACTCCAGCGTAGTATACAAAAAGTTAGGATAGAGACATGTAAGCCGTTTTCCGATATCTTGACCCGTTTTCAAGCTAAGCTGCTTTGAAAATGGAAAATTGAAAATTTTCATTTGTTTATAACTCATAAACCACTCAGTACAATTTTGAACTGTAAACATCATTTTTATTACTGTTTTTCAGGCAATCTGAAAATGTAATAATATACAGGGTGTACCATTTAAAAAAAGAAAAATATGGCAACTTCCGGTATAACCGGAAGTGGTGTGGGGTTGTGAATATTTTAGTTCAGCTCGTCAAAACCGATATTATACACGCACAAATTTTTAGACTTCTACTCCCAGGACTTCTCCATATAAAAATGCCCTAAGGTTCTCGCGCCTCATCCTGTATATACAGGTGGGAAATTTTTGTACTACCCATCATTAGGATCTCGTAAACCGTAAGAGATACAGGGTCGGTTAAATTAGAGAAAAGTTGCGCTATTTTATGGCCATCTCGAATCCGTCAAAACATGCAAGATATCTGTGCCCGTTCCTGAAATATCCTGAAAAAACTGAAAAATCGAGAAATCTTATTTTTGGAATATCTTTCTTACCATTGGAAATTAATAAATAATTTTTTGTAGCCTTACATAAGCCGTTATAAGCTATTTATCTGACGTTTCAAAAATTTTCACAGCCGACTAGATCTCAGAGTTTTCATAGTCAACTTTCGTTTTTCTAATGGCCGCCATATTATTTTTTTATGTCGTTCGATAAGAAAAAAATAATGTAAACCAAAAATTAATAAATTTTAGAAAAAAAAAATTGGAAAATTTTTATTCTTCTTTTTTCAAAGAAAAACAGATAGTTCTTAACTGAAATAGGCCAATATGAAGTCATACTGCTTGCCTTATATAGGTTGTTAATTTCTCTATGATATTCGATCTAAAAAGTTGTCTTTTTTTAGAAAAATAAAGAAGAACAAAAATTTTTGAAAGTTATTTTTTGAAGTTTATTAGTTTTTGGTTTCCATTATTTTTTTCTTATCGAACGACATAAAAAAATAATATGGCGGCCATAAGAAAAACGAAAGTTGACTATGAAAACTTTGGGATCTAGTCGGCTGTGAAAATTTTTGAAACGTCAGATAAATAGCTTATAACGGCTTATGTAAGGCTACAAAAAATTATTTATTAATTTCCAATGGTAAGAAAGATATTCCAAAAATAAGATTTCTCGACTTTTCAGTTTTTTCAGGATATTTCAGGAACGGTCACAGATATCTTGCATGTTTTGACAGATTTGTGATGGTCACAAAATAGCGCAACTTTTCTCTAATTTAACCGACCCTGTATCTCTTACGGTTTACGAGATCCTAATGATGGGTAGTACAAAAATTTCCCACCCTGTATATATAAATATATATATATATATACAATTGAATGGTAGAACTGGGGATTCTGTCGTTGACTTGGGGCTTTAAATAAGAATACTCTTTTTGCTACACCGAGCTTTCGAAAATCTTTATTTTCTTCATCAGGGTCTGCAAGCGAGGTTTAAAAGTAAAGTAGCTAAAGTTAACACAGGGTTCATTCCTTCCCACTTGGAGTAAAAACGTGGGTGATTACGTTGGACTGAAGGTCCTAGTCACATTGGAAATTGTACAAGCAACACATGAAAACTCACACATGACCGACACAAAAACAGGTTAAAACTGTAGTCTACATTATTACAAAACAATTAAGATTACGTGGTGTCATTTATCAATTGGTAAAAACTAACAATTAAAATTTGAAAATCTGGCAGATGAAGCCAGCTCATGGGGGCCTACCATGATATCTTAGAAAACAAGATCTATCTTGTTTTTGTTGGTAATTTCAAGTTAGCATGTATCGAACAAGCTAATTAGGTATTTGTTGAAACTAAAACTTGAACGTTGGTGTATGTAGTTCATCAAATCT
The DNA here is from genome assembly GCA_910589415.1 of Malachius bipustulatus. Taxonomy (NCBI): domain Eukaryota; kingdom Metazoa; phylum Arthropoda; class Insecta; order Coleoptera; family Melyridae; genus Malachius; species Malachius bipustulatus. The sequence continues at coordinate 51,404,710 of OU342633.1, forward strand.
TACACCAAATTGTACGAAAGATTCTATAAAATACAAAAAATCGAAAAATTACACTGTCGTACCTACGTTTTCATTTGAAATGATTAAAAAATGTGACCCTAATGTCCAATGCCACATAATGACGCTTAATATGAAATGTTCTAAAGTTAATTTTAAGGGGGATGCAAAATCTTCTGTATTTGTATTTTTTCAAATCAAAATATCACTTATCCTTTATGAATGGTTAACTGACCAATATTTCAAACGGTCGGCATTTTCTTACTACCCTTACTATCACAAAAATTTCAGACCTGTAGATGGAAAACTGCCACTTGAAATAGGACAAGAACGTTTTTTTTTCTATATATAATAGAAGAAGAAGGAGTCTTTCGGAAACTTTTTTAACGAAAATTCTATCTTATTCATCTACTACTTACTTATCCTAGTAGGCAACCGACACTCTATTTTCGAATCTTATCAAATCTACAAACTATACATATAGCAGATTGTTAAATATTTAAATTAACAGGATTACTTACTACAGTTTTCTTGTATACTTAATCGTTTCTTCACGGAGACTTATCAAAATTTAATTTAATAATATTACTGTTAAGTTTCTTAATGAGCCAATTATAAATAAATTCTCAATTGGTTAACATTAGATGAAACTGTAAAAATTAAACTTAGGTAAACGAAGATTGTAAAAAGACTCAGAATTTACACTAGCAGATCGAAAAAACTAATATTGTGAACAAGCCACTGCGTAAATATTATCGAACAGACCCAAAAATTATTTTGGCTTATATTTATAACTGTCGGTGCATTGTAATTATATTCAAATTTAAATAAAGACACCTTGAACTTGTATAGTTACTGGGAATTCGATTCACAAGTAGGACAAAATATTTCCATTTTCAACAGTATTTTATTTATTGCGTTTTAAGAACATGTATTATACCAGGCGCCGAGAAACCTAAGTTTACCATGTATTTAATTATCTTTAAAAGCTTACCCATTTTTTATAGTTACGTCTTCATACTTACACTGCTCATCACCTAATTCCATTGACAATGACAATCAAACGAGTCAAAAAAATTAAACCTTAAAGAAGAGACCATCCAATTCATTATTTTTGTATTTCTAGAACGATATAGGTAAGTGGGCTCTACGACTTTCCCATGTCACTTAATGCAAAAATTCTTGTGAAATTTTTTAGCACACTGTATAATCGGTATGAATATGTAATACCCTACAGAGTTTCCTGGATTAAGAATTTATAATATACAGAAAAATCATACATATACAAAATCATGATACGTGATTATAGAAGAAAATAACGATTCAATAAAAAATTTTAAAACTTTAGTTTGGATATTACAGTTCTGACTATTGAATTTTAGTTAAGCAAAAACAAAAACTATGCTAGTGGCAGCATGTTTCTGCTTTATGTCCTAATAAGCGGGGTAGCCAAACTCCAAAAATCCAAATTGCAACCCCTATCATATTAGTCATCTTAATTTAAATGTGTTTTTGTTGACATTCTTTTGGGCTCAAGCGTCTAAAAGTGACATTCTTTTACACACAATCATAAATTTATTTCTTGACGACTTAGAATTCATAAATTTTGGAGTTGGGGTAGCAATCGCGTTTAAGAGACAATATTGTAGATAACTGCTGCCACTACCTAACTGCTTCCAAAATGAATATAATTAATCCTATAGGATCAAATAATGTACGAGTGTAATATAGGTGGTACCTATCCTCTAAAGCAGAGCATTGAGCTTCTTTTGTTTGTAGTTTATTTTTGTATTATTATATTATGTATATTTTCTTCTCCTTTTGTCTTTTTTGTCTTTCTTTTTTTTCTTTTTCTCGAATTTGTCAACCAACCGAATCTTACAAGTACAGGGTTATTATAAGATACGGCACGGACGATAATGGCTGTGTCCCTTGATTTTAAGAAAATTTTGTTTTTGAAAAGGATGCAGGCCGTTAAAGGGGCATTTTGAAATTATATTCACAATTAACAATATGTTCAAAATCTATGAAACATATCAAATAAAGTTATGTTTTTTTTTTAATGGCAGTATAAAACGTAAATGGCTCCGAATATTGTAAAACGGCTTACGTGTCCCTATTTTAACTTTTTATGTACTATACTGTGATGTAGATGAAATGTTTATACAGGGTGATAAAATATCTGAAAAAATCTGAGATTTCTCAACGTGTCGGTGAATAATAATAAAAAAAACGAAAACAGAAATAGTTCAAAATATGTTTCTGCACCATGGAATAATAAATTAATAACAGAATAAATTAAGATAGAGACATAAGTCGTTTTCCAATATTTTGAGCCGTTTCCGTTGTAGGTACACTGTCATTAACTTCTAAAGTTGCGATTTTCACTTGGTTGTGACTCAAAAACTACTTAATTTAAACTCTAACTGTAAAAACTATTCTTATTTTTTCTTGTAAGACAATCTGGAAATGCGATAGCATAGGAGCATGCCCTTTAAAAGAACACAACTTTGATATGTTTCATATTTTTGGGACACTCTGTAAATTATGAATATAATTTAAAAACTTTTTAACGGGTCTGTATCGTTTTCAAAAATAAAAATTTCATAAAATCAAGGGACATAGCCATAATCGTCCGTCGCGTATACCGTGAATAACCCTGTTCTTCTTTTTGTTCCTTTTTCGTGTTTAATTTTGTTTTCTTTTTCTTCTTTTTTGTTGACCTACAAATGTTACATGTGTACTCTTCTTCTACTCACACTTTGGGGAACACTAAATGCCCAACTTTTTACATGAACACTTTCGTCCACTTGCAGTTACAAAAAATTTGGTTTAGTAAATCGGGAAGGGGGGGGGGGGGCTATTTCATGTGTTGTTTTGTTTGGAATTAGAGGTATGCTTGAGGTATTTTTGGCATTATATAATTTGAGTAAAAAGTCCGAATTTGAGTAAGAAACCTAATTTGAAAATTTCTAGCTTTCTTTCGCATAAAATGAAGTATGCGCTTCAAACATTTGAGCATTCTTCCTCAGAATAAACAGACATGCTTTCTTGCTTTTGTTATTACAGAGAAACCACGTTGTGTCTCATCTCGAAATTCCATTTTTTAATCGCGCGGTACTTATTTGCAACACTATCGTTTGTTTCGGACTTTCCAGGACGCAGTATGTACCTACAAGTAAGTTTTCTCACAATGGTGAAGTGCCAAAAAAATTATATCAGTGTCGTCTGAAACAATGGTTATAAGCTCTTGCTTGGAGCATAGCTCTATAGCTGTCAAGCAAACTTAAACATCGGTTCCTCTTACAGCCTGAAAAATTTCTCTCCTGCTTTTTGAAAGAAACTCTTTAGCATCGTGAATATTTTTTATTTGTTTTCATTACTTTCTCAAACACTTCTCCTGTGTACAGGGAATAGCTGTATCTACATTTATGAGATCAACAACACGGTCTTGTTTGGAACGTAGTTTTTGCAACTAGCAGCTATGTAAAGTTTTCAAATAAAAGTAATAAAAAAATTAAAATGTGCATTTATTTTTGATGGTAAGAAAAAGTGTCATTTCACACTCGTGGGATTGTCGTACTCGGCTGGCGTCTGGTACGATACCAATCTTTAGCTCGTGTGAAATGAATCACTTTCCACACTTGTAATGTAATATACTATTTCATTCTTCAAAATTATTTTATTATTTTGTAATATAGAAAAATTATTCCTAATGGCATATGAGCATAGTGAAAATAATTTGAATTTTTTTAGCTCAAATCGGCTCTACAGGGCTTACTTTAAGAAAAAATATCACAACCAACTGGATTTTTTTTGGTTTTCGTGGTACAGTGCCTTGAACTTGGGAAATTGGGATTTTCACTTGTTTATTATTTTCACAAATTTCTCAATTTAAACACCAACTAGGTATAAAAGCCAATCTTATTTTTTCTTCTCAAACAATCTAAAAATACAATAACATAGGAGCATTCCATTAAAAAAAAACATAACTTTGATATGCCACTCTCATATGGGACACTTTGTATAGTCCAAAATAATTTTAAATGGCGGCAATTGTGATCCTGTACTTGAATTTGCATAATTTTTTTTTGAAAAATTGATCGTTTGGCTCACAGAGACCGCTTTGAATGAGCTGGGACAGCCTATACTTGTTCGGAGTGGACTTAGCACCAAAAATAGTATGCAAATTGGGTTGATTTCTTTGTTATAAATTTACAGAGCCCTGCTGAAGTAATTTTGACAGTAGTTTTATTTTATTATTTAGAGTGAAGTGAACGAAAGTAATAATTGATTAAATCGTTGTTAGGTCCGCCCCGAAACTGTAGATGGAATTAATTTAAGTGGTTTGCTGCCAGCAGCTGTCGGCTTTAAATGCAGCTCATGGTTGCGTTCAAAAACGTCAGCTGCTGAGTTGGCAGCAAAGTTGCTGTCTTGACAGCTTATAAGATTTCTAAAGTAAAAATTACCTGTTCTGCTGAAGCTACTGTCAGTTTTGTTGAAACAAATTGAGAAATTAGGTACTTATTTAATTAAAATTGGAAATTTATTTTAATCTTATTTTATTAGGTAGCTGTAGGGTGTCTATAGTTCTACAATAACAACACACAACATCAATAATTATTATAAAAAAGGAATAAACAGAGACAGCAGTAGCGCTGCTTTGAAAAAGCGTAGATTTTTCAGCGCTTTTCAAAGCAGTGTTATTTACTTCCGGTTAGCTGCCAGCGGTTTTGAACGCAACATGTCATTGTACATACCAGTAAGTAGAAAGCTGGAGCCGAACCAGAATCAATAATTCGTCCACGTTATGCCAAATCAAATATACGAATTATTATTTTACGACCTACACAATTTTGAGAAAGGTAAATGTAAAACTCAGAATTGAGTACAACATCGCTTTTCTGAGAGCAGTAGGCAAAGTCGAGATCCTATTTCAAAAAATTCATGCTCTTGGAGGACATGGTCCCTGAAGAACAGAAAGTTCCCCAACGTATCAATGGACATTGTATCCGGAAAACTTCCGCAACGCAAGGAGGAAGTCTAGCGGTGTTGGGGAGAGATAAATAGGTGGGATCAAACGGTTCATGTCTTGCTGAACCCTTCCAATAAATAAGAACAATAAAGCACTATTCCGTTAAGGAGAACAGATTGTCGCTGCTTACGCTAATACTGTTCAAAAAATTCAACAATAATTATTGAAAATCAAAGTTCTTCAGCCATTTTTTCAAGTGGAGTATTATAAAACGTAGGTAGGTAGGTATGTATCTAGGTATCGTTGAAATAATCTATTGAAGCGCACAACCATTCCTGGCTGATTAAGTCAGCTGAAATTTTTTTTACAGAATGAAAACTTTCTGAAAAGTTCCATTTTCACTTATAAAACACATTTTTTGCATTTTAGCAATGAACTTAATACTAAAAGGAAGTAATAAAACTGCATGCTCTATAGATATATATTTTAAAGCTTAAAGTTAAGCGCTACATTTACTTCTAATTGTTCTATTAATATATTTAGCTGTGTCTTCATTTTTCACGATGCTTATATGGTCACCTTTCACGATCTCAATCGATGATGATTGCTTACAAAACTGGAAAATAAATTTATAAGGCATGGAAACTACAAATAGTTACTTATTAGAAACTTACAGACGTCAAGTTACAATCATCGTATTTGCTCGAGCCAGTGGGGCGTATCAAGTGGATGTTGGCTAGTATCTGTTTAGTCGGAATGGGATAATTATAAAGCTCAACCAAGCGGGATCTCAGGACATCCATTGCTAGCTTGTCAGTTTGAGACGGACAGTAACTTGCCGCTCGTTCCAGTTTACCAGTCCAAGACGATTCAGACGCTAGGTCAGACAAGATCTGTTAAATTATTAGGTAGTATTAAGTACCTCACTCTAAATTAGATACCTTTGAGTCATTTATTGCAAAAAGTTTTGCTAAAATGTTGACTTCGAGTTCTGTTGACGTTTCTCCTAAATGTGTCAGACTCCCTTTCAGTGTACATAGAGCTGCATCGATTAAATAAATGTTGACTTTCAGAGATTTTTCTTCAAGAATTCTAGCAATCTCCATTGTCAGTGCTCCTCCCCAAGAAATTGCAAGTAAATTGTACGGTGATTTTCCCCAAATTTTAATCATTTGCTAAAACATTTTGTGTAGTATGAACTTGTTTTAATTCTATTATATTGATATTAGACTGTTGAACAGTTTCCCCGGACCGTTTCGCTTCCATTACTCTGGTATGCCGTTAATAAGTTACACCATCACTTAGTGATAGTGTACTAAACTGAAATTTTTTATGGACGAAACGTTCAGGGTCAGTTACTCTCGATTACTGTGAAAACTGACTTACTGTAACTAACTCATTGCCGATTTCTTTGATGGACATGGAAGAAGAAGGAAGCTCAGCTACATATGCAGGGTGGAGTAGCTGCTTGGAGAGTTCTATAATCTCATTTTCTCCTGTTAAACCTGGAATTATGAAAAGAGGTGCCATTTGTCTGGGATATTGAGGCCCTTGAGTAGCAATCTGATGGAAATTTGGTTTCTTTGGAGCCGCCTGAATATGGTTTGAATACTCTTCCAGGGAAGATGGTAACATAAGATTAAGTTCTGGGAAAAGTTAAGCGATCAATTTGATTTCAAATGTTAAATGAATATTAAACTTACTATGGAGGAGAGATTGAACCGAGTCCTTGTCACTTTCTTCAATGTAATTTTTACTCACCACAATGTCATTGCAATTGGCGCATAATATTTCATCTAAAGCGTGAAGTTTATCTCTAAAGCTCAACTCTTTGCCTTTTATGTTATAAGTTGGAAACCCGGCTGCAGCTCTCTCCTGACATAGAGCGGCAACATTTGGTTGAAAGTTTACCAGAAAAGCTTTTGGTGCAGCTGTTCTCAGAGCAGCATCGATGCTTTGTATTATTTTTGCTTCTTCATGTTTTAATGCTCCAGTTTTGCTGTCTAGGAGGAAAAATGTATGTATAGGTCCAAAAGATGTGGCTTCAGAAATAAGCGCCAAAACTTCCTCTTTTGTACGCGCGTTACGAGTCGATAATTTTATACGAGCATTGAAATGTTTTTCCAGAAGGGAAAAGCGTCTCTTTATGTAGGCTTGCTGTGTATTAATGTCACTACACAGGAGGACTTTCTTGGTTCCCCTTTTAATCAACCATTCAACTAAATCCGAACACGTTTCTGGGTTTCCTCCTGAAAAGTAATTAGGAATATTTTATGATTAAATTATAATGATTAATTCTTACCACATACTACGTAAGAAGATTCTTCTTGACACACAATTTTTCTGGGGTTTATCAAGTTAGTTTGATTTAATTCAACCTTCGACGCTTCGATAAGCACTTTTCCAATGTGACCTGGTTTTTCTAAAGTACTGAAAAAAAAAACAACTCGGTCAGTAATCCCGGGATAATCGAACAGACGTACTTGATGATCGATTCGACTTCATAAGCATCTACAATATCATAATGCAGCGGTATAACAGCAAAAGCTTTTATGCCTTCTGTGACAAGATCTCTAATCTGTTCCTTGGTCTCTTTATCCAGTGTAAATATTTCATTGAAATTGACGACTGAAAACATCGTGTTTCTCAGAAACACGAACATGTTGATGGAGCACTGTCCTTGAAGATCATACCTTCCTGTATGAATGAATCTACCATTGGCTGACAGGCATGACACTGAGGCATTCAGAAGGGATCCTGAAAGACAGTTGAGAACTACCTGAACTCCTTCACCTCTAGTCGCTGACATTATCAGGGGATGGAAGTGATCATTTTCTGAAGAGAATATGTTCCGTTCATCCAGCTAAAACAAATTAATCATAAAAAAAAACATTAAAAACGTTAGTTTAATACTTATGTAACTTACAGAAGTGAATTTTCTAACAAAATATCTTTGCGGTTCTGTAGCGACTGTGGTGAACACTCTACAACCATGAGCTAAAGCTATTGAAATTGCTGCCAGACCAACAGCCGTACATCCTGCATGGATAAGGACACAGTTATTGGGCTCTAGATTCCCTTTGATAAATAGTGAGTAGTATGCCTGGAAGCGATAATAATAAGAACAGTACGAAAATGTATACAACATTTTCCCTTACACTCGCATAGGCATGTGGTATGGTGACTCCGTCCGCATCACTCCAAGTATCAGGAGTTTTCCATTGTAAGACATCATCCGGAATTAGTTTCGAGTTATTGGAGTCATACTTTGCGAGTCCCATCATTCTTTGACCCGTTTTTGAAATTCCTGAGTAGTCAATGTTACCTAATTCGTTATTTTTTTTACCAGAGGTCAACAAAGTTTCATCAAACAGATTTAATCCTAGGTATGTCAATTTAATATCCTTTCCAGCATTATTTCCAGCATTGTTGATTTTTTTAAAATCGTCTTTAATTGTTATGGGAACTGGAAGAAGAGTTCCTAGAGATTTTTCTTTAGTTACCGTTAACGGTAGATCAGCTTTGAATAAATTTTGATAGAAAGAATCTTCGAAGTTTAATTGTAATAAATCTTTATTCAAAATAAAATCAACTCGGACCAAAGCAAATTGACTTTCGCGACGAAAAACTTCCATGAAGTTGTAAATTCCTTCTGCTGGGATGATAGGAATTATCAAATGAACTCTTCTTTGTTCAGCTTTTTTGATAGAGTTTTTGAGTTCAGATACCCACTGCGACGAGGTTGATATTTCATCAGAACTAATCGTTTTTGAATGGATTATTAGTACGTAAGGCTCGAATGAGTTTACCTGAATAATAAAAAAATCGTTACCTTGAAATAAAAATAACAATTCCTTATTCTTACTTTTTTCACGATTGAGTAACTAATTCCATTAACAGTTAATCTTGCAACTTCGGTCACTTCTCTGTAACGTTTATTTGGATCACTCCTGGCTAGAAGTACTATCTCCGAGGAAGGAGCAGTTACTTGACTGATCATATCTTCTGTTACTACATCGTTTGTTACAAGTAATGCGGTATTTGTTTGTTGAATTTTATTTGACGTAGCGTCATTTACTGTGTTCAGTTGTATCTAAAACGTTACTTGAATTAACTTGAAGGCTTTGACTTATTTATTAATTTATCTTACAGGCACTGGCAGATAACGATACTGATCCAGAACGTTCTTGATATTGGAACTTAGGGAACCGTTTTTGGATGCAACTTCTGTGATTACAACGCCTGTTCCGATTTGTTCGATGAAATTGTTTGTAGCTATATTAAGAGCCAGATTGATACATTGTTCCAGGTTCTGAAAATACACCAGATTATTCTAAGTTGCCAATTTCCGACCCAGATTTAGGTCGGAAAAATTTGGGAAGGGGGGGGGGGGGTAAAAAAAATCAATTTTTTGCCAGCATAAAATGTGCATTTATTACACGATCGTCGTCGTCAAGTCCTCGTTATAGAAGTCGACCAACAACTTCTGGGAAAAACAATTTCTTACAATCAGGATCAATTTGGGCGTCTCTTTTGGGGTCAGGCAATAAAAAAATCAGATCCTGCGTCCCTTCGTTTGTGAAGGTAACTGTATAAAAAGCACAGGAGGCAGTGAATGGCTACCTTTTCCGGCTGACGTTCAGAATCCCAGTAAGTTTTTGAAAAGTACTGAATTGTAAAATAATCGGGTTGCCACCAGTGGCACCCAATGCTTCAGTCTGTGGTAATGTTACCTATGAAAGTTCGGAGTGAGGTACTCCTCTGGCTGATCGCGCGTTGCTTCCAACTGAAATGATAAGTAAAGCCCGGAAAGGAATCCCACACTATTATTCCGAGCGGCTATGGCGTGATAATGACAATCCCCGACACCGCCAGCATGTGGCTTCTTCGACAGTATTACCTTTTTGAAAGTAGTGCCCCAAATCAACACCCAAAGAGAGCAGGAGGTGAGTGTATTTCGACTGACTGACGACTGACTGAGTAGATCAGCCGCCACCTGATCTACTATTGATAAGAAATCGGCGCTGAGACAATTGCTTTTCGAAAGATAAACGAGATCGAATCATAAGCTTGGACATAATATAATAAAATACAGATTAGAGCTACATTTTTATAAATACAATAGCACTTGGTAACCATCAACCGTCAAGAGCCAATTCTTGGCGCAAAGTAAAAGTAAACTCAGGATTTAGAAAGATTTGTTTGTTTATTCATTGTTCAACATTTGACATATCGATTATGCCAGTTGTGGTGGTGGCACGTAATAGCAACGTTCCTAGAAGGACCGAACATTGCACTTTTGTTGATGTGGAAAGGAAAATGCGCGCGAACGCGGGGCAACGCTCATGGAAAAACACGATCCCCGTTCAAAAAAAAAAAAACTGTGAATCTACTTTATCTACTTGTGAATGTATTCAGCTTCTCTCAACGAAAGTGTCAGTATAGGGGTGTAATGTTTAGAAAGGATGCCCCCACGTCCCATACAAGGTGTTGTCAAATGATTTCTCGAATTATTCTGAATCCACATTGAGCTATCTTACTTAAGGGCAAGTAATTTAATGGTAGAACCTGTGACTCAGGTAAACAGAGGGAAAATAGGAATGTTGCATGTCACGTGATTAATTCTTTCAAAATTGAGGTTGATAGTGTGACTAACTTAAAATCATACCACATTATCTGGCATTTATCTGTGTATACAACTCTAAAACAGATGACAATTCATCAAAACCGTTTACATGTCCCTACACTACAACTTTTCAAAATTTTATTTCATGGGAATGAAAAATTATACTAATATGAGTGGCTAAAATTTGAAAAATCATAAAACAACAAGACCGTATATGTAAATTAATTTAAAAAATGAGAGTTAAGTATGATGGAAAATTTTATTAAAGTATGTAACGTACATTTTGTACGTACCGGCTAGATGCCGGTAACACAGAGACGACGGCGGGCGCGCGCAGTGAGTGAGTGGTGGTGGGTTTTAGTGCATCGGCCGACTGGAGGCCTCGAGTTTCGTAACATCGACTGTCGAGTTGAAATCAGGTGCGTTCATCTTCATACCGGCCCGTTCACCTTTTTTCTCTCCTGGAATTCGCTAGATGAAGGTCGTTTCCGCAAACCCAGGAATTTTTAGCGAAATGGCGTTGTGACCTTTCACTTAAATTATTATAAACATCGCCCACGTTTTTGGCTTGCTTTTTCCCTACGGATTGATTTTTCCCTGGAGGCAATCTTTTTCTTGGAGGCAATCTTTATCTCTGGAGGCAATTTTTCTCTCAAACAAGAAGGCTGATGTTACCTGAGACACCTGAGAAGTTTATCGGCTGATGTTACCTGAGACACCTGAGAAGTTTACCACCAACTAAACTTCCACCCTCACTCCGAAGACCCTACGAAGCTAAGTGCCTTTGCCTACCAAGGTTTAACCGATCAGTTCATTCAGATTCTACACGCTCTTGCTCCTTATTGTTGTTAACCGTGCTCAAGTTAATAATTTGTGATAATAACTGTGATTCATTTTAATAAAGAGTACCTGTTGTTCTGCCGACCTGCTTGTTATTGTTGATCCTCCTAGACTAGCGACTCAACCTACGACCCTTGTTATCTTTTACCGTCTCATGCTCTCAGCGACTATTTTTCCCCTCTAAGGGTTAAATAGTTCGTTTCAAGTAATTAAATGGAAAAATACTTACGCTAAATTTTGCATTCTGTAAAGACACAAATTCGACTGACTGGCAAGATATGGGCCTTTCAATTCTATTGAAGGGTGCCGTAGAGATTCCCCTAATTTGAATCCCTTGTACCGAAATAATACCAGCAGCATAGAGATGCTTCGAAGTAATAACTAAAACGCAGGGCTGTTATTTTTTTAATTATGGTAATTAATAAACATTTTCTTACTTTTATTACTCGAATCCATTTGCTTTAATATGTCACCAGAGATTGTGATTTTTTGAATTGTTTTCGGATGATGGACTTCTTGTAATTTTTCACCAGAATAAAATAGGTATTGCTGAATCATTGCTTCTAGTAAGAACCGCCAATCATTATTCCACTCTATTGAGGCCAATGAACCTGAAAAATTACTTTTAAAAAAGAAAAACTACCCTAATAAGAATAACTTTTGGTACCTTTTTCTCCGACTTTTATAGATTTAACCGACCTATATTTTCCCTGATAATTGTAACCTCTGTGTAACATTTCAGCATATAAATCATTGCCGGTTAATTCATCATGTTGAAACTGTAGATTTATGGAATCGTGTAAAAACTTTTCAGGTACTTCAGGTATGACCACTTTTCCCGTCATAATGACCACAGAATCAGCGATAATTTCAAAATCTCCAGATCCTCTTTGAACTGATGCTTGTAACTTAACGTCCCCTTGAAAGCAATTAGGTAATTAATTATTTAGTCAATGGTTTTATTATTATGCAGTTAATTGATTATTTTCCTTACGTGAGACAATTACAGGTCTTTTGAATACCAAATTCTCAAACACTATCTCCTCATTATAAGTCCCCATTACTTTCATGGCACCAGATAATAATTCCTGTAAATATTTAATTATAATGTATTATTATCTTTACTTAAGAAAGTTCTCTACCAGAAAAGAAGAGCACGGCAGGGAAACTTCGTCGTATATTTTGTGATCCATATATTCATTATTATGTAAATTTATAAAAGTCTCCTTCAATCCAAATTCAACGGGAGCGTCCTCTTCCAATTTATAACTCCAAGTTTCACTATGTTCCCATTTAACTAAACTCGCTAAGGAAGGCGTACCACTACTCACTGGATACGGTAGTCTCGGATAAAGATTCTGGAGCTTCATATCAATTCCAGCAATATACAACCTGCAACATTTCCTGGTTTAACAAATATAACCCGAACTAGAGGACACTTACTTTCCAAGCCCAGTCAGTAAGAACTCGACGCCACTTTTGGAACCACGCTGAGTGATGGCAACATTCAGACAATCTTGACCAAGCGATCGTTTCAGAATCGCTTGAAGTAGTCCGTGCGGTGCTATCTCAATAAGGATGGCGTCTTTGGGGATATGTTTCAAGCCTTCTTCAAATAACACAGAACTAAGTAGGTTGTTTGTGTGATAATCAGCGGATGAATATTTGGCTAAATCAGTTCCCCATTTTTCTTCGTAATTTGATGTGCTAATCCATTTAGAAGATCTGAGTTTAGGCTCAGGTAGCACTTTCTTTAGGTACTCTAATAACTTTGGTGCTGCTGGTTTAATATGTTTGCTATGATAAGCAATATTTGCCACGTTTACTAACTTGGCAAAAATGCCTTCTGCCTGCAATGTGGGGATGAATTTTTCCATCTCTTCTGAAGGACCAGATAAAGTACAGCTATCTGGACCATTATGACAGGCAACTTCAATAGTTGGTGGGAGTCTGCTTTTTATTTGATTATATCCCATACCTATTGATAGAGCAAAACATGGAAGTGTAGTTATCGTGGTTGTTATGATTTATTAAAATAAAAGTATTACCTACAGCTGCCATTGTGCCTTTAATCAATTCCGTTTCTATTGATGCTCTCCCTCTATAATATGCAGCAAGTATCATCTGCTCAGCTGTCATGCATCCATCTCCGTAAGCGCAGCCCAGTTCTCCAACCGAGTGTCCTATAATACCATTCGGTGTTACACCAAGGCTTCTCAAAACGTCTGTTAGAGCGATCTAAAAATGGTGTGTAATTAGAAGTAGGAAATATTAGCTTCGCTTATTAAAACTTACTTGAATGGCTGCTATTCCCACAAAACTATGCAAAATATTATCGAAAATTGACTTCTGGGTAGTCGTGATAATGTGAAGTAAGTCAATCCCGTTAGATTTCATTATTTCGTTACTTTTCATGATACTTTCTTTAAATACTGGGATCTTCATTAAGTCGCTGCACATGCCAGGCCATTGGCTGCCCATTCCTGTGTAGACGAACCAAATTGGTCTCTTATTTCCCATGTAATACTGAAAATATATTGATTTGTTTAGTTAGTTATATTTCTGAGTTCATTTCTTGTAGCTACCTACCTCAGATTCATTTGTAACTTTCTCGCTGCCTTTTAACATGTAACCTCTGTAGAGGTAACCGTTAATAGACGTACTAAATATGTCCTGTAGAAGCTGGAAATATTCTTCATTGGTTTCTTCGCTTACCTGAAAACATGAAAACACCTAAAAATTTGTTTTAAAAGATCTTATTTTAAGAGAAAAAATCCAAGACTATAATAATAATAATTGTGAGTCAAAGAGTTAACATACAGGTCCTGCCAGGCCTCGATCCCTTCCAGGCCGTCTTTCCATTCCACTGTTATGGTCACGGAGTAGGAATGGCCAGTGGAAATTTCATACGCTCAGGTATTTTAAATGGCAGTTTTATTTTTCTCAGTAATATTTCTTATTAAGGGTATCATCATGAAGAGTGGATCCCATGTGAGAAAAACTCCTATTGCCCATCAATATGGTTTGTAATAAGCAACATATCGTCCTTCTTATATTGTGACTTATCTATTCTCGTTTGGTGAGAAAATCTTTGATTATCAAACCCGGCCGGGAAAGCTTTTTCGACATAATATAGAGAGTAAAAGTTCATGGTTTGTGATAGGCGTTGAGGTCGGAATAATCACTAGAAATGATTTACAATATATTTCTTACAATACAAATCTTACCAGAAGAACACGACCTAGGTGTCATTTGGGAGCCTGACACGAGAAGGGAACTGCACTGGCTAAATAGCTTACAAACAAGCTAAAAGCCCAAAACCTAAAGAAGAAGTGGAAGAAGAGTGACAGGTGCAATCACAGTGAAAGCTCAATTGGGTTCCTCAGACCACGCACTCGTCTCAATAGTGTGTGCTACCAATTAGTGTCGAAGAAGCAAGTAACTCGCGTACAATCTGGCACTAGAGATCTGCTAGGTAGTTGGGGAAAACTCAGGGAACATTATCCAGCTTTTCCATGACGGAGAATTTGCTCCACTCCAATGATCCATCTGTTTGTGATGGAGAAGTTGCTTAATCACAGTTGCTTCATTCAGTTGGTCATCTTAACTGATACGGAACTGTCGCATCCAAACAACTTGCTTTTCAGCAGTGGCGAAAGGTCCCCGATGGCACAAATCTTTTCAGAGAATTTGGAATAAATTTCTCTCCTGTCCCAACAGTTCGAAATATTTTTATTCGGTCACTAAGGAAACCCATAATTTTACCAAATCCACCATTCAACCACTTATACGGCTAGACGGGACTATTGTATTGACGGCTACTGAGAAGGCGAACGTGTTTGCGGGAGTATTTTCTTCATTTCCGTGAAAATCAGAGAGGAGCCCTGCCAATTATTATCCCTAAATGTCAGACATTGTTTTCCGACAGCGTTAAGTAAAAGCGCATTATTGCGCGACTGAGCTGCAACCTATTTTCTGTCGACTCTTCAACATGTCTCATAAAAAGGGAGTATTTCCTTCTTGCTATAAATGCACGCGGGTCCAGTCTATTTCCAAAAAAGGAAAAACAAACATGCCAAACAAATATTGGCCAGTGGCACTACTTTCAGTAATATCCAAGATTATGGAGAAAGCTCTAAACCAACACCTTTTACAGTACTTGGAACTCCCCACCTACACTACCGAATTGTGGAACAGTGACCGAATTGTGGATTCAGGGATCTCGACCGTGTTTGGCATAAAAAATTGTTAACAAACCTGAAGGCTTATGGCATGCCCGAGAAGTTCTGTTTGTGGCTTGCGAGTTACCTCAGAGATCACTTCTTGCAGGTGACAGTCGATGGAGTTCTTTCTGAGACCTTGTCTATCAATATCGGCGTACCTCAGGGATCCGTTCTATCTCCGACTCTCTATATTATATTAACGGTTTGTTCGAAACAACAAAAATCTCAACCGATGACAGTACACTTACATCTTCTTATAAGGCAAATATCTGCCATCGAAGCATGATTTTGCAGAGAGCAGCGAGAGATTCTAGCTTGGGGCGATAGAAATCGAATCCAGTTTATTGCTGAGAAAACCTAGCCTGTCATTTTGTCCAAGGTCAACGTTTTTCTAGATATTTTGATGGCGGGACACTCTCTTCTTCCATCAACCAACATCTCTTCATTTGCTTATCCTGAGCCTGGAAGCGAACATATCTTGGCGTGACCATGTTGGTGTGGCGAAGAGTGCTTGGATACCAAAAAACTTGGAATACTATTCCGCACAAAGAAATTTTATACACCTCAACAATTATTATTATACAAAGCTAAAATCCGACCATTCTTGAAATTTGAGATACTCTGAAATTCCTCTTGATCATGGAGTCGGCTTTCACAAAACTTTTTAATATTCTTGAACATCAAAGCAAAGTATATAGAAATTTGGATAGGGTTTCATTTAATTGGAGCTCATCGGCAGTCTTAGAAATATTTTATATTATACTTAACGTAAAGTAGGATCGTGGATATGGGAAGGTTGAACCTAGTCGTAAAGAAAATTAATTTAAATTTCGTACCCTTTCGATCATTTCCTGGATACCTTGTTCAGTTCGAGTGGATAACAAAGCTAGTCGTGGTATTCTTTCATCCAGCTCT
The DNA here is from genome assembly GCA_910589415.1 of Malachius bipustulatus. Classification (NCBI taxonomy): domain Eukaryota; kingdom Metazoa; phylum Arthropoda; class Insecta; order Coleoptera; family Melyridae; genus Malachius; species Malachius bipustulatus. The sequence goes on from OU342633.1 coordinate 51,421,286, forward strand.
GTGTTTATTTCAGTGTTCGGTGTTAAATTGTTGGCTAGTTTTAGTAACACATGGCCATAAGTAGAGCTCAAACCTAAAGCGTTGATTGCAATATATTCCCCGGTGAATTTCGTATTCTTGTCCACAACTTTAATCGTTCCTTTAGTTAGAGGCTCGATTTTTGGATTCGGGGTTTTGTAATGCAGGTTAGCAGGAATTGTCCCTGTTTTGAACGTGATTAACGCTTTTACGAGACTGATTAGAGAAGCGCTCGATTCACTGTGTCCGGTATTGGTTTTGACAGATCCCACAAGTAACGGGCTTTGTCGATTTGTGCAAAAAACATTTTCTAACGCTTCGATCTCTTTTTTGTCCATTTCCTGAAATAGGTGGATTTAAATTTTGAGTATTCTAAAAAAGGTTGTTTCTTACTGGTATGCCGCATCCGTAAGCTTCCACAAAATTAACACAATTTGGATCGACGTTACAACTTTTATAAAAATCTGTCAAGTACCTCGACATGAAGTTTGGGTCGAAATCAAGCAGACCACCTTCACGGTCACCATTGTATAATGTTGATACGTGTACTACCTGGGCGTAATGCTTTTTGGCATCTCTGGCGCGTTGAATATATAAAACAACAACTCCATCGCTTCGTGCATATCCATTGGCTAAAATTATAAGTAAGTTCTCATTCGTCTTTATTTGACAACTTACCGTCAGCATCAAAGGCTCTAGTAACACCATCTTTTGATAATAATTCCATATCTGCGAATAATTTTTGGAAAACAGGTTCTGTGCATATATTGGTTGTTCCTATAATAGCAGCTTCAACGCGGTTAGTTTTTATTAAATAAAATGCTTTCTTTAATGCCTCAATACCACCTACCCAGCTGCTGTCAATAGAATGACTAGAACCTGAAAAATAAATTCACATGTTCAGTTTACGAAAAACATAATATGACATTGTTGGTTGTTAGGATTTTACCTTTTATATCCAACCAGTAACTTATTCTGTTTGATAACATGGTCCTTGCCTGTCCAGTTAGTCCCGTACCTTCCGGCAGAGGTTGAATGTAAGCATCTTCTGTCTCTCCTATTGATGATGCGATCAAACAAGCTACTTGTTTCCCTTTGATTTCACTCGGATTGATACCTAAGAAATAAGGATGGCAGTTTTAGATTTTACTTACAGACTTGCCTGATTCAAATAATTAATATTACCTACCTGCATCGAACAAAGCTTCGAAAGTTCTTTCTAAAACCATACGGTGTTTTGGATCCATAACATTTGCATTCTTTCTGTGAATACCGAAGAATGAGTTATCAAAATTTTGGATTGGAATGCTCCCGATTTTTGTGATAACATTGTCGTCCAAATTTTTTACTAAAACGAAATTTTCGTGTGAATTCGTTTGGATTGTATTTTTTAAATTATGTTGAAAAAATAATAACTAAGTACATACTTGTGTCCCATTTTGTCCCTACCAAATCTTCATTATTCAACAGTCGAGTTGTAAATTCTTCTATATTGTTAGCTTTGGGGAAGAATCCACCTACTCCAGAAATTACAATTTCATCTTCTATGTACTTCATTTTGTAGTATTGATTGAAACAAGTTTAATTGTTTGTGAACAACACTGCACTTAATTGTTCTACCACCTGAACAGTATGAACAATGAGTTGTCAAGATGGTTTACATGACCTTTTATAGACGTCATGACGCGTAAGTATATTAAGTCTCGCCCGATTAAAAGCGAAGTCAGCAAACTCGAATTTAGAAGAAAGAAAGAGCATTTGTGTGCTAAAGAGGTCATTTAGAGGATAAATATGATACACATTTTCCTGATTTAAATTTTACGATAATTTTTATTGTGAATATGCAGATACATAGCTGCATGTTGATCATTCATTGTGTAACTGTATTCTTCCATGAATTCTTCTGTTTTTTTTTTTTGTATCATTCTATCTTTAGTAATTAGTTATGTTTAAAGTTTATGCAGCTCACAGTGATATATGATTATTTTATTATGAAATAAAAAAAAATCATTTTATGCAATCCAAAAAAAAAAAAATACATTCAGTACCTGTTATAAGATATTCATAGTACCTACGGTTATAAGATTCGCAGCAAACGTTCGCATTTGCCTCACTTATTATACACAGGGTGATTCATAACTTGTGAGTTTACTTTCGAAGGTGAGCTCAGGTTGTGCTGGAAAACTTTTTCTAACAACTTTAACCCGAAATTGGGGAAATTTTGAGGATCGCTGATGCAATGCTTCATATGAATTATTTTGATTTGGTAGACTATGAAAGCATAATGATTTGGTATTGGATATTGATGGCAAATTAATTATCGATAAAGTATGTTGTTTCCAAGCATATACCAGGTGATTTTTTAAAAACATCTCACCACTATTATTATTAGGTAATTCCACATTTTAGATAATTTATTTTGAATTTTATTGTAATTATCTGGATTGAAATTATGTTAACCCGTGAGTGATCGCTAGGTGAGCATTTAGCTCACCATTGTCTTTAAACTGTTATTATTCTGTTATTTGAACTCGTACAATCTTGTCGATTTTTCTAGCTTAGTTTATAGCCTTAAGAAGAAACATGGAAAGGATTTTGTAATGAAAATCGGGTAAATTTATTTTTTATGGACACTTCATTCACCGCAGTTGCAGCTGCGCGAGCTAAACGCTCATTAGCGACCACCCATGTCACTGCTCTTATGTTTAGGTCTGCTAGCCATATGCAAGGGTTGCTGTAATTTCTTTATCTGAAGTTATTTGTCGTTTTTATGGTATATTTTATTAGCTTAGTTAAGGCCCGTATTCACAAAGCGTTTCTGTCCTGTAATATCTCGAAGATAATTAAATAAATGGGATGGAGATATGCAGTTTTTATGCGTTAGAGTGAGATGGGTATAATTGATTACGTAATTATTTTGGAAATTATCGTTTGTGAATACGGGCGTACGAATCGAATCAGTTTGTGTTATTTAATGTAAAAAAATCCTATAGTTATATACCAAAAAAATTTATATTCGCAAGCTAACATTATTCCTCCTTATTGTAAAATACCTACAACAAATATTGCTAATACAGGGTGTTCGGTGATCGGAAAGCCAAAATAAAATTTCATATTATACAGTGTGTCGCATTTAAGATGAAGACACCCCTGTATTTTCGCTATTTGAAGGAGTCGAGGTTCGAAATTTTGTACAGTCATGCAGGCCGATGAGCCACACTTTTTACGATTTCAAACTGAAATTTGATCTTTAAACCCCGCCTACTACGTCTTTGCAAAGAGAGCCAATTGTCAGTATTTTGATTCGCGCTAGAGACATTGAAAAAAGTGACTCAAAAAAGTTGTTCTAAATTGTTTTCTAACCTCGGATACTGAGTTTAATGGCAAAATTAGCATTTTCAATTTTCCATTATTTTGGCCTCACAAGAAATTTTTGAAAATTATATTTTATAATTTGCTAGTTAGTGTCATGAAAAGTAATAATTTAACACTACTGCTCAATTATTTCTTTCCATTGCACTGTAATTACCAAATTAGAAAATAAAATTTTCAAAAATTTCTTGTGAGACCAAAATAATGGAAAATTGAAAATGCTAATTTTGCCATTAAACTCAGTATCCGAGGTTAGAAAACAATTTAGAACAACTTTTTCGAGTCACTTTTTTCAATATCTCTAACGCGAATCAAAATACCGACAATTGGCTCTCTTTGCAAAGACGTAGTAGGCGGGGTTTAAAGAATTTATTCCATAATGAATTTTATTCCATAAGTGAGATTCACACTCTCATTCACACTGTATACATATATCCACTTCAATCCCTTTTTGAAATCATTGGGAAGTAGTTTCATTTTTGAAAAAAAAAGTTTAAGACACAAGTGTTCCAGTTTGGAGGGGGACATCGTTTGGAGACAAAAACCATCCCCCCCCACCCCAACCTCCCTCTTATGGGTGGGGTGATTTTGACCTCGCATAAGTAGGAAACCCCATTCTCCGCAAACTACGATTTCTCATGGGAAAGTAAGAAACCTGCATGAAGCACCCCTTCACGCGATGGAGCCCTCAGATTATAAAATGCAATCCAGAAACCGCGCGATTTTTCGATATCCATTTACCCACTTTCCCACGACTACACAACGGCCTTCAGAGGAAAACTGCAAAAGACAAAAGTGGTCTTGTCCGGAAAGGGTCATCGGCTGGACACGAAAATCACCCCCACCCCAAATTCACTACACCCACAATAATAGGGGTATATTTGAAATTTGTACTATGGATAGGGGTAGTTCTCATGTCCAACCGCTGACTCTTTCCAAATCAAACAACCATCCTCTCCCGCAATCCTTCCCTGAAGGACGCCTCCCAGTCACAAGAAAGCAGATGGTATCCAGTTTCTGGACCGCATTTTAGGGGATGAAGACTGCATCATCCCCTAAAAAAAATTAATTTCAAATTAGTAAAGATCAAATTTAAGTTAGATATCGTAAAAAGTGTGACTCATCGGTCTGCATGACTGTACCAAATTTCGAACCTCGACTCCTTCAAATAGCGAAAATACAGGGGTGTATTCATCTTAAATGCGACACACTGTACAAAACCACATCATGAGCATAAAAAAGAATAACTTTTCCCTGATCGGGCTTCATTCAGGAAATATTTCCAAAAATGTAAAACTAAATCATCTATAAATATTTTATTTTTTATTTTTATTGCATCAAAAATTTAATTAAATTTAAATTTTTATTTGTTTTATTAAAAAATAATAACATTTTCAAGGTAGGTTTTGTTTAGGACATACTCAGCCAAAAAAAAACCGCCTGATCTGGAAATTCTTTTTTATGCTTCTAATGCGGTTTTGTAAATTTAATTTTAGATGTCCGCTCACCAAACACCCTGTATTGTAATTCAAAGTGCTTTTTATTGCACATTTGCTTGTTGATTTTACATGCGAGCGAAACGCTCGCTAGCGACCACTGGTGTTACAATTCACCTAGCGACCAATGCCGGGTTAAATCAGGTTACGGTAAAAGCAGTTTTTTGTTTACTTATTTTAAATGGCACATCCTGTATATTATTACATTTTCAGATTGTCTGAGAAAATCTGAGATAAAAATTATCAGATTTTTCATAACCCTTATAAGTATACCATACAATGACACTTTAAAAGTTAAGATAGGGACATGTAAGCCGTTTTTCGATATTTCGAGCTGTTTCCCATGTAGGTACACTGCTTTAAAAATTGAAAATTGCTATTTTCATTTGTTTATAACTCATAACCTACTCAACTTAAACTGTAATTGTAAAAACCATTCTTACTGGATTTTCTCTGGACAATCCCAAAATGTAATAATATGTCCTATTTAAAAAATAAACAATGTCGTCATTAATGAGCCAAGCAACTATTTGCTTGGTCTATTTTCTCATCAAGTCTATTTTTTTTACATTAATATAAAGTAAATCAAATTATAAAATTGACCTGTTTTTGGTTTTTCATAATCTTCAAGATGATTACAAGGGTCATCATGGAGTGATGGCGAACTAAAATATTGACAAGGCAGTAAGACGTAGGGTAATTTTTAAGGGAAAATGAAACAGAAGTTGAAACAGAAGGTAATTGGAAGTTGCTAGCAGCAAATGGAGTGCCCCAATAGGTAATGGTATGGGAGGTGTTATGCATTCCAAACGGCAAGGCCTTCCAGGTCCTTTCGTTTGGCCTATAGGCCCCCGCCACCCAATCATTGGCATATTAAATTTTTCATAAACATTCGAAAATTAATCTGAAAAATAGTGTGGCTGAGCCAAGATCGAACCCACGATCTTGCCAGAGGTTTTCACCAATGCACCAGGAGCCATTTGTGGAGTGCCCTATTTCCCTACAAAACAGCTAATACATCACAGTAAAGAACAACACATCACACCGAAAAAATTATAAAAATAAATAAACTGTATTTGATATTTAGAATTAGATCTCGAGTATAAATAAAATATCTAAATCTAATTTTTTTTTGCATATTTATTCATATTAGGTACATAAACGTGAATTGCGTAATTGTTATACCTTATTACAATAATTAAAGACAGAGGCCTATTGTAGTCTAGAGAACCGGAAACCTTTTAGGTATAGGTATGTAAAAGAATTATATACCTACTTGGAATATAAAAACCCATTGTTGAATAAAAATACTAGTGTTTATTAGTAATTATTCTACTTTTTTAAAATTCGCGGATCGATCGCTAAATAATGAGTGTATTTTTTTATTAAGTGACGCCATAACGAATATTTTCGACACAAATACTTGCGTTGAAAATTTTCAAAGTCATAGTTTATTACTATCGCTATTATAGTAGAGAGGGTCTAACTTTCGAACCGCCTTGGACTCGAGATTTTTTTGATTTTTTTTTTCATATAGTTGGACCCCCTCTTCATTTTGGTGGCATTTTCAAAAATTTAATCGACGCCCTGGCGGAGAAATGTGCATGCGAAGACATCGGCAATGGGTTCTTTGCACATAACTCGCTTAATTCAACTCTGAGCATAGTAAATATTCTGTCAAAAAATGAAGAGCTCTCGAAGACGGGTAATTTGAACTTTGACTGAACCAAATCGGTCAAACGGTTCTCGAGATATCGCATTTTCAATTTTAAGGCCCTTTCTTCAGGGTTCCGCCGCGGTGCGAATACACCGCCGTCCGTGTTGGCGTGTTTTGCATGGAAAAAATCGACTTAGGAACTTAATTTTATTTTTTTTTTCATCGACAGACAGCAGTGTCCTCAATGATGCCTGAAATTTTGAAGTCGCTATCTCGATTAGAGGGGGAGGGGGAGGGGAAATCATAATTAAAATTCAAATTGCTATAACTTTCGCTAATATTGGGGCCTCGGGCCCAACCAATGGGAGATGACACTTTGGAATGCCTACTTTAAAATGGTACTTTTTTTTCGATTCCGCCAATATTGGCAAGATGCCCGCAGAAAAACCGATTTCCTTCCCCCCTTTTTTTCTTAAAACTGTTTTTTTGTCATGAAAGAAGGGGGTGGGGGTAAAAATTTTTTCGACATCAGACGGGAATTTTTTTTATCTTTGATTTGAGCCCCAGTAGACCTCGATCGGACCATTATTAAGGTCACAGGGTCACCAAACGCGTTTGGTCCTGTAGAATGGCAAGGATTAGGGTTCCGCTAACCGGCATTTTTTAGGCTAAGTGTCCCCTTTCAAGTTTTTTTTTACCCCATGTCGCTATCTCAATTAGGGCCTGCACGCGGACGTGATATGTAAACCAATTAATCTAGCCGCGGAGCAGCGAGAGCCGGGGGGCGGAGCCTAGCGCTCCCTCTCCTTTCTCTCTTCTCTCACAGACACACGCTAGATTAATTGGTTTACATATCACGTCCGCGTGCAGGCCCTAATTGAGATAACGACATGGGGTAAGAAAATCTTGAAAGGGGACACTTAGCCCTATAAAATGCCGGGTAGCGGAACCCGCTAACCCTAATCCTTGCCATTCTACAGGACCAAACGCGTTTGGTGACCCTGTGACCTTAATAATGGTCCGATCGAGGTCTACTGGGGCTCAAATCAAAGATAAAAAAAATTCCCGTCTGATGTCGAAAAAATTTTTACCCCCACACCCTTCTCTCATGACAAAAAAACAGTTTTAAGAAAAAAAAGGGGGGAGGGAAATCGGTTTTTCTGCGGACATCTTGCCAATATTGGCGGAATCGAAAAAAAAATACCATTTTAAAGTAGGCATTCCAAAGTGTCATCTCCCATTGGTTGGGCCCGAGGCCCCAATATTAGCGAAAGTTATAGCAATTTGAATTTTAATTATGATTTCCCCTCCCCCTTCCCCTCTAATCGAGATAGCGACTTCAAAATTTCAGGCATCATTGAGGACACTGCTGTCTGTCGATGAAAAAAAAAATAAAATTAAGTCCCTAAGTCGATTTTTTCCATACAAAACACGCGAACACGGACGGCGGTGTATTCGCACCGCGGCGGAACCCTGAAGAAAGGGCCTTAAAATTGAAAATGCGATATCTCGAGAACCGTTTGACCGATTTGGACCAGTCAAAGTTCAAATTACGCGTCTTCGAGAGCTCTTCATTTTTCGACAGAATATAGTAAAAATATATTTACTATGCTCAGAGTTGAATTAAGCGAGTTATGTGCAACAAACCCATTGCCGATGTCTTCGCATGCACATTTCTCCGCCAGGGCGTCGATTAAATTTTTGAAAATGCCACCAAAATGAAGAGGGGGTCCAACTTTATGAAAAAAAAATCAAAAAAAATTCTCGAGTCCAAGGCGGATGGAGCCTTTTTTTTGACAGACCCTCTCCACTATTAGTCCGGGCAATGTTGTTGTTGTTGTCGTTTGTTGCTAGATACGGAAATCGGTTTTTAGGTTCCTGATGCTGCAGCCATTTAGGCTTATTGTATCTTTCCGTAGCTATTGGTTCACGGCTATTCAAATAACTCTGTGCCCTTCACAAGGTTCAGAATTTGCTTGCCAAGGCTTTATTGGTGTTGTTCCCCATGTATGTGTCGGGTTTTATATCGGGAAATAGAAAACTATTTCGTCTTCCTCATTGCATAGTCTGCGTGCTGGTTCTCCATTGAAGATACCCAGCTTCTTCAGGTGTTGTCTCAGGTGGCAGTGTCCTGTAAGAAGCCCCACCATACTGTTTTAACTTGTACTCTGTTTAACTTCTTTTACCATTAACTTGCTATGTTTGTTGCCTGGTATGAGTAGGTCTTGATTTACAAAAAGTCAAGAAGACTTGGTGGAGCTGTCCAGTACGGTGTCCTAATAATTAATATTCTGATCTGAGTTTGCGACCTTGAGCAACCGCCACCGCCGCCCGCGCCGCCATATTGGAAAAAACTCCACCGAAAACCACTTTTTCGAAAATATCTTCTCTCCAGCGCTACCTAGGTTAAAAGTACGAGGGTTTTTCGATGCCAAATACCCGAAACTTTACGAACAATTGCCTGTCTTCAATGCTCGGGGGAAAAACGTTATGTATTTTCGACTGGCTGATGTACTATCACAGAATATTGTTTTCTGTTTTTCGGGGCAGCTGCTCTTCTTTGCACTTCCATAAACCTTATTTTAAACTAAGTTGCACTTCCAGGGCAAGTTGACATATTAACCTTACAATTAAATAGTAACTGCTTGTCATTTTTTGCCACCGAAATTTTTTATAATTTTAAGACCTCCAAAAGTGTAATCGTACGTGGAAGTTGTAGTAGTTACAAGAACTATTACAAGATGATGAGGAAAGTAACTACGTCAGAAACTTTTTAATAAAAAATACAATATTGAGGACGACATCTGAGGGGTCAAAAATTTGTACACCCGATTCCTTTTAAGAGGAAATCTCCAAAGATTACCTCGGATTTTTAAGATTTCCTCCAGATTACCTCGAACTTACTCAAGATTACCCAGAATTTTTTCAGATTACCTCAAAATATCCTTCCGATCAAGCAAGATTTCTTCCTGTTTTATGAATATACATGGCCGGTAAGTAAATACCTCCAAATTTCACTGGACTTTTTTTTTCATCAAATTATAATGGTGTCCTCCTTTTCAGAGTTTATTATGGGCAGGTATCTCGTAAACGCTAAGAGATACAGACCTACAATAATAATACTTACGTTCTACGTTAAATTTAATTAGTTTTTCAAGTCCGCAAATATTAAAAAATTGAAATGTGCTTTTTTGCAGGAATGTCACATTCTACTCATTCTAATTCTATTCTAATATGCCAGAATATTTACGCACATGATCGTGGTGTGTCTAGACCTACGCTATAACGCCAGTGAAACATCCAGAAATATGAGAACGCTGCCAGCGTGTTCGTGTTCGTCCATTAGCTACAGTCAGTCTTAGATTGGAATTCAGTTTGGATTGAAGTACAACTAACAGTGGTGAAGTAAGGTTATAGAAGAGATGAATGACATATTGCCAAATATTCCATTCATTGATGTCACGCTGTGAGCTAGTGGTGAAACTTGTAGACACGTATTCCGTCCTAATTGGGACTCTTCAGTACAATGTATCTTACTTACACACACCACAATCTCATTCACTTTTCCTTAGTGAGAGGATTCATGAAAATGAATAAAATAAAAGATAAAAAATGCACGGTGAGTTCTACTTGCGTCATAGGATGCACCCCAGGCAGCCAAAAGGCATGCCAAAAAATTAGTGCTGTGCCCCCACGGTGTGGTGCGTGGAAGTAGGTTAACATAACATGTTAATATCGCCCGACCAACTATTGAAATATCTACTGAAAAACCACGATCTATTGCAATCAGTTCTAGGTTTACCGTTGAGTGAAAGAGCTGACCTGACCTGACGACTTACTCAACGCTTCAAACTATGCCCTGCAGTGTTTGTGCTTGTGGTTGAGGATGACGAGGTCTGCTTTTCTCTTCCTGGCTTCGACAGCAGGCAATGGTCAAAAACAGTTCGATGGGCAAGAAATGGACATCCAATATATACTTTTGTGATCGTACACAGGAAGTCCGTAGGACGTCCATTTATTGTCCATGGACAAATGAACTTATAATGGATGCTCAACGGACGTTGAGCAGTATTGAGCAGATGTGATTTGAATCACGATTTATTATATGAGCTAGGAATTAACTTTATAATAAATACAATCAGTTTTATGGTAGGTATCAGAATTATTTTTGAAAATATAAAAAAATCCAGAATTTCTCAATGCTTTATTACTCATCATAATAATAGGTTTTCAAAGTTGCGAATATGATTTATTAATGTACTTCGCTGTGTCGGTCTGGCTCAAAATGCTTATATGATCTCCATTCACATTTCTTCCCACAAGTGTTCCCTTGCAGAGCTAAAAAGAAGTTTCTTTAAGATCAAAAATCTTTTAAATTGTTATAACTTACGGCTTTCAACCCACAGTCGTCATACTTGCTCGAACCAGTGGGGCGTATTAAATGCATGTTATATAATATCGGATAATCTGGAACTTGATAATTGTAGAGCTCAACCAATCGGGATCTCAGGGCATCCATTGCACGCTTATCAGCTTCTGAGTGGCAATAACTTTCAACTCGTTTTAGCTTCTCAGCCCATGACGATTCTTTTGATAGCTCAGAGAACACCTGTTGAAGTACTTAACTTGTGAAATTGTCAAACTAATTTCAAATATCACCTTACCTTTGAATCGTTGATTTCCAAGAATTTTTTCAATATGTTGGTTTCCAGCTCTGGCAGATTCTCGCCAAAATGCTTTAAGCTAGCTTGAAGACTAGATGGCGCTGCATCAATGCAGTAAAAATGAACTTTGCATGACTTTTGATTAAGAATTTTTGCCATCTCTAGGGCTAGAGCACCGCCCCAAGAGACTGCTAGTATATTGTATGGAGATTTGCCCCAAATTTTAATCATTTGCTAAAACATATCATAATATAGGTACTATTATAATATACTACTGAATAAAATTAGGGGATCAGTTTTTGGAGTTCATTCGCCGACAAACCAGTCACTTGATTCACTCAAAATTTAACCGGAAGAGAGTAGAAGCGGTATTCTCGAAGCTTATCACCTACCAGGTTTTTGTACATACCATGGCACCATACCACATGGCATTATGGAGTGACGTGACTTAAAATGCACCAATGTACCAAAATAGACGCACAGTTTTAAATTGAAATTTTGAAATTTTCTGCCCTATAACTACCAGAAGTTCAACGATCCTTTGACAGGCTTGAGTGATTGATTCGAACTACCTACAGACTCAAACTTGAGCCATCTTTAAACATCTTGTGGACGATTTTGCAGGATTTCGTAGAAGGATTTGTCTCTTCACAACGAACGACGATATCGGCAAACATTTTGTTCAGAGTCAAGCTTAAATTATTCAAGCCTGTCAAAGAATCGTTGAACTTCTAGTGGTATAGATCAAAATTTCAATTGAAATCTGTGCATCTATTTGGGTACATTGGTACATTTGCTTGAAACAACAAAGAATCCAATATACAGTTTTGCCGACGACAGTACCCTCATATGTTCTTATACGTTAGATGCGCGAACATCTGCCATCGACGCACAGACTCGCAGGGAGCAAGAAGTTGCCATTCTTAACAATGACTTGCAAGACATTCTAACTTGGGGCGATAGAAACCAAGTCCAATTCAATGCTGGAAAAACCCAAGCAGTCATCTTCTCCAAAAAGACCAACGTTTTGGAGCCAGATATGATGATGGCGGGACACTCTCTTACCCCAGCGTCATCTCTTCGTTTACTTGGAGTGAGCCTCAGAGCGAACATGTCTTGGCATGATCATGTTGCTGCTCTGGCGAAGAATGCTTCTCAAAAACTTGGAACACTCTTCCGCACGAAGAAATTTTATACACCACAACAGCTTCTCCTCTTATACAAGGCTCAAATCCGACCATCCTTGGAGTACTGCTCACATGTTTGGAGCTCAGCTCCCAAACATACGCTGAGACTACTCGACTCTATTCAGAAAAGAGCCATCCGCTTGATTGCGGACCCAGATTTGACAAAAAATTTAGACACTCTCGAACATCGAAGAAGAGTAGCTGACCTGAGTCTGTTTTACAGATATTTTAATGGAAGGTGTTCAAAAGACGTGGCCCGCTTGATCCCACCAAGAACAAGACCGGGAAGATATACACGTCGAGCCGCAGACGCTCATCCATATCAGGTTCAGCTCGTTACACCTCGTACCACCCTATTTCAGACTTCTTTTATGTACAGAACCGCATCATTTTGGAATAGCATTCCAAAAGGGCGTGTTTCCCGAAGTATATAACTTACAGAGATTCAAGGCCAACGTGAATCGATATGTCCGCTCATGCACCGCTCCCAGAGCGTCATAGGGATTTCCCTGCAGTGCATGTGCATTTTCAATTAAAAAAAAAAAATTGAATTCACTCCACTCCATAATGCAGACGTACACAAACCCGGGGGGTTATGAGCTTCGAGAATAAGTTTCTTCCTGCTTCATGTAAAATTTTGAGGAAATCAAGCGAGTGGTTTGTCGGCGTGGTAGCTCCAAAAATTTTCCACGAATTTTGTGCAGTAATATTATTGGATTATTAGGGAATTATTTTTATATTTACTGTAACTAATTCCTTGGCCATTTCTGCAATGGGCATTGTAGAAGAAGGAAGTTCAGCTACATATGCAGGATAAATCAGCTGTTTTGATAGTTTGATAATCTCATCTCTCCCGCTTATGCCCGGAATAATAAAGAGCGGTAATACATTTCTTATTTCTAATTGTGCTTGTGTTGCAAGCTGATGAAAATTGGGCTTTTCCGGAACAGTATGGCTAGAATATTCTTCGAGAGATGATGGTAACATCAAATTTAGCCCTGTGAAAAATTAAAATAAAACTACACTCAAAGACCTTATTATCAGACTTACTATGGATGAGAGATTGAATCGAATCTTGGTCACTATCTTCCGCTTGGTTTTTCCTCGCTAGAATATCTTTACAGTTGGTGTTTAATACCTCGTCAAGCGCGCAAAGTTTATTACTAAAACTTAATTCTGGTCCATGAAGATTATAGACCGGATAACCTGCTTCTGCTTTTTCCTGACAAAAACCGGCAACATTAGCCTGCAAGTTTACCAGAAAAGCATCAGGCGCGGTTGCTCTGGTAGCAGCATCAATGTTTTGTGCCATTTTTACGTCAACGAGTTTGCTTTCTAGAAGAAACACCGCATGTATAGAACCTAAACAGCTCGCTTCTGAAATAACTTTTACAGCCTCTTCCTTAGTGTGCATTTTATGAGTGGAAATTTTTATGCGAGCGTTGAAATTTTTCTCCAAGAGACCAAAGCGTCTTCTTATGTGGGGTTGTTCAGTATTGATGTCACTTAAGAGGAGCACTTTTTTTGCACCTCTCTTAATCAACCATTCAACTAAATCTGGACAAGTTACAAGGTCTCCTCCTGAAAATTAGAAGAATTATCAATACTCACAATAAATAATATTTTATGTGTAATATAAATACCTACCACATACTATGTAAGATGAATCTTCTTGACACACAAATGTGGTTGGATTTTTTGGGTTAATTTGATTCAACTCAACATTATCTGCTTCGATGACTACTTTGCCGATATGACCAGGTTTTCCTAAAATGCTACAAAGCAAATCAACAAGTTATTCAATAATAAAACAGGCACTTACTTTACGATAGAATCGACTTCGTAAGTATCTACAATATTATAATGGAGCGGTATAACAGCAAAAGATTTTATGCCCTCTTGAACTAGATCCCTTATTTGTTCCTTTGTCTCTTTTTCCAGTGTAAACATTTCGTTCAGATTGACGACACAGAACATGGTATTTTTCAAGAACACGGACATGTTGATTGAGCATTGCCCTTGAAGATCATACCGGCCTATATGAATGAATCTACCATATAGTGAGAGACATGAGACTGAGGCATTCAGGAGATATCCTGAAAGACAGTTGAGCACCACCTTGACTCCTTCACCTCTTGTGGCTGACATGATTAACGGTTGAAACTGGTCAGTTTTTGAAGAGAAGATATCACGATCTTTCAACTGTAGAAATAAAATATAAGTAAATTGAAAATTCAAGAACTAGTTCCGAAGAGTACTCACGTTGGTGTGTTTTTTAATATACGATCTTTGAAGCTCAGTGTCAACTGTGGTAAAGACTCTGCATCCATGAGCTAAGGCTATTGAAATAGCAGCAAGGCCTATAGCTGTGCATCCAGTATGAATTAAAACTGCGGTGTTCGGCTGCAACTCACCTTTTATGATGAGTGCATAGTAAGCCTGAAAAATTGTTCATTAATTATTTATGATTTTTTTTCATTTCTCGACTTACACTTGAATAAGCGTTTGGTACACTGGCACCTTCAGCATCACTCCATGTGGTTGGAATTGTCCACTTTAAAATATCATCGGGTATTAATTTTGAGTTGTTAGGATCATATCTGGCAAGTCCCATTACTCTCTGACCAGAATTTGTTATTCCCGAATAGTCCATGTTTCCCAGTTCGTTTCTTTTGTCATTTGATTGGACTTGGATTGGAGTTTCGTCTTTCAAATTGAATCCTAAGCAACTCAGCGTGAAGTTCTTCAGTGCGCTCTTAGAGACGTCGACGGTATTTTTAATATCCTGTTTGATTGATAAAGGCGTCGTTATATACGCTCCTGACATACCAGACCTTTTCACCGTTGTTGGTAGATCTGCCTTAAATAGCTGTTGATAATAAACGTCGCTCGTATTTACGAAATCTTGTTTGTTCAACACGAAATCGATGGAAATAGTTTCGTGATTTCTCTTTTGGCGTAGCTCGTTTATGAAATTTGTTACTCCTTCGAGAGGTATTGCAGGTATTATCAGATGGACTTTTTTTTCCTTGACTAACGCTTTTTCTAAGGTGGCTTCGAGATTAGTCATCCATTCATTTGACGTTGAATTATCCAGGAGGGTAACCGGAGTTGTGTCAACTCTTACTACATAAGGTTGATGTGTATGAGCCTATAATGTTGAGTTTGTTTTGTAGATGATCAAAGTGAAGGATATAATAATTGTTTTTTTACCTTCTTTATTATGGAATAAACAACGCCGTTGATAGTTTGTTGAGCAACTTCAATAACTTCAGAATTGGACAAAATACTGTTACTGCTTCTACATAGGAGAAAGAATTGCGAAGAAGCTATTATGTTTAGTAATTTTTCATTTACTTTATCATTGATTACAATCAATTGATTTGGATTTTGGTTAACCGTCAAGGAATCAATGTCATTGATTTTTTCCAGTTTTATCTGAACATATAACAACGTTAATTATTAGCAGTGGTAGAATGATATTGTTTGGATTGGATTTATCTCCAGGTCCAGGAATAATATAAACTACTGGTTTATATTATATACTGGTTGGAGGTTTAGCTATACATTTATAAAGCAATTTGCACCTAGCCACTCTTCCTCGACAGACATACAAGAATGATTCAACAATGCATCACGTGCACAATCACTGCACGAATCAGCAGTTTCGAGAGGGATAGATCCTGTCATAAACGACTGGATTCTTAATATGCTATAGACAATAATAGAACGATAACAACCTCGATGGGAACGCTAAATTTAGCTTCAGAGCGGGGGAGAGGGACGCCCGCTGGGAGAAGTACTCTCCCCCTTATTATGGACCCTCCTTGTAGACGACCTACTGGCAATTATCTGTTTATGGAGACTTGATGTCCAAACATATGCGAATGACGTTGTCATTCTGATTAAAGGAAACACTAAAGCGACTATATCTAATATCCTTCAAGAAGTTTTACAAATTACCTATCAGTGGTGCTAGAGGGAACATAATATGTATGTTCAGCCTCGCAAAACTTTTATAATACCGTTTAATAGAAGGAGAAGGTTGAAAGGCCTGTCATCACCCACTCTTCTAGGAGAAATGATAGCATTTGCGGGGTAAGCTAAATATCTGGGTGCTACCCTTGATGAAAGGCTTCCGTGGGAAAACTTGGATCATTGGTCCCAAACAAATATACTGGCGATAAGGAAAGTATTTCCATCGCCCTCATTAAATCAGCCCAAATCGAAAAAGCAAACAGTGCAAGCATTAGGTATTTAAATACCTAAAGGTAATTGAAACGCAGCCAACCGCCGTTACATCAAGTAAACGATCCCCGTCAGCTCATTAAATATTCAGAAAAATAGAATCGCTCTAGCTTGTCATATTTCAGTCCTTCAGGAAAGCGGCCACCGCAAGGGTAAATAAACCATTGCCAGATGTCTTTATAAATGCGCCTCGCGCCTATTGAAAGGACAGGCTGACCTAGAAACAGACCGGGTGGACAGATTTGTGAAATCATGAATCAAACAATAACTTCATGCAAGGACAATAGTAACTCGTTAGGTAGACCATCTACGATAATGAAAATTACACCAATCGATAAAGCGAATTAATAAAGAACAACAGCCGAAAGTTCATCCTAATCCCTAGATGGCAAGCAGGTGAAAATGCAAAATGAAGGTGGAACCGGTGTAGTTATAATGGCTGGACACAGTGGAAAGGTGCAGAACGCGTCGACCGATTTGAAGGAAAATTTAGGTAGTTCAGGTTTAGGACAATTCAGTAAGGTAGCCGCGAGGTCAAATCGCTAAGTCCCGTGATTAGGGAAATATGATTAAGAAATAAATCACGGTATAGGGCAGTGCCAATAAGGTGCATTGTTGCGTGGTGTTTAGAAAGCGAACCACCGCTTTTATAAAAGCAGACGTCTTAGAGCAAACCCACACAGATAGAGATCAGCTTTCGAGCAGGTCATATCTGACTTCCTAACCCTTTACACGGTACCCAGAGATGGCATATAGCGGACTCCGGGATACCTAATCCTATCTAAACCTGAAAATTCGAATCCAGAGATGGCATTATAGCGGACTCCGGTCGAATTTCTCTTATCTACCTTGGAAAAACTCCAGTTGAAAACCCAAAAAGGGCAAATATCGTTTCACGCCAATTTCTAATCACAATTCTAATAAAATTCGAATTCAGAGATGGCATATAGCGGACTCCGGTCGAATTTCCTTTACCTATCCCGGAAAATCCCAGTGAAACATACTTCAATCGCATCTCGAACTCAATATTCGCAGTTGGCAATTTCTCTTCGAACCAATTCACTAATAGATGTCAAAGCGCCTATTCTGAAGGAATTTCCTTCACAAAATAGGGAAAATCCATTGAGAAAATAGTTAGGGAAGACTCTTCGAAACAAAATCCACATCAATAAATATCTTCGCTTTCCATCTTTTTGTACTCTCTATGCAAAATCACAGCCTCTCTCGCCCTTCACAATTTTACGCCCTTGCAAACAAATTCTCTCGCTCATCACTCGCTTTTAGACATCCGACAGTAAGCCAACAGTTAACAACAAGTATTAGTAAATTTCCCCGCTTTTCCGAAAGAAATCCCAATCAACCGAGATACCATGAGTCATAGTAGGTTCTTTTGCGCATCCGTTTCGGCCATAGTAATCCTGGCATACCTCAATCAAAGAGCAGGGGTGACTACGGTAAAAACTACGGTAAACACAACGAGGAAAACACAGCGGTCCTATTAGGGGAAACCCAGAGGTAAATAGACGATCACACGGTGGCTTTTCGCCACAGACGATGAGGCCCGGGTCCTCCCTGTTACAATATGTAATGATCATTAGACTAATGATCACATGTGGCTATGTAGCTTGGTAGTCCAAAGGCTTACAAGTCTTGGCCAAAATGAAGTTTTCAAGTTTGTAAAGATAAGCATGCCAGTGGAGCAATGAGCCCCACATCGTCGGCAGCTATGAAAATCCTTCTGCACCTAACTCATTCCCACATACACATGAAAAGAGAGCCCAGAGAAACAACATACAGACTGATACTACAGGTGGTACGAAACTCACCAATGGCTTGTGTCAGGAAACGAGCCCGACAACTGGACGAAATTCTAAGTCACAGTCTTCTAGGTACGCCCTCAGACATAATGCCATACATAACCAACTAATATACTGCTTATAACGTCTTCTCTCCAAGCAAAGACGAATGGGAGCGCGACACAAATGACCTCCTCAAATCAGACCTCACATGGCACACCGACGGCTCCAACTATTGCCTTATGGCGATCCTGATCAATTAAACTAACCCGAATACTTAACAAAAATTATTACGATTTTATCACAGTAGAAACATTTTTTTAAATTAGAGAAACTTGCATACTTACATAATAAAAATTTGAATATTCTTGAATGATTTTTTCAATGTTCGTTTTCAAACTTGAGTTTACTGACTCAATCTCTGTAATGAAGATACTATTGACAAACTTTGATCCAGCTTTCTCTATTATTAGCTGGAGAGCCATGTTTATGCATTGTTCCATATTCTACAAGATCAATAAATCGAGGATATATCAAAGTTTCATGTAAATACTTACAGCATTTGGTGGATTCCGTAGTGGAACGGCTTCAATTGAAAAATTAGAAATTGTCTTCTGTTCTGTCTGATACGGTATGATAGTTACTCCTTTGATTTGAATTCCTTCCGCAGACATAACGTTTGCTGCTTGATGATAACTAATTTGGATATCTGTAAAGAATATAATTCAAATAAAAAGATATTTGTACTTCTTGCTAGATAGTCACTTGATTTCTCATTGGGCATTTTACTTAGCGAAATCGCTATTCTTTGTATAGCTAGTGGAACACATATTTCTTGAAATTCTTCACCAGCATGAAGGTATAACTGTTGTAACATAGCTTCCAAGAACAAAGGCCAGCTGTTATTCCATTCGACAGTGCTGACGCTACCTGAAAAATTTTATTCAGAGATTGCTTTCTGTTGGGAAACTAAATAATACTAACCTTCTTGTCCTATGTATATGTCATTGAGTGCTCTAAGGTTTCCAGAAAATTTATACCCTCTGTGCTCCAATTCATTATAAAAATCATTTTTTGAAAGTCTTTCGCTGTTTCTAGTTTCAACAGGAATTTTATCATCTAAAAACTTTTCTCCTGCATCTGGCGTGGAAACTTTCCCAAACAAAACCACTTTATTTTCAGCTAATATTTCGAAAGTGCCTGATCCTTTGTGAATCATTATGTGAATAGCCACGTCACCTGAAACCAATACCAATAGTATAAGTAATAAAAACGGTTCCCTTTGATACTTTCTCTTACCTCTTTGAGTCATGCAAGGAATTTTTTTAAAGCAAAGATCTTCAAATATTATTTCTTGGTTGCATTTCCCCATTGTTACCATCATATCAAATACCATATTCAGAAGAAATGAATAGGAAATAATAATTTTATCATCAAATCGATTACCAATAAAGTCATGAAACTCTTCGCTATTTAATGTAACTACACAATCCTTGATGACGTTATTATGTTCAGTTGATTCAGAATAAGCAGTTACCCATTCCTCTATATGTTCCCAACTTACTAAATCGGCAAGAGTTGCGGTATTTGCACTGACAGGGTAAGGATATCTTGGATATAAATTTTGTACAGACATGTTAAGCCCTGATACATACAACCTGAAAAATATTTACATATAGTAAAAGAGAAGAATGTCCTTCATAGGGTGAATCGTACTTTCCCAGACTGGTTAGTAGAAATTCGGTCTGACTTTTAGAATTTCTATGAGTCAGAGCAATACTGAGACAGCCAGGCTTCAATGAGCGTTTCAAAATTGCTTGGAGTAAACCGTGCGGTGCAATTTCAATAAGAATCGCTTCTTTAGGGATATGCTTGAGTCCTTCTTCAAAAAGCACGGAATTAAGAAGGTTATTGGTATAGTATTCGGGACAGGAATTTTTCGCTATTTCAGTTCCCCATTTATCTTCAGAACTTGATGTGCTGATCCATTTAGAGGATCTGGGCTTAGGTACAGGTATTGCTTCTTTCAAGTACTGCAACAACTTGGGTGCTGCCGGTTTTATATACCTACTGTGATATGCAATGTTCCCTACATTCACCAGCCTGGCAAATATTCCTTTATCCTGTAGTTCTTTCACAAATTTTTCCATATCTTTTGTTGGACCAGACAATGTGCTACTGTCTGGGCCATTATGACAAGCAACATCGATGGTCGGTGGACACATTTGTTTTATTTGATTGTAACCCAAACCGACTGCTGCCATTGAGCCTTTTTCAAGTTTGGTTTCGATTGAAGCTTTTCCTCTGTAATACGCTGAAAGAATCATTTCTCCGGCTGTCAAGCAGCCGTCTGCGTAGCCACAGCCAAGCTCTCCAACAGAATGACCTATGATTCCATCTGGTACAATATCAATTGCTGTTAGAACATTAGTTAGCGCAATCTAAAGAATTGATAAAGTTTTTAGCGAGTTGAATAATAATTAGTCCTGTTTATATTCTTACTTGAATTGCTGCTATACCAACAAAAGAATTCATTATGTGATCAAAAATAGTTTTATCGTCAGTGGTTATAATATTAATTAAGTCCAGTCCTTTTGGCTTCAGAATGTTGTGACATTCCTTGATCGTTTCAGCGAACACAGGAATCTTCATTAAGTCACTGCACATACCCGTCCATTGACTTCCCATTCCAGAATATACAAACCATACTGGCCTTTTGTTGTCCGAGCAGTGCTACACGTTAAGTTTAAGTGAAAATCTAATAGAGTTTTTATTGATAATAAAATGGTCTTACCCCGAATTCTTTGTGAGTTTCTTCAGTGCCTTTCAGTGAAAATCCTCTAAATAAGTGACCCGTAATAGGTTTAGTAAATAAGTCTTGCAGCAGCTGGAAGTATTCTTCTTCATTTCGTTGACCTACCTGTGTAATGAAATTTATCACATTAATAAAATTGTCGAACATATAGAAAAATTTTTATTACCTTATCTAATATTTCTTGAATACCTGCTTCCGTTCTGGTAGATATTAAAGCCAACCGTGGTATTTTCTCACCTTTCACTTCAACCGGCGGCTTAGAAGTTCGTTTCAGTAATAG
Organism: Malachius bipustulatus; assembly: GCA_910589415.1. Taxonomy (NCBI): domain Eukaryota; kingdom Metazoa; phylum Arthropoda; class Insecta; order Coleoptera; family Melyridae; genus Malachius; species Malachius bipustulatus. The sequence goes on from OU342633.1 coordinate 51,442,819, forward strand.
ATGTCCATATGATGAACTTAAACCAATTGCATTTACGGCAACGTAATCACTGTTAAATTGTAAGTTCCTATCAACGACTTTAATGGTACCCTCAACAAGTGAGGATATTTTTGGATTCGGTTTTTCAAAGTTAATATCAGCTGGGATGATTCCTGTTTCTAGAATTATTAAAGCTTTTAGAACACTAAATAATGCCGCGGAAGATTCACCATGACCAGCGTTTGATTTAACTGATCCTACAAGTAAGGGAGTTTTCCTGTTCTTACAATAAATTTTTTCTAAAGCTTCCAGTTCCTTTTCATCCATAGCCTAGAGAAAAATTGCTTGTTTTATTTATGGTGTTACCAACTGAAGTTAACGATGTAACACGTGTTTCACGTGCAGAAAACGTAAATTTTATGTAAAACTTCAACTGAAATTTGTAGAATTGGAATTAATTTTGATCTGTAGAATCAGGGTCAAGTAGAATTCATCAGAATATTTCGAAACATCACTTTTGTATGAAACCAAAAGTAGGATAGTGAAATGGACCAGCCCTAGGTGCGTAAGAAGTTAGAATTTTTTTTCTTCTCTCATTCATATTCACGGATAGTCGGCCTGGGAGTAGTATAATAGAAACAGAATCTAGGTCACTCGCCTTTCTTAACAACGGCGGCACGACAGGCAAACTAAAACGTCGGAACCAACGGAAAGTTTCCACTGCGGAATGTTACTAAAGAATCACGCAAGCAAGTCGTGTTAGAAAGCGGGCGGCTGAACATTCTAGCGCCAAGAAAACAAAAGAGCAAGGTCGAAATCTGGCTATAAAAACACACGTCGGATGAAAGGGGTAGCTTAGTTCTGCCTCGACTCTGCTCATGGCAAGACTGACTCTTTCCTCCGCTACCAGTGGCAACCCCTCGAGGGTATCGCATAGGTAGTCTTCCTTCCTTGTTGTTTTTTGGAAACCCCTCTGAGGGTATCGCATAAACAAATTCCTATCTATCGGTGGAAACTCCTCGAGAGTATCGCACCATTTCTTTTCTGCGCCCTATCAGTGGAAACCCCTAGAGAGTTTCACACCGTTCCTATTATTTTTATATCACTACATAAAAATTGATTAGGCATCTTTTTATTTCCATCTACCTTGCTAAAATATAAAATTCTCCCTAAAAGAGCAGTATTAAGATTATTCGAAGTAGGGAGAAATTCATCGCTGACACAACAAGCATTTTCTAATTCACTCCATTCATAAGATTCGAATTTAGTTTCATTATGAATCAAGGAGAGATCCGCGATTCATAGGGACAATTTCTGTCTCTAGCAAATAACCATGTTCAACCGCAAAAGAAAGAGCCCCCATTCGAAACACCGGTCTCAGTCGCCGGCACCGTAATAAGGAAAACGCCCCCGATAAATAATGCACGACAAATAAGCCAACGTTAAAATAAGGTAAAGAAATAATATCACTGCATAGGAAATCGAGATATAGCTAGGAGGAAATAAACCCAGGTCAGGAAATAAGTAACCCGAATAAATAAAACGACCCATTATCAGAACTAATTCAGTTAGGGAATTGACCACGAACACAATAAACAAATCCTTCTATTTCTCAAGTTGATCGAGTTGATTCAGTACAGATGTAGGGTCGACCGGATATAATAAGCGGACCGCTCATTTAAATTATACGACTTTGGAAAGTGAGAGGAATGCCTCGTCATTGTGTAACACCATGAATGAAGAAAAATTATAACAAGACGAAATAAACACTTGCACTCTTGCAAAAATTATGATCGATCACTAATAAGGAGTTCCCTATTGCCCCCCCAGTAAATCAAGTACCTAGATGTAAAAAGTAGCAGTAGTGCCTGAATTGAGTGGTCTTGTTTTGTAGAGTAAACAAACCATAAAGGAGCTTTGTATTCTGAACAGAGCGACGAGACTCGAGTCCGCAATATATATATATATATATATATATATAGTCGACCATCGTATCTTGTGACATCCGGTAAAAATTTCGACGTTTCTGCATCCACCCTCTAGAGTGACAATAAAAGAAAAAGAAAAATATGACTTTCTAAACACGACGTGAGGAAGTTATTGCAACATTAAAAATAGAACTATACACGAAAAAAAAAATTGGTTTTTGCTATCACATTGACATCCTCTGTATATTCGATATACATTTTTATGGAATCAGCGTTATGACATCCATAAAAATTTCATCAACGTTATGACATCCCCACAGGGTTGCCAGTTATTTTTAAGAGTATAAAGGCGGCGCGCGAAGTTTTACAGTAATAGCCTACTGAGTCCTAGGCATTCTTCTGTTTACGGAATCTCCAGCAGCGATTGATCTACAACACTAGTGGCAGTCCTACTCAAGTATCTCTAAATACATACCACCTGTTTTAAGACGCCGGGCGCCTCTCGACTGCTACCCTTTGATCTCCGCTGGTGGCGTATGATTATAAAGAGAACGTTTGAATTGTCGCATTTTCTTCTATTATATTGTCAAGTCAGAATTAGATTAAGGGCCGGTTGTTCGTACGTCAGTTAAAAATTTTGAGATAACTACTGATTTTAAATTGCAAATTTTGAAAATAGGGTGAATATTTTGAATGATCTTGTATTTTTAATCAGTAATTAACTCTTCTCAAAGCGAGCAGAATTCATTTTCAGAAATATCAGACCAATGGTTTGATAATACAGGGCATTTTAAAATCAGTAGTTATCTCAAAATTTTTAACTGACGTACGAACAACCGGCCCTAAATTAACTAAATTAATCTCAGGTCGGAAGTGACCGTTGAGTTTAGCAATTTTGATATTAATTTTGATTTTGATACTATTTTATTTTAGTTGGTTTACGTTATGTAATTGCAGTTATTTGCCTCGGTTATTTGGCATATTGTCATTGCGTATTATTGTGGGTTCACATATTATGAATATAATTTTATTGAAATATTAACTATAATAATTTTCACATCTTAACAGATGATACATAATGACGTCAATCTACATAATATTATATCAGTATAAAAGTATAACAACTATATAATAATAATAATAATTAATACGAAAATATTGGTATTCCAGCTCCATCAGAAAAATCCCTAATTGAGCGCCATCGTTTACGACTTCTTCTTAATGCACATACTGCTCGCTCTAATAATTGTAGCACATCCAATTTTTACTCTGAGGCAATTCATAATAATGCTATAAGGAGTATGCCATTTTTCAACTAGTTGTTCTGCAATTCATAATAATCTGTGGGTTCACATATTATCACATCGCATATTATGTATTCCGAAAATTTCGCTCCTGGTACGAGTATTAGTTTCTATTTTGCCTAATAATTTTTCTAATTATTATAAACGATATCATTTAATATTGCACTCAAAATATTTTGGAAAATGCTAAGATATGTTTTTTTTTTTACTTTTTCCCATGGAAACTTATTGACTAAGTCCTTAATACGGCTAAATTTCAAAATTCCATTTTTTGCTAGTCGACGTCACCAAATGAAACTCCGGCAGTGTTTTGATGAGTGGGTAAGGATTTCTCTTTTCATGCAATGCATGGTAATTTATGAAGAATGAACGATCCAAAATTTTTGAATCTTTAGGTAAGTATAATGGACATCAAGATAATGATGATAAAGTACAACATGCCTTATACCAATTTCGCTTGTTTAAGAGCTATAATAAGGTTTAAAAGTGGAAACTTCAGTAATTAAAAAAATTTTGAACAATTTCTCGAAATTTCATGGCATCAACTCCAAAATTGACACACAATATACGTTTTCTGCCATAAGAACAACATAGGTAGAGTACAAATTTTATATAAGAAGGCGAGAGTTTGACAAGAATTTGTTAGTGCGCAGATACGTTAGTCGTCACTACTGCCGAATCCAAAAATATTTGTTGTCCAATATCAACAAAGTTAGACGGTGTCCGCGTTAAAAAAACAACCAATCAAATAAGGATGATAAGAGTATCGTCGCCGTATGTAAAAGCTCAGTGATGCGTGCTGGTTAACTCGTATCGTACTTAGTTTAAATACCACTTAGTTTAAATACCACAAATAGTTTAAATATCACTTATCATTTAAAATATTTAGAATTACGTGCGCCGCGCCACTGATGCAATTTCTATTCTGGTAAGGTAGAGGTAGAACAGTTAAAAAGCCCACAAGATGCGCAGTTCACGCCTAGCCTTCTTATAAAAATTGGACAGCAGGTACTTGAAACCAATTTGACGTAACTCCATACGTGAGGCTAGTTATGCCTGCATGTAGAGTCCCTGAAATGACTCTACAGCTCTCTAGCAAAAGATTATGAATTATAAAAGCCAAATCGCTGAAGTGATTTTGATGAAATTTGGTATCACGTTATGGTTTTATGGAACACAAAGTGCAATACTAAAATTATTCATGACGTTATAATTCATTGGCGTAGATAATGGTTTTTTAGGTTTCACCACTTTGAACTTCTACGCTAATGGAATTAAAAATATTTAAATACCGAGCGTAGATTACTCGACTCATTTTATACAAAAAAGGTACCTCCTCTTTATAAAAGTCGCCTAACTTTATCGTATAGAAGATAAACGCATTTGAATGTTGATTTTTATAGGAAAATTCGAATTTATTTTTCATGGGATTTTTTTGATTTACAACAAATAATAAAATTAATTTACATTTCATTATTTGGACATTCAAAATCGCATTTGGACATTCAAAATCGGTTTTGGGCATTTAAAATATCGCATTTGAACGTTAAAATGTGAATTAGTTTTATTATTTTATTAAGAAAATCCCATGAAAAAAAATACGAAATTTCCTATAAGAATCAACATTCAAATGCGATTTATCTTCTAAAAATCTAAACGATAAGATTCGGCGACTTTTTATCACGATTTCCTTTTTGGTAGAAAATGAGTCCACTAATCTACTCTCAGTATTAAAAAAAAAATTAATTCCATTGGTGTAGAAGTTCAAAGACTGTAAGACCTTTGAAAAAAAGACTAAGAACTGTAAAAACCCATGATCTATGGCAATGAATTAAGGTCATGAGTAACTTTCCTTTTGCACTTTTTGTCCCATAAAACCATAACGTCTTAGCAAATTTCATCAAAATCACTTCAGTGGTTTAGCTTTTATAATAAAAAAACCATTTCAGATTTGACATTTGCGACCAGACACTTGATATCCTAGCGGCCAAACCAAGCAGCTCAGGACTAAGATATGTTGACTTAAATCGAATTAGTTTCATCCGAGGAATATTCTGAGAGCTGTAAAGTCATTTCAGTGACACGCTGTATAAGCTTACACTTATACACTTTTAGTTAATTAAGGCCATATAATTCTGTTCGACAATGGTCAAAATGAACCGAAAGCTTAAAAATCATCCTTTTTACGTAGGTACAACTGCATGGTACTCTTGTTTAAATTTTATACCTACCTCCATCAGTTTTCTAGTTTTTATTAATTAAAAAGCAACATGCATCAAACTTTTCAAAGCAAATATCTCCAAAAGCGATAAACTAATGAATTGACCAGGGGTAGGATTTCTATTTAATAAAGAGCATACTTGAAGATTTTCGATGAATTTTGACCATTGTCGAAGAAAAAAGCAATATGTCCTAATATACAGGGTCATCAGTTATAAGCGTACGGAGCGGCCATATCTCGGGAACTATTTGTCCTAAAGCATAAATTAAAAAATTTCCAGACACCTAATTAAGTTACCATGAGAAATTTAGTAAAAATATTTTCAAGACGGCGGCATTTCGGGAATACCGGAAGCTGACACATCAATAAAAGTTAATAAATAATAAATAAATAGACAGTCATCTTTGTTTGACAGCATGGAAACCATGAAAACATTCTCCAAATTATAAACTTACATTTACATTAGAAAATTAAAATTGTGCCAGAGTTATTTAAACAGGATTATATTTACATAGCGGGGTACCTAGCTAAGTACCTACATACTTTTTTTTTTGCTAAAAAAATATTTTTCCTCCAGAATGTGTTATAAAAAAACACAAGGCAATCAATGAATTCAATATAAAAATTTATACTGACGTCATTCGATGAAAATTTTTATTTTTTTTCCAAAAAATTTTAATAAACAAAAATTATGAGATATTGTTTTAACTGAATAACATGAAAAAACAATACAGGGGTCCCAGCTCATTCGCAGCGGTCTCTGTGAGCCAAACACGATTGATTTTTTCAAATTTTTTTTTGCAAGTTCAACTACAGGATCACAATGGGCCATTATTTAAATTTGTTTTAGACTATACAGAATGTCCCATAATATGAGAGTGGCATATCAAAGTTATGTTTTTTCAAATGAAATGCTCCTGTTTTATCACATTTTTAGATTGTCTGAGAAGAAAAAATAAGATTGGCTTTTACACTTGATGTTTAAATCGAGAAGTTTGTGAGTTATAAACAAGTGCAATACGCCATTTTTGAAATTCGAGGCCCTGTACAACGAAAACGGTTCAAGATATAGCAAAACGGCTTTCATATCCCTATTTTAACTTTTTATGTACTATCTTATGGTACTTATAGAAACATTTGTACTTTCTTTGTTTTTTTTTTATTTGGCGACGCGTGGAAAGATCTCAGATTTTTTCAAATTTTTTATCACCCTGTATAAACATTTTATCTACATGTTAGGATAGTACATGACAAGTTAAACTAGGGACATGTAAGCCGTTTTTCTCTATCTAGAGCCGTTTTCGTTGTACAGGGACTTGAACTTCAAAAATGATGATTTTCACTTGTTTATAACTCACGAACTTCTGAATTTAACCACCAACTGTAAACAATCTTATTTTCTCTTCTCAGACAATCTAAAAATGCAATAACATAGGAGCATTCCATTTAAAAAAGCCATAACATTGATATGCCACTTCGGGTTGCATGTTAACATGACGTATAAACAATGCCTGGTAGTTGCGCAGTAAGTTATTGTATCAATAGGGAAAAAAATCAAATTAACGTTTAAAATTCAGTATGAAGTGAAATAAATTCGCTTTCCATTTCCGGATGCAAATTTAGAAAGAATGGTAAACATTTTACTGAATCATTTTTAAATAATGAAATGGGAAATTAAATGAATGTTAGGTAAAACAGTATTATAATATTAGGGACTAAAGAAATGTTATATCATACAAAGAAATTAATAAAACCCTCACAGTAGACCAGTGGCAGTAACTGGTAGTATACGGTATAGGATACACTATAAACCGTTATAATAATAATGTTAACCCTTGTGAAATTCCTTAAGCGGTGCGGTATTTATTGACATGACTAATTCTTCTATTTCTATTCATCTGAATACTGAATGCATGGACCTAAACACCCATTACGTTCTCTGAAGTAGAAAGACCACTTCAACATTCTTTTAAAAATACTTTATGGTAGTGTTCGTATTGAATAATATTTTATTGTGCATTTTGCTTTGTAAATAAATGAAAAACATTAGTTCTTGAACTTGACTACATTCAATATTGTTTAAAACTGCGCTTTAAATCAAGGTAAATCAAGTAAAACGTGAAAACGATTTTATTAGATAGGTACTTAACCATTCTCATGCCACTATCAAAAAAATCACTGTATGGATAATATGCAAAATAATGCATATTTTTTAATTGTTTTAATGCTAAGCGCCTATCTCATCAATGCAATTTTTCGTATGGCCAGACTCTGGTATATCGAGCGACTTTTGGTTAAATTAGAGAAAAGTTGTGCTATTTAAAGATGTCGTGTATTTTGCAAAAAAAATCATTATTTACATCCGCGTATCTCTACAGCCGTAAACGTTAAAATACAGGGTCGGTTAAATTAGAGAAAAAGATGCGCAATTTGATGATTAATAAGAATCTGAAAAAAAGTCGGTGTTGAAAAATTAAAAAAAAAATCGAGAATTCTTATTTTTTCCATATCTTTCTTATTATTTGAAATTAATAAATATTTTTTTGTAGGCTTACGTAAGTCGCTAAGAACTACCCATCCGACGTTTCAAAAATTTTCAAAGCCGACTAGATCCCAGAGTTTTCATAGTCAACTTTCGTTTTTCTTATGGCCGTCATATTATTTTTTATGTCGTTCGATGTAAAAAAAATGGAAACCAAAAATTAATAAACTTTGGTAAAAAATTCCAAAATTTTTATTCTTCTTTTTTCGAAGAAAAACAAAAAAATTCTCGCTGAAATACGTCAATATGAAGTCATAGTGCTTGCCTCATGGTTTTTTAAATTTCTCTATGGTATTCGGTCCAAAAAGTTGTATTTTTTTAGAGAAAAAAGAACAAAAATCTTTTTAATTTATTTTTTGAAAATTATTAATTTTTGGTTTCCATTGTTTTTTCCATACCGAACGACATAAAAAATAATGTGGCGGCCATAAGAAAAGCAAAACTTGACTATGAAATCTCTGGGATCTTGTCGGCTTTAAAATTTTTTGTAGTGCCGAATTGATGGCTCTTGACGACTTATGTTAACCTACAAAAAATAATTATTTAATTATCAATAATAAAAAATATTTGATGAAAAAAAATTCTGTTTTTTTTTATTTTTATTTTCAGATTTTTCAGGAATTAATCAAAATATTAGGGATATTTAAATTAAAATTTCTGTTTTCAACCCTTACTTTGTAGAATCTCTGCATAGTGATGGATGATTATGTTTAAAAAAATTCTACTACATACAGTGTGACCCATTTGTTCTTGAAACACCCTGTAGAATCTTAATTTATGGTGCGATTTTAAAGAAATTTCTTTTAAATCATAGAGCTTGATAAACTATATTTTGGGAGCAAAAAGCGTCTCATTCCTACAAAATCCAAGGCCTACTAGATCAGTGTATTACTTGTAAAATCTCAAAAATTCATATTAGCCATTTTTTTAGAAAAAAAATGTGCACGCTACTGGATTCACCAGCCCTCAAAACGGTACTGTACTAAATTTTATTGGAAATGTCAGAGTAATAAGGATCTTGCAGTTATTTTAGAAATTCATAATAGAACTCCGGTTTTTCATTAATTTATTCGAAAAGGTCAAGAGAGACAAAATAGAAATTGTACGTCTAGTTGGTGATAATGTAGGTACTTTAATTTTTTAATTATAATTTTTTATTTATTTATTTATTTATTTATTTATTTTTTTTTTTATTTTTTTTTTTTTTAACTTTTGTTTTACTTTTTTAATTTTAATTTTTACTTATGATAGCTTTTGACCTTTTTCAAATTAATTTATGAAAATTCGGAGTATTATTATGAATTTCTAAAATAACTACAAGATCCTTTTCACTCTGACATTTTCAGTAAAATTTAGTACAGTACCGTTTTGAGGGCTGGTGAATCCCGTGGCGTGCCCAGTTTTTTCTAAAAAAATCGCTAATATAAATTTTTGAGATTTTACAAGTAAACACTGATCTAGTAGGCCCTGGATTTTGTAGGAATGAGACGCTTTTTGCTCCCAAAATACAGTTTATCAAGCTCTATGATTTAAAAGAATTTTTTTTAAATCGCACCATAAATTAAGATTCTACAGGGTGTTTCAAGAACAAATGGGTCACACTGTATATACATAGTTTAAAAAATTTTCAAAGCCGACTATTATATCCCAGAGTTTTCATAGTCAACTTTCGTTTTTCTTATGGCTGCCATATAATTTTTATTATATGTCATTCTTATGTCATAAGAAAAAAATAATAGAAACCAAAAATTCATAAACTTCAGAAAAAAATTAATTTTATTCTTCTTTTTTCAAAGAAAAACAGAAGATTTGTCGCTGAAATAGGTCAATATAAAGTCATACTGCCTTGCCTTATAGTTTTTTAATTTCTCTATGATATTCGGTCTAAAAAATTGTATTTTTTTTAGAACAAAAAAGAACAAACATTTTTTTCTATTATTTTCCAAAGTTTATTAATTTTTGGTTTCCATTATTTTTTTCTTATCGAACGACATAAAAAAATAATATGGCGGCCATAAGAAAACCGAAAGTTGACTATGAAAACTCTGGGATCTAGTCGGCTTAAAATTTGTTTGAAACGACAGATTAATAGCTTATACTGGCTTATGTGCCTACAAAAAATTATTTATTAATTTCCAATAACAAAAAAGATATGATGAAAATAAGATTTCTCGATTTTTCAGTTTTTTTAAGGATATTTCAGGAACGGTCACAAATATCTTGCATGTTTTGAAGTATTCGAGATGGCCACAAAATAGCGCAACTTTTCTCTTATTTAACCGACCTCGTATCGTATCTTCAGTTGCTTAAGATATCCCTGTGTAGTCGCTAATTAAATAGATCTAAACTCTGAATAAACGAGCACAATAAATAATAATAATTATTGTTATTATGATTCTGGCACCGAATAAAAGCTTATCTGTGAAAAAAATGCTGGTGAAGATTTAGATTTTTCACCAGGATTATCTTTAGATATTATTGAATCAGAAATAGTATTTCAAAACTCCATTGCGGATTTGTGTCCGCAAAAAGAAAAATATTTGAGATTTAAATCGTCGCGAAAAGCTAAAGAAATGTTAGCAAGTTTCTCGTAAACTATTTTTTTTACGTCAAATTTGTTTAGGTGTTATCAAATTTATTTATTACTTAACGAATTCTGCTCAAAAATGATCTTATACAAAATTTATGCAGAACCAATATTAGTGTAGGTAGAGAAGACAGAAAATAATTTTTCTGATGCGAAAAAATCCTGGGAAAATTTTGCAGCGGGATTATCTTTATTTTGAGATACTATTTCTCATGTCAAATATTCCGTTGAAAAATTTTCACCCGGATTCATTTTCCAGATATAAAAAGTCAGAACATTTTTCTAAAAGTTTGTACTTTCATTAAGTCGCAAAAATAAAAAAAATTCCAAGCCAGTGATACATTTTAAGCAATTTTTTTCAATTGATAATGATTAAGGTACTTATATTTTATATCTGTAAAATCATCTAGTTTTTGCAAATAACGAAAAACAAAGATAGTAAAATGTTAACTTTGGCATTTTTTATCCCACCAAATTGAAGACCAGAGTTTTTAAAATTATTTTTAACGTGCTCTACCGAGTGTCCCCTAAAATGTACTAAAGAGTTTATCCGTCATTTTCTTAACACCCTGTATTTAATGTAATGACTAACGACGACTTAGATAAAAATACTGACTTAAATTATTACCTAATTACAACAACAAAGAAAATATGAATGAATTTCTATTCACATTATTAAAACATAAAAAATAAAGGAATACCTAGTACTTATATTGTGTATCAACCACAGAAAAAGGCTATTTCAACACGTGTGATTGGCAATAATATTTCTGTGGTTGCCTCCAAGAAAAAAGATTATGGGAATTTTTTCATTATTTTACCATGTGACCCTAAAGGATACCCATTACCTCTTATGGGATAGAGTCTAAAAATACAACGATTAGGTATTATAAGTACTAGAAAAATATCTTTTAAAAAAGCATTAGGTAAGTACCTATTATCGACTTATGGCATAGTTTGATGATAAACATTACAAACGCCAATCTATTTTTTAAAATAGATAATAATAGGTAATATTAAATACATACAGCCATTTATTTAAAAAAAATGTATAAACAATTTAGTTAGATCGATATTTAGAATAAAAATTAAAAATATCCAAAAATAACAATTAAATTTTTTTATTAGTATTTCAACTAATTCATTACTTATTTCAATTTTAAAAGCACCCGCTTCTTAGTTTATTTATTTATCTTTTTAATGTAATGACTAAGAGTTTGATAAAAACAGTGACCTAATTATTACTTAATAAAAAATTGACTTAATTATTACCAAATAACAACGAAGAAGAAAACATGAATTAATTTCTATTCACATTTAAAACATAAAAGAATAAAGGAAACTAGTGCCTACAGTGTGTATCAAGGACGGAAGAAGGCTATTTCAGAGAAGCGATGGTCGCTTTATACCTAACACCTAATAATTCAAATGTTAATGGATGATTTAGTTCCTTTCTTTGTATGTTACAAGAATGCTGTAGGAATTATTCATCCAACACTGTTGTCAATTTTAAGATGTCACAAGATCTATAGCGCAAGAAGTTAATATACATCATTAAAACTGCAGATGTCACAAGATCGATTGGTTATGATTTCTAGCAGTATATTAATATACTGCACCGAACGTCGGGCGCGCCACCTCCACACTATACGCTGGAACTACATTATACGTCTCTAGCCATAAAAAACTGTTTTTTGACCTCCAGCTCAAATTCAGCCTATCTTCCTTTATTAACTATCTCTGTCTAACTAACACATGAAACGCTGTGGCATCCGATTTTGGATGTCACAACGTCGGCGGATGTCGAAGAGATAGCAAAAATTATACGTCAGGATGTCACAACGATGATTGGATGAATCTATATATATATATATATATAATATCCTTTATTAGTCATCGACTAAGTTAAAACAACGATTACACAACTAGTGGGGAGTTCGATGAATAGGGCAAAAAAAGAGAGTACTCTGGGTTTTCTTGAGCCAAACGTTTCGATTTATTTTTAAATCATCTTCAGTGGCTAGTCTAAAAAATACAAAAACAGGAATCAAACACTGAACCACCCATTAGGGCTTGAATCATATCGATCATATGCATTACTACTCACAAAACATGAGGTTTTTCTTAAAATTTGTTCCATGAGAACCAAACAACATCTAAAGCAGGTAGGTAAATTACATTTTTTTACATCTCAATTACTTTAAGAAGCACTATCAACCAGTCCTGATATATATATACCTATATATATAGAAGGTCAATAATAGAAGTAGTAAAAGGTAGTAAAGTGTCCTGAAAGGTAGATGGGCGAAACCATGTTGCCAAATCGTCAAAGCAAGTTCACGAAAATTGCGTGGAAACCAAAGTATGATGCGAAAAGCTCGAACTCACATAAATAAAACGATAGAGTGGTCCTAGCAGCGATTAGGCTTTTCTTTCAAAATGCAAATCACAAACAACGACGCATTAGCGAGAAACATGATCACTAAACTGATTTAATTATCCCGATTTCTTTTTGTTAGGTCATTCTCTATAATACAGTGGGGAGATGCGGTTGGTCATCTGCTTCAGAAGCTACGCCCGAATATGCTGATTATATGAGTAGGTTAGCCCAATTTTCCAACACTCTAATTATTGCGTCTGAGCAATAATAAAGGAATGGGGTCTGTAATTCGATCAGAGGTGATAATGATTCTGTTAATAATGTCGAAAACGCTCGAGAAATGTGTTCGATATCGCAGAATGAAAAATATCCCATCAAAAAGGGAATTTTTCATTATCAGACCAAAACTTCTAGTCAAAGGACTATCACATACCTGAACTTTGCCGGGAGGTAATAAACATTACTTGCTTCAGAAGCTACGCCCGAGAATACAAGTTCAGAGTAAATCCAGTAAACCAAAAGGTCAAGTCCGAGGACTATCACAGACCTGAATATTGCCGGGAGGTAATGAAACATTACTACACCCGAATAATGCAAATTCAGAGTATATCTGCGAGTAAACAATTAAGGTAAAACAGGTCTTGCAAACCAGGTTTACCAATAAATGAAACATATCTTGAGTAAAACCAAAAGCTCTAAATGAGCCTAAGCCAGCTATGACTTTTCTAAGGTTTAAAACAAGCGGCAACGCCGCACATTGCTTCAAAGAAGGAATGAAAGTAAAAGGTGGTTAGTCCAGCTGCCAGAAGGGATCCTTTATATTCGAACTCGAGTGTTGTTGACTCACTGTGTTTAAAGAAACACGTAATTCACAAACACAGAAATCAAACAACAATTTATAAAGTAATGAGTAAGGGATTGTAACGATGGGGGTAATCCTGAGTTTGAAAGATGATATGAAATTGATTACTCCCACCCTACAATTGATTTGATTATTATTTTATAAGAATCAAAATCCAGAAATTCAGTCAAACGTCAGAACGCAAAATCCTTGACTTAGCTCCTTCGCTTCCGGCATACCTCAATTACGAATCTCGATACTGCGAAACACAACGTGCGGTTCTTCATTCAAAGCTAGACGATCGCAAGGCCAACTTTCAGCGGAAATCAGCGGGTAGGGGTACGGGTTGTTACAATAGAACCAAAAAGTAACATAAATTACGGGACTGAATGTAAGTATGCCCTTGGAATTGATCACCGTTAGACGAAATATCAGAGTAATTCTGCATGATCACAAATTTCACAATCTCCAAATCACGGATAAATTACACTGGCTGTCTTTTTGAAAACTATCCATCCTGAATAACTCCATTGGAGTTTTGTTTTGAGGAAATTGTTTTGAGAAAATCCTTTTAACATCAAATTTAAAACACAACATCAACGGAGTTATTCACGAATTTTCAAAAAGACGCCCAGTATATGATAACGTGTAAAGGTAAAGAAAATAAATTTGCTTACAGGAATACCACAACCATAAGCTTCCACAAAGTCAACTTCTTTCGGGTCCACGTCGCATTTTTTATAAAAATTTGTTAAGAATTTCGACATTGAATTCACGTTGATGTCGAGGTAGCTATTTTTACGGTCACCATCGTAAACCGTATCCACATTTACAATACTACCGTAAGAACGCTTAGCATCTCTGGCTCGTTGAATGTACAAGGTGATTACTCCCGCACTTCTGCCGTATCCGTTTGCTAAAACGGATAATAAAACATATTTGTAAAAATAAATTTGGGATGTGCTGTGGATCCAACACTTGAAAAATACATGAGTAGTATTTCAGTGATGAAAGACGGTTTTTACATATTTTTTATTAACATTACTAACTTACCATTGGCATCGAAAGCTCTCGTACATCCATCAGGGGATAACAAGTTCATATCAGTATATAGTGCTTGAACACGCTCATACAGCACAATAGAAGCAGTAGTAACAATAACGCCTTCACATTCCTCGTTGCTTTTTAGTTTATCATATGCTAACTTCAATAAATCTAGTCCACTTATCCAGCTACTGTCGTAGGTAACACTTGACCCTAAAGTATTCGGTATCAGTTATGTGTATTTATTTGAATTGTGATAAAATTATACCGTGGATATTCAACCAGTAGCTGATTCGGTTAGCTAACATAGCTGGGGAGTAACCGGTGATTCCATAACCTTTTGGTACAGACCACCAGCTGCGGTGATCACATTCTACTGCACAACATGCAGTAACGCAATCAATGTTTTTACCCTTTACGTCGTTTATATGCAGACCTGTTAAAAAGAATAATTGTATTATAATTATTTATTTCTCAAAGTTAATAGAAGTAAGGAGGTAATAAGTAGTTAAAGCTGCAGTGTCAAATTATGTTTATTTTCTTTAAATATCAGTCGAGGTAATTCAGTTACCAGCATAAGATTTTCCTCTTTTTAAATTCTCCCTTATTTGGTCTGATTGTGTGTTTATTTGGTCTAAGGTCCGATTACTCACACGAAGTTGCGAGCCGAGCGGTGCACTAGTCTCTCGTGAATCGCTCGGTTGAAATTATTTTCAAAACGAACCATGAGCATGGACAAAAATTGGCAAAATTGCAAAAATGACCAGTCTACTAAAGAAGTGGATGGTATACTTAAACCTCGAAAGTAAGTTTTCCGAAAATATTAGATTATATGCAATGGGTTAAGAGAAACATTTTTGAGAGAAACGGATATGCAGTGCCGAAAGATGCAAAAGTATATTTCACTAGGAGTCTGGAAATAAGGATTTTCAAGTGCGCCATTGTGATAAATTTTCATGTGAAGCGAAGCCGGAAACGGGAAATCATGCAAGCACGGAAAAAATCTCTATCTGGACGTGTAAGGACGATATTTTTATTATACCTGCGGATGTTATCGGAAATTTCATGATTTTTTTCTGACTACATAATATCGACACAAATTGCTTTTAAGAAAATCTTGGACAAGGATAGAGAGAGTTAAAAACTGCTCAACAGACTTAAAATGTGACTACAGCAACAGAAACACCTTTTCAATCTTAACAAATCATCCTGCTCATATTTCTCTCGAAAACAATAATTAGGAGGGACCTTTATTTGCGTGAATTCAAAGGACTGTGCTGAGAGAAAAAAGTCCACGCTCATAGAATTTAATAAGAGAACATCTCGAGGAAACGAGTTTTTATGGGCTCACGCCCATTGAGACTTCTGATCCCCACAGTTACAAGCAATTTGACCTTGAACTAATTTCCATATGGATATTGCGGGAGCCTTTAGTTTACCATGCTGTGGATATCTGTGATAACTGTGGAAGTCGGTCAAATTCGAGAGGTAAACCGCTGGCAAAAATTTGTACACCCTTATTCCTTTAAGGAGGTAATCCCTAAAGATTTCCTTAGAAAACGATTTAGTGTTAAACTTAGTAAAACTTAGTTTAACTTAGTAAAACTTAGTGTTAGAAAACGTTTGCTGGAAAATTGAAATCCCTCTATTTTCAAGGGGATCGCATATCTCCATTTGATTTGGGCCAGGTTCACATCCGCTTTGTCTTCCACATCAGGAAATAAAAAAGTATCTTTTCCCTTTATGTAGTCGCATACATTTAGCTGTGATTTTTTTCTTTTTCACACATAAAATTTTTTACACAAAATTTTTGGTGCATTCTTTTTTGGTATTAGCACTATAGGTAAATTGCACAATGACAAAATTATACAATTATTATCATAGATTCTATACAATTAGATTCTATACAGGGTGGCCCAGCGAAAAGGTACCAGGCCTAATAACTTGAAAACTGAAGATGTACGCGAAAAACGCCGAAACAGGTCGATTTTGTTATCGAGGGGGACATCTTTGGGTAACAAATTTAACTACCCAAGTTCACCCCCTTGGCAGGGGTAGCTACCCCTTTGCTTATCATCATAGGGAACAGATATTGAGTGATACATCATTTGAAAGCTTATTGAATTCTCTTTACAACGATATTCAACATTTTGGGTTTCGCTTACATACAGGCTGGCACAATTAAATCATTTTTTTGGGCTACCCTGTATGTAAGTGAAACCCAAAATGTTGCATATTGTTGTAAAGAGAATTCAAGTAGCTTTTAAATGATGTATCACTTAATAGCTGTTCCCTATGATGATAAGCAAAGGGGTAGCTACCCCTGCCAAGGGGGTGAACTTGCGTATATAGTTGAATTTGTCACGAAAATATGTCCCCCTCGCTAACAAAATCGACCTGTTTCGGCGTTTTTCGCGTACATCTTCAGTTTTCAAGTTATTAGGCCCGGTACCTTTTCGCTGGGCCACCCTGTATGCAATTATAAAAACACTATTAAAATCCAAAAATCCACCAACTTAACACCGAGAAACACTTTGCTGACTATTAGGGTTAGGTACATCCTATATTAAATACGTAGGTACTACGCAATACGGGCATATAAAACATAAAAATACCATAGAACGCGCATGCGCCTAAATCGCAGCAAGTGAGATTACCTCGAGATTACCTCGAGATTTCCTCCAGATTTCCTTCAGATTTCCTCTGATTACCTGCAGATTTCTCATATTACCTCCAAATTACTAAGATATCCTCAGATTACCTTCAGATTTCCTCAGATTACCTCCAGATTTCCTCAGATTACCTCCAGATTTCCTCAGATTTGTACACCTTAATCTTCAGCGGTTTACCCCTCGGTCAAATTAGAGAAAAGTTGCACTATTTTATGCTTACCAAGAGTCTAAAATAAAATTTAGGCTAACTTAGGGCGTTGCTGAAATATCCTGAATAAACTGAAAAATCGAAATTTCTTATTATTCTTGGAAACTGATTGATTATTTTTTGTAGGTTATATATTGATATTGATATTGAGGGTGTCAGATGCGCTGCGACCTATTAAGATCTATTGTGCCCCCTTTTTGTAGGTTAACATAAGTTACCTATCAAAAGCTATCCGTTGGACAGTGTAAATGTTTCCTAAGCCAACTAGATCCCAGAGTTTTCATGGTCAATAATTGCGTTAAAAATTCTGTGTAGGTACACCAGCTGTGGCCGCGTCATTCTTTGACGTCCCCGAGGTTGCCTTACCTCGGCCGCAAGCGGCCTCGGCAGCAATCGTGCGCTAACCCGAAAAAGTCCATTTTACGTTATTACTAATATTCGTACAGATGAAAATAAGGTGTTTAAAAAAATCACTAGGGCATTATTATCGAATCACGATTATTATCTAAAATTTTCTTCATATTTACTCCTGTCAAAACAATAGACTTACTATGAATTAATCTAAAATTTACCTGCGTCAGTTAAGGCTTCATAAGTTCTTTCTAAAGCCAAGCGATGTAAGGGGTTCATGTAATGGGCTTGCTCTCTGTAAATACCGAAAAAGTTATTGTCGAAATATTTTCCATCGATGACTCCCGCTTCTGTACAAATATTGCTTCCTGGTCCTTTTCAATGAAAAAATAGAAAAGTCAAGCTTTTAAAAATTTTCTCATTGGATATATCTACTTACTCTTTTTAAAAACAGTTTCTAGCAAGCTTTCATTATTAAGTAGTCTCGTTTTAAGCTCTCCAATGTTATTAGCTTTAGGTAAGTGAGCACCTACTCCAGATATCACAATATCATCATCCAGGAACTTCATAGTGACTGCTAAAACAAATTTTTAGTGGGGAGTTAGCTTTGAAGGAAATTCTTTAGTACCTACATCTTTTTATGCGACAACTGAGTGTAAAATGAATAAATTTCGTTAAAAAATAAAACTCAATATTAATTTTAAAACGCTTTGTAGAATAATAATTGCTACCACAACATTAAAATGACTGGCTAAACCAAGGTACAATGAGTGAACATTGTCAGTAATTTTACAGTAACTAATTTCTGCAACTAATTTTTTACAGTTCAATTTTTTTTTCAAAAGTTTTTAGTACTAATGATAATGAACAAATGTACAGAGTGTTAAACACCGAATATTTAGCCAAAAATAATGAGACCTTTCTCAAGCGCGAACGAAGGAAAAACGGTAGTTATGGAGCATATTGGCATTCCCAGATTTTTACTATCCACGTCTCTGGTTCAAAAGTTATTATTTTCTAGATCAAGCGTTCATTTGCTTTATATTTTGCTCGCTTGTAAGATTTGATATACCTAGGGCTTGGTTTACGAGATGTCTTAGACCAAAAAGTTGATTTTGTTGCATTAAATCATGTAGTTCTACGAGTTTCAGGAATATGTTCCCTTGAAAACGTTCAATAAAGTCCCCTCGATTACCAGCGTGATGGGAATAGTGATGGGTGGGAGTAGAAGTTCACAGTTCCGTTCCTTAATTTTCATCGTATCGTAAGCCCAGACCCAAATCAAAATCCTTGATCTAAAAAACAATAATACCTTGAACCAGAGAAGTGTGCACTGGAAAAATTTAGGGGGCAGTGTGTTTTATGACCGCCGTTTCCGTTCGCGCTTCGTTTCTCGTTGAAAAACATTTGCAAAAAGTGCGCCGACATAAGAAAGTAGTCTAGAAATGTGTAAGAAATCGTTAAAAAAATGAATGATTTGCTTGTAACGCTCATGTAACCTGCAAGTAACTTCAGTTACAACTTGCATATTGAAGTCCAGTGTTATTTCTCGATCATTTCCCAAAATGCCAAAACAAAACATACAAAATTGTTTGCAGCTCTAGAGCTCTCGAAGTGGATACTTTCGATAATTAGCATGAGATATCACGACATGTTGATACAGAACATTTTCCATGCAATATTGAAAGTGTTTATAAATATTCACAAGTACTCTTCAGATGAACTTGCACTGAATTCATTTTGTTTGTGTTGGAGTATTAGTGAAACTTACTTCTTATGTTACTTTCGTTTTCGAAATAAGATATTGAAATTTGTAAGAAATTGCAACTTTAGATTAATAGGTATGTTGTAGCAAATTAAAATAATACCTAGTTCTTAAATATTTTTGAACAGCTTTGGATAAAGTTAAACATGCAAAGAACATTTTATCTTACCTGATTGATATTTTGGAATGAATTCCTTTAATGAAACAAATTACAACTTACAAATTAAAACGTGGATCGCAACAAAAAAAGCAAATTACAACTCCAAATCTGACAGAATGAATGGAGAAAAAATTACACCACTAACCTTTTATAAGTTTTTATAAAGTGCAATATGGAAATGAGAACTGTTTTACCTTGGACTTTGCAGAACTAATAATTCCATGTTCGTCAACCATTCTGCCTTGCATTTATATGCTAAAAATTGTATGCAAATATGACACCTATTATTGTGTTTCAGAACTGCATGTTTTCAATAAAGTTCGTTTAATTAAATTATGCATTGCAGGCATTGTTTCGTACTCGGTTTGATATCAATCACAATAAGTTAAAGTTTTATGTTTAAAACATTTTTTTGGTATGGATTGCAGTAGAGTTAAAAACGCTACCAAAAGATCACTAGGTACTTGTTGAGGCATTCATTTTTCGCTTAAAACACCACTTTAAACGAAAAGCGGTGCAAAGAATGGGGGGTATATTTCGAAATTCTTCAAATTTTTTTATGAAACGTTTTGGGTTTTCCAACAAGAGGTGTTATTTTGGTATTCAAAGAAAAAGGCCATTTTTTGAGATAAATGATCGGATGTCTATTTCATAATAAAGAGGAAGGTATGCCGTTAATAATGAAAAACAACATCAGCCAAATGGCCACCAAGACCACGCTTACAGGACCATATCCTTTTCATGAAATTTTCCATAACCAAATCGCAAAGTGGCTGCCCTACGTCCTCGATAGCCTCACGAATTCCATCTTTGAGGTCTTGAATCGACGCTGGGCGGAATTGTGATCACCTCTTCCAGAGATAACACGGTCCGGAAACTTTTCCCGTAAAAGAGCAATGATTTCGTTGCTCGTGTGGCACGTAGCGCCGTCTTGTTGAAAGTAAACGTTGTCCAGATCAATACCATCCAACTCCGACCATAAAAAATCATTAATCATCTCTCGATAGCGCAATCCATTCACCGTAACTGTTGACCCAACCTCATTTTCGAAAAAGTAAGGTCCAATGACCCCGCCGGACCATAAACCGCACCAAACAGTCACACGTTGAGGATGGAGAGGCTTGTCGACAATAACTCTTGGATTTTCTGACCCCCAGATACGGAAATTTTGTTTGTTGACGTAGCCACCGAGGTGGAAATGGGCCTCATCAGTCAAAATGATTTTTCGGTGGAATTCCGGATCATTTTCATGCATTTCAAGGACCCAATCAGCAAAGACACGACGTTGTTGATGATCGGGCGGCTTGAGTTCTTGTGTTAACTGAACTTTATAAGCCTTAAGACCCAAGTCTTTATGCAAAATACGGTGTAATGACGTTTGTGGAATGCCCAATTCCAAAGAACGACGAGGAATCGACAAATCTGGGTTTTCTTCTAGACTTTGGGCTACAGCAGCAATATTCTCAGTTGTTCTTGAGCGACGTGCACGGGTTTTATTCTTCACATCAGTAACTTGTCCCAACAGCTCGAATTTTTCCACCAATTTCTGTATTACGGTCCGACAAGGTGCTTCACGACGACCCAAAAATGCTTCAGTTTTGCGAACTGTGACTGCAAGATTTTCACCATTTTTGTAGTAAATTTTAATAATTTCAATGCGTTGTTGAAGCGTGTATCGTTCCATTTTTAGTAATGGCGTAGTTTCTACTTGTCAAATGTCAAAGAATAAAAGCTTCAAAAGTGACAGGTACCGAAATACCGGGTGATTCAAAATAACACCTCTTGTTGGAAAACCCTTTATAAGGTAATTTTTCTCTAGTCTCCGTTAATGTTTCCTTTACGAAACTGTTGAGTTCGCTACCCTTGACGAATTGATTTTCGACCCAATTAAATAATATATTTAACTAAGAAGAAAATTTTTTATGAATATATTTAACTATTTAGCAAAACTTTTTTTAAATTTGTGGGACAGCCAAGGTCTTCCAAGGTCTTTGTTTGGATCCCACTCACCTAATTAGAAAAACTGGGATAAGGCAAGCAACGTCTCTCTCTCTCTTTCTCTCTGTCTCTGAGGACCCCTCTCACCAAATTTGGAGTACCTAAATTTAATTAGAAGAAAAACATAACAATAATATGTTTTTTTGATGTTTAGGCAAAAAGAAACCTTTTATTCCCTCATGCTGAAAGCCAATAATAGGATAGAATATCGGCGTAATGTTTGACTTTTCTAATCTCTCTTAAAAAACTCTTAGAATGCTTTCATTTGACGACTCTACCCACCGAATTTTGAAGAAACACTGAGAAATGAGCAATGCTCGTGGTAGTTCTCAACAGAAAAAAAAAATAGTACACGACGCATCGTAGGTATATGTACGTCACTACGTTGCTGAGTGAGCAGGACGCACCACTGAGTCACTGACAAAATTTTCTATATCCGTGAGTCTAAAAGGCATATCCGATACCGAAAATGTCGTTATGTATGAGACCGCGTTAAGAACAGCATTCCTTCCTCTTACTGAGAAACTATGTAAAAATTTGGTTGAATTATTTCTGTTTGGGAAAAAGAACTCGAAGAATTTATGAGTGAAGTCGTCTAATTTAGTGTTTCGTTTACGAAACGACACGCAGAGCAAGGGCAATTAGGGGAACCCAAAATATGGTGATTTAACGCAACTTATCCCTAAGTTGCACCCCTGAGAAGTTATAGGCCTTGAAATATGGGTGTCAAATTTCGAAAAAATCAATATCTCAGCTATTTTTGAGCTTACAAAAAATTAATTTGGTACGCATTGTGAGTGAGGGTACCAAGAGCCTTCATTGACAGTAAATAGAATTGAATTGAAGAATTTTAAGGGTTTCATTTATAGAGGTAAGTTGTTTTTAAGTTAATAAGTATAGACGAAATGATTGTTATTGCTGAACGAGCTGAACCTGATACGGTTGGACGTCTGCGGCTTGACGTGCATTTATGCCCGGTGTTGTTCTAGGAGGGATCAAGCAGGCTACGTGTTTTGAACACTTCCCATAGAAATATCTGCAAAACAGGCCGTTTCTTTTCTTCGATGTTCGAGAGTGTCTAAATTTTTGTCAAATCTGGGTCCCCAATCAAGTGGATGGCTCTTTTCTGAATGGAGTCGAGTAGTCTCAGAGTATTTTAGCTCTGAGCTCAACAATGCAACTAAAATATATTTTGAATAATATTATCGCGAATCCGCGCAACGATTATTGTTTTAAGCTTTGTTAGACTTGCCATTTCATATGTTTCCATGGTAACATCTATCTGGGTACTGTAGACCTACACGCACTATTTTTCTTCTCAAAGAATGGTGTCCAGCGCAAATGTGATTTTTTTTTGAGGAAATGAACTTAGAATCTTTAATCTAATTATGGATGCGCTATCCGTGTCCGTCATTTCGGGATCACCTGTATAGAGCTAGTAGAGTAGAGTAGCTAGTACACGTATTGAAATTGTGGGCGAGTCAGAAAACTTTTTTAAGCCTTTTCAAGAGGCCGGACTCTTTCAAGTTGTGTCAAGCTCCGTTGTCGGGAGAGGTGTGTAATTTCATAAATATTATTATGTCCTTTTCAGGACACGATTTGAAATCTTGGAAAGCTGTCATATGTGGAACTGGTTGATGATAGTAGTGACGCTTTGCAGGTGGATTGTAGGAATGCTAGGGAATTGAAAATGAGTGAGTGATGTGTAGCCCAATAATTGACTACCTATGCTCTATTTAGACAAACAAAATCCTACAGTACTCACGACTTGACCTATCCCTAGAGTTGTTGATTTTAAATTACATGAAGCCTTCTAAAATCTGTCTTAGTACATTTTCTTTATATGTGTGTGTCATAGGCATGGTACACCCCCTTTTTTTTTCTTTATTTTTGGAGATAATTTTTTGAAATTTGGTACGTCGCATATTCTCGATAGAGCGCACTTTTTAGCAGAAAATTGAATTTTTTTCCACATCCGGTTATTCCGGAAATGTTACCAACTTTTTATTTTTAAATGGAACACCCTATATATTATTATATTTTTGAATTCTATACATTTGTACGAATCCAACAATACCACATAAGTACCATTTTAAATGTCAAATTTGTTTATATTTAATTTTTTATTTCTCAATTATAGTGTGCCATGACTTCAGTTGTGTTCATCTCAGACGCAAAATGGATACACCAAACTGTCCCTTATTAAGAGTACTAGTAGATGGTACCTCGGTACCAATATGGTACCATTTGAAAAAAATGAATCCAGCTCAAAAAAGCATTCCGGTGCGCATAATTTATCCATAAATCACTTAATTTAGTAATTTGAACAAAAATTCGATTTTTTTAGCATTAGATGACCCAATTGGAGTAAAACAAAATAGTCATGGCACACTATAATTGAGAAATAAAAAATTAAATAAAAACAAATTTGACATTTAAAATGGTACTTATGTGGTATTTTTGGATTTGTACAAATGTATAGAATCCAAAAATATAATAATATATAGGGTGTCCCATTTAAAAATAAAAAGTTGGTAACATTTCCGGAAATACCGGATGTGGGAAAAAATTAAATTTTCTGCTACAAAGTGCGCTCTATCGAGGATATGCGACGTACCAAATTTCAAAAAATTATCTCAGAAAATAAAGAAAAAAAAGGGGGTGTACCTACCATGCCTGTGACACACACTGTATGTATACTGGGGAAGAAAAATTTTGAAAAGCGTACACTTTTTTTCTGCACGTTTACAGTTTTGTTTTTAATAGTTACTGTAGTTTTTATTTTAATGTGACGCCCTGTGTGTTTGATTGATTACATTTTTTACATATGGCTGAATTCTTATATGGAATAGTAAATTCCAATAATAAAAAATGAACCGGATGTTACATTTAAAAAACCACAGTGACTGATAATATCAGAAAACGGTAAGTCTCGCAACATTGCACATTTATCAAACCTGGAATATTCACACCTATTCTAAAACACCTGAATCCCAAGTTTTGTCAAAAACCGTTTGACAGAAAATTTTGTTTTTACAGACTTTTTTTCGACTCTGTATGCTTCTGCTGTATTCTTCGTGGACTAGATAATAAAACAATGTGACAGTGAGGACCAATAATTATTTATTATTAATAGTTATTTTTTTAGAAATAAATTTTATATTATTTGTAAAGTTTCATTAACATAAAGGATGGTTTCTTTACTGTTGATGATACTTCGATGATCGCCGGTCATAATTTGAATAGTAGCCGTCTGCTTACAATACTGAAACAAAGAACAAATTTTAAGATAAAACTAACAAATGTTGCCCAGAAACTAACCGCTGTTAGGTTGCAGTTGTCAAATTTGCTCGAACCGGAAGGTCTCAATAAATGCAAATGTCCCGAAATCAAATCATCTGATGGTTCATAATTGTGTAATTTTTGAACCATATTTTTAAGGTAGGTCAGTGCTTTCATGGTCTCCCCTCGGTCAATAAAATCTTTGTCAGAATTGTCCAGAGCGACTTTTAGTCTATCTTTCCAAGTTTCCGCTGATTCAATCTTTGTAGTAACCTACAAACAATCACAGTGTTCTTATTGGATTATAAGCATACCTACCTACACTGAAATCGTTGACTAATATGAATAAAAAAAATTAATACCTGAGATGCGTTCAAGTTGAGCATTTCAATCAAAAATCCAACTTCGATATTTAAAGGTTTGACCACCGATGTTTGATTTTCAACACCGAGAAGTTTAACAGCTGCCTTAAGAGTTGAAGGTGAACCATCAATGAAGTAAATGTGAATACTATTTTTCTCTTGGTTTAATATTCTTGCAATTTCAATAGCAAGAGCACCTCCCCAAGATACCGCGATGAAATTATACACACCCTTGTTCCAAACTTGTTTTATTTGCTAAAATATTCATAGGGAACTTTTCATTAATGTGACATTTACCAAAAAAAATAACAATTACCTTGGCAATATCAATGGCCATTTCTTGAATTGATGACGAATCGGAAGGTAATATTGCACAGTATGTTGGATACACTAGGCTTCCGGCTAACTCTTTTATTTCCTCGTACCCAGAGATCCCGGGGATTATGAAAACAGGACTTGTTTCTCTCGCTTCTTTTGAACTCAGTGAAGGAAAATGTACCAGTTGGGGTTTATTTGGCACCGACTTATACTTTCGAGTAAATTCTTCAAGGTTGTGAGGTAACATCGATCGAAGTTCTAAAATAAATAAACAATGACAAGAGTAGGTACCAAAATTATTAAAATTTGGGGAAAATTAAAAATTACTTTGGAATAAGGCTTGCGTAGTTTCTTGAGTAACATCATCAACTTCATCACTTTTAATAATAACATTTTTGAGTTTAGTACTCAAGATATTATCAAGACCTTGAATAGCGTCTGAAAAATCAAGTTCTTTCTGATAACTGATACTGCAAGTAGAAAATCCAGCGTCTGCCCGGCTCTGACAAATTCCAGTGGCGTTACTTATAAAGTTAATCAAAAATGCTTTTGGTGCTGCAGTTTTCAAAGCATTGTCGATCCACTGCACTGGCCTGATATCACTACTTTTCGGAGTGTTTTGTTTATTTGGCAGAATAAAAACTCCATCTATGGGTCCAAGGCAATATACTTCAGATATGAGCTCCGAGGCTCCTTCTCTAGTGTGAGCTTTAGGATTAGCAAAAATGAGTTGCACATTGAAATAGGATTGCAAAAGGGTAAGACGATGGTTTAGCCACGGTTGTTGGATTTTAGCATCAGACGCAATGACAATCTTTCTAGCGCCACGGAACACTAACCATTCTGCCAGATCTGTGACCGCTTCAGCTGTTCCTCCTAAAAAAAGTGAAAAATTGAGAAATTATTTTAGAATACTAAAATTTATATTAACTTTACTCGATCTTACCATAAAGAAGGTACGATGATTTAGCGTTGCATATAAAATGATCTTCTTTTTTGATGTTGAATTTTCTGACATCGATATTTGTTATGTTAATCAAAATTTTTCCCACGTGATCAGGCTTAGAAAGTGAACTGAAAAACATCACATTTTAACTGAGAAAATAAATCACTAAGAACACAACATACTTTAGGATTTCTTCAATATTTTGATGCTCTACTATTCTGCGAGCTATTGGTCTAATAGCCATAAAGTCAGCGCCGTCTATTACAAGTTTTCTGATCCTTTCCTTGAATTCAGCAGGTAGACTCATTATCTTGTTCAAGTTAACAACAATGAAAGATGTATTTTTTATAAAAATGTTCATGCCGATAGACATATCACCCTTTAGATCATAGCGACCAATTTGAACGAAAGTTCCAAAATTGGCTAGACAGTTGAGTGATTCTTGTAACAAAGATCCTGTGAGACAATTCAGTACAACATTAGCTCCTCTTCCTCCGGTAGCTGCCATAAATTTTGGCTTAAAACTGTTATCCAAGCATGAATAAATTTCGTTGTCTTTTAAAGAGAACATTTTTTTCAGGTATGCTCTTTGATATTCAGTGCTTACAGTTATGCAAGTCTTGCAATTCATTGCATTTGCTATCGAGATAGCCGCGATTCCTATTGCTGTATAAGCAGCATTGATTAGTACAGTAAATCCATCTCTTAATTTTCCTTTGACAACTAAAGAGTAGTAGGCCTGTAAATTTTTAACGTCAAGTAATTGTTTCAGAATAATTTTTTTATACTTACGCTAGCATACGCATGCGGAACAGATCCAGCATCTTCTAACGACCATCCTTTTGGCACAGTCCAGCGTAAAATATCATCAGCAATTATTTCACTTGTGTCTCTATCAAATCGTGCTAAGCCCATGACTCTTTCTCCACTGTTAGTTATTCCTACGTAGTCCAAATTTCCAAGCTCATTCTTTTTCTTGTTCGAAGGCAATAATGTTTCATCGTATAAGTTAATACCAATATATTTAATGGTGCAATCTTTAATAGAGTTTGATCTGATATCTATCGTTGTTTGTATGTCTTCCTTAATATTAACTGGCACTATTATGTTTGTACTAAGGTTGCCTTCTTTGAAGACTGATAAAACCAAATCTGCCTTGAATATATTCTGATAATAGAGATCATTTGGATTGACATTAGTAACTTTTTTATCGAGCATGAAATGCACTCTCAGATCAATATTATGGAATGCCATTCTTAGCTCTTGCACAAAGTTAGTGATACCCTCGACTGGGACTGTAGACGCTATTAGAAAAATGCTAGAGCGTTTACCCGCTGCTACACGCACTGCAGCTTTCAACTCTTCGATCCACTGAACTGACCCTCGATTTATATCTTTGCTACTGATTATGTCAGACTTAATTGTAATTACTATGGGTGCAGTGTGATTTGCCTAAAATTATGGTTAGTTTAGAACATGGGTAAGTTTTATTGGTATTGCGGTTGTGTCTAGAATAATTACCCTTCTCAAAATCGAATACGATATACCATTAACAACTTGACTTGCAACTTCCACAATCTGTGGGCATGCTTGAATACTTTGGTCACTTCTTGCTAAGAGAAATCCATGAGAAGAGGCTAGCAGTTTTACGACAGTTTCATTTATCGTATCATTCAGTATTAGCAAGTGTGGGTAAGTTGGTTGGACATTGATCGATTTAGCATCATGAACGGAGATTACAGACGGCTGCATGAAATAACGTAAATAATATGTTTAGTATTTCTTCAGATAGAAAATTTATTTTAATAACTCACATTTAGTTTGGTGTATTCCTTGAGCACTTTTCTGATTGTGCCTTTCAAGATTTTATTGCCACTGTCTATCTCAGTTATCATAACATTTGTAATAAATTGATCATTGAAATTATCAAGGGTTAGTTGTAGAGCTAAGTTAATCAAGTTCTCCATGTTCTGAAAAAATATTTTCATAATATTATAATAATATTGTTATAAAAGATTGGAGTGTAATAAATAATTATATACCTATACTTTTTCTCATAAATTTGCACTTACAGGACAATGAGGATTATATAAAGGAACTATATCAACAGAGCCTATGCATAAAGGTCTATTCCCACGCGAAAATTGAGTTGTTCTTAAGCCATGTATCTCTAATCCGTCAGTAAATATCACATTTGTAGATTGGTTGTAGGTGACTTTTAGATCTAGAATCAGTGTTCAATAAATAAGACGTACCTAACACTCTTTTAAAGACTTACCTTTTCTTTCATTAGGTAATGCACTTAAGGAAATGGCTAGTTTTTGTATAGAGACGGGAACATGAATATCTTGATTGCGTTCACCAATATGTAACAAATACAGTTGAATCATTCCTTCGATAAAGGTTTGCCATTTGTTGTTCCATTCAATTATCGCGACAGATCCTGCGCGACATAAAAACTGATTTTCTTTTACTGCCTAGGAATAAAAGAAAACTTACCATTTTCATAAATAGTGACATGTTTAATACTTCTGTATGAACCAGCATAGTTGTGGCCTCTATGATTCATTTCCTTGTAAAAATCGTTTCCGGTTAGTTGGATACCATCCTCTGATGTCTTCAATTCATTCCCATCCATAAACATCTTCTCTGTTGTTTCTGGAATTTTAACTTTTCCAGTCGCAACTATTTCTTTCTCGGCGACCACTTCAAATTGACCAGAACCTTTCATCGCCATTGTATTTAGTGGAACTCCGCCTAAAACAGTAGGTAAACCAATTAAATTTTTCGTTGGATGGAAAATTTGAGCGACCTACCAACTTTAGGTATTGTCAGTGTACCATTGAAGAAAAGGTTTTCAAATATTAGTTCTTTTGGATTAGTTATAGAGTTTGCCAGGATCTGAGCGACAATATTCTGAAAAAATAATAATTTGTAATTATTCAAATCAAAACATAAGCTAAGTTTGTACCAAGCATGAAGAAATTGGTAGAATGATTGTATTATTTAGTTGATGCCCGACACAGTCTCTGAATTCTTCACTGTTTAAAGTAGCTTGGCAATCTTTAATGCCTAGGACCAGTGATTGTTTGTCTTCATATCCAATTTTCCAACTTTCGCTGTGCTCCCAATGAGCTAGTCCAGCTAGACTTGGAGTGCCTTTACTGACAGGATAAGGTACTTTACCGTACAAGTTGGAAACATTCATGTTGACGCCAGCCAAATAGAGTCTGTATAGTATGATTTATAATTAGAGTTTTTTTACTATATTTAATCTACAATGACTGTGAATAACAGTGTGGACAATAGAGGTCCACTCTTAGACTGGACAGCTGTCATCTCACATGTTGGTCAATAAAAATGAAGGAAAACGTGAACGCATGTATGTGGCTGCTAGGATCCTTTAAGTTAAAGATAAATTTCAATACAATTTGTAATAATTTTACAGGCAATATGGCGTGTGAAAGAAGCTTAGGCTCTATTGTCCACACTGTTATTTATAGTCTCTGTACTACTATTCAATGACGATAAGTTTAAGGAAATTTAAAAACACTGGTAGATACTTACTGCCCCAGACTGTTCGATAGAAATTCCACACCACTTTTACTAAGTCTCTGAGCAAGAGGAATGTTGATACACCCTTCCTTGACAGATCTTTTCAATATGGCTTGCAACAGGCCATGAGGAGCTATTTCTATTAAGATAGAATCTTTAGGAATATGTTTTAGGCCCTCTTCAAAGAACACAGAGCTCAACAAATTATTAGTATGATACTCGGCTGAGGATGTTTTAGCTAAATCAGTTTCCCAGTTTTCTTCAAGGTTTGAAGTACTAATCCATTTCGATGATCTGGGCATTGGCACCGGTATGACTTGTTTCAAGTATTCTAACAATTTTGGAGCTGCTGGTTTGATGTATCTACTGTGATAGGCAATGTTTGATACATTGACCAATCGAGCGAATGTTCCTTGATCTTGTAGCTCTTTGACAAATTTTTCCATATCTTCTCTCGGTCCAGAAATTGTCGAACTATCGGGACCATTATGGCAAGCCACTTCAATTGATGGCGGGCATTTGTCTTTTATTTGTTCATATCCCAATCCTAGAAGTGGAGTTGAAGTTAGATGTTCGTGTTTTTAAGTTAATATATTTACCGATGGCAGCCATCATTCCTTCAATTAATTCAGCTTCAAGAGAAGCTCTTCCTCTCGAGTATGCTGACAGAATCATTTGCTCAGCTGACATGCAGCCGTCTGCATAGGCACAGCCTAATTCTCCAACGGAATGCCCTAATATTCCATCAGGGACAATTCCAAGTGTAATCAAAACATCAGTTAATGCGATCTGAAATGATTAATATTTCATGACAAACTTTGTTCACAAATTTAGGTAATATTTACCTGGATAGCCGCAATCCCTACAAATGAATGCAGAATATTGTTATATATATTTTTATCATCAGTAGATATGATATGAATCAAATCGACTCCTTTAGGCTCTAAAATTTTTTGACATTTGTTTATTGCTTCAGCGAATACGGGGAATTTCATCAAATCATTGATCATTCCATTCCATTGACTGCCCATTCCAGAATAGACGAACCACACTTGTCTCTTCTTGCCACTGTAATACTTTATAACAAAATATTAGGTCAAGTTAAGACACCTATACGAGTTGTTTTACCTCATGCTTCATTTTGATTTCTGCTTCAGCTCCTAAAACTAGATATCCTCGATAAAGATGTCCGGTAATAGCCTTGGAGTAAATTTCTTGTATAAGTTGTAAATATTCCACATCAATACATGGCCTCTCTTTTATCTGAAAACGAAAATCATGGGCAAATTAAATAATGTAATATTTTTGATTACACATTGTAACTCAGTAAACAATGATCCTTACGGATGATAGCAATATTTCAATACCAGTCTCCGTTCTTGTAGATGCTACGACGAGTCTAGGAATATCTATTTTGATTTCAGTTTTTTCTTTTTTGTGTGCTTTCAATAAAATGTGACCATAGTAAGAGCCGATACCAATAGCATTAACGGCGGCATACTCTCCTTTCCATGGCAAGTTGGTGGTGAGAACTTTGACAGACCCATCAACTAGCGGTTTAATTTCTGGATTTGGCTCTTTGTATTGTATGTTTGCCGGAATCTTCTCATGTTCCATAGCTATCAAGACTTTTGCCAAACCAAAGAATGCCGAGCATGGTTCACTATGGCCAGTGTTTGGTTTAATAGAACCGACAATCAATGGTTTTTCGCGGTTTTTACAATAAACTTTTGCTAAAGCTTCAATTTCTTTTTTATCTTGATCCTATAACAATATTTACAAAAATCAATTAAACGACAAATGATTAGTTATTTAATCAATAGTTACTTTAAGGGCACTACCGTAAGCTTCCACAAAGTCGACTTTGTTTGGATCAACACCAGCTTTTTCATAAAAATCATTCATAAATTCTACCATGCTGGATACATCAATGTCGGTTAATTTTCCATCATGCAAGCCATGAAAGCGGGTGTCAATATTGACTATGCTGGCGTAGTGGCGCCTTGCATCACTAGCTTTTTGCACCAAGAAAACTACTACTCCATCACTTCTAGCGTAGCCGTTTGCTTTAAAAAATATACATTAGAAACGTTTATATATTGAGGTTTGCAATACCAACCATTAGCATCAAAAGCTCTAGTCGATCCATCAGGAGACAGTAATCCCATATCAGCATACCACCACTGCAATTCTTTATTCAGTATCAGGTTAGTTGCACCAACAAGACAGGATTCACATTGACCTGTCTTAATAGCCGTGCAAGCCAATCTTAAAACTTCGAATCCCCCAACCCAGTTACCATCGTATGATACACTTGGACCTAAAGACGGATACTTTGATTGTTTGACTTTAATAATAAGCGACATATATTTTACCTTTCAAATTGAGCCAATATGAGATTCTGTTTGCCATCATAGCTCTTGATTGACCAACTACTCCAAAACCTTTGACAATGTTGTCCATGTTAGCAACGTCGTTATCACCAACGGAAGAAGCCACAAATGTCCCCACTCTTTTTCCTTTAATATCGTTTGGATTAATACCTGAATTCAAAAAATTATATGAAATATAAACTTTTGTAGTATCTACTATTTATTATATTTCAAATTATCACCTTTTAATAATTATTATTATACATGCGAGAAATAAAATAAGTTTTGAGTTTTAAGAAAAATTGTCTCACCTGCATCAAGTAAAGCTTCGTAACATCTTTCCAGTATCAAACGGTGCGTAACATCCATAAAAACACATTGCTCATGATGAATTCCAAAGTAAGAATGATCAAATTCGTTTATCGGGATTGTTCCGATGATATTGCTTACACCACCGATTCCTAAAGATGATGAATTTAATTATTGTTTGTTTTCAACATAATCGATAACATAATTTGAAGATACAACTTTTTTAATGAATTCGAAGTTACAATTTTATTTCTGGTTAGACGTACCTTGAACCCAGCCTGAGGTCAGAAGAGATTCATTATTGAAGAGATGTGTTGCTAATTCGTCGATATTTTTGGATTTGGGGAAATATCCACCGATCCCTGATATGACAATGTCATCATCTATAAGGAACATTTTTGACATGTCTAGTTTATTCTGTAACAAATCAATCAAACTGGTCATATTTTTTAATATCTTCAGTTTAAAACTAGGTCACGATCTCGGTCACGATTTTATGATTAGGGTGTCTTCGATCGAGAACAACTAAGCTGGAAACGGCTTACATGTCCCAATTTTATATTTTTATGTACTATCCTATGGTGTAGATGAAATTTTAATACAGTGTGATGAAAAGTCTGATAAAAGTCACCCTGTATTAAAATTTAAACCACCTAATAGTAGGATACCACATGAAAAGTGAAGATAGGGACATGTAAGGCGTTTGCGATATTTGGAGCCATTTCCGAATCAGATTAATTTCAGATTCAGCAACCAAAAATAATGCTTTTATGCCTCATGACTGTTCTTTGTATCTTGATTGGTTTGTAAACAAAAATAAAAAATCCTCTTAATTACACATCCCTGGACCAACCAAGAAACATAAAAAGATAAAATTCATTAGATTCGATATTAAGAAATGTCCTTAATTGGGTGTTGATTTGTTACTAATATTATATTTATAGTAATAATATTATGTATTACTAATAATAAACAATAAAAAATTATAATTTCCAAAAGAAAATTTTCTCAATGTGTTTGCGTGGTCCGGAGATTCTATTTGTTATTTTAAAAATGCAAAAATACGAAAAAAAATTAAGAGGCAAAAAAGTTGCTTACTATTAAAAGGATATCATGAAAAAAAAGTCAGTG
This sequence comes from Malachius bipustulatus, assembly GCA_910589415.1. Taxonomy (NCBI): domain Eukaryota; kingdom Metazoa; phylum Arthropoda; class Insecta; order Coleoptera; family Melyridae; genus Malachius; species Malachius bipustulatus. The sequence continues at coordinate 51,477,074 of OU342633.1, forward strand.
GCGTACATTTTTCTCTTCAATAATATTGGTGAGGGTGTCCCCCTTGACGCCGCTGGTCTAGATAATTTCAATCTACTTACTTGGGGTTAGAGGAGCTCCTTTTTACTACAAATGACTGCCAAATTTCAACAATACCGGAAAAAGTATGTTTGATATACAGCGTGTTCAGTTAAGGGTACGGAGCGGCCATATCTCGGTAACTATTGGTCCTAGAGCCTCAAATTAAAAATTTTCCAGACATAAGTGACCATGAGAAATTCAAGGAAAATATTTTCAAGATGGCCGCACTTTCGGAAATACCGGAAGTAGACACCTAGTTCGTTATTTTAACGGGAACACCCTGTAAAATATTATATTTTTTAAATGTCTGAAGAAATCGAATACAGGTGGTTTTCACCACTGGAATTTAGATTGAGCGGTTTATGAGTTATAAACAAGTGAAAATCGAAAATTTTCAACTTCAAAGCAGTCTAGAACTAGAATGACTCAAGATATCTAAGAACGGTTTACATGTCCCTATCCTAATTTTTAATGTTTCATCCCACTATGTGGAGTAAATTTTAATACAGGGTGATGAAAATTATCCGATTTTTCATCACCCTGTATTAAAATTTAAACCACATAGTAGGATATAATGTGAAAAGTTAGGATAGGGACATGTAAACCGTTTTTAGATATCTTGAGACGTTCTAGTTCTAGACTGCTTTGAAGTTGAAAATTTTCGATTTTCACTTGTTTATAACTCATAAACCGCTCAATCTAAATTCCAGTGGTGAAAACCACCTGTATTCGATTTCTTCAGACATTTAAAAAATATAATATTTTACAGGGTGTTCCCGTTAAAATAACGAACTAGGTGTCTACTTCCGGTATTTCCGAAAGTGCGGCCATCTTGAAAATATTTTCCTTGAATTTCCCATGGTCACTTATGTCTGGAAAATTTTTAATTTGAGGCTCTAGGACCAATAGTTACCGAGATATGGCCGCTCCGTACCCTTAACTGAACACGCTGTATTTGCGAAAAGGGGATTTTTTAAAGTTGAGTCCTGCATCTTGAAAACAAAGCATTTGCGGACCCGTGTTTATATGAACTTTTAATTTTAAAACCATTAAAATAATCGACTAGTAAATTTATTGTACATACTTCAACCTGTTTGTATAGACATATTTTATTAGATACAGACATAAAATAACATGCGAAAAAATTATAGCTTTCCAATAGATACCTATTACCTACTTATATTGGCTAATAAAATACTAGGTATTAATTATTTAAATAATTTTTAACAACTTTTGCTTAGGAAGTTATATGGGCTTGCTTAGAGCATATCTTACCTTATTGGTATCTTGCAATGGAAATAATGCACCAAATTACAGTTTGCCAGAATGAATGTTATAAAAAATTAAACCACCTTTTATAAGTGCAGTATGGAAATGAAGAATGCATTTTTTACCTTGAACTTTGCAGACTTTATTCCGTTTGACTTGCATTTTTAAGTTAAAAATTGTATGCAAATATAACTGCTATTATTATGGGGCTTCAAAACTGCATAAGTATACTCATATTTGTTCAATTGTCTTATTTGTGACGAAGTTAAGAAAACAATTACTCACATTGTAGAAGATTGTCCGGAAACAAAATTTTTTACGGTTTCCATGATAGGTTTCCACCACCTTACTCCAGATGAAATCCATTGATTACAAAGTTTTAAACCAATATGAACAGAATGGTGTGTCTAATAATATAATTATAATAACAGCAATTTATTTACAACGGTCACTCACTTACAGGAAATACAAATAAAAATTATTACAACGAGAATTAAAAAAAAAATACAATACATAAAACATTTCATCACAAAAAATAAAAAATTAAATCACAGTTTACAAAACTGCACCTAATACCAATCAAACAACAAATCATCCTAGGAAATAAGGAAAACATCAATAACAATACCAGGTATCCCCCACAATTCCCCCTCAAAAAAAAAAACCTTCTTGCGCATCAATCGCAGAAATAGTGTATTTTTATGCGATTCAATAATAAATATTTTCTTCCTATTTTTTTTTATAATGAATATAATGAAAAATAATCCGATTTTTTTTTTGGGAAAACTCCACCTACCTACCAAAAAAAAAGAATGATCATCTCGTGGTTTCGAACCCGCACCAACAGTTAGTTATTAAAAGACCAATTTGAATACTTTTTTCACCTGCATGTAGGTGATTTAATTGTCGTTGCGATTGCTCTTCTAATTTTTGGAACCATTCATAATTTTATGTGAAAAAAAATAAAAAAGAAATTGCGAACCATTTCATCAATTTAATAATTTTATATAAGTGTAAGCTAATTTTGCACAAGCGAAAAACTTTTTTATTTTTCGTTTAAAGTGCTACATTAATCGAGACGAATTGAAGCTAAGACATCAAATTATATGTTAAAGAAAAAAAAATGGAAAATTTCGGTTCAACTTCTTCAAAAATGGACTCATAAACGGTTATAGAATTGACACATTTTCACCCTTTTTCCTACCCACGACACTGGCTTATTAATGGAAAATATGCTAATTTTATTGCATTAACTCAAATTTCCAATAATTTTCTTCAAATCCTGTTAATTTGATTTCAAAGTTTTTTTGCCATCCTGCTCATACAGGGGTTCAAAAAATAACCTATTTTCCAAAAATTCCCAAAAATTCAAATGGCCGCCATTTTGAAACGGCTCGGCCGATTTTGCTCAAGTGCAATACCAGACCACTCCTTGTGGATTCTTACTCTCACAAAAATTTCAGCCCCCTAGATTGAAAACTGCGGCCAGAAACCGTGCCTCAAGGACCGAATTTTTGGAACTTTGAAAGGACACCCTGTAGAAGTAACGTGACTTTTGGAAATTTTTTCAACGAAAATCCAAAGTCATTCCAAAGCTTTACAAGAATCCAAAATTTCGTTCACTAATCTTGAAAGATAAAGCTACAGGAACGTTTTTAGGTGGGCAGGTGAATTTTGGAAAACCACTTTTTCGTGATCTGGGGGTCATGATCGGTGGACATTTGGTGAGTTTGGGTGATTTTCGAAAAGTGATGTCGTCCTCAATAGTGTATTTTTTTGTTAAAAAATACACTAAAAAACAACAAATCACTCGCTTTTAAGTATTCGTGACAACAATAACACTGCTACTGTCACCCAATTTGATCAATAATTGACTTGAGAGAATCAGCAAAGATATCAGCATCACCGCAAAAACGATTGAATGTGTTGCACATGAGCACATGTGATATATGGGTGCTCTAGTGAGGATATTGGTTCTTGGTCGAGTGCAGAAAAACAATTGGCTATTTCTGGCATTTAATTTAGGTACTAAAAATTTTACTCCATTGAGTAACTCACTACAATCAACCCTATTATTCAGTAACTTGCACAAAAATGCCACCGCCAATCCAAGCCCGCGATTTTCCAAGGACTCCATGTTGAACTCACGCAATAAAAAATCCTGATCAGTGCCTCTAGCCGAATAAAAACCATCACGTTTTAGTACAAAATACTTGAGAAGTCTACGTTGAATTAATCAAGCTTAGTAACATCTATCTGGTAAATTGCATGCCAAAATGAAGCATCCATACTCCAACTTTAATCTTACGAAACTGTTAAATAGAATTTTAATTGTCTCCACATTTTTAAATCGTCTGCAATTCCTAATTATAAAACTCAGTGTTCGCGATGCAGAAGAAACTATGTTTTTTATATGGGTCTTAAAGTCGAAATCTTGGTCAAATGTTACACCAAGATCTGTTATCTCTCTGCATCTCGACATGGTACAACCGGCAATTTCGTAATCAAACTGCACGAAGCTCGTCCTTCTGCAGTAAGTAACTACGCAACATTTTGAAATATTTAAATTCAATCTATTATTATCACACCATGCTTCAATAATGTCAATCTGCGATTGAAGAGCTTTGCAATCTAACGTGGAATAGATGTTACTATATATTTTTAAGTCATCCGCGCAGAACAACTTAGGACAGGTGATAGAGTTTTCATTTTTTTCAAAGATTGAGTTTCAAAGATCATTTTTTATAAAAAGCAAGAAGAGCAGTGGTCCCAAATTAGAGCCTTGTGGAACTCCTGAAGTGACAGCGTGCTTAGTAGACTTGAACCTTCAATCTCCACAAACTGGTAGCGTCCAACAAGATAAGACCTCATTAATTTTACCAAACTATTAGAAAACCCCATTAGCTCAAGCTTCAAAATTAGAACGTCAAGATCTATTTTATCGAACGCTTTTTGGAAGTCCATGTACGCCACATCAACCTGTCCCTGTTTATTCAGGGCTGAGCATACGTATATGTATTGTATATGTTATTGCGACAGGCAGCTCAAGTTAGTGTCTCTAGGTTTTTATGGGGTTTTTCCCTACACTGAATGCATAGCAAATGCTTCACCAGAATGTCAACAACTCATCCTCATATTCTGCAAACCGTTCTACTCGCCATAAATGGAATTATAGATTTGTAAAATACACTGAGGTGCAAAAAAACTGGGCGGCTTTATTTATTTATTTTTTTTATTAAAATCTTTAGAATAAGTATATTTTTTCTGCGACGGGCTATAAGTTTGACCTTTTTTCCCCGTTGACAGGTAGAAAAATGCCTCATTATATGAGCTGCATCTTATCGGGGAAATAAATGAATTAGCAGGGAAATAAATGAGTACTTATTTCCCCGAAATGGCGGCTTAGATATAGCTACTATTAACACTCAGATATCATTAAATTTATATCAAATATACGTAAAGGAAAGTTACCTTATTATCCAAATGGCAATTATTAAGGGAATTTTCATAATAATCACTATCCATATTATTAAATTCACTCATCGAAAACTAACAAGAATCTTTTGCAAAACTGTCTTCAATTTTAATTATTACACTAATATGACGTTTATGTAATAATTAAATCGTTTCGTTACCCAGGCAACGTCGATTACGATAAAAGACAGTTTGAAAATCCAAGTTTAACATAAATCATTTTTCCGACATAATTTTCAGTTATCTAACTACGTTTTTCGACATTCTAACACTGATATTTCTTCTCGCAGAAAAAAATTGTATATTACACACGAGAAAAAAGTGCGATTTTAGCTCTCGATGTGTTTGTCCCCTCCGCTAAACGCGTCGGGGACGAAATCACATCTCGAGCTAAAATCTATCACTTTTTTCACTTGTATAATAAATAACTATTTTTTTATATTTTACATAAAAAAATATCATTTTAAATGAATAATATTAGAAAATGAAATTTCCATCATTTCATGTTTCATTATTCATTTAATTCCCAAAAAGTGGCTGTGTTTTGAAATTGTTTGTCATTTTTCGGTAGCTTTGTTGTTACCGAGACAGACTAAAAAGTATAGTTAAGTGATAGTTGTGTTTCTAAGTAATGAAAAAATTCAAAATTCAAACTTCATAATACAGGGTGCACGGTGCACCATGTATCCTTCTCTATATTGCTATCTCCAAACGCTAACAGATACAGGGTCGGTTAAACAAATCCAAAGGAACGCAATTTTGTGGCCATTTCGATTCCGTCGAGACATACAAGATATCTGTGACCGTTCCTGAAATATCCTGAAAAAACTGAAAAATCGAGATTTCTTATTTTCCTCATATCTTTTTTATTATTGGAAATTAATAAATAATTTTTTGTAGGCTTACATAAGCCGTTAAGAGCTATCCATCTGACATTTCAAAAATTTTCAAGGCCTACTAGATCCAAGAGTTTTCACAGTCAACTTTCGTTTTTCTTATGGCCACCATAGTGTTTTTTTATGTTGTTCGGTATAAAAAAAATCATAAAAACTAAAAATTGTTAAACTTAAAAAAATAAAAAAATAAAAATTATTCTTCTTTTTTCTTTACAAAAAAGACACATTTTTAGACCGAATTTCATAGATAAATTTAAAAACCATAAGGCAAGCACTATTTCGGCGTATTTTACAAATGTTTACGTTTTTCGACGATCTTTATTAGGTTTTTCTTTGAAATATTAAGAATAAAAATTTAAAATTTTTTTTTTTTTGAAGTTTATTAATTTTTGGTTTCCATTATTTTTTTATATTGAACGACATAAAAAAATAATATGGCGGCCATAAGAAAAACGAAAGTTGACTGTGAAAACTCTTGGATCTAGTAGGCCTTGAAAATTTTCGAAATGTCTGATGGATAGCTCTTAGCGGCTTATGTAAGCCTACAAAAAATTATTTATTAATTTCCAATAATAAAAAAGATATGAGGAAAATAAGAAATCTCGATTTTTCAGTTTTTTCAGGATATTTCAGGAACGGTGACAGATATCTTGCATGTTTTGACGAATTCGAGATGGCCACAAAACTGCGCATCTTTTCTCTAATTTAACCGACCCTGTATCTCTTAGCGTTCAGGAGATAGCAATATAGAGAAGGATACATGGTGCACCCTGTATATTTATTCCTTAGGCCAACATACACTGGTTAGAACACGTGTCATAAAGTAATAAAACTGGCCTGTACAACAATGACAGGCTTTCTTTAACATAAATAACAGGCGAAGTACAGCATGTGCAAAGAACAAAAACAGTCCAATGACAAACAAACACAATGAATCACTTCTTAAGCGTAACAGTACAATATTCATGAAACTCAGTCAGTGTATAAAAGCAATTTGTAGTCAGCATTTCTTTTATCTTTTTTTTGAAGGTGTTAAAATTTGCAGTATTTTTAAGATCTCTGGGCAAGAGATTATAAAAGTGTGCGCCAGCATAGCATGAAGACTTTTTATAAAAAGTGTGTGAAAATTTATTGACATGAATGTCATTTTTTCGCCGCGTGTTACAGTCATGGAGGTCTCTATTAAGACACAAGTTGCTCTTATTTTTATGAGTAAAACACAACAATTTAAGCAAATAGATACTTGTAAATGTTAGAATTTTATGCTGACGAAAGATTGGTCGGCAGGAGTCAAGTGGTCCGAGACAGAAAATAAGTCTCAAGATCCTTTTTTGGATGATAAATTCTCGTCGGGAGTCCGCAGCCTGTCCCCAATTTGTCACGTTATATGAGATGAGAGAGTATGCCGCCGAGTAATAAAAGGACAGTAAGCAATCTTTCGAAAGACTATTCCTGAGATTCACGAGCGCATAACAACAAGAACTCAGTTTTGAGCATACGAAATCAACGTGCGAATTCCAACCCAAAGACTGATCAATATGCACACCCAGGAATTTAGTTTTTTCTTCCCGCCTGATGACATAATTTCCGAAATCTATGTTCTGTAAAATAGGTTTCTTTAAGTCCGATTTAAATTCTACAATGACAGTTTTATCAGAATTCAATATTAAATTATTCTTTCTGCACCACCATGAAAACTGATCAAGAACATTTACAATCTTCAAGGATAGGCTGTGTACATCCATGTCCGCGACTATCACGGAAGCATCATCAGCGTACATAAAGAGCAGTCCGTCTGTCACATACCGCGGCAGATCATTCACGTAAATAAGGAACAGTAACGGACCTAATACGCTTCCCTGCGGTGTTCCCAGGTCGCAGTTCTGAAGGTCAGAAACAGCAGATCCTATCCTAACAATGAATTTTCTGTTAATCATATACGAATATATCCAATCGTTAAGTTTACCTCGCACACCGAGGTTGTAAATTTTACTGCAGAGAAACTTTGGATCAACCGTGTCGAAGGCGCGTGACAGATCGAAGAAAATTCCGACCGTATGCACCCCCTTATCAATCAACTCGTATATCCTCCATGTGAAGTCCGTCACAGCAGTCTCCGTAGATAAGCCTCGCCTAAAGCCATGTTGACAACTGTCCAGAAGGCCATTCTCGTCCAAAAATTGAAAAAGTCTATTACTCACAGCCTTCTCCAAAATTTTAGAGAAGACACTGAGCAACGCCACAGGCCGATAATTACCCACGTCACATTTATCCAACTTTTTATATATCAAAGAAAAATGTCACAATTTTCAAAAAATACTACATGGCTCGTTTTCTTTTTGCACCTGCGTGTATTATATCCATACCTTAATCATCTTAGAATGTGTAACAATTCATACGAAATGTACAGTGATTTCTTTAACGTTTTGTCATAAATTTCATGTTAAACCCGATTTTAACTTTTGTTATCTTAATTGCTACTTATTAGGAGTCGTATTTAATTTTCTATAATAGAACATGGTCATCTGCTTCACAATACAACCTGTCAGAAAACAGGCCATTGATTAACTTAATTATACAGGGTCTTGATTATTTCGAGGCTCACAATATTGATATCATAGGAAGAGTAAAAGATACAGGGTTGGTTGTATTATTTTATTTTTTATTGTTGCAAATAAATTGATAATTTTGATAGGTTTACATAAGTCGTCATAAGCTATCCTTATGGCTTTTCAAAAATTTTCAAAGCCGACTAAGTAGATCCCAGAGTATCCATAGTCAACTTTTGTCTTTCTTATGTGCGCCATTTTATTTTGCCATTCATTGTAACAAATTGAAGGAAATTTAACAAAATTTAAGAGACTTACATTTGAGAGACTTACTTTTTGGCATTCTTGGGTCAAAAAATGCCTTTTCTTATTAGTTTACCACAGAAAATAGATCAAAATTGCTCACTTTTACATCAATTTTAGGGCACGCATTTTCAAAGAAATTGAACTGAAATTTTCACAGTAGACAACTCTTCATTATAATAATATTGTTATATTAAAATGGCGGAAATTTAAAAATTAGGCCAAATAATTCATAAACACACTACAAATAAATACCCTCATTTAGGGATTGCTGCATGAGCTAAGGTTTATTATCAATAACGTGTTAGTTGGTGATTGCGAATTGTAAACATTGATGTAATAAAACAATAAATCAGGCCGCGATGGAACTTTGTTTCTTTTTTCATCTAGGTGCCATGTGGGGTCTGTTTTTAGGGGAATGTCACATCTCAGACATTGTGTTTTATTTCACGTTACAAGCTTTCTATAGAACTTTGTATTAAAAAAAATATATAGGTATTACAACTTCGGCGATCCTAAGCAACTGCGTACTTAATCCACTCACGATGAATATCTCTCTACTGTATTCTTCGTGAGCTAGAAAACAAAACTATATATTGGAGTTAAGAACAATTTATTGAAAATTTTATTTTCAAAAACAATTTTATATTATTTGCAGAGTTTCATTGACATAACGAATTGTTTCCTTGCTGTTGATGATGCTTCGATGATCGCCGGTTATAATTTGAATGGTAGCCGTCTGCTTGCAATACTGAAAAAAAAAACAAATTTTTAGCCAAAAAAACAAAAAATGTTGTCGAAAAACTTACCGCTGTTAGGTTGCAGTTGTCAAATTTGCTCGAACCGGAAGGCCTCAGTAAATGCAAATGCCCCGAAATCAAATCATCTCCAGATGGTTCATAATTGTGTAATTCCTGAACCATATTTTTAAGGTAGGTAAGTGCTTTCATGATCTCCTCTTGGTCAATAAAATCTTTCTCATAATTGTCCAGAGCTACTTTCAGTCTATCTTTCCAAGTATCTGCGGATTCGATCTTTGTTGCAACCTGTAAACAATCATAATGAATTAAATCATTTGCATATAACCTGCACTGAAATGACTGATAAAAAAAAATTTATACCTCAGATGCGTTCAAGTTGAGCATTTTAATAAGAAGACCAACTTCAATATTTAGAGGTGTATCACCGAGAAGTTTAACAGCTGCCTTAAGAGTTGAAGGTGAACCATCCAGGAAGTAAATGTGAATACTATTTTTCTCTTGGTTTAATATTCTTGCAATTTCAATAGCAAGAGCACCTCCCCAAGATACCGCGATGAAATTATACACACCCTTGTTCCAAACTTGTTTTATTTGCTAAAATATTCATAGGGAACTTTTCATTAATGTGACATTTACAAAAAAAAATAACAATTACCTTGGCAATGTCAATGGCCATTTCTTGAATTGAATACGAATCGGAAGGTAAAATTGCACAGTATGTTGGGTATAATAAGCTTCCGGCTAACTCTTTTATTTCCTTGTATCCAGATATTCCGGAAATTATGAAGACAGGAGCTGTTTCTCTCGCTTCTTTTGGTGTTAGTGATGGGAATTGTACCAGTTGAGGTTTACGTGGCACCAACTTGTAATTTCGAGTAAATTCTTCGATGTTGTTTGGCAACATAAATCGAAGTTCTAAAAGAAATAAGCAATGACAAGATATGTTTTTTGAATTTTTGATAATAATAAATATGTAGTTGAAGGAAAGAATTACTTTTGAATAAGGCTTGCGTAGTTTCTTGAGTAACATCGTCAACTTCATTACTTTTAATAATAATATTTTTGAGTTTAGTACTCAAGATGTTATCAAGACCTTGAATAGCGTCTGAAAAATCAAGTTCTTTTTGATAACTGATACTGCAAGTAGCAAATCCAGCGTCTGCCCGGTTCTGGCAAATTCCAGTGGCGTTACTTATAAAGTTAATCAAAAGTGCTTTTGGTGCTGCAGTTTTCAAAGCATTGTCGATCCACTGCACTGGCCTGATATCACTACTTTTCGGAGTGTTTTGTTTATTTGGCAGAATAAAAACTCCATCTATGGGTCCAAGGCAATATACTTCAGATATGAGTTCCGAGGCTCCTTCTCTAGTGTGATCTTTAGGATTAGCAAAAATGAGTTGCACATTGAAATAGGATTGCAAAAGGGTAAGACGATGGTTTAGCCACGGTTGTTGGATTTTAGCATCAGACGCAATGACAATCTTTCTAGCGCCACGGAACACTAGCCATTCTGCCAGATCTGTGACCGCTTCAGCTGTTCCTCCTAAAAAAAGTGAAAAATTGAGAAAACATTTTAAATACTAAAATTTATATTAACTTTACTCGATCTTACCATAAAGAAGGTATGATGATTTAGCGTTGCATATAAAATGATCTTCTTTTTTGATGTTGAATTTCCTGACATCGATATTTGTTATGTTAATCAAAATTTTTCCCACGTGATCAGGCTTAGAAAGTGAACTGAAAAACATCACATTTTAACTGAGAAAATAAATCACTAAGAACACAACATACTTTAGGATTTCTTCAATATTTTGATGCTCTACTATTCTGCGAGCTATTGGTCTAATAGCCATAGAGTTAGCGCCGTCTATTATAAGTTTTCTGATCCTTTCCTTGAATTCATCAGGTAGATTCATTATCTTGTTCAAGTTAACAACAATGAAAGATGAATTTTTTATAAAAATGTTCATGCCGATAGACATATCACCCTTTAGATCATAGCGACCAATTTGAACGAAAGTTCCAAAATTGGTTAGACAGTTGAGTGATTCTTGTAACAAAGATCCTGTGAGACAATTCAGTACAACATTAGCACCTCTTCCTCCGGTAGCTGCCATAAATTTTGGCTTAAAACTGTTATCCAAGCATGAATAAATTTCGTTGTCTGTTAAAGAGAACATTTTTTTCAGGTATGCTCTTTGATAATCAGTGCTTACAGTTATGCAAGTCTTGCAATTCATTGCATTTGCTATCGAGACAGCCGCAATTCCTATTGCTGTATAAGCAGCATTGATTAGTACAGTATCTCCAGCTCTTAATTTTCCTTTGACAACTAAAGAGTAGTAGGCCTGTAAATTTTTAACCTCAAGTAATTGTTTCAGAATTATTTTTTTATACTTACGCTAGCATACGCATGCGGAACAGATCCAGCATCTTCTAACGACCATCCTTCTGGCACAGTCCAGCGTAAAATATCATCAGCAATTATTTCACTTGTGTCTCTATCAAATCGTGCTATGCCCATTACTCTTTCTCCACTGTCAGTTATTCCTACGTAGTCCAAATTTCCAAGCTCATTCTTTTTCTTGTTCGATGGCAATAATGTTTCATCGTATAAGTTAATACCAATATATTTAATGGTGCAATCTTTAATAGAGTTTGATCTTATGTCTATCGTTGTTTGTATGTCTTCCTTAATATTAACTGGCACTATTATGTTTGTACTAAGGTTGCCTTCTTTGAAGACTGATAAAACCAAATCTGCCTTGAATATGTTCTGATAATAGAGATCATTTGGATTGACATTAGTAACTTTTTTATCGAGCATGAAATGCACTCTCAGATCAATATTATGGAATGCCATTCTTAGCTCTTGCACAAAGTTAGTGATACCCTCGACTGGGACTGTAGACGCTATTAGAAAAATGCTAGAGCGTTTACCCGCTGCTACACGCACTGCAGCTTTTAACTCTTCGATCCACTGAACTGAACCACGATTTATATCTTTGCTACTGATTATGTCAGACTTAATTGTAATTACTATGGGTGCAGTGTGATTTGCCTAAAATTATGGTTAGTTTAGAACATGAGTAAGTTTTGTATTGGTATTGCGCTTGCGACTAAAATAATTACCCTTCTCAAAATCGAATACGATATACCATTCACAACTTGACTTGCAACTTCCACAATCTGTGGGCATGCTTGAATGCTTTGGTCACTTCTTGCTAAGAGAAAGCCATGAGAAGAGGCTAGCAGTTTTACGACAGTTTCATTTATCGTATCATTCAGTATTAGCAAGTGTGGGTAAGTTGGTTGGACATTGATCGATTTAGCATCATGAACGGAGATTACAGACGGCTGCATGAAATAACGTAAATAGTATGTTTAGTATTTCTTCAGATAGAAAATTTATTTTAATAACTCACATTTAGTTTGGTGTATTCCTTGAGCACTTTTCTGATTGTGCCTTTCAAGATTTTATTGCCACTGTCTATCTCAGTTATCATAACATTTGTAATAAATTGATCATTGAAATTATCAAGGGTTAGTTGTAGAGCTAAGTTAATCAAATTCTCCATGTTCTGAAAAAATAATTTCATAATATTATAAAAAATATGAAGACTGAAGTGTAAATTAATAATAATTATTGTGTAGCATTTTACACTTTTTATGTATACTGTTTTAAATAGTAGATTTATACTCACAGGACAACGAGGATTATATAAAGGAACTATATCAACAGAATCTACACATAAAGGTCTATTCACACGCGAAAATTGTGTCGTTCTTAAGCCATGTATCTGTAATCCGTCAGTAAATATCACATTTGTAGATTGGTTGAAGGTGACTTTTAGATCTAGAATCAGTGTTCAATAAATAAGACGTACCTAACACTCTTTTAAAGACTTACCCTTTCTTTCATTAGGTAATGCACTTAAGGAAATGGCTAGTTTTTGTATAGAGACGGGAACATGAATATCTTGATTGCGTTCACCAATATGTAACAAATACAGTTGAATCATTCCTTCGATAAAGGTTTGCCATTTGTTGTTCCATTCAATTATTGCGACAGATCCTGCGGAAAAAAACTGGTTTTCTTCAACTGCCTATATAGGAAAAAAAAAACTTACCATTTTCATAAATAGTGACGTGTTTAATACTTCTGTATGAACCAGCATAGTTGTGGCCTCTATGATTCATTTCCTTGTAAAAATCGTTTCCGGTTAGTTGGATACCATCCTCTGATATTACTAATTCTTTCCCATCCATAAACATCTTTTCTGTTGTTTCTGGAATTTTAACTTTTCCAGTCGCAACTATTTCTTTCTCGGCGAGCACTTCAAATTGACCGGAACCTTTCATCGCCATTGTATGTAATGGAACTCCGCCTAAAATAGTAGGTAAACCAATTAAATTTTTCGTTTGATAGAAAATTCGAGCGACCTACCAACTTTAGGTATTGTCAGTGTACCATTGAAGAAAAGGTTTTCAAATATTAGTTCTTTTGGATTAGTTATAGAGTTTGCCAGGATCTGAACGACAATATTCTGAAAAAAGAAACATTTGTAATTATCCAAATCAAAACATAAGCTAAGTTTGTACCAAGCATGAAGAAATTGGTAGAATGATTGTATTATTTAGTTGATGCCCGACACAGTCTCTGAATTCTTCACTGTTTAAAGTGGCTTGGCAATCTCTAATGCCTAGGACCATTGATTGTTTGTCTTCATTTCCAATTTTCCAGCTCTCGCTGTGCTCCCAATGGGCTAGACCAGCTAGACTTGGAGTGCCTTTACTAACAGGATAAGAGACTTTCTCATACAAGTTAGAAACTTTCATGTCGACGCCGGCCATATAGAGTCTGTAAAATATTTTGGTTACTAAGCAATGTTTGACGAACATTTCAATACTTACTTCCCGAGGCTGTTCGACAGAAATTCCACTGAGCTTTTACAACGTCTCTGCGTAAGGGGAATGTTAGTACACCCTTGCTTTACAGATCGTTTCAATATGGCTTGCAACAGGCCATGAGGAGCTATTTCTATTAAGATCGAATCCTTGGGAATATGTTTTAAACCTTCTTCAAAAAGCACAGCACTCAACAAATTATTAGTATGGTATTCGGCTGAGGATGTTTTGGCTAAATCAGTTTCCCAGTTTTCTTCAAGGTTTGAAGTACTAATCCATTTCGATGATCTGGGCATTGGCACCGGTATGACTTGTTTCAAGTATTCTAACAGTTTTGGAGCTGCAGGTTTGATGTATCTACTGTGATAAGCAATGTTTGATACATTGACCAATCGAGCGAATGTTCCTTGATCTTGTAGCTCTTTGACAAATTTTTCCATATCTTCTGTTGGCCCAGAAATTGTCGAACTGTCGGGTCCATTATGGCAAGCCACTTCAATTGAAGGCGGGCATTTGTCTTTTATTTCCTTATTACCCAGTCCTAGAAAATTAATTTAAATTATAGATAGTTTTGGCTACTTTAGAAATCTCGAAACATACCAATAGCAGCCATCATCCCTTCAATTAATTCAGCTTCAAGAGAAGCTCTGCCTCTCGAGTATGCAGACAGAATCATTTGCTCAGCTGTCATGCAGCCGTCTGCATAGGCGCAGCCTAATTCTCCAACAGAATGCCCTATTATTCCATCAGGGACAATTCCAAGTGAGATCAAAACATCTGTTAATGCGATCTGAAATTATTTATATTAATGACAAAGTATATTTTAAAATAAAGCGAATATTTACCTGGATAGCCGCAATTCCTACAAATGAATGCAAAATATTGTCATATATGGTTTCATCATCGGTAGATATGATATGAATTAAATCGATTCCTTTGGGCTCCAAAACTTTTTGACATTTGTTTATTGCTTCAGCGAATACGGGGAACTTCATCAAATCATTGATCATTCCATTCCATTGACTACCCATTCCAGAATAGACAAACCACACTTGCCTCTTGTTGCCACTGTAATACTTCATAACGAAATATTAGGTCAAGTTAAGACACCTATACGAGTTGTTTTACCTCATGCTCCATTTTGATTTCTGCTTCAGCTCCTAAAACTAGATATCCTCGATAAAGATGCCCGGCAATTGCCTTGGAGTAAATTTCTTGTATAAGTTGTAAATATTCCACGTCAATATATGGCCTGTCTCTTATCTGAAAATAAAAATGGTAAGTAAATAATATCTTATATATATTTAATTACACGTCGCATGCAAGTAGTATAAACATTAATCCTTACAGATGATAGCAATTCTTCAATGCCAGTCTCTGTT
This sequence comes from Malachius bipustulatus, assembly GCA_910589415.1. Lineage (NCBI taxonomy): Eukaryota > Metazoa > Arthropoda > Insecta > Coleoptera > Melyridae > Malachius > Malachius bipustulatus. The sequence continues at coordinate 51,492,679 of OU342633.1, forward strand.
CTAGTGGAGGCCACGACAAGCCTTGGAGTATCAATTTTTATTTCAACCTTTGCTTTATCGTTTGCTTTTAATAAAATGTGGCCATAGTAAGAGTCGATGCCAATAGCATTAACAGCGGCATACTCTCCTTTCCATGGCAAGTTGGTGGTGAGAACTTTGACAGTCCCATCAACTAGTGGCTTTATTTCTGGGTTGGGCTTTTTGTACTGTATGTTAGCCGGAATCTTCTCATGTTCCATAGCTACCAAAACTTTTGCCAAACCGAAGAACGCCGCGCATGATTCACTGTGACCAGTGTTTGGTTTAATAGAACCGACAATCAATGGTTTTTCGCGGTTTTTACAATAAACTTTTGCTAGTGCTTCAATTTCTTTTTTATCTTGATCCTATAAAAATATTTACAAAAATTAATTAAACGACAAATGATTAGTTATTTAATCAATAGTTACTTTAAGAGCACTACCGCAAGCTTCTACAAAGTCGACTTTGTTTGGATCAACACCAGCTTTTTCATAAAACTCATTCATAAATTCAACCATGCTGGGTACATCAATGTCTGTTAATTTTCCATCATGTGCGCCACTAAATCGGGTGTCAATATTGACTATACGGGCATAGTGGCGTCTTGCATCACTAGCTTTTTGCACGAAGAAAACTACTGCTCCATCGCTTCTAGCGTAGCCGTTTGCTAATATAAAAAAATATGCATTATAATCGTTTACTAAATATTGAGGTTTGTAGTACCAACCATTAGCATCAAAAGCTCTAGTCGATCCATCCGGAGACACTAATCCCATATCAGCATACAACCATTGGAATTCTGCATTCAGTGCTAGATTAGCTGCACCAACAAGACAGGATTCACATTGACCTGTCTTAATAGCCTTGCAAGCCAATCTTAAAACTTCGAATCCCCCAACCCAGTTACCATCGTATGCTACACTTGGACCTAAAGACGGATACTTTGATTTATTGACATTAATAATTAGCAACATATTTTTTACCTTTCAAATTGAGCCAATATGAGACTCTGTTCGGCATCATAGCCCTTGAATGGCCAGTTACTCCAAAACCTCGAATAATTATGTCCATGCAAACACTATCATTCTCACCAATGGAAGAAGCTATAAATGTCCCAACTCTCCTCCCTTTTATTTCATTTGGATTCACACCTACGAGTAGTATATTATGTTAGATTCCCAGTTTCACCACTGTATATTTATTTTCAAACTGTATCTAAACTATGAAGGAACATTTTTGTAATAACAAAAAATTTCCTAGTACATTTTATGCCTACGATAAATAAAATAGTTTTATTACGCCAAGTTTCCTTACCTGCATCAATTAAAGCTTCGTAACACCTTTCCAATACTAAACGATGCATAGGATCCATAAAAATGCATTGCTCATAATGAATTCCAAAGTAAGAGTTGTCAAATTCGTTTGTAGGAATTATTCCAATGATATTGTTCACACCGCCCATTCCTAAATTTTATTTTATTATTTCTTCACAATTTTCAAACAATTCGATAGCAGAATTTGAAGAGATCGGCTTTTTTCCAATAATCCCGAAGTTACAATGTTATTTCTAGTTAGACTTACCTGAAGCCCATCTTGAGTCCACAAGGGATTCATTGTTGAAAAGACGTGTTGATAATTCGTCGATATTTTTGGCTTTGGGGAAATATCCACCGATTCCTGATATGACAATGTCATCGTCTATGCGAAACATTTTTATGTATTATGGTTTCTAAAACAAAGGTATAAAACGTTCATAATAATTAATCCTGTTTCTTTTTATTTAATGTTTGAAATTAGGTCATGATTGTTATAATCAGTTGTCCATTATTATTCCTATCCGTTTTTGTTCCGCAGATGTCAATTTTTTGAGTTTATAATCTCAAGCCGGCTACTCACTACGCGGAATTTGACAGCAGGAGGCTCTGGGGATTTTAACCCACGAGATCAACGGCTCTTGCCAATCATAACAGTCTCACGCTACTCCCGGATAAAAGGACACTCAAACATCTCTTTCTCTTGGGAAAAATATGAAAATCTTATCTGACAATGAAAGTTGAAAAAAGAGGTTGTAATATTTAAAAAATACTTCAAAAAATAATTTTATCATACTCCTGCGCTTTATTAATATAAAGACATGCCGAACTTCTAATAAGGGCTCTGTTGTTTTCAGAGAACTAAAAATGAAAAAATAACAATATACAGGGTCGTTTATTTTAAGGTCGGTTATATCTTGGGAACTGTTGATCCTAGAATGTCAAAAACGAAATTTTTTAGGCGTAAGTGTTCACGAGAAAATCAATGAAAATAACCGCAAATATCCACTTCCGCAAACACAAGGAGTTACCATCTACTTCGTTATTTTAACGGGAACACCCTGTATATTATTATATTTTTAAATTATCTGAGAAAATCGAATACAGGTTGGTTTTTACCATTGGAATTTAGATTAAATAGTGGTAAATTCTGAGTTATAAATAGGTGAAAATGAAATTTTCACTATTCAAAACAGTGTGAACTCGTGATCACTTACTCGTATGTCTGGAAATTTTTTATTCCAAGATATAGCCGGTGGCCAGCCTTAAGCAGACATCCTGTATAAAGCATTTCTTCCCAAAAGCACCTTGTATAAAAAATATGAATATTTATTACAAAAGTTTGAAGTTTGAAATTAAGTCAAATAAAGTGTGTGTCACAGGCATGGTACACCCCCTTTTTTTTCTTTTTTTTTGAGATAGTTTTTTGAAATTTGGTATGTCGCATATTCTCGATAGAGCGTACTTTTTAGCAGAAAATTGAATTTTTTCCCACATCCGGTTTTTCCGGAAATGTTACCAACTTTTCATTTTTAAACAGGACACCCTATATATTTTTGGATTCTATAGATTTGTACGAATCCAACAATACCACATAAGTATAAATTGGATCATCTAATGTTAGAAAATTCGAATTTTTGTTCAAAGTACTAAATTAAGTGATTTATGGATAAATTATGCGCACCGGAATGATTTTTTGAACTGGGTTCACTTTTTTTCAAATGGTACCATATTTTGGTACCGAGGTACCATCTACTAGTACTCTTAATAAGGGACATTTTGGTGTACCCATTTTGCATCTTGTGACGAACACAACTGAAGTCATGGCACACTATAATTGAGAAATAAAAAATTAAATAAAAACAAATTTGACATTTAAAATGTTAGTTATGTGGTATTGTTGGATTCGTACAAATGAATAGAATCCAAAAATATAATAATATATAGGGTGTCCTATTTAAAAATAAAAAGTTGGTAGCATTTCCGGAAAAACCGGATGTGGGAAAAAATTCAATTTTCTGCTAAAAAGTGCGCTCTATCGAGAGTATGTGACTTACCAAATTTCAAAAAATTATCTCAAAAAATAAAGAAAAAAAAAGGGGGTGTACCATGCCTGTGACACACACTGTATACTTACACGACGTTTTTCAAAACATAATTATAAATTCTACTAGTAATTTCGGGTATGCACTAATGTTTTCGAGATACAGGGGTGTAAGAAAAAATTTCTGTTATTTGACGATATTTTCATTAATATTACTATTTACTTTTTGAGCAATAGCTAAATTTCCTTACATATCGCTGTGATGAAGATTTTAAAATTGCATGAAGATTGTTTTGGCCCAAATTTCTAAGACCCGCCTGGGAGGCCTTTTGTAAGTAAATTTTAAACATCCAATGCTTTCTACAAATAAAAGATACTCGGGGACAAAAAGCTCTACCGTCAACTGTTTTAGAGAAAAATGGCATTTTATGACAAAAAGCATAAAACTAGCGAAATGTTTTCTTGTGGGAAAAACAAGATTTTTTTTTATTTTTCTTATATGTAAAATGTCATATGAAGAGAAATTGTATCAGCGCTCAAAAAGTAAATAATAATGAATGATGAATTTTTTTCAGAATCTCAGTTCTGCATTTCAAACGGGTTCATGAGATATATCGCCAAAAATTTAAAAAACATTTTTTGACATCCTTGCATCGTAAAAACGGCGCCTTTAAATCATTAAATTAAAATTAAAATCATACGTTTTATTTTCAGACACATGTTTTGAAACACCTTGCACAATTTTTTCTCGATTATTAATCAAATTTAAAAAAATTAAGTTTTGGAAAAATAATCCAAAAATTCTATGGTTTTAAACTTTGAGAATATCAAGTGAGCTGACATTGATATGCTATACAAAAAAAATCGCAATTGCTTAGTTTTCGAAAAATATTGGTTTAATGATTTCTACAACTTCGCAAAAAACTATTTTCTTGGTGAATAAAAATCACTCTGCTTATCTGATGCATGCGGGGGCAAAATTAGTTCAAACAAGTAGAGATATTTTGACCTTAAAGTTTTTTTTTTTGACATCCCAAATGACTATTTCCCATATGATACCATTATAATAGTATAGGTAGTAAGCCGGAGCCTAAAACCCAATTATCAAATTAATAATATATGATGATACTTTTTTTGGGAAAACTGAGTAAGTTCTCTGAAGACACCAATGATACCGTGTAATAATAATTTATACAACATACCTGCTCTAAACACAACAACAAAATCCTAGAACCGTCGGTTACCAAATAACTAATGGTAATTATCTTAAAATGTGAAAAAACCCTTATATATAAGAAAATATTTCTACTATTGTTCTATTGTCTTGGAAATGCAGCAGGAAAGATGAGTACCTTGAACTTGCGTATCGCACTATTTTAAGTAGAAGTTCCACAAAAAAGAAACAGTATTCATTAATTTCAGTAAAGACTTTCATGAATAACTGATGACACAATGTTATTTATTCCTTAAAACATTCAGTTCGATGAACCAGTTCAATCACCCTGCAGGAATCATTTTATTTTAATTCTAATCAATTCAGTAGAGACCCTTCATTAATGTGATAATTTTAGATGGTTTGCGTATTCTGGTAGGACAAAGAGGTGTGCTGAGAGTTATTTTTAAAATACCCACCTACTTAGGTCAAAAACACGGATACAAAATATTGTGATTAAGTAAGTAGGTACTTCAACCCAGTTTTCTTGAAAATTTTCTTCAGAAAAACTGCTCCAATTATTAGCAAATTTTAATGACAAATTCAAATCCATTCCGACATTTGACTTACCAACACCCTTATTAACTTTTAGAAAGGTATATTTTTGTTTATTCAGGGTGTTTCAGGTTATTTTATCTTGTTAACTCCAGGGAACGATAAAAAATCTAAAAATAATATGAGTTGGTTTTATGAACTATCTTCGAGAAATGCTTCGTTAAGAAAATACAGGGTGTTAAAGTTTAAAAAAAATTCGTATTTTTGAAATATAAAAAAATTGGCTGATTGAAATGATTTGAAATTTTGAACAGCAGTTGTGCTAATTGAAGTACATGTTTTGATACTTCCTATGAAAAATTATTCACTCCAGTGGCAGAGATCTGGATGTTTGTTACCTTTTATTTAAATAATTCTACGCAACTGACTTTAATGCAAATTGGTTATTTATGGTAGATACCTTGTTTTGTTTACAGGAGAAAAGTCATCTTACGTTTTTGTTGTAGGACGCACTGTTTTCAAGATATATTCCAAAATGTAGGCACTCATGCAAGCTTTTTGTATAATGCAGTACGGTTCAATAACGATCAAAAAAATGATTAATTTCTGGAAAAACTCAATAGCACTGATTTTTATAGGTAATATTATTATTTTACCTCATACGGGTTCCTACATTGTAAAGTATCTCGGAAACAGTGCGTCCTACGATAAAAACGTACGATGACTTTTCTTCTCTAAACAACATGAGGGATCTAACAAAAATAACAAATTTGCATTAAAGTCAGTGGCGTGCAAATTATTTATTAAAAAAGGTAAGAACAAGCCCAGATCTCCGCCACTGGATTGAAGAATTTTTCATCGGAAGTATCAAATCATGTACTTCAATTAGCACAACTACTGTTCAAAATTTCAAATTATTCCAATCAGCCAATTTTTATATATTTCAAAAATATGATTTTTTTCTTAAAACTTTAACACCCTGTATTTTCTTAACGAAGCATTTCTCGAATATAGTTCATATAAAGCAAACTCATATTATTTTTCGATTCTCTATCGTTCCCTGTTAATGTTAACCAGATAAAACCTGAATCACCCTGTATATATGACTCATAGGTAATGTAATATTTCCCCTATACCTACCTACTTCCTCGTGACTATAAGCTATCGGTAGTCAAGCTTGGTGAATTGACTGCAGCGATAATCATGCCTCGTGTCTCATTGGTCGATGAGACATGTTGCCATACAAACTGTTTGATGGTTGCTACAGACGCTATAGCAATCACGCAAGCATACGTTTTCATTAAAAAATATCAACCAAACATTACAAAATGTAACGTTTTGTCAAAAATTTTTCTATAATAATTTTATTATTCAGTATTTTATCGTGAATCGGTGTGCAGCTCGATTTTTCTTACTCCGCTTTGTGGTTTATTTGACCGGTTTTCGAGTGTTTTTTCGTGTGGCATTTTGAACATTATTTTGTGACATCACTGAGTACCCCCTGATGTAATAGCAACTATACACCGTTCACTTATTATAAAAGAATTGGGTTATGGTGTAGGGTGATAGAAATCACTGGGTATAACCGCTGTCAATCATTGGCTGGAGTTTGGTTATGTCTCTTTTTTATGAGGTTGAAGTTTTATGGCAACGAACAGGACATAGTTGCCAGATGGATTTTTGATATTTTTGGTATTCTTCTTATTATATTTATATTTACATCTTTGGGGGCTTTTTATTTTGAATCACATATTGCAATCTTTGACTAGAACGCAATGTCACTGATGGATCTAAGATCTTAAAATCTTAAGCTTTTCATAAGAGTTTGAGAAAAAGGTTATCATGTAATTTTGCCAAGTTAGGAAAATACACAAATGTACTTTTTGAATATAAAATAAAAAACTTGAATCAATTATATTAATTTACTTTTAATAAATACATAGCAGGTAATTAAAATATATCGGTACGTTTATTAAAATATTAAAATATAGGTTATACGTAAATGAAAAATATTTTTCGTCAATTCGTCGGTTATTCGGTATCGTAGTAGTGTGTCGGAAACCAGCCAAAGATTCTGCATGGACTTCTGGCTTCTGGCCCAAAATTATCCCCCATTATCAATAACCGCTACTGCATCCTGCTTAGAATCAGAATCATCTTCAGCGCTCTGATTTTAATAAGATTTTCACCATGTCCATTTGTTTCGTCTAGTCCTCCGAAATAAGTTTTTCACAATGATTATATTAATTTTGTCATATTATATCAGGTGTACTTACATTTTGAAAGCTCTTCAAGACATACATTCTTTACTTTATCCTTAGAGGGAAGCTGCTAATTTACGTGCTTGTATAGTGAAGTTTACTATACCCCCATGTCATTTCGTTTGGGTTGTATTGGAAATAGATTATTGCAAATCTTCCGGAAACATAAAAATTTCATAATCAGTGCCTGTTTTATGTGGGCTGTCCAAGGGTGTAATATAAAATTTGTCTTGTCTAATAATACTTGCTAATGCCACGGTCTGACTACTATAAGAGACAGTAATTACCAGCAATTTAGCAGATACAGATACACATACTCAATACTTACATTCCAAATATATTTCACCTTCTGAATGACTTAAATGTTTGCTCAAGTTTGGACTTTCTGGATCTTAATCATTGAAATGCTTTCTTAATGCGGATTTATTCATCTTAGAGATATTATTTTCGTCATTTTGCTCTTTTGAAATTTAAAATGTCAAAAATTTAATAATTTTATTTGTCAGTTTGAGAAAAATTGATCAGAGTAAAAAATCGTCCTAGATAGATATCCTACTACTAAAACTTCAATTTGACAACATGGCTGTTAATCAGCTGAGACACTTTGAGTGATTTGACAAATGTCAGTCTATACTTAACCTTTAATATCTCGATCAGCTGATATTGTCAATCGAGATCTAGGGAGTTTTCATTTTTGCAAACCTAAAAACAAAAGTTCATGGCCACCTAGTTCTTTTTTAATATGTGAACGGTGTATAAGTGACTAGTGCTGGAAGTTGCCTATTGGTGGTTGTTTTTCTTAAAGAAGGCCACTTGTTCCCTTGATATTCTCGTTATCTTCATAAATTCTGTACCCAGTCATATCGAGTATTATCCTTATCGCAAACCGTTGATCACAAATATAGTTGGATATTTAAATTTAAATTTATTTCTTGATCAGCTGTTCTCTATTTACATTTTTTTACCTTCATTTTACGCTCATCTCAAATGTGCGGGACTGGCTGATGGCGCTCTTGTCTGGACGTGTGTCAAATGCATGGGCGTCGCCGGCAACTCTCAGATGGTCCAGCAGTTGCAACACTTTATCGCCGAGCAATTCGCATCCATGAGGGCCGATTTGAAGTCCTCCTTTGATAGTTTTGCCGAGAAGATCAATGATCGAGTTCTAGCCCTCGAGAGTGACGTTGAGGGATTGAGCAACAGGTTGACTGCACTTGAATCATCGAACAAGAGGATGGTTCCAACGCAAGACATGAACAGCATGATAAATGAGTTGGAGGATAGGAGTCGGCGTGCCAGGAACGTGTTGCTTTTTGGAATCAATGAGGCTGTGGGTGATAGTTCTGAAGCGAGGATCTCGGAAGATGTAAAGCAGATCAATATAATTCTCCGCTCTATTGGGTCACTTCCCAAACCAGTGAGTATATCTCGATTAGGCATCTACAACCCACAAAAGGTTCGGCCTGTGAAAATTACCTGCAGCAACGAGGAGGCGGCCAGGACATACTTGAAGTCTAACAAAACAAATTCGGTTCGCAAATATCATTTTCGTTCGGACTTGACTGTGAGGCAGAGAGAAACCTACAGAGAAGTCATTAGGGAATTTAAGACCAGGAGAGAGAGCGGCGAAAGTAACATCTTGCTTCGATACAGAGACAACATTCCATTCATTTCTGTCAGATCTGACGCTCCTTCGCTGGCAAAAAACTAATTGTTTCCGACAGAATGCGGAAAGACGGTGTCGCCTGTGAGGCAGTGGAACATCGCTCCAAGTCTATTGTGTTATCGTGCCTTTATCAAAACACCAGGGGACTTAGATCCAAAACGGTTGATTTCTTCAATTTTATGTGCTACTGCAGTATGCACCTCACTGCCATTACTGAGACCTGGCTCCACGCTGGCATCAACGACTCAGAGCTTTTTCCGTCACATTTTTCCGTGTTTCGTAAAGACAGAAATTGCTCTTCTCTGGATTGCTCGCGTGGAGGCGGGGTGCTATTGGCGGTCCAAGGTGACTATATTGTGAGTGGAATAGATCTGTCTGGTGTTTATGAATCTGTGAAATCAATTGATGTGACAGGTGTTAAGATCATGTATAATAATGTAAAGAGTATGATTTTTGTTGTGTCAAAAATCTGATTTAAATACTTAAAATCTGGTCAAAATACTGATTAAAGATGGGGAGGAATAGTATGCATATGAGGGCAAATTGCTCGCATTCATTATTGGTATAGCTCGTGCTCTGCTCCCTCATTGTCTACTTTGTATTGTATATTTAGTTTATCTTTAAGTTTTCTGGGTGATTTGTTAATGTATCTAGGCATACAAACTAACTTATTTGCTTATTTTAGTTTTTGATTGTGTGAATGTTTCCTGTTATTAGGTATTCCTGTACCTGTTGGAAATAAATTCTGTTATTATTCACTGTAAAATCTAATGAATACAACTTTAATGTGATTAATTGAAAATCACATATAGTCGAGTTTCCACTCGACAAATATAATAATATTATACAGGGTGTTGATTTTCAAAGTGGACCATAGGGGATTAGCATTGCGAAAGTGGTTTTTGAGGATTCTTGCTCGCCGTTTAAACTGACAGAAATGATTTTGGTATCAAAATGAAGCTAAAATTATTGCGCATAACGCTTGACATCAGAAATTAATTTAATTTCACGTTGTTTTCTAAAATTCTTCAGTAAAAATTCAAGTAATTGTTAATGTTTAATCACAAAATAGCATGCCTTAATTGCCTAAACAATAATGACGTTTCTACGTTTCGACAATCCAATAATAAAACTTTATAAGTCAGTAGGTAATAAGTCTGGTTCTATTTAAAAATGGGTTATACAAACCAAGAAAGAGTCTTTATGGTGAAAACCTACTACAGTGTAGCCAGTTACAGGAGGGTTCGCGATTTATTTGCCGTGAATTTTGTAATAAACCAATGTTTTTTTATTGGATTGTCAAAACGTAGAAACGTTTTGGATTGTCTTTGCAAACAAGATGTTTGACACTGAACGATTTATTTGTGAAATCGAGGGTCAACCTCCTCTCTATGATGTTAAAAGTAAGGATCATTCTAATAGGGATGTGAAAGCTAAGTGTTGGGTGAAAGTAGCTGAAGTAATGTTTGAAGATTGGACATATTTTGATATGAAAACAAAGGATGGAAAAGGTAAGGTCAAAAAACAAACTTTATTAAGTAAACTGATACAAATAATATAGGTACTTTCCAATTATTTATACTTTTAAACATATTTGTTTTGCCAAGAAAGTGCTCCAGAACCGTTGAAATATTGTCAGAACACTTCTCTTACATCGATCCCTTTTGACATGCCCCCTCTACAGCAGCGGATTCTTGCATTTCCTGTAGTGGACAGGTTAGAGTATCCTCAAAAAGATAGCCATCTCTTCTTCGCACAAAATTATGCAAAACACAACAAGCCTGCACTACGATGACAGCAAAATCAGGATGTATTAACATAGAAGAATGTAAAACACGCCATTTGTTAGAGAGAATTCCGAAAGAGCATTCTACAACACGCCGTGCTCGGCAATGTCTGTAGTTGTAGATTCTCTTTTGTTGCGATAATCCCTTGGACGGGTATGGCCGCATCACATGCTTTGACAACCCAAAAGCCTCATCCCCGAGCAAAACATAGGGTACCTCGGAACCTTGCTCAACATTGTCAGGTACTGGTAGGGGATTATCTGCAGGCAGGTCTAGTTCGTTATTTTTGAGTCTTAGTCCAAAGTTTGACTTTTTGAAGATCGCAGAGTCACCTTCGCGTCCAAAATATCCAATATCAACAGCTGTGAAGTTATAGTTTGCGTCAGCAACCGCCAAAAGGACAATCGAGAAGTATTTCTTGTAATTGAAATACTCTGAACCAGAGTTCGGGGGACAAATTATCCTGATATGTTTTCCGTCGATACTTCCAATACACTTCGGAAACTGTGTAATCTGATAAAATTCCTTGGACTTCTGCAACCACAGCTCCTTCGTAGGAACTGGAATTTCTTGAGGTTGAATAACATTCCATATGATCAAACAAGTTTCTCTCACAATTGCTGGTATTGTTTTCCTTGAAATTTTAAAACCAAACTCTAAGTCTCCAAAGTTCATACCAGAGGCCAAATATCTGAAAATATTGACATTTAAAATCATATTGAAGTTATTTAGTTATCAGTGTTATCACTAACATTGAAGAAAACTTTAGTTATTTTATACATAAGTATACAAAACAGCTTTATATATGTACAAAAAATCGCCATTTCACACTTACAAACTACATGCAAATGAACAAAAAAATCCAACAATAGATGTTTTAGTGAAGAAATGGAAGGCGATAAGAGATTGCTTTGTGCGAGATCATCGCTCAACCACCGCTGGAGGAACAGGTACACCTATATCAAAGAAAAAGAAATACATCTTTTACGACCAGCTATTGTTTCTGTTACCTCATGTGAAAGGTAATTCCAATACAGGTACAAACATTGCTCCACTTCACAGTCACGAACAAGTTGGTGAGGAAACTCAGATGGAAGATATTCAAAATAGTAGCACACATGAAGAAATACTAGCCGATGATGCCATCAGTGTAAATTCCCCCCCTCCTTCAACTTCTTTACTGAACCAAGCTGCAACAAAACCTAAAGGCCCGAAAAGGAAGAATCAGACAGAATCTTCCAGTAATCCACCCACTGGCAAAAAGGCTTCTTTTGAGAAAAATATTTTGTCTTCATCAAAAGATTTGACTAACATCCTAGCTTCAAGCTTAGAATGGCAAAAAAATTAACAAAAATCAGATAAACATGGCCACAAAGCGTTTCTTCTTTCTTTTGCCCCTGTTCGTGACAGTATGCCGTTCAGTAGCTCGATGTATGTAAGAGGTCAAATATCACAGTTGTTTTCCAACTACTTCGTTCAAAATGAGAATCATACAGAATCATCAACAATGTATTCCGACTTCGTCCATGTCCAGCTCAGCTCGAACCACCCCGACGGCTGGCAATGTATTTAGTGAAGAAAGTGGTGATTACAATATTTCTGATTATACAGGGTGTCCCATAATATGTGGGCAATCTCCCGGATTTGGGTAAATTTCGTAAAAATAAATGAAAAAATATCTATAAAATTAATTCCTCAGAGACACCCCTACAAAGATATTAGCTGTTGAAGTTGAGGGTTGAAAATCAATTTTTTGCAATAACTTTTTTATTTCTCGACCGATTTTGATAATTTTTGGTTTTATTTTGTATTATTTTGGACTGTTTAGAATAGTGTTTCATAATCTTTGGTAGCACATACATAGACCTCGGGATGGCATAACCCCCTCATTCACTTGAAAGAAAACAATAAAAATAATAATTTTACAGTTTTTTAAGGTTAATTTTCCTTTTATTTGATATTTTTTACATAAAAAATGTATCCTTATTTATTTCGATAGAGTGAACCGTTATCGAGATAAACGTCCTTCTAATAGGTGATGCGCCGCAAGAACTTTCCAAATTTCAAGTAAATTTTAACAAGATGGCTGACCTTTGACAATAAATTGAGCAGGAAACAAAACAATAACTTAATTAAATACACGTCAGTGTCAAAGATTTCATTTCATGCAGATTTAATGCTATCTGATTTTCTGCGCATTCAGCGTTTTTGTAACTCATTTTAAAATCAGTTAGAATTGAATCTGGATGAAATGAAATCTTTGACACTATTTGACGTGTATTTAATTAAGTTATTGTTTTGTTTCCTGCTCAATTTACTGTCAAAGGTCAACCATCTTGTTGAAATATACTTGAAATTTAGAAAGTTCCTGCGACGCATCACCTATTAAGATTAGAAGGACGTTTATCTCGATAACGGTTCGCTCTATCGAAATAAATAAGGATACATTTTTTATGTAAAAAATGTCAAATAAAAAGAAAATTAACCTCAAAAAACTGTAAAATTATTATTTTTATTGTTTTCTTTCAAGTGAATGAGGGGGTTATGCCATCCCGAGGTCTATGATGTGCTACCAAAGATTATGAAACACTATTCTAAATAGTCCAAAATAATACAAAATAAAACCAAAAATTATCAAAATCGGTCAAGAAATAAAAAAGTTATTTCAAAAAATTGATTTTCAACCCTCAATTTCAACAGCTAATATCTTTGTAGGGGTGTCTCTGAGGAATTAATTTTATAGCTATTTTTTCATTTATTTTTACGAAATTTACCCAAATCCGGGAGATTGCCCACATATTATGGGACACCTGTATACAATTGTAAATACTATTTGTTCAATGTAAATCAATAAATAAAACTACTTATTAAAGTTTGTTTGACTTCATTACCCTATAGTCTACACGTTGTGGTAGGTACCAAAGATAGTTAAGTTCGTCTGAAAATTTAACTGACATTTATAAGAGTAAAACAATAAATTAAAAATTATACGTACCTATACCGTCAATTTTAATGTGTCAAACACTACCCAGGCCTCTCTCCTTCGATTTGTAGCTTTGGTCATATTTTAATGACTCATGCTTTTTATTAACTTGGTTATTTGAGCTATTTTCAAGATTTTTCACACTATTTTTTAAACCTGTCAAAAGCATTTATTCAGTCAATCATGATCAGCTTTTATCTAAACTTTACGACATCAGGGGTCCCGCCCATCTGTGGATTAGATCATATTTAACTAGCCGATATCAGAGAGTATTCTTGCAGAATGACGGCGAGAGGGTCCAATCTGACAGATTGCATGTAGATCTAGGTGTCCCACAGGGTAGTATCCTTGGTCCACTTCTTTTTGTAATTTTCATTAATGACTTGTTTAAATCAGTTACTATTCCTGGTTCAACATTGATTAATTATGCAGAGATGATACCAATTTGTTGATTGTAGCGGAAACGGCCTCTTTTCTGCAAGCCCGAGTCACTGATCAATTTGAGAAAACATCTCAATGGTTTTCTAACAATGGACTTACAATTAATGGGGGGAAGACGCAGTGCGTGGTCTTCAAAACTCATCTCAATAGATCTCAGATTCCCAATGTTTTAACACTTAACGGCGATAGAATACAAATTTCCGACAATTGCAGAATGCTTGGAGTTCATGTCGACTCGCATACAGGGTGCGGCGCGAGAACCTTAGGGCATTTTTATATGGAGAAGTCCTAGGAATAGAAGTCTAAAAATTTGTACGTGTATAATTTCGGTTTTGACGAGCTGAACTAAAATATTCACAACCCCTCACCATTTCCGGTTATACCGGAAGTTGCCATCAATAACTATCTTATTTTAAATGGGACAACCTATATATTATTACATTTTCAAATTGCCTGAAAAAATGTAATAAAAATGGTCTTTACAGTTCAAAATTGGAACGAGTGGTTTATGAGTTATTAACAAATGAAAATCGCAATTTTCCATTTTTAAAGCAGCTTAGGTCGAAAACGGGTCAAGATATTGGAAAACGGCTTACATGTCCCTATATCTTAACTTTTCACATAGTATCCTATGGTGCTGATGAAATTTGTATACAAGTGATGAAAAATGAGCGATTAAAAAAAAATTAATGAAAAATTTTTTTTTCGTAGGTACTCCAACGTAGAGTCTACAAAAAGTTAGGATAGGGACATGTAAGCCATTTTCCGATATCTTGACCCGTTTTCAAGCTAAGCTGCTTTGAAAATGGAAAATTGCAATTTTCATTTGTTTATAACTCATAAACCACTCGTTCGAATTTTGAACTACAAACACCATTTTTATTACTGTTTTTCAGGCAATCCGAAAATGTAATAATATACAGGATGTACCATTTAAAAAAATAAAAATATGGCAACTTCCGGTATAACCGGAAGTGGTGTGGGGTTGTGAATATTTTAGTTCAGCTCGTCAAAACCGGAATTATCCAGGTACAAATTTTTAGACTTCTACTCCCAGGACTTCTCCATATAAAAATGCCCTAAGGTTCTCGCGCCTCACCCTGTATAGGATGGGAATGTCACATAAGACAATTATGTAGTAGACTGTCCTCCTGCTGTTATGCACTAAGGGGTTCTTACCAGACATTCAAGAGGTGACGTGGTGAGGATTGCATACTTTGGAAACGTCTATTCTCTTTTAAAGTATGGGATTATTTTTTGGGGACAATCAACATTTGCAGTAGATGTGTTTAGGGTTCAGAAAAGGGCACTTAGAATTATGTGCAAAATGAAGACCTTGCAGACCTGCAGGGGTGTCTTCAAGAAAGAAAAATTATTGACACTTACTGGTATTTATGTTTATGGATGCATACTGTTTCTGAGGGGACATCTTCAGTATTTTCATGACTTTGTCCCAGATCACAAATATATGGAACTAGATTCCCAGAACGTTACAATCTCCCTGTTCATAGGTTGACATCTACCGAAAAAGGACCTTTTTATGCCTGTATCAAGCTTTTTAACTGTTTGCCTGATGATGATATGAAGAAAATTAAAGTGTTTACTTCATTTAAAAAACGCCTATATGACTATTTATGTAATATTGAGCCGTATTCTGTGGCTGAGTTTATGGCCTTTCGTGTGTAATAATATGTACTAAAATGCCTGATAATGTATAGGTTCTCTTGACTTGTTTCAAATCTGTTATGTACAGTTATTTTGAAATAAATGCATTATCTATCTATCTATCTATCTATTTTATTTACAGCGGGCATTATAAAGGCTCATCAAGTTAACGGGCTGATTTCTGTGGCCGTTTCTGAAGAAGGTATCGACTCTGTATGGAAAATATTGAAATTTTGTCATTGTTGGCAAAAAAGGGGTTACAAAAATGTCAACAAAAGTCATTGGACGTCGATATTAGCTTCAAAAACGAGCACACAAATCTGCCCGTTAACTTCATGAGCCTTTATAATACCCGCTGTTAGACTTTTGGCTTGAGAGCTTGAGCTCCTCCTGCCAAGATCTGAATTTTTATTCAAAGTCTTTTCTCACTTTGGTCTTATTGAATTTAATTAAAAAATAGAAATAAATTAAAATATTTATTTAATGAAATTTTTTAATCTAGCATTTGACAGATCTTTTGATTTATTTATTTATTATGTCTTAATGTGCTTGGGTCAGCAAAATGAAATCATTTCAATTTTTTAACAAATTTTTTATAAAATAAAAAAAGTACATAAAAGTGAGAAAAGTTGGTAGGTAGGTATACAGAGTGTCCCAGACTTAATTGACCAGACCATAATCTCATATAAACAGGTTGAGATAATCATATCGAATAAATAAGGAGATTTTATTATAATTTTTAATGCTTCAATATCCCCGCCAAGTTATAGCCCCCACCCTTAAAAAAGTATTTTTTATTAATTTTTTTTTAAATCGCTGATTTTTCATCACTTTGTATACAAATTTCGTCAGCATCATAAGATACTACGTGAAAAGTTAAGATAGGGACATGTAAGCCGTTTTCCGATATCTTGACCCGTTTTCAAGCTAAGCTGCTTTGAAAATGGAAGATTGCAATTTTCATTTTGTTTATAACTCATAAACAACTCGTTCGAATTTTGAACTACAAACACCATTTTTATTACATTTTTTCAGGCAATCTGAAAATGTAATAATATATAGGGTGTCCCATTTAAAATAAGAAAGTTGATGGCAACTTCCGGTATAACCGGAAATGGCGAGGGGTTGTAAATATTTTAGTTCAGCTCGTCAAAATTGAGATTATACACGTACAAATTTTTAGACTTCTACTCCCAGGACTTCTCCATATAAAAATGCCCTAAGGTTCTCGCGTCTCACCCTGTATAATATTCTAATTATCTTAGAACAAGTAGGTGGCTTATTGAACCATTGTTGCAGAACACCGTCCAATTGTCCTTCTCCTTGCTGGAACCACACTTGTCTGATTTAAAATAATTCAGCTGACCACTTTTCTTTCAACCTTTCTTTCTCCATACGAAAAACCATGCACTTCTCTAATTTTTAGTTTATGTACTTTCTTGAAGTGATATTGTTTAAATTGAGATAAAATTCAAATAAGCAATGACTCCAGAGTCTCTACCAGGGCATATCCGGTTAATTCTTTAGAGTACCTACCAATACTCAAGAGTCTAAATAGCTCATTCTGAACCCAGAGGAATATCAAGAATCCCCTCAAATTGGAGAGCGAGTTCTTTTATCAATTATTATATTATGTTTAGTCTCTAAGTTTGTACTTAATTATTATTTTTTCACAATGTACTGTGAACTTTTTCATTAGAAAAACTTGCAGATTAGAAGAATAATAATTATTGTTTCAGGTTCAAGTAATAAAACTACAATAATAATATTCACACTTTATTAAATAAAACAAACAAAACATCTCACCTAAATGTGTGTATACTAAACATCTTACATATGGAAAGAACAATAGATATGTGCAATATCTAGAACTGTCTTTTATGCCTCGCACATTCAAATATTTTATTGCCTAATAATAATTAATCTATTATAGTAATTACATGAAATATCGATCAATATCAAAATATTTAAGCTGTTACTCATTTTAAATATATATATATTATATAAATAATAAATCATAAGGATATTGAGCAATAACAATATATCATTAATAATCGAGTCACAGAAGAGGGATATGTTAACATTAACAAGATATGGTGGAAAATTGAGGTGTATGAGTAACAGCGTGCTTCTAACACTAATATGGTAAATTACACAGTCGTGTTGTGTTCCATAAGCAAAAAGCACTATCAGAGCATTTACAGATAGATATGGTATAAACTTCTTTTTAGCTAAGATTTGTATACGACGTACAGCTTTACCTGCAGTGTACACGATATGAATATGTTGCTATAAAACAATTAACTTTACCCTGAAATGTGTTGCCAATAATTATGTGGATCAATTTATTGAGTTTTTATTCTCTTTGAATTCATATCAACAATTAAAAAATTGACAATAATAATAATAACTACTTACTCCACTATTTTTTAAACAGTTTCAAACTGATTAATTACTACTGGGGACGAGGAGAATTCAACAAACTTGAACAATTGATTCGAATCAATGCACTGAATATAAAATTTATATACTTGACCCTCACTTTTTGGTGAAGTCTGCATGCTAGCTGTATACACCTGTTTCATTACCTTTAAAGTAGCATCTTCATTTACATATTTCTGAAGATGGTACTTCAAAAGTAGTGAAACACCTGTACCAATATACTGTAGTGAAACTGAACATCTTTTTTATTCAGCTCAACAAAGGAAGCTCCTCCTGTTCAATTATTTTGAATTTTACCAAATTGTGGACTACTCTTCATATGATTCAGTTTCATTCAAGTTAGTGATGTACCTCTACATGTAACTAAAAACCCACTGTGAAAAACTTTTTATTAAATAAGTGATTTGTTTACTTGTGCCCCATTAATCTTTAAGTAGATGACCATCTTCTTGAAATAAAAAAGGAGTATGAAAGTTAGCCTAGAAACTTTCATGCAAGAAAATGTTGATATGTTCAAGGATTATAATATAAGATTTGACATAGAAATAAGTAGCATCATAGTAGTTATAAAACCATAATATATACACTTATTTAATTTATATATTCTTTAGAATATTTTTGTTTGTCTTTGTTGGCAACTCCCTAAAACATACGAAAGCTTAAAAAAACGGTTGATACTTCACAGTATAAAAATTTTTCTACAAAAGGCATGTTAATCAACTTGCGAAGCGACTATCTAATTCACGAAGCACTTCTAAAAAAACAATACCGTGAAGTAGCAACCCACAATGGTAGCTGCTTGAAGCTACCCAAGCAAATAATATTACTTAAAATGGAATATTTGTTTCTTTTTTTTTCAATTTTTGCCATTTTAAATACTCATAGTATCTTCTCACAAAAAGCAATACTGTTTATTTTTCTATAAATGAAAGACAAGACAAAATTCCCTTTATAATTACTACCTACAATTACAATCTCTTAATAATTAAAGACCCTGTTTTAATAAAGGCTTATAAATGATATTTCTCACATCAGGTGATTGTTTACTGATATTCAGGGTGACAGAGTCGGGCATTTTTCTAGGCACCAAGTCAGATCCGTCCAGTCAGGGTTTAAAAATTCAAACAACCAATAACATCTTATTCTTATCTGAGGGATAAAACTGCCAGAGAAGGTCTATTATAAGAGACGAAGAAAACCAAACAGCAAGCAATAATTATTATTCGTAAGGTTGTCTGTCTGCCTTGAGATTATTTTATCTTGTAAGCATGCCCAAAATAAAGTTTTCAACAAATACAAAATTTTCATGTTTTCCTAGCACATCTACATTTTTTATGGACTGCTTTTTTATATTATTAAACTTTAAAGTTACATAATAGATTGAAACGGGCATGCTGTCTTGTTATCAACGTTAAATCTGAAAATATATTAATCTAGCAACATGGTAAATATTGTTTTTTTTTTTGCAGCATTTCTGATTGGCTTCCACCCCGTTCATCGTGTTGATCTGAATTAGTACTACTTGCAGCCCAAACCGTACGAGTGACAATGAAGAATATTTGGTATCAAGTCAGTCACAACTCTCGTTCGCGAGATCCAAAATACAAAATTGAAAATATATTATTCACTATTTTTCATAATATTTTCAAGGTATGTATAATAATATAGATAATCTACCCGATATGGCACCAAAGTACTGAGCGTTACGCTAGCTAACCGTTGATTGCCTGCACAACACGACAACTATGAGTAGCTGACATTAAGGCCCCCGCTTACTCACTACTTCCTCTACGAGCAGGGCAGCCAACACGTGTATCAAGTACCCTCTCGTAATGATTGAGTATTGCAATAATACTATCCGACAGAAGCATTGACTGATTACAAAAGCCCGATTTCCTAAACTTTCGTTAAATATTTACAAACACACAAACAAGTTCATTTAACGTCCTCAAAGAACTACAAAATGTGCAGGAAGATAAACAATTTTTCAAGAATATCTGTTCAACCTGTGTCGGATGAATCATTATAAATATTTAACAAAGAGTTTACGTAACAGGCTCAAAATGTTTTAGTGAACCGTTTAAATGAAAACAGTACCGTTTGTATAACGTGTAACGAAAACTAACACTACTACCAACTATAGACTATTATTGTAAAACATTCATTCATAAATTGTAAACTATGACCATTTTAAGAATACCACAATTTTGTACACAATATAAGAGATTCTTTTATAATCTTGATCCTTAAATTTGGCACATAATTTTTTTTTACATCACTTGAGATCTTACAAAACGTGACATAGAATCATAAAATAACATTCAGATAGATAGTAAATGAATATGTAGTATAGTTTGTTGATATTCCACAAGATATGAATTGGAATATTCAATTTTTCTTTAACATTCAATAACACAAGGGATAACAATAGATTGTCCCTACTTATAGTCATATGTTGAGATTTAATAAATTACATCGAATAATATAATTAAATAATTAAAAGATTGTTTTAATAAATAATGGACTAGACTTTCAATCACTACATCTATTTAACAAGCCGTTTATTCAACTGAACAGCAAATAATTAAATAATTAACACAATAGTTTAAAGCAATTTCATTGCAGGAAAATTTTTAAGTACGGTGACGGTGATATTTAAAAATACTAAGTTTTTTCCGAGTAAAAACACCGAATAGTGCATTTTTTCAATAGTGATCACAGCAATCTACCACTAACCACAAAAAGACTGTTTACTTCCCTTACCTGCACGCGAAGTAAAATGTCGAGTGACATGAGCATTTTGACATTTCTAAAAGTAATCAACAAAAAGTATTTTGGCACAAAGATATAAACAGGAAGAAATCACAATAAATTCGACGGTCACAAACACAGCCTAATAATAATTTATAAAAAATTCAAAACAAATTATTGCACAAAACATTTTGCAAACGCTTTGGCAAAACTGCACATATCACCCTTATTATTGTTTCTCTATTCACATAAAATAACATTTAATAATAACGTAATAACCTTTTTTTAAAAACACTAAGTAACAAATTGAGAAAAATTAAGTCTATTAAGTTTCACTTTTATAATTATTGTCTTGTGTGCAATTATCCATCTTACTAGCTAATAAGTACTCTGCCCTTAAAAAGTACTTCGACCAAACGAGACGTATCAGAAATACAAATAATCGAATGAAATTTTTTATGATCGAATTACTTCCTAAATGCTCTTTATTAATTTGGCATTAATTAATTAATTCAACAAAGTTAGTCTTAAAATCAATTATTATTATTCACACCGAGAATAATAAAACCCTGAAACTCTCATTAGAAATTGGTTTGGTATTAGTCCAAAATTGCTTTAAAAGAAAATCAGATCACTTCAGGCAGTCATCATCAATGGCAATTTGGTGACATATCAAGTCAAGAGACTAACTCGATTCACCAAAGGATAGGTATTATTGAAAAATAGAGCAATTTTCAGGCCAATTCAAAATTGCAGAATAATTTCAATTGATAGTTATTCACATTGTAATGAATTCCAAGAAGTTCATCTATTATCGCAGGTAAAATATTTATTAGACTTTTATTTATTTCGATACAGTTTTTACAGCGGCGATAAACACGTTATCTCCACCAGCACCGGCTACATAAAGAGAGCCAACTGAAGAACTGACCAGAGGATCGTGAGGAACTGACTTACGAACAACTCTCTCTCCTGGGTGAATTGAGCTCGGAGATCAGCTGGGGCATGTGGTGAGTGCACCCATCTAATTTACACAGCCGGCTATAGTAGGTCGATGAACTGAGTTGACCCTAACCGTAGTCCGGCATCGGAAGCGCGACCAGAGTGAAGTGAACTCTGGCCGGCAACCGATCAGAATAGGGAATCGACCGGAACTGCATTGAGGTTCTGGCAGACCCTTTCATCCGACGCCTGGCCTGTATTGAGGGCCAGATAAACCTAAAGCCGGGGTTGCAATGTATTGAGTTGCCAACCCGGCGGATCCTCCACCTCTAAATTAATATTTAGGGATTATATAGGGCGCTAGGAGCCCTGTCAGACCTCACCTCCAATAATACCCGCCCCGGCGTCGCATTGAGATACCGGGAGCGGACTTTGTTTCAGATAGCCCCGCCGTCGGAGAATATTTTCCCAAATATCTCCCCGGCGCGTGTTCCGGAGACTATGGCGATCGACACGCACGGTGCGACTGCGAGCGGACTACTGGCGCTGAAGGTTCGGCCGTGAACTGATCGGCGGTGGCAGCACAGAACAACCAATAAGCTTAGCATACGCCTCGACGCGACTATCTGTGGCCAATTAGACCAACTGTGGAGGATGAGAGCCGGCCCACTCAAGAATACAGGACACATTAGTTATCAATATTAGCATTGCCAAAATATACATGTGTAAATAGATATAACTGTAAATAAAGATTTTAAATTTTAATTGACTTGTCGCGGGTACAAAGGGGCAGATATCCACTCCTGGGAACTCACCTCTACCTTCAGAAAATCCCGTTACAACATTTACTCAGAATTAATATTGCTATAATGGTAAGTAATAACTATTAATTAAATTTATCTATGTATGTAAATCTAATCTATCTGAAGTGATCCGACTAATTTTAAGCACAAAAATAACAATAAACTATCTTAAATTTCAAATCCTTCGAATACTTGCTTGAAATTATTGTCTTTGAAATGTTCCAAGATATCTATATCTGTCACACTCATAACGTTTATGAGCAACTTTTATTCATAATTGGCACATCAGTTGAACGTTTTGATAAAAGTATTGACAAAAAAATGATAAAACGTATAATATTTAGAATGCATCTTAACAAACGTTAGTTAACGATGCTAAAATCAATTAGCTTTGATTGAAGTTATTTACAACAGGATGTTCTTTTGCGATCTTTTAAGGCGTTTTATATTACAATATTTACATGGCACACAAGACATCAAATATAAAAGCGAAAGACCAAAGTCTTGGTCTGTAATATAATATCCCAGATCAGTCTTTTTTATGATCAGAGATAGTACATAAGTTAGTACGTACCACAGCAAAATGTATACTGCGAATAATATGTTGTCTTAATTTACTTCAACAATCCCCTTCAACTGTACAACTTTTAAATTTGCTTGCAAAATACTACTACTAATAATTTAACATATAATAAACAGTTAATTTTTCTGATCGTATCTAAATATAATATATATAAATACCTTATAAAAAAATTATAAATAACAAATCTTTGGCTTGTTCCCCATTACCAATCTTTAATGTAATATATCAATTATAATAAGAAATGACAATATTGTCAATGTTGAAGATATGGCAGAGCGATCTGCAATTAGTGCGGTGTTACCTGAAGTAGGTACCAGTTCTCCTGGGGATCGCAAAGTGGCATCGAGCAGTCCTGTTGCCACATTGCCCAGTCGCCATAATTTTCAGGTCAGTTAGTGTATTGGAGCCTTCACAATGTGGTTAGGGGCGATGTAATGGTAACCTGGCATCGGAAGTCCTGCTGTCTCCATTGATATTCTAGATAAAGTTAAACTCTGTTAATCATTTGTTAACTAACGGTTGTTTAGTATAATATTATACAACTTGTAATTCACCAAGATTAAACCATTACGTATTTGTCAAGACATTAATTGCTTTGTAGTGCTGCGTTACTCCTTTCATTCCAAATTATTTATAAAATAACAATGAAAAACATTATTTTGTGGTTTTTTACAATCTGTCCAGTAACAATGTTGATATTTTAATAAGAACTGGAAATAAATATTATTATTTTTATAATAATTATCTATGTGATAGCAATCTTATAAAGTAAATCCATTCCTGTAGATTCAACTATTAATGATGCTTTAAAATAAATTAATGACAAAAAAATTAATATTTAAGTATTAAAATATCTTACATCCATATTCTATAAACATTTGGAATGTAAAGCTGAAAAATATAATTTTTTGAATTACATGTTGTATTTTTTGACACAAAAAATATTACATTGTAAGACACGAAAATTATTATTATTCCAACATTCAGAGGATTTATTTCGAGGTCAATCTTCAAAATGCCAGAAAAAATTTAAGATGAATGTCTTTGGGTATCTTTAAATATGAATAATTATCAACTTTCTGCAAAAAGTAGCAACAGTTCTGAAACTACTGGAAAAATTTATCGATCTTATGTTATTAATAATTTTTTTCAACAGGTTTGAATAATTCAAATATTTAATTAGTTTCTTAGAAAATGTACTAGTTCAAGCATTAACGGATAACTTTCTTAACTTATCCATTACAGAGTGTGTATATAAGTTGGAACCATATGGAAAAATTATTCGTTACCTATTAATTTTACAAAAAAAAGTAGCACGTATTCATAAAAAATGTGCCTTTTTTGAAACCTGAAATGAAAAATAATCAGACAAATATGAGGTGTCAAAAAACAATGTTGCAAAGAGAAAAGTACCTTATTTCTTACAAAAATCAAAAATATATGGGGCCCGTTGCACAAACGTAATTAAAAATCTTTCAGCTAATTTGATTTTAAATTGAAAATTTTGAAAATATGGCAAAAATACAATAATATTGTATATTTGAATGTTTGTTTTTCTGATCAACTTTTTTAAATAAACAACTTTTGATATTGTCAAAAAAGGGGATACTCTTTGGCAAGGGGAACTTCGTATACCATTGCCCAAATTTGATGTCTAATAGTTGTTCATCTTAGGTTTAAGAACCTAATAAGACTATGGACTAATTTGTTTTCTTAAAATTAACAATAAAAAAAATCCATATCGTGCCAACTTAATATACACACATCAATTTGTATGTCAAATAAACAGAACATAAGATCAAATTTCCTGACTGCTACATTATATTAAATTAATGATTATAAAGAATGATTTAAATATATCTGAAACATTCACCAATCCATGGTACTCATTAAAATAAAAAGATTCCAAAAACAGTCCAAAAATTAATTCCCTCCCAAGTTACAATTCTTTGAAGCTTGGACCACTTTTATTGTTTTTATGATTTTTTCATACAAGCACGGGTAATTTTAAGTTAAAGTCAATGACCTATCAAAAAACTTTTATTTATAATTCTTAGAAGAGCTTTTTGTATAGAAATGATCCAAATAATCCCCCAAAAAAATCCAGATTTTGTCAGGTTTTAACACATCCAAGCTTTTTATGAAAGTCCAAGTTATGCAAATGACCAAAAGTGCAAAAATTTTATTTAGATATTGTTGGAAACTTTTTCAAATCTTATGAAATAATGAATATCTGTATTCTTACCCCTGAAAAAATGTTCGAATATATTTAAAATCATTCTTCATTATTTAATAATTATTATAAAAAAAATTGATAATTAATCATAGAGGTATTTCAGATGAGAGAGTTATAACGGTATAAAAAGGATAATACGGATGGTCAAGCTTACCGGGATTGTGGTTCTTCTTGCCGGATTATGGTTGTGGTTGGTAAGGCATCGGTCTGTTAGCAGGCTTGGGAAGATGGATACATGAACCCCTTTACCCACTTTCACACTTGAGTATACAGGAAGGATTGGGATGGAAATTACGAGTCTTCTAGCTCTAGCGCTCCTTCATACTCAAAAAGTACAATAATGATCAAACGACATGATCACTCCAGTAATGCTGTTTTATGACACGGTGTAGCATAATGCGAAAATTTTTATTTTATGTCTTTTTTTAAATAAGTGAATGGATACACTAGATTGTAAACTGCTGCCTAAAAGTGAAGCACTTTTGAAGCACACTGCAAACGGTTCCAAACCAATTTGCAGCTCCCTCAAGTATCTGCCCAATGCTTATTAGACACACAAATCAACAATCAAAAATGTATTCATACACTTACAATATACAGGGTGTGACCTAATGATAAGCCATAATGTCAAGGGCGCGCTTTCCTGAACCAAATTAAAGCAGAAAAGATCATAATATGATCATGAAAATGTCCTAAAGAGTCTGGTTTTCACGATACAGGTGTGAAATTTGAAAAAAAAAGTGTTTTAGAATATCTCAAAGATCCTTCTCCCGATTTTGGTGAAATTTGGCAGCGTTGTTCCTTATGATATGACGCCAAGTTAGTCAGTGATGTCCCCCCCCCCCCCCCAGTTGCGACCAATGCTGGAAGTGCCCTAGTTCCGGTAGCAACCCGGGGTAGTGTTACAAATAATATTGAAGTCAAAAAATTTTTTTTTGCGTCTTTTCGTTTTTTGAGAAAACATAAATGAACGCTGCTTCAATACATGTCGGAAAATCTTGAAAAATCGATCAAATAAAATCATTGAAATTAAAAATCAATGTTTCGACATGCAGTGGAGTCACTTTTTTCAGCTGTTCAACTAGAACGAACAATAAAATCTGTATACAAGTTGGTAGCATACATTTTTTTTCCCAGTATTATTCGTGAGACACCCCCCCCCCCCCCCCCCCCCCCGGATTCCGCCTGATTAATTATCATCCAGTAGAACTAACTTAGTGTTTTATCATAACAAACAACACTGCAAAATTTCACCAAAATTGGCAAAAGGATCTTTGAAAAGGATTTTTGAGATATTATTAAACAACAAACTTTTTTTACTTTCACACTCTGTAACTTGAAAACCAGATTCTTTAGGTCACATATTCATATGAACTTGTACTTGAATTTGGTGCAGGAATGTGTCCTTATAATTACCGCCTATCATTAATTAACACTTACTGCGGAGTGCTAGAACGCTAATTCAAAATTATTAACCAATGATGGTCCATCAACGGGAATTTTACATGTAAAATTCCTGTTGAATTTTACATTGGATAATTTTTTTTAATTAGCATTCGAGCACTCCACCCTAAATGCCACACCGCATTAATACCAAACACTTAATTCTGGAATTGTATAGGCAGTTTCATAAATCAGACAGAAAATTCACTGGAGATTCCTTAATAAATTTTAAGGGGTGGGTTTCATAAAAATAACTTTTTTCAAATCCAGAAGTTATAACTCCTGGGAATGGGGTAAAAAATTTACATCCATCTATTTTATTCAGCAACGACTTTAATTAAAGAAACTTTAGTTTAACTTTATAAAATCAAAAACTATCACTAAAAGCCTTCATAATATCATAATTTTAATGTTTGCTTTCCTGCAAGGTGAACCATCCTACTCATTGGAGGTTTTTTATACAAGAATTTGTTGTTAAAATTTTTGAATGCATAATTTAGGGGGAAATTTATTTATAATAATTATTTTTGTCTCTTAAAACTTCTGGGAAAATTAATAATGTTCCACTAAAAAAATTAAAATTAGGGAGCTTGCATAAATTAAAAAACAAAAATCTTATTATTTTTATGTTTTTTAAAATGTTTTTCCTTAGCCAATTTTTAAATCAAAAATCCAATAAACAAAGGTCCTTAACCTAAATGACTTAGTTTCAAAAATATAGGATGCTGAAGATATGATGGTACATATTTTTAAAACATGCATTTAAGGATTTACTAAATGTTTACTGGACTTTTATATCTCAAATTTGGCTAAGGTGTAACAGCCTGGAGTCTGGCAATCTACTTAATTAAAACGCTCTCTAAAATGTAACATTATTAGTTAATAATTCATGCAAGTATCCTGGTTTCAATTTTTTAATGAAAAAGTGATGTTTTAAAAAAAAAACTCTAATGAGGGTAGTATGGTTCACCACCTTGCAAGAAAGCAGGAAATAAATAATGAAAATATGGATGCTGTTGGTGGTAGTTTTTGATTGTAAACGTTTATTGTTTTCATTTCAAGTCGCTTCAGAAAAAAAATGGATAAATGTGCGTTCCTTATCCCATTTCTAGGGGCTGTAACTTCTAAGGGGAGGCTTCAAAAATATTTTTTTCATGAAAACCCCTATAAATAATATTTATCATGGAACCTCCACTCAATTCCCTCTTCTGAATAATCAAACACTCTTTATAAATAAATAAAATTGAATACATTCTGACCTTAGTTTTTCATCTATTAAATAATATATCGATCTAGCGTGAACTGTTCTAGAGATTGAGGTGGAACTAATTCACACAATTTTGTTGAATTCTAATAGAAGATATTAATAATAATGAGACAAACAAATTAGAATTAAACATGGGGTGGTATAATAATAGTCAAAGGGCCGTATGATTTCCCTTTCATTGAAAAATTCACTAGGGCGTCTTTATCTAAGTAATTTGATGGGTTTTATTTTGATATTTTAACTGTCAAAGTGCAATGAATTTGTTTTTTAAATCACCCTCCGGTGTCTTGAATATTATTTAAAAATAATCACCAACGACACTGACACTACCAAACTACTTAATGAACGGGAAATAAGAGATTAAAAATAAAGGGTCGTTAAGCATTATAACGACAGTCTCTAACCTTTAATAGAAAGGAAATCATACGGCCCGATGTGTTTTAAGGGCTTGAGCAATGTGCATATTATGTAATAAGGTTTAATATGTACATGAGTAAATGTAAACATAATTTTTTCAGGCCCAATCTTCGACATGAAATTGCCTTCACTCAATTTATTCTTTTGAAATAATTTTTTAAAAGCTTTCGTTTGTTTATTTAGAAGTGAGAAAAAATTGTACCATTAGTTCCACCTAAAAATGGCATATTATTCTGCAAGGTTAACTTAATATACTGGAATAAACAAATGTAACTGGAGCTCGTACTATCTGCCATAGATCAAAAATTATTTTTGAGGATGAGCTATGATAAAAACTCAAAGTGATTATTTCAAAAATTTGGTTTCTTTATCTACATTTTAATAATTATATCCACTAATCTATGATAATTTACAATTGAGTGAAAGTATCCAATAATTAGTAGTCATCAGAAATAAAACATTTCTAAAATACATACATGATTCCTCAGAGAAAAATAATTTGTTAACAATCAGTTATGAGTTATTTCCTCTTAGGAAATTAACATCAGTAGATTATTTTCTACTTTTTTTGATTGTCTGAGATCTTTAACTGATATGCCTCAAACTAGTTTTAAGCACCAACAGGAATTGAAGGGCTCGGTGCAAAAACCAGTCAACTCCATTTTTACTAATTTTTTAATCCAAGACTTTCAAAAAATTTTTTTGATGTGTCTGAGAAAAATTTATCTTTCAGTTTATTATTAAATCACTGCCAATAAGTCCCAATATTTAATGGTCAATTTTATTCGAATCAAAACTTTGTCAAATAACATTTTTAGAAAGTTTTTTTTGATTTCCCACAAATTATGAAAAATGGAGTTGACTGGTTCTTGCACCGAGCCCTTCAATTGCAATTGCCCCCTTTTGTGAAGAGGGAAAAGAAAATATCTGATCTACTAAATGTAATTTTCATGCATTTCTCATCATAATTTTGCACTTTTCTCAGCTTGGTGTGGATGAAGTATGAGACCATCACCGAGTCTCATCACGAATATAATTTATTGATTTGACAGAATTAGGTTAACCTGGTAGAATATTATGATCTCGTAAATTTCATTAAGACCAGAAAGCTAATTAGATGAAACTGAAAGAAAGATTCTCTTTAGTAAATTACATGAAGTAACTTAATAATAATTAACTATTCAAGTTGAAATAAAAAACGACACTTACACACACAATGTATTAATATTTAATAAATAGGTACACTGAAAATTCCTAAATTTAAATACTAATGAAGTTGCGTTTTCACATACTTTTATTTATCTTATAATAAAAATTAGAACTTAAAGTACACTAAGAAAACTAACACTTTAATGCCTCATCTAACTTATTTGTATACCTACTACTAAAGTCTTAGCAAAAGAACCTATCAAAACAAGTGTATACACAAGTTTATGATTTTATGAAATAAACTGCTTGCTGAAAAAATCTTTATTATTTTTCGTATAAAATTCTTCTGTGAGTTATAATAATAACTTCTATTCTACATAAGTAATACAGTAAACTATGTAATAATGTAAATTAGACTTCGGGAAGCTCTTCTTACTATCCAAAGAAGCTCTTCATATTACAATTTCACGATCGACATAAAAAAATCGCAGTTCTCATAATTCCCGTTATAAATAAAAATTCGTATTCTTGAAAATAAAAATTCGTATTCTTGACAAAAAAAAAAAAAGTAAAATGAAAAAAAAATCTTTCACTGGTTTCTTTGAAACTGGCCATTTTACATGTACCTACTCAAAATTATATTTCACCTGAAGCGCAGTTTCAAAAAGTATAATAAACATTTATACTTATATTAATAATAAAAAGAATCATATTCGATTTAAGTGAATTAATTTTATCACAAATTATTAAAAAAGTAATAGAGACTTATTGAACTTATTTTACTTTTAAACTTACAAAATAAAGTCGTGGTGACTACTACACTAAGAACATACTCTTTCAGTAGTGATAATTATTATTATGATCAATTAAGCTTTTGAGGTATTTTAGCAAAAGAGGTTGGTCGATGTTTGAAACTAAAATAACGTGTTAAAATAAACAGAATTCTTGCTTGAAACTTGCAATAAAATATTCTAGCACTAGGTATAAGCTGTATTAAATATCTAGCAATAAGTGCAATATTGCTGAAGATTTGAATTTACCCATACATGAAACTTGAAAAAATAAAGACGCCCACTTCCCTCCCCCAACAGTCTCATTTTTTTTATCCAACTAGGCTTCTCCATCTAGGGGGCAAAAATAATAGAAATTTTACAAAAACCACCCCATACCTCTTTCCATAAAACCCTCAATAGCCAAACGAATATTCCCTCAATAACGGAAATTCCCGCCTACTAATACGGGTTGAACTTATTCCTCTCTTGCTTGAGTTTACTGGAGCCACCCCCCTCTGCGCCGCCGGCATTACTGCCACCCGGTGATCTTAGCGAGCGCGGCGCATATCCGGTCTTGTGCTGACGATGGACGCCGGTGGTCTGTACGGAGGGCATGGCCCCTGCATGTCCTCCCAGGAGCTCCGAGAGGCCACCGAGGGCACTCAGGCTGGTCAGGGCGTTGAGGGCACCCGGCTTGGTCAGGAGCTGGGCTAAGGGAATGGCACTGGCCAGGGGAGAGGCTGTGGTGGTAGTGGTAGTAGCGGTTGTCGAGGACTGGCCTGCGGTACCTGGGGTGCCCGCACACGAGGGGGAGTTTTGGGCTTCGAGGTTAGCTTTCTGCAGCTCGACGCTAGGAACACAAGAATCAGTGGTTGGAGTGGCGGTGATATGAGAAAGAAAGAGATAGAATGAAGGTTGGATTAGGCTTGGTGTCGCTCAGGACTGGGTGTATTTTGTGAAAAATACAATTCTATGATAGTTCGATCTACCTATCAACTACAATAATTAAAATAAGTAAAAAGCTACTGTTTTCTTGATATCATTATTATTAGAGGAGGCCGGAAGTTGTGTAACAAGCAATGAAACAGCGAATTATATTAACGCAGTATTTCCATTACTTATTTTCATCATCTTTTAGACAAAATAAAAAAATAAAATTAGGGAATGTTTTAAAAAGTTTCTGAATCAACTGAACAAAGGATGGAAGCACATGAATTGAGAGAATGATACCCGGTACTAGGGAATTGAAGTCCTTAAAGGAAATTCAAGGATCTCTTTCAGGGTTGCAACTCTATATTTATGAATTGGTTTTCATATTCTCAGAGATAATGATAAATATCGGCTCATATATTCATATTATACCGGTCACCAGTCACGAAAGCCTTACATTTGATTTGTTAACCTTTATTAAAACTTCCAGTTATGGCACTGTCGACTAGATACAATGTCCAGGGTAAGTCATATAACCTTCTATGTATGGGTACTTTTATTATTTAAGCATGGTTAAATTATTGGACACAAGTTACGGTTTTTAGAAGGCACTAAAATGCTTCCTTCTGAGTTAAAAATTTTCTATAGTTCATTAGATACAAGGAAAAAACCTAAAATTCGTCAACTTCTTTTAGAATAGCTTTTACACAATTGTGGCAGCTCTTTTTCTATATTGTAACAGCTAGTGACTTATTTCTTGAACTGCCGATTATAATTATTTTTTACATTTTCACAAAGTCTTATGTAGAATTATCAACAATAATTCGGCTTCGTTAACAATAATGTTATTTTATTATCTTTCAGGGATTAAATTAAATAAAAAATGTACGTTTGTAAAAAGTTCTTATTGCAAGTATTTCAAAAGTGTAACAATTCAATATTACTGTAATTCCATACAATATTCATTACCTATAATTAACAGTTGCAACATTTTTGATTATTTTGACTAGATTATTTTTGCCATTGACAGTAGATGCAAGCTATGTTCAAAAGGGTAAGTACTAAGTATCAAACTTCAAGTGTAGCTGTTATACAGAAGAAAAAGTTATTTAGGAAAGCAAAAATTACAAATTTTATTTTTCCTGTATCTAGCGAGTATGGAAAAATTTTCAACTCTAAAAAGTGCAACTTTTGTCTAATTCAACCAAGCCTGTAACTTTTCAAGTAACAAAGATATCCATACACGGAAGGATATTTTACTCATCCTGTAAGTGACTAAAATAATCTGCTTGGTTGATAAACCAATCAAAATACCTCCCACCTACAAAATCAACCAATCAGATTATCATAGAGATGTCTTGTAACCAATACAGAAGCTATTATCATTAAATATTTAACGAATCGTTACCAAATTTTAACGTATGATATCTCATCTATTTGTTTTTATAACCTTCATCCCAGTTACTACAGTTTCCTTACAATTTAACCACCTTAATCAGTTTGATCCAACTGATGCATCCTATTAAATATTAAATAATCAATGACTACACTTCTGTTTCAGTCACTTCATTGACAGTTAGAGATAAAGAGAGCACGGACAAAAAATCCTGGAAGACTTAATTGACTGCACAAACTGGAAGTAAACGTGGCAAAAATAAAAATGAGAGACTCACCTCATGTTGATGAGATACTGGGCGAGGGCGACGGCATCTGGGTTGCCAGAGATCGTGATGGTGCGGTCGGTGGCACCGCTTTCCCTGTCATCGCAGTTCGAGATGCGGATCATGGCACCGCTGATCTGTCTGATCTCGGCGATTTTAGTGCCGCCCTTGCCGATTATGCAGCCAATCAGCTCGTTGGGCACGGTCATTTCGTGCGTCTGCTGGTTCGAGTTTTGCTGGTGACGGGAATTGGTCGTGCGCAGCTGAGAACCAGCCAGAGCTGCCAACGCTTGAAAAATTAAAACAAACTAATGATTTCGATGATAGTTTATCGGGATTTAGTAGATCAGAAGTCACCATGGGCATAAACTCCCAAAAACTCTAGATTCTTGAGATATGTGACTCTCTGACTCTGAATATTGTTTTTTTTTTGGTCATACAGTTAATTAATATGACATTTGCACGAATCACGTTTTGTATTCAGAATGTACCTACATATGCCAGATTGTCTAGGTAGACCCGCTAAAACTAAAAAAGGTGTATTTCATATTATTTTTAGAAAAATGTCAGGATCTGACCAGAACCTATCAGGTCAGGACTTGAAAAAATAATATGAAATGCACCTCTTTTTAGTCCCAAATAACCGGGTCCCCATAGATGCCTGTGCCTTTATGTTTACATTTAGCCGGCTCTCGCACTGAGGTAACAAGCAATAAGCAACTTGCAACTGTCAATAAGCAATACGCAATATTATTTTGGTTCTCTCTCACATTGAAACAACAGTATTGCCATAAACCCTGATCATCATGATTGTCATCCGACGACTCCGATGACAATATATTACTGTGGCGGCATTTAAGAAAAAACCGACAAACGAAAAGGAGATTGGGTGCACCCAGCTTTTACTCAATTAATCATCATGGGGGAAGCATCTTGTGCTTTACCACAGCCATACGATATTTATTTATTTATTTTATCTGCCCAAGAGAACTCAGAGCCCATCCTACCCGATTTCAAAACTGTTACCGAATGATCACTTCTCTTCTGCTGTGGTACTTTCGAATGAAATCGTAAATAGAGGGATATTTTTCCAATATTTCTACGAATTTTGTATTAAGAACTGGATCGTCCGACGTTTTCGAACTTAATAATATAAAATAATAAAACGTAGTTTTCTAGGCACAAACTTCGTACGTCACGACTCGCAAAACTGCAATAATAATTGCTTTTCAACATGCACGGTGCATCGCTAGAAATAATATTCCAGCAACCAGCAATATTTTTGGTTCGACCGATATCGAGTTGCTCTAATATGAGACCCCCAATTTAATTCTATGTAAAATACTTGTTAGCAATATTATTGTGTGTTGCGTATTGCCAGTTGCTTATTGCTTGTTGCCTCAGTGTGAGAGCCGCCTTACAGGGAAAATGCGGTTGCTATATCTCTGACATCGGCGGGAAGGGGTGAGGGGGGTAGGAGTAAACTACTAGACAGGAAACTGATTTCTTTCCAAGAAATTGGGCTCTCAGTGGCTAGTCGAAGCTGCCCTTCGAAGAAAGACTTTAGTGCATCTTGTGAAATAATATTCAACTTCAACTCCACGTCTAGGAACCTAATTACCTAATAATTTGCTCTCATATTATATTATAAAAAATAGAGTAATTTTTTTTTTTTGATAATATTTCTTGTTTTTCATTTTGTCTTAAAATCTCAAGTTTTATTACCATTCATACCTGCAGGATTCAAGCCTCCAGTGTTTGCCGGTGTGATTCCTCCTAAGCCTAACGCTGCTAATCCTGCCAGAGGGCTTTTCCCGAGGGCGTTAATCTGGAACGAAATCGACAAATAATGATAACGAAAATAAATGATAATCTAGTCGAAAGTATATCATGAAAGGAGAGACTGGCTGCTTAATTACTACACTACCTTCATCTTCATTTCTTTCAAATCAATTTAATCACCCCTCAGCTCTCATAATCATCGCACACAGGGTCACCAATTGAACAGCTCACGACCTAATCGATCGCGTTCAGAATCCCTGAAGCCGACAATTATCCCTTGCGGTAAACGGTCACATCATCGGGGTGCGTCAACAATAATCGGGCGGACTGACAAGACGGCCAAATTATGCAATTTTTAAATTAACAAATACTGTATGTAAATGAATTAAAAATTTCTGTCACATATTGATTTATTGAAAGTTAAAAGTTTAAAGAACACAAACTAATTCTAAGTTATAATACTTATTAAATCAGGTGGTAACAAATAAATTTTAGATTATTCTGATTAATTATTCTTTTTAAATGTTACCAAAAACAATATCTTACATTACAAACCTTGAATTCTTGTTTATCAATCGTATTGTGGCTCTCGAGAAAAAAACATTACCATGCACTTTTCAATAAAGTTATCAACACTGATTGAGGTGAAAGAAAATATGCGCATCACCTAGTGAGATCATTTATAGAAGTATCCAAGAAAAAACCGTAGCTGCTATAAATATTACAAGTACAGACACATGCAAAATGTAATAACGATTACAATTATTGACAAGTACAAAAATAATGAAACTTATTTATAGTAGTGTAATATTTAGGCAGAAATTACACACACCTTCATGAAAAAGATTGGTGAGAAAAAGAACTAAACCGAATGGATAGATGGTGGTATCGAGGGTAGCCATGCAAATAAATGTGGATTCAACAAAAACTAAAGGATGCGCAGGAGTGCTAGTCGGTTGGTATAAATAATAAAAAATATTAAAAAAAAAACCATATTGAAAACTATTCAAGTCCGAGTTAATTAAAAAAAACTGGCAAAACTGTATTTGATACAAAACTGCAAATTGTATAAAAAGAAAACAGCTAAAAAAAAGACCTCGTCTTGCTCGTTATTCTTCAAATTGTCTTCTATTGAATCAAATTAACGTAACTCAAAATTTTTCCTATAATGTTAGTCAACTTACATCCCTTAAAATGATCTTCATGCTATTATAGCATGCATAGGCGATTACTATGAATCAAAACAGGCGTTTTCGCGTACAAGAGTCCCAGTAAAACTGCTGAAAATAATTTTTTACAGCACAGGAAACAAACAACAAAAATCTGGCAACTCACAAAATTCAAATATCCAAACATTCAAAAGCAACGAAAATAAAAAATAGTCAAATGATGAATGAAAAACAATAATAGTGCATAGTCACATTAATTAAAGCAACTACAGAAGACGAACTAATTACTCCAAGGAGTAAAATTATCACGAGACAATTTAGCTGAAACCGTTTTTTTATTTAAGGGATTTGTTAGTTGTCTTAAAAAAAAAGTGAAACATCCATTCCATGGTGACAACTACTGTGTACTTGTGTATGGAAGATTTTAAAGAAAAAGTCTCTTTAGAACTGGGCATATATTTTTGAGACTTTAAAGAAAAAACTCAGGTGTATTAGGTACCAAAATACTAGCTGAGACTACTCTTAGTACAACTACGACTGACTACACCGCACACCACAAAGACCAAGGAGGGAGAAGAAATCCTATAAACACCGCATTCCACCACAGAGTGGGAGGGGGGGGGGCACTAGAAGGGTAGTTGGGGGGGCGGAGGCCTGGCCTGGGGACCGGGCGAGTAATAACAGACGAGGGTGGGGGGAGAGCACCAATACGATCAACTTACGTCAGCGGCGGCCAGCAGGTGCGTGGGCGGCAGGGCCGCCTGCAAGTGTCCGTTCTTGAGCGGCTCGTACACGAGCGGGCCGGCGACGGGCGCCACGGCAACCGGATGCTGGTGGTGGAAAAGGTGGGGAGCGAGCATGGGAACGCGGGGGGGACCGGGAGGGGCCCCCGGGGCGGGGTGAAGAAGCGGCTGGGGCGCCGCCTGTCTACTTACGTCAGTGTGAGCGGGAACGGCGTAGTTGCCTTGGATAGTGTATGCTTGGCCATTCGCCAGGATCACGGGGCCACCCAGTTGGGGTTTGGGGCGGTAGGGGATGGTTGCTCCTTTGGGAGGGGACTGAAAAAAAAATTAAAATTTTTCATTAATACAAATCAGTTAAACGATGTTCTGTGATAAGATGATATTGTAAGATCAGCTCTCATAATCTTAAAGCGCATCGGGCAACCGTCTATTACATTAATAATTAATAAGCTACGAATATAACTCATTCATAGTCGATAACCCATCGATATTATTATCAACATAAAGACATCCCTTGCAGTAAATTTTTTCATCATTTCAAGAAATACTCAGTGACACGATAATAAAAAACAAAATAAGACACTAACCTCGAGCATGACGTTACAAATATGATAAATGCACTGGGTGATTGCCTCTCCTGTCCCCGATATAGTGACAGCCCTCTCGGTCGAGTTGGGCAACATCTCGGAGGCGACCTGAATGGACGCGCCCGTCACTTCCCGGATCTCCTTGATCTTCGAGCCGCCCTTGCCTATGAGGGAGCCGCACTGGCTGGCCGGGACAATCAGCCGCAATGTTATTGGCGGCTGAGGCACCCCACTTCCGCTGCTAATATCCTGGAACTGGGAACACCACTGAGGGATCCCAATGGGAGGACACAGAACATTACACTCGGGAACATCGATGGACCAGGGGGTCTTAACTACGTTCAGGTTAACTATACTACTTGTGTCGGACTGTGGAAGTGTTGTTTATGAATATGCGGTCTTTGTTGTAAAAAAATGTCTTTACTCAGAGGAGCAATTACATTTCAAATGTGTTACTAATGTACAGGATGGTTCTAATGTACCATCACTTATGTCCAAATACAAAATAGAGGTCAATTTTAAAGATGAAAAATTTTAACTTTGATGATTCGTGTAAGAATAGCATAATCAGTTTAATTTTCGAATTTGGTGGTCCAAGTGGTCAAAAAAATCGATTCTTCCAATCGAGACATGGAGTGTACCACCGGTGGTACATGTCGTCGCGAACGTGTTAAAATATATATTAAATATTAAATGTTTTCATAAGAAGTAGATAGGCGGATAGGTACAACCAAAAATAGTTCTAGATGATTCTGGGTTATCTGAAGACGAGTGACCTCGGATAAGCGAGACTCTACTGTAGATATATGAAATTAGGTTGTGTGAAGTTAACAAATTTAAAAAGACTCTAGTTATGCAGAAAACACTAAACCACAGCTGTCTATAAAATAAATTAATAGTGTTGTCAGTATGAGCAATGTAACAGTCGTGTGACATTGGAAAGTTTTTATATTACAAGGTGAACATACCAAGGATTTTGTGTCAGAAGGCTTATCAACCAAAACATGACTTTTCAAAAGGTAATTCTGTGTGGTACTGGTACTGGTAATATAACTATTGTTTCATACGTCCAAGAATAAGATTTCTTGGTACCATTACCGAGTTTGTTGATATGACCTTTTGGCAGAAAACCATCGATATGAGTAAAACATGACAACAACTTGAGAGTAGAATTTAAGACTATTACCCGTATTCACAAACGATAATTTCCTAAATAATTACGTAATAAATTATACCCATCTCACTCTAACGCATAAAAACTGCATATCTCCATCCCATTTATTTAATTATTTTCGAGATATTACAGGATAGAATTGCTTTGTGAATACGGGCCTAAGAGGTTATATTATAGAGTGTCCTAGATAAACAGGGTAAAAGTTTGGGTACATATGGGGATTTTGGAAACCGAAACACATATGTAAGAGATCCATTCTTGTTGTACAACACACCGGCACCAGATGATCACTGATTGAACATTTTCGTGTGAATTAGCAACTTTTACCGATCAGCACTTATTAATAAGTGTTTTTTCAAAGCAAATTTCATCTGCCGGAATGTCGAATTCTGATGATCACTCGGTACTAATATTATATAGTACCTTTGTTCTATCAAAATTTCAAGATCTTAAAATACTTTTGATATAAATTTTTGAAAAATGTGTTTAAATCTTTTATAATCTAATTTTTCTATTTCTTTTATCTCAGGCATTTCTATATATAAAAAAAATGTACAAGATACCTTTTCCTCATATACCGACATTTAAAATATTACATAAATCTCTTTTTTTTTATAACGAAAATTGAATATCATCCAGCTGAAACCGTGATGAAAGAATACTGTTTCCAGAATTGTTTTATCTCAACAACCTTTTATTACATCAATTTCATTAAAAATTCAAGTTAATTTTTTCTTTTTATTTGATATGAAAAAAGTGCGGAGCTCCTAGATTAAATTTATTGAAGAGAAGTGTTATTTTTAATTGAACAAGGGAAGCATTCATTATTTATTTTTATAACCGGCCCTAAAACTCAATTTTTTTATAAGAGTATATAACTCATCTCAAAATGATGTAAACAAGCTCGCTTCCTGAATTTGATTAACGTTTCTTTTCCAACATGATTACAATTAATTATTATTATTATCAAAAAACGAAAAACTAATTAAAAGTCGTGTAGAATGGAAAGTACAATAAACCAAAAACTCCAAAGATATCAATATTTACTTTGTTAACATGAAGTTGAGCATAAATTTTTTGCCTAGAAAACTTTCATTTATTGATCAATTTTTTCATGAATTCTGTTATTCTTCATATTATAACAATGGAAATAATACCATTTTTGAGAGTTTTTCATTTACATATACACAAATTTTCAACAAAAATAATTCTTCGGGAAAATTATTAAAGCAATAATTAAATCATTTCAGTCAGACAACATGTTTAATTATTGCTATTTCAACCATAATAAAGGAAAATAGTCAAACCACGTGGGTTAAAAACTACAATGCTTTATACAAAGCGTATTGCTGATTTTTGGTCTTCATTTTTGAACCATTAAAAATTAGGGGATGACATTCAATCAACTGGGGTGGAAAACACCGGAATAGTCAAGCAAAAAAGGTTTAAAATTTACAACGGACTCTTCATGGCTGGCAATTATAAATCGTTCACAGAATCGTTCACTCACCTCTTCAAATCGTTTACATATTAACGAAAAAGCTGTGAAAATCGCCTTTCTTGATCCCGTAACTGTAACAATTCTTTCAGGACATGAACCATCAGATATGTTAATTTTGGCACCAGACTGGAAAACAACAAAGATTTCAAAATACTGTCTGGGATTGATCACACTAAAATAAAACTCACCTCATCTCTGATGTTCATAATGATTTCACCCTTTTTTCCTATGATGCTGCCGACTTCCTGTAAATACAATATAACTTCATTATATTATGAATTACTTCAAATATTTAAAAAATCCAGTAGTGTGTCACTTCTGAAATTCACAGTGAAGGCATGTCTGTTATAATGTTCTTTTATTATTATAGACTGATTCATCAGTGATGCCATTACACGCCATCACCTAAGCAAAGTGATGAAATCAGATAACGTTAAAATTAAATTAAAAATCAAAATAACACTAAAATAACGGATTAAATATTAAATAATACATACAGAATGATATGTATTCTATTGAATAAAATTAAGTTCGTTTAAATTTTAATTTAAGGTTAGATATGGGTGTTGTTGACAGAAATGATGGGAATGATGGACTGACGAGAGTATTCTCATTTCCTTTAAGAAGTGAAACTTATTTAGCGACGATTGGGGTAAAGAGAGATTCTTTAATGACGCTCAGATGCCGAAGTCATAAGCAATTACTACTTTTTTCTTCCTCTTCTATGAACAATCACTACATCAGCGAAAACTCTTCTGTTCAGCATAGCTTTCTGTATTTTTTTTTTAACTTAACTTTTATCACAATTTGATGTAAGTAGGTATATATGAATACTCCAAAAGTTTCTGCTAATGCAACATTATAACAACTAATCTCTATCAGCCGGTATTATAAAGGACCATTACGCTAACGGGCAGATTTCTGATACCATTTTTGAAGCTAATATGGACATAAAATTACTTTTCTGAACATTTTTGTAATCCATTTCATGCCAAGAATAACTGAATCGCTATTTTTTCCAACTAGAGTCAATACTGTTTCTAGAAACAGCCCCAGAAATCTGCCCGTTAAGTTAATGAGCCTTTATAATACCCATTGTATGTTTTTTAATGTATGTAAAAAAAAAAATCTTACCTTTCCTTGCATAATAAGCCTAATCGTGAGCATGACATTTGAATCATCATTCTGATTTGTTTTGCCGTCCATGTTGAAGTTATTGTAGGGTCTGGGCCTGGGAAGGTGTTGGGTTTAGCTCTGCAACAAGAGAAATTGAAACCGTTAGTAACAGTCCAGTTATTTATAGATCACATAATGACACGATTAAGAAAAAACAGTGATAATCATTGATGCAAAGTTGGTGAAATTACCGTTAAATGGGGGTAATTTTGGTTATTTTACGAGGAGCATTTTTCACAGGATGACATTTGACATTTGGAAGTTGTGATTGACAATTTGATGCCGGTATAATATAGAACGATCGTGGTATAATCGTTGAACTTCTGAGGCGTATGTCTTCGTAATTCTCCATCCAAACCTTATAAATGTTTCTGTAGAAAATATTTATAGCAATTCTTTGACACGAGATGTGTCACATTAGTAACAGGAACAGGTATATTTATATTTTGAAGGGCGATACTTCTAATAACAAAAAATATACTGCCCATACGATGTATCATGAATCAAAATTCTCAGAAAGGAGTAAGTCGATAACGTTCTCTCCTAGAGAAGCAAAGGTCTGCCATGGCTTGATATTTGTAAGCAGCAAGCGGGTATTTCCGAGATAGTGACGTAGCGCACTTCCAAGAATTCTGGCTCATGGGATTTCGGACGGGCTATAACATTGTAGGACATTTCAAGACAATAAAAGAAAAGTGTCCAAAAAATTAAGGTGACATTAATTTCTGTCAAATTTTGTTAACTATGTAGTGTCTTCTATGAGTCAGATACTAAAATCAAATTCAAAATTCTGTTACAATGTTGCCAGTAGTTTTGATATAATCGTGAAAATGTGTTGTATTTTACAACAATGTTAGCCCCCTAGCCCTAACCTATAACCTAGAAAATTTTTTCTATAAATCACATTTAATTTAGCTATCAAAATTTGAGAGAAACTGTTTAATTTACTAGCAAGCAAGATTGCATTTTTTATATTTAGCCTTAGCTGACATCTACCAAATTGATTTTTCAAAGTTATGGAAATGAAACCACTTGAAAATAAAATAACAGTCTTTATTAGCCCAACAGGTACACCCATTTTATAGGACTACAAAATCTTAAAATAGTTTTGAATCCTCGACACTGTGTTTGATTAGAATACCGAAGAAAGTATAAAATTTCTATCCGTACTAACACTATTTTTAACTTGTGACTCTGAAAAGTGCAGTATGGGGAAAGAAAACCTCATAAGTATGTGAGTACTCCCTAGTATCAAAATTAAATATTCCCGGCAGTTAACAGTCTGGCATTTGAGAAACATTTATAGCGTATGGGTTTTTGACAGCAGGTGTCACAACTCACAAGTGTGTGACAGATCTATCATAAATATTTCATAGGTAATTTTCTAGATCTGTGTAGATCTAATGCGATTATTATATAGTAAAAGTTGCTTATAGCGAAACAACTTGGAACGCCACACCGTAGGTATTATGTGACAAATTTTAAAACCTTTCGTTAATTTCTCATAAGTCTAATATTAACGACGTTCGATAAAGCGACAAAGCCGCATTTAACGACTGTTTTCGTTCGTTGCAATGTCATCAACTGGTCTGGATATAGCGACGATTCGCTCATTATAAACTTGAATTTGCGATCCCTTGGGCATCTTTATCTAATATTATGTATACCAAACCTAAGTATTGAGAGATTACAGCTAGGCAGGTACCCAAGATTAGATTAGATTTATCGTGCGTGGGCTATTGTGACACCTCCACTGCAAACTGCAACCAAAGATCTATTGTGGCTCAAGTGGTACCCAAGAACCCAAGACAAGGACATGTTTACCTGTCACTAGTTAAGTATGCAACAACGGAGGTTGTGAATGACACCACCACCCCCACCAAGACTAGTCTGCACGCTCGCTCGGCTATTTAATAAGTTGCTCAAATGTGTTATTTGACAGCCGCTTAGTGATGACATGCTTGTTATTTCTCCTCAGAGTTGGCAACACTGTCTACAAATTCTAGTTAGCGACAGATGGGAAAGGAAAGTGAAGAAATTTTTGTCTTGTGTCCATAAACAGAAGATAAATCGAAACTTTAATCATGGATATGATAACAAATTATCACACTTATTAAGAAACAAAAATACATATTCATACTGAACTAAAATATAAATAAACATCGGCCAACACAATGGGTTTCACAAGGACACCATGTCTCTTGTATTTTTTGTAAACATCTAAATCTGCAACCCTATGAAATGTGCTATTTAGCAAGAGCACTGTAAAAACCAGATTATCATAAATTTAAGTTTTAAGCCGACAAAAACTGATGCTTCCTAGAGTTATTTTGATTTGCTTGATTGTCCAGAGTCTAGGTGAGCAAAGCATAAAAAAAGTAGAAAATGTCACCAAAATTCCAACGGCAATGCAAGCTTTCCCAACATCTGTTTCGATTGAAAATTATACATACATGCTCCAAACAGTTTAATTTTTAATTATCCAATTAAACAAATCGATAATTCTAATCCTAAACTGTGATTTTTAGGGATCGAGCGGTAGGGAAAGTTTCGGTTTCACATAACCAATAAGTCATGCGCATCAACGAAACAATGCCAGCATTTCGTCCTCGTCTGCAATAATTGCATCTTATGATCGGAACCGGGATACAATTAAATTCCTTGCGAATATTTCTAATTAGCTCAAATTAATACAACTTACCTTTAACACTTAAATAACAACGTATAAAATGAAAGTCATGAACGAAAAATGCATAGAAAAATTGCGTTTCTTAACCCACCAATCATACCAACGAACCACGTGCCTCAAGCGACAGGACTGCCAATCTAATAAACGGAAACGGCGAAACGGAACGGCCGACGCGGACGCGGGCGCGCTGCCAACGGCAAGACTACAGAACAGAACCAGAACCACAGAATATTCAGCAGAACAACAACCTTGATGTTTGATAGTCATAGGCGTCGCATGCATGGGAGATTTGGTAAATTGTTAAATTAAAAACTTTTAAAATGTTTCATTAATTTAAAACATTAGGAAAAGGTGTTTATAGTATACTTTACCACTACACAATTCCAAATACTTTTTAATGATAATAAACTGAAAAGTGGTGACAGAAGTTACTATCGCCCAAGCGGCTGGTACTTTTTAGTTTTGATTTAAAATTTCAATTTAATTGAACGAAACGTAAATCTGTCATTGACATGTCAGCTACAAAATAAATCACAATTTAATGTGCAGTTTTATTTGACGTGGAGTATAAATTCTTTATGCTTACATCTGAATTTATGTAGCAAGGTAATCAGATGCTCAAATAATGAATTATTTACGAGTGTACATTACTAAATACCTACAGGAAAGAGATAATTATTATTACCTGATACTAAAAACTCTAGATAATATTATTATGTCTATTACATTTCCATTATATTATATCCCTGAGTTTTCGGAAAATTCATATCCGGTTTTCTGTACTTTACAGCTCCAGGCAACAGATGGCGCTATTATTTTTTTGACCTAGGGAACCTGTATTACCGC
The DNA here is from genome assembly GCA_910589415.1 of Malachius bipustulatus. Taxonomy (NCBI): domain Eukaryota; kingdom Metazoa; phylum Arthropoda; class Insecta; order Coleoptera; family Melyridae; genus Malachius; species Malachius bipustulatus. The sequence goes on from OU342633.1 coordinate 51,537,632, forward strand.
TTTACTAGGGTAGCGCATTCTCATTCTCACAAAAAGTTGGGAATGTCAAATTTGACTTCATAAACGTCAGATTTTCCATGAACGTACAACTGTCTAAAAATTCACATAATTTGTTATTAAGTCTGCGTATTAAAACGCATTTTTCTCAGTAACTACGTGTTAGATACTAAAGTCTACAGCTTCGTAGATCCTATAAACCCACTGAAACAGGATTCCTCGATTTCTATTCCTGTTATTATTTTGTTTCATTTTTTTAAACTTCGCTCTTTTCCACTTGATACCTACGCCTGTGACCAAATGTGCCAAAAATATGACATCCGGCTGTTCAAACATAACCGTGTTTAGTAAACGTCAACGAGTGAATGCGCTACCCTAGTAAGCCTTAGCGTCGGCAATGCAGGTTCCCTATTTTGACCCCCTTTTTATTACATGTAAATAGCGGAGAGCGCTGCATGCGTATTATCAAATACGCCAAAATGTCAATACCGGAAACTTACCCTTAAAACGAGCGACAATTTTTACAGCGCCCTCATGCAGGACTTGGTGTCACTAAGTTATTTTCAAATTCAAAGTTAGGTAACTTTTCACGGTTTTTGACAGCTGGATCTAATCATAAATTATTATTATTAATTTGCCAGTAGTAATTGAACGCTTTAATTTCCAGTATAATAATTATTTCAATTTCAAAGTTAATCTCAAAGTACAATTGGCGGAAAGTTTTGTTGTGTACAGTTAAATAGGCATTAATAATTTACCTACAGCTGTATTAGTGAACCTGTCCGGAAAATTAAATGTACTGCGTGATGTGTGCCGCGGTTGCTCAAACGATGGATTGTTGGCATGTCCAGATCTTTCCACAGTTTTCCAAGCAGGAATAAAGAATTGTATGTATGAAATTAACTTTAGAAGCCGCGTAAATAAACTTATTAATATTTTATAAATATACTGATGATGAAAATAGAAACAATAAGAAATAGGTTATAATAATTATTTCGATGAGTGACGAAATTTTGAAAAATTGTGGAGTGTCTTTTTCGAAATTGCGAAAAATAACAAATTTACACTTATTGGTAGATAATTATTGTTAATATAACAAACATATGAAAACTTTGTTGTTTATTGTTGTATTAATTCTGAATCCCAATTCCATTCGTCTAATTAATTTTAAGAGCTTTTCTATTCAGTGTTGATTTTTAAACTCAGCCATCATGTTTCACACCAAATACCTTTTAGTGTCATGAAGTCACACTTGGCGCCGCCGCTAAAGTTGTCGCACTATAGGGAACCTGCATTACCGACACTGACGCTTACTATAGGATAGCACATTCTCATTCTCGGAAAAAGTTCGGAAAAAAGTTGGGAATGTCAACTAAAAATTCACATATGTAATTGGTTATTATTAATCCGGCATATTTTTCTTAAAATGGTAAACTTTTTGCTGCCGCAGAGGATGTTTTACAATAAAAAGAGGGCTTTATACTTTTTACCTGTTACTGGGATTTTCTGACAAAAAATGCACCCGTAAAATAGATCCGTAATTATGTTTTTAATACGCACTGAAAGAGGATTCCCCAATTCGTGTTAATAATTTGTTTTTATTTTTCAAACTTTGTTTTTTTCCACTTGATGCCTATTATACCTGTGACCAAATGTGCCAAAAATTTTACATCCAGCTGTTCAAACATCTCCGCGTCACGTAAACGTCATCGAGTGAATGCGCTCTAAGTAAGAGTTAGTTGAAGTCACTGCGCGGCCTATGACGTCAGACTTGTGACAGCTGCATACCTACTATACGGCAGTAGAGTAATAATAACGTGAGTAAGTTGTTTATTAGGATGTTTATTATGTTTATTGTGTTAATTATGACCTAAAGTCCCAGAGTTTCTGCCGTTAAAAATGGTTAACTGCGTGCGATGTGTGGGTATGAAACACACGCGCATAAGAAAAACGAAAGACTACCTAGGTACCTTATACCTACCTAAACTTACCCCAAATTTACTGCAAAATGGGTAAAAATAGTGGGTAGTCGCCTTTAAAAGGTACGAAACAGATCCAAGATATATCGCTCCTATTTTCGAATCAACCTCAAAAACTTGAAAATGTTAGAATTTTAACGTACATATTAACGTACCATGTCGTTAATCATGAAAACCAAAATTTATTAATAAACTTAAAAAAAAAATTTATATTAAAAAAAAAACAACTTCTTAGACTGAAATCTTTTTAGACCATCATAGTGAAATTAAAAAACCACAAGGCAAGCAGTATGACTTCATATTGAAGTGATTTGGTGAAAAAAATGCTTGTTTTTTTTGCGGAAAAAGGAGAATTTTTTATTTTTTCAAGTGTGAGAGATTTATGGTTTTATTGATTTTTTTATACCGAACGTAAAAAACAATATGGCGGCCATAAGAAAAACGAAAGTTCACTATGAAAACTGTGGGATATCTAGTCGGCTTTAAAAATTTTTGAAATGATATGATAAAAGATATGATGATAAAAAGAAAAAATCTCGATTTCTCAGGTTTTTTTCAGTAACGGTCACAGATACCTTGAATGTCTTGACGGATTCGAGATGGCCACAAAATAGGACATATTTTCTCTTATTTAACCGACTCTGTATCTCTTATTAGCGTTTACGTACGAGATAGCAATATAGAGGATGATACATGCTGCAGTCTGTTTTTTTTTTAGCGTGTCCCTTTTCAAAAATATTTACGACTACGATTATCTAAATTGAAAGGCGCAACTTATAAAAATATTTTAGCTACGCTACAAATTAGGTACATACAGCTTGACAATAATTTTAGACACTTTGGAAATATAAATGAAAATATTCAACATCTAGCGTTACCAAGCATTACATCAGCAAAATATGAGCATTATGTTGTAGTAAAATAATTACCTTGTAAGGGGAAAAAGAGGGAAGCTTTTAGAAGCGGAACTGGCATATGAAACAGACTAATTACATGTGTAACATTGTATAATGGGGTAAAACGTGATGTTGAATGAGCACACAATATGGATAATTCTGTTAGAAGCCTTAATAGAAGTTCTGTAACTGCTGTAATCTAATTACCTTTATAGAATATCAGCTATTTGCTGCTTCGACCCGTTTACCAATAAACATGCAACAGCAAGGTTACAATAAGTTACAATAACGTTCGGTCACCAAGAGGTGCGTGCATGACTTTTGAAGTCAGAAGCATTTAATTAAAAATATCAAAATAATAGTGAAACCCTAATCAGTAGAGACGTTTTTGAAATTATCTATTGTACCTACGAGTATTATGTAAAAATCAGAGATTAATCGAAGAGTAAAAATGAGCGTGCCCAAAATAATACCTTGCATAAAGGCCCAGTACAAAAATTAAACGAGAAAAGAAGTTCTTATTCGAAGTTGCTTAATGCTTTGAAATCGTTTGCATTAATTGTTTCTTGGTAGGTAAGTATAGGTATTTATAAGAATGTCAAGAGTGATGTCAAGAGTCAAGATCAGTGAGCAAGAGGAGTGAAGAATTGCTTGCGCATACGTATAACTGCGCCTGATGATGTCTCTAGTATGGAGTTGTCATCGAAACGTTCGGAGCAAATCTCCAAGGACCACGGCAAAAATGCACGGAATCACTTAAGATTTCAAGTGTAGTAGATTTCAAGATTTCAAGTAAGAAGATAAATGTATTTTAATTTTAGGACCAATATTAAAAAGTTTAAATTATCAAGAATTCTTTTCGGAATTCTGTCGGCTGTAATTTCTTTCAGTTCGATCAAGAATTGATGTTTCTTTGAAGGTGGTAATTGCTAAATAATATGTCGTAATACCTGAAAATAAGGGGATATATGTAGTAATAGGCAGTCTGTTGTCTGTTGTACAACGTCGGTCCGTAATAGTTAGTGCCCATTCGAGCCCTATTTACCCTATTGAAATCCAGAAATATATTGTTGCCATTCCGCGTGTGGCGAGCGCTGACATCAGAGTGAATCATATAATTGGAAATATGTTATTTAACATAAATTAAACAGTGATATGCGTATAAGGATGGAACCGTCAAAATACCCAGTTTAGCAAAACTATTCCTGCAGTCGTCACGGTATCCAATCTGGTCCAAAGCTCTCACTGCCCTCCTCTGCAAAACGAAGATTCTATCTGTAGTGGCACAGTGACCCCATATCGATATTATGACAATCTACTATGAATTGTTGCAAAGTACACGGATTTTGCCACGCCCAAGCTTACCAGCGGCATTATGTTTCTAAGGGCAAAAATATAAGGAGATATACCACGCGCTAGGCAATCAGTGTGACTAGCCCAAGTTAGTTCAGAGTCCAATCTGACACCAAGAAAGCGAACGTCAGAAGAAAACCCCGACCGGGTCAGATCTCTTAGAGAAAAGCAAGAATTCACCGTCTTTGCAGCATTCAAGGACAATCGGTTGGAAGCAAACCATTCTGAAACATTCCGTTCCAGTTTTAACATTTTTTGAGACAGACCATTCAGTTGAGTATCTCTCGTCACTAGAGTCGTGTCATCGGCAAATAGAATGGGTAAGGCTTCAGATACAAAACCCGGTAAGTCATTAATGTATATCAAAAACAGGATGGCCCCAAAACGGATCCCTGTGGAACACCCGTCTTGTTGTCCACCAAATCTGATCTAATGCCACCGTAGCAGACAGCCTGCCTCCTCCTCGACAGATAAGATCTCATAAGTGCAAGTGTGCTACCTCTGAATCCATAAAAGTTTAACTTTTCCAACAGCATGTCAACGTTCACACAGTCAAAGGCCTTTGTAAGATTGAATATATTTATAGGTATACCTATATAACTATAGGTATACCTATATAGCTATAGGTAACTAATATATCTTGTGGAATATAACAATGGTAAAATCGTTATATAATTTTTTTGAAAAAATTTCCCAACCATCTTCAATAACCAGTGCTTTTGTGATTTTTTTTCATACCTATATACACGTAAGCTCCGTCTTCCGTTTGCTCCACACAAATTTACACCATTTTCTCTTGTACCTTCTTAACGTATCCATTCATAACGTTCATAACGGGAGCCGCTTTGTCAGATCTCCCTGGATATTTTTAATGCTTCACCATCTCAAATTAGAGGTTGATTGACTATAGTATTACTTAATGTTTTTTTGTATTATAAATATGTTTCAGTAATTATCAATTTGTAATAATTATGCTTCGTATTATGTTTGAGTGTATGTTGTGTGTTGATATTTAATTTTGTAATTTTTCTTTTTACCCTTAATAATAGTCTTTTGGCTGTGGGCTGATGTATTAAATAAATAAAAATAAGTGAATAACCGTCAGAAATAAAAAAAGTTTCAGCTTTTTGCTCTTGACACCGTTCTACACTTACATTCTCTATGTATTAGAAATCTCCCTTTGAAAGATTTTAAATTGAAGATAAGGGACTTTTTGGTGACTCATGCCTTTTATACTCTTGATGAAGTTTTTAAAAGTATTTCCTGCGCTCAGTGATCCTGGTCGTCTCCAGTTTCTTTATCTAGGTGTTTGTTATTTTATGAATTTGACTTTATTGCATTGTTTTTTCGCTCATTTTGTTTGTATGTGTGCATTTCTATTTGTATTTGATTTTTGACCTGTTCCAAAGCAGTTTACTGCTTTAGGGAATTAATAATGGCAAATAAATAAAAAATAAATAAATATATACTTCGGCGTAAAACGGAAAAAAGCTTTGTGAACAAAGACAATAAAAATCATGCGAGTCATACAAGAATAAGACTTTCAGGCACCAAATAAATCAGTCGTCGGAAAATTCATATTTAATTCAGAGGCAATTTATTATAAAAATGTCCTTATAATAAACAAAAATAAATTTAGTAACATTAATGCTGATAGTTTTCTTAGGTTTCCCTGAATAAAGTGTTATATTATGCTTTAGCGGAAATTGCCGCGGGCATAATAATAATTAAGGAATAGAAATGAGTGTTGGCTTATTGTGATATATTTTTCAGGAACTCGTTCGAATCACTTCAAATGGCAATCGATTTGGGGGAACAAATCCCAAATGAGTCCAGTTGCTGTTTGTTCTCTTTCCTGAGCACATAAAAAGCGGCTTATGGTCCCTGAAATGATTCTTGAGGCTTAGTATTTTGTTAGCTGCATTTACGCTGGGAAATCTTATTAAGGGGAACCCCTGGCGTGATCTTGTTAATTTAACTACCCACCTACGCGAAAGGCAACTTCTTAATCTTTCATCATCGTAATGAATAATGTTCATTAGAGTAAGGTTTCACCTCTGGGTTACTCTGGAAGATTTGCGTCTTTACGGAAATAATATATCTAAGGAAAAATTAGTGTCATCACCTTGCCTTATTGTTTCCAACATAAATAAAGTTAAGGCGGGTATAAGTAAAGAAATTGAAAATTTTTTCAATTGTTTATAATAATTTAAGTTTGTGTGTTGTAATAATTAAGGTTAACCCGGTTTCAATAAATTATTCTATATAATTTGATTAATCATTGGGTGGTGTAAAATGTTCCTATACCAACCTCGTAATAATCTTTTTGTCCAGCAAATAAATTTGAATCGAAAAAGTCCGAACTAATTTTCTTTCCAAGCAGCGGGACGCTTAGAAGTAAACGTTCCTTAGCTTTATTACCGCTATTAAGGATCTTATAATGTGAAGGTTATAAAAATATTATGACAACGTAATACCTGCCTCTAATTCAATTTCGGGAGCCAGAGTTTCTTCGACATAAAATGTGTGTTGTAATTTCGCCGGAGAAGAATTTTTACCTTCCACATTAAGGAACTAATTTACGAGATTCAAAGCGTTGACGCTAAATGAGAACTAAACGCCCCGCTTTCTGCTTCACTCCTTATTCCGCGTTACTAAACTCCAAATTGCACTGAGATTATTATGCTATAATTTTTATTATTAAAAAAACTTTGAATTTAAAGTTTGAGAGTTCGCTGTCGTGCATGGTGCATGTTTATTCATTCATTCTAGAACATGAACATAATAACAGTGTGGATATAATATAGGCAACGTATAAATCCAGTTGATTCCGTGAAAAATATCGAACGGGTGCAGCGATTTTAATTTCAGTAAATATTTTCAACCTCTATTTTCAGTTTCGGATTTTATTTGTTTTTCATATTATCACGTCATCATCGATTTTTTTTTTTTTTTATGACAACCAGTATTTTTTATTATCGATTTAGATACGTATAAGGTATTATTGTATTCATTCCGTTAAAAAATTAGATATAACCGAATTTGACAAAAATCGAGTAAAACACCTAAGTTTGACGGAAAGTGATCGACAGCACATTCGTTTTTATTTTCAAAGGTACAGGGTTTCCCAGCTCACTCGAGTCGGTTACTGTGGGCCAAAGGAGGGATTTTTTTCAAAATTTTTTCTGCAAATTCAAGTATCTACAGTTTCACAATGGTCATAAGTTAAAATGTATGTTATTTCTTCTCAGACAATCTAAAAATGCAATAACATAAAAGCATTCCGTTAAAAAAAAACATAACTTTGCTAATGCCACTCTCATATGGGACACTCTATACATATATAGTCCAAAATAATTTTACATTATGGCCATTATGATCGGATACTTAGATTTGCAAATTAATAAAAAAAAGGTAATTGTTTACATCCGCGGCTCCTAAGTTTCATCAATTTTTTCGGGACCGAGGAGCGAAATAGGGGTGCTGGGTGGGTAAGAAGCTAAAAACAGCCATTGCAAACTAATATTAAGGTCACAACTAAGGCCTCTTTGGCACTACGGTCGAATTTCTATTTTTTTTTCACTTTCAGGGCAAGGAATATCTTCGAGATTATAACAATAGCACCGTTTTTATTTTGAATTTTGCATTAATCTTGCATTCGCATTCCAAAAATCGTGACATCGTTCGCTATACTCTGGATACGATATGAGAAATCTTATATCCGGTCGAATCCCTCTCTGTGTCGTGCTCATGGCATCCGCCGCTTACGATCCGGTTGGCTTGGACGCGTATTCATCTCGAGTGTGTGCTTCCTATGTATTTATACGCCGCCTACCCAGGACCGGACTCATTAGAGCGGCTCTTAATGCCTCTTTTTTTGTCTAACAATAAATTTGCAAAGCAAATGAATACCTTCCTGGTGTTACTATAGGTATGTCCTCCACCCCTATACAGGGTGTCCGGTAAGTACCTCCTAATCTCTCGGGAGCATACAGGGGAGGTCAAAATAAACCTAGTCTGTCATAAAAAAACATTCCTAGAGTGTCCCTAAACGGAGATACAGAGCCTCAAAATGGTACCCTAAGATTTACTTTTTTGGCTCTAACTTTTGAACCGACCTGTATATTTTGATGAATTTTTTTTTTTATAGAGGCCATAAAGACTCATTAAGCCATATCAGAGTGGATGTTTGACGTCCTAAAGGAAGTCAGGAACGGTTTTACCACCACACTCATTGTCTCAAAGTTTTGACAGGTGTCATTTTACAGAGCTGAAAACTTATTTTTTAAATACGCTGGTCATTCATCTTCACAAAAGGTACTCTTAATTTATTTCGATAAAACTAGCGGTTCTCAAGATAAATCGACTTTTATGCGAATTTTGATCAAGTTCCGTCAATAGCAATCCATTATGTAGGTAGGTTTATCAACATGAACCTGATTTTTACCTGTTTGTGTTTAGCATCAGTAACTTTTGAGTGTTTCGCATACCTAAAAACCGATTTATCTCGAAAACCGTCAGTTTTACCGAAATAAATTAAGAGCACCTTTTTTAAAGATGAAGTATTAGACTATTCAAAAAAATAGTTTTTAGCTCTGTAAAGTGACACCTGTCAAAATTTAGACTCAACGAGTATGATGGTAAGTCCGTTCCTGTCTTCCCTGACGACGTCAAACATCGACTTTAATATGGCCTGATGGCTCTCTGTAGCCTCTATAAAGTGTTTAAATTCCATCCAATTATACAGGTCGGTTCAAAACTTAGAGCCAAAAAAGTAAATTGCGGGGCACCCTTTTAGGGCTCCATATCTCCGTTTGGGGACACTTCAGGAATTTTTTGTTTATGACAGACTAGGTTTTTTTTGACCTCCCCTGTATGCTCCCGAGAGATTAGGAGGTACTTACCGGACACCCTGTATAGGTGCCATAGTGAAACTGTAGGAGCCGCGAATGTATATAATGACCAAAAAAAACATTGTTTGGCCCACAGAGACCGACAAAAATTTAGCAATAGTGCCGACTTAACTTTGAAGACCCTGTATAACCTATATTTTGTGGATCGCGGATCTAGGCATTTAATGAGAGGGTAACCTAAGAAATATTGCTTAAAAAAATGAGAACGAAGTAATAGAGGGAATACGACGTCATTGTAATAAAACCAACTATAATACAAGACTTCTATGAATTATTATATTCTTCCCGGGAATTCCATTCGTTCTTAGAAAGGCTCTTTCGATATAAAAAATTCTTTCATGAACGATTTACTGAGGGGGATTATGAAATTTCTTTCAGGAAATATCATTTATTACTTTCTGGTTTCAATTAATATGACAACCATGCAAGCCAGGACATAAATATCCTTTAACTAAGGATAAAGGACACAAAAGGGAGCAACTTTTTAGAAGATTTAGATTTCAGATTAATCAAAAAACATATTAATCACGAATTTCACTGTTAGGCTTTTCACAAAGCCTATCAAATTCTTTAAGACCTTAATTTTTTATCTAGGTAAAAGTGAATGGTAAATAATTTAAAATTTAGGTAAGTAATACATAAAATCTGGACTTCTCCCGCCTTCAAATTTATTATTTAGGCTAGTAGTTTTAAATTTAACGATTAAATTAAATTTAAGTTAAAAGAAAGCAACGAAATAACAAGGAATTTGTTAGTATCTGTTAATTAAGGGATGCAAATAACATTATTCTACCCGTATCTCTAAATATCAGGCGGTATGTACACATTATATCTAGATTTACCTCTGAATTCACATTTACCCTAACAAATATTTTTCCTTCAATTTAAGCTCTACAAATTCATGCACAGAGCCCCAGGAAAGAGGAAATCCATCGATTTGAATTAGAACCTGCGGAGAATTTTCCTTGTTTATATATGAGCAGAAATCCGACGCCAAAAACTCTAATTTCTGGCTGTCAGCTGTGCGAGTTTATCATGCTTTATGTTTCAACTGAGAATGAATTTCAAATATGTTTCAATTTCTCCTTTATCTGAAATACGTGTTCCATGAAAATACATCACTCCATATTCAATAGGGTTTCTACTAAAAAACTAGCGATTCGAAACTGATCCCAGACTTTGTCTGTACCCATTTATTCATCACTTATTCGTAATATGTTCATCACTTATGTCGACATGCGAAATAAAAGTTAATTGCAAAGATAAAAAATTGAAACTTTATAGGAGCATAAAAATGCATAATCAGTTTATTTTTTTTTTTAGTTGGGCCATCAGCGATAAAAAACTAAAATTTGCTGGCAAATCGACAATTACGTTTTTACCTGTTGTTTCCATATTATAAGTACACTGCGAAAGAAAAGTTTGGAGCTAATTTTTCTGTTAAACCGGTTGTCAAAATATTTAAAACTTGGGATCAGCTTGTATAGGATATGAAAGATTTCAGATTTGAATTGTGCAATGTGGCCAGATTTACCGTGTTTCTGATATTATTAAAAGTCACTGTGATTTTTTTTTATGGAACTTCTTGCACATTTGATTAATTACATTTATTACAGACAGGTGTATCAGAGATTTTGGACCAAACTTGAAGGTGTGATGTCGAACTTTAAAAAAAATATAAGACTTTTTGTTTATATATAACTCGTGTAAATTTAAACTGATTTTTATGAAACGTGGAATGAACAATAATCGAAAAAGCTCTTTAATTTAGCTATTTCAGTTTTTGTAGAAATCTTCCAGTGGCGTAGATGGCCAGGGTTGGCGCCTCCCTATCTTTTACGCCACTGAATTTATTGACCACACATTTCAGAACAAAAAGTTGTTCTTTAATGTTTTTCAAACGGGACACCACTTTTGAGATATTTGAAGTTTCTTTAGAAAATGTTAATAATCTAATATTCAGGGTTAGCGCTTCTTTTCTCTCTCTATCTTTTAGGCCACTGACATTGTGGCAAATCCCAAAACGTTATTCAATAGCTCCTGCATTTTAGAACAAAAATGTATTCTTTAATTTTTTTATACGGCGTAACGTTTTCGAGATATTAGTGTATTTTTTAACAAAAAATACACTATTGAGGACGACATCACTTTTCGAAAATCACCCAAACTCATCAAATGTCCACCGATCATGACCCCCAGATCACGAAAAAGTGGTTTTCCAAAATTCACCTGCCCACGATATATATATATATATAATATATATATATTTATATATATATATATATATTTCTCCAAAATCGCGAAATTTCGATTTTAAAAACGCTCCTGTGGCTTTATCTTTTAAGATTAGTGAACGAAATTTTGGGTCCTTGTAAAATTTGGGAATGACGTTGGATTTTCGTTGAAAAACTTTCAAAAAGTCCCATCACTTCTACAGGGTGTCCCTTCAAAATTCCAGGTATCCGGTTTTTGTCATCTCATTTCAGGTCGCAGTTTTGAATCTAGGAGGCTGAAATTTTTGTGGGAGTAAGATATCTATAAAAACTGGTCTGGTATTGTACTTGAGCAAAATCGGTCGAGCCGTTTCAAAATGGCGGTCATTTTAATTTTTGAAAAATTTGCTAATATTTGAACCCCTGTATGAGCAAGACGGGAAAAAAACTTTGAAATCAAATTAACAGGATTTGAAGAAAATTATTGGAAATTTGAGTTAATGCAATAAAATTAGCATATTTTCCATTAATAAGCCAGTGTCGTGGGTAGGAAAAAGGGTGAAAAAGTGTCAATTCTATAACCGTTTATGAGTCCATTTTTGAAGAAGTTGAACCGAAATTTTCCATTTTTTTTTGCTTTAACATATAATTTGATGTCTTAGCTTCAATTCTCCTAGATTAATGTAGCACTTTAAACGAAAAACAAAAAAGTTTTTCGCTTGTGCAAAATTAGCTTGCACTTATTAAATCGATGAAATGGTTCGCAATTTCTTTTTTATTTTTTTTCACATTCAATTATGAATGGTTCTGAAAATTAGAAGAGCAATCGCAACGACAATTAAATCACCTACATGCGGGTGAAAAAAGTATTCAAATTGGTCTTTTAATAACTAAGATATGACTAGTTTAAAAAATAAAATGTGTAGGATGAAGTATTGGACGTATTACATATACCTACTCGATCATCGCTACATATTTGAAAGGCACCTTTAGCTCAGTTAGTTAGGCAAGCGAACCCTTGCCTAAATAGTAAACTGTTGATGCGGTTTCGAAACCACGAGAGGGCTATTCTTTTTTTTTGGTAGGTAGGTGGTTTTCCGCTTTTCCCCCCCAAAAAATCGGATTATTTTTTCATTATATTCATTATAAAAAAAAATAGGAAGAAAATATTTATTATTGAATCGCATAAAAATACACTATTTCTGCGATTGATGCGCAAGAAGGTTTTTTTTAATTTACTCACGCAATGTGTCACTAATCATTAAGAATACCATGTATTTAAATGGCCCAGCATTACCTGAAAAAACTTTCGGAAAGCTTTTGGAGTCTATAATTCTCATACGCCTGAAAGACGTAATACACGACGCCAACATCATCCCTCCGGAGCAATTCGGCTTCCGATAGGGACACTCCACCACAGACCAAACTACACGTCTCACTACACAGATTACACAAGGTCTCAAATTGAAACATCAAACAGGAGCCGTTATGCTGGACATCTCCAAAGCTTTTGATAAAGTTTGGCACGACGGCCTTCTTTTCAAAATGAAACAGCATAACCTGCCGACACACTTGATCAAACTAACATATTCATTTCTCACAAACAGAACATTCCAAACACAAGTAACGAAACACATCTCCACAGAGCGTATCGCTAAGGCGGGAGTTCCTCAAGGTTCCCCCCTCTCACCACAACTGTTCAACATATACACGGCAGACATCCCAAAAAAACTTAAATACAAAATTATACATGTACGCAGATGACACAGCAATCACTTGCACAAGAAACATATAACAACTCTAATAACAAATCACATCATAACTAAACACCTACACGACATCTCACAATGGGCCCAACAGTGGAAGATTCAGATCAACACTCTAAAAACCCAGGCCATTCTGTTTGGCAGACGCCCCAAACACGAAATCAAATTTCAAGACAAAATTCTTCCATGGTCATACCCAAGATCAAATACTTGGGTCTGACCTATGATAAAAAACTCGTATGGAAAGACCATACAATAAACAAAGTCTGTCAAGCTAGAGGTGCACTGGGCAAACTCTACCCACTGTTAAATAAAAAGAGCCCACTTAACCTAAAAAACAAGTTACACATCTACACACAAATCGTAAGACTCACATACGCCGCCCCCGCTTGGCACACAATTTCATCTCCAGAGTTACACAAACTCTGCACTATTCAGAACAATTCTTGAGACTAATTTCTGGGGCACCCAGAATGTCTAACAAAATGTCTAACAAAAACATTCAAACAGAACTAAACATCCCTCCACTAAACAAATACATAAAAGACATCACAGACACCTTCAAAGAGAGGGCTCCGCTCCATGAGAGCGCACTAATTAACACCATGGTCATTGAGTAACTCTGTTTGACTACACCACTCCACCGTTAAACACCATTCCAGCGTTAAACACCATTCCACCTCATGCACCCCCACTTCCACACAAACGAGCTATAGTTTAATTACTTGCTCATAAACACATTGAAGTTCCCAGCCAGCCTGAAAAAACTTGAAATATCTCAAAAACGGAGCGAAGTATGAAAACAACTAATGAACCCTTCTTTGTTTTAGGATGCATGATGGACTACTTAACGTTTTTGCATTTGCAATAACGATATAGGGAGGGAAAATGGGCACCAGCCCTAAATATCTACGCCACTGGAAGACTTCGATTTTAAATTTACACGAGTTATAACTAAAAGTTTTTTTTTTTAAGAAAAAATAATTTTGAGCTGACACTTATTTTTTTTTACTTACATCTATGAGCGAGGAACCACCCCTTCAAATTTGGCCCAACATCTCTGATACACCCTGTGCCTGTATAATCGCGTCAATGAAGCTTTTTACTCGGAAAGTCCTCAGAAACAGACTCCACAACAGATTTTGATGATTCTGTTTTAAAAATGTGTCTTTTTATATCATTCAAAATCAGAAACCGCTTGGAGCGGGGACGACATTATATACAGGATGGTCACTTTCCACTCGCTCACTATATTGGGATCTTCTAAACTAAACCATAAGAGATAGAGCCGGTTTAACTAGAGAAAAGTTTTACAATTTTATGATTTTTTTAAAATATGAAACAAAATTTGAACCAACTTCCGTTGTTGCTGAAATATCCTGAAAAACTGAAAAATCGAAACTTCTTATTTTTGGCACACTGCACTTATATATTTTATAATTGAAAATAAAAATAACTTGATTGTTTTTGTAGGTTTACATATTATTAAAGAATTCTGGAAATTCACCCCTCCAAGTGAAGAACTCGAATATGCTCAAAAACAGCAATATCTAGATGAACGTTTACCGGATCAAAATCTCAAATAAATATCTCTTAAAAAATCAATAGGTATAAGAAAAAAAGTAGAAGAAATAACATAAAAAAAGTCGGAAGCAATAAAACAATATTAAAAGCTTCCAAATTTCAAAAGCTAAAAGGCTATTACGCATTTAAGAAGAGTAATTAAGTTTGATAATTAAATTAAGCTGAAATTGCGGAGAAAAAATCTCAAACCATTTTGTTTTGCTTTCGACTTTTCGTATTTTATATCTTGAGCTCTTAAGGTGCGTTTTCACCAAGCGCGCAAAACGTTTGCAATTGTTAGCAAATGTTTGCAATCACAATATTTGTTTGGTGGAGACGAAAATGACGCGCATTCGCCAACATTTGCAATCATTTGTCCGTGTTCCGAGCGTTGTCGGTACATCAAAGGGATTTGTTGCTTGTGCGTGCGCGAAGTATTTTCAGTGTAGACGGGCAGGGAGTGTTCGCATAAATCGCAGGGAATCAGAGCAGTGTTGTTTGTTGTTTTCCAGCAACTGCGACGTGTCTACCAAATTAACTATAACTATAACCAAAAAATGGGATGTCCAAAATCTACGAGTTCTCTTTTTATTATTCTCTTTTTCAATTAAAACAGTCATAATTATGAAAGATGCGGCACTAACAATACGTTTTCTTTTCGGAGCCATTTTTGCCCGGAACATGAACAAATGATTGCTAATAACGTACCAGGTGTCTGTGAATACTCAGTGGAGACACTTTAATTGCAAACATTTGGAAACATTCGTAAACATTTGCGAACGTTTGCTAACAATGATTTTTTGGTGAAAACGCACCTTTATACATTTTTAACATTTAAAAAAAAATACGCTCTGTTGGTTAAAGCCAGTTCACATTAAGCATCAAGCGCAATTAAATTTTTTGTTGTAAAATTATTATTTTTATACAGCTAGATATAATTATTATTATATTTCTCTTAAAGCTATACATAAATAAGAAAAAACAGATCGATAAAACTGAGAAAACAACAACCATCAGATGTAATAATAATTGTTGGAATATACGAAAAGATCTCGAAAACGAAACGTATCCAAAACGTGGACCTAAGCTATAGAACATTAATACTTTATGAAGTGTAATATGGATGATTTTCTTCATAATGATAAACGAAGGGGAAAACGTTACTGTGCAATAAAAATTATTCCTCGACAGAAAATAAATTTTCCATCCAGAAAATACGTAATATACCTACCTAGTAGATATCCCGGAGTTGTATAAGAGCATTTACCTTGGTCGCTCTCCTACCGAATATTTTATTAAAAGCTTCCAATAAGGGAGGAACTTTCAGTTATTAATAAGAAAGTTTGAGTCTCCCTCTTATAAAGCACCTACTTTACAGCTATATTCAATCATCTTAATAATTCTTTAAAAAGCTATTTAGGAAACTTATTAACCTATCTAGAATTATTAACTCATATTGAAGTTTTTTTGCCTTGTTGAAATTTAACATTTTGATATATCAGAAGCTCAAAAAATCACTTTGATTATATCAGGAAATTTTTTATGACAAAGAATCACCCTCCAGGAATACAAAGTATGAACGCACAAAAGTAATATTAATTATCGAAGTAAAACAAAAAGTTTGCGTCTTTTTTTCATATGATAAATGAGAAGTTTTGACAAAAAATACCTATAAATTAAGTATTACCTATAGCAAATTTAGGTATAAGTCTAGAACCGCAATCAACACAATTAAAAATTATAGCAACTTGTGTAAAACATCCGGACGTACTCGTATCTAATTTTCCGGAAACTTTTTAACGAAATTTGTTCAAGCGAAACTTTCCAAACATTTTCAACAAAGGATGAAATAGACGAAGGGAGTATTATGGTAGCACGGTGGATGTTCGCAATTTTCATTAAATTCAAGCAGAGACGCAACATTTTGATTTTCAACTCAGGTCAATCCGAGCCAATCCGACGAGACATTGATTGGAAATTTAGATGACAAGATAAAAAGCACTAAACTGAACGAAATCGGAAAATCATGAAATGAAGTTTTGCCCCTAATGACAGGAATGACATCAAGTTCTGCTTTCCACGAGGATCCGCTCCATTAGCGCCAAGTCGCTTCAGTTTCTCTCAAGTAAATTACACGAGAACGGACAGATACCTTAAAGTGTGGAGTGGAAACATTAGTTTAAATTGCCACTTCCGATTCGATAAAAGAACCTCCAAGGTAACACAGGAATAGGGTTATTAAATATAAGAGAGATACTCCCTAGATCCCTAGAATATAACTTGCCCCATTCTTATTCACCTCACTGTCATTTCGATTCTCCTTTTACACTCTTCACAATTTATTGAAACTTGTTCTAAATTCAGACACTCTAAGATCGCTATCAATAATTTTACTTAGGTATTCTCATGAAAAATTAGTGACCTAGAAGTAAATTAAAATCATATAAAAATATATGAGCTCATGGGGCCACATCGAAAACTACTATTGCTACAAAAATATATTTTTTAGTATAAACTATCTCTAGAAAAACTACTAGATAATAGGACTCGTCCATCGAATGTCTAGATAATTCAAGAGAGCATCATTAGTCTTAACTGTGTAGATATTGACATAGTCGCTTCACTCTGGTAATTTTTGGCTTCAAGATCGAGCTCATATAGCCACAGACACATTTTTAATTATATGAATAGTTAAATTAAGGAACACAAACAACAATGACAAACTGAGATTCGAACCCAGCCGCTGGCAGCGTCAACACACAATATCTTGGAAAATATGGTCTGGCAATTTTTTTAAATTTTTTCACGATGGTTATTCGTTAATAGTGAACCATAGAGTTGGTGCATTATTTTCTCAACACCTTGTATAAAGAAATATTCATTCCTGCAAGATTCTACTTATACAGGGTGAGTTATCAGTCTATCAAAGGAAATCTCCAAAATCCAAATTTAATCATTGTTGAGATTAGTCCCCCCTGCTTCTCGCCCTTCTTGAATGCTATGTTAAGGGTAACTTTCAAATCTTAAATAGGAACAATTTTTATTACAGATTCTATTAAAATTCAAAAGAGCAGGATTTGTCTGCAACACTTTTCTCAATTTCTGAATTTTGTAATGTACATTTTGTACTTACTGGCTAAATGCCAGCGACCCGGAGACAACCGCGTTGCGCGCGTCGCATGAGTGAGTGATGATTGTGGCTTTTAGTTCAGTGCAAACACGGCCGGCTGGAGGCCTCGATTTTCGTCGACCTCGATCCGGTACGCCGATACCTGAGATCTCACCTTTCTTTTCTCTCCTGGAATTCGCTTGAAGAAGGTCGTTTCGGCAAACACCTGCAATTTTCACCAAAATGGCGTCCTGAACTTTCACGTAAAATATTATAAACATCGTCTGTGTTTTTGGCTTGCTTTTCTTACGGGAGCAAGTTTTCTTACGGGGGCAAGTTTTCTTACGGGAGCAAGTTTTCTTACGGGAGCAAGTTTTCCTACGGTAGCAAGTTTTCCTACGGGAGCAAGTTTTTCTACAGGAGCAAGTTTTCCCTACTGGACCGACGTTTCATACCGGAGCACACTCTTCATACCTGAGATCACTTTTCCGATTGGACAACCTTTGTCTTCGTACCGAAGTGCACCTGATCCAGGGGCACACATTGGTAGTACTGGAGCTGCTGATCTGACCCCCGCAGCAGCTGAACCAATAAATAGCAGCCGAACCTGAGACACCCAGAGCCCCGGCTCAAAACCTTCATCCTCGCACAGGAGGAGCCTACGAAGATAAGTGCCTTCACTGGTCCAATTTTACCACCCCTTTCATTCGGCTGATCTCAACGGTTTTTATTTTGTTAACCGTGCTCAAGATTATGTGATACTTAATAGCTGTGATTTTTTTTAATAAAGAGTACCTGTTGTTCTGCTGATCCGCTTGTTATTT
Source organism: Malachius bipustulatus (assembly GCA_910589415.1). Classification (NCBI taxonomy): domain Eukaryota; kingdom Metazoa; phylum Arthropoda; class Insecta; order Coleoptera; family Melyridae; genus Malachius; species Malachius bipustulatus. The sequence continues at coordinate 51,556,245 of OU342633.1, forward strand.
GTGGACCCTCTTAGACTGACAGCTCAATCCACGACCCTTGTTGTTTTTTATTTGTCTCATGCTCTCAACGGTTATTTTTCCCCTCTAGGGTAAAATAATTAGTTTCAATTTTTTCATCCAATTTATCGAAAAAAAATTCGTCAATTACAGGGTCGTTTATTATAAATCGTAAAAATATTAGACAAATCCTACGTATTGTTATCCGTAATATCCGAATTTTGCATTAAAAAAATTATGTTCCATATTGAATTTTGTCTATGGACATTTTTTGGTAGACTTCGATATATTTGAAAGTTTCAAGTTAAAAACTTAAAAAGCCCACCTTGTATATTATTACGAGAAACTCTACGTTTAACAATAATGTTTCGCGAAATCTGACTGCGATGTAAACTGTTAATTGACATAAAGATAAAGTAACCCGAGAAAACTTCAGAAGTTCAAATTGATCGTCGTGGAGATCGACTGAAGTAATTGTAAGTTTACCAGCTAAAGTCAGATCTCGTTGAATCAAAAGGTGAGTTTTATCTTCTGACGTGAATTCTTGTCGAGTCATGGACACTTTATATAACTTAAGAAAGAATTACACTACAAGAACCCAAGAACCCCCTCGTAATCATCGTCGAGAGAAATCTTCTAAACTCGAACAAAATCACTATAGAAGCTAAAGTTCTTATCGATAGGTCCCTCTGAGAGATGAGTTCAAAGTCACAACCACAAGAACTTCGTGCATCATTCTTATATTATACATCATCCTCTATATAAGAGGCAACTTCCAAGAAATATCCTTTTCCTATCGAGCAGAAAGAGCCTTAACAAGAGATTACTTACTGATCAAAAGGGTAACTAGTTCTGGTTGCATTTTCTCTCTTTCTCTAATGGGCCGAGAGAAAATTAGTCTACTTTTAGTATTTTATTTCCTTTTCTACAGCAAACATACAAGCTCAGCAACTCAAACGGTCGTGTTAAGAATGAGATCAACTCATGTATGATCGCTTAAAGTTAATACTTTTAGAAAGCATTTAGAGGTTTTTATAAGCCATTAGAAAAGGATAAAATATTTAATATTTTTAGTGGAGTATTTCACTAGAGGTATTGAAACTTCGAAGTTCGTGAGAAGACAAAAGCTTTTCCCCATATTACAGACTACAAGACAACCTAAAGGCTCTGCACGCTTTCTCATGCTGTACTCCACTCCCAGCTCAACAGTAATTTAATAAAGTGTCGCCTAAAAGCTACCAGATTTCCTTTTAACCTTAAATATCCGCTTATTACATATCTAAATACAATTTCGAGTTTCCTATTGTAATAATTTTGTAAGTTCGAGCGACCACTTAAGTAAGTGAAACCCAGTTCTTGATTTGGAAATATTGCTTCTAAAAATACATTTTATAGAGTTGCCTATCGTGTTAATAAAATCTAGTTAATCATTTTTGAAATTCAATGAAGTCGCGAGTATAGAATAGTTCTTAAATACAAGGAGCATTATAGCGATGGCATTATTCACTACGTGAAGTTTTGTGAGTGAATAATAGCCGTTTTATGCGAGTAGAAAACTACACTTTCTCCACAGAGTAGCTCTCAATAGAATATTTCGACCAAATCGGGTTCAAAGATATAGGAATTATTATTTATAGTCCGTTATTAAGTAAATTGTGCTGCTTTATTTGTTAAAAAGAACACAAAATGTTTTTAATCACTAGTGAACATCAAGGGTTAATATGCTTGTAAGTATACCTACATCAGGAAGCTCATGCGTATTGAACGGACAAAAAAAAACTATCTTAATATGTTAATAAAATATAACGCAATTTACTGTTAGAAGGAGAAAATCATAATCCTTCTATAAAGATCGCGGAATTAAATTTTTCTTCTCTTGGCGGTGTTTGGAAAACCTGGATCTGAAAGGAAGAAAAACAAAATCGCATAAAGGGAGTGGGCAAAAGCGCGCTTAATCTGTTTATAATTAAAAGTTCGAAAGCAAATTTAGATGTTATACGGCTTCTGTATTCATTCATTCATATTGAGTTACTCAATTAAAACTTCAAACGTGCTTAGAAAATCAATTACGGTGAGTGTGAAAAAACGACTCTACTGCTGTTTGAAATTTTATTTATGCAGTAATTAACTTTTGTTCAATTTAATTTAAAATGGGGTTATAAGGTGTAAGCACAATGTGAGTCATTTTGTGGAGCAAAACAGAATCAATATGAGTATTTCAACATCTTATTAACCCTTATTAACCGTATTAACCCTTCAGCTGGTGAGTTAATTACATTCTGTGCACCAGAAAATTACATTTCATCTTTGTTAGGTGAAATTCTTTCTTTCAGTTTGTGTTAATAATAAGTTGCTTGGACCGTTATGTGAAAATTTGAACAATATACAGAATGGGTATAGATATTATATGTATACAGAATGATGAGTAGCTGGCGCACTCCGAGCACGCTGTGATAAACCTAAGTTTTTAAGAGCAGGTAACAATTTTTTTTATCTCAGAGCTTGAAGTCCTTATTTGAACCAAAATAGTTATTCTAGAAATTTCTTGATTAAATTGCAAACTAGAAAATATGTTAAAATAACATAAAACTGAAACATCCTGTATATTCAGTCAAGAAGTTTAATTAGAGATATTTGAGAGAAGAGAAATTAGAGACAAATATCTAGCGCACAATTATTCATACAGCATATCTTTTAGCTTTTCCGCACGTTTCTGCTACCAAATAGCTTATACTTCTATTTATCTACAGGGTGTCCCAGCTTATTCGAAGCGGTCTCTGTAGGCCAAACGATGGACTTTTTCAAAAAACTTTTTGAAAATTCAAGTACAGAATCACAATGGCCATAATTTAAAATTATTTTGAAGCATAGAGAGTGTCCCATATGACAGTGACATATCAAAGTTATGTTTTTTTAAATGTAATGCTCCTATGTTATTGCATTTTTAGATTGTCTGAGAATAAAAAATAAGATTGGTTTTTACAGTTGGTGTTTAAATTCAGAAGTTTTTGAGTTATAAACAAGTGAAAATCTTCATTTTTCAAGTTCAAGGCCTTGTACAACGAAAACGGTTCAAGACAGAGAAAAACGGCTTCCATGTCCCTATTTTAACTTTTTATGTACTATCCGATGGTATAAGAACATTTGTACTTTCTTTGATTTTTTTATTTTAAGACGCGTGGAGAAATCTCAGAATTTTTCAAATTTTTTATCACCCTGTATAAACATTTCATCTACATCATAGGATAGTACATAAAAAAGTAAAATAGGGACATGTAAGCCGTTTTTCTCTATCTTCAGCCGTTTTCGTTGTATAGGGCTTTGAACTTGAAAAATTACGATTTTCACTTGTTTATAACTCAAAAACTTCTGAATTTAAACACCAACTGTAAAAGCCAATCTTATTTTCTCTTCTCAGACAATCTAAAAATGCAATAACATAGGAGCATTTCATTAAAAAAAAACATAACTTTGATATGCCACTGTCATATGAGACACTCTGTATACTCCTCTATGAATACACCCCGCGCCGATTGAAAGGTTGAGCTGACCTAGAAACAGACCGGGTGAAGGAATGTGAAATCAGAATCAAACAATAAGCCTTTGCAGAGACAATGGGAACTCGTTAGGTATCATACCTACGATAATGAAATATACACCAATCGATAGGGCGAATTAATAAACTGCAACAACCAAAAATCCACCATGGTCCCGAGATGGCAAGTAGGGGAAAACGCGAAATTAAAGTTAAGCCGGTGCAATTATAATAACTAGACACAATGGAAAGGTGCAGAACGCGTCGGCCGATTTGAAGGAAAATTTAGGTAGTTCAGGTTTAGGACAATTCAGTAAGATAGCCGCGAGGTCAACTCGCCAAGTCTTAAGATAAGTCTATATGATTAAGAAATAAATCACGGTATGAGGCAATGTCAATAAGGTGCATTGTTGCGTGGTGTTTAGAAAGCGGACCGCTGCTTCTATAAAAGCAGACGTCTTAGAGCAAACCAGGCAGATGAAGATCAGCTTCCGAGCAGATTGAATCTGACTCCTTAACCCTTTAGTTGTTGGCCAGAGAAGACGATTGTGTGAACTCCGGTCTGCAACTCCTTTTTCCGATAACACAGCCAGAGATGACGTTTATGTGAACTCCGGTTGAGTTTTCTTTAATCTACCTGGGAATTTCCATTGCCAATTTAGTTAGGGTCAAATCGCACCCGAACAAACTTCTGAAAAACAATTCTTTTTCCGATAACACAGCCAGAGATGACGTTTATGTGAACTCCGGTTGAGTTTTCCATCATCTACCTGAGAATTTCCATTGCCAATTTGGTTAGTGTCAAGATAGTACCCGAACAGAACTTCTAATCACAATTCTAACCCGATAATTCAGCCAGAGATGACGCCTGTGTGAACTCCGGCCGAATTTCCCTCCTAAACCCAGGAAAACCCAATGAGAAAATAGTTAGGGAAGACCTCTTCGAAATAGAATCCACATAAATAAATAATCAAACAGATTCGGCAAATCCACGAGCGCAGATCCCATTTTAAACCAAGTAAAATAATCAGCTAGGAATTAGGCGGCATCAGCGACAAATACCTAGTAGGTACCTACTCAATCACGTTAACCCTAACACGTTAAAGAGTCAGTGGCAGGAAGCAATCTCTCAGCAACAAATAATTTATGAATAGGAAATTGAGATAGAGCTAGGAAGAAAATGGACCCAGGTCAGGAATAAAATGACCTGTGAATAATATTTAAAGCGGCACGTTATTAGAAATAAACCAAGTTAGGCAGGAAGCAGTCCCTTTAAATAATACGATTTAGAAAGTGAAAACGAGCCATTCTTCCCATTGTGTGGCGCTATATGACAGGAACTCGCAACAGTAGGTTGCACTCTCAGATAGAACCAAGCAAGCTAAGGCAGGGTTGTCAGATATAGCATCTGCCACTCGCATACATTATTAGGAAATACCAATTCCATTACAACACACAATTAGGAGTTATAATAGGTACTCGATTATTCCACGTTGGGGGAGGCATTCACCTCGATGTCCAGGTGAAAACCTCCGTTGTACCAGTACAAGAGCATGACTCTTTAAAGTGGAAATCGTGGAGCGCAACAGGGCAAAAAGCACCCTCAGAGCAGGACAGAGTAACGCAAACCAAAGCAAGGTTGTCAGGTGTAATAACCGTCCTCACATATCAGGAAATCCAATAACCAAAATAAAGTTAGGATCATGAATTGCAATTCACAAATAAAAATCCAAAGAAAATCAAAATTAATCTCGAGTATGGGAAAGCCAAGCAAGAAAGTCAAGAAACCAAAGTATCATTATAAGTAATCATGTCTCATATAAAAAAATTCTTGTTCAATTTTAGTGCCTGATGAAGAGGTGAATAAAACCCTCGAAAGCTAGCAAAATAGAAACAATTTTATGATTTTCTCCTTTTTCGACTGCGCTCCCAATAACCAACTAATTATTTAACATATTCAGTCAAGAATTGGTGACCAACTTATCATTATAAGGTCGTTTTTCCGAAGCTCTTCTTACCAGATTTTATACACACCTGAATCTTATGTGACAAACGCTATTATTATGTTTCTCATCATACTATCTACGCTCTTTGGGGTGATAGGCCGACGTACTCGTGTTACTGGCAGACCGGTGGCTGGTACCGATACAAAAGATTAAGTAATTTGTCTGTAAACAAGCCTAAACACGAATGATAAACAAAAGTCCAGCATTTTCAATCATTAACTAGATTAATGGTTAAAGAGTCGTGGTCTGTAGTATGGTCAGCTAATAATCACGTTGAGAAACAAAGATCTTTAAGAGAGAGAACGGAGCCAACATGCTCTGGGTAATAAATCAAGGTGTGTAGAAAAGTCCACAATAATACAGTTGATTAAGGTTTCAATCTGAAAAGCACTTGAATGACGAGTAAGGTAAATCATCAGGTATAACAGTGACAAATGCCTAAGGGCAAGGTAATATATGTGACATAAAGGTCGCCTGACGAGGCAGCATCGACGGATGCAATAAAAGGTAGAACAAGACAAATAACAACAAGGTATACAAAGTGATAACTAAATACAGTATCACCCAGGTTATGAATTAAATAAACGGAAGTGAAATAATTCACACTCCTAGGTAAATCAACTGTGAAAATAAAATCATTAAATAAAGGAGAATCGGAAGGAACGATTTTATAAACGATACGAAATCAAAATTCAGGAGAAGTGGCAACCCTGTACTCGAATGAACCTCGCAAGGCAGAGAAAAAACCTCACAAGACAGACATTTCCGCCTTATCCCGGATCGTCTGTAACCAACATGGTTGTATTCTTTAATTAATTCAAGCTGTTGCTTGAAATGAAATCAAAGAAACTAGAAAAAGGAAATTAGGCAAGGAAAATCGTTGAATAGGTGAATCACACAGACATTTCCGTAATATACCGGATAGTCTGTAACCGAAATAAAAGCGAAACGAAATAATAAGACATTTCCGCAATATACCGGATAGTCTGTAACCAAAACCAAAGCAAAACGAAATAATAAGAAAGCACAGGTGTGCAAAAGAGTGGTTTTTGAAATAGATAGAAGTGTGAAAGATATATGAAATATATCTATCTTCGTTTTCCACTTTTTTATGCTCCCTATGCTAATAGGGATCCCTCTTCGCTTTCCATTTTTTTGTACTCTCTATGCAAAATCACAGCCCATCTCGCCTTTCACCATTTCACGCCCTTGCAAACGAATTCTCTCGCTCATCACTCGCTTTTAGACATCTCATAGGAAATCCACAGTTAGCAACAAGTCTCAGTAAATTTCCCCGCTTTTCCGAAAGAAATCCCAAACAACCGAGATACCATGAGTCATAGTAGGTTCTTTTGCGCATCCGTTTCGGCCATAGTAATCCTGGCATACCTCAATCAACGATCAGGGGTGACAACGGTAAACACAACGTAGGAAAACACAGGTCCTATTGGGGGAAACCCAGAAGTAAATAGACGATCACACGGTGGCTTTTCGCCACAGATCATGAGGTCCGGGTCCTCTCCGTTACACTACCTGCATATATTTTTTTCAGTTTTTTGTCGATATCTCGGGAACCGTTCGAAATACAGAACTGAGATAATTTTTTAAATGCCAATTCAGTTTTTTTAATGTCAGTGGCGGAAAGTTAAAAGGTTGCCCGAGATTTCTTTGCCTCTAATATCTACGACACTATGCAAATTGGCATATTAACAGCGCATTTTAAACCACCAAAATACACAAAAAAGGTATTTCAGGTAAAAAGTTCTAACTTGCTAAGGTAGCTAATACCAATAATAAGACATGTCCAAAAGCTAAGTTGTAAGTCTGAAACGGTTCCGGAGATATCTTCAAAAAAACTGGAAAATTTTCATTTTTTTTTGACATCTCAATATCTCAAAAATCGTAGAGCTTGAAAATAATTTTTTTTTCAAGACATAGATGACCATGAGTCCGCAAACACGGGTTTTTCAAATTTCGGCACTTACCTCACTTGGAACGGCATCGCTACAATTTTTGCTAGAAAAATTAGAAATGGCCGAGTTATTGAAGAAAAACAATTATTTTTCATAAAATTCAAAATGGAGAACTGATGCGCACCTCGGATCTGGTCGTCATTTTTAATTTATCATATACGTTGGCCATAGTATACTCAAATTCATCGAATAAAAATAAAAATCTAGGTCATATGAGTATAATTTATTGAAAAAGAGGAAATGACGACCAGGAAAATGTCGTCATTTTCCTGGTCGTCCCGCCTCACGGTTCGGTCCAGTTTAACTTGCTCTATCAAAAAATGTCAAATTAATATGTAATATCAAATCCTATCTTCAATAGGTAAAACAATCTCAACCCTTTTCACTTAGAAAAGGTTTAAATTATATTTAACATCGATGTAAGTAACATAATTCACTGGAATTTTTGTACGATAATTGTTATTGATTCTTATAATAGAGCCTTCATCTTCTTCTATCACATTTGTATGCAATGTTAACACCTGTAAATTTCTGGAATTGCCAATAACTGACAATTGTCCTGATGATGGGCTAGCCCCCGAAACCGGTTTACAAGCTCTTTTTCAATAAATTATACTCATATGACCTAGATTTTTATTTTTATTTTTAATTTAGACTACGAATGACCCCCCCCCCCCCCCCCAACGGGTATAAGGTATAACAAACAAGAAAGATCGACAATGGAATTTTTCTTATTTCAGGTCAAATTCTATGGATAAGTGACTGGACTAGTTAGTTTAGATTCAAACATGGATGCAGCACTCACAGGTCTAGAAGCTGCACCCTTTTCTTCTCTTATCTGGAACTTATTTTTAACAAAGTGTATGCAAAAGAATATTCAAGTAGGTAGGTTTTATACCTAATTAGTAATTTATGACTAAAAATGAAAAGCATCTAATGATATATGCACACTCTTAAAGAGAAAAATCTGAAAGAGATCGCTTTGTTCTATTTATGGATTTTTCTATAATTCTGAAATACTTAAAATATTAAAAACCGTGTGGATCATACATAAATAGAATGCGAAAGAGCTCCTCGAGTGTTCTCTTTGAATGAACAGAAATGTATGGATAGAAATAAATGACGTCAAATATTTAGCCACGTGACTGTAGCAAACTGAAAATTTTATGAATTCAAATGAGTCCAGAAACAGAAATATGCATTTGTGTAAGTAAATGGATCTGAGTTTTTAGGTTTTTAGAGTTTCCAGCGCTGCTTCACGAAACGTCATTCATAATTGAGGAGCTCTTTTAAGTCTGTAAAATCTATTTGGCCTCTCTAATAATTCAGATGTGCACTAGATAAATCTAAACAAAATTATTAAAACGGTCCAGATTTCTCTACCCGAAAGAATAATATTGAAATATTTACTGGAGTATTCAATCAGTAAATTGATAATAATTTTACCGGTCATTAATGAAAACGCAAGGGAATACATTCATGCAGTTGCCTGGAAGCAAAACTAAGATCGTTCTTGTGAAATTTGAGCATATTTTAAAAGTAAATTAACTAACTGGAGAGTTTATAAGACTGAAGTTTTACATTCCTTGACTTTTTCACTACAATAAATTTCAAGAATCTTCCCAAGCAGAGTACAATGAAAACAGAGACTTTTAATTAAAAAGTCCAAAGGATTCTTCCAGAATCCTGCTTGATTACTTTGAGTGACATTAGGAAATTTTAATAATGAAAAATAAACCGGCTCGAATTATTCAGACGTGATCAATAATATACCTTCAAGCGGACCTGGAAAAATATATTACACCTACGAATTGTTTTTTGTTCATTTAATTGAAAATTTTTGTACGCATCATAAATTAAGAACTCGCATAAACAAATTTAATATTAACATAAAAAATTCAATTATTTTTGACATGGAGTAGTTAAATAATAATAATTATTCATGTTTATGTGGATCGTGGACCGGTTCAATGATTATAAAAACGATTAAAAAATCTATTCTATAGGTACATTAATGCAAACTGTTTAGTTATAGAGCTCTTTTAGAATTCGAGATTTTTTCATTTAAGATTTCAAGATCATTTTTTAACTTGTCAATATTCGTCAAGTCAACGTGAACTAATGCCATTGTATTGAGGATATCCCGTGAAATCATTTACTTTATTGCTTATTTTTCAATTAAGAATGTAAAGACTTTACCTACCTAGACCTACTCACTTAAAACTAATATTTGAGCGTTTCAAAATAGGATTTTCGAGCATTATTTTTTATCAGCTGAATTTGTGTAGAGTATATCAGTATAAAGTGTAAACTTGTACCTGCACCTGCCTACCTACTTATGAAACGAACATGAAGTTTACAATTCGCGTGTTTGTGTTTGTTTAGTATGTTCTTCAGGTTCTCCCATGGGAAATAAATATCTATATAGGCTATTCCTGTATTCATTATAAATGAATGAGCGCGTCGTTAGCAGTAATATAGTACCGCCATAAAAAAGCTACTTAGTTATTGTTCCATTTCACCCTTAACAGTTGCTAGATGGCATTTACAAAGCAACAGTTCAATATTCCGAGAAATGGTGAAAATTTAAATTATTAAAATGACTTAGATGTTACCTGAGTCACTGGCACTGCGAGTGTTACTTCTGATGGTTATGTGATACTATTTTGCACTTTGCGGACCGTACAGTAACGTCGATAAATTGGAAGTGTCCTCCGGGAACGTAGGAAGGATGACGGTGCCGAACTTGAATTTTTCACTCTCACGGAAGCCACGAATACGAGATATTTTTCCGGTCGCAATGATGAGAGGGAAAATGTTATATTTTCTCGGTACATTTGTTATTCGTACCATAGAGACTTGCTGTAAAATACGTTTTTTCGGCCTCTTCCAGCTTATCATAAAAGAATTTTTGATCAAATAACTTTTCAGATTTAAGTTATTATTCGAGACTAGTTACTTTATTAGTTATTTATGCAACAAGTGCATAAAGTAGTACTTTTTTCACGACTGGAAAGTTTGCCCGCACGAGCCGCAGGCGAGTGCGTCAATCCCAGAAATGAAAAATTAATCACGTCAGTTCGTAAAGGTAACATTGCTTAATATGCACTTCTTTAGATTTTTGAGGTAACAGTTTTATGCAGCCACATTTTATTGAAAAATAATTTCTTCTAGAGTAGAAGATATTTCATCCATTGAATCATCTACAATGGTATCCATTTTAGTTAATTAAGCGACGTAAAACACAAAATAATAATTGTACATAAATCTGCCGCTCTGCGAATAAACTATGACGTTTCTCTAGTATAGGTGCATAGTGTCAAAGCTTTAAGAGCGGTCGGCGTCGGGATAATATGTAGTTCAGCATTCAGCGTCTCAGTTGCGATCGCCCCGATCGGGCCGCTCACTAGAACTTGTAATACTGTACTTGCGTTGGCCGCTACGACACTTTATTTCACTCTTTTTTACTTTATGCACTCGATGATCGCGACAACTGCTCCACGAAGAAAGTAGACGCTTATTAGGGTGGCACATTTTACTCCTGGCCATGGTGCTCGATAATTAAATATACGACATACTGTAACTATACGGACCCGGGCCTCTGGCCGAATCACTGGGTAAGAATTGTGATTAGAAGTTTGTTTGGGTGCTAGTTTATCCAAACTAAATTGGAAAATGGAAATTCTCAGGTTGAAGAAGGACAATTCGGCTGGAGTTCACATAAAGTCATCTCTGGACGAGTTGTTGGTTAAGAATTATGATTAGAAGTTGGTTCGGGTGCGATTTGACCCTAACTAAATTTTCAATGGAAATTCTCAGGTTGAAGAAGGACAATTCGGCTGGAGTTCACATAAGTCGTCTCTGGCCGAACTGCTGGTTGAGAAGGAGTCGTTCCAGAGAACGAAGCCAACAAATGCTTGAGCTGGAGACAACTAAACTAAATTCTTCCAGGTCTCCAGAGAGTTCACATAATGCCATCTCTGGACAACGACTAAAGGGTTAAGGAGTCAGATGCGACCTGCTTGGAAGCTGATCTTCATCTGTCTGGAGCTGCGGTAGGACGTCTGCTTTTATAGAAGCAGTCGCCCGCTTTCTAAACACCACGCAACAATGCACCTTATTGGTATTGCCTTATACCGTGATTTGTTTCTTATCATATCTCACTTGTCTTGAAACTTGGCGAGTTGACCTCGCGGCTACCTTACTGAATTGTCCTAAACCTGAACTACCTAAATTTTCCTTCAAATCGGCCGACGCGTTGTCGTCTTTCCATTGTACCTAACTATTATAATTACACCGGTTCCATCTTCATTTTGCATTTTCACATACTTGCAGTTTCGGGACCGCAGCGAATTTTCGGCTATTGCAGTTTATTAATTCGCCCTATGGTTTGATTAAAGTTTCATTACCGTGTGTGTGATACCTAACGAGTTACTATTGTCCTTGCATGAAGTTATTGTTTGATTCATGATTTCACCCGGTCTGTATCTTTCCACCCATTCTTGTATGTAGGTCACCGATTCTCCGTCACGCGGACCGAGAGTGTCTTTTACAATACCCTGCCTTACCATCTGGTCAACTTCTACCCTAGCTTCGCCGTCTCTTCGATGTTGTTAAAAGTGCTGGAACTCCACTAGCTAGAGCGCTTCTATTTTATGAATATTTAATGAGCTGACGGGGATCGTTTACTTGATGTAACGTATTTACGTACCTAATGCTTGCACTGTTTGCTTTTTCGATTCGGGCTGATTTAATGAGGGCGATGGAAATATTTTCCTTATCATCCTACCTAGGTGCGATCCATTTCAGTACCTACACTTAAATTGACTCCTATATCAGCCAAAGCCAGAAATAAAATGGTGGTTACGGGGGAGGGGGGGGGACCGCCTCTGCCCCAAAAAGCTCCTGATAGACTTGAAACCCAATTATTATAATAACCAATACCTGACCAAACATCTGATCTCAAAACATCTGGTTAGGTACTTCGAATAAATTCAATAATGATAACATCAATTCCTAGTTGGGTTTAATAGAGTAACAATCGAAGATAGAGGCTGCAACTGAGTGGAAAGCCCTATAGAAACTAGGACCGCCCATTTCAAGAGAGAGGTCTATGGGAAGTCACTCTACCACATAGTTCCGAAAAACCTCGATGAAAACTCAATCGTTTACAAAAATTTTTAAGTTTAGTCATGCAATAATAATAATAATTGTGATAAGTTTTGTGCAAATTTAGTGACAAAAATCATTCCTGATTAAAAATAAATAACCTCCTAAGAAAACACACACAAAAGTCAAAGCAACAAACAAAAGCTTGAGCTGGAGACAACTAAACTCAATTCTTCCAGGTCCCCTCCTCGGAAGCATGGAGTATGTCAATTCAAAGGTTCTCATTATGTGTGACAGGCTTCAAACATCATAAAAGAACTTTCAATGTTGTTATCTAAAAATTATCTTGAATACGACTTGGATTTATCAATTTATAAAATTATTTGATTATTGACTAAACAAAAGTCGAGTATAATTATTATGTCTAGTACACAAAAGCGAACATCTCCGATTGGTTCTAACTTAGGAGATAATTGCTCCCGGGGGAAAATGCGGTAGCACAAAAAGTCATAAGCAGGTTAAAAATAATTGGAATTTTTTTTAGAAAGCTTACCTAATCACTTAGAAATACCTTTAGCTTCAAATAATTCAAATTGTATTTTCAGTCAAACCGAGAGCTAAAATGAAAGCTCGAGGGTTTGAAATTCAGTTTATTGGGCGATTAGATAAGAGATACCGACTTATATAAATTACAATTTTTTCCCTATTTTTGTTTTATATTATACAGGGTGCATTTTTTAAAGTGTTACAAAGCGATATCTCGAAACCGTTTCAAATATTTTCATGAAATTTTGATGTTGTATATTTTGAGGACTGGGAGGGGGGATGTTACTGCAAAATTTTAAATAATATGAACACTTATTTTTATTGCAGATTCGAATTTTACGGCTAAAAATTAAATTTGTCGGTAACATTTTTTTCCGATTCATGATTGAAGGCGCTGTATTAGACAATAGTATATTGTGAAACAAGTGCGAAAAAGAGAAAATTTCTCACGAGTGTGAAAGAATTGTGACACGAGACGAAGTCGAGTGTCACAATTCACACGAGTGTGATTTTCCGCACGTGCTTCACACACAGTACTTTTCCTACGACCACAATTTAACAGATTAATTATTTAACAAATTTAACACATAAATTATTTTTTCTGACAATGCTCTGCTTTTATGACCTTGTCTCCAATTTATGAAATGTTTATAAGCAGATTCGTATTTTTCTCTCGAAACTACAGGTAGCAAATTCAAAGAACACAAACCTGCTTGTTTTCTTACTTCAGGTGGTGTATTTTCTGCTTCAGATTCAGAGGAATCACAATCCATTATAATATGATAGGTAACTAAAGTTTATTTTTTCAGACTACCTAGGTAGGTATTATTTTCAATTCTACCAATGACTTTTTAATATTACTATTATATACTGTTAAATCATTGAATTCTACCGACAATATTATTATTATTTATTATTAGACTCCGTATAAACTAAAAATAAGTAACGTGAGCGTGGAGACATGGTAGATATGCAACTTCCACACAACGCAGGCGCTGTGCGTCGTCGATTGATGTTAGTAGAGGTGTGCGAATTATTTTCACGTTCGTGAATTTGATTTGAACGCTACCAGTGCTGTTATTAGCGATCAACTCGTAAATTTTAATAATTACTGCCACAAGAGAATAATGAGTACATTTTATAGTCTTGTCGGGTTCTATGTTATCCCATTTGTGTTTATTTTATTACCTTGAAGCTTTAAATGAATAGTTATTCCATTAACAATAAGTAACAGTTGAGTTCTCAGTTACCGCCCATTACTATTGCTTACATTAAAACTGTACGGAAACGATTTTTGGCTATGCGTTATGTCACTTTGTCGCACAGTTTTGGATACGTGAGAAATCTGCTAGTTTGCGCACAAAAAACGATGCGCAAAGTAGTGTTTTGTATAGTGGTCGTAGGAAAAATAATTTTTTTCCGCTTTGACTTATTACTAAAATTGTACGAAAAAGATACCTGCATTGAGAAAAAATAATAAATCGAAATAAATTCTACGCATTTTCAGCCGTAAAATTCTTGAGGACAAATAATTTATATTTTCTGATTTTACCGTTAAGTATATTCTTAGAACTATAATATAATATTTACTATAGTAATGTTCTGTATTATTCCTTCATATTGTACGCTCATTTGAGCTGATTTGAGCTTCTGCAAATAAAAGTAGAAATAATGCGAAAGTACCGCTTTTGAAATATCATGAATTCGCAATTACGTTTGCATTTAATTCTCAATAAATTTAAATTATTCCATTAAATTAAGTCCAGCATAGTAAACACCAATTAGAGATTCATTATCTTTCATCGCCCCCAACAACCCATGTCCATTAAACTGAATGATAAAATCCACCAGGCAACCCTATTAAGATCTCCATTAATATTAGAAAGACAAGAAATTGAGATAATCTTCCGAAATTACATCTAATCTAGCACAACCAAGTCAACATTAACAGGGGCGTTAAAACTGAGGCAACGATGCCAAAATAGTCACGTCACTAAAAGAGAGAAGCTCATATCGGGTTTTTTATTATTACGAGACCAACAAATTTTAACTGTAAAGGTGTTAAAAATGTTTATTGAACATGAAAAGCCTCTGCAGCTTGATTACTTCGTCTGAACCGATCCTTTGTTAACGCAGAGACATTCAACTTTATTATTTATTGCTGCCATTCAAATAAATTCTTTCTAATACGAAAGCACTATTAGTTTTTTTTTTATATTTTGGTACATTTATCCAACAAGATATTAATAAAAACTGATGATTACTCCTGGAAAAGAAAGACCTCTTCTCCCGTATCTCTCACCATTCCTCATTTCTATCAACTTTTATTCCCTAGACTGTGAAATCCGCTACATCTTCCTGGTGTGTCCCCACTTCAATATCCAACAAAATTTAAGACGTAACAAAATTTTTGCCCGCACGTTCATATTATTTCTACTTCCCAAAGCATATCTTCCACAGAAATCAACTTCCAAATGTGAAACGTCACCATACCTACCACAAACTACTAGAATCGAAGTTCTAATCTTCAAAAAAAAAATTATAAGGTTTTCAGACAAAACTCTTCCCCTTTTCCTTACAAAATTATTGAGCCCTATTCTTTGGAGAGCGAAAAAATGGCGATTGTTTTGGTGTTTATTATGCAAATGGTTTGCAGGTCATCTCTTTATGTCGACGACCTGAAGATCTACTGCGAGGTGAGACCGGTTGACGACTGCCACGTACTCTAACGTTCACTTGGCCATCTTAACGCTTGGTGTAGTAACAATCTACTTCCATTGAACATCTCAAAATGCTACGCCATGTCCTGTAGCCCTAAACATAATACCACAAGCTCTATCTACTCTAATGGGGAACACTCTATTGAAAAGATCACTGAATTCAGGGATCTTAGTGTATATTTAACCCCAGACCAGACTCTCGTTCAACAGACATATTGAAGATACATCCTCTTCTGCTTTTAAGGCGTTAGCTTTTATTTTTCGTAATGCCTTGGATTATGAAATATTACTACCCTCATGACTCTTTTCCATTCCTTCGTCCAGCCCAAACTTGAAATTGGTTCTGTTATCTGGTCTCGGGACTACAGATGTGAATGATATCTCGAACGAGTTCCTGCATTTAAAATACACAAGCCTCTATCTACCTTAGTGCAAAGACAACCAACCTAATTTTTTCTACATTGCATCGTTTATGCGACTCTAGCAACATGATTGGTGATAGTCTTGATCTATTCCTGTGAAGCGAACGCCAGCTTCGACGACGTCTGCTTAGAGGTCCAGACCCTTTAGTGCCTAGCTAACTGAGTTATTTTCACTACAGGTGTTGTATTTCTCTCTCTCTCTTTCTTTCTCTCTTTTTTTCTCTCCTACTGAAAGAAGATGGTACTTGTGAAATACTCTTGCGTCGAAGGAGAGTTTTTAATCTCATTGAAATATTTGTAGCGTCAAATATTGAAACTGTCCGGAAGAGAATGTCAATATGACACTTTCTTTATCATACCTTGATACCGTCATGAAAAAGAATAATGTTACATGTCAGACATAGACTATCATACCATGTCAGAGGGACAATAAAGAAAACCCACCTATTTTTCATTTCTTCTACAATTTCCTGCGTCGTTTATTTTTTACGAGAAGGTGTATGTAGAAGATGTATCCACGTGTGCATTTCTAATATAGTCCAATAAAGTCTAAAAAGTCATACGTATCGATTAAGAATACACATCCTTTTGATAGTTCGATTTATTTTGTTTCATATACGAGGTTTTTATAGTAACCGTCCAGTTTGTCTAAACACTCCATCCCGCATAAATAAGTATACGTCAACATTGGTTTTGAATGAGAATTAAATGCACAATACAGAGGATAGAATGTCATTACGTGAATAAATTTTATGTAGTTGTCAGTGGCTCTCAAACTGACGTAATCGCATCAATTCATTGTTTGAATGATTCCTTCAATAATTTACGCTCGTTCACAACTTGACAATTAACTGTTTGACATTTTCTGGTGAAATTAAAAATATTAATTCGGACGGTTAGTGTGACGTCACATCTGACTTTTTAAAGTTAATCCTACTATAATAATAATAATATGACAAGATCCATGACCAGGATATGGATATAGGATGTCCATTCTTGATTATCTAATAGTCAAGTTAAATCAATCCGGATTAACAGGTCATAAACGGTGATGACATTGTATACGCAGCAACTATTACACAGAAATATTAATTCAACGATAATAGATTAACCCTCTTTAGATCAACTGACGGACAGACAGGTGACTTTACTAATCCCAGCAGAGGTAAGTTCTATGCCTTCCATCAGGACGGAGGTTCGCTGCAGGCAGGATGGGAGCCCCAAAATGCGTCATTATCTAGTTGAACCAGGATTAATATTTCTACTATCGCAGGCGAGATTATATACACCCTCCATCTTCCATTTCCGGTTTAATCCTCTGGATATTCTATGAACAGACTCAATTAACTTTTTCCCGCAGTGGATTATTCCGCTAGCTTGCCCATATCCTGGCAGGTGGGATAAATGTTCAGATTTATTTAACAGCCCTGTGCTGTATAGCAGGGAATTAAGGTAAAAAATTCTCGAATATGAGAGCGGTTTTTAAGTGGAATGAAATATTTAAGGAAGTAATTATTAGGATTATCCAAAAATGATAGAATGAAAAACAACGGGCCGATATACTGGATGTAGATGTTTTGTTAAATTCGTGTTAATTATTAAATCTAGATGTCCCCCCCCCCCCCCTGTATATTCTGTATGCATATTTACAAACATCCCCTATATTGATCATGTTACAATTAAGAGTTGCAGTGTCGCTATTATGAAGATAGTGGCGTGTTAAGGCGAGGAAGAATAAACAATACTAATGAAGTGTTCGTAGAAGAAAAGTGAGATAATTTAGCAGTTCGCTTAGACAATAACTCTTATTTGAATATCCGCAGGAACTGAGCTCCTGCGTTCAATGAACAGTGAGTGATATAATGTTAACGGGTATCCGAACAACCTCTCCCCATTGTTCTTTTTGCAGTTTCAGGGCTTCATCTTTCTGCTCCTAACAAGTTGAGGAAAATTACAGTCTACGGACTGTCGCAAAAACATCGAGCAAAGCTCTTAAGTTTAACAGACAGCTTTTAGCTGAAAGCTCTTTATATTACTCGCTTTTCAAATGGTGTGAGCAATATTCATTTGCCGTTACATAACGTTGAAGGAGATTCCAGCCACTCCGTATACTAGTCCTAATTAAATACCGATCAAATATTCTCCTAAAGGTAAATAATTAGCGAAATATTTCATTAAAGTTGCTTGGCTCTCTCTTTCTGATCTCTCCTCGCTGCGTTAAAAATATTTTGCACCACCGACGAATGCCAAAAATCTACGCCTACCTTAAGGAAGATTCAACCTAATTAGAGACGAATTTCCTCTTGGTATTAAATTTAATACCTAGGCATATGATGCATACAAACGGAAATTCTATTTTACCTTTTCTGTATCACTGGTTCCTGGGTAGCTTTGCGTTATTATATTTATATGTACGAAGAAAAAACGACATAATATACGATTCGTTGTTATTGAAACGTTATCTCTCTCTGGAAAACCATTGAATCTAAGTTGTTGTTGACTTATTGCCATGGTTTATAATCTGTATAGAAATATTACCGTCAACGACTGAGTCTATAAAAAAATTATATTTTCATTCTCCCCTTTACGAAAGTGTAACTTTCTGTCTTGATAAGACAACTGAAAGCGAAAGTAAAACATCCTAGGTGATAGGTTGCTAGGTGGTTGCTAGCTATGAAAAACTTTCGTGGCCTGGACAAAAAAGTAGAAATGTCAGTTTGATTAACGTTTATTTAGATGGAAAATTAAATGTAAAACTGCAATAAAAAATTCCAGTAAATCTTTCTGGAACATACAAATAATTATTATTGTATGTTCCAGAAAGATTTACTGGAATTTGCAGCTTCTTGAATGAAATTCATTTTGAACTAAACTACGATCAAATATTCTAAAATTATATAGCGGTACAAAGTTTTAAACTTGACAGTGTCATAAATTAATAATTTAAAAGTATCGTTACTATGGTAATGTTAAAAACATGGCACCTTATAATAATTCCATTGTTATCACTGAATCGTATTATTTTACTCATTTCTTCTTAATCCGAAGGTTCAATATGGCAAGGGGAGAATGAAAAGTTTAATACATTACACGCTACGAAAGCTCTTTCAGGCGCTCGGAGTTTTTAAATATCCTCGGCTACGCTACGCTTCGCCTCGGCCATTCAAATACTCCTCGCACCTAAAAGTGAACTTTCGTAGCTTGTAATGTAAATAACTATTTCCTTACCCCGGTCCCGATTTCAATTCACTTTCGTTTTACTTCACATCAGTCAGTCCACAAAAAGTTACATTACAACCGGCTTTGCATGCTATCAGTTACCACAATAGGGTAATTGGCACAGGTGATTTGTTGTAAACAAATTAGGAAAACATTCGAAGGAACCAAAAGAAATTCGCGGGAAGCCATAAGCCACATGCGAGACATGTCAGCGAAAATAGCACATCATAATTATTGAAAACTAGAGCGAAAACTACCTAGTCAATATTTTCTTAAACTTTAGTCATCTACTGTGTGGCTGCGATCTGTTATGAACAGTCCTCGTATCTCATAACGTAAGAAAGGTAATTCTCCAAGTCAAACCACAGGTGTTTCTGTAAAGTTACACGTACATAATTCTCATTTGATTCAACAGCCGTAGTGACAGTTAAACAATAACGTTCAGCAAGAGAAACGAGGAAGAGCTGGCTGCAGCAGGACTATCATATCGCAATTGGAAGCACAGTCGTCCTGATACCGCCACGGTAGCGCCGTTCATGCTGTCACGCTGCCGCCACTTGCGGTGACATGTAATCTATTCGCTTCCATTTATGCCCGCAACTTCCCTAACATCGTCCAAAGAAACGGTCTATAAACATAATAAAACCAGCCTCTCACAGGCAGATAATGTGCCCGAATGAGCAACATTCCGTATTGATTCATGTACCACGTTGGCGGCTAATGCAACATTCAGGGTTTCCCGGTGTCAGCAGTGACAGCTGTGACATGCATTCTCCCTCCAGATATCCGGAGCCCTTTATACCACCTGCATTATTTATAGTTTTCAGATGCTCTGTCATTTTCTAATGGATTCCATGAATAATTGCTCAGCACGACTCCCAGAAGTGAGCCTAACCTGGTTAACCCTCGTGCTGGATGAGATTTGACGTTTTTCAGCCTTTTACATTTAGTCAGAAGTCGGGGGTGTATGTGGAAAGAGCGGATAATGCTCGGCTTTCTGACAGGATCAGCGCGGCATGGCACTTTGAATTATATCCAATAGAAGGTTTTTAGATCTCTTTCGGATTAGAAATTGGAAAGTAGATTTAATCAGCAGACTGGATTGATATTTATTTCACAAAAAGTGAATTTTAATTAAGGAGCATATTTTAAGGAGATCAGTAAAAAAATATTTGAAATATTCATAATCCTTTCATGATGATGTTCGGTATTATCTTCAAGAGAATTATTTTTCTTTTGACGGAAAATCAGAAGGCTTTGTGACTATGGAATATTAATTATGTACGAGTAAAGTAAACTCATAAAAATGTTCGGATCTCCTATGAATTGTTGATATAACGAAACTCAAGCAGCAGAACTAGTTTCGTCTTTGGATAAATATTTGATAAAAAATGGCCGATGCAGAATAAGAAATGTTCTTTTCGTGTATATGAAGCATGTTTTTTTACCTTGCATTGGTAGAAAGCCTGAAACAGGATTTTAAAATCTGGATTACCTCCAAGTATGAAAACAGCTGTAGTAACTCCCAAAACATGAATAATTTTTCATAGTAAGTACCTATGTGAGTAATATTTTTATTTTGTTATATTTTAATGAAAAATTATAATGGACGATTTTCCTGCCAATAACATCCCTTAATATGTGCGATGTTTTAGTTTCCATAAAATTATTATTATTATTAGTAGATCTTCAGCACTAATTGCTTTCTCCCGGCGGCTTGTTTTGTGGATTTATGAGGACGCTCATTGCATTGCCTGGAATTCGAGCTATGCGGACTCATAACTCCGCAACGGCGACTTTGTGTGCAACTTTATACCGAGTGATAATTGGAGGGCAAGTTTACGAGTTCAACAATAACAATAAAAGATTCCTCCGGATGTTTTCTACTTTACGACCTAATTATATCACCATCATCGAGAGAAAAACTGATTAATGGTTTCAACAACATCGTTTTCGCGTTAATAATACATTAATAGTTATCACAGATCGTAATTTTATTCGCTACCTACTGGTTATTGTGTTAATCACTCAGTTTTAGATGGTAACAAGAGAAACATTATATGGATGGATCATTTTCATAGATAAAAAGGTAGGTACTATATTCCAAAGTCAAGCAGTTTTTACAGTTAAAAAAAATCAACCCATCCTTCTTTCGTGATGATTTTCCTCGTTTATACATTCATTCCTCGGCGTCTTCACATTTAAGCAACAATCTTGACCGACAATTCGAAGTTAAGTTTTTCTACAATACCCAAAAATCAGCTTCACTTGTAACGTACACCTTGTACGTACCGGCTAGATGCCAGCAACACGGAGACAACGGCGGGCGCGCGCAGTGAGTGAGTGATGGTGGCGTTTAGTGCACGGCCGACTGGAGGCCTCGAGTTCGTCGAGTCTCGTCGACCTCGACTGTCGAGTTGAAATCAGGTGCGTTTCACCATCATACCTGCGTTTTCACCTTCTTTTCACTTCTGGGATTCGCTCAGGAAGGTCCACGCAAATACCTGTTGCGAATAATAGACAATGGCGTCTTGAATTTACTGTTCATTATTATAACCATCCCTCACGTTTTTGGCTTGGTGAGTGTTGTAGAATGATTTTGTTAATTGTGCTAGAATTATACAGATCATATTTTCTTAATACCGTATGCTAATTTTAATTACAGCTTTTAAATCCGATCGAGTTTCGCTCCGCTTGTAAAACTTCGCCGATCACATTTTTGATCTCAACCTATCTTGAGGACGGGACATCATTTTATGTACCCTTGGCAAGCAGACTCGATCGGACCGTTCATTAATGCAAGAGTGTTTCTGATACCAATGAAATTACAGCTTTTTCCCTGGAGGCAATTTTTCTTGGAGGCAATCTTTTTCCTGGAGGCCATCTTATTCCCGGAGGCAACTGCCTTTTTCGTGCCAAGCAGATTGTCCGTACCAAGGCAGATTTTCTTTGCTACCGAGTCCACCTTTCGAACCGAAGCAAGTTCCGGAGCCAAGCATGAAAATCCAGTCTACTTCCAGCTAGACTTGTAGCTCGCTCCGAAGGGCTCCTGACCTAACAATCGTCATCCTCGTACTGAAGAGCCATACGAAGCTAAGTGCCTTGTGAACTACTAGCATCCGACCAATTCATTCTGCTAAACCGCACGCTCTGTTTTTTTTAATTGTTAACCGTGCTCAAGAGTGTCATATTAATAGCTGTGATAGATTTTATATTTTTCAATAAAGAGTACCTGTTGTTCTGCTGATCTGCTGGTTATTGTTGGCCCTCCTAGACTAGCGACTCAACCTACGACCCTTGTTTTGTTCTTGTCTCATGCTCTCAGCGACTATTTTTCCCCTCTAGGGGTTAAATAGCTCGTTTCAAGTGGCGCCCAACGTGGGGGTTTCTAGTATTTCTAGTTCGGTTTTTTCAGCGTAATGACTAGACTATTTTAAATTTGAAAAATGTTATCGCCTTAGTTTCATATTACATTTTTAATCTACTTTGCCAGCTGCTGCTTATATTTTCGTTGAAAGTGAAAGTTTGGAATTCAAAATTTATCTTTTTTAGAGATATCCGAAAACGATATCTTTATGCCAATTCGTCTCGAAGGAAAAAAAACCTTCTTGCGCATCAATCGCATAAATAGTGTATTTTTAAGCGATCCAATTTATAAATATTTCCACCGCTTTTTAAATTGGCTTTCTGAAAATTTCCCTAGTCAGGTCATATTAGTGTAGTGGTTAACTGTGAAAATTGCATTTCACTTCGTTTGAAAACGTGCCTTAGAATGGATTTTTAAATTTAACAAAACCAAAATAAATGGTAAAATTGAACAATTTTGCCCCTTTTCCTTTGCCCGCCACTGGCTGACTTTACCTAAAAAATATTATTTTTTACACTACCTTCAATAGAACTGAAAAAGTGAAAAGGGAGCTTTGAAAACTGAAAATTTGAAATTTTAGAGGAATAAACATAATTTAAAAATATTCGAATATCTCCGCCATTTTTCTTATTTGCTTCTTGAAAATTTTCAGAATTAAGGGTTATTAGTATAGTTATCTATTGGAAAAATTTCAGTTCGATTCGTACAAAAATAGAAAAATAGAATAAACGGCTATAGAAATTTAGCCTTTTTTACCCTTTTCCTACCCATGCCACTGGCTTAATAATAAAAAAATGCAAATTTTATTGCAATAACTCAAATTTCAATAACTATTCTTCCAATAATGCTAATTTGGCCTAAAACTTTTTGTTTCTAACTTGCTTATTTAGAGGTTCAAAATCTATCAATTTTTCCTAAAATTTAAAAGGCAGCCATTTTGGAACGGCTATTCCGATTTTACTCAAGACCGACTACTTGCAGTTATATTACTACAAAAAAAATTTCAGCCCCCTAAATTGAAAACTGCGACCAGAAACCGTGCCTCATGACCGGTTTTTTTTGGAAATTTGGAGGGACACCCTGTAAAAGTAACAAAACTTTAGGAAAATTATTTTTACGAAAATCAAACGTCATCTCTAAGTTTCACAAGAGTAAAAAATTTCGTTCATTAATCTTGAAAGGTGAAGCTACAGGAGCGTTTTTAAAACTTTAGAGAAATAAACATCATGTAAAAAAAATTCAAATAACTCCGCCATTTTTGTTATTTACTTCTTGAAATTTTTAAGGGCTGGAGGCTATTAGTATAGTTGCGTACTGTGAAAATTTCAATTTAATTCCTTCAAAAATGTGCTCATAAATTGTTAGAGAAATTTAGCGATTTTTACCCTTTTCCTACCCACGCCACTGGCTTATTAATAAAAGTAATGCAAATTTTATAACATTAAATCAAATTTCAATTAATTTTCCTCCAATCATGTTGATTTAGTTTCAAAGTTATTTTTCCATCTTACTCATACAGGGGTTAAAAAAAAAGCAATTTTTCCAAAAATTCAAATGGCCGCCATTTTGAAACGGCTCGGCCGATTTTGCTCAAGTACAATACCAGACCAGTTCTTATATATATCTTACTCCCACAAAAATTTCAGTCCCCTAGATTGAAAACTGCGACCTGAAATGAGATGACAAAAACGGGATATGGGGAATTTTGAAAGGACACCCTGTAGAAGTAACTCGACTTTAGGAATTTTTTTCAACGAAAATCTAACGTCGTTCCAAAGCTTTACAAGGATCCAAAATTTCATTCACTAATCTTGAAAGATAAAGCTACAGGAGCGTTTTGAAAATCGTAATTTCGCGATTTTGGAGAAATATATATATATATATACAGGGTGTTGATTTTCAAAGCGGGCCATAGGGTATTAGCATTGCGAAAGTGGTTTTTGAGGATTCCTGCTCGCCGTTTAAACCGACAGAAATGGTTTTGGTATCAAAATGAAGCTAAAATTATTGCGCATAACGCTTGACATCAGAAATTAATTTAATTTCACGTTGTTTTGTAAAATTCTTCAGTAAAAATTCAAGTAATTGTTAATGTTTAATCACAAAATAGCATGCCTTGCCTAAACAATAATGACGTTTCTACGTTTCGACAATCCAATAATAAAACTTTACAAGTCAGTAGGTAATAATAAAGTCTGGTTCTATTTAAAAATGGGTTACACAAACCAAGAAAGAGTCTTTCTTTATGGTGGAAACCTACTACAGTGTAGCCAGTTACAGGAGGGTTAAATAGAACCAGACTTTATTATTACCTACTGACTTATAAAGTTTTATTATTGGATTGTCAAAACGTAGAAACGTCATTATTATTTAGGCAAGGCATGCTATTTTGTGATTAAACATTAACAATTACTTGAATTTTTACTGAAGAATTTTACAAAACAACGTGAAATTAAATTAATTTCTGATGTCAAGCGTTATGCGCAATAATTTTAGCTTCATTTTGATACCAAAACCATTTCTGTCAGTTTAAACGGCGAGCAGGAATCCTCAAAAACCACTTTCGCAATGCTAATCCCCTATGGCCCGCTTTGAAAATCAACACCCTGTATATAAATATATATATAAATATATAAATATATATATAAATATATATATATATATCGTGGGCAGGTGAATTTTGGAAAACCACTTTTTCGTGATCTGGGGGTCATGATCGGTGGACATTTGATGAGTTTGGGTGATTTTCGAAAAGTGATGTCGTCCTCAATAGTGTATTTTTTGTTAAAAAATACACTAATAGTCCTCCATGAACCCAAAAAAACACGCGATGTCTATTTATGTAGAGAAAAGAGGCGCAGATAAGAGCTTTTCATGTAGGTATGGCACTTTTTTTTGACGAACATTTTTTATATTAATCCTAAAAGCTTTCTAACTTGGGGGATAACTAAGCAGATCATATATGGAACGGGACACATCTGGGGTCATTGCGAGTTTATTATCTAGGAATGTAGGAGGAGAATATCCGAGTAAAAGGATAATTGGGACCTAATTGGGTAATAGGTGGAGGATTTTAGGAGATTTGGTTTTTAATATCTATATTCCTGGATTTAGGGATTTAGTTATTTTTCATTTTGAATTTTCTATGACTATAAACTTCCTACTATTACAAAGGATTGAGGAAGCCCTCCTGCTGGCACTACCACTAGCACTAGCACACTGGCACTGTTATTGTTCTCATCTATTAGTGAGTAGGTATTTAATAATACATTAGTTGTTCTTCCGCTATATAAGTTACGAGTAAGCCCTCTGGACTTGATTATGAGAAAGAAGAACACTGTATAAATCCGTTTCGCTTTGTGAGAACACAAAAGAGTATTTTCTGGGTTTTTCATCTCATAGAAATGTTTTTCTCGTTTTTTGGAGTGATTCTAACAGAATACAAGATCTTTTATAACAACGACATAATCCATCAGGTAGGGAGGGAATTCTGGAGAATTTGTCGGATTCGTTTTTCAAACGACGCCTCTTTTCAATCTCGTGACGTTCTGCCGTTTTATAGAGGAATATTATATTGTTGCAATATTCGCCAGAGTTGAGTGTTTCGCACTGCATGTTATTCAATATGTCACCCAGGAAAGGGCAACTCAGTTTATAGAATTATAATTTACAGAAAACGTCTGTCTTATAAATATTTGATTATAGCGTTATACGACCCCGGCCGACCAGCGGGCAATTTCATGAAAATTCAATGAAATGAGCGTACTGAAACTGCACTAAAAGTCAATTTAGGTGTAACACGTTTTAGTAGATGCAGTGCATTTCATTTTGGATGGAAATTCCGGTTCTACACTTCTCACAAAGCTCATGTCAAATTAATGCGTCTACCTTATTTAGTGCTTACACGACTCTGCTTACAGAATTATATTACGTTGTTGGACCTATTAGAAACCTTCAGCATAGTAAATCACTAAAATTAGTTTAAAAGTTTTGGAGTTATTTGCAGTTATAATTCTGCCACTCACCTACCCTTACCTGCTTTTACCACGATTAGAGAACCGTTTGAAAAGCTAAATACTCTAAATATTTAAAAATCAAAGGAAACAGAAAAAGCAAAAAATGTACCCATATTCTATCCAAACCAGACTATAAGCAATTAAAATTAATAATTCCAATGAATCAGATTAATTTTTCCTCTCTAGCAAGCAAAGTGAGAGCGATATGTCTGAAGAGACAGACAAGGTTGTGTTCTTTCATTCTTTCGAGAACTGGTGAGCGTATCATATCTATTACGTTATTTTTACACTGAAATAGAAATAGATCAGATCAAATCGATTTTTCTACTCTACACGGTGTATAAAATTGTTCTAAATCAGGATTAATAAAACATTGATATATAGGCACCTACTCCAAACACTTCAAACATGTTTATTATAAACCATATTTTGATCCGGAATTTATGCTTTAATTCATCCATGTTAATTCATGATAAAAATATCAACCCCGCAGATTTGTTTACATAAATTACCATAATCCTGTTTCGTTTTAGTGCTATATCTCTGTAAAATTCGAGAGACCTAAAGCACATAAAATTCGACGATTTGATTCTGAATTATTCATTAATTCTAGTCGAGGTTTTCTGAACTCGTATCTGGATTTTCCATAAGCAGCGGACGTGTTGGCGACATGTCTTCAAGGATCCAATTTCCGGTCTATTAAAACTCCTCGATGACTGTGCCTAATTGTGTCTCTCTAACTTCCTACCGATTGATCTACTTTAAACTGATTAGGAAGCAAATTGTCCCAGTTCGAGAACTCTCTAATAATATTTGACAATGTAATTGAATCCCCATCGGCTTTACAGTCAAGTTAACAAGCTGCAAGATTTCCTGTAAACCGATGACGACTTCCGAGGAGTAATTTACCTGCCGGGAAAGTCAACAAACCACCGGGACATCTACAACTTTTCTTTCTAGACTCTACTAATCAAGTTATCTGTCTCGAAAAACATTTTAAACTTCGCTTGATATTGATTATAAGAACATGGGAAACGAAATAAATTTTATGCCTTGTAAGTGGTAAGTTCTTCTCGTAATTATATTGAAATGGATAGAGTAATTTATGTAAAATTAACTTGGTAGACTGGGTTTAAATCAATCTTAGAGATAGGAATTTTCTTGAACAAGCTGAAATTTTAGGAGTTGTTAAAAGACAATTAAAAATTTAATTTCCCCAAGTTTTTCACCTCCAACGCCTTGTGCCAGTTCGACTTTGTCGAGTGAGTTTTTTTTTTACCTTTTACAGCTTATTTTTGGAAATATCAATATAAGGAAAGAACACTTTTTTGTGGAGCGTGTAAGTATCTACAAATTGCCTGATTACTAATCAAATTTTCGAGATAAACGTCACTTCGACAACTTCGTCTCATTTTTACGTCAAAAATTGTCATTAGATTAATCTGAAAGCAAAGATTAACAATTTCCTTTCAATTCTTAACTTATATATTTTCAAATGGATACACTGCAAGATAAAATCCTGATAAAAAGAAACGGCACCCGGATATTAGCACAAAGCGCGCTAAAAAGCAAAAGGACTATAATTTATTTCTTCAACGCCTCAAACACACCAAGCGACGAAATAGAAACTCTGAAAAAAATTGGTGAGTTGAGCTTCGAGAGAAATTTAGGCGTAGCGATCGTTTTCGTCTTCATGGACGAGAATGAAGCAGACTTCAACGCGGAGTTCGAAAAATTGGGAAACTGCTTCGCTTTGTCTTATGAAGACTGGACAAAATACGAGCTGATTTACAAATATGGCATCTCTCACGTGCCTAATTGCGTTGTGGTTTCTAACGAAGGCAAAATAATAAGTCTTTACGGAATGAATCAGCTGAAGGAAAAAGGTCTCAACGTGCTGGTTAGTTGGGTGGAATAAAATGTATAAGCTTTATAAGTATTTAGTATTTAGAAGTAGGTACCTATACTATAGGTAAATACTCTTCAATAAATAATACCTATACATATACATGTTATATAGGTGCTTATATTATATATTCATATAATGGGGAAGTTTTATTAGTTCCATACTAACACGCTGGAGTATTCAAATGAAGCCCACAATGAGGGTAGTATTTGCCCTCCCCCGGGATCTAGTGGGGGGCAACTTGCTGGCATTACTCATCAGTCAAGGGTTTTATACCCAAGAGTACATACATGATATTGACCATTAGGTACGACGAGTTTGCTCATCTGGTCACAAACTAATATACAAGAATTTAAAATAAATGGACATTAAAGCGAGGAAATACCTTAGAAACTCATTTTACTACGAAAAATTCGTAAAATAAGCTTTGGAAGTCTATCAAAGAAAAAAATACTACTTGAATATTATTTCGGACGCAGTTTTCGATTTTGGTTTGCAGTACATTTAACAATTTGAAGTTTGATGATGCAGTTTTGACACTTTGATACTAAAAAGTTCTACCGTGTGTCCCCGGATCGACTTTAAAAGAGGAAAAACTTTTTTGTTTTTGATTTCTCAGAAAATTTCACTCTTCATGATCTGGCCTGCTTGATTTCAAATCCCCAAAACAAAAGTTACTTTTTAGGTAACTCAAGCGGTTCTTGAGATAATATAATTTTTCTTTAATAATTGGAATTTTTTTCATATGTAATTTAATTTTTTCTGAAGAAATTCAAATAATCGTAACATGAAATGAAATTCTCAAAAAGGGCAACTATTAATTTTCTATTACATGCAATCAACAATAATAGTGGGCTGCGTGTGACAGAAGGTTGACGTTACTTGGCAATATTTTAGTTAGGAGTCTGTCTTTTGTTTCCATGGCCTACTAATTGCCTTCTTATCGAAAGCGACCGATGCATTTTTAAATGGGGATACATGAATTTTCTTGGTTTGGTATTTTTTTAATAATTTGAGTTAGGAAAAAGATATTGAGATGCGGTTTGCGCAAGCTTATTGGTTGATCATTTGTGTATTTTCTAGTCTAAAAAAAATCATATCATTGCATTAAAATTTTTTGAGATAATCCAATATTTTGGTTATAATATCGAATAACGCCCTCTATCGGCGACCGTGTAGGTCACAACTGTCATTATTACAAGAAACCTGAAAGCCCAACAAATGCTCTTTCCAATTATACCAAATTTATCCAAATCCATTAAAGCCGTTTCGAAGTTACAGGCATTTGTTCAAAATAACATTCAAATACCCCCCACCACTTTATTTCGAAAGATAGAGAAAAATTGTTTTTACAAAAAATGTTCGACTTTAAGTTAACATTGAAACGCAAATACTTTTTTGTTACATTCATTGGGGAAAATCACAAGAAACGTAACTTTATGTAATTCAAGATGGTGCAAACGCCCTCTGGCAGCCATCTTGGAAACTTGAAAATAATTTCCAGCATTTTCCCTTGCCCACTTAACCTATAAAATTTTTTACCGTAACTCTCTACGATCATTAGTTTCTGAGATATAGCCGCTTACCTCGCTTATTGGCCCACCCTGTACAACAGAACTTCTTGACGCGCGTAGTAGGGCCTATTCCACAGCTTCGAAACCGGATTCGGCACAATCCCATTAATTTTCAGGGCTCTCGCAAAACAAGTTAATGTGTTAATACCTTTCATTGTAGACAGCATAATGAGGGAAATAATGGAATAATGATACCTTATAAGATTACCAGGGCGTTCAAATCCTGGACTGGGTCCTACAAAACGAGACTCGTCGCAACGTCGGTTTTGCAGAAAGGGTTAACGTCAATTACTCTTTAACACGTTAACTGCCACAATGGAAAGTAAAAAAAAAGTTAAGAAGGCCATATCATGAAATACGTTTGATAGTTTGCTTATGTATTAAAAATACATTTATATCACTATAGGTAAACATTTTGTAATTTTAGTCAATCATTTAGATTTTCTAAAATTGAGAAGCACGCGTGCATCACAAGGCCCCTGGAGTTTTAATGTTTCAGGGAGCCACGTGATGCACACTTGCTTCTCACAATCTTTACTTTAATTTACGAAAATCTATCAAGTGGTATCGTAAAATAGCGATAGAGTTTATCTTAGGCTCAGCAATAGTCAATGCATACATCCTGCACCAAAAGATTACAAACAACAAAATGTCCATCACATCTTTCAAGGAAGAACTCGTCTTTGAAATGATAGATTTTTCTAAAACTACTCTTCCAGAGCTACAAGTGGCAGTTGTTGTAAATCACAATTTAGAAGGAGTTCAAAGTTCTGCTAGAAGAAGATGTGTCGTTTCTTATGTTAAAAATTTAGAGGAGAGTGGTAGAGCTTTTGCTCAGTGTAAAACATCTTTTTCGTGTTACAAATGCATTCAGTGTAACAAATTCTATTGTGTTTCCTTTTTCATTTATATGACTAAACCCTTAGAAAGTGTGTCAGTGATTTTTTTAGTTTCTAGTCACTTTTATATATACCGAAAACGCAGGCTAACTACTTCGAAATGTTCAGTGGGCCATTGAGAAAACGAATCTTATATAAGTAAGAGAGTAACGAGAAGCACCACTGCATCACAGAACCTATTTTAAGTTTAAAGCATGAGATGCTATGGTGCTTCTCACGGCCCAAGAAATCATAGTGTCCGAGAAGCACACTTGCATCTCATGGCAGTCAACGTGTTAATGGTAATTATCTACAAAAAAATTTTTTCCTAAAAATGAAGATAAATTTATCTTTTAAAAAAGGACATGCTGTACACCATTTCAAAGGACCACCTAAAGAGAACCTCTTAAAGATTCACATTATTGAAGTTACACGTTCATAATCGAAAATTTAAAAATAAAATTATACATGCTAAACTATGAATTCTTGTTGTACCTATCACTATAAAAATAAAAAAAAGTTGTTTTAAATTTTTTAAACACGCCGTAACTTTTTTGAATTGACGATATAAAAGTGGGCTTTGGGAAATAATAATTTTGTCTCCTTTTCAAATATATTTTTTTCTTTTTTTGGCCCTAAATTAATATAAATTTAATGGAAAATATTCTCCTTAAATTTTTTTTACAACGATGTATCACAAGTATGGGGTTGTTGATAAAAAAATATGACGACTTCATTAGCCAAACACCACCAATGACGTTACAGTCTTTTTCTTTTGGTTTTCCTCTTTTGTAAATTGCTTTTCCCATTCACACTGACGTTTATTAAATGGGAAAAGCATTTGGAAAATTTGGAAAAGCAATTGACAAAAGACGGAAGAAAAAGACTATATATATATATTTTTTTTTTGTTCCAAACTTTATATAGATACATATACATACCCTGTATGTTTTAACCTCGGTTGTAACTGTTCTGAGTAAACGGTGTTTGCGTCGAGAGCCATAAAAATTATTGCGCTAAGAAATCTAGTTAAAAAAAGTGTTTATGGTTTAAAAAAAAAAAAATTATTACAAATAAGCATAACGGTCCTATCAAATCGATTGATATTGTCTCCCACCCTTCTAGAAATAATTTTGCAACAAATGTTCCAAGCGGTTTTCTTTTTAAGACCCAATGAATTAATGTATACAGAGACAAAAACGGTTCATATAATAATTCTTCCCCTCCATTAGCAGCATTAGTATATTTTATTTCTGGGTAATAAAAATTCAGAATTCATTAGCCTATCGGGGCGCTCCAGGTACGACCTTGCCCCAAAAGAATAAATTTCCCTAAAGGAAAAAAGGTTTGTGTGCTTAGTAAAATATCGAATATTTTGTCAGCAGATGCGGAGGTTGCTTTGACGACCGAAGAGAAATAAAGAATTTTTTCCCGTTTAAATAAACATTAATCACCCTTTGATAAATGCAGCTACTAAATGCAAATTTGGTTCGAATAAGCTAAAACCACACATACATTTTCCCTCTAAGCTTTAAGCCATTCCGAGCCGTTTATAAATAAATTTCCAGTTCTAGAAATATGAGATCCGATTTAATAATTCGCAGTATGTTCCTGAAACGGTCATTAGAAGAATTAATTGAAAACAGCTGCACGTGACGTAGTCGACTCTCTAAAATATTTATAATTAAAAATAGCACCTATATGCTCCAATTAAATTACCAAGTTAAAATTGTCCTATTGGATTGGAAACATCGCTGAAATGAACTATTATAAATAATGCTTCACATTTTGCTTCAAATAAAACTTATATTTCAGACTTCAACACAAACTATACAGTTTGAATCTCTCCTGAATCACAGTCTGAAAACTTTTTAGTCAGAAAAATGTTCACGTATTACAGAAGCAAGTGCCCAAGTCCTAAACAATAATAATTATTCATAAAGAAGAAAAAGATATACCTACCTACTACCTACTTCATAAATGTACCTACCTATCCTCAATTTTTACTCACAGAATATAATTCTGACATTTGCGACATCGATTGTATACAAAAATATAAAAATACAACAAAGTCAAAGTATCAGATTTATCCGACAGAAAAAAATGGTTTCAGACCAATCGGAAAAATAAATCCCCTCTGACGAAGTAAAAACATGAAAAATATTTACCCTCGTTAGATGTTTTCAGATGCGAGAACATATATATGAATAGAATGAGCTTCGCCCTCATAAAGAACTGCCTCCCTTTGATCCTTGCTGATGGACAATTCGACCAGAAAATAATAAGTTGCTTCAAAATCAAACTGGATGTTTCACTTCGGTCAAAAAAGAGACGTTTTTTATTCATCTTTAATCAGGTAATTACATTTTCGTCAGAATTACAACAGTGAAACAACTAGGCTTAGGCTTTGATCAAATTTGATTGAGAAATTTGCTTCATTTAATAATTTTATCTGGTCTAGATTTTTGGAGCCTTGATTTTCAAAAAAATTCTGGAGTTCGTTGTAATTTTCTCTAAAATTTTAGTGTGGAAGAAACTCACTAGTGCGGAAATTCTCAGTACCTGTAATAATAATAATTATTAAGCGACAAAGAATGATGGAAGACTGAAGATCTTTTGATGGACTAAAGTCACTAAAGTCGAGAGAGTTTGTGACCATCCTTGGCACAGCCGCCAAAGATCCTGTCAAAGGTATTTGTAGAAAAATATGTTATAAATCTATTAAAAAAAGTTCACTTTCCCAGCTCTGTAATAGCCACCCGAGAAAAGAGATCCAAGATTTTTTGACGGAATTATTATTTTTTAATAATCGAACCGAAAGAAAATTCAAACGCACACACAGGATATTTCAATTCCGGGAATCAAATAAATGAAAAATTTCATCCTTATTTTAATCAAGAAGAGCCTGCTTTTCCAGTTTAAAACATTTTCCAGTTTGAACGCATGAACAGCTGAAACTCCTGCTCGGGAAATGAATATCCTCTCGGGAGGTGAGAATTAATTTATATTATAGGTACAATCATCCCGGTTTTTTCTTTTTTGTTTTGTTTGTGATGTCCTCTTCACACACGTGCCGCATGTATTTGGAACGTTGTTAATGTTTTCAAACTTACGCAAATTGCAATTAATTTGTAAGTTCCTAAAATTCCGCTGGCGAAGCCAAAAGTTCCGTGTTTTCATCGTGTCTGAATGTTGCCTGAACGTATTTGGCGCATGAAACGACGGTACGTTTGTTTACAATCACGTTTAATTTCTGAATATTTCTAAATAAAAAATGGGTGGTTGATATAAAAAATAAAGACACGGTCTACTTTATTTATATACCCACAGTAATTTCTTGAGTGTACAAGGCATCATAGAGTTAGGGTTGATAAATTTTTATGAAAATTACCCACCATATTTATGCAATCTTCAATAATTTTCATTTAATACGTGCAATTTAGTAAGTCTGTCTTAAAAACAGACTTCTTGTTCAGAACTATCTAAATTGATCTGACTAAAACTGATCCACTTATAAACTAAATGTGATCACAAATTAAGATTTTGAATGTTTACTTACTAACTGTAACTGTTATTTGTTTCGAGTTGTTTCAAAATATCTATGATTTTATTGCCGGTTCTTATAGTCTCAAACCATCGGTATTTCATCCGCAAATCTGAATCATTCAGTAGATATGCGTCAAATAGTCGTAAACAATGTTTCTCGCACATGGATATCCCAAGTAACGGGGACATAGGAACTGTCACTGCTGCTTAATTAGGTTGGCCCAACTCTAGTCAAAGCGCTTTTTACTGAATTTACTGAAGGTCTTTCATGTTTCAAAGATGAATATTACTTTTCATTAGAGGAAGAAAATAATTACCGAAGTTTGGCTATTTACTTACATTGTTAAAATTAATTAAAAGCGCTCACGTAAGAGCGAAAAACTGCAATAGTTGAAAGTTATTTTCACAATGGGAGTAAACTTCATGGAATGTGGATGTTATTCTGTTTGAAATAATTATCACGATTGTGGTAGAACCCAAGAATTATTTCTAGTTCCTCATCAAACTCAGTGCTTGGATGGAATCTTTCTGTCTATAGAAACCTGTTTACAAGCTTCTTAGAAAAGGTGCTCACTTTTGTCCTTATCCAGTGATATATCAGTGAAAGTAACTCCGAGACATTCCTGGCAATCAAAATTTTTTACAATAGTTTTCCCGAAACTTATAGTTTTCACCAAGACTTTTTTGCAGGTTTATAGCATGGCTTATTAGAATATAATGTACTAAAGTCGATAAAGTGAGTGCCAATTTTAATAACATCCTTGAATATTTTGACAACTGTCCAAACCTAACAAAATCAACACCCCTTTAATGAGTGGGGGGGAGGGCTTTACCTTGTGTTGCTCCTTTTTTTACTTTGACCCTTTTTATGACAAAATTATAGCGACAATCCGTTCTTTACTTCCTTTCTGGCGACTTCCCGCGGGGTGGACTTGGCGAGCCTGGCTCGTGACTTGCCAAGTCACACTCCATAGAAATGAGCAGTTTCAGGGGCTTGGCTAGTGGCTTGACAGAGTGATGTTCGGAATTTAGGAAAATGTAATCTCTGGAATATAAAGTCATTCCCCCGAAATGAATGAACAATTTTTAACTTAGCAAGCTGGTTTGCTAAGCCGAGGGCTTGCCAAATACCTCACCATGGAAAGCCGCCTTAGGGTCTTAGTGTAGGGTAAAGAGTACTTAGGAGAGATTCTTATTGGATCGATTAAAAAATAATCATCAGCTCCAATTTTGATTTTTTTCCATTGCTATTTTTATATTTAAGCTTCTGTCGATGGGATCTATTTTTAAACTTTATTGAATCAATTTTGTGGTGATCTAACCTCGAGTGGCTATACCCTATAAATATAACTTGACAAAAAGACAGAAACTTGTCGTTTTAGGAAATTGTTACCTACGGCTAAATCACCACTTTTGATCGAATGTAGTGACGCCATTGATTACAATGCTATAATATGTGCGCCTTACTAGTATACAGCATTATATACCTATAATCCTCATCTACTGACAAAAGATGATAGTTTGCAGAATAAAGGAGGGTCGTTAAAGCAATATACCTACCTTTGAAAGCTTTTAATAAGATCTCCCATAATACTATACCCAATTAATCAAAGAGCATTCCAACCCCAATCCTTGCTTTAAAATAGCTTAAATAGAATTTATCTATCAAGGAAATGCTAACCAGAAACGATCAACTTGTTTAACTCGATCTACTTCGAACTAGAATAAACAATAAACAACCCCTATTAATAACCTCCACTGCAGGTGCTTCTCAAAACGCTTGACATACCGTGGGAATTTGAGTCTTTATACACAGGAAAATTGTTATGTTCTATTTTATTGACTTGATTGAGAAAAGTTGTTTGAAAAAGTTATTTGTTTTAAAAATTAATTCTACAGGGTGTTAAAAGAAATGACTCAACTTAAAAATCACCCTGTAACAAAATGAAAAATATTTTTTAAAAACAAAGCTATGGTAAATTGTTTTAATGGAATTGTTTGTAACAATATCAGCACAATTAAGCGGGTATCTATATGGTGACTCATCAATTTAACCTAACAATTATTTCGTCATGTTATACATTCATCATAATGGTACAGGGAAATAATTAGCCTATGTATGAAGACTCAAGACTCGAACGGTATAGACTGAGCACTCGCGTGTTATAACTTAACGTATTGAAAATATTATGTTATTTTGTTACTTTT
The DNA here is from genome assembly GCA_910589415.1 of Malachius bipustulatus. Taxonomy (NCBI): domain Eukaryota; kingdom Metazoa; phylum Arthropoda; class Insecta; order Coleoptera; family Melyridae; genus Malachius; species Malachius bipustulatus. The sequence goes on from OU342633.1 coordinate 51,593,267, forward strand.
ACTGGGTTTAATTTTTCTCTCAGTTGATGGAACACACTCAAGATTCAACAAATATTAACAAAAAGTTTGAGTTCAGCAACAGTAGTCAATTAAAGAAGAATTCTTTTTTTATTTTTTACTTAGAAATGGTTTTCCTGATGGCACATCTGGCATGTGCAAATACTAAAATTAAAATGTTAATAAATACTTGGACACCCTGTGTGGAACTTTAATTTAAATACCTCGTTGCAAGAGAACACATAAAGAGATTTTAACTAAAGAAACACTAATCAAACTTATTTATTCAGAGTGACATAATCTTGCATAAAAATTAAATAAATTTACCGGATTTCAAGAGGAAACGGGGCGACACATTAGGAAGGCTTAAAAGAGAAAAGTTTTATTTTGTTCTTATGATCTTTCAGATTACTTGCGCATAGCTTAAAAGCTGCTGGCGTGGCATAAACTCCTTTCAACGAGCGGATTATAATTTTACGTGAGAATCTTTCGTCTTCTCGTTTCTCTTCGTCATTACTTATAACACGCAAACTGCCAAGAACCCATTGAACCTCTTAAAAATTTATACCTCGAAAAGACAAAGCTTCGGAAATGCCCTTCCTCCTTTCTTATTCAATTTAGCTAACGCTTGCATGTCCCGGAGAGAAAAACGAACCGATGGGCGAAATTAGTTATGCTGCAACTCAAATAAAATTCAAAAGTAAATTTCAGGGGAATCGAGACACGAGACAAACTTTCGTATTTTCTTTGTCATTAATTATTTATAAGAGTTAGGTAAAGTCTTTTTTACTGTCGAACTTGAAACAACTAAATAAATAAAACAACAAATTTTGTAAGCTTAGCTCTACTTCCAAAGTCTAGGTGAACTTTACGCTTTTAATTACTTTCGTCTAGAAGCTTTAAACTAACATATTTTTAATGCAAAATAATCATTTTTATACAAATAGTGGAATATCTTGAAAGTGATGTGGATAAAGGTGAAGTAAGGATGCTGCTTGTGCTGAAAGGGAAGGAGAAATAACATTTTGATATATGATGTGATGATTTATAAAGCTTTTATTTGAAAAGACAAAGGAATAATCATTATTCCAGACGTATGAAGATGGCGATATCGCGAGCCAAATATACATTATTATACGTCGTGTAAGCAAAGAAGAGGTGACACATGACGGCTAGGCTGTAACGGTGAAAGAGTAACTGCACAACTGTGAATGTTGAATTAAGTTAAAAACAAATCCAGAAACAAGCTGTAGAACGACAGATGAAAGCAAAAGAAAAGAAATACACTTTTCGAATCGAAAAAGCAACACCCACATCAGTTTTCACACTATGGACTTCCTCTGTAATCAGAATAGTGGCGTGTGTGAGTCGGACGAACATGTAAATATTTTTTGCCGGAACAAGATTACTCCCCCCCCCCCCCCCCCCCCGTTTTCGAGGATGCTGAACACGATTCCGTTGTCAGAATTTCTCTTTGGGGTTGCGCAACCCCTCAAAACGGCCAAAAACCACCCCCTAGAGTGATAAACCGCGCTTCAATCCATTTCCCTGCAAAAAAACCTTCCCCCCGTTTTCGAGGATACTGAGCACAATGGAGGTGCTGGACATCGCGTGCGACCCCGACCAACCCCTCCACCGGCCAATACTCACCCCCGAATGATTTTTTTATGTAGGTATATGTAGGCCAAACGATGGACTTTTTCGAAAAACTTTTTGAAAATTCAAGTAAGTACAGAATCACAATGGCCATAATTTAAAACTATTTTGGAGTATAAAGAGTGTCCCATATGACAGTGACATATCAAAGTTATGTTTTTTTAAATGGAAAACTCCCATGTTATTGCATTTTTAGATTGTCTGAGAAGAGGAAATAAGATTGGCTTTTAAAGTTGGTGTTTAAATTCAGAAGTTTTTGAGTTATAAACAAGTGAAAATCGTCATTTTTCAAGTTCAAGGCCCTGTATAACGAAAACGGCTAAAGATAGAGAAAAACGGCTTACATGTCCTTATTTTAACTTTTCATGTACTATCCTATGATGTAGATGAAATGTTTATACAGGGTGATAAAAAATTTGAAAAAATTGAGATTTCTCCACGCGTCGCCAAATAAAAAAATCAAAGAAAGTAATAATAATAATGTACTATACCATAGGATAGTACATAAAAAGTTAAAATAGGGACATGTAAGCCGTTTTTTTCTATCTTGAACCGATTACGTTGTACTTGAACTCGAAAAATGACGATTTTCACTTGTTTATAACTCAAAAACTTCTGAATTTAAACACCAACTGTAAAAGTCAATCTTATTTCCTCTTCTCAGACAATCTAAAAATGCAATAACATAGGAGCATTCCATTTAAAAAAACATAACTTTGATATGTCACTGTCATATGGGACACTCTTTATATTCCAAAATAATTTTAAATTATGGCCATTGTGATTCTGTTCTTGAATTTTCAAAAAGTTTTTCAAAAAAGTCCATCGTTTGCCCTACATATACATAAAAAAAATCACCCATTTCGGGGGTGAGTATTGGCCGGTGGAGGGGTTGGTCGGGGTCGCACGCGATGTCCAGCACCTCCATTGTGCTCAGCATCCTCGAAAACGGGGGGAAGGTTTTTTTTTGCAGGGAAATGGATTGAAGCGCGGTTTATCTCTCTATAGGGGGTGGTTTTTGGCCGTTTTGAGGGGTTGCGCAACCCCAAAGAGAAATTCTGACAACGTCATCGTATTCAGCATCCTCGAAAACGGAGGGGGGAAGTAATCTTGTTCCGGCTCAAAATATTTACAATTTTCGGGTTTTTTTCCGACTCACACACGCTACTAGAATATCAAATGAAGCACATTCTTCCAGTTTTTCCCTTGTGCGAACTTTTGCAGGGTACCTAGGCTTTTTTGGCGTGTCCCCAGAGATATAAGAGTCCAAATATGTAGAAACTTCCCTGGCCAGGACTAATAAGGACCCAGTCTTCGAATTCACTTGTCTCTAAACAATTAATTCAACTCCTGGGTAACCACTTAGGTAGGATAGGCCGACTCCATTAAGCCAATTTCCCGAGATATCTTCAATAAAAAACTGGAAAAATAATCTTTTCATAACCAGTCTGTATCTCAAAAAGGGTGCATTTCCAGACACACGTTAATAGGAAATTTTTTGTTTATTTTTTACCAAAGAATCAGCCCTCAAATTTTTTCGCTGTTATTTAGATAAACCCTGTACCTATAAGTCCAAAAGATTCTACATGTTATGTGAAATTACAGAATTTTTTAAGTGAGCATCATTTAAAATTGGAATTATTCTCAATAAAACAACTTTTTATATCCCTAGCGGTAAAAATTTTTAAGGGATGAAGGAGAATATGAATAAATCTGTGAATTTTTGAGATAACAAACGAAATAAGCAGATTTATCACATTTTAAAGAAAAAAGCACATAAATGTGAATTTCAAGTAACTTTTTTTATCGGTACACTTTCTTCTATAAAATCCAAACAGAATTTGAAATACCTCCCCGAAATTTGCATGCATTACGCTCTTCAACCTAAAACGATTATAGAAAATATTTACCAAGTTTTAAAAATAATAAAGCGTTCCAGTGAGGTATTGTTTAAAAAAATATTCCCCCCAGTCTGGGGTTGTTTTTCCTCCCCCGTGCAGGTATTTCGGGTATGTTGCCTTATTAATATTAAAAAGAGAAGTAGCGAGCACCCGTGCGGAAGTCATCGGAATAGGAGCTCGCATATAAATCAATAAACGAGAGCGTTGAGCGGCCGATAACTGAACTAAATATGCGCCTGCCTAAGAGAATAATAATCATGTTTCTTCTGGCATCGCAGACGTTCTTCCAGAGATCGATTCCGCCAAACGACAGGTTATTTGTTAGTTGTAGACAGTTCGGAAATGACAGATTCTTATCTGGAACGATTCCCAGATTTTCAATTTTCCCCCTGGGATTCTTATATTTATGTAGTATTGTCTGAAATTCACTTTAGCGGGGCCACGATTCTTCGATAAAATATTATGGTCAAAGTGGAAGTATTTGATCAGAAGAATTCACTTCGGACTTGGACGATAAGTATAAAAGCTTCAGTCTTGTCAATATTGGATCATTCAAATCTCATAGGATTTATTAGAAAATAGGTAGGTACTAAAGGCACTGGTGGTGTTTTATACCTATAAAATATATTTTTATGGATAAACTGAGTTTGAATTAAGATAGGTAGGTAATGGGCAAGTGTTGAAAACACTGCTCTTCCAATTTGATTATTTATTATCAAAAGAAAACAGATTTCAGGCGCAGAAAAGTCTGGTCACATTGAAATCCGATTCATAAAAGAGGAAAGGATTCTTGAAAAAGTTCACCTAAATTAATTAGTACATAATGAAAAATGAAATTCCTCTTCCTGGGAAACAGGAACTAGGTACAGAACAATTACAAGGTTCTGCAACAATGTCCATAGCTGATGCTAATGAAAGCTGGCAGATCGGTAGGTATAGGCACTTACCTTTTCAGTAGATTTTTACAGTTCGACCATTCAGACAGTCTCCACTGAAACAATGAAACGGTATAATAAGTAAAATTAAACTCCAGGGCGCAGCTTTTGAATATCAAATAGCTTTTTAAAAATTCAGGGAAATCACAAAGAAATTTTAATCAATCTCTTTTAAACGAGTTGACAGCTGTAAATACGTGTATCGAAGCCGGTTTTTTTTTTATAAAACAATAAAGTGAGGCAGAAAACAGAGGACAAGAATAATTATTAAAGGCATTAATTTGAATAGTAATTGTGTATAAGAAAGATACATTTAATGCTGATGGAAAAGCAATACTTATTTGCATGAAAAATTACCTTAAAACATCGAAATAGAATTTCAGACTGAGCGGTTTTTAATTCAATTTTCAGCGCTTGATCGAAATGATCGTCACTGAGTTTTCTTTAAATTATTCATCTCGTCATTCATAGGAAGTTAGGTTGATAAAAAATTAATGCACGTATAGTTATAAAATACACCCCAATAGAAAGTTTGTAAATTTATTTATTTATTGCTAATAATGTGTGGCCTTCCACATATTTCCCTAAAAATATGGCCCCTTCCATAAAAAAAATTAGCCTGTTTCGGGGTTTGTCGCCTATATCTTCAGTTTCATAGATTTTATTGGGACTGTTTTGTTTTCGTTGGGCCAGCCTGAATTTAAGAGAAACCAAATAAGTCAGATATCGTTGTAAAGCGAATTTAAGTGGCTTTCAAATTATGTCTCTCTAGAAATATATGTATGTTCCCTATGATGACAGGTAAAGGGGTAGCCACCCCTGCCACGGGGATTAACTTGCGTACTTTAATCTCTGTGACATCTCTATGGCAGCTAAGAGGGAAAATAGGCAAGGTGTGGGGGCTAAAACCGAAGGCTGATTATACACGGCAATCATCAGACCGAGAATCAGCTATGGTTCGGTGGTCTGGTGGAAAACAACAATAAACAAAATCGTCACAAACTAGCCAAACAGGTCGCCAGTTTGTTAATAACAGGTGCAATGAGAATCACCCCGTCAGCAGCCCTGAATGTCATTCTGGAGTTGCCACCGCTTCCCATTTGGATAAAAGCCATGGCGGCCTACTTAAGAATGCCAGATTCGGGAATATAGAAAGGCGGAGGATACAAAGGACATACAGAGATAGCCAAGGCTGCTGTGATGAAGATACCAATGTCAAACCTTATGGCTACCTCAAAAACAAGGAACAACAGAGAAAATAGGAAATAAACCCTGCAAATTCCTGAAAAGGAAAAGTGGAAAAAAGAGAGGTAGCCATTGAACCAGGAGGTTTAGTTTGTTCCACAGACGGCGCCAGGAACAAAAATGACCACATAAGAGCAGAGATATACCTGGTTGGGCGGAAACTGATCCTTTCCCCTTGGGTCTACCACATCTACAGTCTTCCAAACGAAGATTGATGCTATCCTGCAAGTAGCCAGATTGGAGCAGATAATAGAAGTCAAAGAACGGACGATATACATATGCACAGATAGCCAGGACGCCGCGAAAGCGCTGGGCTCACACGGAACCAGCTCCCCACTGGTCCAGGAGTGTGCCGAGGCATTGAACAGACTGGCGAACAGAAAATCAGTGCATATCGTATGGGTTCTCGCACACTCAGATGTACCAGGCAACGAGCTATTACTTATGGATCTGACCAAAAATCTTCTCAAAGAAGCTATAAAAGAATGCGGACTCGTAAGGGTCTAGAGGATCACTGGGAAATAGCATCAGGCTGTTTGTGGCTGGTCCGATCGGAAACAGATGGACCAGCACGTCCAAAATCAACCGGAAAAAACTCAGACTACTAGTCGGACTGCTCACCGATCACAGCAGTCTGAACAGACATCTACAAGCTATGGGGATTACTCGGGACCCGGTCTACCCTAAATGCGAAAAGGATGACGAGGACTTTCCTACCATTGTATGCGAAGTATACATCAGCATCAGGCTCAACCTTTTTGGGGTCTGAGGAGCTACAAGAGGAAGAAATGAAACTCCTCTCATACAACGACCTTCTGGCCTTTATTAAAGGGTCGGGGAGGTTCGAGTAGGAGTTCCACCATGGTTCGGGTATGGCGAAAAGGGCCCTTGGTGGCCTAGTCGCTTGGGGTGCACCACCCCTACCCACCATACTACTATATACTTTACAACTACTACGGGGTACTAATCATTTGTCATCAAAATGTGTTTATTGACCTCTTTCGGCGTTTTTCGCGTACATCTTCAATTTTCAAGTTATTAGGTCTAGTACGTTTTTGTTGGGCCACACTGTATATTATTGGCAGAATCTTGATGATGAATTTTTAAAAAACTTGGATAGGTACCTACTGAGGTCAGATATGGAAAAGTTTAAAATTATAAAATGCCTGCTCAAATGGATCTTGATTTTTCTCGACTCTTACGTTCTCGTCAAAAAGTTAATAGTGTTTGACTGGTATAGAAAAATGGAAGAGCTACAATGTTCCTAAAAGGATGAAGCTTTACGCCCTTATCATTAAATTCAATTATCTCATCCCCGTACAAAATTTTAATAAAAGGTTAAACTAAATTCTTGCACTACCCCTTATACAGGGACGAGGAAGGATTAAATAAGATTATCCAATAAAATAAGCCTCTCATGTACACAGTAATCCCTCTAATTGATTTTTGTTTTACCTAATCGACAATCAGGGAATAAAATAATTGTAGCTCAATTTACATGTCACCTTTTTCACCGGGGATACAGCTTCGAATAGTTTTTATTAAAAAAGTTTTTCATTTTTGACGAGGACAACATTTAATTTTTTTTTTCTCATAAATTTACCCAAATCCGGGAGATTGCCCACATACCTATTATGGGACTGTATACATATAATATTTACGTAATTCTTCGGCTACCATTTTTTTTTGTTGATAAAAAAAATGATGAAGGATGATCCTGATGTGATGAGTTATTTTCAGCTCGTGGTGCTGCTTCATTCAGATATAATGTTGAATAAAAATATTACTTGCTCCTGACCCTACATGCACGAAAGTCTGTAATAATGAGACTTCAACACTCGCTTCAACCTTATCATTTTTGAACCTGTTTATTCATGAAAATTATATAACATGTGATATAATTTTCAGACATCTCTAATAATTATGTTTATTTATCAAGGCACGAATCTAATAGATTTGTGAATATAATGAAAATGAACGTTAACTAACTACAGGAAAATTGAGTTTATTCAAAAATTCAATTATTTCTCGAATTGTTATTCATGATAATACCTGTTTGCGTTTGTTGTCTAGATGTATACACGCACATAAGCAACAAAAATAAATTTCCAATAATAAATTAGAAACTGTTGATATGGACTATTCAAGAGGATACTGGTATTGTTGTTACAGTGTTATTAATTAACAAACAATGATTTTTGTTTTCATAATTACAATGACAGTTTGAAGAAATAGAACAAACAATCGCGATATTCCTGCCATTAACAAGCGTTTACATAAAAGGAACCGGCCTGAATGGGTCTTGATTTTTTCATGTAGAATCTAAAAAAAAAAACACTCCAAGAATAATCTCGGTTTATCAAATTTAGCTTGGATTGCTTAATTCCATTATCAAAAGATTTGAGATATTCTGAAGCCTCCGGCCGCGGAACGAGTAATCAATAAAACGTTTCCACAAAATTAAATCCTTTTTATATTGTAATTAGCAAAAATTTAATAATCGTGTAACTTGGTTGATGATAATATAACTCAAATAAATAAATAATTGAAACATTTAATTAAGGAATTAGAAAGACGGTGTTTTATTTGAAGAAAGCAATTAAAGACCAACCAGAAGTTTGCGCCTCTAGAATAAATCTTGGAATGTCGACGTGACCGGAATAAATCTTCAGCTTTCCACAGATGCTGATAGAACTAATTATTTCGTTTAATGTCGATCGCATTTGTAAAAAATATGACAGAAAACACTCTTCTTTCATTTGACTTCCCACAATTCGTTAATTTCAACAAGAAAATTTCACAATCTGTTATATTGCATGTTTAGTAGAAAAGTCCTTATTATAAAGATCGGTCTTGTAAAAAAATATTACACAGACAATAATAATTCTCTTATACCCATCTGATTTTTACTGTATAAGTTTCTTTTCAAAGGGTTTATTACTTTTTGTTTGGTTATAGCTATACCTACCTCAATCCAGATGTTCTTAAATTAGATTTAGCTACGGAAAATTTTAATTATCTTTGCACCCGTTCAAATGCTGAGCTTTGAAATATTTTTGACAACCTATAAATGTTCAAAGGTTAAGCACGTTTCTAACATAGAGAAAGATAATATAATAGAGTGTTCGATTACACGTTAGACTCTAGGTAACCTGCGACGGTGGCGACTACCTGGGCTACCGGAGATATCATTGGTAAGCGCGGGACATTCAAATTTAAATTTATACCTAATTATTATTTGAAAAATTATTTTTACGGTTGAAGTGTCGCCACTTCAGCAAATAAACTTCGAAGCATCAATATAAAACTTCTTTATTCTTAATAGTTGCACAATATATACGAGTAGGTATACTTAATAATTGTAACAAATGCTTCCTACAAAATTTTCTTCACATAAATTAATACAGGTCCAGTTTTTACAGAAGATGCTTCTATTTAACCAGTTTTCTCAACATGGAAAGACTTTTCCACGAAAAAAATATTATAATAATATTGTTGTTAATAATTTTAACATAAAAGGCATTCCAGCCATCATCTGCTGGATCGTGCACCGCAGACGCCGTCGCTTGGTTAAGATGTCGACCTATAGCTCGATCTACCGAAGTGGTAGAGGTCACGTAACTGGGTCCTCTTCAAGAGGGAAGCCGAAAAAGCCGATCTATCTGAAAAAAATTATAAAAAAACTAAATTTTTTTGATTCATTAGTTTCACGTGAAGCAGCAGGTGTTTTTAAGAAAAACTCCCAGAGTCAGAAGGCGATTTATCCTTCTACAGATGATTAGCCCTCTTATTCTCAAAAATTATGAAAAAATTTACGCATATTCTTTAGACAAAAATAAATAAACTTTTTCTTCATACTGCTTCCTTGTTTTGTAAAAAATATCAAGACAAAGAATTCGTAGACCTTCATTTGATGCTTTTACTGAGAAGAAAGAGTTTTAGCAGAGAAACACCAAGAAACAAAAAATACTTATTTTTATCAAAGAATATGCCTGAATTTTTTCAGAGTTTTTCAGGCAACAAAAAGCGGCCCATTATTTGAGGTTTCCAGCTCCGAAGAGGGCCCGCCGGTTACGTGAACTTCTTTACATAATAAAATGCCCAATAGTATAATGTACCAAACTAAATAAGTATAAACAGAGAAGATAACACACACCGAAACACACCGCATAGTGTTTTAATGCAGTTTTTCTTGGGTGTTGTATTCATAACTTTGATAGATCCATCGTTGTGATTAGAATTGCTTTTAAACCAAGACGCAGACAGAATGTGGTTCCTAAAACAATTATTTCGCATTCAGAAAGAGTTTTTTCGATTTATTTAAAATAATTTTTATTACTTACAAGAGCATGAAACAGCATATTGCACTTACCTTTCAAAAAGTCAACAAATATGCGAAAGTTTTACGTTATACTGTTATTAATTGGGTAAATTATTATAAATTATATTTCTAAATACTTTCAAGGTAAAGTTTCATCTAAAATTTATTATTAGTTTGATAAAATACTCAAATTAAATAAATCAAATTTTACACAATTGCAGAACTAAACGTCAGATTATGTCAAAATGAGAAATTTAGATCTAAAGGCAGCTTCATTTTAGTTTAGAAATCGTCCGCAATGCGCGATGCGCTACCGGAATGCGCGTGAACAGTGTACCCATTTTCGTCCGTCGATCTGACGGTCTCTTTATAGTATGTTGTCTCTGGTTTCTAATCAAATTTGACTTTAATTTTATATCTTAACTACGCTGTGTTACCAGAATAGCAAAATATTATTTGGAGTAGGTAGATTTTGAACTTACATTAAAAAATTATGCTTCAAATTGCATATTCATTCTTCCTATAATAATACATGAATGTTCCAAAAATATGACATCCAGCTTTTTAAACATCTCCGCGTCAAGTAAGAAAAGTCATCAAGTGAATGCGCAACCCTAGTAAGCGTTAGTGTCGGTAATACAGGTACCCTAAGACCAAGGCGGTAGTGGCGCCACACCCTGGATATTTTTTTAGACTTCAAAATTTCATCGTATTGAAAAATTATAATTTCCAGAAAAGTTCTTGTCCAAACGCCGCTCTAGATGTCACTTTGTCTACGACAACAATATTTATACACAAAAGGTTCGGCGAGTTTATTTGTGCTTTTACCAGTAATTACATGCTTAAATGCATGTAAATTAAAATTAAATTTCTAAACAATAACCCAATCAGTATGGAAGGTAATCTACCTAGTCCTTCTATACATGAATAATAATGGTGCGTATTCTCGGTAACACAACAAATTGTGAAAAAAGTAGGGAATGTGAAATTAACTTAAGAAAGTCGGTTTTTTCATGAACGCCCAATCATTCAAATATTTCGAAAATTTGGTATTATTTCAGCGTATTTAGTGAAAATGGTGAACTTTTGCCTCTTTAGAGAATGTTTCAACAATAAAAAAGGGGTTATCACTTCTTGTTCGCGTTGCCTAAAAGTAACATTTTAATGTTTTGAACTTATAGTCATGTATCAATATTTTTTTATTCCTGGAATATTCTGAGCAAAAACATCACCCAGTAAGCAGTTATAATTGCAGAAAACAAGAAAATTCGGCGTACAGAATTGCCCATACCTGAAAGTTTGCCAGGAAAGTTTAATTACATCTTGCCGAACTTTATTCTTAATCATCAGAATGGAAGATTTATTATAGACCACTCTGTTGTCCGTGGGTCTGTCAAGATCATTTTTCTCAATAACCGCTTAAGAAATCGAACTAAAAATGAAGCCAATAATAATATAAAGTCTAAAGCCTCATAGACCTGCAATATGATTTAAATACCTGCTGATTAATCAAGCTATATTCGTGTTAATTGATTTTTTTTTATTTACTTTTTTCCACTTGCTACTTCCAAATTTGTCAAACATGCGACATCCAGCTGTTTGTGAAGTGAAACTTAATGATATTGAATGAGCTACCCCGCAGTAATCGCATATCGGTCCTTCCTTTTGGCAGGTGAAGGAAGATTTAGTCGCCGGGAAAAGGACGGTGTAGGGATTCTGAGGGTAGGGCAAAAATTGTCAAAGTAAGATGACGGGTCTGGATTTAATTCTTGAATTCGTGGTCAGTGACTGCATGGTTAGGTATTTTGCCAGATCCCCTAAAAGTATCTGTTCGATTTGGTGTTTAGTTCTTCCAGATTTTTTTCCAAGATGGATCACGGCTTTATGAAGGATCACCCTACGGTGACCTGTTATCGCTTTATCTTGCTTTTTAGAAGAATCGGTTCAGGTTGGATTTATGCCGTTTAATGGATAATCTTCTGACTCTTCTGAGCAATTATGAGGCGTTCCATGATGTGAAAACATATTTGAGCCTTTAATATTCGTCTCGTATATAGATAATGAATGAAAACATAGCTCACTATCTGAACTTGCAGGAGAGATTATTCCCTGGTCAATTCGCTTCCTCTTAGACCAAATATAATTGTAGATTTTGGGTGTCTTATTTGATACATGATTAATATTCGGTTCACGTCTAGTAAGGGTGGTTTCTTTGGCATCCAGAGGGTTGGAGTTTATTTTGGGAAAGTCCGCTGATATTAAAATGATATTATAAGTACCTATAATAGCTAAATTAGGTCTAAATTAATTAAATTTACTTGTACTTCTATTGTTTGGGCTAATATTAACGGCATACATTCGCTCGCGCTTGAACGCACACAGTATCGTTTCCTTCGTTTCCTGAAGCTTCTATTGCATAAAATCGATGGGTTTATCCACCAAGAGGTTATGACATCAAGCGCCGCTCGTTCGATTTCAGTATTCAAGTTTGCAAACACAACGTCAGTTACAGTCTGTTCTCTTCCTATCTGACGTTTTGCATCATACAGTTGACTGTTGCGAGTTTCAGGCATATTTTGTACCTTGAAAAGCGTCCATTACCATAATGTCCTGAAGAGCTTAGAAAAAAAGATACAGGGTGACATTTTGTCTTCACCGCGTAATGACTTCAACCTATTGAAATGTAAATATTTAAGATATACTTAAGTAAAGTTTACGATTTTCTGCATGCAAAATGATTTATGAAATCTGGAAGGCTGCTATCGGCAATACAAAATAATCACCAAATTGTTTGGCAAAAAACCCGCCCAAAGAAATCTGAAGGCCCTCAATCCAAGCAAGGAATGTCAACTCTTTGTTGTCGCCCTTGACCGGTATATTATGTAATTTACATACCTTCGAATTTGAATCCATAAAAAATTATTTTATCAGTTTTTCCTTTTCATTTGCTCTCAGAAATATTAATAAATACAAATTGATTTTTTTTAAATATTGTTGCGTTAACCTGCTTACATATTTCGCCAAAATTTCACATTTTTGTATTTTTTTTTATAATTGCTCGTCACTTTCGAAGTGGACAATGCTGTTGGAACACCCTATACAAGACCAGCACCATAAAGAAGACTCTCGCCCCTTTAATAGCAGACACAGATGTGAATTCGATCATGCTTGAGTTGTTTCCCTAATTAGAAATGTTAGGAACTCCTTGAGGTATTCAAGTAGGCATTATCGGCTCGATTCTGTTGAATATTCCGACAAACAATAGCAACTGAGAAGTGGTATATAGACTAATTAAAACCCCTCTAATTCTCATCTATAGAACTCTGCTGCTAGATAATAAATGCTAGAGAACGTCATACGAACAGCGGACTGTTTCGCTGCTTGAACTGTGATGAAGGTGCAAAATAAGCAAGTGCGAGTACCTACCTAAAATAGTTGTTTGAAATCTACCACTTTGGATATTCCACTAGATTATCAATCAAGCATTTTTTCACCGAGTGAAGGATCTGGTGCTGGTGTGAACATTATTACATATTAAATATTTTCAGAATAATACCTACCCCGTTTAATCGCTAAAAAGTAGTTCGACAGTTCAAAATTCCCGTTTTAGAGTATAATTTTTTTTAGATAACTGGTACCTACCTTCTTATTGCAATACAGTAACAAGAAGCATATCTTGCGAATTGATTGTTTAGTTAGAAAGTCTCACAAGTCGAGTGCCGCGCTTCAGACTTGTGAGTATTGTCTTAACTGATGATCCACTTCTCAGACAGCGCATCTGCCTAGATCTTATTCTATTAACAGAATCTCGTTACCATTTTAGCACCTTTAGTTTACATTCCTGCTTGATCGTACATTCTCGTTTGGCAAGTCTACGGTAGACTATCTTGTCATGATCAAAGAAACTTGTATGTATTATCTTAAACTGCGAGCTCTTAAGACGAGTGCTTTTTTCAGAATGATTTCATTTGTAATATGGAGGAAAGGAATGATCTAGCTGGGAGCAAAATGTTAATTGAAATGCGCTGTCATTATTTCACTGAGACTGGCGATTCTTTTCCACGTTTTGGACTAATTTGAGTTTTTATGAACTCATTCCTTTTACCACTAAAAATATATAAATTCAGCAAATTTTTGCACGTAAAACCAGTTCAAAAATATCGTTACAATACGTACTTAACCTGATCAATTTGATAATTCGAATTTATAACAATAACTGGAGTACAATTCTCTTAAACTACGAATTTCACATCACTTATGACGTATACATAAAAATTATGACTTATAATAGCACCATGTTGCTGGAATCACGTAAAATCTGACGTCATTACTTTCCGATTCCCAATTAAAAGACTTGTCATTATTCATTCAAATGAGCTGTAGAATCGATATTGAAATGGATCGCCCCTAGGTAGGATGATAAGGAAATTATTTCCATCTCCCTCGTTAAATCAGCCCAAATCGAGGGGGCAAATAGTGCAAGAATAGGTACGTAAATGCCTGAAGGTAAAATTGTTAGGAAATTAAAGCGCAGCCACTCGACGTTACATCAAGTAAACGATCCCTGCCAGCACATTAAATATTCAGAAAAATAGAATCGCTCTAGCTGGTCACATTTCAGTCCTTCGAGAAAGCGGCAACGACGAGGGCAAACCATTGCCAGATGTCTTTATAAAAGTGCCTCGCACCGATTGAAAGGACAGGATGACCTAGAAACAGACCGGATGGAAAGATTTGTGAAATAAAAACCAAACAATAACCCCTTGCAAAGACAATAGTAAGTGGCTAGGTATTCCACCCACGATAAGGAAAATTTCACCAATCCATAAAGCGAATTAATAAATGAAGGTAGCCGGAAATACACCACGATCCCGAAATAGCAGGTGGAAATGCGAAATGAAAGTTAAGCCGGTGTAATTATAATTGTTAGGTACAATGAAAAGACGACAACGCGTCGGCCGATTTTAAGGAAAATTTAGGTAGTTGAAGTTCAGGATAATTCAGTAAGGTAGCCGCGAGGTCAACTCGCTAAGTATCGTGATTAGGGAGATATGACAAGAAACAAATCACGATATAAGGCAGTGCCAACGGTGCATTGTTACGTGTTGTGTTAAGAAAGCGGACCACCGCTTCTATAAAAGCAGACGTCTTACCGCAGCCCCAGACAGATAGAGATCAGCTTCCGAGCAGGTCGAATCTGACTTCCTAACCCTTTATACGGTACCCAGAGATGGCATATAGTGGACTCCGGGATACCTAATCCTTATCTATACCTGAAAATTCGAATCCAGAGATGGCATATAGCGGACTCCGGTCGAATTTCCCTCATCTACCTTGGAAAAACTCCGGTTGAAAACCCAAAAAGGGCAAATATCGTTTCACGTCGATTTCTAATCACAATTCTAATAAAATTCGAATCCAGAGATTGCATATAGCGGACTCCGGTCGAATTTCCTTTACCTATCCCGGGAATTCCCAGTGAAACATACTTCATTCGCGTCTCGAAATCAATATTCGCAGTTGGCAACTTCTCTTCGAACCAATTCACTAGTAGATGGCAAAGCGCCTATTCTGAAGGAATTTCTTTCACAAATTAGGGGAAACCCAGAGGTAAATAGACGATCACAGTGGCTTTTCGCAACAGACCATGGGGCCCGGGTCCTCAACGTTACAATATAAACTCTACAACAATTCCTGAAAACAAAAAATTCAGTATAATATTATCTCCTGGGCAATTTAATTATTTCCGAAGCTTCCAAGCAAGAAAACTTTTCTTTCTCAAGAGATCACACTCCACAACGTACCTAGATTCCGCAGAACAAAACTTTGAGTTTAGATCACGGTGTAAGATAAATAAGGTGAGCGAAAACCGCATACCTATTATAGTCAGTGTATGAGAGAGTCACGCCAGGTAGGTAGGTCTGACCTCTTGCTCTTACACGTGGAAATTGGCACTTTCAGAATGTCATGCTTACACCATTTTATTATTTTCTGAATAAGTGAAAAGCAAAAATGGCTAGAAAGTGTGTTGTCCTATTTGTAGAAGTTGATGCGGTGAAACTACCATCGGTATTGCATCGATTGACATACCAACATTTAAATATTAGTGAAATTAGAACATAAGAAAGCACATTTTTATCAGTGAATATGCGTGAATAATTTATGCTACCACTTGCTCGAGTGTGACCATGGTGCAAGGAGTCCGACTGACTGCGACAACACACCTAGGTAACGTGACGATTTCTTCCCGCGTTTACAGCTGTCGTCCGTTCACCTTATATCTTATTCCTTATATTATGTATATCATTTTTAACACGCTCGTATACGAATACAGAAATTTGATGCCTGAAACTTTCATTTTAGGCTTTAGGCCTTGCACAATTTTTTTTTTTTTTTGAAGAGAAGATTTTTTTCCTTAAAATGGTAATAGAAAGTTTTCGATATGGTTCTATCCAACTCACATAGATCATTGTAGATTAATGTGTGGCGAATTTACGTTGAAAGGTACGTCTGTAAAGAAATCTCAGACTCAATCAATCAATTATTTATTAAAGGAACATTCATATTTATTTAATCTTTTATCAACACTATAGAGTTTATATACGAGATGTACTACGCCTGATAACCTTCTGATATGCTTACTTTTGTGGTGCTTAACTGCTTATACATAATTATATCTGAGTCTTTCTCTGTCGGGTGCTTTGCAGTAACAATCTGGAAGCACATACAGTAAAGTACAGCGCCTCGGAGCGTTCCCCCGATCTCGTCTTGAACGTCGCACGGTTTCTCGTCTTATCTCTTTCAAATGGATCAAGTTAATTCCTAGAATTGCCTGATCATCTAATGCCGACGAATTATCTACGAAGAATATCTATAACCCCTATTTGCAATATACAGGGTGTCCGGAAATTATGAGCAAGAAATTAAGGGGGTGATTCTACTTGATAAAATATTGCCAAAAGTATCTATAAATTTTTTTCTAAAACTCACAAATCACAAATAAGAAAGTTATGAGCCTTCAAAGTTGATTTTTTTAAATCAATATTTTTTTATAATTTTTTTTTCGGATTTTCTTAAAATTTGACACACTTGCCACTGATGTTGCTTTGTATTCTTATTCCAAATTAGACTTGAATCCCTCTAAATCAAGAGGCCTTATGTGCCCTTGACCTTCAAAAAAGGCCTATAACTTTTTTCGTAATATTTTTTTCTGAGTTTTGAAGACTCACAATTGAAGAACATGAAGAAATATTCGGAAAAGGTCCTCTTTGTCTATCACGATAAAATGACCTGCTTCCGAGTAAAACTGTTTTAAAAATTTTGCTTACACGAAAATTGATCACCATAAATTATGATCATTCTGCAACAATACCAAAGCATGCTTTGGAAACAGCTGCAGGGTTGCCTAGGAAATAAGACGTTTGCTTTGGATTTAATTTTGACAGCCATTTTTTTTTATTATTATAATTATTTTATTATTTTATTAAAAAAAAAATGATTAAATTTTTTTTTATTTTCAAAAAAAAATCATTTCCAAGTCTATTTATATACGAGTATCTCTGTTTTGTACATAACTAGGCAACCCTGCAGCTGTTTCCAAAGCATGCTTTGGTATTGTTGCAAAATGATCATAATTTATGCATGGTGATCAATTTTAGTGCAAGCAAATTTTTAAAACAGTTTTACTCGGAAACAGGTCATTTTATCGTGATAGACAGAGGACCTTTTCCGAATATTTCTTCATGTTCTTCAATTGTGAGTCTTCAAAATGCAGAAAAAAATATTACGAAAAAAGTTATAGGCCTTTTTTGAAGGTCAAGGGCAGTTAAGGCCTTTTGATTTCGAGGGATTCAAGTCTAATTTGGACCAAGGATGCAAAGCAACATCAGTGGCAAGTGTGTCAAATTTTAAGAAAATCCGTACACTAGAAAAAAATTTATAAGAAAATTTCACGCCATCAATTTTCAGCCAATAAAGTACGAGCATTGCTTACCGTTGCCATGGTTATTTGTGTAGTATATCGGAAATTTTCTCCTCCAGGGCTAAGCTGGAGAGTATTATAGTGGAAATTTTTTGACGTTTAAAAGTGACAACTAGGAACTTTATAAACGTCAACTGTTAACTGTTGCTGTTATTAATATTAATCAACCAATGCGTTTTGTTAAAGTTTCTATTATAATTTAATATTAAAGTGATGTTTTCGCGTATTACCACGTATGAAATCACGGATTCACTATCTAAAAAATGATCTGAAGAAACCTAATTTACCTAATTTAGTAATTCTATGTGAAATAGATAGGTACTTACATAATTTTTCGGATTAAATCACGGCTAATTCATGGGGGTTCGACCACTTTATCTTTATAATTAATTATATGGCACTTTTTGTTGATAGAATCCATCTGCTGAGAGTGCTGAGCAAATCCTTGCGCTTTGGAAAGAATGGCATCTAAACAATACTAATCATAATTACTATTGTACCACAATTGTCGACTTATCATAACCAAAAACCACACTCGGCTGGTGAAGTTTAGAAACTAAAATTTGTGTTTGACAGCGCTAATAATGGCGGCTCAGTTATTAAACGTCAGTTTGGCGTTGTCACGTGATTATGTTACGCCGCCATGTCATATTTTTATTCAACAATATTAAATTGTAATTTTTCTATTCAAAACTAATTTTGTTGTGAAATTTTCTTTCCAAATACCACTCGAAATCAAATTATACCAGGAAATTTTGTTCTCGCTTACGAATATTTAAAAAAAATTATCCCTCGCCTTCGGCTCGCGATAATTTTCAAAATATTCGTGAGCTCGAAAAAATTTCCGGAAATAATTTGACCTCTAGTGGTATTACATGTGAAAATATTGATTTAAAAAAATCAACTTTGAAGGCTTATAACTTCCTTATTTCTGAGTTTTCAAAAAAAAATTATAGATACTTTTGGCAATATTTCATCAAGTAGAATCACCCCCTTAATTTTTTGCTCATAATTTCCGAACAAACAAAAATTATATAGCGCCGCCTAGCTTTGCATGACCTGAGTTCAAAGTTATGTGCCGCTGAATGTAAGTTTCTCAATTAGATTTTTGTTAAAATTTGAAGTCTTGATCTATTTTCGACAGATTTCAATATCGCATTCCTCGCTGATCACTCTGTATGGGATTTGGAAGCGGACAGGTGATCGTATCCATTCCAGTTTACAGTTAATTTTTCAACGCTTTTTTTCGAATTTTTAAGGGACACCATCCTCGCGAGGCATAGTGAAGTCAAGGATCTTGGAGTGTACATTAATTCTCGCCTCTCCTTCAATATTTAACATTTATTCAACCATATCCTCAGCTTTTCGTGTCATGGTGATGGTGTCGATAATGAGATATCCTGGGATTTTGGCAGGCCTCAGACTATTATTATACTGTACAATAAGTCTCTAGTTGTCATATCTACAGCGTCTACATTGTTGATCTGGATGTATAAAAGATTTTGTTGTTAATATTAGAGTTAAAGACAATTCTATACATAAGTTTTGCAAATAATACCAAATTCCCTATGCTTTGAAAGACAAAGTAGTGGTCGAAGTGCACAGTTTGGTCAAAGGTGGAATTTTGGAGTAAGTTTCAACAGCTGAATGGGCAAATCCGATTGCGGTGGTACCCAAACAAGATGTTAAGATTAAATCAATATGTCATGGGGTCGATAATGAGACACTCCTGGGATTTCAGAAGGCCTCAAACTCATATTATTACTGTAACGAATTCCAAGGCATTCGTTGTTAATTATTATTTATTTTAATTATTCGAGGGGTTTATCAGAAGGAGACAGTTTTTGCGACAGTGATTAGCAGGTTATCTCCGCCGGCACCGGCTATATAAGCAGAGCCAACGGAGAAGCCAGGGAGAGGTTCCGAGGAATTGACTCGAGAACCATCTCCCTCCTTGTGAATTGAGCTAGGAGGTCTTCAGGAGGCATGTAGTGAGTGCACTCCGTCCAGTTTACCTAGCCGGCTACAGTAGGTCGATGAAATGAGTCGAGCCTAACTATAACCGGACGTCGATAGACCGTCCAGAGTGGAATGAGCTCTGGCCGGCAATCGATTCAGTATAGGGAATCAGTCGGTGCTACGTTGAAGTACCGGCTAGTCCCTTCAGTCACGACCCGACCTGTATTGAGGGCCGGATTCAGTAGCAGCCGCCCCGGCATCGCATTGAGATTCCGGGAGCGTATTCTGTTTCAGGTAGTTCGTCGCCAGAGAGTATTTCTCCCAACTTCCTACCCGGTACGTGTTCCGGGTATTGCAGCAACCGACACGCACCGTGCGACGGCGAGTGGACGACTGGCACTAGCGAGCTGATAACGAGACGTTCAAGAGTGGCCGTAGGTACACGACCAATCGGCATTAGTACGCGCCCCGGCGCGGTTATCTGCGACCAGTCAGACGGCCTGCGAAGAACGATAGCCGGCCCACAGGATACAGTGGTTATCGATATTAATCCGGCAAATACAGACATTATGTAAATAGAGTATTATTGTACATAAATATTGTAGATTTTAATTGACTTGTCACGGGTAAAAGGGGGCAATTACCCATCCCTGGGACATGACCTCTACCTTACTGAAAATCCCGTTACAAGATTGGCGCCCAACGTATAAATTTAAACTCTTCAGCCACAGCACAGTACAGTCACAGGACCAGAAGGAAACAGTAACAGTATCTAGCGGGATGAGTGACAAGATTGACGCTGAATATTCAAGACGTCAGTAACATAATACAGCACACGACAGAACTGTAACAGAAGCGAACAGGAACAGAACCAGGACACAAGATGGCCGACAGAAACGGACAAAACAGAATCGCCGAATTGGAAGCCGAGGTAGCACGAATAAAACTGGCTCTCCAATCAGCAAGGGGACCGGCAGCTGCACCGACCGAGTACCACCAGCCGCCACAAGTGGAAATAATCGACCAAGCCCTCGAATAGGGACTGCAATTCGACCACAAGCGAGACGACGCAGTCCTCTTCATCGAACGCCTGGAAGAGTTACGAAGCACGTACAGCTTCCCGAAAAGCGGCATGCTGAAGGCGCTACCAGTGCTCCTAAAAGGGGAAACGCTGCTCTGGTACAGGGTCAACAAGGACGACTGGAAGGACTGGGACCAGTTCGACAGGAGTTTCAAGCGCGCGTTTCTCCCATACGAGTACCGATTGGCGCTGGAGGAAGAAATCAGAGCCAGGAAACAGAGGCCCAACGAGTCGATCAGGGAATACATTACGGAAATACAGACCCTGATGCGACGGGACAGAGCTCATTCCACTCTGGACGGGCTATCGACGTCCGGTTATAGTTAGGCTCGACTCATTTCATCGACCTACTGTAGCCGGCTAGGTAAACTGGACGGAGTGCACTCACTACATGCCTCCTGAAGACCTCCTAGCTCAGTTCACAAGGAGGGAGATGGTTCTCGAGTCAATTCCTTGGAACCTCTCCCTGGCTTCTCCGTTGACTCTGCTTATATAGCCGGTGCCGGCGGAGATAACCTGCTAATCACTGTCGCAAAAACTGTCTCCTTCTGATAAACCCCTCGAATAATTAAAATAAATAATAATTAACAATGAATGCCTTGGAATTCGTTACATTACATATAAGTCTTTTGTAAGATCACGACTTGAGTTTTCTTCAGTGATGTGGTGTCCTATCTACAGAGTCTACATTGGTGCTCTGGAACGCATCCAGAGAAAGCTCCTGAAGTTTATCAGTTTCCGCATAGACCACTATTCTCTTCGTGGATTTCCTCTGACACACCTCCCTGCCCGGTTTAACCTGTGCAGTCTTCAGGAACGTAGACTTGTAAGTTGTATCTTTATTACTTAGGACAGTAGCTTCTCTTTTGTCCTACCACAAACAAGGTAAGATTTTTCTCTTTTAGTTGCGCTAACTATATCTCCGCGAGAACGCTTTTTCTTAGGAAACTTTGACATACTTTCACGGAAAGAAAAAGCAGTTGTTAATTTATTAATTAATTATCTAGTTATTTTTTGTGAGTTTTTTTATGACGAACTTCAGAGGGACCTCACAACAGACGTATTTTCCTTTTAGTGGGCGATAAGAATAAACGGTCCCAACATCAATGGGATACGAGCTTTTCTCTGCATCAATTGTCAAAGAACGAAACCTGTGAATTCATTCAAGTATATATCAATCACAATTCACAAAGCATGTCGAAAAATGTTGTTTATGTTATTTTTAGTTTTCGAGTTTTCGAATAATATTATGTACTAATTGTATTATACAAGTAAAACATTATTCGGTACCTTGCAGAATTAGTTGTTGATTGGATGTCATGTTTTTGACACTGGTGGAATACACGATTGTTTGGCCGCAAACACAATTCGTGCCAGTTTCAAATGGCAAACGTCGAAGTTGTGATTTAGGCAAGCAAAGACGTAATAATAGTCCTAGTTACGAAAGCGAATTCAAACTTGGACCAATTTCGATGCGAATATCGGGCGCTCCTCTATGGAACTTGGAGCAAACAGGGAGACAAAAGAAACTTGGAACTCATCAAAATGTAAATGGCTCGATGTGGTTATCTTTAGCGGCACTAAACGGG
This sequence comes from Malachius bipustulatus, assembly GCA_910589415.1. NCBI lineage: Eukaryota > Metazoa > Arthropoda > Insecta > Coleoptera > Melyridae > Malachius > Malachius bipustulatus. The sequence goes on from OU342633.1 coordinate 51,615,932, forward strand.
TCGCTGATGGTTTTAAGGCAGAGCCTTTTGTGCTAAATCCGAGCTAAAATTGAATTAGGCCCTACGACAGATGCATGTTAAAGGTGTCAATGCAACCTCTGCATTCAGTGCTCTCATGAACGCCGCCGGGTTTTCTCTGTTTAATATGCTAATTGGAACGGTATTTATTACTCCATTTTGTTTCATCGACGTAAAATTTTTCATCAAAAACCGATCTCGTGGTCAAATAAAATTATATTTGATTTTACTGGTCTATTTACAAATAATATTATTGGTCTAATTAAAAATAGTTTCTGATGAATTATTTAACTAATAACGTCGATATTGCTGCACGTCCAATTATGAGTTCTAGCGTACCAGATGATTGATAATCATAAAACCAATCCATCTCGTGGAAATTAATTTACAAAATATATACCTAGATCCAGATAGGTTCAGTTTCGAGTGGCAGTTTCCCAGATTTTTTACTAGCGACTGGCGCTTCATGAAAAGTAAATATTTACATTTTCATGATGCTAAAAATGCCAACAAAGTTGAATAAATAATAATAACTAATTTGAACTTAACAACTAATAATATCAATTAATCTTCTATTTTGTAGGATTGCAAGCTTCATTTGATAACCTATTTAATTTGCAATTTCGCCAGTCGAAATGTGATCAAGTTTAATAAGTAATAATAAGCTTGAGCTTCAGCAAACACAAGCATATTTGTAGCATTGTTTGTTTGCTACGCGATTGCTAATGAAATTATACTATCAAATTGAACAGGCAAGCAAAACAAAAACTATTGAGTACTAATTTCCAATTTGGAAACTTGCACTTACTCAGTTTAAAATCTGGAGAGAATGGCCGATTTTATAATTACGTACACATGGCAAGATTGCTCTTTTATGTACTCTATATACGGGTAAACATTTGTTTTCAGATGAAATGGATGTTGAGTTCTCAGGGCGAAAAACTTCAACAAATGTCACAAAAGAGATGCTACAAAATGGATACAGCTGTTACCACAATCCAAGCTGAGTTCTCAATGATCATTTTGAAGCAGCTGTTAGACAAGAGAACACCCGCTATATTGATAAATTACAAATTTAATACCTACCTACTTCATCATTTTAAAAGTATGTAAAGAGTGTAGCAAACTGGAAGCTACTCTGAATTCTCTACGCCTTTTATTCCCGAAATGTTGAGGAGTAGACTCAAGAAAGATGAGACCGCAGACAACATTTGCAACGAAAAGAATTGCGGTCTTTTCTAGAAATTCTAGAGTGGTTTACCTGAGTCCGCTGGTAGCATAAACAGACCAACGAACGATATACAACGAAAGCATGGTGGGATGGGATTATGCACTCCAAGTGACGAGGCCATCACTAAGAGCCCTTTCACCATTCTCGCATTGTAAAGAAATCCGAGACTTTCATTTATAATTATTCTAATTAGTTATTTATTAGCGATAGTTTATTACTTTTAATCAGTTCAAAGCAAGAAGACAGGAGTTTTTGCGCCGGTGATAGCCACCTTATCACCCCGCCGCCGGCTATAAAAGCAGTGGACATCCGAAGAACGGACTACAGTGCTTGTTTGGCAATTGACCATCAAGCATTCAACTCCTGCCAGGTGTACTGAGCCTGCAGGAGCCAGCACCACGCGGTGGATGTACTGAGTCCACCGACCGGGTAAACAGGCAGCGAGACGCGAACCGGGTACTTACTGAACTTTTCATTTCTCTGGTGGGTATAGTGAGCCCCCAGAGACGGGACAGGACCGGGCAACCGACGTGCGTGTACTTAACGCACCGAGGGGGAGAGGTCGATGCAATGAGCCGAGAACCAGTAATTAATTTTCCTTGATTTTCAGTTTGTCAGGCGTGATCCGAGGCCCGGAAGAATCGATCGCGTGTCCCGGTACCGCGAAGTGGGTGACGCGTACCAGCCGACATTCACGCACGAATTATTTAAATTAAAATACCCGTTACAGCATAATGCCCGAAACCGTCTCGACCTTTTTATAAAGTTCAGAAGGTATTTCAAAGGAGTCCACTTTATTCCTGTGGTAGGGTCTTTAACCTAATGAAGTCTGACGCTACTGCATGTATAATTATTACTCGCATACACCTATTCAGTGGTGAAGTCGTTTTCGTCTGCCCATATTTGGGGCAGACTGGATCCCCTCACCTCCCCGCATTAGTGCCTGTTCAGACTGTTGTGACCCTGACTGATGAATACCCTAACTAGTAGTTTAAGCTCCTTCCGATTCAGTTTGACTATGTTGGGGAGGCTGTTTATGTATGTATGAACCGGCTAGGAAGAGTTGGTTTGTCTACAGCCTGGTGTTGCCTCCAAATAGAAAGTGCGAATTCCGGTCCACGCATAAGCTCACCCTGATACCGGGTTCCATAAAATTCAGAGTGAAAGTGGAAATTTTGATAGATGTACCACCAGGATCCAACCGTTGTATGGGGATGAAAAATTAAGCAATCCGCTTTTGTATTTATCTATAACCCAGCAGAGTGTATGTGCTAATTTCTCCAAAGCTACTTTGTAGAAGGGTGCAAGGAGTAAAATATCACTAGATAGCATATGAGATCATTTAATTTAATTGAACAAATATAATTTCGTAATGTTCGTTCGCCATTGAATAATAATACCTAAGTGAATGTACATTAGTATTACTTGCCTGTGCAGTATCATTTATCTAGCTTTCCGTTTCCAAGACTGTAATTCAATATTGTCCAAAGTACATGCTACTAATAAAACCGTTGATTGGAAGTCATTCAATCAACGCTTTAAGTAACTAAGTATGGCAAGGTAGGTACTCTCTAATGTTGCATTATGCGGTCAAAGCGGTCTGAATAAATAATAAACCAAACAGAACCAAAACATAAAGCACTGCAACGAACAACTTTGGTTGCGATAAATAAATAAACACATCCTACAATCCCGATGGTAATTATTATTATCCCACATCTGGAAGCAACAAAAGTCTCCATATTCAATAGTCTTCCCAGTTTAATTATTTTAGGGCACGTTACAACATACTCCATCATAGTAATGCTCCATCTATCTCCTGATTTAATTTTCGTTGCTGGTAAACACTAAACACTATTGGGTCTAACGCTATCACACAATAGGATCTAACTGGGACAATATGCCTGAATAATGCAGCCGGAGTTGGCCTGTTGTGAGAAACTTCCGAACTGCTTTTTGACAAATCTCGGTACCTCTGACTAATTAACTTTGGCAGAGCACAACTCGCGGCATTATTAGTCTCTAGCCGCTGGATATAAAAGTTACTTGAAAATTAGTTACGCGGTCAGTATTATAGAGACCTGTATAATAGTTTATGAGTTTTATCCCATTGTTCTTTTGACTCTAGATAGTTCTATGGGTTTATTAGAAAATACGTCTAGGTACTTGTGTTCTGAAAATAATTATTACAATAACTATAGCTGTATAACAGAAGGATTCTCAAACAAGTCTAATTAAAAGTTTCTATCTCAATTTTTTCTATACATATATGCTTTATATTGTGTTTTCGACCCCTACTTTGTAGAATCTCTGCTACTTTAAAAGTAACGAAACACGTTGTAACGTTTATATTATCCATCAATATAGAATAGAATTTTTTAAACATTAGTGTTTTATTTATCATCCATCTGTAATTAAAGTTCTATTTTTGGTCTAGAATAATATGAGAAAAATGCCCGAATCTCTAATAGAGTTACCTGTATAATATAACAAACATTACTGACAACTACCAACTGAAGATTAAACTTCAACAGCATTCAGACGGCATTCTGCAAGTTGAAGTTTCTTCTATCTATCTACATTCCTTTAGAACTTGAGCTTGCTATTATTATTCGACCTTAGACTCGCATTTAGACTCCCCCACGCAATCCCACTTGCCGCATCTTCATATCAAGCCCATTTTGCAAAGCAGACGTCGAAGCCTATCTCTCATAGGCAACCCTCCCAGTCAGACTAAAACAAGTAATTAAATCCGATAGAGTTATTGTTTACTGAGTGACATTTTAATCTTTTATAAGAGACTCAATGCTGCTAATTCGACGAGATGTTCACCCCACTTGCCAGATAGTCTATTCGTATATTCGCTGCGAGTATTAAGGAGTCATCCACTTGAAAACTGTGTCTCTGACAGATCCAAAGATCACAGAGATTGTGCCCATTGAAATGTCAACTCTATCTATACTTGTAACGGTTACATGCATACAATGTTTCAATATTACCATTCGAGATGAAATAATTGGATTTTACGAGTTGATGCACATCAGACTACATTACAGGATGTTCTGTCTGATATGAACCAAATAGATCATCCTTATTATGTTCCATTAAAATGTTGGCTTTTGGATTGATTTCATGTAATCAATAACAAAGTCTTCCTGTCACATCTTACACCTGTAAAATGATTTTACCATCTGTAGCTTTTTGTTCCAAAAAGCCATTCTGACCTGCACGGGGTGGGGGTGTAACTAATATGCGGAAAAAATAGGAGTCAAGTCAATAATAAAAATGGTGTCATAACTTTAGAGGAGGGAGGCGAATAATTTATTTTAGTTTGAAAAACCTGGTTAGTTTTCAACAAGAAATTGTAAAAATTCTCTTACTCATCAAGTTTTTATCTGAAGTTTTTGGCCCATATATCGAAAATGGTGCGTCGCATAGCAAATTTTTCTTTTCGAAATTGGTACTTATGAAATTCCCTTCAAAATGGTGTGTTCACAGTTTTTCTATGTGCTACCGTCTTTGATATATTTGGCAAAAAAAAAATTGTAGTGCCTCACGGTTTTTGTTAAATTCACCCAAATTTTTTCTGCAAATTTTACATTTTCGTGTGTTCATATCTCAAAGACGGTAACACAATTATGCAAAAAGTGAGTATACCATTTTGTTTGAAATTTAATGAACTTTTATTTGGGAGAAAAGTTCACTCTACGACGTACCGTTTTCTCTACAGGGTGATCCCGAAATGGCGGACACGGAATACAGGGTGTTGTAGAGGATGTTCAGAAAGACTGTAAATTCAAAACAAAAATGGATTCCTCGACTTCGTTACCGAGATATAGGGTATCCTTTTTCTAAACTTTAAATCGAAATGGCGGTCAAATTTAAACAACCTCCACTGACAAAGCACATGATTTGACATAACTATAACGATAGTGTTTGCTTTTTATTTTTTTTATTATCGGGAACGGAATTACAGGCATTCAAAGTTTACCTATTCCCTGTGTTCAACAAAATTTTTCAATGTGGCATCGTTGTTCGAATTCGAGATTTTGAATAAATTATCGAGTGTGTATCCGCGCAACGATTATTGTTTTGAGCTTTGTTGTGTTTCCATTTCATATGTTTCCATGGTAACATCTATCTGGGTATTGTAGATCTACAAATTATTTTTCTGCCTGAAGAAGGGTATCCAGTGCAGTGTTGTGACTTTATTTTCTACAAAAGTGGTCATATCTTCTTAAGGGAGCCATACTGGAGAAAACAGTAAATAAAACTTAGAATCTTTAATCCACAATAGATGCTGTGGTAGTGTCCGTGTCCGCCATTTCGGGATCACCCTGTATATGCGCCAAAAAATTAAGACACAAACTTCGGCAGAGGCAAAAACAAAGAGAGCTTTGAGCTTATTCTCCCACCATGGCGGCTTCCAATTTTTTTGTCTAATTTGACTGAACTATCAACCTTAAACAGTAAGTTGATTTATGACACATAGTCAAATTACAGCATCTTGTAAACCAAATCTTAAATAAAACTATTACGAGAGTGAGAAAAATTAAATAAATGAACAATCGATCTAAAAAACAATATCTTAGTTTCCTCCGTTCCCACTTTGATTCTCTTCAATTTTGCAGAATGCAAACAAAAAAGACATAATTCCTAATAATCACCTGCAAATTAGATGAGTACCAGAATACAAAACTATCATGAAATAGTGAAGATATATAGAACGGGTAAAACAGTTCAACTATCTTAGAACTCGGTTATGTGAAGAATGGTCTTCAGACGCAGAGATCAGGTAGTGGCGGAGAGGAAAAGCGAGGAGCTCATCATGAGATTAAAAGCGTCCGCAGAAATAGCAGCAATTTCCTCTCCTTTATTAACTTTCTTATGCAGAACGCAAATACTCCAATGCGGGCTCCCTATGGTCGCAATTATGGGTCCTTATTATTATAAGGAGAACTTTTTTGTATAAAAAATAAATCAAAATAAGTTACACAGTTTACTGGTTCTAAACTAATCAAAAAGTAGCTTATGAATAAAACTTGAATTCGATTGAATTTTTTCTTATAAAGACTGGCAGATTACTCCCCTCACTATAATTTATGAAATCTCCCGTGGAGTTTCATGCTGGCTTGGAGTTATTCTGTAAACTGTCGAAAAAGTGAGTAACATCAATTTGTCGAATGAAGTATCTTTCCTGCAATGAAATAGCACCGAATGCGGGCGAAGCAATTCGTCATGTGAGTATAACAACTCCATTTATCTTCCGCCTATATCAATAAATCTGCAGTGATCCCCCGTTTTTACAGTTTACACAACCCAATCTTAAAAGTATTACAAAGGCTTCGGGGAAATCCGGAACTTTCCACTTCGACTTTGCTTCTATCAAAAGTTACTGTAGTTTGACTGGAATCAACAACTTTTTACACATTATATCGAATTCAACTTCAACTTCAATTCCGGAGATTATTATTTAGTCTATAACGGGAGAGATTGATTTCTTATAAGAAAGTTTGTGATTGTAGTTGTTTTGGATGTGAAAAACTTCTGGGGGCTTTAAAATTTCATGAAACAATATACTTATAAAACTGAGTTTTTTGCCATCTGAAAATTGAATAGAATAAAACTGAAAGAATGTAACGATCTGTTTTTTTTTTGTTTTTATTTCAGAAAGAACTCTACTATACATATTATGGACAACTTTGAAAAAAAAATATGTTTTTTGTCATATTCAATGTCATATTCAAGCCAGAGAAAATGTCATTTCAAATCAATACAATAAAAAAAGAAGTTAAGAAACGAATTCGTAGTGAATAAGTCAAGCAGATATAAACAAAATTCAGAGAGTATAGGTACTTTGATCGTAACAGATGTCAGAAGTTCAACTAGCCGTGAAAATTGCCAGCAACCAGCGAGAAAAAGGAGAAAGACAACGCTTTAGCCAGCGTCCTTACAAGTCATAAACCGATAGAAACAAAGTGATTTCTGTTGGAAAATGTTCAGTCTAGTCTTCTCAGCTGCTGTATTTTCCGACTTAGTGTCCAATACAATCTGCTAGTGTTAATCCATTGCAATATATTGCTTCCTCATCTTGTGCAATTTATTTATGATGAAGCAGTATTCTGTCTCTAAATATAAGTCCTATTATCTAGAAAACTAATAAAAATTTAACTAAAATTGGAGAGAAAAAGAGGGCTAGCGTCTCCTACCTACGTAATTTATCATCTCCTATATCTGTAAGAAAGAATGTCTTTCCATCTCTCCTTGAAAACTGGAGTCAATGCCATCATAAAACTTTATAAAGGACGATAAAAGTCCTACAAAATTTCAAATTTTTGTCGCTCCTATATATCTGTTACTTAATATTCTGAGAACCTAATTACCTGCTAATATAGCATCTGAGAAAATATCTTTGAATTTCATAATTTATAATCAAGCATAGGAAGCGGAGCATTAAAGTAAAGCAAAAACAGTCATCTGGAATATTTTATTGTCTCTTATTTTATAATTAAATGAAAAATATAATTTGAAAAACACAATTTATATTCTGGCTGTTGATTTTTTTTACCAAACAAAAGCATGCCCTTCTTGTAGGCCGCAGCAAGATTGTTTGGCGTGGTAACGATTGTTCGAGTCTTCGAGTCGCCGCTGTGATGCTATAGTGAAAGCCTTTCTCCAAATTCTCCAAAGCCTGGAGAAGATTGTCAACTGGTCATGTAGAATTTCTATAAAGCGCATAATATGTTAAACTTCCGAAGTTAATTTTTTTGTAATTTTGCATTAATATTGTATCTCAGGTATTATTTTCTGTTTTCGTTGTTGTGTTTTGTTGACGATTTGTCGGTCTAAATCTGACTGAACTTCTTTTTTACAGTATGCTTGAAAAAATCCAATTTACTCAATTTAAATTCACCCTGCCTCCCGAGTATCAAACTAAAAGCCGAAAACTCCTTACATTATTACTGGCGTCAAAAATGAGTGCGTTCTGTTATCATACCAGAGCCATTACAGTAATTGAACTTGTTCCTGAATGCGAGTACTGGTTTCTAAAGATTTTTTGGAGTTTCCAATCGAAGTTTTACTTTGCGGTGTATATTAATTATGGAAAGGGAATTAATATGAACAGCCGCCTATTACATGAGAAGGGGTCTCTTTCTTGTTGCCGCATCGTCGACATAGGTTCGACATGTTGTTCATTGAATTACCTGCTGGAACGCCAATGAGGTTAGCACAGTTGACTGCCACTTTGATTGCAGAGACCCGTTTTGATTACGAAATTAAATTTCAATTTTTGTTGATGAATTTCGTTACACCCTTTTCTTTTCCAAAGAAATAACAAAAATACAACCTACTATTTAGGCCACTTCTTTATAAAATTTTAATCTGAACGTTCAGGCAACAGTAATCTACTATTCAGTAGATTTTCAATCCGTAGGCTTTCAAGATATAAAATTCAATCGAGTAAAAATGTAGTACATACAGTGTGGAAAAGCCAAATGGAATAAATTCGATAATAAATCAATGAAGATGGTTGCGAAAAAACGCTCGGACACGTCGATTAGTATTTTTAGTTGCGCATTTTTTTCAATGAAAACTTTTTATACAGGGTGTCGTGTAACAGTACTCAATACCAACTTTCTTCTTTCAAATCAAACACCCTGTATATTATTACATTTTCAGATTGCCTGAAAAAATGTAATAATAATGCTGTTTATAATTCAAATTTGTAACGAGTGATTTTTGAGTTATAAACAAATGAAAATCGCAAATTTTAATTTTCAAAACAGTGTACACCGATAACGGCTCAAGATGTCGGAAAACGGCTTACATGTCCCTATCTTAACTTTTCATTTAGAGCCCTATTAGGTAGTTTAAATTTTTATACAGGGTCATGAAAATTACCAGATTTTTAATCACCCTGTATAAAAATTTCATCCACACAATAGGATACTACATGAAAAATTAGGATAGGGACATGTAAGCCGTTTTCCGACATCTTGAGCCGTTATCGGTGTACACTGTTTTGAAAATTAAAATTTGCGATTTTCATTTGTTTATAACTCAAAAATCACTCGTTACAAATTTGAATTATAAACAGCATTATTATTACATTTTTTCAGGCAATCTGAAAATGTAATAATATACAGGGTGTTTGATTCGCACCGCGGCGGAATCCTGAAGAAAGGGCCTTAAAATTAAAAATGCGATATCTCGAGAACCGTTTGACCGATTTGGACCAGTCAAAGTTCAAATTACGCGCCTTCGAGAGCTCTTCATTCATTCATTTCGACAGGATATTTACTATGCTCAGAGTTGAATTAAGCGAGTTATGTGCAAAAAACCCATTGCCGATGTCTTCGCATGCACATTTCTCCGCCAGGGCGTCGATTAAATTTTTGAAAATGCCACCAAAATGAAGAGGGGGTCCAACTTTATGAAAAAAAAAAAAAATAAAAAAAAATTCTCGAGTCCAAGGCGGTTCGAAAGTTAGACCCTCTCTACTAATATACGAGTACCTCATACAAAATAAAAATGCAATATTCAGTTTCAACATTAAAACGAGTTTACCTTAATCGAGTTTAAATTTATAATTACCTTAATCGAGTCTAGATAGAAATTCGATTGTGATAAAAGCAGGCAGAGATACTTGAAGGAGCGATCTTAGATTCCGCTTTATTATACTTTTAAGCTCTTAAACCCTAAGACTCTGAAGTAATACCTGTGATTTTTGAGCAGAAGAATCCCTTAAAAAAATTACTCGATAAGAACCGCTGAATAAAACAGGATAATAGAAGGATTTAACCTATGATGAAAACAAAAGCAACAGAACAAAGTATTTTTATCATTTTTATTGAAGGTAGGTAAATCGCTGCTACAAAAATAGCATCTAGTATCGAAACATATCCATTTATTTTCCCTATATGCGACAAAATTTTAAATAGAACTGTCAAGAAAATCTGCGTTATGTGTAATAGAGCAGGAGCATATTTCGATTACTTTTTAGTCTTACCATTTATATTCTGAAATATATTACATATGAATGAATGCCAGACGTCAAAAAACAGGAATATGTATACCTGGAATATTGTGTAATGCAATTTTTAGAAGTTATAAAAATGTCTCTTTTAACACACAAAACAACCTGACAGGAACAGATGAAGTGCGTATATACAAAAGAATTCCCCCATTTGTATAATTTTAAAACACATTCCCGAAATACAGAAAGGCTTTCGTCACAAAAGGAAAACATTCTTCAAGTAATTGTAATATACCTGGATATCTGCTAAATAAATATACCTAATAGTTACCTAATAATTTACATATTCAGTGAACTGTCTGTTCATGATAAGATATAGGAGGACCTTTGAAATACATCACGGCTTGACAAGTCGATTCCTATATCCTCACGGAAGCAACTTAAATTTAAATTTCAGGAAGATTTCTCGGAACTTAGATAGTTTTAACAAACAAGCGGAAAGTACTACTTCAAAGCTCCGAGTTCATAAGTTTTTAAAGAGAAGTTGGACAAGTCACGGGAAATCTCGAGCAGCTTCGATCTTGTTACCATAAAGTTTCATGTATTATTTTCTATTTGAGAATGGGAGGAAATAACTTACATAAACTTTTGCATAATTCTACAACTCTTAAAATAACTAAGGGAGATTAGAGTTGCGAACTGGAAGTTGAATAATTACCTACCTACGTACTTATAATAGGAATATAATTTAGTTTTTTATGTTACCCCGGTAGAGGAACTAGGTCAACGGATTTTATTAATGAAGTAATTAGTTATAACATAATTGAATACGACTGTAAGTATTCAGTTCAACTGTGGAGAGTAAATTAAAATTATTATTATTGATATTTATAGAAATGATTAGTATACGGAGAATGTTTCTTATTATGTTTACTTATTCCTACATATTCACCCACTTTTCAGATTTTAATAAAGGTCATAATTATAACTTCATTAACTTACCTAGATGTTTCTTTGTTGATTTGCAAGCAGATCTGAAATCATAAAAATATTAAATTAGAATAAAATGTACTCTTCCAACTGGTAAGTTTAAAATATATTCTTCCTGTCCATTACCCCATTTTTCCGCCCTCTGTCACTTCATTGTGAAAGTTACAGAGTTCCCAAGTAAAACTTTGAGTAATTTTATATCAAGTTTGCAAAATCTACTCGTATTTTGTTGGCCGAGTATGAGACTTTTGTCCCGCAGGTTGAGGCAGAAAATCTAACAGTAAATGCTTACAAAAATACCGATTTCGCATAACTATAAAAATCTTTATTAGTACTAGAATAAAAAGAAATTACAAAAAATAAACATAATCAAAAATTATATAAAGATTTAAAAAAATATTGAAAACCGTATAGGTAGGTACTTATTTAATTTTTTGGTCATATTTTGAAAACTACAAAATTATAGTGAAATTCTCAACACAGAATTTTTTAAAAGCTGGTTGAAAAATAATGTCTTCAGAGACCAATAAGTCAATTTTACTAATCCAAGATTAATTATTCATCTATAGGGACATACATTTAGTCCAATAATTATCCTAAAGACGTCGAGTTCTAATCCTTAATTGGCTCAACTGCAACACTGTATTATAGTACACCTGAAATTTACCTAATTCTGTTCAAAAAAAGGGCTGTAAGTCTGTAAGTAAATACATTGTTACTGCAGTTTAAATTTAATAATAAACTTGATCTGATGGGAACTAGCGAAACTATTTTGAATCTGGTACCTTTACAAGATTTTTTAAACACATTAGACATTAGTTAAACGCATAAATTTTCAAATCGATTTATTTTCCCCAATCTCAGAAAAAAATCCCGCAAGTTCTCTTACCGGTAGAATATGGCGAGGAAGCAAAAATGAAAGATGATAGTGACGCAATTTTTTTCATTCTGAATAATGAAAATGTTCTGAAACCGAAATCAAATGCTGACGTCCAATGTGAGAATAGCGTGGACTTTCAAACATTTTTCTCATTGAAATACTTTCTCATTAGGAACTGCCGGAGCTTGGTATAGCATTAAAAGCTTTGCCTAAACGTTTCTGCAGCAGTTTGTTCGTTATATATAGAAAAATTCTAGAGGTTTCCTGTTTAATAAGTGCAAGGATCATATCACCTTCAACTTTTAGTTTTCCCCTTCGTCCTTGAAGCTTTTCCACGAAATTTCCCTTTGGAATTACACGGTAAATATTATTGTTTCAGACAGTTGGATAATAAAATAGTTTCATTAAAAACTCATTACTATTCAATTGAAACTATCTGAATATTACAAGAAAAGCAAAATTAAATTACAAAAAACTTATACTTTTCCTCTAGATGAATCTTCCTTATTTATTCGAGTTGTATATGATATGAGACAAAAACTAGGCATAACTGTTATTATTATGAGCTTGAACTGAAACTTTCGTGCCGTTAAAATTGTCTGCTTGTAGTTAAAAGTGCAACAATTGTTAGGGAGACAAATTATTGTTATTAAAACTATGTGAAAACTTTATTTAATTACTTTGGTACTTCTGCGATAGTTGCTCTAACTTATTATTAAAAAAAGACAGACTATAGAGGTAATATAATGTGTATAAGATTTCAGGAGAGGAAGAAGTTTGTTGCTTGCTTTTATCTTCTGCAAGGAAAATTGTTAGTTATCTTGCGAAAAAACTAAATGAATATAGAAAGAAAGAAAAAAATAACAGGATCATTAATTCTATTTAACATTTCGTAACGTTGTATTATTTTAATAAGGTAGGAAAATGCAAAATCCTGCTTTTGCAAAACAGGTAGTCCCTCGTTAGATCTCCGGCCTAAGCTTGTCTCAAGTATCCTCATCGCATCATTGACCGTCGCTTAGCAACTAAGCTTTAGGTATACCTACTAATGAGTAGGTATAGGAATTAGAAATTAACTCTGATCACACTAAATACAGTGACCGTCAAAATGTTGGCATCATACCTTGGAAAACAAAAAAAATTCTCCCTTCTTGAAAATTTATTGTACTTAATCATAAAATATGTATACAGAGTATGTATTTATTACTCATCGGGAAAATAGCTGTTGTCGAAATTGTGAATATAAAAAAGGGTATTTTTGATAGTCGGAAGGCCCAAAAATGGAAAACTTCTGAATAACTTTTTCAAAAACTATTATTGTTTTCGAAATATACAACTGGACTTATAGTTGAATAGATGGCGACAAAAATGCCTTATCTACATACCTATATCTGCCGAATGAAAGAAAAGCAAGTTTTTATAAAGTTCGAGTTCACCAGAGATTTTTTAATATAATTTTTTTTTCATATAGAATCACCCCATGAAGTTTGTCGTACTTATTTACTAACACCCTGTGTATGTAAGTTGAAGCGTGTGTGCCTGTGAGAGAAGAGAGAAAGGAGAGGGAGCGCTAGGCTCCGCCCCCGGCTCTCGCTGCTCCGCGGCTAGATTAATTGGTTTACATATCACGTCCGCGTGCAGGCCCTAATTGAGATAGCGACATGGGGTAAGAAAATCTTGAAAGGGGACACTTAGCCCTAAAAAATGCCGGGTAGCGGAACCCGCTAACCCTAATCCTTGCCATTCTACAAGACCAAACGCGTTTGGTGACCCCTGTGACCTTAATAATGGTCCGATCGAGGTCTTCTGGGGCTCAAATTAAAGATAAAAAAAATTCCCGTCTGATGACTGAAAATTTTTTACCCCCACCCCCTTCTTTCATGGCAAAAAAACAGTTTTAAGAAAAAAAAGGGGGGAGGGAAATCGGTTTTTCTGCGGGCATCTTGCCAATATTGGCGGAATCGAAAAAAAAAAACCATTTTAAAGTAGGCATTCCAAAGTGTCATCTCCCATTGGTTGGGCCCGAGGCCCCAATATTAGCGAAAGTTATAGCAATTTGAATTTTAATGATGATTTCCCCTCCCCCTCCCCCTTTAATCGAGATAACGACTTAAAAATTTCAGGCATCATTGAGGACACTGCTGTCTGTCGATGAAAAAAAAATTAAGTCCCTAAGTCGATTTTTTCCATGCAAAACACGCGAACACGGACGGTGGTGTATTCGCACCGCGGCGGAACCCTGAAGAAAGGGCCTTAAAATTGAAAATGCGATATCTCGAGAACGGTTTGACCGATTTGGACCAGTCAAAGTTCAAATTACGCGTCTTCAAGAGCTCTTAATTTTTCCACGGATATTTACTATGTTCAGAGTTGAATTAAGCGAGTTATGTGCAAAAAACCCATTGCCGATGTCTTCGCATGCACATTTCTCCGCCAGGGCGTCGATTAAATTTTTGAAAATGCCACCAAAATGAAGAAGGGGTCCAACTTTATGAAAAAAAATCAAAAAAAATTCTCGAGTCCAAGGCGGTTCGAAAGTTAGACCCTCTCTACTATTAAATGGATAAAAAAAAAAACGTTTTCCATAATGATTCAAACTTACGTATAGTTAAACGTAACCACACTGTATATTCTCGGTCACGAACTCCCGGAAGAGATCTTTACAAGGAGCAAACTGAAAGAAAATATTCTCCCTCAATTGGGGGGGCTGCCCAGATGCCCCCCAGTAATTATCTTCCAAATTTTAGAAATTTTTTGAAATCGTTCGAGAAAATCTTGGCAGAAGGTCGTAACTGCTCACCGCAGCGCGCTAAACCCTTACTTGACGAAACGGATTTTGAGAAGGGGACTGGAACTATACAAAAACCTGATTTTCTTCCATTTGGGAGATACGAGAATACAAGATACAAGAAAAAAAGTTACAATGACATTTAAATGTCAAAATGTATTCCTTAATAAAATATGATCGTAACAAACATGTCGTGGAGTGACTTTGATTGCTAGATGCACCGCAAGCGTAAATTGTATTGAAATGTAGTGATTGACGATTTATCTTGAGGAACTGCGATTCCGGTCACCGTTATTTTCTCAAGCAAGCCACAGGTGATCGGTAGAATGTCGGCAACTAAATCAGAGTTGGAAAAAGATCTCCCATCACACGTGAGCAACTAGTTGCCATGTATAGGTTTCATCGGTGGACGAAGGGCTTTATATTTTGGTGTTACTTAGTCGACTTGAACTTGAATGTACGTGTTCTGCATAGAGATGAAGGGATAAAATATGTGCACCGTATGTTAGTCCTCCTGTCACTTGGCTTCTTTCTTAGACTTAAAGCAGTGCAATGCTCATAATTCGTCCAACCGTATTTAAGATCTAGGCCTGTCAAACAATTATTATTGTTGGGTCTCTCGCGATTGCAGCCCCTTCTTGGACGAAGGTGATCATCATCCACCATCTACTTACTATTATGTGTATATTGTGTTGGGGAAGGAGGTACGAATACGGACCCTAGAGTAACCTTTTTTTCGGGTAGTAGTGATCTCGTTTGGTTTGATAGAAACTTCAGAGACGAATAAATTCTAAAAAAGAGTGAGGGGTTAGTGAGATCTCGAGCATCACACTCACATCGTGGGATATATGGGGGATATATGGGATTCAAGTCAAGGGTTCCTAGTTCGTTCGTACCACAGGGGTCAAATTTGGGACCCATGTTTTTCATAATATTTATGATGGCATTTGCTTAGATTTTTGTTCCCAGAATGTTTGCTGTATTCAAACGATTTAAAGTTGTATCATGCGATGCAGGATGACTTAACGTCCTTTGTTGCGCTGGTGTACGGCTCCTTATGATGCTTTAGGGGTAAATGCAAGGTTGTTACTAGTTACTAATAGTTTAAGGTAAGGACTAAGAATCAACTGATTATATTCTCCTCAATTTTCTTTGGTAAGAAGTTTAGAGAGCTGTGAGATGATCTAATTTTTACACAAATGCGTCATCCTGGCCAGGATATTATGCACCAACTGGTTGATGAAGAAAAGAGTGACGTATTTAAAACGAAAAATACATGTAATCGGATTCTAGAGACTTTTATAGTAAGTAACAATAATTAAATATTAGAAACTGAATCGCTTTATGAAAAAAAAAATGATTAAATCTTCTACCCACTACTAGGTATGTTATTAAACTCTAGCCACCTCAGCAGGTTGCCCAAACATTTTTGATACATTTTACTTGGAACAGATCTGACCGGAAATAGACCCGATGGAGTATAAAGAAAACAACAGTGAAATTTGTCGTGCTGAGGTAAATGTAATATTCTTTTGAAAAAAATCCAAAGAAGTTTCAACGCGTAATATCGAACCCATATCAGCGCTGACGTCCGTTTTCAATAGCCAATTTTCCTTGCCTTTTGAAGCCCTAACATGAAAATAGCGGTTGTAAGGACTTGTTATAAAATACTTAAATGATGTGTATTATTGTATACGCTTTTTGCTTACGAATGACAATAAAATTTTACTGATACCTACCTTAATAACTTATTTGTAAATCTGAGAATGATGTCATAAAGTGTCAAAAAGTAAAAAGTAATAATTAACTTCGTTGGTTTTATAAGTGCGGTTTATTAGTTCTCATAAGAGTATCTGCACACAATGAGATATTTAACCCGACCGTCGGACGCGGTAAATCCGAAGTTATCCGAGCAATATTACGCAAGTAGAATTATGGGTGAAGTTATCCACACGATCAAAACAGCAACATGCTGCATAGAGATCGTATCTCTTTGGAAGACCGATAGGAGGATGGTATTATACCCATTGTTAACTAACCGAATAGTCCAGTCAAATAGTACCTACCTACTTTTAATGGTATAGATAGGGGGCGCCACTAGAACACTCCAGTCAAGTTTCCCCCCTCGGATACCGTAAGTTTTTACGTGAAAAATTATTTTTACAAGGATAATAATATAAGCAGCAACTTTTGTTTGAAACCTTTTTTTTTTAAACTTCTTATTGTTCAAAGCATTTAAATTCTCGGAAATGACTCTTTAGGGGATGGAAACTGTTTTTTCGATTTTATTACAAAACGGTCATTCGGGGGTGAAAAATGAGACCGGATGAAAGTTGTAGCTTTCAAGTTTTTCTACAATATGTATGTTTTCTAATTTTTTTTGACAATTTTTTTGTACGAATACAGAGGGAGCTAAAAGTCGACCAGTGCTAACATTTTTGAAAATGAATTCAAGTCATCGCATTTTCGCCAAATCATGTGGTTTTAGGAAACGCTAATTGTGGTTTCGATATAGCGTTTTCAAAAACCAAAATGACGGATTTTGTGTAGAAAATATTGCGGTTTAAAATACGTTTTTAAAATGTCAATTTACCCAGTGTCACATAATACACATATTAGGGGCAAAAAACCACGAGAAACCCCACAAAAGCTGAGTTCTTTATCTTATACAGTTCCCGAGATATCTTCAAAAAGCTGAGAAAATATTTTTTTTTTTTTTTACCAAAGAATCTGCCATTAAATTCTTTCGCAATATTAAAGAAACACCCTGTATATATTGAATTATTATACATATTAATATATGTCTATTGTAATTGGGTCTTAAGTTTGGGATTGGTTTGGAGAAGTGATTATGAAAAATTTTATTTAAACCATATTTAATGTAAATTTTAGTTACGTGCGTTAAATATGTAGTAATGGATATAAGTTATTGAAAGTATCTAATAAATTTTAGGTCAACTGGAAATATACTTACATTGGAAATATTAGAAATATGTATAGGACCTTTTCTAGTTACCTACGTGTACTTTATTCCCTAAGGAAATGCAATCGACTGTAGAATCGAATCTTCGGTTTATATAGTGAACCATAAAATAAAACAGGAATATTTGCATGAGTAATAATACCCCTGAGTTCTGAAAATTCTGAACGCTCCAGAAATTTTGCGTATCTAAAATTAGGATGTAAAATTGATTACTTAACTCAAAAAAACTCAACGTAAAAAAGTGAATCTCTCATATTACCTAGCATAGATTCATTCAGCAATAAAATTCAAATAAATCACCTTAAAAACATCTAAGTGATAGAAATTTACGAATATAGTGTATCATGTCATAAATCAAACCATAACATAACTCCAAACAAAAGCACATTCGACTCCCGAAGTCAACGAGCGTACAGGAAGCATTGCACTTTCCCCTCCCGTCTCATTTTCTCGCCGTTTCCCGTATTCCTAGTGATTCTCAATCCACCTGAGTGTGCTAAGTAATAATAGCAGGTAGCACACATCCGCACACTAGATCGGCATCGCGGCGCTAGAGAATCAAAACTGTACTCCCGTCGCGGCGCTGTTACGTCACCAGCGTGCAATCAATGCGATAGACAGAGAGGCGTCGACGCCATGGAAACGCTGGTGCATGCTGGCTGGTTAAACAGGTGAAAGCATGCCTCATCTCCGATGCGATGGGGGTTGTAAACTGCTGGGGAGAAAATGAATGGGGGTGCATGAATTCAAATCCACCTGCGTTACAGGCTGGATGCTTTATATGATCAATTAAAATTTTCATTACGAGCTTGGAATAGGATGTTATTATGCTGATCATTTGCTTTTTTTAAATTAACTTGGAGTTAGAAAAAATGCTGCGCGAAATGAAGGATATACATATATGAAGGAATTTCGGCAAAATTATTTGTTTTTTGTTCGCTGTAAATTTGTGAATTCCATCATCCAAAATTGATGCCAAAATCCATTTTAACGGTATAAATTAATGTAGATCATAATTTTCTACGAAGACAATTATTGACTAATTATTGATCATTGCTGATCTGTTTCATGGAAAAAACCTAAATTGAAATGAAAAATAAATACTTACAAGAATGTTTCAAGCGTCCTCTTTGAGATAATAAAAGCAATACAAACATTACAGACCATATCAAAGCATTGACGAACGCTGTTTACGTGAGTTCATGGCAGGCTAATTCAAATAAATCCATCCCTAAAATCTCCAACTGGACGTAAAACTTTTGATTGCTGATGGTATGTAGCCTCAGTGCTCCAGTTCAGGTGGATCTGAACTGATGAAGGGGTGGTTTGATTCGAGGGGCCCAGGCTCTCCAGTCTTTGCGTCTGAGTGGACTTTACAGCAGTTTTATGCAAGGTTCGTAGTCTGGTTTGAATGACGTGATGTGATTTCGAGGATTAGCCTAGACTCTCTAGAGAGTCGAAACCGCTGGGGTGTTTATCCTTCACGGATCCTTAATGCGAATTACCTAAATTAATCTCGCTCTCGTGTACAGGTGGTTTCGAGATTTTGGGACGCTCATGTACGAACATTTTTCTTTCTGTAGCTAAAATAAATAGTACCACGGTTTCACTTCCAGATTGACGTGACAGCCCATTAAGTTACCATCTGTCAAAAGTTGGAATTGTTACGTCTACTTTAATATCTTACGTAGGATTCCTGATATCTGAAGTTCGAGGAGAGGGCTTATTTTTTAGGAGACACGACTTGAAGTTGATGATCGTGGATTAAAAACTCGAGGAAGAAATGAAATGAGTTATCATGCGATAATGAGAAAAAATGTAATTAAGGAAATTAAGAATTAGATTCTTTTTGTGAGTTTTATTTCGAGCAAAGTTGCCATTGTGGGATTGTAAGGTCTAAAATGAGAGAAATGCATCATTTTATACCTGAATGTCTATGAATGAAGTTGAAGGGTAATTAAAAATAGCAATATCTGATGAGGAGTGAATTACTGAAATCACGAGATGGATTTCTTTTTCTTAGAGAGAAAGATTTGTGAATACTTACCGTGATAAGATTCGTGAAAATTCACGATAGTTCGTAAATGTGGATTTTAGAGAGTGGAAACTCAAATTTACACAGTTGGTTATATTTTTCAGATAAAAAATATTACTCGTAGGTCATTAAAAAGTTACTACCGCTTTCCTGCAAGGTATTAAACCATACTAACCCTAAGAGTTATCTTATAAGAACTTTTTCTTAGCAATATTTTTTATTGTTAAATTAATATTTCACCGGGTCCTTTTTATTTTGAAAATTTGTCTGCTAAAAATTTTTCTTAATACTTTTTAGGAATTTCTAATTTTCTCAAATAGTCGAAGAGAAAATCGCGTCTTCATCTCGCGGAGAATACCTATTATTCACTCAAACGTTCACTCCCCTGTGAAGTTTTCGTTCTCGTGAATAATGGCCATCATTCTCCGTTCGTTGAAGAATATACCATTCTTAAATTCATACTTCATGCAGCTATCAGAAGGAAACCCAATAAATTAATTTGCAAATATTCGGACAGGTCAGGTATGCGTCTCTCTAATTCCTTTTCTAAGGTTTAGGTATAGTTTTTTTAACTTTCTTTTTTAACTGATGTATTATTAATGTTGTAATAAGATTCCGAACTTGCCTAAATTTAAATGAATTAAGAAAAACAATTGATCAATCTCATGAGAAATGTTCAGACATACATGATACATTATATACAATCTTTAATACAACGATTTTTGTACCTAAACTGTCAACTCAGAGAGCAGTTGTTGCAGACATAAAAAAAACAGACAAGTGTTATAACCACACAATGTAATTATCATTTCTTTCACGTTCGCAGTAATGTTGAGTTTACTTAACTTAAATGTTCTGAAATAAATCTCTGGATTTCTGGACGAAATTAATGGATGAAATGCTTGTAAATGTCACTAGAGACGTAACGGAAACTCCCATTTCTGACTTGCGTCAGTAAGCTAATGAGAATAAAAAGGTCGGGGAAACGAAAAACTTTTGTAAATAATTAGAGTGTGAGCTTCCCTTAATGTGTATTATTGACTTGCTGAGTACAAGAGTGAATCTGTCTTCGGTGTCCTCTCAAAAAGCACTTCACGTTTTATTTCGTCATAAATTATGGAAAAATAGAAATTTAATTACTTTGATTCCATACGATTCTGTACTTTTATGAGAGCGTTTGTTGAAGTCACTATAAACGACGGATGTTATATATTTTTTAAATACAGGGTGGTAACTACAACCATGGAAAAATAAAGAGGGTGATTCAACGATTTATTTCAAGAAAAAATTTCCTATATTAACATGATAAGTAACTATTTTTCTGCCAAATATGTCAGTGATGGAGATTTTAGGGTTGCGTAAAAGTTTTACCCCCAT
Source organism: Malachius bipustulatus (assembly GCA_910589415.1). NCBI lineage: Eukaryota > Metazoa > Arthropoda > Insecta > Coleoptera > Melyridae > Malachius > Malachius bipustulatus. The sequence continues at coordinate 51,637,211 of OU342633.1, forward strand.
TACGTCACTCGAAAAAAATAGAATCTGTATGAGGTACCGTAGAAGCTTATTATTTAGATTTTTCTAGTTAAAGTTGCATTCGATTATCGCCAAAAATTGCTTTGAAGGAATCGAATTTTTTGGCAAAACATTCCTCAATATAGCCTCAGCAATTTTGCTCGAAAATTCACTTTTTGAGATACAAATCTTCTCTCAAAGAAACTTATCAATCAAAATATAAATACCTCGAGCTGATCAACTTCATTAACTGAAACTTTCGCCCGCTTCTGAAGACATATTTTCGAAAAAAAATTAAAACCGAATTTTAATTGATAAAATCTCTGGATTTTTTTTTAGAGTCAAAAACCAAACTGCATTGCCTTATAATTCTCATATCGTTTCTCCAATCATGCCAGAAAGTGAACATTTTTACCAGCATTAACATAAGTGTACCAGCGTATTTCAAAAATGACAGCACGATATGCTTTCGCCTTATCGGTGAACCGATTTTTCGAATTTGAGGGAACTTTTTTCCGGCTTATCGGTGAAAATAAGCCGTCAATAGTCTGTGAGTAGCCCAGAACTGTTAACGTAGGTATGTACGATTGAGGATCATCTTTTCAGGGGTCAACTTGCTTTATTCTTGTAGAGTCCAAAAGTTCCATCAAGTTGACTGTGTGACTTTTCCTGATCAGGAAATGTTTAGGTACGTTAATTCTTTCGTTTAATGAAACTTTCATTAAATACACTGAGTAATACTTCAAAATCGTAATGGGATATGCGATTTAAGTACCTCTCTCAAAGGAGATACTTACTTTAAGTTGCTAGGGATTCTCATTAATTCAACGATTATCACTAAACACTCCCATATTATTATACAAAAGCAATCAAGGTACACTTAGGAGTGAACTTCGAAAATTCTGGACTCTCACCAGTAGCTAGAGTATCTACTTGACCTTAATGGAATTCATGAAACAAAGACGACCGATCTCAGTATCTCTAGCAATTTATACAGAGCCCTGTGAGAGTTAAAGTTAATAATTCGCATTTGGTGATGGGGAAAACAAAGTGTTGCTTAGAATGCTCCAGCATATCTCAATATCTTTTGAGACTTCTGTGTTTTATTCTACGTATTCATTATTCATCAGACTCTCTAATTTACAAGTGGTGTGTCAACATTGCGCTTGCAAGGGACATCATTCCCTATTTGATTTGGAAATTCCTAATTCATCAAGTTTAACTTTAGAGATAAAACGGTATAATGTTGTTTTCTTTGAGTTTAAATTAATTCCAGGTAAATATGAAATTAGGTAACGATGTTTACAAAGCTGGGAAAGTTTACACACAAACAAGACTTTCCTTTTATTATGGCAGAAACAAGACGGGACTGAATTTTATACTCAGAAAGTTTATTATTTGGAAAAATTTGCGTAAAGGTTCATACATTGATTTTATGAGGTTCAAATCTATGTGAGTTCAGTCTAGTTACCTCCATTTTAGGAAAACTTTCCGGCTCGATTATAGCTAGAAAATAACAAAATAAATAAAATTGAAAATAATGAGAGCAAATTTTATAAAATAATCAAGTTTTCTAAAAGCTTTTTTTATTATTATTTATCAGAAATAAATATTTGATATTTTTTTAAACTCATTCACATTTTATTTATTTTAAAATGATGTTATTAATATTTTTCCTACGACCACTATACAAAACACTACTTTGCGCATCGTTTTTTGTGCGCAAACTAGCAGATTTCTCACGTATCCAAAACTGTGCGACAAAGTGACATAACGCATAGCCAAAAATCGTTTCCGTACAGTTTTAATGTAAACAATAGTGATGGGCGGTAACTGAGAACTCAACTGTTACTTATTGTTAATGGAATAACTATTCATTTAAAGCTTCAAGGTAATAAAATCAACACAAATGGGATAACATAGAACCCGACAAGACTATAAAATATACTCATTATTCTCTTGTGGCAGTAATTATTAAAATTTACCAGTTGATCGCTAATAACAGCACTGGTAGCGTTCAAATCAAATTCACGAACGTGATCGTGAAAATAACTCGCACAACTCTACGTGCCTAACTTCAATCGACGACGCACAGCGCCTGCGTTGTGTAGAAGTTGCATATCAATGATATACTAACCTCTCTTAAATCATTGTTATTATCTACCACGTCTCCAATCCATGCTCCACGTCACTTATTTTTAGTTTATACGGAGTCTAATAATAAATAATAATAATATTGTCGGTAGAATTCAATGATTTAGCAGTATATAACAGTAATATTAAAAAGTCATTGGTAGAATTGAAAATAATACCTACCTATAAAGGTAGTCTGAAAAAATAAACTTTAGTTAGGTACCTATCATTATAATGGATTTTGATTCCTCTGAATCTGAAGCAGAAAATATACCACCTGAAGTCAGAAAACAAACAGGTTTGAATTTGCTACCTGTAGTTTCGAGAGAAAAATACGAATCTGCTTATAAACATTTCATAAATTGGAGAAAAGGTCATAAAAGCAGAGCATTGTCAGAAAAAATAACTTATGTGTTAAATTTGTTAAATAATTAATCTGTTAAATTGTGGTCGTAGGAAAAGTACTGTGTGTTTCACAATATACTATTCTTCAATTATAATTGAAGGTTTAAATACAGAAATCACGATACTTTACTCTCTAATTTTTTTCACTTAATTTATACACACTAATTGAACTTTATTTACCTACCTTCTTATAAAATTATTAAAATTTACAAAAAAAAAAAAATGATAATTATTATACTTCATATTTTGTGGGGAATAAAGCTTATGAATCACGGCATAATTCTTACTTAGGAGGATTAAAGTCATATCAGAAATATGAACATGCTTAGCGAAGCAAAATAATACACCGCGTTTAGTTTTATGAATTTCATAATCTTTTTAAGGATTACAACGACGCAAGCCTGCAGTTTGCAGAAATGTATGGAATATATTTCATATTTCTCATTTACTTTTCATCTTATTTCTATATTTTTATTAAATTCCCCTCTTATTCCTTTAGTTATCATACTGAATACATTATACTTATAAGGAAATTAATTTGTATTATATACGTATTATAAAAAACGTTAAATGAAAATTAGACTACGTAGGTAGGTATTCGAGGACGAGGGCTCATTTGAATGTAGATCACGACGGCTGTTGCTGAATGGAATGTTAGTCTGCATAAGGAAAACGTTTCAATTAATTTTGCTCTAAAATCTTTACACCTTAAATACAGTGCCCGCCAAAAAGTTCGCAAGATATGGGAAAATTTTTTGTTTTGAAAAAAAAGTTTTAAGTTTGTGCTTTTTAAATAATGATTAAATTTGCGCACACTGTTTTTTAAATTTTAGTTCCAGAGAAAATCGCGTTTTTCTCAAAATCACAAAAAAACCTAATATTTCGAAAACTAAAAGCGTTTTGGGGAAAATTTTGCAAATTTTGCAATAGGTATATTACTATGACATAGGTACACGAAAAAATATAAGATACTTTTTTAGGAAATCACTCAAGCCTTCTTTTTTTTATATATCCAACGATTAACGAGTTATTAGCGGAAAAACACTTTTTTCACCAAAAAGGTGTTTTTTATTTGGGTACACACTGCACCCCCAGAACTTATTTTTAAACTTATGTTGTAGACTAATTTGTAGAGGCACAGGGAAACACCGTATTTCTACAACATTTTTATTCAACTCCAATCTCGTAACACTTCGTAATTGATTATTATTAGAATATATAAGAATATATTGAGTAGCAACCCGGAGCGTTTCCATTCCCTCCCTGTTCTCGCTCGCGTTGGACACCGTCCTAACTCGTTCGACGTCTCCCCTCCACGGCTGCTTGCAGATGGTCGGTGGTTCCCCGTTGAAACTCACCGACAGACCACCGTACTGCCGACGGCGGAAGCAGTCAAGGACAGCTACCGTAGAGGTGGTCCCACAATTATTTTGAACTTAAAACCCTTACGAAATTTTTAACCCCACTTATGTTTCATTGTTCTACCTATCGTAGCAAGGGGGCACCTTTTTTTTTAAATACCCTGTATATCTTTATTTTTTTAGAAAACATATCACCACGAATCGGGGCAAGCGCTAACTACTTCGCACTAAAATGTGCTCCTAACCAAACTCGACTCAAAAAGCGGCTGAATCGATTAAATAAGTCTTGAAGTTTAAGTCATAACTTGAAAGAATACAGATACTGATTTTTCCTAAAAAAGGTTAAGCCTTAAAATTTTTTGCAAGCTGAAACTATCAAGCCGGAGAGTCTGTCCTGGTATAATCCGATCTAAATCGATTAGGTACTGTAAATTCTTCAGAAATATCTTAGAAATGAGGCCCCCGAACGTCATAGCAAAACAGTTTCAAGACAAATAGTATGTACTAAGCACCTGTTTTAATTTATTATGATAATTATATAAGTACTTGTTATGATATACCCGTACTATACCTAAATAATTTACAGAAGTCTCAAAATTCAGAATTTTCTGAAATTTTGAACCATCTACGTCAAAAATATATCAACTTGCAGGAACAATAATAATAATGCTACGATAATAATTATTAGCTTGCAGTAAGATGAATATAAATTGTGTAAACTGATTTGGGTAGATGAATAAAAAATTATTGATTGAAAAATAACCTAATTTACAAACAAACTTTTTCTAGAATCACCTGTATTTAATTTAAGTGAGATTAAAAATTTGGAACGCGCGACTATTATTACTGAAATATTTCTAGCTTTTGTTCAGATTCTAATTATTAAATTTGTCAGCTCACCTGACCTTAAGTATCATCTGTTGACGTTTTTATGCTGAATTGTGAAATAACATTTCAACGATTCGATTAGTTCTAACGAGTGAAGATCTCGCATATTTAATAATTAAGCCAACAGATTAGTTTTATTTTTAGAGGATTCAACCGTTCAGTTCACAATTGATACTTTTACGTTGCCATTTTCTCATGTTAATCGCTACGAACGAACAGTGAATTTAAAAATTGTCGAAAAAATACAAATTAATGAATAGTATTTATATTCTTCAAAAAGTGGAAAATGATGTGTGCTCAAATTCAATCTCTTAAAATGCACAAATTGATGACAAAAAATCAAAAAAGATGGAAAACAAAAAAATTTCCCATATGCAAACTCTTTGCCCCAGATTTCGACGAATATTCAGATTTGGGTTACTTTATATAACTCTATTGTTAATGTTTGTCTTGAGTCAATTCTCGCATCTATATCTTACCTCGAGTTTTAGCTTTAACATCAGCACACGATTTTGAAAATCGTTTTAAAAAGTCATCATTGCAAAAAAAAAAGTTGATTTTTGATTTTTTTTACATTGGCTTATTATGAGTAAATATAATAAAGAAGCGAAAAGTTAGAAAGAGATAAGTTGATAAGGTCCATTTTCACGCTGTTTGTGATGAAATCGAGAGAAAAGAATTTGTAAATGCGAAAGCATGCCGAACATTCATAAATTTTGCACTGTTTTATTTACCACCCTATACTAATTTAAACTTAGTGTGAAGTACGGAATTTCTACTTTTTTTCAGCATCAGCACCAAAAAAACTCGTGAAAATTTTGTCGTGCAACGTTTATTTTGTTGAACGTTTAATAAAGTTGCAATTTGGTTGATTTTAGTTTCGCAATGATATTATTTTATGCATTGGTTCTTAAAAGTGGCATAAATGACAATTAAAAGCAAGTTTTCATAATAATTTCACTCTGACAATATAAAATACCAATCTCTACAGTGTTCATAAAGGACCCCACAGTTGCAAATTGGGTTTCACTGAATTTAGTTTAAAACTACTGAAAAGTCAAGCGACTCATTCTGATAAAACATCTCAAAAAAAAAATTATAATACTTAATAATGAAGGGATTTCGAGATATACGAGGGTGTCCAGTTTAAAAGACAGTAGGTACATGGGGATCTTGGAAACGGCAATACAGGCTCGGTTAAATTAGAGAAAAGTTTCACAATTTCATGCTTAATAAGAAAAAAAAAAAAAAAGTTGGCTATGAAAGCTCTGTAATCTAGTCGGCTTTCAAAATTTTTTGTGATTCCAAGTTGCTAGCTTTTGATGACTTATTTATTAAGTTCCAATAATAAGAAAGATATGGCAAAATAAGAAATCACGATTTTTTAGTGTTTTCAGTATATTTCAACAAAGACTGAAAATATCCTGAATTTTGTTTCAGATTTTTAATAAGCATAAAATTGTGCAACTTTTCTCTCATTTAACCGACCCTGTATCTTTTACCGTTTCCAAGATCCCCATATACAGCCACTTAAACTGTTCACCCTGAATATCTCGAAATCCCTTCAGTATTTTTTTGCATTCATGGAGACTTTTATCAGAATAAGTCGCTTGTCCTTTACATTTCTTTTGACGACTTAGTATTCATAAATTGTTGTTTCTTGGCGACTTCAAAAAAATCTTGTGTGACATACGCTGCGAAACTGTGTTTGAGCACTTGACGATTTTTAAACCGGGCCTTCGGACAGCTTCGTGAAGTGAGCCGGAAAAATTCGGGAAAACCAGATTGCTATGGCGCATTCGATTGACCATCGTTTGACCACGTTTGACCACCCAATAATTTCGTTTGACCACCTTTTGTTTTTGTGTAATTGCAAACAGAAAAATTTCCGGCTAACTTCACAAAATTTCCAAATTGAGTAAATGGTGGTGTTTAAATGCTAATTCGTTTGACCATCGTTTGACCAGGTTTGACCACCCAATAATTTCGTTTGACCACGTCCAGGAAAAAAGATATGATTTTTTTAAATTCCTAATCCGGCTAACTTCACAATTTTACATTTCTCTCTGGAAGCTGGAACGGATTAATTTCGGAAGTCGTAGCTAGCTCACCTAATTTGACCATCGTTTGACCAGGTTTGACCAACGAATAATTTCGTTTGACCACGTCCAGGAAAAAAGATATGATTTTTTTAAATTCCTAATCCGGCCAACTTCACAATTTTACATTTCTCTCTGGAAGCTGGAACGGATTAATTTCGGAAGTCGTAGCTAGCTCACCTAATTTGACCATCGTTTGACCAGGTTTGACCAACGAATAATTTCGTTTGACCACGTCCACTAAAAATATATGATTCTTTTTTAATTTCCGATCCGGCCAACTTCACAATTTTTCAATTCTCTCCCAAGCTAAACGGTTTGATTTCCGGATTCGTAACTGACTCACCCCGTTTGACCATCGTTTGACCAGGTTTGATCACCCAATAATTTCGTTTGACCACGTCCAGGAAAAAAGATATGATTTTTTTAAATTTTCGATCCGGCTAACTTCATCACAATTTTACATTTCTCTCTGGAAGCTGGAACGGATTAATTTCGGAAGTCGTAGCTAGCTCACCTAATTTGACCATCGTTTGACCAGGTTTGACCAACGAATAATTTCGTTTGACCACGTCCACTAAAAATATATGATTCTTTTTTAATTTCCGATCCGGCCAACTTCACAATTTTTCAATTCTCTCCCAAGCTAAACGGTTTGATTTCCGGATTCGTAACTGACTCACCCCGTTTGACCATCGTTTGACCAGGTTTGATCACCCAATAATTTCGTTTGACCACGTCCAGGAAAAAAGATATGATTTTTTTAAATTTTCGATCCGGCAAACTTCATATAATATTTCAATTCTCACTGGAAGCTAAACGGATTGATTGGCTGATTGATTGGAACCTGGTCAAACGATGGTCAACCGGGATGAGCTAGTTACGACTCCCGAAATTTAACCGTTTAGCTTCCAGAGAGAAATGTAAAATTGTGAAGTTAGCCGGATTAGAAATTTAAAAAAATCATATCTTTTTTCCTGTACGTGGTCAAACGAAATTATTGGGTGGTCAAACCTGGTCAAACGATGGTCAAACGAATTAGCATTTAAACATCACCATTTACTCAATTTGGAAATTTTGTGAAGTTAGCCGGAAATTTTTCTTTTTGCAATTACACAAAAACCAAAGGTGGTCAAACGAAATTATTGGGTGGTTAAACGTGGTCAAACGATGGTCAATCGAATGCGCTATAGCAATCTGGTTTTCCCGAGTTTTTCTGGCTCACTTCACGAAGCTCTGACGAAAACTATGTCAAGCCCGGTTTAAAAATCGTCAAGTCCTCAAACACCGTTTTGCAGCGTATGTCACGCAAGATTTTAGGGTAAATCGGCAAGAAACAACAATTTATGAATTCAAAGACGTCAAGATATATAAACGTTATGAACTCTAGAGAATGGTATTTTAAACTATCAAAATGACGGGCTTCGTAGAGATTCATGAAAACTTTCTATTATTTATCTTTCTATTTTTTTTCTATTTTTTTTTTCTAATTTATTTTCTTTCTATTTATATTGTCATTTATCTCATTTATCTCATTTAAAAATTAGTAAAAGGTATCTGATTTTTTCTTCTTGAGCCTATTCAGTAAAATTTGCTTTTTGCTACTCATCCCCTTCTTCCACCAAGGTATTTTGTAAACCTAAAGGCTAGCAGTATAAAATTTATTGATGATTATTAAATAAAATCATTCTATAGAGATATAAGTAATGGAAACACACAAGTTATAGGTACACGCTTGAAGAGTATCATCTTCTAGGAATTCCAGTGAATTTTATATAAATCTTTCGCTGAAGAATCAATAAAAAATAGATAGATAAGCGATAACATATAGGTAGCAGTGTTTTGATATCTACACACATATGACAAGTTATTTACAATACTGGAAAAAATAATCATTTGAAAAATGTTACATCTAGCAATCTTAGGAGTATATCTCAGGAAGCTCGCTTAGATGATTTCTATGTGGATCCACTGAAGCTTGAATTCTGATATACAATATTTGTTTGGATATTGCTCTCATAATATCGATTTTAAATTCATACACACCGCCAGTCCCTGAACTCACGATTCGGGCCCTTGGGGGAAAATATTTAGAAACATCATTTATTCTGCGTAATACATATACCAAACAGCTTGTACTGAAATCAAATTAACAAGCAAAACAAAAATGGTTAGGTATCTTCTTCGTTCTCTTTCATGTCCAAATTCCCTGATATCGTAATAAAATTCGTTTTAAGTTGCCAGGAATATTCATAAATCTACATTTATTCACTCTGCTGGCTATGCATTTGTTGGCAATCTTTTGAGATACCTACCTAGTACCTACTACGGGTATGGTATACCAATAAAATGGAAACAAAAACTATTACATTTGTTAATAAAATTGCTTCAAAGAAGTTGAGAAAATTCCAACAGAACACTTACTATAAAAGTATAATACTACAGCAAAGTATATTAAAGCAGTGCATTATCCTGTAACTTCGTGATGATATTTTCCGAAGTCAATTTCGAATTTTCTGCCTCCTGGAGACAGGAAAAATTATTAAATTTGCCTTTGAGATGCTCCTATGTACCTAAATTGCAAGCAATATAAGAAACTTCAAGGCCCTATGCACAGAGCTTGCAATATGATTCTGCATAAAGTATTATAAGTATCTTCGCCATTTTAGAAATTGATTTCTAAAAAATCATTATTTGTACTTTTTCTGTTCAAATTTTGAAAAATCCGTTCTTGTCACTGGATTACACATCCTAGGGATTCCTAGATTTCAATCTAGGAACTAAAATATTTGAAATAGTTAGCTCTCTGGATGGAGTTGTCTGGTGTTGTATTTGGGCAATATCGGTAAAGTCGTTCCAAAATGCCGGACATTTGAACTTTTGTAAAAACTGCGTTATTTTATCACCTTTACAAAATTTTAAATTTCGTAAAGATGCAACGACTCGACCGATTCTGCTCAAACGAAATACCAGACCACTCTTATACATAAACATCTTGGGCCAGTCGTCCACCGAGAAAACTTTTCCAAAGCAACCGATCATGATCTTGAGTAAACAATTTTGATCAATTCGGATTTTGATAGGGGTAAAGAAAATGGTGGTTCCAAATCGAAAATGTTCCCATTAATGAGACAAAATTAATAAAAACAAATTAATCTTACATTTCAAAAATTAATTATGAAATCTCAAAAAATGTCATGAAAATTTTCTAAAAATACTTAGCAAATATGCATGGCGATCGGCCAGGCTAACCTTCTAGGTACTTACTGGATGTCATTTTGACTTCTCGCAATCGGCCCGTTGACGCACAAACCTGAATCATAATGAAATGTAGTGATGGGCGATACACAGGTGGTTAACAATTCGATGCCACCATTGGGATCTCGGAAATGGTAAAAGATACAGGGTCTTCAAGATATTCGAACCCATTAGAAAGCCTGCACGGAACTAAGTCGTTGGGCTGCCACCCGCTCCGCTCGGGCATAAAAATTCGGGCTGTTACAAAAATATTTGACTTGTTTTTCGTGACACTAAATTAAGTCAGCTGCGAATAAATACATAAAATTCCTATTTCCTCTGTTTAAAGAGCAAAGTAAAAAATTTTATAGTCAATAAAACGCAAGTAGATATTGAGAATTAGTCAAGATGGAGGAACTGGTCGACTCCACGTAATTCCAGACGTCAATACTATTACAAAATCTCAGAAGTTTCGTGATTATTGTCAACTTCAACTTCTAGAAACATCTAGTGCGCATGCCAAATGGTACATAAGACAACAAGTTTCCAGAACTTCAATATTACTTGACAGAGAAATAGAATGAACGCGAGAAATGGTGAGTCCCATCCTCGACATCCCGATAGCACAACAGGTGAAACTTTTTAATCACGAAACGTAAAAACAACTCCTAAATTCTGCCTTAAATTTTTATAATTCCGAGGATTGTGTTAAAACCTTCTTATGTATAAAGAAACTAAATTAACAGAAGAATTTTCTGTCATAAATTCGTAAATCCGCTAAGAAACTATTAAATTTGTCCTTAAACTTGCTTCTGAGCAGTAAAACTGCAATAGACGAACTGAAGGCATTCCACATAAAGAAACTATTCCAGACGTGTACTAAAATTAAACTGGATGCCTTAGCATCGACTGTCTAGATTTATTTTGATCTAATTGCACCCGTGCTATTTTTACGGAGGTCAGCGTGATGTGACATCGCCAATTCCATTTGTATTTGGATTGTTTTTGTCACTATAAAAATCCCCAAGAGTCTAATCTTATTCGAAAGTAATAGCCCTCATTTACGATTATAGACGGACGTGCATCGGGATACTTGCAGAGAATGCAATAAAAAAATAGGTACCGCATGCAAATAGTTTTATCGCATTATTAATTGTACTTAGAAGATTTTATTGTACACCGAGATTCATACATACAATGAGTTCTTTTTTAAGACTTACTAAATAACTTTATATATGAAAATATTTCGGCCCCGAAAACTGTTATATCTACTTAAGAAAATAACATGTCGAAAAAATGAAAAATAAAAAATAATTTTCGAAATCTCCCTCTGCCATTGCATCGTCCTTCTGGTTGCCCAATTTTTTACCCATTTAACCGACCATGTATCTCCCTCAGTTTCCGAGATCCCCATGCTGTTCATTCTTATCTTGGACAAAGTTAATCTTCAGATATAGTTTTGATTTTTTTACTCTCCATGTTTTTTGGGTCTAAATTTTGAAGTTTGCTGACAAAAATTTGGCCCGGAACTTTGTTTTTTTTTTGCACTTTTCAATTTTAGAATTTTGGAAATGTATTTAGTTTTCGGCCTGTATCTTAGAAGGGAACCGTTTTTTTTTCGAGAAGCCCATTAAGAGAGACAAAATTTCATACATTTCTTTTGAAATACGTTTTTTTCTTTTTTGACTAACCGTTCCGCTGCCTGAGCGCGCCAACATCGACCTTGGTCAACCTCAGGGATCTTTGAGAACGAGAAAACGTATTCGTACTGAAACCGAGAAAGGGAAACGTTCCTCCAACCACCTACTTAGGTACTCTTCTATACGCACGCTTTCCAAACAAAACCATCAAATGTTGATGTTTCTTCACGCAATGAGTAAGTGTGATACGACTTCAACACCTTAAAATTAAGAGAAACTGAAGTAAGTCTCACCAAAAACCCAACCAAAGTTTTAAAAGTACAAAAAAAGTACAAAAATTTTGCCAAAAAGTGCAAAAAAAGCAAAGTTCCTGGCAATTTTATGATGCGTATTTTTTCACAATGAAGGGCGCATTATTTTTAGTAGTCCAAGGGCGCAGAATATCTAAAGACCCTGCTTATCACAACGAACAACACTACCTTTTACCAAAATCGCCAAAATAATCTTTCCTAATACTTGAATTTTGTCGGGAATGCGCCCTGGGATTATCATTAAGTACCTAATATCCTGTACGTATAGAAGAAACTTTTCTGGAAGTGCAATATTAGTCTGTGAGAAGTTATCGTCGCTTAAACTAACTACTATTATTTGGGGATCTATAAATGAGGTTACGTAAGAGAGGATTGAAGGGTTGAATACAAAATTTGACAGTGAACGGAAAGAAAATGGCTTGACCAGATTATCAATTTTCCTCCTCGGTTGATTTGCTCCATACCTATCGGAAATTTATATTTATATTTATATAAATTCAAAATTTTATATCCAAAGTTGTTACATAAAGTTCAAACTGATTTGAAATTATTTTGTAATAAATCGCTCCCCTTGGGTATAAACATGTTGACTGAACGAAATTAAAAAAAAAATAGCTTGTAATGAAATTTTAATGGAAGTTTTGCGTCATATTCAAAACCAATTAAACTTTCCACAAGGCAAAGTTTTATACACATCAAGCCTAATATCAGCCCGGATTTATTGGATAGAAGGTAAGTCGGTAGATACTGCATTAATTTATTCAAAACAAAATAGGTACACGCAAAACTTTCTAAAATCGCTAAGTTTGTATTTGGTTTTCAGTTTCCGCCTAACTAGGTAGATAGATAGTCTAACTTTTGTTGTTTAAAAAAATTGCTTTTATTTTGCCTTGAAACCGCAGGAAACGTAAAAAAGGATCGGGTCATTATAAAATATATCAAGCATGTAGTAGAAGATCCATTTTCCTTTAATGTTCCCTTGCTTCAAAGAACAAGAGAGCCTCTCGTCGTGGATTATTCGACCGATTTAATGCTTTCTACAAAGACTGTTTGACATTTCCTTCTCGACTCCTCGACTCCCACTTTTTAATTAAGCGGTCGTTTTCTTGAATTGTGTAACAAATGTCGATGTTATTAAATAATGTAATATCTGTAACTCTGAAAATATGTTTTTGTGACTATTTTCTGTAATAATTGAGAATTAATGAATAAATTCATTGAACCCTATAAGATGTAAAGTATTATAATTCCGCCTATTCTTCTTGTTTTTATGAAAACAGTTTCGTTTATTGTTTTTTCTACGACCACTATACAAAACACTACTTTGCGCATCGTTTTTTGTGCGCAAACTAGCAGATTTCTCACGTATCAAAAACTGTGCGACAAAGTGACATAACGCATAGCCAAAAATCGTTTCCGTACAGTTTTAATGTAAACAATAGTGATGGGCGGTAACTGAGAACTCAACTGTTACTTATTGTTAATGGAATAACTATTCATTTAAAGCTTCAAGGTAGTAAAATAAACACAAATGGGATAACATAGAACCCGACAAGACTATAAAATATACTCATTATTCTCTTGTGGCAGTAATTATTAAAATTTACCAGTTGATCGCTAATAACAGCATTGGTAGCGTTCAAATCGAATTCACGAACGTGAAAATAACTCGCCTCGCACACCTCTACTAACTTCAATCGAAGACGCACAGCGCCTGCGTTGTGTGGAAGTTGCATATCTACCATGTCTCCACGCTCACGTTACTTATTTTTAGTTTATACGGAGTCTAATAATAAATAATAATAATATTGTCGGTAGAATTCAATGATTTAACAGTATATAATAGTAACATTAAAAAGTCATTGGTAGAATTGAAAATAATAGGTACCTACCTAGGTAGTCTGAAAAAATAAACTTTAGTTACCTATCATTATAATGGATTGTGATTCCTCTGAATCTGAAGCAGAAAAAACACCACCTGAAGTCAGAAAACAAGCAGGTTTGTGTTCTTTGAATTTGCTACCTGTAGTTTCGAGAGAAAAATACGAATCTGCTTATAAACATTTCATAAATTGGAGAAAAGGTCATAAAAGCAGAGCATTGTCAGAAAAAATAATTTATGTGTTAAATTTGTTAAATAATTAATCTGTTAAATTGTGGTCGTAGGAAAAGTACTGTGTGTATCACGTGCGGAAAAGAAATTTCACACTCGTGAGAAATTTTCTCTTTTTCGCACTTGTTTCACAATATACTATTGTTTACAATTTTGTTTTAAACAATTATCTTGATAAAATAACTTGACTCGAATTGTACTTACCTAACAAGAAAATAGTAATAGGTATAGGGTGCTCAATACACTGGGTGATGAAAAAGTCTCGGTACCCCCCTATAACACCTTAAATTCTGAATTTTGTAAAAAAAAATAGGTCAATTTTATAATTTAATTGAAGTTAAATAAAATTCCCTGAAATTTTTTCTGCACTATTTAATATAATGATTCTAGAAATTCGATCTATTCCCTTAGTAAAAAACACCATGAGTTAGAATAATAATAATTATTGAGAAACCCGAACGAAGTTAAAAAAATATTGGTGGCTCATAGCTCAAAAAGCGACATAGTATCTTCAAAAGAAGTCTAATTACCTGAACCGGGAACCCCTTGAATTGTTTTTGCTGAAACATTCCCTTTTCCCAGATATTTAATTTATTCTTGTAGGACAAACTCTCTCTGTTTTTCTTTCCCCCTATGTTTGTCTCTCAAATGAAACTTTCTGAATTTTGATTAATTTTTTACATAAAAGGGATTGCATTGCTTCCAATTCCACCAGAATATGAAAACTGGAGTTTAAAAACCCGAAAAATTTATAAAACAAGTCATCCATTCCCATCTAGTATAAAACAGTTGACAAACGACGTGATAGATAGCCGAAAAGGGCAACAAAAATTCCTGATAAGTGACTTCTGGAGTTGGAGTTTCCAAATGTGTAATTGCTGCGAACTAAATCGTTTAGAACTTTTACAGAGTTCCAAGTAAAATAGCGGAGGATCTATATCTCTCAAGATCCATTAAACTTTTATTTCATCTGTTTTTAAATTCCTGTTATCTCCGCGAGTGAAAGAGGGATAATTGAGCTAGGACAACAAGACAGTTAATTTGTCAGTAATTCTTTTTTATCCGACTTGACTTTTCTCTTTCGCGAGGAAACGATTTACTCTGTGGATTACATTTTGGTCCATCTCGAGGATTATGACTTCATTTAATTCGTTAAAATCACATCAGTTATCCTGAAGTAGGTAACTCATCGCAACTCGACATCGAGCTGACAAAAACGTGGAAAATTAACATTTAAAAGAGAAACATTTTTTTATACTAAATGTGCGGTTGAGAACCATTTTCTTTTTGACCTAGAAGATTTAAAATTCTTTGTTACAACGCTGCAGAAAATAACATTCGTGTTGGAGGTAATTTCCTTACCGCGTCTCTGGAAAGTACGAGTAACACGAAACCTATCAAGGAGATTCATTATTGACGATTATTTAGGGTCATTTGCCATTAATCATTAATTGATTCTTCTTTTTCTACCGGAAAAGGTAATGGACGGATATTTATTTATTTATTCAATTTACCGAGTGGGAGAATGAGAGAATTGCCGATCGAACTAAATCAATTAAGTATTTATTAATGATTAATGAACTTATAAACTTAATTCGCAAGTTGCATTAACCTCAAGGTTTTGGTGTATTTTTTTAATGCACTCTAAATATTTCCGAGACTTATTCAGAACCAAGCTCAAATTGGAGCTTTAGAGCTATAAAAAATTGATATTTTCAGTATCTTATCTAAAATAATCATTTTTTTGAGATACTACTTTTAGCATCTTTTCAAAGTTACGTTATGTAAAGTCTCTTATTTGGCTACATAACAAGAGTGATCCACTAAGTTAACAGAAACAAAAAAAAAAATAAAAAAAACGAGTGTCCTTTTGAAATTTAGATCTACTCCACTTGAACAGTTGTAAGACAAACAGGACGATAATTAAAACGTGAAAATAATTAAAGGTAAAATATGTGTGTGTAAAAAATCGGAAAATTTTTAGTGACAATAGTAAGAAATTATAACAAATACACAGTTTTTAAGATTTCGTAGAATTTCAAGATTAAAATATCTTTTCAAAAAAATACAAGAGATTTAAAATCATCTTATTCGATGACTTTTTTTCAGGCTTACAAATCACACAGAAAAAACACTATAGTTTTCATGACAACAAACTATCCTTATGCAATCTGCTCTTATTTTTGAGAATTTGACTTAATTAATAGGACCTCGAATAGGACGAACTAGACTGTACCTACTTACTCACGTTATTATCATAGTGTTGAGCGTATATACACAACAAAAAGTATTTTTTGTGATTTAGGATGTTTATGAACATCATATTGCTTGAAAACTCGTGATAGTCCGTAAAAGTGAAGCTTAAACCAATTATTAGTAGTTCATATAGATTTCAAAATTTAATCAGTTTCAAAATTTTCTGACTACGGTCCTTGCTAGTTAACCAGTAAGTGCGGCGTGAAAAATCAGAACCTTTTCTTATCTGTTTCAGGGATGAATAAAGTGTCACCTCTACCCTCTCGCGAACTCATAAAAACAGTGTAAAAATATTTAGCGCTTGAAGTCTCAAGGTTAATAAAACCGGGTTTGATAAGAAATGGCTTATAAATTTACTGGCAGATTATTTTAACAAGGTGAAATTCCTTCAGTATCTATTTCTTTAATACGAAAACAAGAACAAGTAATTTATAAAATCAAACTTCTTAATAATAATTAATATTAAACAATTATAGTAGGCACATAATATACAAATAAAATAAAAATAAAAAACTCAAAGTTATAATAAGAAAGTTCTAATCTGAATGGCGAATAAAGGTTGAAGTTTAAAAGCCAGCCCCACAAACTTTTTTCCTTACTTCGTTTTCAGCCTTTCAGTTCATATTATTCAGCACAATAAGATATTATAAGGCAATATTTTCTACCTCGGAGCAATTTTTAAGGGAAGTTTGAATTGAATAATCGGCTAGTTTACATATCAAGTGAACCCGTTCTAGGTGTTGTGAATGAAGTGGATTTAGTAGGACATTATCAGATGCATAATTCAAGGCACGAATGTCGGAGCTCTGTGGGTCAGACCGGGAACGGCAGACTGCCTCCCTTTCTGCGATCCTCGGGATCCAATTCAATTAATTATCGTTCTTCCTAAACTACTACTGAAGTTATCCAGAGATCAGATTACAAAGCACTTAGAAACTGATCAAGGATGGAGACCAAACACGTGATTCTCCATTCACATACGCCTAGAAAGGATTCGGGTCCTTCCTTGTAATGTTTATCTTCTCTTCGTTCACTTTTCAATGTACTATGGGACGCCTGTTATTTGAAATTTTATACCATAATATGTGTAGTGAAGTACATACTGCAGTCACAAGGACCGTTTCATGAGGCATGATTTAGTTTATACGAGCAGAAATTTCCTAAAGCTCTCATGTGTCGCATTATTGTCATTATCCTTGCGGTTTTCTCGCTTTGTGTCTCATAAATCGTTTTGTATCAAGTCCGTTACTCTCAGTTTATTTCAGCATACACGTTGTCAAGACTCTAGACTATTACTTTGGAACGTTCTATGGATACTAACTTTTAATTTCAACTTCAACTTAGTTTTCTTAATAATAAATATATTTTATAACAGAGCCAATTCAACTTACTAAGTACTTAATAATTCCTATATTCTTGAAAAACTTCGAAATAATAATTTTAAAAGAGGGAAGAGGTTAAGAAACAATGAATGATGTTTCAGAAACACAATTTGAATAAAAGTCACGTAAGTGCTATGACATCGCTTTATTAAAATTGAGTTACACCCAATCCTCAGATCGCATGTATACGACATCTGGTGGTCATGTCTTATTTGGCGACCTTGTCACTTACGCCTCTTTGCGCAGTCAAGACGTTTTTATCCTCTATACAATTACATGTTTTTGAATCAATTTTTTAACATTCATTGGAAGGTCTTATGTCCACCAAAGTTAGCAGTGTTTGTTCCTTAATAATTGGTTGTTTGAAATTATTCTCTTTAAAGAAGAAAGAATGGAATTTTTTGCATTGTAGTATAGAAATTTGTCTAGAGCTACAGCACGACTTTCCAATACAAACCATCCGGGAAGGAATGCAAGCCATCAGTATTTTAAGCAACTGATGGATCTGTTTGTTGCAACAGATTCGCTCGTAAGCAACAATGAAAGTAAGTAAGAAATATTTTTTGTCTTTTTCATCCACTGACTAAGTATAGGAATTAAGATGACCCCGCAGAAGGAAGCCGTAACCCTGCTTCGACGGAGAAAGACATCGCGCTCGATCGGAACGGGGAAAGTGAATTTTCCGTAAATTTATAATTTTTTAATGTTAGAGGGAGTCAAGTTTTCGTTGGATGCCCCTATGTAGAGAAAAATTTTCGGTACTTTTTTATTCGTTATTCTAAAAAACAATAATTTAGTTTATCAATTATGCAAGAAATTTTCAGAATAAAAAAAAGAAGCGAGTACAAACTTATCCCAAATTTTCTAAGATACAAACAACGTCTATAAGTACCTTCTCCACGATTCCACTTAACAAATTAATAATAGCGACGGAGCTGTTTAGGCAGTTTTGTTTGAAACTGAAGTTTATTTTACGTTTTCTCTGTTTAGTTTTCATTCGTTTTTCGGCAAGGGAAGCTGAATAATTATTTAATGTGACAGTTTAAACGGGACGCAGAGAGAAAGAAAGACAAGCAGTAGGACCTACCTTCCAACCTGTCTAACATATCTGAAATAGATCTTGAGTCGACATAATTTAGATTCTAGGCAAAATCGAGGAATATAATTTCGCTTCTATTAATAAATTAAGAGACGAAACGTACTCGTAGATACTCAACTATCTACGGTACGCGTATTGTCGTTAATGTTTAACATTTCAGCTTGAAACTTGGAATATTGTTACAATAAGTAAGGTAAGGAGCGAAACTGGGAGTATAAATTCATGATTAGATGAATTGAGTATTTAAGTAAGATTTTCAACATACATGGAAACTATTTCTCGCTTGAAAACCAAAGATTTACTTATTTCAAAATAAGAGCAAGATGATTAAACTTGATTTATTTTCCAACGTTTTTTTTTTGCACACTATCCCGTAGCATCTTATTTTTGAACCTCGTGAACCGTTTCCTGGATTCTTGTAATTTAGTAATCTCAATACTATTAGTCTTAAATCAATCTTAAAGAAGATTAATGTTCCAGAACTTTCTGGAAGAATTGGAATTTTGATGGGGGTTGTTAGAAGACAAAAATCAAATTTGTCAAGTTTTAGACCTACAGCCCCTTGTGGGTTTTCAGCCCTTATTTATTTTGGAGAGTGACTTAGTTTTTTTTTTTACTTATCTCAAGTTATTTTTGAAAATAACCATTTATAAGAGTAGAGTGTGCAAATTCCTACAAAAAGATTTCTCTAGCGATATGAAATTAAATTATCCTAAATAAAAAAATATGATTGCTTTTAACAAAAAAGTTAAGAATTTTTTTTCCAAATATCACGAAAAGAATCATCAGACATTTATGCAAATGTCATAATTATGTATACTTACAGGATGCACCATATATCCTTCTCTATATTGCTATCTCCTAGCGCTAACAGTTACAGGGTCGGTTTAACAAGTCCAAAGAAGCGCAATTTTGTGGCCATCTCGAATCATTCAAGACATACAAAATATACTCGTATGTGACTGTTCCTGAAAAATATCCTGAAAAAACTGAAAATTCCGGATTTCTTATTTTTACATATCTTTTTTATTATTGGAGATTAATAAATATTTTTTGTGTGCTTACATAAGTTGGCAATCTGACATTTCAAAAATTTTCAGAGCCGACTAGATGCCAGAATTTTCATAGTCAACTTTCGTTTTTCTTATGGCTACCATATTGTTTTTTTATGTTGTTCGGTATAAAAAAAATCATAAAAACTGAAAATTGTTTAACTGCAGAAAATAAATTTAAAAATTTTTTATCCTTCTCTTTTCTTTACAAAAAAGACAACTTTTTAGACAGAATTTCATAGATCAATTAAAAAAACATAAAGCAAGCACTATTTCGGCGTATTTTACAAATTTTGACGTTTTTCGGCGATTTTTTTTAGGTTTTTCTTTGAAAAAAGAAGAATAAAAATGTAAATTTTTTTTCGAATAAGTTTATTAATTTTTGGTTTCCATTATTTTTTTCATATCAAACGACAAAAAAAAATAATATGGCGGCCATAAGAAAAACGAAAGTTGACTGTGAAAACTCTTGAATCTAGTCGGCCTTGAAAATTTTTGTAATGACAGATAGGTAGCTCTTAACGATTTATGTAAGCCTACCAAAAATTATTTATTAATTTTCAATAATAAGAAAGATATGGAAAAAATAAGAAATCTCGATTTTTCAGTTTTTTTCATGATATTTCAGGAGCAGTCACAGATATCTTGTATGGCTTGACGGATTCGAGATGGTTACAAAACTGAGCATCTTTTCTCTAATTTAACCGACCCTGTATCTCTTAGCATTCAGGAGATAGCAATATAGAGAAGGATATAATGTGGTGCACCCTGTAGAGAAACTATTTTGTAGAGATTTTAACTCTATAAAAAAGTTTTTTTTTCGTATCGCTATTTTCCAAAATAAGCTGAGAAAACTTTAAAAAACTAACCCACCATCGAAAATCAAAAGAAAGGAAAAAGCAGAACGTGTTGAAAGGTTAAGTAAACCTTGGGAATTTGATCTTTTATAGTTTTCTAGAAGCCCCCAAAATATCAGATTGTTCCGGAAAATTCTTACCTTCAAGACTAATCTCCAATCATCAGTTTTGTAAATCGGTGGTTGCATAACTAATTAACAATATGGATAACATTAAAAAAAGAATCGCTGTCACATTTGGAAGCTCTCAAAAAATTTCGCTGTCAGATTTAACAGCTGTCAGATTTGTCTTATTTGACAGCAGATGCCAATAATTTTCGCCCTTTGGCAACCTTCTGTTGCCCAACTTTCAGTATTACCTAAGCTTATGATAATTTATTAAATTTTAAAGACTGCGCTGTCAGATTTGACAGCTGTCAGATTAGACAGTTGTTAGATTTGACATATTTGAAAGCTGTCAAAAATTTTCGCGCTTCGGTGAGCTCTGAAGTTCCTGTATTGGTCTTTCAGGAACGATATGGAAAAAAATAACACAAAAAAAAAGATGACAGATTTTAACTAGGTATGACCGGGAATCTACTGATCACAGGGCCGAATCAGTATGCAGAAAAAAGGTAACAAAACATAGATGATTGGTTTTAACTTTGACTGAAACCTACTGAAACTGAAGGGCCGAAGGCCCGAAGCCGCCGGCAGGCTAAGGTATTTGAAAAGATTTTATTTTTAGTTAACATGATTGTAGGTACAATTTTAGGAATAGCATAATAGGTACTCACTTAGTTTGATTTTTTGAAATAAATTTATGACCTCGGAAAATCGACAACAAAAAATAACTTTTGAATGGAATATTAATTTTCTAAACTTTTTTTATGAAAGAAATTGTTTCTTTTTAACTTAAAAAATAAGCATCGTTTGAGACCATTCGCGTTAGAAATCAATCATCACTTTTAACGGTGATGAATTTCAAGATCCGAATGAATTTCCCGGATCACATTTAATAAATGAACCTCTTTTGCACCTCAAAAGGTTTAATAAACCTACCCATTATGAGACCGGGACGAGTTCCAATATCTAGAATGAAAAAAGTTGCCCCCGTTGGAATAAAACAATAAGAATTTGTCATTCTATGCAAAGGAAATGTGAAGAACGATTCTCAAACAGCAGGCGCCTTGAAAGAATCCGATCCCCTCTTACTCCCGCCTTTAAGGAAAATATAAAATTCAAATTTATCTCTATATAGGTACCTCGACTCTAGTCTATTGAGGAGCGCAGGCACTTCAAAGGATATACCTATATTTGACTTATTAAAGGGTCCAATTTGGGAAGCCCATAGAAACGTTAATTGGCAGCTTAAAAGTTTACCCTCAAAGACAATGGGAGGGAATTAATATGGATGGATTTAGTGGAGCAATCTCTAATAATTTTCCCATTCAGTTTGATTTAATTGATTATATAAATGGACGTTTTAATGTTCCATATGTATTTCAGTTTTGCTTTTCCATTATAATGGAAACGGTAATTTGCAGGATCTATATATGGTGATTGATTATGTGCTGCATTATTAGAGCTTTTTTTATTTTTCATCAATATTTTACCTGGGAGAATAATCACAGATACAAAGTTCGAGCAGGATTCAGGATTCAAACAAACAATATCGTACATTTAAAAGCGGAGACGCTGAAGTATAAGTGAAGCAGCAGAAACCATTTCTTTCCATTTTAATGACTTTTCCAAGGACAAAGTTTACGAGGACTAAACTTCGTGGAGCTCTGGTAAGAGCCGTTATTCCAGTGTTCGAAACCTACGAGGTCTACCAGGTGATTTCTTTTTTTTTAAGCTGAACATTTATGTAACGAAATTTGCAGTTCATGAAAGAATGGTTTCCAGGAATGCTTCCATATGAATATGCTCCAAGTTTCTTATGAGATAACTAGATATAAGTGCAACGTTGAGTTACAATAACTATAATACCTAATAATATTATCCCTTTAGACATCAGGGCCATAATTCCCCCTTATTGAAAATTTAATAAGAAATTCAACAACATTTCAAATTGCCATGATAACTAGTTCAATCAAATAAAGCAAAAAATTGGTTTTGATGCTTTTAAAACCTTTAACTACTCGCGCTGGTGTATTTTGTACACCACTATAACTATGGTGGCGGCCATTTTTGTTTAATACTTCATGCGCACTCGGGGTGGCTATCTAACCTATTGGTGAAGTGTTGTATACACGCACTGTCAGTGCTAGTGTAAAGAACCACCAACAAAAATACGAAAAAGGTGCTTTTGTTGCGGAAGACAGAAAAATTGGGTATGACGACCACGTGTCATACATGTGGGAGACCTGTATGCAATGAACATGCAACTACTGTCAGTACTTGTTCGAAGTGCACTATCAAGTATCAACGATGATGAAACAATGAGTGAAAGCGAGCAGTCACTTAAAAAAACGTTTGTTTTTTTTTGGTGCAATTTTCTGCTTTTTTAAGATTTTTTTTTGTTTCATACTTTTGCATTTAAGTTTTTTGTTCATTATTTGTATGGCAAATATTTCTTTAAACATTATTTACGTTATTTGTTTTACTTATATTAAAACTGGTTGTTTTATGGTGGTTTTTAGGCCTGGTGTACAAAATACACCACGCGAATAGTTATGTTGTATTTCAGGGCGCGCGTAGTTAAGGGTAAATCATCTAGTTCAAAAAGGCTCGGGAATAGATAAGGAGAATTCCTCTGATACGCCTAATAAAGTTCCATTGATTTCAGGCACTGTGATTGAAATGGAAGGGGGGCTAAAAAGTCGCTTTTTTAATTTCGGTCATATCTCAAAAACTGTGCTTCGCACTGAAAATCTTTTACTTGCCTTTTTACAAAATTTAAGCTTACTAAATTTCCTAAAAATAGTGTATCCATTTTCACTCTCTTCGATATATGAGCCACGGAAATTTGATAATATTTTATAAAATTTTGGTAAAATTTGACAAAAAACTTGAGGCGCTTCAAAATTTTCTGGAAATTTTTCATTTTCGTGGGTTAAGCTTTAATTTTGGAAAGTACAAAATGGTTTGTGCGACCCACTACTGTCTTCGAGATATGCGCTAAAAAACTTAAAAAGGGACTTTTGAGCCCTTGGCCCCGCACCCCTGTTGCGCCCTAATCCAAACGATTTTTTTTCGTTACTCAGGGGAGGTCTATACATGTATAGAAACAAAACTTTTGGAACTACGTGATTAATGCAGCAAAACTTAATTTGATTGGACTATGATGACAAAATGATGTCAATTAGTTCTATAGTAAATCTTAATAAATAAATAAAATGCGTGTTCAATTACAATAAGTAACCGAAGCTATGAAATATCTAACTTCAACCTATTCACTTTTTGATTGCTGCAAGACTGGCTTCTACCGATTAGCGTTTTTGTGAAGTCGTAATAATTAATTATTACTCGGAACACATCTCCAATGAAGCCTTGGATAGCATGAACAAAGGAATTCTGATAAATGGACAGCGGCTGAATAACATTAAGTAGGCCGATGATCCCATCACCTTTATTGCTGACAGTCTCGAAGACTTACAAGCCCTTATTATGGATCAAATCACCCATCACAGCCATCATCACAGCCTTGAATAAATGTAAATAAAACCTATCTTATGATATCAGTAAAGAGAAGTTCATAAGGGTTGAAGATAAAGAGGTGAGAGTATGCAACTCTGTTGATCCCTCGCTTTATTCTCAGGTCTTTGTCGTTGATTTGATTAAAAAATCCCTTTCGGTCCTTTCTAAAAACTCCTGCGATGCTACCGTCTTCTCCGATCTCCTTTACGGTGCTAAATCCTGGACACTCAATGAAACTACAACCAAAAAAACGATTTCGAGATGTGGTGTGCTACAGGAGAATCCTGAAAATCCCTTGGACGGCAAAAGTGACAAACATCGAAGTTTTGTGAGGACAATGGAAAAAGACCTAGAGCTGATGACTACAATTATAATTAAAGTCCGTAATAAACTAGAATACCTGGGTCGCATGATGCGAAACCACGAAGCTCTGATCGCTATGATGATCGCCAACATTCGTAACGAAACGTCACCCTACGAAGAAGAAGAAGAAGAAGTAAGCAATAAAATTTTATGTGTATCACTGGAAAAGTAAAAATTAAAATTAAAAAAAGGAAAAAAAAAAAGTTAAAAAAAAATAAAAAATAAAATAAAAAAAAATAAAAAATAAAAAATAAATAAATAAAAAATTATAATTAAAAAATTAAAGTACCTACATTATCACCAACTAGACGTACAATTTCTATTTTGTCTCTCTTGACCTTTTCGAATAAATTAATGAAAATTCGGAGTTCTATTGTGAATTTCTAAAATAACTGCAAGATCCTTATTACTCTGACATTTCCAATAAAATTTAGTACAGTACCGTTTTGAGGGCTGGTGAATCCAGTAGCGTGCACAGTTTTTTTTCTAAAAAAATCGCTAATATGAATTTTTGAGATTTTACAAGTAAACACTGATCTAGTAGGCCTTGGATTTTGTAGGAATGAGACGCTTTTTGCTCCCAAAATATAGTTTATCAAGCTCTATGATTTAAAAAAAAATTCTTTAAAATCGCACCATAAATTAAGATTCTACAGGGTGTTTCAAGAACAAATGGGTCACACTGTATATTCGTAAGTATATAAACATAAACATACTTTTAGATGCAGCTTCCATAGAAATCCGGTTTATTTTTTATTTATTTTAGAGATAACAAAATGTGAACCATGCATGATTGAGAATAACCCTTCAATCAATGAATACAGGCGGATGTTGCGCGGATGGAGTGGCAGGTGTCACAGTTATCAGAAGTATGACACAACTCTATTAGAGCTACGTTGCTGCCACTACAGTCAAAAGTTTAACTTTCAGTATAACTAGATAATAAATTATTAGTTTGACCTATTTAGAATTTTCCATTTCTGAATTATTAAATTTATCCGAGGAATTAGTCCTATAAGACAAGGTGAGGCGCGAGAACCTTAGCGGCCAATATTATAAACGCTGGTTAAGTTAACTGGCAGATTTCTGTGCCCGATTTTGAAGCTAATATTGACCTCGAATGACTTTTATTAAAATTTTTGTAATCTCTTTTATGCCAAGAGTAATTAAATTGCAATAATTTCGACCTATAGTCTATATCTTCTCCAGAATCGACCACAGAAATCGGCCAGTTAACTTAACCAGCGTTTATAATATTGGCCGTAGGACATTTTTATATGGGGCCCTTTTATATGAATATTTTTATATGGATATATTTTGGATATTTAGGGATATTTTTATATGGAGCATTTTTATAAGTTCGGGGTAGAAGTCTAAAAATTTTTATGCGTATGATTCCAATTGTGACGAGCTGAACTAAAATATTTTACCACTTCCGTTTATACCGAAACTAGCCATCAACTTTCTTATTTTAAATCGGATACCTGTATATTATTGAGTACATTTTAAGATTCCCTGAAAAAAAATCTAATAAAAATGGTGTTTATAGTTTGTTTGTAAAGAGTGGTTTATGAGTTATAAACAAATTAAAATCGAAATTTTCTATTTTCAAAGGAGCTTACATTGAAAAGGGGCCAAGATATCGGAAAACTGGGTTTACGGTTTACATCTCCATTTTTTTTTTTTTTAATTTCTCATTTTTCATCACTTTGCATAGAAATTTCATCCACACAATAGGATACTAAATGAAAAGTTAAGATAAAGACATGTAAACCATTTTCCGATATCTTGGCCCTTTTTCAATGTAGGTAAGCTGCATTGAAAATAAAAAATTGCGACATTTATTACATTTTTTCAGGCAATCTGAAAAAATAATAATATATAGGGTGTCCTATGTGAAATAAGAAAGTTGATGGCAGCTTCCGGTATACCCGGAAGTGGTGTGAGGTTGAAAATATTTTAGTTCAGCTTGTCAAAATTGAAATCATAAATGTACA
Organism: Malachius bipustulatus; assembly: GCA_910589415.1. Lineage (NCBI taxonomy): Eukaryota > Metazoa > Arthropoda > Insecta > Coleoptera > Melyridae > Malachius > Malachius bipustulatus. The sequence continues at coordinate 51,664,021 of OU342633.1, forward strand.
AATTTTCAGACTTTCCATCACTTTTCCATTTAGGATACCGTAAGGCTTTCGCGCCTCCCCCTGTATAGTTACGACAATTTTATATTTAATATCAAAATTTACAATTTTGATATCGGACATACTTACAGCCAGTATTATAAAGGCTCATTAAGTTAACGGGCATTTCTGGGGCCGTTTCTAAAAAAGTTATCGACCATAAGTGGAAATGGAGCAATTTGGTAATTCTTGGAATGAAGGGAATTACAAAAATGTTACTTGACGTCGATATTAGCTACAAAAATGATACCTACCTAAAATCAGCCCGTTAGCTTAATGGGCCTTTATAATACTGGCTGTTAGAGTTATACAATTAAAACAGTGTGATCTTTTTGTATTAACTTATACAGGGTGTCCCAATATTCCATGGACATGGAGCAACCACAGATTACTGAGGTAAAAAAAAATCGCTCGAACCAAACTTATCTCTATACCAAAATGCTTCGTTTGTCCGCTAGAGGGCTTCAAAGTCTTTTGAAAATTTTAGTTTTTTTGAAATAGCTCAAAGTCGGCTGATTCAAATTCGATGAAATTTGGTAGGTAAATGTCTTATTAAAAGTACTAACTTCTGATGTACATGATAATTTGACGGAAATCCGGGAAGGGGTGAAACTACCCCTACCCTCCATTAAAATCGATCGTAATTGTTGATAGGGTAGCAGGAACGCTGTTCATGTTTTTTTGTTTGAAAGATACATCATTTTAGCCCATTTTTGGTCTTCTACAAAAATCTGTATCTTTCCGAGGTGCTATGTGATAAAATAAATTAGTCGATGATTACTAAATTTTTATTTCATTCTTTTAATTTGAAATCAAATTTTCAATTGTCAGGTGATTATTTTATCTAATCTCATAAAAGATGCTCGATGTGGGCGCCGGTTTGGACCCTAGAAAGTTCCATCCTGCGCAAAAAAAATATTTTAACTTTTCTTGGAACCTCGTCGTTTTGCAAACTGTTTACTGCGTTTGAAAAAAACCGTTTGCAAACATCTGAAAAAAAAAAACCGAACCATACTAAACATCTTTTATGAGATTAGATCAAATAATCACCTCACAATTGAAAATTTGATTTCAAATTAAAAGAAATTTTGGTAAGGTGTCATCGTCTAATTTATTTTATCACATAGCACCTCGGAGAGATACAGATTTTTGTATGAGATCAATAATGGGCTAAAACGATGTATCTTTCAAACAAAAAAACATGAACAGCGTTCCTGCTACCCTATCAAAAATTACGATCGATTTTAATGGAGGGTAGGGGTAGTTTCACCCCTTCCCGGGTTTCCGTCAAGTTATCATGTACATCAGAAGTTAGTACTTTTAATAAGAAATTCACCTACCAAATTTCATCGAATTGGAATCAGCCGACTTTGAGCTATTTCAAAAAAACTAAAATTTTCAAAAGACTTTGAAGTCCTCTAACGGACAAACGAAGCACTTTGGTATAGAGATAAGTTTGGTCCGAGCGACTTTTTTTTACCTCAGTAATCTGTGGTTGCTCCATGTCTATGGAATATTGGGACACCCTGTATTTCTTATAGTGAGATTGTAAGTAGCACTATTATAAACAAATAGACAGCAAGAATTGAAAAATTAACAGAAAACGAACACAGGACTAAAAATTTGGTCTTGAAGTTTGGAAAATTTCACCATTTCATTAAAAGTCCGAAGGTATACTGCGTATATGGGGTTTTTTTGTCTGCTGATTTCTACGATACTGAGAAAATTGGCGTTTTGAAAGCACATTTTAAGCTGACATTAATAAAGGAACTCTTGATCAAAAGCTCTAATGTGAACCGTTTTCAAGAAAAACAGTATTTTATGTTTTTTCAAAAAATGGCTTTTTTATGTAGATAACTTTCAATAACTTTCAAAATGCCAATTTTTCTACTGTCGTAGAAATTAGAATCAAAATATCATGTAACAACCTAGCGCTCAAAAAAGGGATAAAATAAAACGAACTGTGCAAAAGATGAGTTCAATATCTCAAAAAAAAAAAAAGCATTTTTTTCTTAGAATGATCCAGGGAATTTGCACCTTGAAAATGTACTTTTTGGATCAAATCATTATCAGATTAATCCCTGTCTCTGTAATTATAATAATTTAGGTGCAGAGCACACACATGTCAAGATATTAGACCTGACAACTGAAGCCTAAACAAATTGATTTGTTTATTATGCAATTTATTGTACGAAGCAAGTGTGGGTCTATGCCGTGAATTATCAAAGCCTTATTCGATATCCCTGTTCTATAGCATTACTATTCAAATATATTCGTATTAATCGCAAGGGGTTAGAGCAATCGTCGGCCCGAGCAGAATCAGGTGGAGGTAGCGGATCTGGCGCCCTCGCGTCTTGGGCAAACAAAGTCTCTACCCGTTTTGTGCAAATATTGTGAGTAATAACTAAGTTCGCCATGTTCATGTTACGTTACCATTCATTAATCTTTGTTAAACACAATATTAAGGGTTCCCTAACTTTCCCTCCCCGAAGACTTTATAATATCTGGTGTCGTAAACAATGTTAAACAAGGAGGGATTTTCTTGTAATTGCACTGTCAGGACATTACAAGCGGAATGTTCGAGAAAATAGTTAGGTACAGTTATCGATCTATTGTCTTAAATTTTCTTGCCATAATAATTTATGAGTTCGGTATAGTGCCTAGGCCTTTATTGTTTCTTGGAATAAAATATGATGTATTACAGCTTATTACTTTGCTAGTCTTTTTTATTACAATCAAGGTAAGAAAGAGATAAAATTATTTATTCTCTGAAATAAAATGACTGACATATACCTATGTTTTTCTAAAATTACTACTGGTTTTTGATATTTTTTTATGGTTTGTTTCACTGCCACATACAAAAATCAATTAGCCCTCAAAAAAGACATAATATTAATTACAAAATGTGTACAAAAACTGGATTCTGTACCTCAAACTGTTTTTTTTTTTCGAAAAAGGTACCTACATTTGCGAACCCATGTTAATAGAAACTTTTTTTCTTAGAACGAGGCAGGGAATCACGCCTTTCATTTTCCGACACATGTTTTAAAACACCCTCTATAAACGGTTCATTTCCACACACGTTAATGGGAAATTTTTTGTTTATTTTTGACCAAAGTATCTGCCTTTAAATTTTTTCGTAATTGTATTAAAGATACATCCTGTATACGCATATACAGTTGTTTCTTGAGTAATGGTCCGTGGTGAAGTGGAAGATTCGTTAATATTACGATCGAACCGAGGATCGAACACAAAATACCAATTTTTGAAAATAAAAAGGATACAGGGTGGCAAAGTTGACATTTTAAAATATACTTTTAGAATTAATTTTAAATACTGAAACGCACGAACAAAAAAAAATATCTGTTTAATGAATTTTGTATCCGCTTGATCGTGTAAAACCCCTAACTATTTTACCCTTAAAGCTTTCTTGTATTTTACTGTGAAATATTTAAGGTAGGTACATCATTATTGTGAAAAAAAGTTGTACTCATCGTAATGCTCAATAGTTAGTCGTTTTCGAGTTAATCGCCTTTTAATAGTCACCTGAATAATTTTCATTTTATTTATAACCAGATGAATCATCCTGTGTATCAAAATTGACTACTGACCTACTACGCAGAATTTTGCTAACCCCAACTCAATAATAATTATTGCTTATGACAATTTTTGGTTACACGACTAATTTGGTAGGTACCTATATTTAGAAAAAAATCTTTTTCATGTCAATGATGACTACCTAAGTACTTGCTAAAAAGTTATCTCTTTAAAAATATTTTCCCAAACACAGTGCGCTGGTAAACTATAGAGCAATTTCATAAACATAGAAGCACTGAGTTTTTAGAAAAATTTTAAATTTTTTGTATTTTTGTATTTATTTGGGTTTCAGTTTCTTTTGAATTTCGATATCAGAAATTATTTCTAAAAGGTCTTTTCATTATAATCTCGAGTCCTAATTAATTCTACCTGGAAATCGTTTTATTTTGTAGAATAATTAAATTCCGATTTATTTTTAATTTTTAACTTACTTCCAATCTAAAGTTACAGCGAAACTAGACATAAATTAGCTTTTTCATACCTGGAAAATCAATTTTCCCCAGGCGTTTCTTCAACATCAAAATAAAAATGAAACATAAGCATCTGAAATAGGAAATCCCTCCGATTTTGAGCGTCTTTTTAGTATAATCCTGGCAATAGATAAGAGTTTTATTGTTGTTTTTCTCTTAGGCATATTTTCCCCTCGAGGGATCTACCTTTTCAGTAATATAACGACGGCAAGGATCAGGATTTGAGTCGGTATCCTGAGAATGCCACGAGGAAAGGTATACATTCATACAAAACGAACACTAATTAGGTTTCCATGGTGACGTGCTTTCTTAGATTTCAGGAAAGATACTCAGCCTTTTAGTATTAAGTTCACTGAAAAAAGTTGGTATTTCATGGCAACCGATGATATTACCCTCCTGAAAGGAGCGCTGCGTTGCAGGTATTACTGAAATAATATACATATTTCCAACAGAAAACAAAATAAACATGTCCGCAGTTTGTGAAGAATATACCTTAAGGGATGTTTTCATTAAAAAGGGTCTTGTCTCTCGAGGATGAATAATTTAACGCAATGAATAAAATTGTAGATGTAGTTATGTAAGTGAATGGAACAAAAGTGATACAAAATATTCAGGTTCCAGGGACTTAGGGATTGAAATTATAATTTGAGAGACCTATAAATAGGTACCTACAAACTTTTATTAAATTTTTAATTTATATTGAAAATAAACCCTTAGGTAGTGTCAAATATGAATGGAACCCATAGTTGAAAAACGATGTTTCTATTCGAAACTAGGAATTTGTTTGCCAAAATTTTTTTTTACTCCTACAGCTATTATAGTTACCTATGGCTGCAGGCTGGAGGCTAGTTCAAATCCTTAGACTATATTAATAAATATGGACCAAGACATAAACACTGAAAAAGTGTTCCGACATCCCTCTCTCTCCAAACAAGACTGTTCAAAACAATGAATGCCAGATCAATAATGAAACTGGCACTTACAATGAAAGAGCGCAACCTCTCCAGTGTTATTGGTGGGCAATAAACATCGATGGATCCCTTATACCCGTTTTACTTTGCTACATCTGGCAACATGAATGTTTACATCCTGTCAGACGATTTGTTTACATAATCGTATAAGTATATATTTTCTTAATTTAATATCTATTAGTATTCCCATAATTTATGTTTTTTTGTAACAAAAACTGCAAATAAAATAATATTATGAATATTATGATCATTATTATAATTTATGTAATTATTACATTTCCTATAACTGAACTCGAGCGCGCCACTGCCGTTGAGTTCTGTTTGTTTACGTTTTACGTCGTTCCCCTTACCCCGCCAGAAACAGCATATGAGTGCGAGAGAGAATATCAACAAACCAAACTGACTTCAAGCTAAGATAGGGAAGGCGCGGTCCATATTTATTAATATAGTCTAAGTTCAAATCCCGTTCGGTTTTTACCTATAGGATTTCACTGTTTTACACATGATTTACGGGTATGAAATTCGATGCGATAAATAACGATGAACAAATAACATGTTTTAATAATGAGAATTACTGCTGAGCAATACTTCAAAGGAACATTCCCAAACAAAAATTGATATTAAATAATTGACCACCGCATTTTATGGTCACGTGGAATTAAAACATTTTTTCCTCACTTCCCTATTAAAAAATGGAATTAAGCAAACAATTCAGAACTATCACGTCAAAACTATAACATGGCTTCTAAATTAAGCTGACGCTTATCAATTCCATCAAAAATGTTCCGAAAAAGTCAAAGGCCCCGCTGCACGAACGTAATTAAATATCTTTCAGATAATTACTGATTTTAAAATGCAAATTTTGAAAATAATTTATTTCCAGCAATATCAATCAATATTTTGATAACATGGGGCATTTTAAATTTAAAATCGCTTATTATCTGACAGATTTTTAATTACGTTCGTCAACCGGACAAAAGAGTAATCAATTTTGAATTATTGTTGCATATTTTCAGATATACTATGCTTTTAGTGTATTTTTTAATAAAAAAATACACTATTGAGGACGACATCACTTTTCGAAAATCACCCAAACTCATCAAATGTCCACCGATCATGACCCCCAGATCACGAAAAAGTGGGTTTTGATTTTGATTTTCTGTGGGACAGACTAGGTTTTTTGACCTCCCCTGTATGCTCCCGAGAGATTAGGAGGTGCTTACCGGACACCCTGTATATTTCTCCAAAATCGCGAAATTTCGATTTTCAAAACGCTCCTGTAGCTTTATCTTTGAAGATTAGTGAACGAAATTTTGGATCCTTATAAAACTTTGGAATGATGTTAGATTTTCGTTAAAAAAATTTCCAAAAGTCGAGTCACTTCTACAGGGTGCCCCTTCAAAGTTCCAGAAATTCGGTTCTTGTGGTATCATTTCAGGTCGCAGTTTTGAATCTAGGAGACTGAAATTTTTGTGGGAGTAAGATATCCACAAGGAGTGGTCTGGTATTGCACTTGAGCAAAATCGGCCAAGCCGTTTCAAAATGGCAGCCATTTGAATTTTTGGAAAATTTGCTATTTTTTGAGTCCTTGTATGAGCAAGATGGCAATAAAACTTTAAAATAAAATTAACAAGATTGGAAGGAAACTATTTTCAATTTGAATTAAAGCAATAAAATTGGCACTATTTATATTAATAAGCCAGTGGCGTGGGTAGGAAAAGGGTAAAAATGTCTAAATTTCTATAACCGTTTATGAGTTCATTTTTAAAGAAATTGAACTGAAATTTTCACAGTAGGCAAGTACACTAATATCCTTTAACCCTTAAAAGTTTCAAGAAGTAAATAAGAAAAATGGCGGAGATAATAATATTTTTTTATATGATGTTTTTATTTCTCTAAAATTTTAAAACCGCTGCTGTAGCTTCATATTTAAGGATTAGTGAACGAAATTTTCCACCCTTGTGAAACTTCGAAATGACATTTGATTTTCGTAAAAAAAATTTCCTAAAGCTGCGTTACTTCTACAGGGTGTCCCTCCAAATTAAAAACAAAAACCGTCTATGAGGCACGGTTTCTGGTCGCAGTTTTCAATCTAGAGGGCTGAAATTTTTTATGAGTAAGATAGCCGCAAGAAGTCGTCTGGTACTGTATTTGAGTAAAATCGAACCGTTTCAAAATGGCGGCTTGAAAAAATTGCCAGATTTGGAACCCCTACCTACCTACCAATAAGCAAGTTAGAAAAACAAATTTAAACCAAATTAACACGATTGGAAGAAAATTATTTTAAATTTGACTTAATGCAGTAAAATTTGCATATTTTTCGTTAATAAGCCAGTGGCGTGGATAGGAAAAGGGTAAAAATGGCTAAATTTCTATAACCGTTTATGAGCTTTTTTTGAAGGAATTGAGCTGAAGTTTTTCCAGTAGACAACTATACGAAAAACCCCTAACTCTGAAAAATTTCAAGAAGCAAATAAGAAAAATGGCGGAGATATTCGAATATTTTTACATGTTGTTTATTCCTCTAAAATTTCAAATTTTCGGTTTTCAAAATTCCCCTTTCACTTTTTGCGAATTTATTAAAGGTAGTGTAAAGAATAGTATTTTTTAAGTAAAGTTAGCCAGTGGCGGACACAAGGAAAAGGAAAAAAATTTTAAAAATTGTAATTTTTTTTTTATTTTGTTAAATTTAAAAACCCATTCTAAGGCACGTTTTCAAACTAAATGAAATGAAATTTTCTCAGTAAACCACTACGCTAATATGACCTGACTATGGAAAATTTCATAAATCCAATTTAAAAAGCGGTTAAAATATTCATAATTGAATCGCATAAAAATACACTATTTCTGCGATTGATGCGCAAGAAGGTTTTTTGTGAATAGGTAGCCAAAATTACATTTTAAAAAATACGTCAGATCATGTGACCAAAAAAGAAAAGAAAGAAAACAATGAGTCTTGTCTCGTCTAGTCTCGATGAAGCGAGACCATTTACGAGTCTCTCGACTGGCTCTAGTGTATTTTAGATTTTATAAAACAACCATGTTCGGTAGATGAATCGACCGACCAATGTTATCAAAACCAAGTCCCGGTGGCTCAGGAAGCGAGGAAACGACTTCAAGAACTCACCAACCGTGGCTGTTACGACCCGCTGAAGTATTCTTACCGACTGTAGTATTGTCTTGAATAATAATTCTGTCATTCTACTTAAATTTTCACAATAATTCTTCTTTGTTAGATTCTTGTTGGGTTTCCCCAAGTACCTAGATTTCTAGCATAATTTCGATGTATATGCGTGTTCGGAAAGTCGTCATCAAAGTCCGATGGAAACAATCCGATGTTCATGAATGGATGGACAGTGCTGTATCACAAAAACAATAAAATGAAAAAAAATCATGTCACCCATGTGGGTTGTTGGAAAATTATTTTTCATTCTCCCCTTTACGAAAGTGTAACTTTCTGTCTTGATAAGGCAACCGAAAGCGAAAGTAAAACATCCTAGGTGATAGGTTGCTAGGTGGTTGCTAGCTATGAAAAACTTTCGTGGCCTGGACAAAAAAGTAGAAATGTCAGTTTGATTAACGTTTATTTAGATGGAAAATTGAATGTAAAACTGCAATAAAAAATTCCAGTAAATCTTTCTGGAACATATAAATAATTATTATTGTATGTTCCAGAAAGATTTACTGGAATTTGCAGCTTCTTGAATGAAATTCATTTTGAACTGAACTACGATCAAAGATTCTAAAATTACCGCGGTACAGAGTTTTAAACTTGACAGTGTCATAAATTAATAATTTAAAACTATTGTTACTATGGTAATGTTAAAAACATGGCACCTTATAATAATTCCATTGTTATCACTGAATCGTATTATTTTACTCATTTCTTCTTAATCCGTGGTTCAATATGGCAAGGGGAGAATGAAAAGTTTAATACATTACACGCTACGAAAGCTCTTTCAGGTGCTCGGAGTTTTTAAATACCCTCGGCTACGCTACGCTTCGCCTCGGGTATTTAAATACACCTCACACCTAAAAGTGAACTTTCGTAGCTTGTAATGTAAATAACTAAAGTATATCGAGTAGTTGTGACGATTGTGCAAAATACATCAAGACTGTGTCTGAGGGAAACAGAATTTTCGAGCTTGGCAAGATCGAGTACGCCGGGCTCCTCGTGGAATGTGTCCATCGCCAAAATTCTGGAATTCCAATGAAACTGGTCTGATAACAGTCCAACTTTCCATCAAGAATTTTGGGACCCAAAGAGATAAAGTAATGAGGTCAGAAGACAGGTGATGGAAAGTTGTCAAACTGTCAGAATACTGGCACCATGATACACCACCATTAAGGCCATTGGCAATCACATCTCCCAATGCAGATATTTCCCAGTGTCCATTTTGAAGAACACAATACATGATTGAAGGTACTCGATGTAAAACCATCCCACGGCATCTCAAGCATCATACGAAACCGATGTAAACCATTGCAGTCATGTTAATGTTAATGTTTTTAACTTCTGTGGGGAAAATGGCATGTGGTATAAATTATCAACACTTCTTGGCAATTTGTTGGATGATTCGCTTAAGTGGGGTGAGTACATTCACTGTCTTCTCTTCGAGTCAGATATTTGGCTTAAGACGGCTGCGTGAGTTGCTTAGTCAGATGGTATGGTGTTGATGATGGCATAATTGGTTCACTCTTACTTAAGTGGTGTATTGCACTTCGGGGAGGCTCGGCTTCAGCCATGTTTTTAAGTTACTAAAAAGAGCTCTTCGAATAATGAGCAGGGTGTCATAAAGACACTCTTGTCAGTGTTTATTTAAACAATCAAGATCGAAGTATAAAAAGGTATAGTATATACTGACGATTGCCTTAGAATATATCTTATGCCGGCTCCACACGTTGGCGCATCGCCGGCAAATCAGCGGCAACACGAACGTGTGGACGGTAAGTTCGTGTCGATTGCCTAAACATTCGGCCAAGTGAGCGAAGTTTGTCTACGTTCGCCTCGCTGTCGGCAAATGCACGAATTCAAACCGGGCATCCACACGCTGGCCCAACTATTTGGCGAAACATTCACTGAATCATTCACCGAATCATTCGTGTACAAACTTGCCGTCCACACGTTGGCGATTGCAGTTGGCTTGAGGCTTGGTCGAACTACAGGCGAACGACCATAGCGAATTCATAATCACAGATAACGACAGTGGCGGCGTTATGTGTCTTGAATTTCCACGGGAATTGAAAATGTAAAATTGTTTTGCCATATTTATGCAAGCTCAGCTCTGATAATTTTTCTTTTTATAACTAATAATTGTTCTTTATATCTCACTAGTGCGGTAATAGACTTAGCGTACTAGTGCGGTAATATGGATTCTTATCCAAAGTAACTTAGATGGGTGGGATGATAAGTGCTCTTTATTTAATGATTGTAGATAAATATACAGGGTGGGGCCTGGGGCGCGACGAACGCCTCGGTCTGTGTAGCCTAAATCGTGCACAATTAAAAAAAAAATTAAATTGAGTCTTATACAGGGTCGTAGTGCCTATAACTTAAAATTATTTTTTACTATACAGCATGTTCCATATGACAGTGGCATATCAAAGTTTTGTTTTTTTAAACAGAATGCTCCTAACTATGTTATCGCATTTTTAGATTGTCTGAGAAGAAAGAATAAGATTGGTTTTTACAGTTGGTGTTGATGTAAATTGAAAAGTTTCTGAGTTATAAACAAGTGAAAATCGCAATTTTCGAAGTTCAAGGCCCTGTACAACGAAAACGGCTCAAGATAGAGAAAAACGGCTTACATGTCCCTGTTTTAACCTTTTATTTACTGCCCTATGGTACAGAAACATTTATACGTTCTTTGTTTCTTCTTATTTGGCGACGCGTGGAGAAATCTCAGATTTTTTCCAATTTTTTTATCACCCTGTATAAACATTTTATCTACATCATAGGATAGTACACAAAAAGCTAAAATAGGGACATCTAAGCCGTTTTTCTTTATCTTGACCCGTTTTCGTTGTACAGGGCTTTGAACTTGAAAAATGACGATTTTCACTTGTTTATAACTCAAAAACTTCTGAATTTAAACACCAACTGTAAAAGCCAATCTTATTTTTTCTTCTCAGACAATCTAAAAATGCAATAACATAGGAGCATTCCATTTGAAAAAACATAACTTTGATATGCCACTCTCATATGGGACATGCTGTATACTTATAAATAAATAATTTTAAGTTGTGGGCACTACGACCATGTATAAAATTAGACCCAATTCAAATTTTTTTTTAATTGTGCACGATTTAGGATACACAGACCAAGGCGTTCAACGCGCCCCACCCTGTATCATTTTATATTTTTATATTTTTATATTTTATTTAATTAAAGCCTTATAATTAGTTTTTTCACATTTCTTTCTAGCGATTTTGATTTTATTAATCGATTTCTACGTATGTATTGAAAAAAAAATGATTTTATTTCCGACAATTTACCACCATAATACAGTTTTTTTATCGCTGGCGCCCGAACTAATTTTTTTTTAATGAAACTGATTACCTATGACCTATGCCATTCCGTGGTCCTATATCAAGTACACAAATCCGCAAAGTTTCAGTTTAAAATTAAGCTCTATTTAGGGGGTGGACACTAGTGTTGGGACACCCGGTACAGGGCCTTGAACTTGAAAAATGGCGATTTTCACTTGTTTCTCACAATAAACATCTCAATTTAAACACAAACTGAAAAAGCCAATCTTTTTTTTTCTTCGCGATCAATCTAAAAATACAATAACATAGGAGCATTCCATTTAAAAAATAAACATAATTTTAATATAACGATCTCATATGAGACATGTTATATAGTCCAAAATAATTTTAAGTTGTAGACCCTGTATAAGACCCAATTTAATTTTTTTTTTATCGTGCACGATTTAGGCTACACAGATCGAGGCGTTCGTCGCGCCCCACCCTGTATAAGTATATTTTACTTTGTAAGGCAAACTAATCATTTTAATTTTGAAATTTCATAATAATGTATTTTTTTTTCTTTTTGCTCATTACGTAAAACGCACAAGGCTTTCGTTGGTGCATATTGGTATTTTACAACTAGCATTGGTTCTAACAACATACATATTTAAAAATCATAATCAAAATTACATTTTCCAAGGAATGGCCTTTTTTCATGTATAATTATTAGATTGGGCCGAGGACTTGGCAATTTTTTTCTTACCTATATTTCATAAAAAAAGAGTTATGAGAACTTTTTTTGGTAATTACTAATTTTAGTGTTGATCCTACTCATAAAAAATAAATTTAGTAAGTAGCCGTATGTTATTATTCAGGAACCTTGTTCTTATCTTTATGAAATTTATTTTTCGGGTCCCATATATCATTGGTTCACTTTGATAACGTTCGAGAAACTGGAAAACTCTTTCGTCATTCCAGGTTGTCATTGTTGTTGTATTTATTTTAATTTCAGTTATTACCGTAAATACACTGCACTGTGCAGTGAATAGTCGAGCGTTAATGACAAGATCGAACGAGCCAACGTGTGGGCAGCGTCAAATAGAGCGAAGTTGACGATAGCCGAATCTCTTTGAATTCGTGCATTTGCCGACAGCGAGGCGAACGTAGACAAACTTCGCTCACTTGGCCGAATGTTTGGGCAATCGACACGAACTTACCGTCCACACGTTCGTGTTGCCGTTGATTTGCCGGCGATGCGCCAACGTGTGGAGCCGGCAAAAGAGATTCGGCTATCGTCAACTTCGCTCTATTTGACGCTGCCCACACGTTGGCTCGTTCGATCTTGTCATTTACGCTCGACTATTCACTGCACAGTGCAGTGTATTTACGGTAATAACTGAAATTAAAATAAATACAACAACAATGACAACCTGGAATGACGAAAGAGTTTTCCAGTTTCTCGAACGTTATCAAAGTGAACCAATGATATGGGACCCGAAAAATAAATTTCATAAAGATAAGAACAAGGTTCCTGAATAATAACATACGGCTACTTACTAAATTTATTTTTTATGAGTAGGATCAACACTAAAATTAGTAATTACCAAAAAAAGTTTTCATAACTCTTTTTTTATGAAATATATAGGTAAGAAAAAAATAGCCAAGTCCTCGGCCCAATCTAATACTTACACATGAAAAAAGGCCATTCTTTGGAAAATGTAATTTTGATTATGATTTTTAAATATGTATGTTGTTAGAACCAATGCTAGTTGTAAAATACCAATATGCATCAACGAAAGCCTTGTGCGTTTTACGTAATGAGCAAAAAGAAAAAAAATACATTATTATGAAATTTCAAAATTAAAATGATTAGTTTGCCTTACAAAGTAAAATATACTTATACAGGGTGGGGCGTGACGAACGCCTCGATCTGTGTAGCCTAAATCGTGCACGATAAAAAAAAATTAAATTGGGTCTTATACAGGGTCGTAGTATCTACAACTTAAAATTATTTTGGACTATACTATAACATGTCTCATATGAGATCGTTATATTAAAATTATGTTTATTTTTTAAATGTAATGCTCCTATGTTATTGTATTTTTAGATTGATCTCGAAGAAAAAAAAAGATTGGCCTCTTCAGTTTGTGTTTAAATTGAGATGTTTGTGAGAAACAAGTGAAAATCGCCATTTTTCAAGTTCAAGGCCCTGTGCCGGGTGTCCCAACACTAGTGTCCACCCCCTAAATAGAGCTTAATTTTAAACTGAAACTTTGCGGATTTGTGTACTTGATATAGGACCACGGAATGGCATAGGTAATCAGTTTCATTAAAAAAAAATTAGTTCGGGCGCCAGCGATAAAAAAACTGTATTATGGTGGTAAATTGTCGAAAATAAAATCAATTTTTTTTCAATACATACGTAGAAATCGATTAATAAAAACAAAATCGCTAGAAAGAAATGTGAAAAAACTAATTATAAGGCTTTAATTAAATAAAATATAAAAATATAAAAATATAAAATGATACAGGGTGGGGCGCGTTGAACGCCTCGGTCTGTGTATCCTAAATCGTGCACAATTTGAAAAAAATTTGAATTGGGTCTCATTTTATACATGGTCGTAGTGCCCACAACTTAAAATTATTTATTTATAAGTATACAGCATGTCCCATATGAGAGTGGCATATCAAAGTTATGTTTTTTTAAATGGAATGCTCCTATGTTATTGTATTTTTAGATTGATCTCGAAGAAAAAATAAGATTGGCTTTTACAGTTGGTGTTTAAATTCAGAAGTTTGTGAGTTATAAGCAAGTGAAAATCGTCGTTTTTGAAGTTCAAGGCCCTGTACCACGAAAACGGGTCAAGATAAAGAAAAACGGCTTAGATGTCCCTATTTTAGCTTTTTGTGTACTATCCTATGATGTAGATAAAATGTTTATACAGGGTGATAAAAAAATTGGAAAAAATCTGAGATTTCTCCACGCGTCGCCAAATAAGAAGAAACAAAGAACGTATAAATGTTTCTGTACCATAGGACAGTAAATAAAAAGTTAAAACAGGGACATGTAAGCCGTTTTTCTCTATCTTGAGCCGTTTTCGTTGTACAGGGCCTTGAACTTCGAAAATTGCGATTTTCACTTGTTTATAACTCAGAAACTTTTCAATTTACATCAACACCAACTATAAAAACCAATCTTATTCTTTCTTCTCAGACAATCTAAAAATGCGATAACATAGTTAGGAGCATTCTGTTTAAAAAAACAAAACTTTGATATGCCACTGTCATATGGGACATGCTGTATAGTAAAAAATAATTTTAAGTTATAGGCACTACGACCCTGTATAAGACTCAATTTAATTTTTTTTTTAATTGTGCACGATTTAGGCTACACAGACCGAGGCGTTCGTCGCGCCCCAGGCCCCACCCTGTATATTTATCTACAATCATTAAATAAAGAGCACTTATCATCCCACCCATCTAAGTTACTTTGGATAAGAATCCATATTACCGCACTAGTACGCTAAGTCTATTACCGCACTAGTGAGATATAAAGAACAATTATTAGTTATAAAAAGAAAAATTATCAGAGCTGAGCTTGCATAAATATGGCAAAACAATTTTACATTTTCAATTCCCGTGGAAATTCAAGACACATAACGCCGCCACTGTCGTTATCTGTGATTATGAATTCGCTATGGTCGTTCGCCTGTAGTTCGACCAAGCCTCAAGCCAACTGCAATCGCCAACGTGTGGACGGCAAGTTTGTACACGAATGATTCGGTGAATGATTCGGTGAATGATTCAGTGAATGTTTCGCCAAATAGTTGGGCCAGCGTGTGGATGCCCGGTTAATATGTCTGGAAGAAATATACACAAGAGCAGACTTATCTATGAGGTTTGAAACATCCAAACGAAATATTCTAAATGTCAATCTTTAGAATAAACTGCCTGATAAAACTCAAGAAATGCAGTTGGTTCACTTGACTGCGCCATCGTCATGGTATGACTATCATTATAGTGCACCTCATTGATTTAATTAAAAACTTATTATTCATATTGTAAGTGCATTACGTTGTTCTGTGGCCATGTGTTGGGTATATTCTAGTTGGCGTAATAGAGTATAACATTCTTGTGTATTTTGACTCTTGTCTTCCTGTATCATTGTAAATTTATTGTAATAATGTTTGACGTTCATAAGTATATTGTTTCTATTTCTATTTATCTATCTATATATTTATATTGGTGATGGTGATGGTAAAAACTATTAGAACTTCCACGAGAGACCGGCGAGAACATATTGTATGCAAGTTTTCACGTATGAGAATGATTTGAGTTTCATTTTCTGAGAAGATAAAAAGTGATGCAATAATTTTCGTACATCGCGGCTAATCGTTAACAGCCACTTCTAAATAAGAGATAACAAAATAGAATTGTTATCGTAATTCCTATCGGCGATGAACAATAAAAGAGTGTAACTTTACCCGTTGATTTACTTGCATATTTTATAAAGAATTACCCAACTATTTTTATTGTTAAGAAGTTATTTATGAGTATCGCGAAGCTATTTAGATTAGCTTTATCGCAGATATAACATAAACAGAAAAATTTCTTTCTATAAGTCAACAATTACATGATGTTCTGAAATAGGGAGTCATCAGCTTGAATCTTTTACAATAAAAAATCTCATTTTGTGGACCTCGCAATGCAAATAATTCAAGATGGCTTCCCTAATAAAAACAAAGAGTGTCAATATCGCTATAACAAAGGCCTGAAGAACCCGTTGTTCGTGGATCGGGACGCTTCTCAAAATAAATATCTTATGTATACTTACTCTTGATTTCTTATTTTGAACCTGTTTTTTTTTTCGCGGTTATTTTTTTAAACTCATATTTTTAAGAAAGAGTCTTGAAATATTTTATTAGAAAAAGGTTGCCCTAACATTGATTATTTCTAGATATGTACCTAAGTTTCACTATTTCTAGCAGCGTCGGGGACCAAAGTTAATTTAGTTTCTAAAAATTCAAGATTTGAGGGTTCTTATTAATATCTAGATGACTAAAGTTTTGCTGTGGTTTCCAATTACGCTGAACCAAATATCTAAAAATTGTGAAAAGTAACCAAAATTATCCTGTAATGAGGGAATGAGTGTTAAAATTAATAGGAGCAGTAGCGGCGATTTTGCACGTAGATGCGCATCCAAATAAGCAACTTTCCATCCCCAGTTTTCCATAACACATTGTATGCATCAAAATAATCGTTACCTTTAAGTACCGATTAAAAATCTCTTCTCGCTTGGTCTTTAATTATTTATTTTCTATAAAGAATGCGGTGTTTCCTGTATCTATGACTTATGTCTAAGTAGGTAGGTATAGGACACAGAATATTTTTTTGTCAACAATTCAACAAATCTCGATAAAAGCAGTCAGTTATTAAATGTTGATAATATTAATAATAATTATAATAATCTGAACTTATCTTATATGAATCAAGAAATGTTGCAATTAGGACTGCAATAAACAAGATAATTAAAACTTTCTTTCTAGATAACTGACTCTTTATAACTAAAATAAGAACGTAAAATATGAATACCTACATAAAAATAGCAGCAAACAATTCTATTTATAAAAATAAATAGTTCTAGTTCATTATTAAAAATCAAAAATATACACCAAATTATGTTGTTTTATTTTTTCATTTAACATAATCATAACTTGTTTTTCCTATAAATAAATATAAAAACGTAAAAAATCTTAAAATTGTACGATCTTTGTATTATTCCTAGCAAACTTCAACTTTTTTGAAAAAAAAAAATTATTGTTATTTTATTTATAAATCTGTAATAAAACTAGCAACACTTACAATAATTTATTGCTCAATTGCCTGGTTCTTTCTCTGTTCTGCCCTTCGGTGGGTTGTCCTGGCCGTGGTCGAGGATTCGGAGTACCAGAGTGCTAAATGCCGGGGGTGCACGAGTGGCACGCGGGGTGAGGAGTAGAGGGGTCGGGACGTTCACCAGTCGAGTACCGAACAGCAACGACGCCCAGAGAGGACTGCCGAGAGCGCGTCCGACGCTAGAGATCCTCGGGGATGCTGGATACTCGACCTGTGAATGTGGAAAATTGAAATGAGGCGAGGGGTAGATGTGGAGAGAAGAACATTGAAACTGGGGGAAAGGTTGAAGTTCATGGTTATTCATATTATTCATAAAAGCTCGTTTTTTTAATTATTATCCTGCCGGATTTCAAATAATTTTGCATAGTAGAAGGTGCTTCACATATTATATTTAAACTGCTAATTAATATAATGTATTTCCACAAAAAAACTGTTGTTCTTCTAGTTAATTAAATGATAATTGATATTATTTTATACCTAAATTATTATAAATCGCACCATTATCGTGTATGCCGAGTTTTCCTATTTCAAATTAACTCAACTCAGAAGAGAAACCCTTCTCCCTTCGAGAAAACTTATACAAGGCTGCTCCCAAGAAATGAGGTACAAATTTATAGAACTGTAATTTACAGTCTTTTTCATCTGGTTTTCGTCTTTTGTCAATTGCTTTTCCAAATTTGTCAAATGCTTTTCCCATTTATCAAACGTCTGTATCATTTTTTGAATTTATGTGTTCCCTTAATTTGTTTGTTGTCCTCTTTTTACAGGTTCCATGTCATTCCCTTCACTGTAGATAAGTATTCCGTTTTGTCTGAGTTAATTTCGAGGCCATTTTTGCAGACTCTTCTTCCAACATTTCATCACGAACCCCAGAGATCTTCTTCTTGCGCGATGTTTACTTGATCGTCTGCGAAATTCAAAATTCAAGGTATAAAGACAGCTGTTTCTGATTGGTACCCTCATTCCTTCAGATTTCTCCTTTCACGGCTTCAGTGTTTTTTGCATAAATATCTTGAATAGTGTGGGTGATGTTGAGGATCCTTGAAGCAGCCCTTTGGTTGTTCTGAAGCTGCCCGATTCAGTATTCCCCGTCTTGATTGTCACACCTGACCTGACCTGACCACTTTCTTTGGTATTCCTATTTCTGACATGAACTCTCACATTCTCTTTCGAAGGACTGAGTCATACGCCTTTCGAATATCTTCAAATACAAGATATGCATCTCTATTCTTTGCTATATTTTTTCTATAAGCTGTTGTAGTATGTATATGAGGTCTATAATACAAGGTCTTTCAGCTCTAAAACCTGCCTGATCTTCATTTATTTTTCCCTTTATTGTTTGCTCTAGCTTTTGCGTTGTGATTTTTCTATATATTTGACCTATTGATTTTATGACGCTAATTCCTCTATAGTTTTCACATTTTTTTCTGTCTCTTTTTTTGTGAATAAATGTAATATGGGCCTGTGTCCATTCTACCGGCGGGTCCTTTCCGTTTAGAGTTCTAAAGAACATTATCAGCTCTGGTGGTTTTCCTCCAGGTCCGCTAGCTTTTTGGTTTTTCATTGTTCTAATTGCTTGCTTGACCTCCTGCAGTGTAAGTGTAATCTCGTCTTCTTCCTCTGATACTATTTCTTCACCCTTTATCAAGAATTGTGGTCTTGTCTCCATGAGTAATTATCTGTAATAGTCTTCCCACTTCTGCTCTTTAATATATGATATGAGGGTTTTTTCGATTTTGTCTCTTCTGAGTGCGTTGAGTACTTTCCAAGATTCTGAGCTTCTAGTCCCCCCTAAATACCTTCGCCTTATTGCTTCGCACATCCTTTCCCATTTTCTGTTCTTCTCCTGTTGTAATTTTCTCTTTACTTCTCTGTTCGTCTCTTTACACTTTTTCAAGTCCTCCGCGTACTCAGATATTTATTATAACATGCTGTCTTCTCTTTTTTACTCTGTCTTGTGTCCCTTGAGACTCCCTTTTCGTTTCTATGTTATTCTGTCATCATCCTACATTTATCCCTTGATTTATTTATGTGTGTGGGTGCTAAGGTCTAATGTTACAACCCCCTTTGGGAGGATCTTTATCTGCAGCTGCCCTATCTGGGTCAGATGCTGTTGATGACCGCTCAATATGAGTCCGACATGATCAGTTATGTGATTTTATGTTAATTCCGAAAAGCTGGGTTGCCACTTCCGCCGATCCGCCGTATTGAAGTCCTGCTTGTAGCGAAATGTAAATCCCTGGGTGGAAATCCACATCTCGAAAAGAGGGAGTCCCAAGGAATATCAAGGGACACAAGGGGAAGTAAGCATGTGATAGTATATATCTGAGTGCAAGGCACGCGCAGGACGCGGAGTATAAAGAAAAGAACGCAGAACTAAAGAGAAAACTACAACAGGAAAAGTACAGAAGATGGATAAAGGACATGCGAAAAATAGACCATCATATAAAGGGTGGGCCATCTAGTAGTTGCATTTTGAACCACTAGTTATTTGGAGTATATGAATGTTAAATGTCATTACGACTTGACAGATTGTTAGTTGAAAGTCTGAAGTTTACGAAATGGTGCTCTATACGCTTGAAGAAAACTGGGATATATTGAAAACTTACTTCCAAAGTGGTGAGTCTTCTACCCAAACTGTGAGAAATTTACAAAAAAAAAAAAATGAGCAAAAATCGAGTTGCTCCACGTCAAGTTGTGGACAATTTCATGAAGCGAGCTCGTGCAACTGGTTCGTTGGTTGCCAAAACAACTAATTCCCGCTCTTGTTCAGTGCGTATACACCCGAAAATATTGCTGCTGCTGCACAGAATGTGGCCGAACATCTATCAACATCAACTAGTCATCGTTCACAAGAAATGAACATTTCTCGAACTTCTCTGCCGCGAATTTTGCATAAGGACCTCGGTATACACGCTTAGAAGGTTCAATTAGTCCAACAACTGAAGCCTCATGACCATCTGATGCGTTTTCGGTTCGCGCAATCGAACTTTTGGGGACCGTTTTCGAAAACCGACTAATCAGCCGAAATTCTGATGTCAATTGGCCACCTCGAAGCTGCGATTTGAGTCCGTTGGGGAGCCGTTAAGGACAAATGTTACGCAAATCATCCACATACGATTGAGGCTTTGAAACATGAAATCGAAGTTGCCATTCACGAGATTGAAGCCCGAACAATCGAAAATGTATTGAAAAATTGGGTTGATCGGATGGGGTACTGTCGGGTCAGCCGCGGCAGCCATTTAAATGAAATTGTATTTCATTCGCAAATTTCAATGTCCAGTCTTTCTAATAAAACCGGAAATTTGAAAAAAATATTCACTAGTTTCGTTTTTATTGAATTTTCAAAATGCAACTTTTATATGGCCCATGCACCCTTTGGAAGGAATCATGTCGATATGACATCAAATTGCTTGACTTATGAAGCTTCGGAAATAAAATACACGTTTCTAATTTTGAAATAAAATACATCATGTATACCTAGATATGTTCAGGATTACGAAAAATAAAATACGAAAATAAAAAGTGGCAATTTTTTATTGCGATCAGACCTTCGGCTGATTGAAAACAAATAATTAGGTATATTTAGAAAATTATGAAATTAAAAACGAATCAACAGAACATTAAAAAAAAAAACTTTAAGACAAAACTGCTTAAGAACTATTGAGTATCGTTCTTCAACATCATTTTCTTCTTGTAAATTTAGACCAGAACAAAAATGTATATGCATACCTATTAGGTATAGTAAAGAAGATAAGGCAGGTACTTATTGACATCTCTTAAGAAACCAATAATACAAATGTTAATCAATTGTATTGATTTTTGCTGCAATAAATTTCAACCATGCAGAAAATTTCATTTACTGATTTTCTTTTTTTTAATTTTTGTAAAGTTATGGTGACTTTTATAAAAACACGAAACTCATAGTCATCATTGTCAATTTTTTCACCATTTTTATTTTTAAGCATTTTTCTTAATAACGTCAGTACAAGGACTAGATTCCACCCATCCTGTCTATTATAATCATCCAAAACAATCTATTATTATCGCATATTATATTATTCTTATTTGTTTCTTTTACCTATATTAAATCTCTAAATTCCTTGATCTTCCTTTCAGACAAATATAAATAAATCCCTGATTATTGTTGCAAATTAGTATTACATGGTCCTAGCTGAGATAATTTAAAAAAGCAAAATAAATTAACAAAAGTCCCAGGCTGGATAGAAAATAGATCACTCGCCATCGAAATATTATTTCTCGATAAAAGAGGGTAAGTATAACAGAGTTGAGTTAGCTTTTCGTACGTGTCTAACTCGTCAAGTATCCGGCGATCCCGGTCTATCACGTTTCGTATTGGCTCTTTAAAACAAACAAATGATCAAATGAACATCAATTTTCCAATTCTATTTTCTTTTATTTATAACACCTGTTGCCAAATATTTCCACGCATTATTAGAGTATTGCAAGCTAACTTAATTTTAGTTAAACAGAAATGTTTAAGCCGCTGTTACAACTTACCAGCAGTTGTTAGCAATTAAGAAGAGCATTCGGAGGAGGATAAGTTTGTTACCTTTCTTTGAAGCAAAAAACGTTTGCTTCAAAGTGAATAAATGTGAACTATTCAAACTCGGTGAGTAATTCAATAAAGGAAGACATTCAGACTATGTCAGGACTGTCAGGAGCATTATCTCTTCCTCTAACGGTGACTCAAAAATATTGAGCCAGACTGCTGCAAACCTCGCACACCCCTATGTAATTGCTTATTATTACTATGGCACTATATGACTTTGGCATTCTCTTTAATGGGAAATTAGGTGACGTATAGTTAAAACACTCTGCTTTTAACTTAATGCATTTTCTACTTTGTAATTTTCCTTTACCACTCCACTAACAGGTTTCATGGATAAAAGTGTTGAAAGGATTCTAACGAACTAAGTTTAAACGTGCTTATGAAAATTGTGTTCTCATCCCCTACTTTGTAGAATCTCTACAAGCTGATAAGTAAAACATTTATGTTTTAAAATTGTGCTGATATATTGATAGATTGGTATTGTAAAACGTGTTTCCCTACTTTCAAAGTAAGCTACTTTAAAGGCCTCGAAATGCTATAATTTAACGTTTTGTAGCCCAGATTTTTTGTCTCTTTAATTTAATTTTCATTTTTAGTCAAATTTCAAGTTCGTCACGATCGTCCGTTCGTATGTCGTAGTTATGTTTCCGTCATCTTTCCCTTGATCATAATGAAATTTTACACGTACAATGAACCATCCCGCAATTATTATGTAATAAAATTATGAAAATAGTATTTTAAGCTAGCTTTCCATGCTTTTACCTAAGGGATGAAAACACAAAAAAAACTCACGCACCCTAATGTTATATACCACTCGATAGACCTTCACAACTGAAATAAAGGTTTCTGAGTGATTCTTTACCTATAAGATGCAGAGCGAGATATAAAAAGCCGTTAATAACTTTTGAAGTATGTGATTAAAAAATCAGAAAATACCAATGTAACTAAAGCACTTCAGTATTGTAACGTAGAGGACCCGGGCCCCATGGTCTGTGGCGAAAAGCCACGGTGTGATTGTCTAGTTACCTCTGGGTTTCCCGGGATAGGTAAAGGAAACTCGGCCGGAGTCCGCTATGCCATCTCTGGTCGAGTTTTATTAGAATTGTGATTAGAAATTGACGGGAAACGATTGTTTTGCCCTTTTCGGGTTTTCAACTGGAGTTTTTCCAAGGTAGATAAGGGAAATTAGACCGGAGTCCGCTATGCCATCTCTGGTCGAATTTTCAAGTTTAGATAAGGATTAGGTATCCCGGAGTCCGCTATAATGCCATCTCTGGGTACCGTATAAAGGGCTAGGAAGTCAGATACGACCTGCTCGAAAGCTGATCTCTATCTCCTTGAGCTGCTGTAAGACGTCTGCTTTTATAGAAGCGGTGGTCCGCTTTCTAAACACCACACAACAATGCACCTTATTGGCACTGCCTTATACCGTGATATTTATGTGTTTTATTCCTTATCATATTTCCCTTATCTTAAGACTTGGCGAGTTGACCTCGCGGCTATCTTACTGAATTGTCCTGAACTTCAACTACCTAAATTTTCCTTAAAATCGGCCGACGCGTTGTCGTCTTTTCCATTGTTCCTATCTATGATAATTACACTGGTTCCACCTTCATTTTGCGTTTCTACCTACTTGCAGTTTCGGGACCGCAGCGAATTTTCGGCTATTGCAGTTTATTAATTCGCCCTATGGATTGATTAAAGTTTCATTGCCGTGGGTAGAATACCTAACGACTTACTATTGTCTTTGCGAGGAGTTATTGTTTGATTCATGATTTCACATTCTTTCACCCGGTCTGTATCTAGGTCATCCTTTTCTCCGTCACGCGTTTCGGGAGTGTCTTTTACAATACCCTGCCTTACCATCTGGTCAACTTCTACCCTAGCTTCGCCGTCTCTTCGATGCTGTTAAAAGTGCTGGAACTCCACTAGCTAGAGCGCTTCTATTTTCTGAATATTTAATGAGCTGGCGGGGATCGTTTACTTGATGTAACGGCGGGTGGCTGCGTTTTAATTACCTTTAGGTATTTATGTACCTAATGCTTGCACTGTTTGCTTTTCCGATTTGGGCTGATTTAATGCGGGCGATGGAAATAATTTCCTTATCATCCTACCTAGGTGCGATCCATTTCAGTATCTATTCAAACGAAAATTATTTTAAACATGATAATATGATTGTCTTGTAATTTTTTTTTAACTCCCAAATTTTTTTTTTTATAATTTTTGTGTCATCTTTATTTATCAAATTGTCATTACCGCAAAAATTGACCCATGTATCACTTTAATCAGCGATGAACGGTAGATAGGTGTCCCAATTGTGTACCCCCCAATTATACGCCACTGTAAAAAATTTTGATTTCAACATATTTTTTCAAAATCTAGACTTTCAACAGTTTTTGAGATATAGGTACAATTAAGATATTGCAGAGGGATAAAAAGTTATATGTGTCTTTCGTCAATGTCTTTCAACTTTTGGAAAAATTTACAGATTTTAGCATCGGCTTTGGGCTGCTTCTCACGAGAAGACTTCGTCACCGCGTTTTTTCGTATGTAAATAAAATTTATGTTTTCGAGCTGTTGGAAACATATAATTATGCGAAAACCAAAATTTATCCAGTGGCGTAGGCAATTGGGAGTATCTTCTAACTTTATAATTATCTATATCCCTGATTCAAGTAACTATAATTGGTTTTCTAGACTAATTAATATAAAAACGAAAAAAAAATCATAAAAATATTAACCCTTTGGTATGTTTGCAAAATATTATCATTTTTTTGTAGCATTCAATGCCCTGTTACTGGCTGTAATGTCCATTTTAGAGAATAGGTTCATTAAGACTTTTTGTCTAGAAATAATTAGATATTCTACCGTCGAAGTTTGTGTCCTTTATAATGGGACCACCTATAGGTACCTAATAAAGTGAAAATCTACTTAGACAGTGTTTTAGGTATATTTGAACTCGGAGAAGGAAGTCGCAGTCAAAGAAATGCATTTACATTAACAGATTCTGTGAAAGATACGATGGCTCACTTTAATTAGAAATCCTTTTGATCGCCCATTACATGAGCTAAGAAGATTTCATCGTCTCGTCGGTGTCTTTTTTGAGGAATGAATTAAGTACTAGTTGTTATGTTCATTAATTTGAAGCTTAGTCATTAAATCTCTTTGAAAACAGAAATCCCTATACTGATACCCTTATATTTATTTAGTCTAGTACAAAAAAGTTTCAGACATCTTGGACAAAATGACGTGCGGGGTGTATTATTGAACTGTTCCTACGTTATAAGTATTATTAAATTAGGAGGTTGTATAAACGATGCGACGGCTCAGTTTAATTAGAAAACATCATGCTAAGAAAATTCCAAAGTCTCGTCGATGTATTTATTTAGGAACGAATTATTCTTTGAAACGAACCGTTCTTTGATTCGAAGTTTAGTCATTAAATAAACTTATGGAAACAGAAACTCTTGTACTTATAAGCACTCGTGAAGTAATCCAGATTTAAGAAATGAGGCTGCGCACTTAAAATTTTGACAAATTTTTTTCTCAAAAGTTTTCTTCAGATCGATTGCCATGAGCAAACACTATTTCAAACAGATACGACTCATGGGAACCTATAAAGAATGATTAATTTATTTGCAATAATAAACAAGATATGACTATTAAATAAGAAATCGAAAGTTTTTACAGCTTTTTTCAGCAGCATCTGATATTATGATAAATTATTGCTTCGGATTCTTGATAAGAAGTATTAAATTCTGCTCAACGTTGATAATTAAATCTAACCTGTAACTTTCAAGAAAATAAGAAAGTTAACCCCACAACGATGAAAGGTTATTATCATCATGTATGTTAGTTACCTACTTCGACGAAACCTGAAAAAAATCTGCATTATACAGATGTGATTTTCCAAGGACTTCTTCATTTTTTTTTCTATTCAAGTATCCATTTCTTCAAAATTGTGCCTGTGGCGGAATGAGCTAGTTCTCGAAGTCAAATTGCCAAAGTGAAGTCTGACAGTTGGAACCAGTCTGGGGCCAGTTGCCTTATCTACATAGTTAGACCGATGTTTTTTTTTTATTTTAACAGGACCGGGTCACCGTGCATTGAAAAATCACCTGTTCGAAATGGGTTGCAGCTGCTACAATAAAAATTTACAGAAAAAATACAGAAAATAACTTGTTAAGTTAGATGTCTTTTATAACATTATTGGAATGAGCTTTTCTTTGCTATAAAGATGTCATGTTACAAGCTGCGTGGTGTAATTTAAAATGTGATAGTGGAAGTAGATGAAATTGGAATGGAATATCAAAGAAATGAAACGCCGCTTTCAAACTTCCCCTCTACATAAAAATCTCAAGATTTTTCGTTAAAATCTTCAAGTAAATGTTAAATCGATCATAACTTACGTCTCTTGTACGAATTTCTCACATCTACATTGATTCATTAATTAATATACCTAAAATTTTCAGAAGTTTAAGCGAAGCTCGAATTTTCCTCACTCAATGTTTCGATAGATCCTGCAGATGCTGCGCATCTTCTCCTGTCTATTCTGTTTAATAATACGGTGAACTGACAAGACCCGCCAAAGATTTACTTCTACCACTACCTACATATACCTACCCTGAAACAACCGTATACTCGCTTTTCCTCCATATACAAGCAATATTTTATACAGAATACACACAAAAATTATTTTTAATGAACAAATAAAAAAATTATGTTCTAAAAACCCAATTCTCAGACCGCCGAAACGGCAAACATTTCAGAGGTTGGATTAATTTTTTTGCGTTTTTTACTACTAAGAATGAGAAATCTCTATCAAGCCAAGGTCTTCATATATACTGGAAAAGCTTTGAACAATTCACAATTTCAGTTTTGGTAAATCGAAAAAGTCCACAGCGAGAAAATCTTATCATAAAGAAAGCAATACTTACTGTGAAAATCATTTTTTGTAAAATCGATTCATAAAGTTATCATTTTAGTTTCGAAATGAAATTCTTGTAGGCACAAGTGCCTAAAAGTAACAGACTTCTACGCACTTGTGCTTAAAGTGACATAAATGTCAATTAAAAGCAAGTTTTCAAATTTATAAATCTTCATTAAGCCTGTCTCTTTGACAATAATATAAAATACTAATCTTTAGTGTTCATAAATTTATATTTCTTGACGACTTAGAATTCATAAATTGTTGTTTTTTGGCACTTTAAGAAAAAAACTTTGTGTGACACACATTTCAAAAGGAGCGTTTAAGCACTTGAACGATTGTCAAACTCGGCTCTCGGCCCCATTTGACAACGTTCATTCATGCTTTAAACACTCACATTTTACAACTTGTATCACAAATGGCTATTTTTTTAAATCGTTTATTTTGATTGTCATGTTAATTTCGAAACGACATTCTTTTAGGCGCACAAGCGCCTGAACGTAACATACTTTTACGTACTTGTGATTAAAAGCGACGGAAATGAGAATTAATAGTATATTGTGAAACAAGTGCGGAAAAGAGAAAATTTCTCACGAGTGTGAAATTTATTTTCCGCACGTGCTACACACAGTACTTTTCCTACGACCACAATTTAACAGATTAATTATTTAACAAATTTAACACATAAATTATTTTTCCTGACAATGCTCTGCTTTTATGACCTTTTCTCCAATTTATGAAATGTTTATAAGCAGATTCGTATTTTTCTCTGGAAACTATAGGTAGCAAATTCAAAGAACACAAACCTGCTTGTTTTCTGACTTCAGCAGGTGGTGTATTTTCTGCATCAAATTCAAAGGAATCAGAATCCATTATAATGATAGGTAACTAAAATTTATTTTTTCAGACTACCTAGGTATTATTTTCAATTATTCTACCAATGCCATTTTAATATTACTATTATATACTGTTAAATCATTGAATTCTACCGACAATATTATTATTATTTATGATTAGACTCCGTATCTAAACGAAAAATAAAGTGCATGACGTGGAGCCTGGAGACGTGGTAGATATGCAACTTCCACACAACGCAGGCGCAGTCGTGGATTGAAGTTAGAGGTGTGCGAGTTTTCACGTTCGTGAATTTGATTTGAACGCTACGCAATGCTACTGTTATTAGCGATCAACTCGTAAATTTTAATAATTACTGCCACAAGAGAATAATGAGTATATTTTATAGTCTTGTCGGGTTCTATGTTATCCCATTTGTGTTTATTTTATTACCTTGAAGCTTTAAATGAATATGTAGTTATTCCATTAACAATAAGTAACAGTGAGTTCTCAGTTACCGCCCATCTTTACATTAAAACAGTACGGAAACGATTTTTGGCTATGCCTTATGTCACTTTGTCGCACAGTTTTGGATACGTGAGAAATCTGCTAGTTTGCGCACAAAAAACGATGCGCAAAGTAGTGTTTTGTATAGTGGTCGTAGGAAAAAGCAAGTTTTCTGTCAGCTTCCTGATACTGTCACTTTGACAATGTATGAAATAGCAATCTTATAGAGTTAAAAAAATTATATTTCTTGATTAGATAAATTGTTATTGTTTCTTGGCGATGTAACAAAAAGCACTTTAACGATTGTAAGTCGGTCTTCGGGATCGTTTTACGAGGTCGATTTTCATCGCTTGCTTAAAACACTCCAGTTTTACAACTTATCGAAAATAGCTATTGAAGAAACAATTACGCATGTTGTGCAGGGTAATGTTTTCTGCTAGTTCAAGAACCAGTACATGTGCATTATTCCTTCGGAGGAACGTTGTTTTCAAGAGATTGTTTGGCGCTGGAATATAAGCAAAGAAAAGTACTCTCTAAAAGAAAAGTTAGAACAATAAGCTCATGAAGCTGAGGTGTTTCTGACGATCTTGAATCAAATAGTCCTGAAAGGGGAAAAAACTCTCGCACGTCAAAAGCTCTAAAAACGAGCTTTTACATGGATTACTTGCATTAAGCGTTGACTAAGAGAATGAAGCAATAGTTTATCACGAACTATGGAATTCTAAGTCAGGGAAAGGTGTCATCAAATGATAAAGGAATTTTATACTATATTTCAAAAAGTATGGCTTGGTTTTTAAAAGCTCTTAACAGGTTTTCTTAGCGGAGTGGACCTAAGAATATCTACTATGACAATGGACTGAACTCTGTTGAAGCCTAAATTGATTTTCTAGTGTTACACAAACTTATCAACAATAAGGTTTATAAGGTTTAACAATGAGGTTTATTACCGTTTATTGTCTTCCAGCATCAAAATGTCTTATAGCATGTCTTTTTCATATCTTGTAGGATCATTTCCAATAAATAAACTCCAATTGTTATTTATATATCTTTGAGTATTTCAATACGTTTTGGCGTGAAAATTTCAACTTGAAGTCAATTTATACAACCTATGATGGATCTGTAAACATCTCACGCCACAAAACGTACCTACAAGCACAAGCACTTCAGCTAAAAAAACGCCTAGTGATGTTTATACGCCAAGGAACAATCACAATACACATTCCCGGCAAGAAAAGTCCCGAAAAAGGGAACTGAGGCGATATTCCCAAGGGTTGTAATTGAGAACGGTTGCTTGAAAAACCTTTAAACTTGCGTGGAGAAATAGCTAATGGCGTATAACATTAAGAAAAAACATGTTTATCATTTCTAGTATCCTCCGGGAATGCTTCCCTGGAGCTTCTTGGAAACACTCTACATCAAATACTGATGAATCAGTCCTGCTGCTCTCTCAATTATGCCAGGAAATACAGTCACAGTCCTGCAGAAATTTTTATTAACTTACATTTATTTTAATAGGTAGGTAATCATAAGATGTTTACAATTAATTATTGTAACTATGATGATTCTGTTTATCGAAAAAAAATTTTACGGGATTTTTTAACACAAAACAGTGTCCAAAAACTAATATTTTTCAATTATTATTATTATTCACCCATATGAAGCTGAGTTTTATGATTATACGGCACAAAATCGCCGACCAGAAACAGCCAATTTGTGACCGGATATCATAAAAGAAATCGATGAGGTCGCTTTTATTAAAAGGATACATCCAGAACCCTTGTTCCCCAAGGGAGGATCGAAAAATTTAAGAGAGGAATGTAATCCTCTCGTGATTCATCACGAGTACATTTACGTTTAGAATGTATTCGGATCATTGCTGAATTGAGGGTTGTTGTAAGCGGTTAAAAAGGACCATTTATGAGGAATGATTTCTCATGTTTGAAAGCTAATCGTACTGGAACGCGGTATCTCGGATAATGTTGATATTGTTTTAGAATATATACTGTGTTCATTCTCATAGAGTTCACCCTTATTCACTTTTGACTTGATACGATTTTTTTAAGTAAGATATCAGATCCATTTAGTTAGTATCAAGAGGGGAGTTCTAAAATTGTGTCTAATGAATTTAAGGGGTCATAATCTTAATACTAGGGGGATCCCATACTTTAACACAATTTCAAATGACTCCCCTTACCTTGTGACATGTTATTTTAAGGGGAGTTCAGTATATTTGCAATTATTATGCTTCATGATTTGGAATAAATTCCTTTTTACAGAAGTCACAAACAACAGAAAATCACAATTGTTCATTTTGTTTTATAGGGGTTGTTGTGCCGGATTAAATATTTTTGAAGGAAAAAAGTTATTTTAAAATCCTGAAAAGGGCTTCCCAGAATCCTTTGTGCTTGGTAGTATTCTATGTATCAGAAGTCTCCATGGACATAAAGTCACAAAAAAATGTTACTTTTTAAATAGGACACCCTGTATATTATTGTTTTTTCATATTTCTTGAGGAAATCCAATAAGAATGGTTTTTACAGTTGTAGTCTAAAATGAATCGGTTATGAGTTATAAACAACTGAAAATCGCAGTTTTTCATTTTGAAAGCAGTGTAACCGCCCACCCACTTTTACAACCACTGTTGTTTGTTGCAGCTGTCCCGACTAGATTTCGGTTTTTTCACTTTCAGACCGCAGGGTTGCCAAATGGGGTGTTGTCTGAAGTTCAGTGATTTTATTTTAACTACATAAATTAAGTTGCAACTTGGTCACGTGGGGCCAAGTGCACTGATCTTTAACCCTTGTAGATTTGATTTTGGTAGTGGAAATCCTTAAGACAGGATTAGAAACACAGACTGACGGCGCTACTACTGTATACTCTAATTTACTCTAATTACGATACCTACTCTAAATATGATACTTTCTAGCCGCTGTGTTTTAGGGTTGGTGACTAGTCTCATGATTGCGGAATAACTCATTACAGAAGGAAAACCGCGAGCTCCCGAACTTATTTTGTACTGGAATAACAAAATGGCTCACAAGAAAATACACAGACCATTCTCTTCCCTGTCAATTAGTGCCATTCACATACATTCATTGTGCCACATTCCGACTTACGTTGCTGGCCACAGCAGTCGATGGCCTCCAATGAGAATATTTTGCCCTATCATATTGTGTGTCTTTAAGAGAATAGCTGCACCCCCTTGTACTGAACTAATTTGTTATCATGTACAGAAGTATAGTGTCTCGATTGAATGTTCGTATGGATCTGATCATCTTTGACTCAGTCCTGTTCTCTCTTCCGTAACAATTTATTATACAATACATAAGAAAAGTTCCCAATCAGATTACCGAATTTATGGAATTAAATTAAATTCTGAATTCTTTGATTTTGGTTTTGATTTTGGTCCGAAAAGTGATCTTATCCATGTTGCTTTTCCTTGCCACTTGAATTCTTTCGTTTTCCTATCTTTTGAAATTTTACCTCCCTTACATTTTTTGTGGCCTTTTTACTCCTGTGATTCTTTCTGATTTGATTTGAAAAAGTATTTTGAATTTTAATTTGAGAAACGTTGCAACCATACAGACAGGTCCTGGCAGATTCGTAGATCTGGTTCCTGTGACAAAAGAAAGAAATATCAACGAGAGCAGTAACTATAATAATGAGCCAAATTCAATATTTATAAATTTAAGTTTAACAATTTATTTTCACCTGTAACATTAGGTTTCCTAGTGGAGGAAACGGAGGCTGGTCCTAGTGGAGGGACGTGGTTCCTCTCTCGCTCGGCCGGGTAGGTTGGACTGGGTACGGCAGCCGGAACTGACGACATGGCAACATGGTCCGCCTTCTGGAGGGTCCGTTTGTTCTTCTTGGGCAAAACAGGTGTTTTAGTGACACTTTTACTTGTCTTGCTTCTTTTCGTTACTACGGGCATTGACGAAACGATTACTTGGTTTCGCAACTGTCTCTTACTCATGATGAGATTCTCAATTATTTAGGAGACTTGGTTGGTAGGTTCAAAAAGGGACTTATTATCCGGTTCACGAAGCCAACAGATAATAAGCGCGGGTAAAAAGTGTCGGAAAAGATCCGGTTCGGTAGCCACAGATCTTAGATAGGTAGGTAGGAGATCTCCGGTTCACGAAGCCACTGAGATTATAGGTATAGGACAGATAGATTAAGAATCAATTCTTCAGCAGATCTCGGCGGTCTTATATAGTCGCTGAACCCCTTCTCTCTCTACATTCCATTGTATGTTAAAGTAGGTCACCCATGTCGCTTTCTCTTCCTGTATCTCATACAGTTTATCCTGGGTTTTCTATGCTTTCCCTTCACGTGATTTATTCAAATTTCATCTCAATCGGTTTATCTCGCAATCCTCTAGCTGCTGACACTTTTCCGGTTTCGATATCATTTATTTCAAGGAAGTTGCTTTGTAATTATTAGATATTATATCCGGTGGAAGTTCTCAACGCAGTTGCTTGGTTGAAATGTTTAAATCTCAGTTTTTTTTTACTATTTAATGGGATTTTCAGTTACTTAAGTTTCTCCCTGGATAGTATTATTACTTGTTGATAACCTGCCTTAATTTCATAAACTTTGATAAGGTAGCTTTTCACGAGCGAGCCATTTTGTTCTCAAGTTTTCATTTCTATTGAGTTTTCCTGAGATTTTCTTGGTGATATGGATCAGACGTAGTTATTTAAATGATTTGTAATTCATATGGTGTTGGTAGGTATTTGCTTCATTACTTGCTTTGCATGTAACTTTATCAAAGGTTTCCTATTTCCCGGCATTTTCTCTATCTAGGCGTATTATGTTTGGAAATACTGATGACGTACATGTCTTAATTGGATGTTGATTGGTATCTTCCCGAGTTTTCTTATGTTCTGAATAAGTTGATTTTGAAAATTTAAGGGGTTGTATTTCTGGTTGCCTACCGATGATACTCATATTCGAATTTTACGGAATTTTTGTCAAAAATTTGCCTGCCCCATGGGCCATATGTTTCAGCAGTGTACCTCAAAAACGGCTCCAAATATCAGAAAACGGCTTACATGTCCCTATTTTAACTTTTTACATACCATCTTATGATGTAGATGAAATTTCTATACAGGGTAACGAAAAATGGAAAATTTTCACCACCCTGTATA
This sequence comes from Malachius bipustulatus, assembly GCA_910589415.1. NCBI lineage: Eukaryota > Metazoa > Arthropoda > Insecta > Coleoptera > Melyridae > Malachius > Malachius bipustulatus. The sequence continues at coordinate 51,697,452 of OU342633.1, forward strand.
AAAGTTTCAAGTATCTGTACGATGAGATGTGAAAAGATTTAAGATTAAAAGAAAATATTTAGAGCCATTTCCAATAATGTACACTTCTTTCAAAATGAAGAATTGCTGTGTTCATTTGTTTATAACTCATAACCGACTCAATTTAAACTGCAGTTGTAAAAACCATTCTTACTGGATTTTCTCAGGCAGTCTCAAAATTCAATAACATACAGGGTGTGTTATTCCATTAAAAAATAACAATAAATTGATATTTAAAAAAAATAAACATTGCCGTCATTACCGAGCCAAGGAACAGTCTGTATTTTTTTTATTAATAGAATGTAAATAAAATTATAAAATTGACCTGTTTCGGGTTTTTCATCTTCAGACTCCGACACTTCTATAAATTCGTGGGGGGGGGGGGGGGGGGACAACTTTCTAAAAAATCACCTGGTTCACTCATTTAGCGATTGATTCACGATAGTTTTTACAATTAAATTAAATAGTACAATAATCAAAGAGCATACTGCATATGAACATTATACAACGCGTTTAATAATATTAGACAATACCCAATAACTTGAAAATAAGCCTAATTTTCTTCCATATTCAATACCTCATGTAACAGTTTCTGGTCTATATTGATTCGATGTCGGTTAGGTAGGTTTAATGGAACATAGCATCTTCAAATGTATGTTCAATGTTCAGTGACAATATCCATCAAACAGTTAGGGACAATCTATTGGTTCAATATCCACATTGTCCAAGAACCTTCCCTGATTGATATTACGTGATCATGGTGGTTAAATAATAGTTGAAAATAGCAAATAACACAATTTACATTTTTTCGTTATCTGACTATCTGTGCCGGGTCAAGTGTGATAAAGAATTCTTTGCAACGAAACTGACTAATTTTTCAGTCCCCTCCCACTAAGCCACAATTTTTTTTTATTAAATGATAAAAGTTTTTCCTTTAGAAACGGAACAGCAGATACTCCAACCAACATAAAATGAAGAGAACATGCTTCAGCATTCCAGTGTCAGGAATACTGTCCTATACTGCAGGAGATCTCAAAAAAATATGCTCAATGTTACAGTTTCCTTGCACCTTCAACCTCTATGAGATCTTTACGAGGGAACTTATAGTTATTTACATTACAAGCTACGAAAGTTCACTTTTAGGTGTGAGGTGTGTAGCGTAGCCGAGGATATTTAAAAACTCCGAGCACCTGAAAAAGCTTTCGTAGCGTGTAATGTATTAAACTTTTCATTCTCCCTTTGCAATTGAACCACGGATTAGAAGAAATGAGTAAAATAATACGATTCAGTGATAACAATGAAATTATTATAAGGTGGCATGTTTTTAACATTACCATAGTAACGATAGTTTTAAATTATTAATTTATGACACTGTCAAGTTTAAAACTCTGTACCGCTATATTTTCAGAATCTTTGATGGTAGTTTAGTTCAAAATGAATTTCATTCAAGAAGCTGCAAATTCCAGTAAATCTTTCTGGAACATACAATAATAATTATTGGTATGTTCCAGAAAGATTTACTGGAATTTTTTATTGTAGTTTTACATTTAATTTTCCTTCTAAATAAACGTTAATCAAACTGACATTTCTACTTTTTTGTCCAGGCCACGAAAGTTTTTCATACCTAGCTAGCAACCACCTAGCAACCTATCACCTAGGATGTTTTATTTTCGCTTTCGGTTGTCTTATCAAGACAGAAAGTTACACTTTCGTAAAGGGGAGAATGAAAAGTACATTAATTGCAACTTTAGAGATTTCGATTTTTTTTTAAATAATATTTTAACGACTAGCCTTAATCCAATTTATTTGCATTTTTATTTTTCAATATACACCGTGTTTTATATTAAGTCGGCACTATTGCTAACTTCGTTATTATTTAACCTAGAAAGTCGGTTAAATTAGCAAACTAGTAGTATTTTTGCCGCTGAATAAAATGGCGAAAGCAGAAAAACAATTGAACATCGCGTTTTTGAGATATTTAAAAAAATGTAATTTTTTTAATGGAACACCCTCTATATTTTTAGATGGATCGGTTGCAAATTTTTTTTTAAATGGAAAAGTCTTTATGCACTATGATCCTAAAATAATAAATTCATTAATTATTCATTATTTTATTACTCCCAAAGTAGGCTGCGACAATTATTGTAATTTAGTGTACCTACGTAATGTAAGGTAAAAAAATTATGTCGTCCTCAATAGTGTATTTTTCAATAAAAAAATACACTAAAAATAAGAGTTGTTACCTTGAAAAGGATTTAATTTTACATAAACAAATACAAAACTTGTTTGTGTGTAAAATTTTATTATTTTAGGATCATAGTGCATAGAGACTTTTTCCTTTAAAAAAAATTTGCAACCGATCCATCTAAAAATATACAGGGCGTTCCATAAAAAATATCCATTTTTTTAAATATATCGAAAACGCGATGTTCAATTGTTTTCCTGTTTTCATCGTTTTATTCATTAGAAAAAATACTACTAGTTTGCTAATTTAACCGACTTTCTAGCTCAAATAATAACGAAGTTAGCAATAATAGTGCCGACTTAATTTAAAACACAGACAAGTTCTGTTATTTGTTTATTTAAAATTAAATCCTTTTCAATATAACGACTCCTTTTTTTGTGTATTTTTTTATTGAATAATACACTATTGAGGACGATATATTTTTTTACCTTACATTACGTAGGTAGGTACACTAAATTACATTAATTGTCGCAGTCTACTTTGGGAGTAATAAAATAATGAATAATTAATGAATTTATTATTTTAGGATCATAGTGCATAGAGACTTTTTCGTTTAAAAAAAAATTTGCAACCGATCCATCCAAAAATATATAGGGTGTTCCATTAAAAAAGTTACATTTTTTAAAATATCTCGAAAACGCGATGTTCAATTGTTTTTCTGTTTTCGCCATTTTATTCATTAGAAAAAATACTACTAGTTTGCTAATTTAACCGACTTTCTAGGTTAAATAATAACGAAGTTAGCAATAGTGCCGACTTAATATAAAACACGGTGTATAGTTCAATACTTTTCAAGATAGATCAATTTCTTCAGCAAGTAAGCTATGTAGTTACCTTCTGGTTAAAAATTACTGTGTAAGTTACCATCAAAAGTTTACAATGGTAAGTTAAGTAAACGTCAATGAAAAATGAAAGTGACGATAATAAATTATCATTGTTTTCAAAGAGTACAAAAGTACAGCAATGTAACAATGTCACATTTATTTTAAATGAAAAATCAGACGATTCTAAATGCATCAAAACTGCAATAATACATACTTGAATCATTTATCTATTTATTTATCTAATTGCTTATAGGTACTCAAAATATCCTTATCTAGAATCCACTAAAAATATTGTTGTAACGATTATGAAATGGTAAAATTTAAGTTAAATAAACCACACCTGGAAAAATTTTCCTGCACTTAGCAACAGTCTCGTCTCAATAAATGGATAATTATTTTTTAAATATATACAGGTAGATTTTATACATTTACTCATCATGATCTGTTGAACTTTAGTTTTCAATAATAATAATAATTATTGAACTGTCTACTCGAATTATCTTTATTTAATAATTTAAAATTATTATAATTTAATAATATGCACAGTAAAACATATGAAAAGAAAATGTTGAGACAAAAATATTTATATTGAAACTTGAGATACCTGGAAGATCTTTATAGTGAAACCAGGTTTAAGAAGATCGAACATCTGAAAAGGAAACAGGACCCTGTATCGCCCTTTTAGCCAAATTAAGAGTCAGTCCTTTTGCAGTAAACTAATCACCTGTTCCTTTTACTGCCTGGGACATTATCTGTAGTTTGCCTCCCCACTTCCCCGATTGCTAGTGAACAAAGTAATGTCATCCGCGAATAAGATGGTGGTGGAATCCTTGACATTAGTTGGGAAGATCTGATAATTTCCATAAAGAAGGAATAGGAATGGTCCCAGAACAGATCCTTGAGGCACTCCATATATTTGTGGTAGCATACTTGGCCGCTAATTGCAAGATATCGATCGAAACACAATCAAATGCTTTTGTTAGGGCACATAAAGTAGTAGTCACTGTATGTAACCCTAAATGAAAGTAACCAACAGCATTCTCATATCAACTGGAGAACAGCATTTTCATCAGTATATGCGCTTTTCTACAAATTTAAAATTTACGGAGAAATCTATCAAGTTTTTTCTTAATATAATAACCTCAAAGGTCTCTTTTTGGGGGGGGGGTGAAAGGGGGGGGGGGGGGCATTACTCTAATTTTATTAACTTTAAAGGCACTCGGAAGTATAACTTGCTTTACGCAAACGTTCAACACCCCCGCCAAAGGATCTAAAGCCTCTTCACAAATAAACTTTAGCAATTTATCATTCATATACCTCCTGTAAGTTTCCTAGTTTTGAACAATAAACATTAGAAACAGTATCATTACCTCCAGAGAATTTGACAGCTTGGTACAGTTGGCACCCCTAAATTCGAATTTAAAAAAAATTAACCGGTATTCACCTAAATAAAAAAAATGAAATAAGGAATTAAAATGTTCAAAACATAATAAAAAAATCTTAATTTTTTTAAAACCGTATTATATTCCTCACTATATAAAATTTACTTATTCTTGTACTATCTCTCTCTGGTACATGTTCCACGCAAAGTCCACAATTATACCTTATCAATTATTATAATTTGATCAAATATAAATAGATTACGTTTAGATATTTTCCTATATATATTCCAGGTGGGAAAAAATTGAGTAGTTTATTGCAGGTATTCAATTGATATACTTACTAAGGTCCAAAAAATTAAATTTTCAATCACTCAAAATGGTGCAAATTAACGGAAAATATCAACTTCTCACCAACGAGAACATGGTTGAATACCTCGTTGCCTTAGGTAAGAGTGCATAAAATATTTTAATAAATCTTAATAAAACAATTTTAGAAATTTTTTCATTCAGGTACCCACTTACTTCGGATAGAAATGCGTTTTCTAATCATAAATATTAATTTTTCAAAGTTTCATACATAAAGTAATTAAAAAAAAAACAATAATTCACGGCGGTCAATTATTTATTTATTGATTTATTTATTTGCTTATTTATTTGTATCGAACATAATTAAAATTTGTAAATTTTCTACATTTTAAAACTTGTTAAAAATCAGCGCTTATACTATCTATAATATTTGTTCAAAAAATTTGAATATTGGTTTTAATTTTTTTTAATATATGCCAATAATTTATCATATATTATTATACACATAGGTATTTTCCTTTTTTTTTCCTTAAAGTTTTTCCGCAAAGAGTCCGGTTTTATACAAGAGATTCATGAAAGTTAAAAAAATTTCTGTAGAGTTTTTCAGTTCCTCAGCTGCGCAAAACACGTTTTCTCAGAAATATCAAAAAATGCCAAATGCAATTTCGTGAAAGAATTACGACTACCTACTCTATTTTTTTTTACCGTCATTTATAATAATTAATTTTAAATTACTAAATCCAAAATTCAATAATGAAGGGAGCATAAAAATCAAAACAAGCCTAAAATTTTTTCCTATAAATTCACCCCAGTGTATAACTTCAAATCTTGATTTTTCACTTTTTATCACAGTAAAACAGGCATTTTTCTTTTCCCGAGTCAATATTTAGGTTTTGGAACAGTCGGTCCGTAATGAAGTTACTAAGTGATGATACAGTACCCTGAACCATAAAATGAATTCAATCGATCATTTTTCTCGCCTAAAGATGTTATTTTTCAGGTATTCCCCAGGAAAAGGCTGAGAAAGCCGACTCCATGAAACCAATTATAGAGATTGTTATTGCTGGCAACAAACTCAGCATAAAGAGCGACTCTGGAGTTGATAATGCATCATCGGAGTTCGAGCTAGGCAAGGAAGTCGAAGAGCAGATGCCTTTGGGGATCACTCTGAAAGTATGTGAGCTCGTTGTGAAATCTCTCTTTTAATAATTTCAAGGGAAGTTTTAATTAATTATTGAAGAAGAATTAATTGAACATCCAGAATTATCGGAACGTTTTTTTTCTCGTATATCGAACAATAATTAATTAAAAATACACGCACCAGAGAGAGAAATGTATTCATTTTTATAGTATATCATTAAGAAAATTATGTTTCATTGACTTCTATACTAAAATATGTACGATTTTAAATTAATGACTCATATTTTTTTACAGAGTACTGCAAAAGTTGACGGAGATAAAATTATTATCGATTCCGTAGCACCTAAGGGCACAAAAGGCACCAGGACCTACGTCTTCACTGACAAGGAAGCCGTGCTGGTAAGGATTATATCGGATTATATAAACTTATTATTTAACTTACCGACCGTCATTTTAATATCAGCAAAAAAATTCAAAAATCGGTCAATTAAATAAGTTGGGCGTTAGCTGCCACAGTTAAATCCGATCGCTTTAGTAGCCGCTTTTCAAAGTTGAAAGCTGGCGCCCGAGTTAAGCAGGAATAAACGTCAAACCGCGAGGCGAAAGTAATAATAATTAAATACCGACTTAGGGACACCAAATTAGTTCAATGAATAATGAAGTAAAAGCTTTTTATTCAGCTTAAAACTTGATAAGCGACGGCGACTGGCCAAAAGAAATTTTGGCCATAAAGACTTTGACATATTCATAAACATTATCAAATTTTCATTGACGGGGATACCTCCTAGATTAGAACAATAATAATTATTGAAGTGACAATTTATTTTCAAGAATCCCAATAATTTACATTTTTTCCTTATATAATTTGTTATGTAACACTTCAACTTATTTACAAGATAAGTGATAAGACTGCACAATTAGAAATTATGATGTGATTTCCTCATCTTATGTACATAAGATCATATAAATAAACTGCTAGCTACTTTGCTCTAAAATTAGATAGATAGATAGATACCATAAATTATTAAGCTCGTTAATAAATGAAGGTTTTAGATTTTTAATTTTACATCTCATAGGTATCGCTTAATTTATGATACTCAATTTCGAAACACCTTGTAGAATAAGATAATTTATTGTGAACTTCTATTTTTCAGACACTCAAAACTTCAGACTCCAAAGTTCCTACAGCAAAGCGAGTATACAAAAGACTGTGATTTTCTTTTAAATTATTAATAATTATATATAATTTGGAAATATAAAATAAAATAATTGGTTGATCAAATCACTTTGTTTTATTACCTGATAAGTAAGTCAAGTAGGTACCTTATAGGTTCTTAGCTGAGGAAAAACTAATTTTGATAAGTAGTAAGTTTGATTAATCGAAAGGCATCACTTTATTTATAGTATCTTACCCTTAAAAATTTAATTAAAAGATCATAAACGCCCTTTGTATAAGGAATTATTGAACATCTTTCAAAATAATTAATGAACAAGCGTATGCCGGATTAATCAGACTTGATCGAAGAGTCTAATTATTGTATAAATAACTACAACATACTTGAACTGCATCCAAATTAACAACCATGCAATAGATATAATTATTACTTTATTTGTTTTGATAACTAGAGAGACTCGCCTGAACTAAATTGGACGGAACTAGAATACCTTGACGTTTTCCTAATTATTGTTGATGAATAGACGCCAGCAGGAAACCAGAAATATTAAAATATTCTGTACCTTTATTAAAATGTTCTTCTGATTTAAATCAGAGAATCCATCATAATAAGTCAGTCGACGTTAATGGCAGAAGGGGAAGTAATGGAACAATGATGTGACGATGATTGCAAAAAATCTTATTTAGTTCAGAAAGGAGTTCGCTTGATTATGTTTAGGCGAATTTTAGACTTTGATGCTGAATAAAAGAAATCCTTGACGAGAATTTTATCTGAAATCTAATAAATTATAATGTGAAAAGCGACAAAGGTATATACAGGGTGTCCGGAAATTATGAGCAAAAAATTAAGGGGGTGATTATTCTTGATGAAATATTGCCAAAAGTATCTATAATTTTTTTTCGAAAACTCAAAAAGAAGAAAGTTATAAGCCTCCAAAGTTGATTTTTTTAAATCAATATTTTTTTGTAACTTTTTTTCTCGTGTACGGATTTTCTTAAAATTTGACACACTTGTCACTGATGTTGCTTTACATCCTTGGTCCAAATTAGACTTGAATCCCTCGAAATCAAAAGACCTTAACTGCCCTTGACCTTCAAAAAAGGCCTATAACTTTTTTCGTAATATTTTTTTCTGAGTTTTGAAGACGCACAATTGAAGAACGTGCAGAAATATTCGGAAAAGGTCCTCTTTGTCTATCACGATAAAATGACCCGTTTCCGAGTAAAACTGTTTTAAAAATTTTCCTGCACTAAAATTGATCACCATAAACTATGATCATTCTGCAACAACACCAAAGCATGCTTTGGAAACAGCTGCAGGATTGCCTAGTTATGTACAAAACAGAGACATTCGTATATAAATAGACTTGGAAATGATTTTTTTTTGAAAATGAAAAAAATTTTTAATCATTTTTTTTAATAAAATAATAAAATAATTTTAATAATAAAAAAAAAATAAATTGCTGTCAAAATGAAATCCAAAGCAAACGTCTTGTTTCCTAGGCAACCCTGCCACCGTTCCCAAAACATGCTTTGGTATTGTTACAGAATGATCATAGTTTATGGTGATCAATTTTAGTGCAAGCAAATTTTTAAAACAGTTTTACTCGGAAGCAGGTCATTTTATCGTGATAGACAAAGAGGACCTTTTCCGAATATTTCTTCATGTTCTTCAATTGTGCGTCTTCAAAACTCAGAAAAAAATATTACGAAAAAAGTTATAGGCCTTTTTTGAAGGTCAAGGGCAGTTGAGGCCTTTTGATTTCGAAGGATTCAAGTCTAATTTGGACCAAGGATGTAAAGCAACATCAGTGGTAAGTGTGTCAAATTTTAAGAAAATCCGTACACTAGAAAAAAAGTTATAAAAAAATATTGATTTAAAAAAATCAACTTTGAAGGCTAATAACTTTCTTATTTGTGAGTTTTCGAAAAAAAATTATAGATACTTTTGGCAATATTTCAACAAGAAGAATCACCCCCTTAATTTTTTGCTCATAATTTCCGGACACTCTGTATACGTGCTTAAAAAGCAAATAAAGATTTTTTTATTTTTTTTAGAAACAATTAAAAGTATTCTACTTTGTACAAAAAAAATGTTTAGGAAAAATTCACATTATGATTAACTCTTCATATTAGTCATAGATAAATAGTCGAATTAAAAACAGGAATAGTAGTAGAACTCTATTCCATCCTTGAGGACCGCCATTACTGTCAGGATGCATAAGCAAAAACCATTAACAGAAAAACCATTCACAAAAAAAAAACAAAAAGGCAAGCAAAATAAGTCATGGAGTTTTATTGACATCATAAAATGGAAAAGTTTTCTCTATTTTTTTTCTCTTAAGTTGGTAACTTTTTTTTGCTAGACTTTGTGTTTTCATATTTTTTTAAATTAACATGGAAAAACAATATGCACCCATAAGAGAAAGGAAAATTTATTGAAAAATCTGGGATTTAGTCGGCTTTAAAAACTTTTGTAATGTTAAATGGCGAGCTTATGACGACTAACGTAAGCTTATAAAAATTAATTGATTTATTTTCGGTAAAAAGAAGATATGGCTAAAATAAGAAATTAAATTATCTAAAATACTAAATAGAAAATGTGTGTGTCCTAGGGCTCATCCTCATTACTGACCTCATGTCAAAGTCAGTGAAAAACACTACTTAAGAAATGGATGTTGATTTCGCTCTTGTTGTTGGAGCTCATCGGAATTCCACATCAGCAAGTGTAATTGCCTGCCTTTTGTATAAAATCCGTTGATCTCTCATCAAGAAAATTCACATGAAAATCCGGGATCTGTAATCAGTAGAGAACGGTTTATAGGCAAAGTGCCTATCTGTGCCTTTTTTGCCTATTTGAGTATCTGGTGCTTATTTTCACAAAAAATGCCTATTCTTGCCTATTCAAATAAATTTAAATTTATCCACTTCAAAATACATTTCATGCTAATAATTATTATTAACTTTGAAAGAATATTTGAAAATTCTACTACCCTACTTGAGATAATTTATTATAGGTCCTAAGTCAATAGCTATAACCCCTTATAGAAATAATAACTGACCCGAACACCTGTAGTGAAGGCTGAGGCATATCTTTTCAAGTTCTCAAATTAATATTGTTTCCATTTACTACACATATCTGGTTTTAATGAATCCCAGATGTATCTGTTACTTTCTTACTTCTCATGAATGAATATGAAGGTACTGGTAGACCAGAATTTGCTGGCATAAAATTTTAATACATAAAAATGAGTACCTAAATCAAGCAAAATTTCTTCGTGGATTAAACCATATCCTGAATTAATCTTGAATGGCGACACAATATTTTTCATCCGAGCTTGTAGCAAAATGGTAAAGTGTAATATTTGTAATTGTTTTATTTATGAAACAACGTGCTTGATATAAAATAAAATCTTAGGAAAATTGCTGTAAATTTTTGGAAATCGGCAGGAATTTTTAAGGCACATATAAACGTAAATTTGTGTTACTCATTTTTTCTATGTATTGAAAATTTGGTAGTAAAATTTGCCTATTTTATTGCCTATTTGGTTCAAGTTTAAGCCTTTTTATCCCAAAAAATGTGCCTATAAAGGCGCCTATTTTGCATTTTTTCTTTGCCTATAATCCGTTCTCTAGTAATCAGTAGCGAGATCTGTGTTGGTAACCTGCTTAGCTTACTAACACTATTATAGAGAAGCTTTTACCCTAGAAAGACAAAATGAGCTCCATTCCAAGAGCTAAATATCCGTTCATGTCTTCAGCAGTGTTTAAGTGTTTTACTCTATCTTTGGTTTGAGATCAGTGATAAGTACGAGTCTAAGAACTCACTAATTTTCTTTTTAAAATGAAAAATCAAACTTTTCAGTTTTTTCAGCATATTGCAGCAGTGACTGAAACTATCTCATATTGTTTATAATTTAGAGATCACCATGCATTCTTTCTAAAAACGACCACCCTGTATATCCTGGATAAAATGTTGATATATATTTTTTCACAATAAGCAAAAATATTAAGCCGTTTACGAGAAGCCTCGGCGACTTGTGTGAAGATATGAATGGACAACATACACGCACACCAAATTATTCAAGACGGTTTAATTCAGTAGAAAAAAAGGGTTTATGAAATACAGCACTTCTGCGGTCTGAAATCGGAACTGCAAACGCAGTTTCAACACCCGCGTGACCGAACACGAGAGAAACTGTCGCCTGGGTAAGACAGACAAGTGAATAGACGATAATCCTGTCCACCACTTCACGCTATTACACAAGTGAAGTAATTGAAATTTATACACATCCAAGAGTAATCTCAGGTAATTTTAATTAAGGCTGGATAAACAATGTAATTGCGGAGGAATTGACATCCGGCGTTACACCAGGATCCAATTTACTCATCATCTGACTCGATAATGGAAGATATCATCGGAGAGGCCGGCCGTTGCTAGGATGAAGACAGCTGGTGAAAAGTAAGTGACGTCACCGGACCTCAAGCCTATAAAAAAGGAGCGCTCTTTCGGCCGATCAGCCAATGTCGGTGAACACGAGGAGTAGAGGCATCGCTTGCCCATACGTAACCGCTGATGATGTCTCCCGAAATTTTGAACGAAATGCTCGGAGATATATATCAATGGACCACGACAAAACAGTTCTAATTCAAATTTGATTTCGGTTGAATCTAACTGAGAAAGCCTACCATCCATCAGAAGTTCAGTAGTAGTTCATCGGTGGGGAATCGAACCCGCTTGTTTCAACAGTTCACATGGTTGGGATAACAAGTTAAGTGAATGTTTAGGATCTGGGGGCTCGGTTTTGTCTTTATGAGAATCTTTGAGGTGATACAGGAGATAAAGATCTCAATAGCTTTTCAAGTTTTCAAAAGGTCTCAATAACTTGAATCTGGATTTTGTGGGTTGGCTAATACTCACAGTAAAAAATCTCAGCTCCCAGCAGAATCCATATAGGGAAGCATTTTGAACCATATTAAGATTGCTGACTCATGATTAGTTTTGCAGCTGACATGTAGATGAAGCTTCTATAGTCCAGTTTGAATGAAATTAATGATCTATACACTTTCAACAATGCATCTTAAACTGCTTAGAATTGTTGGTATGAGAGGGCCTTAAGAATGTTTATCTACGAGTGATTCATAAAATGCATTTTTTAAACGTTTCTTAGTTCATAAAATGTATGATTATCTTGAAGAGTGAAATAAAGTAGTTCGGGTGAAATAAAGTGCCGTAGCGGTTCATTATTTAACGCTAAATCTGACACGTTAATGCACGCTCGCCGAGTGGAAGTTCTAGTGAACGCTAGCGGCTCGGCTCAGTTGGCTCGATCGGGGCGTTCGCACTGCAATACGACACGCTGAACGCTGAATTACATAGTATCCCGATGCCAACCGCTCCAAATGCTTGTTGACATCAATCTATACTAGAGAAACGTCGCAGTTTATTAGCAGTGCGCCAGATCTATGTAACTACAATTAATATTTTGTGTTTTGCGTCGTTTAGTTACCTAAAATGGTTACCATTGTAGATGATTCAATGAATGAAATATCTTCTACCCCAGAAGAAATTATTTTTCAATCAAATGTGGCTATATAATTGACATATTTTATGTTTACATTTAATCATAAATGAAATATCTTCCGCATTAGAAGAAATTATTATTCCATCATATATGGCTGCACAAAATCTGTTAGGTACCTACCTCAAAAATCTAAAGAAGCAATGTGTCACCTTTATGAACTGACGTGATGAAAAAAGCCTTAATAGCTTGAAAGAAACACTTACATAAGATATGAATGCATTGGAAAGATTTTATTTTATAATAATAACTTTTAGTTCTAATTTAAGTCACTCGTAGATAATATTTTGTATGCAACATATGCATAAAGTGCCTTTTTTTCACTTCTGGGATTGCCAGTCTGGGTCAAACTTCCCAGTCGTGAAAAAAAGTACCACTTTATGCACTTGTTGCATAAATAACTATTATTGTTATTAAGCACTTATTTTGACGTCTGCCTCCATAAACCAATAAACAAGATGGTAAGTCTGATATCAAATTTTGGTCATAGAATCCTATGATGGTCGATGTTTCCTCTGACGTTGTGTTCTTCTAGGTCGAGAAACCTGCTTAGCGTATCAAAAGGTTTTGAGGGAAGCATTTTTTGTAATACGTGTCTGGAGTAGCACCTCTAAATCCTGATTAAGCAGCGGTGATGACTTTGTATTTCTTAAGGTATCAAACGATCCTCTTATTGAGATTCTTTTCAAGCACCTTGCACATGTGCGGGTTATGAGGATGGGTTTATAAATTAAGTTCGCTCCTAGGTTTTTTCCTGCTTTTCAACTGGAGGTACAGTAATAGATGTCGGTCGTAATTTTGCGAATTGTTTCCTAATCCAGATCTTGTTAAAAAATTTAAATAATTTGCATAGAGACTGTGAGACGATTTTGAAGAAGAGTGTAGGGTATATTGTTGGGTCCTACAGCTGATTTCTTGTAAGCGGATTAAGCCGATACAAGTTCTTGCAGAGTGAAGGGTAAGTTTAAAAAAATTACATCTTTATTTTTGCTATGAGCGCTTGTTCGAAAGATTCGTGTAATTTTTTCCAAATATGTCAGAAGTTGTTATTCAAAATTTCAGATCAAGTCTTGTTTTTTGTTACTCATTCTGTACATTGTTATAGAACCCACTAAATGTTAAAAAAATTGTAACGTACACCTTGTACGTACCGGCTAGATGCCAGCAACACGGAGACAACGGCGGGCGCGCGCAGTGAGTGAGTGATGGTGGCGTTTAGTGCACCGGCCGACTGGAGGCCTCGAGTTCGTCGACTGCGCTGTCGAGTCTCGTCGACCTCGACTGTCGAGTTGAAATCAGGTGCGTTTCATCATCATACCTGCGTTTTCACTTTTTTTCTCTCCTGGAATTCGCTAGAGGAAGGTCGTTTCCGCAAACACAGGGAATTTTTAGCGAAATGGCGTTGTGAACTTTCACTTAAATTATTATAACCATCCCTCACGTTTTGGCTTGCTTTTTCCCTGGAGGCATTTTTTCCCTGGTTGGCAACTTTAACTCCCGGAACCAACTCTTTCCTGGAAGCAAGGTTCTTCTTCTAACAAGAAGGCAGCACATGGGTTGTACCTGAAACCAAGTTTACCACCAGCTAAACTTTCACCCTCGCTCCGAAGACCCTGCGAAGCTAAGTGCCTTTGCCTACCAAGTTTTAACCGATCAGTTCATTCAGATTCTACACGCTCTTGTTCCTTATTGTTGTTAACCGTGCTCAAGTTAATATTTTGTGATAATAACTGTGATTTATTTTAAATAAAGAGTACCTGTTGTTCTGCTGACCTGCTGGTTATTGTTGATCCTCCTAGACTAGCGACTCAACCTACGACCCTTGTTTTTCTTGTCTCATGCTCTCAGCGACTATTTTTCCCCTCTAGGGATTAAATAGTTCGTTTCAAAATCGATCTCTTCAAATACGTTTTCTTCATTACAATCACAAGCGTCTAATTTTGGACGACTAGCAGATATATTATCATTTTTTCGTTTAAGAACCAGGAATTATAATCCGTTGGGACCTGATAAATCTTGAACAGACTTAGGATCGATTGTTCGAAGCTTAATGATTTGTTAAACATTCATTAACAATTGAGTATGGGAATGAATCATTTATTAAGTTGAATAATAATTAATGAATATTTTGCATTAAGTTTTCAACAATCGATATTACGTTTTAAAATTCCTTGAAATTATTCAAGCTCAGTTTGTTGAACCTAATTCTCCGGATCCGATCAGATACAAGCAAAATGTAGAAAATTATTTTTTTTGTATTAGTCTATACTTTTTTTACCTACGAATAACGGAGGCTTTTGAAAATAATTTTTAAACAATCAGTAATTGCAATCTGAATGGAATCAACACAGTATAACGTTAATTAATCAGCATAAAATGGTAAGTAAACACCAACAATTTTGTTATAATCTCTTTCCTCATACAAAAACCCACGCATTGTTTTCTGTTTTCAATTCCCAATCCCAATAAACTCTCTTAATTAAATAGTGTTGATAGATTTGTTGACCATATACCTATAATACACAAACATGATATGATCCAAAACCAGTAAGCTCCAGCAGCACCATTATAATTTTTATTAAGCAATGATGATTCGCCTGCACATCCCGGTCTCATTCCAATCTGTTTGCAAAGCTTTTAGTTGGTTATACATTGTTGATAACGCCCTTCCGGATATAATAGGATAATTATTACACTGTTGTTATTACCTGAGCAAACATATGGCGCTGTCGCAGTCCAAAGGGGGACAGAATGGCAGGCTTGAGTAATCTGGCAACTCTAGCTGTTAATAATTAATTAAACAGGTGAGATTATTACACTGCGGATTCACATGTTCTAAAACATTCACCTGTTTATTACAGGAGTCACGCTGCTATACGCCTGTACTCATACATACATTAGCACTTCACTCTTATTATAACTCCCGTCCCGGAAAATATGACCGCTGTCGAATGTTATGTTTACATTATACTCTCTTTGTTGTGTATCGTATTATTCGTCTATGCTTTGACATATTGTTGTTTATCGATGATCATATTCAGTAGAATGGGAGAGACTTAGAAAAATTCATCGAAGTTCATTTATTTATTAAACCGTTAAGAATTTAAACGCAACACATTTACGACGATAAGAATACCCCAATAAAAATCTGTTGAAATGTTCTCCCGAACCATCTTCGGTGATCCCGAAGCCATAAATTCCGGCATCGTCTACAGGTCTTCTTCTTTAAACTTCCCCTCCATGTTAAACCGGAGGATCTTCAATTTTTCGCTCCACATCATACAGACTGGTTAACAATTCGATGGTCACAATAATTGGGATCTCGGAAATTGTAGAAACATAAGAAGTCGATTAAATTAGAAGAAAGTTGCACAATTCTATTCAGGCGTTGCTGAAATACCCTGAAAAACTGAAAAATGGAACACCCAAGCATCGAGGTACCTGGACTTGTTCAACAGGCTTCTCTTTGACATGTGGAACAATTTGTCTGGTTTGTATTGTTTTATGGAATAATTGGAACAATTTGTATCGTTTTATATTCGAATTGAAATTTATTACTGTTCTATCTACTTTTAAAAAGCTCCTCGTACCACATGCTTATTTACAATATTATCGCGCTAGTGTGCACTCCTTGATCCTGTTCAACCTCGATTCAACTTTCCTCTGTATTAATTACTAATGCTCAACCCGCGCACACTTGAACCTTATTCATTACGTATTACTAGAATTCAATCGTTCAATTCATGAAATAATAATTATTGTGATTCACGTCGTGCGGTGATTACGCTTCAATCTGTTCACTCTCGACATCTCAACTCAAATCTTCAGTTCATCAGAAGCCTAAAAGGGTCCATAAGCATCCAGTTCCAGTAGGTTCAAGGTTCTTGACAGGATTCAAGAAAACCTGAACAGAATTCCAAGGACAGAAAACCCAGGACAGAATTCCAGAAAACTAATTCGAGGTCACAGTCGATAATAACACTAGGAATTAAATGATACCGTATCTACTTTTGAACTCTCAGCTAAAGATTTCACAATAAATCTGATTTTTCAATTCATCAAACCATTTCATTCTTTTAGTGGCGTGTGTGAGTCGGACGAACATGTAAATATTTTGAGCCGGAACAAGATTACTCCCCCCCCCCCCCCCCCGTTTTCGAGGATGCTGAACACGATGCCGTTGTCAGAATTTCTCTTTGGGGTTGCGCAACCCCTCAAAACGGCCAAAAACCACCCTCTAGAGAGATAAACCGCGCTTCAATCCATTTCCCTGCAAAAAAACCTTCCCCCCGTTTTCGAGGATACTGAGCACAATGGAGGTGCTGGACATCGCGTGCGACCCCGGGCCAATACTCACCCCCGAAATGGGTGATTTTTTTTTTTTGTAGGCCAAACGATGGACTTTTTCGAAAAACTTTTTTGGAAATTCAACTACAGAATCACAATGGCCATAATTTAAAATTATTTTGGAGTATAAAGAGTGTCCCATATGACAGTGACATATCAAAGTTATGTTTTTTTTAAATGGAATGCTCCTATATATGTTATTGCATTTTTAGATTGTCTGAGAAGAGGAAATAAGATTGGCTTTTACAGTTGGTGTTTAAATTCAAAAGTTTTTGAGTTATAAACAAGTGAAAATCGTAATTTTTTAAGTTTTAATAAATTAAGTACATAAAAAGTTAAAATAGGGACATGTAAGCCGTTTTTCTCTATCTTGAACCGATTTCGTTGTACAGGGCCTTGAACTCGAAAAATGACGATTTTCACTTGTTTATAACTCAAAAACTTCTGAATTTAAACACCAACTGTAAAAGCCAATCTTATTTCCTCTTCTCAGACAATCTAAAAATGCAATAACATATATAGGAGCATTCCATTTAAAAAAACATAACTTTGATATGTCACTGTCATATGGGACACTCTTTATACTCCAAAATAATTTTAAATTATGGCCATTGTGATTCTGTACTTTAATTTTCAAAAAGTTTTTCGAAAAAGTCCATCGTTTGCCAAACATATACGTAAAAAAAATCACCCATTTCGGGGGTGAGTATTGGCCGGTGGAGGGATTGGTCGGGGTCGCACGCGATGTCCAGCACCTCCATTGTGCTCAGCATCCTCGAAAACGGGGGGAAGGTTTTTTTGCAGGGAAATGGATTGAAGCGCGGTTTATCTCTCTAGGGGTGGTTTTTGGCCGTTTTGAGGAGTTGCGCAACCCCAAAGAGAAATTCTGACAACGGCATCGTGTTCAGCATCCTCGAAAACGGGGGAACAAATCTTGTTCCGGCTCAAAATATTTACAATTTTCGGGGTTTTTTCCGACTCACACACGCTACTATTTGATTGCAGATATACGTATATGAAACGATAGGTAGGTAAGGTAACGTTGTAAAAAAATATAATCCGTTAAAAGTCACTATGGAGTTAAATTTCCATTGAATCCTTGAAGGATTAAAACTGTAGGTCCCGAAATAATCCCTGATATAAGTTGTTTCATCCTCGGATAGCCAAAACTACGTTAATAAATTCTGAGTAGAAATAATTGAAAAATATCCTCAAATAAAATTATTTATTATTCCAATTCTAATAGAAATTATCGCACGCAAATTACTAAGTTTGAAATCTTGCAGAAATGTAGACATATCGCTATATGAAATATTGACAAGGTAAATGATTAATGATTGAATCAAATTGACATATGAATCCCATTAAATGCCTCGTAATTTTTCGAATAAAAATGGAAATGTTTTACGAATGAATAATAAAAATGAGCTAAGTTAATTATTCATTATTTGATCATAAATATGGATTTTTTAAAATACACAAAAATGTTAAAATACCAAACTCAAATTTATTTATTCTAGAAACAGTATCACGGCGCACTGATTTATTGAATAGTTTTACTTTTTCCAGTTAATTGGTATTTATTTTTCAATTACTCATTATACGTCAATAAAGCCTTCGATACCTCTTCAGAACAACCTGCAGGTCAATAATGCTTTCTGAAAGAGAATTAATACCTTTTCGATCATTCCCCGACCGACGTGGCCAAAGTTACGGTCAAAAATGTCCGAGCGGTACAATTTCATGTTTATAAACTTCACGATTTTCGACAAAAATCAATGAAAATCAGCTATGTTTTCGATTTTTTTTCTCGGTAATTTCCGTACATCAGGACTCGAGAATCATTTTAGCAGGGTAGAAGAAGAGTCGATCTGTCGGAATTCTCAATTTTTGTCGCTTAAATTTCCAAAATGGCGACGCTGTGAATTTTCGAAAATGGCCGATTTTCGCTCTCAATCTTTGAACTTTGACGTTTAAAAAGTCGCATTTTCGTTTTTTTTTTCGAGTTTTTTTTACGACCACGTTCAAGTTAAGGATAATGCCTTTCTTTTTGAATTTCAAAAAAAAATTGTATCGCGACTTTTAACGTCACAGCGATTTTTTTCGCTGAAAAATAAAGGAGTTCGTTCACGATTTTTCGCATTTGGCATTTTTTATTTGACACTTTCGATTGTTTTGCCATTCTTTTTTCACGGTCAGGTTCGAATCGCGGGTATTCTCTTTAATTTGAAAAACGGCAAAAATTATTTTAACCACAAATTACACCGGTACCAAAATTAATTTTGTTACAGTGAAAAAATGATGTTTTTCAATTACTTTTGATTTTGACGTTTCAGAAGTGACACTTTAAATTTTCTTTTTGTTTTTTCTCACAATAGGATCGTAATTTTGAGTTTCTTTGTTACGTCAAGATTATAATTTGACCGCCATTTTGATTTTTAGAGTTAAAAAAAATTATTTCCTTTGTTCGAAACGTCAATTTTCCAATGTTTTACCATATTGTCTGACATTTGGACGCAATTTTCTCGGAAAATAAAACAGAAAAAGACAAACTGACAAACGGTCCAGGCTCCGCGACATCACGTTCGCTAACTCTTCTTTAGTCGCACCGCTCCTCTATCTCTCTCTCTCTCTCTTGCCCGCCGCGATAGCGGCCCAGGCTCTGCGATTCCAAACAATTCGTTCACTCTTTTCTAATCGACTTTCTAACCCCCCGCCGCGATAGCGGCCCAGGCTCTGCGACTCCAAACAATTCGTTCACTCTTTTTTAATCGCACTCTCTACCTCCCCCTCCCCCGCCGCGATAGCGGCCCAGACTCTGCAACTCCCAAACAATTAGTTCAGTCTTTTTTAGTCGCACTCTCTAACACCCCGCCGCGATAGCGGCCCAGGCTCTGCGACTCCAAACAATTCGTTCACTCTTTTTTAAATCGCACTCTCTACCTCCCCCTCCCCCGCCGCGATAGCGGCCCAGACTCTGCAACTCCCAAACAATTCGTTCAGTCTTCTTTAGTGGCACTCTCTAACTCCCCGCCGCGATAGCGGCCCAGGTTCTGCGTATCCAAACAATTCGTTCACTATTTTTTAGTCGCACTCTCTACCTCCATCTCCCCCCCCCCCCCGCGATAGCGGCTCAGGCTCTGCGACTCCAAACAATTCGTTCAATATTTTTTAGTCGCACTCTCTAACTCCCCTCCGCGATAGCGGCCCAGCCTCTGCGATTCCACGTTCGTTAAATTTTTAAGTCACAGATATGCCCGCCGCGTTAGCGGCCCAGGCTCCGCGACCCCACGTTCGTTCACTCTTTTTTAGTAGCACTTCTCTCCTCTCTCTCTCTCTCTCTCTCTCTCTCTCTCTCTCTTTCTCTTATCCTCTCTCTCTCTCTCTCTCTCTCTTTCAACAATTTTTTTTTCAACAATCGGATTGCTGTAATTGATATAATAATTTATTATTATTCAATTTGTTTCATAGAACCTGCAGGTCGTTATAAGCGGGCGTTATAATCCATAGTGCCCGCATGTGCCATTACATTATAATGACAATACACAATAGCCTTGCAAAAGTTACTTGATATCCAAGAATCCTATTTATTAGTTATGTAAGAAAATCATTGCATTTGGTCGACATCCTTCCCTCGGACCAAAGACCCTCAATTGGATCACGTCGATCTCGAGCATTATAATCTAAGTAATGCCCTTGGTACATAAATAATAATTCATGTCAGGTAATTACAGTTAGCTTTTGCAGGACGCGGTAGAAATTGGAACGATGAGTCGATAGCCTCGACTCTTTCCTCGATAAAAAGCTCCCATTCCCAAGCGCCTAAGTTCATTTTCGCGCACTAGATACATAATAAAAATTATAATTATAAAAGAAATTAATAAAATTGTCGAAATTGGTACAATAAATCACAAGGAATCCATAGCCTGATCAGTAAAATACTATTAGTATAATAGTGGTAGAATAATAGTGACAGCTTGATTGAGAAATTATCTAATTATTCAATCATTACTCCAATTTCTCAACTTCACCGTCCAAGTATATCGAAATCAAACTATTGCCTACTTACAACGTTCAGTTTGCGTTATTGTAGAGTCCCTAAACGTCAATTTTATGTTTAATAAAATGATTACAAAAATATGAAAGTAACAGGAATTTTGGGATGTTTTTTCTTTTTTAACTTGTGGAAGATGCAGCATGAGTACTATTCAGGCATATGCTCCAGCTTCGGTAAGTTCAGAGCAATAAATAGAAATCTTCTACGAACAACTAAGGATCATAAAACACATCAGAAAACAGGAAGTCAATGTCCGATGGGAGATTTGAATGCTAAGGTGGGCAAAGGAGCTGGCGACAAGACGGTGGGATAATTTGAACTGGGAATTCCGTGAAGGAAAACCCCAAAAACGACCAGATGTCCACAAAATAAATGATAACATCGCAGAAAGAGACATTGACACACAGAAAGACAGTGGTCTTGGACAATAATGGAAAAAAACATGGATGTGGAAAATATTTTGAATAAGATAAAAAATGTCTGTCATTCAATAATAGACAATACGCTAAAAGCAGGAAGAATTGTAAATAGAAAGTCATGGATGACAGAGGAAATACTCGAGCTCATGGTAAAGAGGAGAAGGTATAGAAGCAAAAATGAGAGAAAATACCTGTATTTTCTCACTTCCCTGGAAGTAAACAAGGTAATTGTTGAAGAAATCGAGGAGGCACAGGAATTGTGGCTGCAAGACTAATCTACGGAAATCGAATCTCTGGAGCAAAAGCAGGACACTTTTAATCTGCATAAGAAGATCAGGAGCGGTGGCAGAAGGAAATAGTTCGCGAGGCAATAATAACCCCATAATGGACAAACACAACGATACGCCGTATAGAAAAGGCGAGAGTTCAACCGACTCGGCAATATTCTAAGTAATATGTACCTGAGCATTGATATAAGAAGAAGAGTGTTAAGATGTTATAATATGTCTTTCACCCTGTGGTAGTGCGTAAAGACCAGGATCATACACCCATCATATCACAAATTTGACGAATTTTTAGCCGACATTTAATTTGATTACTAAGTAGGTACTCTTTTTTTCTATATTTTTGCAATATTTTAAAATATTGACTCAAAGAGAGCTATATTTTTTACAAATAAAACTGCATTCAGTAAAAAATTTCAACGTAAATAATTAAATAATTATGAAATAAGTAAAATTATCTCAATGAAATATAGTCGTAGATAAAGTATAGTATTTCAATCCAGCATAATGGTTATTACCTACTCAGATATTACTGCCGAGCCTCATCTTCGTGGAAAATAGTCATCACTCATCATTATGCGTCTGTTGAATAATCATAATAATACACAGAAAGTTACCCCTCAGTTAATTTAATCAATAAAGTTGATTTTAATAATTATATCAAATTATTAAATAAAAAAATTCAAATAGAGTTGAACGATTCAAAACTGAAAATATAGCTGTTGATAAGGTGTAGGAGTAGAATTTAAAAAAATCAGCAACATGAAAGACCACAACATATTTGGCATAAATTTGTAAGAATCCTGCAAGTGTGGCACATATTAGGTTTTTTACGCCTACGAGCACAACAAGAATGATACAACAAGTTGCAAATTCAATTCTAGTTGACATAAATCTGTCTTTTGGGGATTTCATTCCCTACTTCTCAGCGACGTGACCGGGAAGATGATGGGAATCACAGATTCAGAACCGCGCCGTATAGAACCGCCTGATTTAAGGGGGGTACATACGGGCGCGCTTTCGAGACACGTTATTCTGTTGTTTCCTATACACCTTCAGATTTATAGCTTCCAGCAAATGCGAATTTAATATGCTATCTTAACTTTCCCTCAAATTCACCAAACTTTAAAATGCTCTCGCAGCATCAGGTTTATGACGAGACATTAAATTTTAATTTATATTAAGCTTACTCCTTAGTTAAATAAATTTCAAGTTGATAGAATGAAGTGGTTACGGGAATAAACTCTCTCCGCAGAGTGATTTTTTATTTCGGAACTTGATATCTAAATTAAAAATTAACATTAATTATCTATTATTATGAGCAATATTTCAAGTCTCAGCTCGACAGAGTAAGCCATAAAGCATTTTAACTTTTTATCGCTCCATTGCAACCCTCTTAGTTTATTGGTTGGGGTTAAATCTTGTAATCAATTTTCCAAGCATATTTTAAAATTATTTTATCGAGAACAATTTATTAGGTTTTCCTGGAGTCATTTATTTTCTACACAAAATATTTATGTTCATATTGATTAGGTTTTATAAGCGAAAAGTGTAATCTATTTTCAAGTACATGTTTAATAACAGGATTCATTATTATCTCGAGGTGTTCCTTCTTCGGATGTTCCGCTTTTACTTCAAGATTTAAGGTTATTCTATTATTCCCAATCACAGAATCTGTCATTTGCACAACTTCCTATAGAGAACGATCGATTTGCTGATTAGTATTCTTGATTCTCAACAGAAATAGTGACATTTTTTACACAAAATTGCTATGAACTAATTCATTCTTTTTTCAAAAGTTTAAAAAATTCAGATTAAATTTAAGCAAAAGAATTGATTTTTTTTAATCTTCAGAACAAAATATTTTGAATCGTGCTTCTTTTAATTAATTAATCGAGCTTAGTTTTTAAGAAAAATATTAGTGTATTCTACAAAAATTTATTTTTTTCAATTTTGATTTGACCAAAAAAGCTGGCACTTCTTTGAACATTGCTCTAAAGAGAAAAACTGGGGCTTATATTTTCTTTTCTTTTTTTTTGATTACATACAGGGTGTTCCAATATTCCATAGACATGGAGCAATAACCACAGATTACTGAGGTAAAAAAAAGTCGCTCGGACCAAAATTATCTCTATACCAAAATGCTTCGTTTGTCCGTTAGAGGGCTTTAAAGACTTTTGAAAATTTTAGTTTTTTTGAAATAGCTCAAAGTCGGCTGATTCAAATTCGATGAAATTTAGTAGGTAAATTTATTATTAAAAGTACTAATTTCTGATGTACCGGGTGGGCATTTAAGAATGAACAGCGGCCATATCTTGGGAAATATTGATCCTACAGTTTCAAAATGAAAATTTTCCAGTCATAAGTGACTATGCGAAATGCAATGAAAATATTTTCAAGATGGTCGCACTTCCGGAAATACCGGAAGTTGACACCTACTTCGTTATTTTAACGGAGACACCCTGTAAAATATTATATTTTTCAAATGTCTGAAGAAATCGAATTCAGGTGGTTTTCACCATTGGAATTTAGATTGAGCGGTTTATGAGTTATAAACAAGTGAAAATCGCAATTTTCCAACTTCAAAGCAGTGTAGAACTAGAACGGCTCAATATATCTAAAAACGGCTTACATGTCCCTATCTTAACTTTTTACAAGGTATTATATTATGTTGTTTAGATTTTTCTACAGGGTGATGAAAAATCTGTTAATTTTCATCACCCTGTATAAAAATTTAAACCACATGGTATGATACCTTGTAAAAAGTTAAGATAGGGACATGTAAGCCGTTTTTAGATATATTGAGCCGTTCTAGTTCTACACTGCTTTGAAGTTGGAAAATTGCGATTTTCACTTGTTTATAACTCATAAACCGCTCAATCTAAATTCCAATGGTGAAAACCACCTGTATTCGATTTCTTCAGACATTTGAAAAATATAATATTTTACAGGGTGTCTCCGTTAAAATAACGAAGTAGGTGTCAACTTCCGGTATTTCCGGAAGTGCGACCATCTTGAAAATATTTTCATTGCATTTCGCATAGTCACTTATGACTGGAAAATTTTCATTTTGAAACTGTAGGATCAATATTTCCCAAGATATGGCCGCTGTTCATTCTTAAATGCCCACCCGGTACATGATAATTTGACAGAAACCCGAGAAGGGGTGAAACTACCCCTACCCTGATTAAAATCGATCGTAATTGTTGATAGGGTAGCAGGAACGCTGTTCATGTTTTTTTGTTTGAAAGATACATTGTTTTAGCCCATTTTTGGTCTGCTACAAAAATCTGTATCTTTCCGAGGTGCTATGTGATAAAATAAATTAGTCGATGGTACCTAACCAAAATTTTATTTCATTCTTTTAATTTGAAATCAAATTTTTAATTGTCAGGTGTTCATTTTTTGATCTAATCTCATAAAAGATATTTAGTATGGTTCGGTTTTTTTTCAGGTGTTTGCAAACGGTTTTTTTCAAACGCAGTAAACAATTTGCAAAACGACGAGGTTCCAAGAAGAGTTCAAATATATTTTTTCCGCAGGATGGAACTTTCTAGGGTCCAAACCGGCGCCCACATCGAGCATCTTTTATGAAAATAATCACCTGACAATTGAAAATTTGATTTCAAAGTAAAAGAATGAAACAAAAATTTAGTTATCATCGACTAATTTATTTTATCACATAGCACCTCGGAAAGATACAGATTTTCGTAGGAGACCAAAAATGGGCTAAAACGATGTATCTTTCAAACAGAAAAACATGAACAGCGTTCCTGCTACCCTATCAACAATTACGATCGATTTTAATGGAGGGTAGGGGTAGTTTCATCCCTTCCCGGGTTTCCGTCAAATTATCATGTTCATCAGAAATTAGTACTTTAAATAAGAAATTTACCTACTAAATTTCATCGAATTTGAATCAGCCGACTTTGAGCTATTTCAAAAAAACTAAAATTTTCAAAAGACTTTGAAGCCCTCTAACGGACAAACGAAGCATTTTGGTATAGAGATAAGTTTGGTCCGAGTGACTTTTTTTTTACCTCAGTAATCTGTGGTTGCTCCATGTCCATGGAATATTGGGACACCTGTAAAAAAAAAAAAAAAATATTTACTGAAATAAAATTCCAATTACAGATCAGGAATTACAGAAGAAAAAAACGACCCTAATATCGTATAGAGCCAATAAACTTAAATCTTGTAGGTACCTTTTTTTACAAATTTAGGGGTTAAATTTATTAACAATGTTTTAGAGACAAGAAACTTATGGTTGTTCTAAATTAATGTCGAGGTTTGGTCTATATTCTAATAAATATTTCCGAATTTGACTTCATTAATTGAAAAAAAAATAAGACTCGATTTTGATCTAAGTACCTACCTACTTTGGATAATGTTTTAGCGTTAAAATTGTTAAAAACTGAGGTCTTCATAATTCATCATAAATCTTCCATAAAATGTTTACCATCGTCCAATGATCAAGAAAACTGTTGATCGGTGTTTATTTATTCTAAACGTTGATCGAAGGTTAATTCTAACTTAGACATTCTACCTGCTGAAATATAAAACAGTGTAATATTTTTTTCCGCAAGTTATTTTCTAAAACCTCAGCGTAGATATTTAACCGGTGCTCAAGAGAGTAGAAAGAACTTCTTGCTCGAGAGGGAAATCAAAATTGAAGTCTAGTGAGAAACCTAAGAAAATTTACTTTCACGTTAATCTACCTACATTTGTAGACTTTTTCCAGAACTTTTCTCCAGTAAAAACATAGGGTCTACTTTGACTGTGTTGATCGCCGCAAATAAATTTTTAACTTCTTTGTTCATCAAAAAATAATGATTATTAAAAATTAAAAATAATGATCTTTAAAAATCCATCAATTTTATAGAAAACTTAGTTTTTATTTAATACGTTTTAAAATTTTTTATTTAGGTTCATATTATTTTGAAGGCACTCGAGCGAGGATTCAAAACCCATAAAAATAAACTGTTTTTGCCACAGCATAAAAAACTGAGGTTCATTTTGACAGAGAAATAAATGTGCTATAAAAATAATTAATTTTACTAAAATTTAGGTTAGGGCTAGAGGGGGTCCTTCCTCGGCAAATCAAATTTTTGTGGTCAAGAAAGATACTAGGTACTTAGGTAAGTACGTGGATATTTATTTCAAAAAACAAAAATGTGTCAAGTCTTTTTGTTCTTCACTTATTTGGGGTATTGTTTAAGTTTAAGAAAAACAAAGGCTTATTTTGGACAATGCATTTAAACAAAGAAAAAAATGTCTATTTAGAGTCTTTTGACAAAAAAATTAGGGGATGGTTTTTTGAACTTTTTGTAGGTTTTTCTAGATGAAAAAATAAGACTTAAACATCCATCAATGTCCGTGAAAGTCCCTATTTTTTCCAATATCTCACAATGGTCATGGAGAATAGTAATTTGATCTCAATTCATTTTGAACGTAGTTCAAGGAAAAAAATTAAATTGCAGTGTGTTTACAAAAGTTTAAATAATACATAATAAATTTTTGCCGTCAAAAAAAGGTACAGTATAAATTTTATAGGAAGACCAGTTGTTTGGCGAGAATTGGTTAGTGCGCAGATGCGTTTTATACTACCTCCATAAATCCATAAATATTTGTTGTCCTATATCAATAATGTTAGTCGGTGTCCACGTTAAAAAAACAATCAGATAAAACTGATAAGAGTATCTCCGCCATTCATCGAATCTGTAAAAGCTTAGTAGTGGTTCTTGTTCTTACTTATCATTTAAAATATTTAGTGTTATGTGCCGCGCCACAGGTATAGCTCATGCTTATTTATTTCCAAACAAACGTATTCAGTTTTTATATTCCTGGCCAGCTTAGGGTGTTGTTCTAGCTCAAAAGAAAATAGAGACCATTATTTTTGTCAATGAATTTAAACAAAAAGTAATTATGGCCGATTCTGGCTGTTCTGGCAAGAAAAATAGTGTCTAGTTTTTAAGACCAATAAATATTCATCAATGTCCGTAAAATTCAGCTCCTTAATAATTTTAATATTGTTCAATAATCATGCGAAAAAATAATCTGGGTTCAAATCATTTTAAAAGTTGCTCGAGAGAAAAATTAAAAATATATCAAAAAAGTCTATTAATATCGTTTACTAGCAAAAAAAAATGACACGGCCTTGAACTATTTTGAGCAATACTGGAAATAAAAACATTTAAGAGCCGTTTTGGTCCCTGGAATTAAAAAAAAATAACAAAGACCAAAGTTGACCGTTCTATTAGGATAAATTATTTTTGACTTCCTTTAGTTTAGGGCACAGAAATAAAGCCCTAAATAATAATTATTTAACATAAAATTGCAGTCTATACCTCAGTCGGCCAAAAGATATAGTAATAAAAGTGCGCGGTAAATTTACAATCCAGGTAGGCAGACCTTATACACAAGAATTATATATACACAAACCTTAGAATGCCCTTCTCATTGGTTTACCGGAACCAGGTAACCAATAAATAAGGCACTATCTGCCTACATAGATGCGACTACTTGGACCTTAAAAGTTTTGTGCGCAGTTTTATTACTATATCTGTTGGTCGACTGAGGTATAGACTTTTTTATCTCCTAAAGGTGAAAGAAATTGTTTCATCGCGTTAAAAATAGTTATTTATCTACGAGTGATTCATAAAATGCACTTTTTTGGACGTTTCTTAGTTCATAAAATGTATGATTATCTTGAAGAGTGAAATAAAGTAGTTCGGGTGAAATAAAGTGGCGTAGCGGTTCATTATTTAACGTTAAATCTGACACGTTAAGGAGGCCGCACACGGGCAACTTTTTACCAGCAACTTTTTAATCAGTTAAATAGAACACACTGTTGTTTACGATAACCCGCACACAGGCGATTATTTAGTTGCGCCAACTAAAAAATTGCGATCTGCCCTATTCGGCGGGCGACGCAATTGTTGCCGGTAGAAATAGAACGAACGTGTTCAGACACGACTACGCACACGGGCAATTTAAAAGTTGCTTTTTGCATCCCCCAGCCTACGTTTATTAACCTGGTACTGGTCAGGGAATCATGTCTCGATTTGAGTTTAATATATAGAGGCCATCATTGAGGAAATAACAAAACGCCCGGCATTGCATAATACAAAATTGAAGGAGTATACTCCGACAGAAATTTAAAAAAATCATTGTGGGCTGAACTGAACAGTTTATGAAATTGTCCATCTAAAAGTCTTCTGCTAATCATTGGATGTACCCAATATTTTCTATGCATTTTTTTCTCCTTAGACGCAGGGCACAAACGCACACAGTCTGTGTGCGCTTTGTAGAGCTACGGGCAACTTTCTGGCGACTAGATTATTTAATCACAGAGATTAATAAGTTGCCTGTGTGCGGGGGCC
The DNA here is from genome assembly GCA_910589415.1 of Malachius bipustulatus. Classification (NCBI taxonomy): domain Eukaryota; kingdom Metazoa; phylum Arthropoda; class Insecta; order Coleoptera; family Melyridae; genus Malachius; species Malachius bipustulatus. The sequence continues at coordinate 51,726,612 of OU342633.1, forward strand.
CTTAATGCACGCTCGCCGAGTGGAAGTTCTAGTGAACGCTAGCGGCTCGGCTCAGTTAGCTCGATCGGGGCGTTCGCACTGCAATACGAGACGCTGAACGCTGAATTACATAGTATCCCGATGCCAACCGCTCCAAATGCTTGTTGACATCAACCTATACTAGAGAAACGTCGCAGTTTATTAGCAGTGCGCCAGATCTATGTACCTACAATAATTATTATTTTGTGTTTTGCGTCGTTTAGTTACCTAAAATGGATACCATTGTAGATGATTCAATGAATGAAATATCTTCTACCCCAGAAGAAATTATTTTTCAATCAAATATGGCTGCACAAAATCTGTTAGGTACCTACCTCAAAAATCTAAAGAAGCGTATATTAAGCAATATGTCACCTTTATGAACTGACGTGATGAAAAAAGCGTTAATAGCTTCAAAGAAACACTTACATAAGATATGAATGCATTGGAAAGATTTTATTTTATAATAATAACTTTTAGTTCTAATTTAAGTCACTCGTAGATAATTGTATACACTTGTATACAACATATGCATAAAGTGCCTTTTTTTCACTTCTGGGATTGCCGCATTCGCCTGCGGCTCATGCGGTCAAACCACTTTATGCACTTGTTGCATAAATAACTATTATGCAACAAGTGCATAAAGTGGTACTTTTTTTCACGACTGGGAAGTTTGACCGCATGAGCCGCAGGCGAATTTAGCAGAATTTAGCCTGTCAGATTTAGCATTAAATAATGAACCGCTACGGCACTTTATTTCACCCAAACTACTTTATTTCACTCTTCAAGATAATCATACATTTTATGAACTAAGAAACTTCTAAAAAAGTGCATTTTATGAATCACTCGTAGATAATAGTTATTTATGCAACAAGTGCATAAAGTGGTACTTTTTTCACGACTGGGAAGTTTGACCCAGACTGGCAATCCCAGAAGTGAAAAAAGGCACTTTATGCATATGTTGCATACAAAATTTTATCTACGAATGACTTAAATTAGAACGGAAAGTTATTATTATAAAAAAAAAACTTTCCAATGCATTCATATCTTATGTAAGTGTTTCTTTGAAGCTATTAACGCTTTTTTCATCACGTCAGTTCATAAAGGTGACATATTGCTTAATATACGCTTCTTTAGATTTTTGAGGTAGGTACCTAACAGATTTTGTGCAGCCATATTTGATTGAAAAATAATTTCTTCTGGGGTAGAAGATATTTCATTCATTGAATCATTTACAATGGTATCCATTTTAGGTATAATTAAACGACACAAAACACAAAATATTAATTGTACATAGATCTGGCGCTCTGCTAATAAACTGCGGCGCTTCTCTGTGCATGGTGTCAACAAGCCGAGCACGGAGCAACACAAGTATTAGGAGCGGTTGGCGTCGGGATGCAATAATGTAATGCAGCGATCAGCGTCTCGTGTATCAGCGATCGCCGAATCGAGCCGCTCCGCTGACTAGAACTTGTACTGTACTTGGTTCGTCGTGCAGTAACTTGTCAGATTTAGCGTTAAATAATGAACCGCTACGGCACTTTATTTCACCCGAAATACTTTATTTCACTCTTCAAGATAATCATACATTTTATGAACTAAGAAACGTCTAAAAAAGTGCATCTTATGAATCACTCGTAGATAAAAAAATGTATTATATTTTCTCTTGATCTTGATTTTGACTATTTATTAGAGTATAATTTAGATTATACCCTAGAGCAAATAACTTGACGTCTATATCGATTCTATCGCTAACAGAACAAAAAAATACTTCTTTCACATAATTACGTTTCTTCCAAATTAAACCGAATTGCTTAGAAAATTGTTGAAAATGTAAAAAACTGACAATGATCGTGGAAAATATTTTGCGTATTTGAGAACGAGAAGTCTAGAACCATAACGCTGAGACACAAACGAAACAGAACCTTTGACATGGATACGAAGATTTATCCAAACGGTAAGGATATAGGTAAGAACGGATCAAGATAATTACAGAGGAGCTTATGTCGTAGAAATTAATCAGGCAACCGGATTTTTTGTCAATAACAAATACTCCGACCACTGAAAATATCAAAAGTGTCCAAGGTTGCGAGCAAGATATATTAATAAAGAAGCTGTTTATGAATAATTAATAAGTTTTGAGAAGAAAAATTAATTTCAAAGAACTCAAGCAGTCAAAACCTGACAGTACTGTATAGGTAATATTAAAATTACTACAGTATGTAATAAAAAGTAGCATCAATAAAGAACTTCAAATTGGTATTTTTTGTTTTTCGCAGTAGAAATACTTCTATGGAGCTGACAACTTCATAGACATCTTTAAAGATGCATGAGACCGTTTTCTCATTTATTATGACAGCGCAGTGAAACGACACATCGGAGGCATCAATAGTGAATTGCTGGCTGGAGCTGACTTTAGAAACAATCCATTTTTATTAAGTTTGTTGTAGGTAGGTATAGGTATTTTTGTTTTCAATTTGATAATAACATAATTATTTTTTTAATTCATCGGTGCTGCAAAAGGAAGACTTTTTTCGTATAGAACGTTTCTGCTATTTTGATTCTATTTACAAGTTTATTTGAAAACAAAACTTACAGTGAGAGCGCCAAGAAAATCCTATTGTCCTCTCTCTATCAACGAAATAATTGAATAACTTCCACAGGTTCCAGCGAGTCATGCGATCGTGGAAACTTGGAATAATTGCTGAATGGGTAATTTTTTTGTAATCCGCAATCCCTAATAGGTACTTTATAATTGAGTCGTAACTCAGCAAACCTTTAGCTGGTATAATGGGGCGCCTAAAATACCTAATGGAAAATTGTGGTCGGGGGAAATAATGAAAAGCGGTCTTTTATTTCTCCCTTAGAGTTCGCGCATTGCAGTGTCTGAGTGTCTCGTGAAATTTAAACTGATGTAGTTGCTTAACAAGTAGGTATGCAATTGCGATCTGCTCACCTGCTACTCTGTTAAGCTTTTAGGGGGTAACTAATTAATCGACTTGAGAACTTCCATTCTATTGAATCAAATATACGTATCTAAATATTGTTTTGTCAATAAATATCTAGAAGCTTTCTAAAAATATTTATAAACTGTGAAAGGTCGTGTTCAAGACCTAAAAGTCTCATAATAATAAAATATCATGCTGAAAATCAGCAGTGATTTAAAATTTGGAGATCCTATAAAAACATTGTTGGCATATTTCATCCCTCATTTTGGTTACGTTAATATCTATTATTTCTCCTTTATTTCCGTTAGTTCTACTCAAAGAAAAAAACCTTCTTGCATTTCAATCCCATAAATCGAGTATTTTCATGAGTGGATTCAATTACTATGAAAATTTCACGCAATCAATTTTCAGCCAATAAGGTACGAGCATTGCTTACCGTTGCCATGGTTATTTGTGTATTATATCGGAAATTTTCTCCTCCAGGGGTAAGCTGGAGAGTATTATAGTGGAAATTTTTTGACGTTTAAAAGTGACAACTAGGAACTTTATAAACGTCAACTGTTGACTGTTGATGTTATTAATATTAATCAACCAATGCGTTTTGTTAAAGTTTCTATTACAATTTAATATTAAAGTGATGTTTTCGCGTATTACCACGTATGAAATCACGGATTCACTATCGAAAAAATGATCTGAAGAAACCTAATTTACCTAATTTAGTAATTCTATTTGAAATAGGTAGGTACTTACATAATTTTTCGGATTAACTCACGGCGAATTCATGGGGGTTCGACCACTTTATCTTTATAATTAATTGTATGGCACTTTTTGTTGGTAGAATCCATCTGCTGAGCAAATCCTTGCGCTTTGGAAAGAATGCCATCTAATCAATACTAATCATAATTACTATTGTACCGCAATTGTCGACTTATCATTATCAAAAACCACACTCGGCTGGTGAAGTTTAGAAACTAAAATTTGTGTTTGACAGCGCTAATAATGGCGGCGCAGTTATTAAACGTCAGTTTGGCGTTGTCACGTGATTATGTTACGCCGCCATGTCATATTTTTATTTAACAATTAAATTGTAATTTTTCTATTCAAAACTAATTTTGTTGTGAAATTTTCTTTCCAAATACCACTCGAAATCAAATTATACCAGGAAATTTTGTTCTCGCTTACGAATATTTTAAGAAAATTATCCCTCGCCTTCGGCTCGCGATAATTTTCAAAATATTCGTGAGCTCGAAAAAATTTCTGGAAATAATTTGACCTCTAGTGGTATTACATGTGAATATTTTGCCATTTGGAAATTGGGCGGTTGAAATTTTTCATGGTACCACGATTTGTAAGACTGCTGTGAGATGTTTAATTTGCATCATTACGATTTTATTCAAAATGCAAATGGCAGAATTCTGGATCTAGGTTTGTCTTCCTTCATCACCCTGCGAGGTACACAGATCACTCCAATTCGCTGTAGAGGAGGATGTCCATAACCCATCCCTGTTAGTGAGCTTGCCCTATAGGGCTCCCTCCACTAGTGGCGGATTTCCTGGTAATACTAATCTCAAAACATATAACTTTATTAAGAGAAACTACATTGCTTTATACCAACATATTTCATGTGAATCAGCTACATTCTTCTAGGGATCTCGATTCTTCCTTGGAGTCATTTTACAATCTTGTGTACTCCGCTTTTGATATGCACGTTTCTAAGACCCCTCCTCGTCCACCCTCTACGTATCCCCCTTGATTTACGAAAGGCATGATCTCAAGCATCAGACAAAAGAATATCTGGCGACACAGAACACCGAGCAAAGTTTTCTCATCTTCCAGCTAAACAGCTAAAACAAGACACCAGAATAGAGCACCGTAATTATGTTACACTCTCTAAGAGCTAAGAGCAGATTAAGTCTGATGCAAAAATATTCCGGTCTTTCATTAACAAACGAAAAGGCCCTCCCCACCGGAATGACAATTGCGGCAATACACTTACCTCTTGCCAACAAGATATAATCAACAATTTCGCAAATCACTTCAAGGCTTGCTTTAATAACATAATATCTTCTCCAACTGCTGCACCATCATCTGCTGCGATTCTTTGTTATTCCTCAGAATATTTGAGAACAGGACATTTTCAAGGCCGCTAGAAATTTTTTTATCAGCTATGACCTTCGGAGACGACAATGTTCTTCGCTTTTTCATCAGTTATTGTATTTGTGTCCTAGCTGAACAACTACGACATCTATTTAATCTGATTTTAACGATTCGTCATTCACAAAAAGGGTAATCGTTCTGACGTCTTGAATTACCGCCCTATTGAACTTTTATGGAAATTTTTCCAAACTTTTTGAATTCATACACGATTTTATTTTATATTCCATCTTTCACAGAATTTCACCAAACCAACAGGATTTGTTAAGGGACGATCCACTACAACTACAACTTCAGTAAAATGAATAATGTGAAAAATTAGCTAATTTTGACAAATTTTCTGCCTACTAATAATAAAAACGTAAATTTTATGACACATGCTTCATATTCTGGTAATTTGACTGATAAATTGTGATAGAGGTGTTAAAAAATAGCAGCTTTGACAAAAGTTTAAGGTCGCCATTTTAAAACGAATCGACTAATTTCAAAATGTAACACTCCCTGAAATATCCGACTGCCACCAAAATTTCAGCACCCTGGACTGAAAACGGCGACCTGAATCGTGGGAACAAAAACGGGTTTTTTGATTTTTGAAATCACCTCTTCCAACCACGTATCTTACGGATTTTTTTACTAAAATCCAATGACCTGCAAAAGTTTTACCAGAATTACATAATAGATACATCTTAATAGATTATATGAGAAGAAGAGGAGAGAAATACCGACGCCCAGAAACATCTTCTCTCATATTATACAATATTTAAGATCAGTTAGTTGATTAGTCGAGATGATAAGAGGAAAGCAGTTCCAGTCAAGTTGACAGCGAGCGATGTAATTAGGTCCGTGCAATGTCGTTTGATGTCCTAAAAGCTCACATTTCTCCAGTAAAAGGACATCTTGAGAAATGCCAGAAATCTTGAAATCAAATACGTAACTTGTGTATTTACAACCCCAAGTTAGTTGCAAATTTTACCCTAAGCAAATACGTGTTCGAGTCCGTTTTAGATGAGATAATTAAAATGAGTAATTATTATTAATTACTCTTCTTAGCATATGTAAATTTTCATCCAGTTTGTACTAAATTGGAAAAAATGGGTAATGTAAAGTAAACTTCAACCAAATATGTTGAACCATAGAAAGGAACTGGAAAGCTCGCGCTTTGTTGGAAACGCGAGCTTAGATCGCGGCTGTGAGAACGTGGCATGTCGTTTCAGTCTAACACAAACATTTATTGCTCATATGTGATGATTTCGAAAGAGTGAAGAAACAGAGTCGAAAAACAATTAGAGCGGAAAAGACAGCTGATGACGTACTTGGGTACGATTATCAATTATTATCAGTTGGCATGATCAGTAGCCATGCTCTCACTTAGACCTTAAAATTAGAATTCTATGCCCTTACGTGTTTCTGTTGCTGCTTTATGGGATTCTAGCGTGGACTGTAAATGATGTACTCTTAAAACGCTTAAGAGGCATTCGAGCTGTGGGTATAGATTTTTGATTTAGATTAGATTCATCTTGAGTGGGTCATTGTGACACCCTCACTGTCACATCCACACATGTAGTCGTGCTACATTAACGCCATCAGGTCAGCCTTTTTGAGGAAGCTGACCATCTTGACTATTGTTAATGTATCCAGGCCCTCTGGTATGAGAAAGTCTCCCGAAGGTTTGTAATCTGGTCCTTACCAAAGCGGGACACTCAGATATAATGTTTTTTGCTGTTTCATCATCCTCCAAGCACAGGAAGCATTGAGCGCGGATCGCAAAAGCCCATCCTGAGAGTTGTCAAGTTCGTTCTCTCCATATCCGGCATGACCCGGAATCCGGATCAAAGTTACTTCGTTGCTCTTTGCTAGAGCGTTCAAGGTTTCTTGTCAGTTTCAATTCAACTTAAAAAGTTTCTAGAGCCGCTTGGAAGTCTGAAAATATCTTTATTGATCTGCGTTGGCAGTGCATCTGTTTCTTCAACTGAGCGCAGAGCCCCATGATATAAATTTCGGTTTAGAAAGTGGTTGTGTGAAGGCCCAGGCTCGAGAAGACTCTCTTCTTCGATTCAGCGGTACACACCCCAGTTCCAGTTCCTGTGGATGTCTTGGATCCATCGATGAATCAATTAAAATCTGCTGTCAGGAGTTAAATTTTGTTGTCCTCCCACACATCTCTTCTCCCAAGAAGGAACTTAGACAAGCAGAGCGGTTCATGATGGTTTAAGACATTATGTTCGAGGACATACCCAGTAGACTGTGACTTTCTATTCATCCTGGTTCGCTCCAAGTTATAAGCTTTGGCAAGCTTCTTGCCATCTGTATCATTCTATATTCTATATAAAGTCCATCTGATCTCTGTCTCCAAGTGAATATGGAGAGGTGGTAAGTCCAATAGGATCTCTATGTGAGGAAGAGAGCTGGTATTATCTGAGCTGACCTTACATTGAGCGAGCACTTTCCCTTTACAATAGTGAGAATCATGACTTTAAACGGAAAAATTTTCTGAATTGATGAAAGAATTCTTAACATTTTCAGCATATTGAACTGAGCGCTTATCTTTCAAGGTTCCCTTTATAATTAATAAATCTCAAAGGGCTCGTAATTGGTTTAAGGTTCAAAATTGATAATAAAAAACTAAATGTGAGGAAGAGAGCTGTGTGATAAACTAATAATATTGTTGCAGGATCGCCATGTGGTTAACTATGAGTGAGTTTGCAGGATCGCCATTTGATAGATAAGGATGTGCAGTATAATTAAAGTTGATTGGGTTTTGACTGGTTTATTGTTTAACACTTACACACTACATAACGACGGTTGTCTATGACTAAATTAATCTACTTAATAATCATGATTGATTATAATATCTATAATAACTGATAATAATCATAATCGGATGGAGTGTCTGTCCATTATATATGGCTGGGTCAATGCCAACGGCATTGTTTACCCTTATTCAGCATTTCTGCAAGGTTGAGTTACCGTCTTGTTATTAAACATATTATTTATGTGTGTCAGTATAATATTACAAATACTACTTGTTTTGATAACAAGATAGTTAATTAATTGACTTTAAAATATTTACTTATTGCAAGTAAGATTTCATTGCTTATATTCTTAAATGGTCCATGACACATCCATCACAGCTGGTATATTATCTAAGCTAATATTTTGTTTCATTTTTCAAACCTTGCTTTTTTCACTTGATGTACGCTTGTGACCAAAATAGCAGAAAATATGGCATTTAGCTGTTTAAACATCTCCGTGTCAAGAAAAAGTCAACGAGTGAATGCGCTACCCTAGTAAGCGCGCCAGTGTCGATAATACAGGTACAATTTTAGGGAAGAGTGTCCGGCATTATAGCTGATCGTGTTTGCTTCAACTCCTGATTCTCAACGTATATTTTCTGTCCAAATACAACCTTGCTACTATTATTCTAAGCCGATGTAATAATATAACTCGTATGTTTCCAATAATAATAATTATTATTGTTTCTTATTCAATTATTCTGAAATGACCACGCCACTAAGCAATACCTAATCATTAAAGCACCCGGTATCTATAGTCGAAAATTCCCGGAAATTTCAAACCCACTAGTTATGTTACTATTGAAAAAATAGTTTAATCTGGAATGTTTCCGGCTGTATATTCCTCGATGGTTTGTTCGTTTATGTTTACCCGCATTCCAAGCACGTCGCAAATACTTCCGGGATAATGGAGATTGTTACTCTCTTTAGATTAACCTATTATTATTTATAATAGAATATTATGTTCGATTATAATAAATCGACATGAACTAACTAATTACAGGTAACTCTTTCAATACATTCAAATCCCATGAACACCCGATACTTTCATAATAAATAAAGTTTTTAACCGGTTAAACCTAGTGGCTAGTTTATCATATTTTTTTTCCATAAATACAAACAGAGCTAAAATCTAATTACTTACCCATCTAAATAAAGAGTATATATCATATAATATTTCCAATTTTGAGTGATCCTATAACGCATAGGTACTATAAAAATTGCTCGACCCAATTGCTTTGCTTTTATACCTATTTTTATTTACATAGGTAACTGATTTATTGCTGTATAGCTCTAATAGAGAGGATTACGTGACATGATTGTATACACACATATTGTATTCAAGTTAATTACAAAAAATAGGATTTCCGGTTCATATAGGTACGACTATTTTATATACATTGTTTATAGAGTAAACCATTGACCTATTTTAAATGGTAGCTGATGTGCGGATAGACTGAATTATAATTCAGGAAAAAACTTACCTAATTTAAGGGTAGATTTTTATGCGTGCAGACATGTTTAATGTAGCATAACATTTTTAAAAGCAGATTTAAAAAAATTCGGGTTGAAAGCCACCGAAAGGGCTTTATAAGTAAATGTTTATTGCGGCCTCGCTTCAGTTTATTTTTTCTTCGATAACGTGACTTCATAAAATATGAAATATAACACTTACAATTTATTATTTTTTCTATCAACTTTTATGACTTCATGTTTATTATACAAGGAGGTAAGATTATTCAACTTCGTTCTTTATATGAGAAAGTTCGGGTTACAGTCCTGTTACCCCATAGCAACGTAAATATAAGGGTCATAGATGTCATCGTACAAACAATGCTCATATACAGGCTGTCCGTAAATGAATGGGACACAGCTGAACAGCAGCTTTGAGACCTCAAATACAAGCGATTAAACGAAACGTACCTTGGTGCAAAAGTGCTACCTCAAGAAGTTATATTACATCTTAAAGAAGAACATTTGAAACTTAACATTGTATGCAGATGTTTCAGAGATATAGGGCAAAGTTTAAAGGTGTGTAGTTCCTTTCATGAATATAAGTTGAAATAATAAATTTCAGACAAAGTTTAAAGGTTTTTTTTCACAGAATTTGGTTATAACTCGAGTATATTTAAGCGTAAATTGATGAAACTTTTTATGCCACTGACTTAATTGCAATGACAAAACCTTAGACTATATTAATAAATATGGACCGCGCCTTCCCTGTCTTAGCTTGAAGTCAGTTTTGGTTTGTTGATATTCTCTCTCGCACTCATATGCTGCTTCTGGCGGGGTAAGGGGAACGACGTAAAACGTAAACAAACAGAACGCAACGGCAGTGGCGCGCTCGAGTTCAGTTATAGGAAATGTAATAATTACATAAATTATAATAATGATCATAATATTGATAATATTATTATTTTATTTGCAGTTTTTGTTACAAAAAACATAAATTATGGGAATACTAATAGATATTAAATTAATAAAATATATACTTATACCTACCTATACAAAATAAAAGGTACCAAAAGGTAATAACAATTTAGCAAATAAAAAATCGATAGGAAAGTCGGAAAGCAATATACATCAGTAGGTACCTAAAATATTTTTTCAATTTCTTACATATTTAGTTGATTTTATTCTAAAAATAAATTAAAAGAACCTAATTGAAAATATGTCAGATACCTAATCACTAATTTTAAAATGCCCTGTATTACTAAAGTTTTGTTCTGATGTTGCTGGGAGAGAATTCGTCTCAATTTTAGAAGAATTAATTGCCGATAAAAAATGAAAGATCATGGAAAAAGTTCACCACATTTTAAAAATCTGCACCTTAAAATTAGTAATAATCTGAAATTTTTTTAACGTTCGTGCAACCGGGTCAAAGTCTTCTATTTCATATTCTTTGATGATATTGTTTGAATATTATTCCCCCTCTCCATATTCTGATTATCTTAAATTAGAGGTTGACAATAATAATAGGTAATATGATACTTTCAAAAAGTCAGTATTTTTTATTTATTTAAATGGAATAATTTTTCCAAGTTGCATTTTTCAAAGTATTCAGTAGGTATTCAGTATGCTTTCGAAAATGAAAAAAAAACTGTCAAACAATAATTGTTTTCACAAATTAAAAGATAAAACACTTACACTACGCTACGCCCATGACCATGTATGCTTTGTTTTGATTGACGGCTTTGCGTTGCTTACGTAGGAAACTGATAGACTTACCTTCTTTCGAAGTTTTCTCAAAAACAGAACACGTTTTCGCCACTTTTTTAACTTAATTAAAAAATTAATTATTAAAGCTTAAAACGAGTGAAAGCTAGAGCTGAAAATATAAATAACAAGGAACTTACAACTGTTTGAAAAACACGAACTCTTATTATTATGATATTATGTAAACAAACGGTCTGACAGGATGTAAACATTCATGTTGTCAGATGTAGCAAAGTAAAACGGGTATAAGGGATCCATCGATGTTTATTGCCCACCAATAACACTGGAGAGGTTGCACTCTTTCATTGTAAGTGCCAGTTTCATTATTGATCTGGCATTCATTGTTTTGAACAGTCTTGTTTGGAGAGAGAGGGATGTCGGAACACTTTTTCAGTGTTTATGTCTTGGTCCATATTTATTAATATAGTCTAAGGTTGACACCCAAACGCATTGTTCCTTTTGGAACATTCTGATGAATAAATTTAACTTATCGTAACTTTTTAGCAATGAAGATAAAACGACGATTTAATAAAGCGCTGTTTCCTTGAAATGTATAGAATCTATTGATGTTTAAAGCTGTCCTGTAAGTAGTACCTGAAGCCCTTTATATCATTTGTAATGAACGTCCTTCCAGCAGGACAAAATGTCCTGCTGGAATTAAATTAAAATTTATTGTTTTTATTACTGTAGACCTGTCGATTCATTTGTGTAATAGTTATGATGACATCATTTGTATGGTAATTATTAGAAATTTGATCTGTCGATAAAATCAAGATTATTTCTCATGACTTAGTACGCAGTAAACAGATCGTTCACATTATCTCTAAAAAATCAATCCCATTCTAACAAGCAGAATAACGCATCTCTTTCTTTGATAAGATTTCCGACATATCCCACATTAGAAGGCAAAAAAGAGTAAACGTAGGTACTGAAAAAGCTTAATAAGTAATGTTCTCCACATTTAATGACACAGCGCATCTCAGGTTTCTTTCTTAGAACAAAACAACCCTTGATAATTTCACCGTCGTATGTATCAGCACGTGCCCATCCCACACAAGACTCCAATCGACTATCGCACCTAACTCAAACTACCGCATAGCATCCATATTGCGTTAAAGTTCGAATTACCTTCGAATTTATCGATTGAAATTAAGACTTCAAAATGCTTTTATTTTCCTGGTAATCGCTTATAATTCCAATGTTGATCATCCGGTTGTCAGAAGCAGTGTCCCTATTGTACAAGATGTTTAGCAGATTATTTAAATTTTTTGTCTTAATTTAAGTTAGTTTGGCTACTTGCGTGGAATAATCAGCGAAATGGCTATTACCATAACATAGTACCCGATTGACTGAGCAACTGAAATTATTACCTAAGATCATTGAGAGATGGCGTTCGTACTGTCGGGAACTTATGGCCGCTGAGGACGAAAATCATCAAACAACGAGCCAACAAGAACACCTCGAAAAATTGGAACCACCGGGGAGCCACCGGGTTTGAAGGATGAAATAGAATCAGCTATGCGAAGGCTTAAGTGTCGTAAATCCGCTGGAGCTGATAACACGATCACAAAGATGCTACTCGCCACAGAGGCGATCAAATATGCAAGAAAATCGTGAGACAGAGATCTGGCTGGCACAAATGGTCAGGATCAATAGAAGCACTTACATTCCAATTCATAAAAAAGGAACACGAAATCAGAGTGACAACTATAGAACGACGCACTGATCTCACACGTTAGCAAAATGATGTTATACGTTTAACAAGAGCGATTGAAGCAATTCCGTTTTCCACAAATTGGGTGGGAACAAGCAGGTTTCATACCTGTGCATCAAGGGAACAGCTCATGAATATATTAGAAATAATATAGAAATCCTACTAGTATAATGTCCCGGCGCTTTTCTGTTTCCTGGACTAAACGAAGATCTTCGACACTGTCAGATGGAATAACTTCTGACAAATACTGCACGAAATAACAGTTCCGGAACATCTCCTATGGTTGATAAAAAATCTGTTTAAAAAACAGACCAGATGTCTAGGCATTTCTAAGTCGGTAAAGGAGTGAAGCAAGGATATGTTCGCTCCCCAATTCTCTTTAACCAGCGTTGAAGTTGTAACGTACATTTTGTACGTACCGGCTAGATGTCGGTAACACGGAGACAACGGCGGGCGCGCGCAGTGAGTGAGTGATAGTGGCGTTTAGCGGCCGACTGGAGGCCTCGAGTTAGTCTCGCGACCTCGACTGTCGAGTTGAAATCAGGTGCGTTTCATCATTATACCTGCGTTTTCACCCTCTTTCTCTCCTGGAAATTCGCGGATGAAGGGTCCGCAAACACCTGAAGTTTCCTGAAATGGCGTCGTGAACTTTCACGTTAATTATTATAAGAATCAACTACGTTTTTGGCTTGGTGAGTGTCGTAAAATGATTTTCTTAATTGCGTTAGAATTATACAGATCATATTTTCTTAATACCGTATGCTAATTTAATTACAGCGTTTAAATCCGATCGAGTCTTCGCTCCGCTTGTAAAACTTTGCCGATCACATGTTTGATCTCAACATATCTTGAGGACGGGACATCATTTTATGTACCCTCGGCAAGCAGACTCGATCGGACTGTTCATTAATGCAAGAGTGTTTCTGATATCCATGAAATTACAGCTATTTCCCTGGAGTCAATTTTTCCCTGGAGGCAATCTTTTTCTTGGAGGCAATCTTTATCTCTGGAGGCAATTTTTCTCTCAAACAAGAAGGCTGATGTTACCTGAGACACCTGAGAAGTTTACCGGCTGATGTTACCTGAGACACCTGAGAAGTTTACCACCAACTAAACTTCCACCCTCGCTCCGAAGACCCTACGAAGCTAAGTGCCTTTGCCTACCAAGGTTTAACCGATCAGTTCATTCAGATTCTACACGCTCTTGCTCCTTATTGTTGTTAACCGTGCTCAAGTTAATAATTTGTGATAATAACTGTGATTTATTTTAATAAAGAGTACCTGTTGTTCTGCTGACCTGCTTGTTATTGTTGACCCTCTTAGACTAGCGACTCAACCTACGACCCTTGTTTTTTCTTGTCTCATGCTCTCAGCGACTATTTTTCCCCTCTAGGGTTAAATAGTTCGTTTCAAAGTCGACGTGAAACTCACTGCACCAAATGATCTTGCTGCGCCTTGCTTCTTGTAGATAGGGCAGGCCTCTTATCACCAAACCTAAACCTGATTGGAGAGATTCAGGTCAAGGCAGAGATTATCTACCTTGGTGCTCGAGTTCCGAACAAAGGAAACTGCGGAGAAACTAACGTGATATATGATCTAAGATAGATTAGCATTGCTTTAATGGAATTATTCGCTACATTCTCAGAGGGCAGGAAGATGCCGAAAAAACTCAAGCGGAAAACCTACATTCAAGCAGCCACACTCATAGTGGGTAAGAAGAACTATACGCTGAGTCTACCTTCCTAAGCGCTTGATAGAAAAAAAAAAACGACAGCAGAAGAAAACGAGAACCGTTGTCGCGGACCATGAAGTTACTGAAAACCAAGAGTGGATGTTGCGAGAAACAACGTCAGAAGCTGTTAATTTGGACCCGAAATGGAATGACTATTCAGACCTAGACTTTGCTCGACAAAGATAGCGGTATGACCTCAACCGAGAAAAACTGGAAGCAGGTTCCTCGGAATAGAACAGAAGAGATAAAGGTCTGTTCATAAGTAGTGTAGTCGCCGAATAATGTATGCACATAATTTCCTTTCCGACTATAATTTGGCATCACTTACTATGCTTTTGATTCGTATGTACGCGCGGATATTGAATATTCTTCAACAGAGATCTCATCTCCATTACTAATAAGTCTCGTGCGTAAATATTCGTTCCGGAGATAATATATTATTCAAGTATAAAAGATAGTTCCTCCATTGCTTTGGTGTTGTAGTAGAGTCGTGGTTTATGCTTAAACACGCAATCCTTTGGTTGATTAATTAAGCATAGTGAAAGCTCATCTCTTACCGTCAGTACTCTACAATGTAAATCAACTTTGATGGTGCTGCTATTGCTTTATGATAATGATATACTTTAGCAAGTGATATGTTCTGGTACCTACATTAATAGGAAGCTCTTATTTTATATTATCTCTAGGGTCACTAGATTTTGAAAGCGAATCTATTTGGAATAATTAGTCTCAGTGTGTGTGAGCCTGTTGCACAAACGCTATTAATTAAAGGTCTGTCAGATATTTATTAATTTTAAATTGCAAATTTTGAAAATATGATGAATATTTTCAATGATCTTTTATTTTTTATCAGTAACTAACTCTTCTAAAAGGGAGGAGAGTGTATTTTTTAATATTTTTTTGTTCCCATGATTCTGAATTAATTGAACCTTCCCTCTGTAAAGTTAAACGAATGTTTTTATTCCATTATACAAATCGGGATTTCTTTGAGGAAATAAACTCTTCATTTTCCTGTAGTGAAGTTAATTTAGTTTTCAGTAAAATGGGAAATTTTCAATTTTTAACCGGTGAGTGTTCCGTGGTGCAGTAATTGAAAAAGTTGAATCGTTCCTGGACTATGAAACACATGATAAATTGCCAAGAGAAGCTCTTTAATTATAAACAGTTCTAATTAAAACTAAACTGCAGATAATGCCGTTTTGCCTTTGCATGCTCATCATCTTTATGGAAATTGCAAATTAATTTATTACAACAAAATTACTTCATTAAATGAGCAAGTTACTCTAATTATATCTACCTGCTACATTCGTTTATGTGCGGTAAGTAATTTACTTTAATGTTTAGAGGGAATCTGCCTAGGTACAACAAGAGCACAGTTCCTCGAATTATTTTATTATAATTTGAGTTTCGATGGATAATAATGAAAATTAACAATGAAAGCTACATTGTAGTGAATACATTATATTAATAGTCCTAAAAGTAACTTGATCAAAATTTTTTCAGCAATAATTTTTCTCAACTTATGTGAAGTCAAGAAAAGTTTTACATCTTAACATAGTATACATCCCAATATCCCATGGACACAGAATACACAGAATACTGAATTATACATAATTCATAGCAAGCATCTGAAAATACATCCAAAATTCATTCTCTCATACGCTTAATTCGAACTTTTGTCAAAAAGTCGGCCTTTTTATAGATACATACCTTAGACTATATTAATAAATATGGACAGCGCCTTCCCTATCTTAGCTTGAAGTCAGTTTTGGTTTGTTGATATTCTCTCTCGCACTCATATGCTGCTTCTGACGGGGTAAGAGGAACGACGTAAAACGTAAACAAACAGAACGCAACGGCAGTGGCGCGCTCGAGTTCAGTTATAGGAAATGTAATAATTACATAAATTATAATAATGATGATAATATTCATAATATTATTATTTTATTTGCAGTTTTTGTTACAAAAAACATAAATTATGGGAATACTAATAGATATTAAATTAAGAAAATATATACTTATACCTACCTATACAAAATAAAAGGTACAAAAAGGTAATAACAATTTAGCAAATAAAAAATCGATAGGAAAGTCGGAAAGCAATATACATCAGTAGGTACCTAAAATATTTTTTAAATTTCTCACATATTTCGTTGATTTTGTTCTAAAAATAAATTAAACGAACCTAATTGAAAATATGTCAGATACCTAATCACTAATTTTAAAATGCCCTGTATTACTAAAGTTTAGTTCTGATATTGCTGGGAGTGAATTCGTCTCAATTTTAGAAGAATTAATTGCCGATAAAAATGAAAGATCATGGAAAAAGTTCACCACATTTTAAAAATTTGCAACTTAAAATTAGTAATAATCTTAAATTTTTTTAACGTTCGTGCAACCGGGTCAAAGTCTTCTATTTCATATTCTTTGATGATATTGTTTGAATATTATTCCCCCTCTCCATATTCTGATTATCTTAAATTAGAGGTTGACAATATTAATAGGTAATATACTTTCAAAAAGTCAGTATTTTTTATTTATTTAAATGGAATAATTTTTCCAAGTTGCATTTTTCAAAGTATTCAGTAGGTATTCAGTATGCTTTCGAAAATGAAAAAAAACTGTCAAACAATAATAATTATTGTTTTCACAAATTAAAAGATAAAACACTTACACTACGCTACGCCCATGACCATGTATGCTTTGTTTTGATTGACGTCTTTGCGTTGCTTACGTAGGAAACTGATAGACTTACCTTCTTTCGAAGTTTTCTCAAAAACAGAACACGTTTTCGCCACTTTTTTTTAACTTAATTGAAAAATTAATTATTGATCTGGCATTCATTGTTTTGAACAGTCTTGTTTGGAGAGAGAGGGATGTCGGAACACTTTTTCAGTGTTTATGTCTTGGTCCATATTTATTAATATAGTCTAAGATACATACACATACCTCTCATCCCTCTAGCCCCACTGCCGCATTTAAGAACGCGGCACAGGTCGCTTTTTCGAGTACTTTCGAGTACCGTGTTGGTGTAAAGTCATCGACAAGCAAACGTGTGCTGCGTTTTGAACGCGACCGCGGTCGCGGCCGTGATCGCAGCCGCGGCCGCTACGGTACCAATAGATAGTCTGATAATCAATATTTCTCATTCAAGAACTCAATGAAAAACAATATTTACCTCCGCAAAGCTGGAATTGATACACAATAATGAAATTGTGTATAATTGACAGAAAAAATATTTATCTAAGTGATGTTTATTAAATCAAAACACGTACAACAGTTAATGGAAAGGATTTATTTGGTTCGTAATTATTATCAGAATTTCTAATGCGAAGAAGCGAATTTCCCGTTACCTACCTATCTGTGTATGTAATTTTTGATTTAGACAATCCATTAATTTCCATCATACCAAGTAATTAAAAGGCTTAGTGACGTAGACATTCCCTCGAAAATCAACACAGAATCTACCCCCTGAGATAATTGAAAACAGAAACAGCTGCTTACGAATTAACAAATCGATTTCCTGTCTTGGTCTTTAATGAACAGCTCAAATGTTACAATTTAAGCCGCCAAATGGTGGCCGATTTTTAATATGCATTAAATTTGCATTAAACTAAATTAGTCTGCGGTTTCTGTTTGCGTTGCGATCGTAAAAGCGTTTACGTTTATAGAACGGTATACTAGTAAGGATTTTATTATAATTAATTGTTATCAAACTGAATTAGATTTCCCTATAATTCCCTTACGGGCATCGTTTTTAGTACTATAAGGCCGTTATGAGAGATTATAAGTACTGATACTGTGCGGAAACTCAAAGCCGACAAGGTAATCAACCTGAATCGGGAACATAATGCCGCATTTTGACAGCCCTGCTTCATTTGTAACATTGTAGCGAAGCAAGCTTTACTCAAACCGAAGGGCGCCTGTCTATGTATCAGTTTAATGCTTCTAGGTAAATATAATTCTCTGCCTACAAATTATGACTTTATGGATTATTGTATGGATTATAGGAGAGAGCAATTAATTTATACCTCTAAACGGAGCTTAGCTATACCTAGCGGTATTCCGGATATTCATAAAGTTATACTGACTTTCTTATCATGCATCAGTCCACATAGTCTACCTAAATGCCTGACGGAACAAAATATACAAAAAAATTATCTTTGATACACCCAAATCAAGTTAGCCACGCTTCGGCCAACCACACTTTCGGCCAGGGGAGGGGCTTTCGAATAATTTTGAGAATTTTTTTCCGTTATTTACGGCTTAAAAATGCAGAACATTCGATTTATTTTTGTTTTCATAATCATATTATGGAATTTCAACCAATAAAAATCATCGTAAACTGAAAAAATCGTAATTATTGAAAGGCCACGGCCAGCCACGCTTTTGACCACGACTTCATAAACTGAAAAAATCATTTTTGTTGAAAATTTGCTGAAAAAGTTCCGATATTTTATAATAATGGCCAGCAACGCTTTCAAGGGTGGACTTAAGAAACTGAAGTCTTTTGAATTTTGTGAAAACTTTTGGCCAAGGACTAAATAAATTGGAAAAATTTTTTTCCTGAAATGTTGCTGAAGAAAATCCGAAATTCGAAATTTCGGTTATGGACTTTTGATACTACAAAAATCATTTCTGCTGAATTTTTTTTAAGTTCGAAATTTTACAATAATGCCTGCCACACTTTCAGCGACTACCTTGAGAAATTCAAAAAATCCCTTTTGCTGAAAATTTGTTATAAAAGTAGAAAATTTCATAATAATGGCCAGCCACGCTTTCAGCTGCGGACTTAAGAAGCTGAAAAAATCATATCTGCTGAAAATTAACTAAAAAAAGTCTGAATTTTTTTAATAATGGCCAGCCACACTTTCGGCCATGAACTTTATAAACTGAAAAGATCATTTTCGGTGGAATTTTGCTCAAAAAATTGAAAAATATTATAATAATAGCAAGCCACGCTTCCAGCTAAGTTAAAGGACTTAAAAAACTACAAAGAATAATTTTTGCTGAAAATTAATTGAAAAAAGTCTGAAATTTCATAACAATGGCCACCACAATTTCAGCTATGAACTTAAGAAACTGAAAAAATCATTTTTATGCTGAAATTTATCTCAAAAAAGTCATCGTCGCTCAAAAAATTTTATAATAATGGCCAGAAAAGCTTTCAGATGCGGACTTAAGAAACTGAAAAAATAATTTCTGCTGAAAATTAACTGAAAAAAGTCTTAAATTTTATAATAATTGCCAAAAAACTGAAAAAAATTACTGAAATTTTGGAAAAAATGGTCTGAACTTTTATAATAATATTATTATCAACGAAAACAAAGTAAACATTTTTCAATTTTGCTGGAAATTGATCTTCCTCTCCTTGGCCGAAAGTGTGGCTGGTCGAAGCGTGGCTAACTTGACTTGGGTCTTTGACACTCGCAGATAACTTTTTTTTGGTAGCAACTTCTGTAAATCTATTCGTTTTATAAGGTTCTTTCACTATTAGAATTAGATTTACTTGAAACTGGAAAGAATTTAGGACAAAAAAAACATTTTTTACAAATTATTAGGAATCTACACCAAAACCGTACTGTCATAATTGAAAAATTTTCCATGAATATCAATACAATTCAACCACGATGAGAAATAAGTACCAAATTCGAGTGCGGAGCTGAATTATTATTGACTTCTGACAAGCAATAATTATAAAAAAATTAAAGGAAATTATACCGTGCGAATAGAAAAATTGTTAGGTTCTATTTTAATGAGTTTTTTAATAACTTAGTTGTTAGTATTGTTACAAACAATCTCATTGAAACAGTTTACTAGAAAAATTACTAAAAACTAAGTAGGTAGGTATGTTAATTGCAATTCGCCTATGTATGTATAAAGACTCACACACTGTATATGAAACAATACACGTACAAAAAAATATGTAAGCTCTACCTGGCGGCATAAATCTGACAGTCAGTTGGTAATCTTTCAATCTTTCAACGAGTCACTTGAAATGAAAAATGTAACAGAACTGATAATGTCAAACGGGCGCAGAATAAATTTGCAGATTACTGCTTCTCATTCTGACCTAGAGGTAGAGGGTACCAAAAGAGGTAAAAGAATTTTGCATGTCATGTGACAATTTTTTTTCAGAATACTTTTTTATTATTCACCGTAAAGAGTGTTTGCAACTTAAGATCATACTGCGTTTCTAACACTCACCTGGGTATAACCAGAAAACTGCTGAAGATGTAGCAAAATGGTTTAAATGTCCCCATACTAACGTTTTGAGGTCTATTTCATGAAAATAAAAAAAGTAATACTGGGTGACCGAAAAACAAATATTTGACCACTCTGTATTAGTTCAAAGAGAAAAAACAGGTCAGGTCAGGTATATAGTTATACGACTTATGATGTGAGAATTAGAAAACACGTTGTGCTCTTTAGTTCGTCACGCTGTTTTCAGTAAATGTTAATACTGAAAGCTGAAAAATTGTCAGATGATACGCGAAATTATATATTTTATTTAGAACCATTTCCACAACTCTAGGTCAGGTGGAAAGCAGCAATCTGAAAATTTCTGTTTTTTTTTTTGCATTATCCTATAACCCACCTATTTTGTCGGAACTTAACGGAACCTAGATCCTTCAGTCTTCTGGATTCTGGATTGTTGGGATGGCAGAACAAGTCCGCGGCACTGAGCCCTCAGGTGGCTTATTGTGCTTCCTCCTTTTCCTAGTGACCCCTCTGCTTAATCCCAGGCTCAGAAAGCACTGGACCAGGGAGCTTGGAGGGGCTCCAGAGTGGTCTTTGAGGCTTGGCTGATGTGACCCAAGCATAGATCCACGGAGGATCTAGAGTAAAGAACAACGGCACAGGATATGTTCAACAGTCTCTTCGTGGCATTCCCTGTATAGTGGGTCCGGGTTGATTCCCAATGTATGGAGATGTTTGTTTAGCCCGCAATGCCCGGTATAAATGCCAATCACTAGTTTGAGTGTTGGTCAAGATAGTTGCAGATAATATTTGGTTTGTCGGTCGGTACCGGTTTAATTTGTTTGGAAAAGCAGCCAATGGGAACATTTTGCCAGAGTCGTACATGTTCCTCCATCCTGTCCTTATTTGTCAATAAAAAAAGGTCGCGTAGTGCCAGCGGCACAGCAGGCTTGGGCGTAGAGGGAGTTTTGGCTCCCTCTTAAGCTAGCCGATCTGCGGCTTTGTTTACTTTGATGTTGGAATGTCTTTTTATCCAGGAAAGTGTGAATCTTTTGTGATTAGAAACAGCCGTTAGAGCTCCGTGAGCCTCCAGGGTAAACCCAGACCAAAACCTTGGGCCTCTGAGTATCCCCAGAGCTCCTTTGCTTTCCGTTAGGATGGTTAGTTTTTTTTTGCGATTCCGCCATCCGCCATATTCATGTATTCATGTCTAGGGCTTTGGAATAAATTTCGCAGCCTGATCCTGAACTAGATTTAGCCCCATCGGTGTACAGTAACGCGTCAAAACACGAACGATCCGGGAGCTCCTCAGTTATTGCGTATGTTAGTCTTAAAACCACGAATTTGCCGTTCATAGACACCTATCCTACATATTCAGTTCTTATGAATTAGTTTAGACCTCCTTGCAAAGACTCCTACTGCTGATATCATTGTTGCAGAATAAGTCCTTGTAAAGCCCTAGGTACTTCCCAAAGTCCCATTTGGAGTTACCTAGCAACTACAGAAAATTACTTAGTAGACGAAATGGTCATGTTGATGAAAATAGTGTGTAACTAGCATAACAAACATAACAAAGTAAACACAATAGCACAAACTAAATAAACGTATTTAATTCCATGTGTAATCGTTTGGCATAATAGACTGACGACGTCAGAAAACACCGATGTAAACCCATTTTCCCGTAATATAATATTTTAATAACACCGGAAATGAATAATTAATAGCAAAATTCGGTGACAATTGAACCTAATCAAATCGCATACGAAATTCAGCGTGACGCTGCGACCTTTTTCCATCATTTTCCCACGCTTAACGGAAATCGATATTCAGCCTGGCTGTGAAAGCATTTGATGAAATGGAAATGATTGAAAAGGCTTCAGGTCTCCTATCTTGCGACTGGATCATGTTCGACATCTAAAACTACCCAAACACGACCCATTAATCCCGGAGGACATGTGTTAGCTGCCACATGAAGGACCTATTAATTATTCATGATTAACGTTCTGACGATTCTCCAAATCTCCATAAGACCATGAAAATATATCCGTGGGTATGCCAGATGGGGCCTTCTCATGGAACGCAAACATCTCCCTGTTTACAAACCGATGTATGACACACATCAATTGAAATTATATGGGAATTATGCGAGAGAGAAATTGGGATAACACTGAGTTGAATCAACATTATGCTGTGAGAAAAATTTCTGTGGTGAGCTTATTTTAATTAGTATTTCTCGTAAGCCACGTCACCTGCATATTGACTCTATACCTAATTTTGCATGAAACACTTGTACGTAAGTGATGAATTGGTCTAAACATATAAATGACAGATAAGTAATTAATGCACCCCCTAACAATAGAAAATATACATGGTGTCCGTGAATGAATGCGACACAGCACACAGCTGAACTGCAGCTGTGCGTCCTCAAATAAAAACAATTAAAAGAAACATATCTTAGTGCAAAAAGTGCTTTCTCAAGAAGTTATGGCACCTTGAAGATGAACTTCATGATGAAGGACTTTTGTACTAAGATAATGTTTCGTTTAATCGCTTTTATTTGAGGTCGCAAAGCTGCAATTGAGCTGTGTCCCATTAATCCGCGGACATCCTGTATATTATGTACTTGCATACTTAGGTATGCAATAGGTACTGACCATAAATACTAATCGAAATCACACGCTCTCCTTGACAATCCCAATATAGTAAATATCCAAGACACGACCCCCAGAGCCATATAACCCATTTGCAATGTTACCCCTTTCTCAAAATCCCCACCCTCTTTCCCAGTCCCCGATGCATTGTACTAGGAGCTATCACAACCCGGGGCCACTATGTTGCAAATATAGGCGACATCGTTGGTGAATAATAGGTCGGTCTCCAATCAGGGCACCATAATGGCATCGGCGATGAGGTGAGATCAATTAAAGGGGTACGGGAGTCGACCGGGGGTCACTGCGGGGGCAGGACAGAGGCAGATATGCTTGGTTGGCTGGCTCGCCGCTACGTATCGATCCACACACGCCTGGACGGATGCCTGCACCCTGTATAGGTACAAACTGGACGTCCGTGAGATCAGAGAGGAGACTTTTGATTCAAAAACTCGGCTACATAGTTAGAAAATAGAATTTAATACAATGAGGTGATTAATAATTAAAACTCCTTAAAAATTTTAACTGTATAACGCTGCGGCCAAAAAAGGCATTGTTATGAATCTGATCGAACAACCGAGAAGCGTCCAGGCACTCATATAGACGTCTAGAACTTTTGAAGAAATTTTGCAACCCTAAATCCAAAAAATCATGCATCAATCGATATGATTTTTGGAGTGAAGACAGATAAACGATACCATGCAACGTCATACCTACATCGGCTATAAGTACTAGAGATTTCTATAATCCGTAAGCCGATGTGTCGAATTGCTAATAATATTATCACCGCTCGGACGGAGTGCTGATCCTTCCAAGACTCTATCAATAAAAAATCTCTCCCGCAGATCGAGTATTCAGTATAGAATTCCGATGATCCGTTCGATGTGTTGAATCGACGAATAAATTACAACCGCCCACCCCCAGGTGGAGTATTGATCCCCCGGGATTCATCATGCAAGTTCGCTCCACTTAGATAGACGAACGGACTCAATCTGCATTCGTAATTGATGCAACTATTAAGTTTTTACCCAACAAGACGTAAAGCGAACGAACCATCGATCGATCCGACATGCAGGTGTGCTAACTGCATCAGCACCATCAGAGACGATAACCTGTAAGGAGGCAGAAGCAGGAGTGCTATCGCTGGCGGAATTTGAAGACCTATCGCTAACCGAGCGGGGATATGACCATCGAGCCGGCCAATGAGCATTTTTCGTCTTATTAAACCCTTAAAACTATCCTTTTCTTCTAATATTTTTTCCTAGATTCCTTTATACACGGTGGACCGCCACTACCGCCTTAAGTTCAATTAGCCACTAAATTCAATTAGCGCTTAGAAGTTCGAGCCTGTACAACGAAATCAGCTCAAGATAGAGAAAGACGGCTTGCATGTCCCTATCTTAACTTTTTATGTTCTCTCCTTTGATACAGAAACATTGGTACAGTCTTTTTTTATTTAACGACGCGTTGATAAGTCTTTTGACACCCAGCTTTTGACGCGTACAGAGTCCAAAAAGAGCTCTAGGTGAAATTAGTAGATCAAGTTCCATAGAGCAGTACTTATCAAGTTCCATCGAGTTTCCATGGAAGTAGATGCAGATAAGATTACGGTAAATGGAACGAAGTGGCAAAGAGAATGTTGGAAAAACTTGGGAAGTTAGAGATGATGAAGATGGAATGATGGAGAAGAGAGAAGGTCACAGCTAAAAAAGAATAAATGCAAACATTAAAGGAGGTACGACTGTGGAAAAGGACTTGAAGTTTGAGTCTGCACAGTAAAAAATCTTGTAGATGGTCGATATTTTTGTTGCTATTAGTACTACGAGTATATGTCGCAGGTTATTAAATATAAAATCCATTCAATACAATAACCTCAGTCCTCTCGTTTAGTGGCTCTAACAAAACTTACTTGGAGTTGATGGACGTGAAGTAAAATAGTGAAGAAAACTGGTCGCCCCTCATACTCTTTGCCTTCTCTGACATCTTCCCTTTCACCCATATCTGCGTCCATTCTAATAAGAATATAAATTTTCAAATGACTGTTGATTCGATATACTCCCTCAGGAGCAGCGAGTTCAAAACTGGGAAGTTGGAGGGTATCCAACTTTTTCCTAATCTATCATCGCAAAGAAATTCCTCCACGCTCCTGGAAATCGCTTCCACCAGAACGCTGGAAAATCTACTTAATACGAAATTACTTCGGACGTTTGTGACGTTATGCCAGAAGAGCGCAACGTCGCGACGCCGTTAGCATCGAATAATAATAAATTAATTAAAATTTATTAATATAAATTCGCAAATAATCAATTTGCAGGGAAACGAACGACATAAAAAGGTCAAATTATCAGAGTTTTTAGGTGTTGTTGAACAAATGGAGTAAACAAGATAAGGAAGCAGCTATAAATACACCGCAGAAGAATCAAGCGAGAACAGACGGATTCCACTGCCTGTCGAACCTATGCCAGGGAGTTGAGCTGGTCTAGGTATACACCTATCCTCTAACTAGGGAGTTGACCTAGTTATTCCTGGCCATTACTTTTTGCTTCTTCGGGAGTTGAGCGAAGAACGCGAAAGGTAAAACGGCTATCACCATTGTCAATATCATTCTTTTCATAAACCCTAGGTCGAAGAGTTGATTCGATCTAACCCATCCTCGTAAGCTAAGGAGATGACTTAGCCTACAATCCTACTCTTCTCTGTATGAACCAGGACCCCGTCAGGGTTATTGAATGAATTATCCATGAGGATAGACATGAATGATACTGCTGAATTTATGATTGTTTGAATCAAACATATATCTGTAAATATTATTCTCTATTAATTAAAGGGGGCGATTTGGATTAGATTACATAAGTTGTGAATGAATGGGTGCTTGCTAATTTATAAAGATTGTTTTATTTTTGAGAAAGACGACTAACTGAATAGAATTACAGTAGTACGGGGTTATAAATATTTTCTTTCTTTATCCGTTACCAGAGGCGTTGACTCTGGTATATTATATTATAAATTAATCTTGTGTTCCAGAACAGAAAACCACGAGGCGAACAAGGATAATTTCATTTCGTTTTCCACGCCAGTTCCTACAGGTAGTATTGTAGGTACTTCATACGCTGATATACCCCTGCGGCCGCCCGGCCCATCGCTCAGATCCTGCAATATAGCGATAGTGGCAGGAATCGCCTCACCGTCTGTACCGTCACCGGGCTTATCGCTAGACCTGCATTTCTTATGCCATGAAAAAGCGGTCGGCGCTATCGTTGGTGCTGGCGACCTTGAAATAATAAACCGATACGATTTTATTATTCGTAGAATTGATATTTTAAATAATAATTATTATTATTGAATAAAAATAAAAATTTGTAATTTGTTGTACGTTGGCTTATTAATACATCCTCCCCTCACTATAAATCAGAAGGCAAATTAAAAGCACCCGCAGACTGTCGGTTATTTCTAATAAATAATCCGACAGCTCGAAATAAAGGGGTGACACGTTTAACAGTTAATTTGGATTCAGCCCATCAGTTTGCACTTCTTGTATAAGTCGATTATACATAATCTTAATAAATAATATACAGGGCTTCTTTTTGAAAATATCCACCCTGAATAAAACACTACTTACACAAAAACACCACTTACATTAGACACTACTACACAGTAATAATACATCGTATGATCTTACAACCTTTAAAACATGCACACACACATGCAAACGACAACCAATAATCTTGACGATTTTGCTTTTTGTGTATGAAAAACATCTAATTCTGGCCTAACCTGGATCTACTTCACTTGAGCCACGACGGTGAAGTTCGATTTGATTTTCTTAGTCTGGAATTTTGGTTCTGACTTGATTAATTGTTAATTAAGAATATTTTAACAAGCCATTTATCCGCGCGTGATTATTAATTGACCTGCTGGTTTCACGTGCCTCAAATACCTGTCAACCTGGAGGCTTATGCTGAATTAATCATGCTAATTGAACTGGATCGCGGTGTTATATGGAAAATAGGATTATTTATAAGCGACAACCCAGCACACTTCGCTGGGTCGTCGCTTTCATGATCATCCCCTTGCTTGATGGTGAGCGAAAATAGTTCAACCAAAAATGTTATGGATGGCAACCCTCTCTTCTAATAACAAACCAATTACGGCCGGTACAGAACCATTCAAACGTCTACTGAATCGGGAATTTTGCAAAACTAAAACCTCAGCTAAGTTATTGTGTTTGTGTTAATTATGAGGGGGAAACTCGCTCGCCCGGTCATTATCTACCCGCACGAGCTTCGGGTAAAAATACAGGGCGCAGAGGAAAATTACGCGAGGAACGTAAATAAATAATTAGAGGCATAAAATATGACTCGTTCGACGTCACTAAGCTCTATCCGACAATCTGTTCAATTATATTTTTGCACTTTTTTAGGTAACATGTTAAGTTATTCTTGAATAACATTAGTGTACGGAAGTTTTATTATTGGAGTACGAAGGTAAAATTTTACTTGTTACATTCCAACGTACTAATTTTTTCAAATATGTAGGTATATGACAACTCAAATGTTACAAAGGCATTTACGCACGAGAGAATGTTTGTAAATTATTTATGGAAGCAGAAATCCCTGAATTAATTCTCATGAAAACATACATCTCCTTTTGTTATCTCATGTTAATTAGTAGCAACGCCATGCCGTGTATCAGATATTTTAATTAATACAACCGACGTGCATTTGGATGCCCGTGGAGGATGGCTGACGAAATTTATGATTAGATTCATTGTTTCTTATCTAAAAAATAATTAGTTAAGAGAAGCGCAGATGCCAGAGAACAAGAAATTTTAGACGCGGTGACAGGATATGCATCAGCAGTAGGTATAATAATTAAATATGAGAACGCTGAAACACGTTCGAATTATATTAATTCTTACCTGCAAAATGTTAATTGCATAGAGGGGACTCGAAAAAGTGAAAGTTTTTTGATACGATTCATTATAGCGATTATAAAAAATTGGAAAATTAATTGGATGTTGACTCTCTCAATGATCTCTCTTCAATGATGATAGACCGGATCTCGCTCAACTTTGGATATTCCTGAAGGAATAAAGGGCCATGTATTAAATAATATGAAGTCAAAAATGCCGTTGAGCTTTAACGCAACATCAAAGCAACTGGCCCCGATGACTTTCGTGCTCAACACAGTTCGGCTAAAATTGAAAAAGCACGACAAACCTTCTTTAGAGCGAAGAAGTTTTTCACAAGCAAGGACCCATCTTGTCTAAAGGGTGCATATATGTTACGCTTCTATGTTATCTCAGTTCTTCTGTATGGAAGTGAGTGCTGGACCCTTAACTCTACTATGGAAAAGCTCATCGAAAGTTTCGAAATGTATTTGTACCGACGAGTCTTTAAACTGACAGAGCCGTTGACAGGCGCTTGAAAAAGTGAACAATGAAAAAGAACTAAGAACTACTAATCACCGTGAAGAAAAGAAAGCTCAAATATATTGGTCACGTTATGAGAGAAGCAAGATGTGGCCTCCTAACAAATCATCATAAAAGACCAAATCAGCGGACAACGATTAGTTGGTCGACGACAAAACTCGTCGTTGGTTTGGTCATTCTGAAATTTTCTGAGATGCATTTTTCAAAATTCAAATTGCCATGTGGATCGCCATCCTTCGTTAATAAAAGACGCTGAGTACAAATACTGACAAACAAACTAACAAACGTTTAACACCACAAGTTTGGATTTCCGTCAGTTCAATGTAATTTTAGCGAATTTCGGCGATTTAGATCGAAGATAACTTTTCACATCTAAAGGCCATTTTTTTTATTTTTTTCAACGAAACCGCCTGATGAGAGTCCTTCCGAGGAAGTCGAAAGATAATTGACATTATTATTGTTTCTGTTGAAAACTGTAAGGCATCGATTTTTTTAATTGATATTTGATATCTGTAGGGCTTCGATATATAACCTTTTTTATTCCTTGAGTCGACAAAAAGTGTTGAAATTGCGTTAATTCGAAGTTTCAGAAAATTCCAATGGTTAGGTGGGGATACCACTACTACTGCAGCCAAGCTTTCCCCCTCGGATTCCGCAAGAGGTGACCACCATCTTTAATTTCAGAGATCGATAAATATTGCTTGTTCGTCAAAAATTACGATTACATAAATTGTTTTTTTAGATATGTAGATATCTTCGTATCTACGGTATATTCGATTATTTTTTTTAATGACTTGGTACAAATACTCTGTATTTGCCAATTTATCTTTTTTCAAACCATTTCAAGTTTTCACCATTCTCAAAAACAAAATGACGGGGCTAATATGTATCATTTCCTAACACGTATCATTTTAACTTTTGAGGTCCGAAGGGGAAGCTCCAATCTGCAAATGTCTTGTTTCCTATTAAATATTCTATGGTCGGTCTCGAGTATCAATCAAGTCAGTTTTACTTGTGGAAGATTGTTTCATTTTAAATGAAATTATTTGTATCATAGAAGAAATTAATAGTTCCACAATTTCTCCGAAATATTATATAAAAAATCAGCACAAATCAGAAATAATCGGCTATAGACAATAATATAAAAGCTCTATTCTATTTTGTAGTTTCACGATTTTAATGAGCACACATTTCGCATTCTCTATCCAATTAGAAATAGCTCAAGTAGCTTCTACGGAACTCTAAGTCGTTATTAATTACCTGCTCTTCTATTTTTAGTTCATCCTAACACCTGTTCAGGTCTAAATAATTCAAACCGTTAACAAGCAGAAGCTGCTTATTCTCTCAATGGACGATCACATGAATCGACAGGCAGTTATTTGGGTCTTGAAATAATTAATATCGGGCAATTGGCGTATAAAAGTCGCAAGTTACAAATTCAAGTCCTTTGATCAAACTAGTGAGTCAAACTAAATATAGTCAACTGAAGCGTAATCCGAAAATAAACAGTTGGAAATGTAAATGCCTATTGCAATCCTTGCTGGCTAAAATAGAGCTTGCAATAAAGTGGAGTATTTCAATTGAAGTGTCTGTCATAGCACAGGAATACCTGGGATAGCTTTGTTGTTGGAAAATGGAGAAGTCCAAACAAAGGAGCTTTTGATTGTAAATTCTCGGTCTCAGTGCTTCTTATTTCGTGCAGTTGGTTATTATTATAATACGAGAAAATAAATGTATGGTGTAACGAGTCGAAACGACATGGCTATAAACATTTAAGGCATCCGCGCATCTGCATGCGTCATTACGGAGCACAATAGTTCGGGTACATTTCACACTTCATATGAGGCAAGCTTTATGCTTTTGTGTTGTTCATCTTGAATTAATTAAATAAGGATATTTTAAAATTGATGCCATAGTACTAGTACTCGTACGTTCAAAAATTTTAATTCTAAATTTCGAAAAGTAGACCTTAACTTTTGTTAAGATTCTGAACAGTCTCTTTCACACCATCATCAAAATTCTTCCCTCAAATCCCTATTCCCTCAACAAGCTGCTTTAAAAATTAAGTTAAAAGAAAAATATAAAGGGTGGCATTTTTATTGTTTCCATTGGCGATATCCTTAAAACAAAAGAAGTCATTGAAAAATACAAAAACCCGTTTGGGTAATATCGAAGTACCCCCGCCAACCCACCACAGTTACAGGTACAGGTATACGAATACAGGTACAGAGTGACATTTAAAAGTTGCAATTGCCTCTTTTAACAAAAAGAAAAGATATCTTGAAAACAAAAAGAAAGGATTTTAAAAATCGTAAGAATTCATTTGGTTTGAATGAAGGGGAACCAATGATGTAGTAAAAAACTCATCTTCACCAACCCTTAAAGCTCCCTCCACCCCAACTTTTAAATTTTTAAAGGGAACCTCAACTTATAATGCATCCTTGGAAAATCATTTTCAGTAATGTCAAATAAAGTGACATTTTGTTGAACAAACAGGGTGAATCGCCATTAAAAATAACATTACAATGGGTGGGTGAAGCTTAAAGTGTTGGGGAGCGTTAGTCATTTTACTGGAGCTGGGGTATGTAGCGCTGGCTCAAAGAAGAGAGTCTTCTCGAGCTGGATCTTCACTTAACAACTTTCCAGGCCAAAATCTACGCCATAGAGCTCTGTGCACAGATGCAGGAAACGATGCACTGCCAACGCAAATCAACAAAAATATTTTCAGACAGCCAATGGGTTCAAAAAGCTCTTAATTCCAGCCACTGCAATTGATTCAATTAACCTTGAATGTCCTATCTAGGAGCAACGAATCTGGATTCCGGGCCACGCTGCATAGGTATGTAGAGAATAAATTTGCCGACTTTCTGGCCGGGGAAGGAGCCATGAGCTCAATAGGAAAGCCCTGTAAACAGTAATAGAACAGAGGTAAGATATAGTTAATCAACTGTAAATTCCAGAGTACAAATTCGTCAGAGGCGTGAGACAAGGCGTATGTAGATTTGCTGTTTTACTCAAGACGTGCAAAAAAAAAGAATAATGAAGGAAGGGAATAAAATGCTCTCATGTCTAAACTGAATAGTTTGTCCAACATCTGTTGCACCGAT
This sequence comes from Malachius bipustulatus, assembly GCA_910589415.1. Lineage (NCBI taxonomy): Eukaryota > Metazoa > Arthropoda > Insecta > Coleoptera > Melyridae > Malachius > Malachius bipustulatus. Next base: position 51,758,573 of record OU342633.1, read on the forward strand.
ATCAAAGACTATCAAAGGTTAAGAGTCTTCATAGTTTCTTTATTCATTCTTAAGCTCTTAAAATTGTGATGATTTCGAGATTCTGCAGCGATCATGGTTCGTGTACTTACTCTCCTAGAAAATAATATTTTCAAATGAAAGTTTTTGGTATCAATTTCTTCAATACGAATTTTTGGCACGCTAAATCAAGACCTCTTTTGCATTATTTTTACAGGTCATGGCGTCAACTGCCAAAAAAAATTATTTACGACAGAAAGAGATTAAATGGTGACATTTGGACCAGGGACACTTTGAAACTAAAATTGGTTTCGAGAAATCTTTTTATCCGTTGTAAAATTGTAAAATTTTACTTAGGTTTTAAAAGAGGTCAATTTTTTCAGTTTGAGAAATATTCGAACTTAGTTAGACATAAAAGTCCCAGCATCATGAAAAATGAGTTAATTGACTAATAAGGTAAATTAGATTATGAAACCTGGAGCATAGTAATCTTAGTGTTCATTAAATGAACAATGAAGTAAACTGATCCTCCAGTTAACTTGCTGGAAGATATATCATCATTGTTAATAATTAGAAGTTCCAACAACAAAAAAAAAGAAGGTAATTATGGTTTTTCTGAAAGAATCCGTTCATTATAAAGATGGGTATTAGCCTCAAATTGCGCATACAATGAGCGAGCTTATAATACAAAATTATATTAATTTTTCATGAATAATGTTTGTTTATTAAATTCCGTTATAGAGAGGAGCTTCACAAAGGTGCTGGTATAAAAGAGGCTTTTAGTTGTACGATTTTCATACACAAAGGGCAATTATGAGAACGGCTGAATGTTGAAAGGGAATGCTTTTAGTGTTTGATAAGTCTCGTTCTAAAATACACAACTTTCTCTATAAATAAGTCATCTTCATGCACTCAATTTATAACCCTACGTTGTTTATTAGTTACCCCCCATACCTATAGTAGGCAAACAGGGTAAATTAGGGAAATTTAATTGACCAATCGAGGCAAACTCCGAATAATAATGTTAGTATCGATTCGGTATTGTCTTTATTGAAAATATAGTCATAATGTATGAAGTTCAAGAATGGGGAAAGGGAATACCTAGTATAAGTAAGGGAGAGTGTTCCACAATAAAACATAATGTTCCACAGTGAGAGAGTTGATTTAACTTTAAATTTACCGCCTCTTGAAAAACTACTTTATTGCAACTAGGAGTGAATTATACTTTCGAAGACCTGATCTTTTTATGTAATATACAGGCTGCACCGTATATCCTTCTCTAAATTCCTATCTCGTAAACGCTAAGAGATACAGGTCGGTTAATTACAGAAAAGATACGCAATTTTGTCGCCACCACGAATCCGTCAAGATATACACGATCTGTGACCTTTCCTGAAATATCCTGAAAAAAACTGAAAAATCGAGATTTGTTATTTTTTTTTAATTTTAATTTTAATAACTTCAAAAAATAAATTTCAAAAGTTTTTGTTCTTTTTTCCACAAAAAAGACAACTTTTTAGCCCGAATATGATAGAGAAATTAATAAACTCTAAGGCAAGCAGTATATTTGTTTTTCTTTGAAAAAAGTTTGTTATAATGTTATAGAGGACAACTGCAAGCTGCATCTTTTACATGTTCTCGTATTGTATATGCATCGATATTATTAATTGAAGCGGTATACACTAATACTCTCTAGCTGAAAACTTAATTGTAGGTTAATGATCCATTAATTATTCAATTAACCATACCATTACGTGATTAATCATTCACTAGGTACATCAATTTCACAATCCATTAATGAATCATTTTGAGCAAATGGACATGCCATTTCGCTAAGAAGAAGTTTGAGAGTGTGCAATCATGCTAGCGAACTATTTGTTCTACCCATCGTTAAGTTTGGTTCGAGAAACTTTAAGATAATTCTATATCAAAAGGAAAAACACTTTGAGAGCTTTATAGAAGTCAAAAAACACTTTACGGACCATAACAAAAAAGTTATTATTTTACAAGTTATTAGATAAAATAGACGCCAGTATAATGAAATTGTTACTAAGTTGATGTCAAAGAAGTGAAAAAGAAAATCACTTTTTTTCATGCATCATTTTGAACCAGTTATATCACTCTATACTTGTAACTTCAGTCGTAAAATCTTCTTCTCTAAAATTGTGTTGTACATCAAATGCATGTGAAAATGTGTGTAAAATTTAGAATTACAAGTAGTCACCTACCTGCACAAAAGATGTGAAGGGGGAAACATAAGTGGAAGACGCTGAAAGTGAAGAGCGTACCCCAAATTGTCACAAACACGAAGCAGAAGAACAAAAAGCTCGATAGTGTAATACAATAGGAAAAGCATGTGGAAGAAGGCGGCAGGAAAAAACGATTGAAAGTAGTCATGCTATAATTGAACGTTCCAAGAGGCAATTTCACGAAAATCGGAATTGAATTTTTTACTGGGTAGCACGTTTTGGGATACCTGCAAAACTGACTACGGATAGAGGAAGAAACTTTGAAGCTCAATTATTCGACCAGCTATCAAAGCTCCTCGAAATTACTCATTACTACTATCACTATCACCATCCCCAATCGAATGGAATGATTGGTTTTTTGGGATTCCACAGGACACTGAAGAGTTCCCTACGAGCTGTCAACCGTAACAACTGGACAGAAGCAATACCTTTGATAGTTAGTTCTCAGGTTCTCAGAAGTACATTAAAAGAAGACTTGCAGTACTCGGCAGCAGAGATGGTATACGGTACTCATCTTCGAATTCCAGGTGAGCTGTTCACGGATCTCAAACAAACCATTCCAGTAACAACCTTTGTCAAAAAACTTATGACGAACGATCTGAAGCCTGAAACCGATGTCTGCCAGCAACCACGTAGCAAACAGAAGCTGCAAACTCGCTAAAAATACCCGTGACTTCATACGTAGCGATCTTGTCAAACCTTCACTATCTTTCCCATATACGAAGGACCATTTCGAAATTGGATAGATAAGAAAAATATTACACCTTAGACATCAAAGGAAAAACATAAAAGTAAGCCAGCCCGATAAAACAACGACGTCCACACAGAAACCTAAGAAGAAGTTGTTCACTTCCACCAGCCAGTTCACCATAGGGAAGGAGTAATGTGGTGATCACTTTCTAGCCAACACCAGCAAGTTAATAATAAAATATTGCTCAATTTTTCAAGACATTTTCCATATCTTTCCTGAAACAAACAAAAGTAGGCTCCAATCAATCAATCAAGCAAAAAGGCCAAAAGTATCTCGAGAGCGAATAATTGTACACCCTAAAATCGATCTCAGTCTCGGAATTGCCATGGCTCAAACCATGGCCCAAATTTCGAAGTCTCCATATCATTTTCGGAAAAATTTGTTTTTCTCTACTACTTGATCGATAATCCCATGTTCTCATGCTCGCGACATCGTTCATAGCAGACGCTTTTCTCATAGCATTCGACGACAATAGGTGGGTACATAGTATACAAAAAAAAATTCAACTTATGGGAAAACATGATAAATACCACAATTTTCTTTCACCTCAGTCTATCACCTTTGCATTCTCACCTTTCTACAAACCTTCACCATTCACTTAATGCTAAGTATTCAGTAAGTATTATTGTTCTTCCCTTAATAGTATTCAGTACTAACAAAACTGGTAAAGTCTTGCTACAAAAAAATCATTGCGTTTGTAATAGGTAATATACCTAACAATAAATAGGAACTACTAGGTATAATAAAGGTATTACAATTTCTATAACATACCGCAGATCAAAAAACAGTATGAAGAATCCTTCACAATAGCACATGGCAGGTCGTGTGGAATAACAAAGCTAACATTTTGTATTGTTCATCTAATAAACACAACAAACTACACAGACTGGAAATTTTTGGTTAAGTAAATATGAGTTAAGAAAATAAATAAACTGCGAACCACGGAACGCAATGAAACTCAAACGAAAACAAGCGGCTTTTTACTTTAAGGGCTGAACATTCCATTAGAATATGAAGCAGCTATTATTCTAGGTCGTAACAGTATAAATTATTATGTAACGTGTTCTTTTTTAAATTATATTCTAGGCGTTAAGGATTTTATTTCATCATTTCAGGTGAAAAAAAAACGAATTTGCTCAAATTACAGATAAATGCTCTTTGCCTGTAGGTAATCATTTTCCTACTTCCACAACAAAAAATGTCTAAAATTTCAGTTAACATGCTAAAGCGGCTTGAAAGATTATTCCTTTCTAGATTTTTATCCACCTACACCTTAAAAAAGATTACAAGTAAAATTGGTTAGAAAATATCAAATATCCTTGGAAAATGATCTCAAAAATTATCAACGACAACGTATCATAAAAGAAAATAGGAGGTAGGTAATTAAATTAAAAAACAGCCGCACTCCATATTATATAAATTTACAATAAATCAAAAAGTTCATCTCTCGAGAAATCCTCCTAAAACAAACTAACTCGGATTCATTAAGTGAGTTTTCTCCTTATTGCCGAATTCTGTAGCTTTTATCATCTTAAACTATTAATATCAATCTTCTGTTTGGCCGCAGGAGGCCAAGTTCCCTCGTGCCATCAATTATATAATTATCTCAGTATTGTTTGAGTATCTCTGCTAAGAACTTCGGACATTTCATTCCCACTCAAGCTAACACAATTTTCACTTTCTCGCGATCTGATTTCTCGCTGTTTATAATACATTCGATATCTCCCTGCTTTATTAATGATGAAATGTTTTTTCTATTTTTTTTTATGATTTTTTACATGTTTATCTCAATTTATTGCTTGTGATAAACTGATAATGGGTATCCTGATGGTAGGATCGCCATGTAATAAACTGGTTATCTGTCTAGTGATAACCTGATAAATTGATGCGGGATAGCAGGATTGTCATGTGGTAAACTTTGGTCCTTCAGGATCGTCAGATGAGACATCAAATCTCGAAGTAATATGGGGGCTACTTACTCGGTTTAAAGACATGGTGAATTTTCATTGTTCATTTAAACACTTACATGACTTAATACTCCTCCGACTCTAACTTCTATAATCTTATCTAACACTCTTTTCAAATCGGATGTCGAGGTTTTAGTAAAGGATATCTCAACGATGTTGAGTTTATATCTCAACAAGATAACATCTCGCCGTGCTTCTAAGATGGTCACTTAATGTTTACCAATATGTTTTGTTTATTAGATTCGAGATAGCTTTGAAACACATAAGTTTTTATGTCGTTACCTAAATACTTTTATGAATGTATGTGTAATTTTTTGAATTCGCCCTGTAAATAAATGTGTTTAATCGAAAATTCGAAAACCGTCTCGAGATGAGACATAAAGCTTCAAAATTTGCTCATCAAAACTTACAAGAAAAATTTAATTGAAAAACGGAGGTAGAAAAGCCGCAGGGTGATTTTGCATGACTTTACATATCACCCTGTAGAAAATTTGTTGACAGTTTTTTTTGGGAATATCGAAAGTTATCTTGAATCAAAATTAGACTAAATTTTGGGGTTCGATACTTTAATTTTTGTGTAGATAGACCAACAAAGATTACACTCGTATGCAGAATGAGTCAAGATCAACACAAATTCAAGAAACATCGACTTGACTGCTAGGTAATCATGGTATATACATACCTTCATCAAAGTAGCAGTGATCCTTTCACTTAAGGACCTAAAGAAGATGTGAATCAAATTAGAAATTAAAAGAGTGGAATCTCGACGAATAATGTCGACGAAAGTATTCCCCCAATCTAGACACTTTGCGAGTAATTAAAATATAATTGGAGCAGATGCATAAGGGGAGGGGTTTCAAATTAAATAAAGACTGGACTGCTTTGTAGGAGGATAACACGAGGCGGATAATTGAAAATAAGTCAGTAGCGATTACCAGTGACCCAGATTGTCGGGTAAATAAAATTGATATAGATTCAAGTTTAAGGGAAAGTAATTTAAGTAAGGCACAGATTAGACTTTTAGTTTTGGTTGTTACTAGAAGTCAGTTTATCAGATGATTTTCATATTTTCCAAGTTAGTAACATTTTATAAATAGGAAAATGATTGGTAAATAATTATATTATTATGAAACACAATAATTTACCAAAGAGGAAAACAACAGACAACAGAGTAAGTAACAATATTAATACTCTAGTAAAAATAATTCAAACCCCAACCGATGATACTATGATTATTTATTTAATACATTTTTGACTCTTTACGAAATGTTACTGAGTCTAATAACAATTTTTTTAAGCTAATGATACAATCAATGTTTATCCATCTCACTCTAGTGCATATATGATTTTAACATCTAAATTGAATTGAATTGAATTGAATTGAATTGAAAATTGAATTGAATAGGGGATGGGGTTGGCATCGAAAATTACCGTTTGCCATAGATTTTTGTTAATGAAGACGAGATTTTTACATCTCCATTCCATTTATTTAATGATTTATGAGGAAATAGTACCGTGCTGTGGAGTTTTGACAATAAGTAATTAGGAGTTTAACAAGCTAGACATCTCTGAAATTATACTTTTACAATATTTGAACATGCAACTCCAGAATCGTCATAACAAAAATACTAGCGATACAAAGAAATACAAATAAAGATGTTTTATATATATCGGCAAATAACCTTTAAATGAATAGCTTATACATTATTAAAGTTTTCACTGAATGACAATCTTACTTTCCTAGTAAACACGGAAACGTTCAGAATATATACACGTGTTCCAGTGAAGTTTTTGGAGTGTAGTAAATCACCACAAATACGTTCTTTGACAAGTGAACTGTTCACTGAACATCACGCCTAACTGAATTTCTATAGCACGAAGGGTTGGTAATCGGGCATTTTCATGCATCCTCAAATAATCTCCATCTCTAAGGTCAGTATTTTCGAATAATATGACTTATTTGGCAACCGTGTTACTGTGACATTGCATCTGCAGAATTCTATGAAAATTTAGAGTCTAATAAACTATTATTGGTTATAATTTATTTTTTAATTAAAAAAAATTCATACCATATAATAGCAGCATAAGGAGGAAGAGAAGAGTATGTTAGATGGGATGCGAGGAAAAAACAAAAACGCTCATCACGCAAATTGATGATCTCGCACGCAATCTGACCGTATCGAACAGTAAGTGGAAAAAAACGATGCAGAGACCCCAGACATAATACGAGGGTTATCATTCCTAGCCTGAGTAATAATATTAGGGCACAATATCCATCTCGTTGATGTCGTTGGACTATGAAGGAGATCCAATTTTATAGCGCTTTCGTTGACTCAATTCTTCACCCAGATGCAAATAATCTATACGGAATGGCATGATGTTAACGTTAATTTAAAGCCACATCATAAAAGTTGAATTGCTGAATGTTTGAATTTACTCTCTCTCCGCACTCTGTTTTAGTTAGTAATTGAGTTTGTGATCAAAAATATTCTAATTGATGAATAAATATATAAATAAATTAAAAGAGATTACCACAGGTTTCAGAGTACGTGTATACTTCATTATTAATTAATGCGGTACGAAGCGAAACTATTGAGAACCAAATTAGAGCCAAATAAATCCAATGCCTATTCAAATGGGTCTATTAAGAATAAATTTCTAGTTCTAATTAAATTATTATTAACACTAAGTATAAAAAGGCTTAAATTTTAATGATTTAAAAATATGTCGACTACTATATTTTATTCCCTTATTAATTTGATTCAATATCACTAAAATGCTTTTATTTGCCATTTTCTCCCACTTATTTTTTCACTGCCAGAGAAATTTTGCGAGATAAAATTTCAAGATAACTGGAGTATGATCATCAGACGAGTATCCAATCATTTCGAGTATTTTAAAAATATGTCCAATTTAAATATGTATAACTAATTTACCTGCAAACATAGTTTATCTGCATGAGTTTGTTACACGTTCAAAATGAACAAAGGAAGCAATCCCGAATATTTTCATTACATCATAATTATTATAATTATTATCAGTTGTACCTACATTTGCGCAATTGCAAATTGCTAAACCACCAAACTAATAGAAGCATTTAATATCTGTAAATTAAACCAAACACACACATACAGACAGACAGAACATTATTATCATCGATAATCAAACAAGTAATCAAGACAGTTCAACAAAGCAATTCCAGTCGGACCTACTTAATTCAAGGGACATCAAAACAGCTTTAAATATGAACTGCTCTCGGTCTGTTCAAATTTGAAATAGTATAATCTAAATCGGAGCTTTGATAACTACAACTCTCAGTCTAATTATCTCCTATTTCGATTTGATAAGCTTTCAGCTTCAGCAATGTCATTTCGTTATACTACTACGATCCAGTTATATCAAAATCTTTCAGGCGATATCTGAGAAAAGTGATGCACTCTACAGGCTAACAACGAATTCATATGTTGCAGAGGGTACTCCGTCGGAGGTTGCCATGGCGGGGTGGGGAAGTGGTCATTCACTTCCCGATTGGTGGTCCTTTAGGTATCCTTTTATGTAATAGTGATCGCTTCGTATTCATTTCAATTTCGACTGACATGGGGCAGTCTATAACCAACACTTATTCAACAACAATGTTGAATAAGTGTAATATTTTTAAGCTTGATTATTCAGCCCAATAGTTCAAGAGATGGTGTCAAAAAAGTGCAAGAGTTTTGGAAGGCTAAAACTTTTAGATCGGCCAGTATTTTGGCCATAAAAAGCCTCTGTAGAGTAAGCACGTCAGGTGTCGGGACTCCTTTTTATGACCAAAAACCGGCCGATCTGAAATTTGCAGCCTTCCAAAACTCTTCCACTTTTTTGACAGTTCATAAACACCGGTAACAGATGTATGACGCAGATCATAAAAAAATAATGACAAGCTTATAGTCTTCTTTCTCCAGATAATTGGCAGTTGCAACGACATTATTTCATATAATAAGAAGCTACAGTAAAACTTTTCACAATAATATTTCACAAATATTAATAAAATTAGACTTATTTTCTTATTCCCATAAGAGGATAAAGTAATGAATTTTTTATGTCGCGGTTTGATGTCGGTCGGCCAAAACTTTTTGTCATCCACAAGTAGTGTCACAGTTCATTTATAAGTCGAAAAATCTCTTCATTAATTTTTCACAACCCTCGAACGAGAGTAAAAGATATTTGAAATGAAAGTTTATCGATCACTGGTTGAGCAGTTTAGCAAGCGCTACTGGGCTATATCTGATTTCATGATTCAAACCTAAAGGAGCAAGTTTTTTTATTAAGGTTTACTCTCTGCATTTTTTCTTGCAGAGATTTGTTGTTTTGCTTTCTCTTGAAAATAAATCAATAAACAGCTGCAAGAGAAACAATTTTTAGATTTCGCTGGTAATAATAACGTTATTGGTATGAGAAAATGATTTAGAGATTATACTTTCCTTTAATAGAAAAGTGTAGGTTACTTCATCTCTGAACTTATACTCTCATGGCCGATTGCACCGTGTTTTCAAATCCCGACTTAAGTACTAAACTAAAGTATTTACTTATGATGAAGACAACCTTTCGTGTAACAAATGTTGCTATGGTGATAAGACCCTCTTCTACTGAAGTCAGGATTTGGAGAAAGGGCCCAGTCGGGCATAACTCATCTTAATGGGGTCTTAAAATATCCTCATCATGTTTCTCCAATATTCCTTTTTTTTCTCCTTGTCGGGAAATTTAAATAAAGAGCGAATTTTAAAATAGCATTTAATTTAATTCTATGGGTGAGTTTCTAAACACCCAACGTTGGGCAATTGCCTCAACCGATCGTTTCTAAATTGACCTCATCAACTCAACAATTGACAGCTGACCTTGTCGATCTGTTGTCCAACGTGGGTATTTAAAAACTCACCCAATAGTTAGTTATGTATGGGCGACAATTATTATTGTTCCCTAAAAATGCGTTTCGGTCCGAGTCTCAAACCTCTGGTTTATGCCTGTTCGCAAGATCAATTTCGCTTCGAGTACGACGGTTCATGTTTTTCCAGCAAATATAGAGCATTTATTTCTTATAATGGTTGTTAGCCACTTTCGGCATCATCTAATAAATAAAAGCAAATATGTACTGTGGACTTGTGAATACGATAAACTCCAATCAGTTTACATCGGATTTAATATCAACCGCTGTGGTAACGCCATCTTTTAACTTGGATTGACTATGACATTGATATTAGTTGCTTAATTGTCCCATAATTACAGCATGAAATAGTAAAAATTAAAATTTGTACGAATTTAGTTGTAAATATAAATAATGATCCGCACTCTTTCTTGTAGTTGAATTTGTAGTTCACAAACCATGTCATTGAGGCGCTAGGTACCATTTGGGTGTGAAATATTGGCTTGAGATGTATGTATCAAGCTGTCACCTTATATTTGACGACTTCTGCCTATCATCTAGATCAAAGTTGATTCTTCGATTCCAAGGGCGCCTATCGTGCTGATTTATTAACCAGATTTATTCCACCCTTTACGGTTTTCTATTATCCATTTGTAATTAACGTTTTAATAATATTAAAACGTGCCCGATTTTGAATTGGAAAATGACGAGAAACTAGGTTTTCTCACTATCACCTTGGTAAGTTGATTTTTAATTGTTAGGGGCTCGTCCGGGATTGTGCAAATAAAACTTCTATTAAGAAGTAACGAAGCAAGAGGAGTAACATATCGGTAGTTAGGTGCATTAAACGAAGAAGTTGTTAAAGTTTAACAAGTGGAAAAAACCCGCGATAGCTGATGAAATTTAAATTCCATCCCCTGTTTGTTTCTCCGTTTATCCTCCCAATTTTTTGTGTCGATTTCTCCTCGATATTCCCCATGGAGGGAAATTGTCAAAATTTGCTTGAAAACTGCTCGTCTCACCAGCAGCTAAACATCAATTAACGAGTATACTTCGATAAAAGGTCACAAAATCGACGCGAAATTGGATAATGACGTTCGAAAGCCAAAAATCTGATAACGCCAAAATGTTATTTTGTAAACAACCTATATAATCGTCTTTTAAGTACATTTTTTATTTTACTTAAGAACATGTGATTCTAATAGTAAAAACAGAAAACAACTGAAACAGCGTCATAACCTGTAACTTTGTGACTTATCGGTGTAAAAAGTTGCAATTATTTCGGCAGGTTACGATAAAACAGTAGTCTCATCGAGAGTTTTCAGGTGACACATGAAAATCGATGAATAATATTTTTGTTTATGTGTATGCTGACACAAGTCCCAAATTGAATTAATCTCCTGCTGGATTATAACAGTGGAGCTGCACGTATGGGGTTGATTGGTTGTTAATATTGAAACGCGCCTGCTCCCGTATTAGCCTGTCATTCCATGATACATCGCCCTGTTTAGGGCTTGAATGATGATGGACCGTTGAGGTAACATCCGCCCGTCATATACTCGTTGTATATTCAGATGAAAAATATTGGAAAATCCTTTTTACGCATCCGTTAATAACAAAACTGTGATCTTGATAATAATAACTAGGTAGGTACATTGTCTAAAATTTATCTTTTTAGAACTTACTTTGATACGTCTTGGCCTTAGCGTGCTTACAAGTAAAACGTGAAAGACCCCTCGAGTAAAAAATCAGTCGTTCTGAATCTTCAGCCTCGTTTTAGAAAGATGTAAATAAATCAGTCCGTTGATTAAGCCTTTAGATCTCCAAAACTGAATTATAAATCCAAACATTCGATTGGAACTCGAGTAACTTGAATATTAAATAACAATTTGATGAATACGCCATTGAATGAATATCGACCAACTTACGCAGGGTGTATAGAAATAGGTAATACGAACGAAAAGCAAACACGTATCTTGAAATCTGACACAAGCGGATGAATAAGGGCGATGTTCATTTCATGTTATAGTTGATCGATGCTCTATTCAAACAGAACTAATTCAGGGAAATTGGATTCGAACCTTGATTCAGTCTCCCATCCAGTGCTCAAACACAACCATCATCATATCTGTTTGGAGCCAGTTTCCCTTTCAATAATACCCACCTCTGCACTCCACCCTTTGTTTTCTTTATACCATACGTAGCTATCTCTAGATTATAATTCAATCAGCCAGCCAGTTATGTTTTTATTCGTTTTCCCTGCAAAATCCTACTCGGGAAAATAGTCTTGTTGGCTCAAGCTCAATATTTGATAATAGAGTAAAACTGATTTAGAATATTCCTTGTTACTTGTTAGTCATAGATTTTTTTGGCCCTTTAAATTTGGCCCTATATATCTATGACCCTGTATTTACTTACAAACAATTTTTTTGCATGGTCGTAATAACAATAACGACAAGTATATACACACAATAATAAGGTCCATAAGAAGAACATCATATTTACTGGAAAACACGAAATCCCGCACAATAAACGGAAGGAGGTCACGTGGGTAAACTAACTTATTTCAGACTTGGTGAAATTTCGTGAAAAGGACAAGAATAAAGCAGGCTACTGCACTGCTCTTCGGTTAAGAACCATTCCGCTGCTCTAAGAGTTTTTCGATAAAGTCCTCTTCAAATATTTGCTAGTTCAGCACGATTTACCCCATGGAGCGTTGTTGTCTACCTGTAGACAGGATATAAGATCCTCGTACACCGACTTATGACTACATCGGTGAAATAAAATCTCCCCATTTTCCCTGGAAAATTATTAGCTTTCCTTACACCCGATTCTAATAAAATTTAATACCAAGACGACCGTATAAGAAAATTCGGGCGACAGACTTCGTTACATGTTCTAAGGGCTGTTGATGTGGTTATGTGTAAACATCATATATTTGCAATTTTCAACACTATTGATTTTTTCCGGAAATAATAATAATTGTATAAAAGAAAATTAGGTAGCTTAAATTCCTCACAGTTTATATCAATTATATTATTATATAATTGTCTTGATAGATGTCGCTCTGTCTCGAGGCCACTGGTAACCGGCTGAATGAGATTCCATATAGGGTTTTCGATTCATGCAGCGATTCATATCCTTCCGGACTCTCCAATATAGTACGCTGACGAGGTCTAATGAGACCGAAACGGCCGTCCGTGCTTTTGGTAGTCTGGTTGGATGTGTGTTGCTGCCTGAGTCGAGAAGCTCTTTGTTTGGGTTTTCGGGCGCTCCAGACTTGACAACTGTCAGGACGATGGGTTAAAACCCGACTCCAATACGACAGGCTATTGATTTGCTTTATACTCATTAAGTCCTACCTACCTACGGTTTGTTGCGACTTTTGAGTATACTTCGGCTTTTTAATATATAATGGAATTGCTTGTTTATGTTATAATGTACCTACCTATAAGATCATTTGTCACGAAATAAAAATGAACACGAATGAATGGTACATTTTCCATTAGTTGAAGATACAGCTGATTAACAATTCAATACCTGGTAGAACTTTAAACAATAACAGTGGGTATGGTATTATAAAGGCTCATTAAGTTAACAGGCAGAATTCTGGGGCCGTTTCTAGAAAAAGTATCGACTCTATAGATAGGAAATAGAGCAATTTATTGATTCTTGTCATGAAAGCGATTGCATAAATGCGAGCATAAATGTTAATAAAAGTAATTTCTCACATGGGTATTAATTTTTGAAATAGTACCTATTAGAAATCTTCCCGTTAGCTTAATGGGCCTTTATAATACTCCCTGTAAGTTTTTAAACAATAAGTAACGGCCTCGGTAACGGCATTCATATCTTGAAAACTGAGAAAGAGTAATTTTTGTAATCAATGATGTCATGGTCCTCTTACGTGGAACGAACCCTCGAACGAACCATAATAATATGCTATAATATGTGAGCAAAATGAGCCCTTGGGAAAAATGTTCATGTCGGATTTTACAGTAAAACTCTAACGTGAAAGATTTTAATTGTATGTACAAGTTTAAAAGAAATCTCACTCATGAAATTTTTTCGAAAGGCTGTTAAATTGCATTTTTATTGGCTAACGCAAAATGTAATTGAAGCAAGAAAAAATTATTATCTGCGATTAGGGACAAACAGTAAAAAACAACTTAATATAAGTCTTTCTACTGGTAAGTATGTAATATACATAATAATATATAAGTTGTTACTTAAAGGTACTTATGTACTAAATTTAAGGGCGTGTTCCTACCAATTTTATTACTTAAAGTAGGTACAAAAGATAAAATAAACATGTGTCCTAAAATGTACATTTTTCTTTGCAATAATATTGGTGAGATTGCCCCTCTGGACTGGAGGCCACTAGACTTTATAATTTCAATGCACTTGGGGCTTAACTACCTCCTAATTACTACAAATAACACTGTCAAATTTCAACAATATCGGCAAAAGAATGTTTGAGATATTAATATGTACAAAACCGATTTAAAAAAAATAAAAAATTTAACACCCTGCATCTTGAAAACGAGGCATATAAATGAATTTTTATATAATCTTTATGGAACTTATACCTTTAAGTCACCTTATACCTTTATATATACCTTATACCGAGGGGTAAACCGCAGGGGAATTTTAGTGTACACACTTCAGGAATTAGTAGGGAATTAGTGGGGAATTAGGGGAATTAGTGGGGAATTAGGGGAATTAGAGGAATTATTGGGAATTACTTGTAAAATGCGGGGAATTGGCAAAAAATGCGGGAATTAGTGAGGAATTAGAAATACCAAGAAGGGAATTAGAAGAAACAAGGAGGGAATCAGCGGTTCATTTTCCTGGGTTCCCTTTGCGGCTTACAGGTGTGTCATTTTGGTTTGCTAAAAATGCGTTGTAGTTACTTCACCAGTTAGTTGCGTATTAGACTACATCACATCTGGTATGTTTTATTTTTCAATAGAATCTGGAGAGCCTGATGGATTAAGGGAAAAGAAGAGCATAAAACAACAGAAAATGTTTTGACTAGTAACTATGTTATCTTTGCATTGAGATGAATTCCCACGCCTTGATTAAACTGATACTAAAGCTCAAAAACCAGAGATGAAAAACCAGAGCCTCGGAATTTTTAGCAGCCAAGCATGTGAGTCCTTATTTCGAGCTGCTAGGTTTATGACCTCTACATATTCAACAGTAATAAATTTTAGCATAAAAGACATGCTTAACCGAGTTGAGCGAATGAAGACAACAAATGATACCATCAATGATCTCAGAGGGACTTTTAAATTCCCAAGGGAGGACAAAAGATTGAAAGAAAAGCTAAAAAAAGAAAAAACCCCAAGTGAAGAAGAAATTAGCCATTTGGATATAAAAGCCATAGTGGAATCAGTGCTTCAAAATGTGATTGAGGACATGAAACTTAATGGACTTAATTTCTACTGATATCTCGAACGAAGACAGTGAATTTAATAATTTGGAAACAACTCGGGAAACAAACTGCGTAAACTTATAAGACTTTTCGGAAAAAATTCAATGTGTATCTGAAAAATCACCGTTCATAAAACTGGTTGTCGGTAAAAAAAACTTCAGTTATAAAGAAGTCATCGTACTGCTGGCTTTTAGATCAGTCCAACCAACGGTAGAGTAAGTACTGACCGCTTGAAAAGATTTATAGTCAGTACAAGGAAAGCACAATCAAACATTTCCCAGCCGGCTTTAATTATGAAAACTTCAAAACAGAAACGACCCAGGGATCAAGCTTGTGGTAAAAGCACCGACTCCGAAACTAGTTCGGATGAGGTCGTAATGGAATTCGCCGAATCTGATGATTCGGAAGAGTGTTCGGAGAAGATTGTGGTTCCGCACTCACAAAATTTACCCGAAACAGGAAAAGTAGGGATACTCTTAGAAAAATATTACGCGATTTTCTATGATCAAGCGTGGTTTATTGGTAGGGTAATAGAAGATTGCGGAAACGAACACTTTAAAATAAAGTTCCTAAAAGCAGAGCTGAACAGTTTTATTTGGCCCCGAAAAGAAGACGTTGAGAAGGTACATAAAGAGTTTATTTTCTACGGTCCTATCAATTTGATAGGTGGCGGACCATTTGACTTGAAAAGGTCAGACCTGGTTAATATTAAGAGTTTTTGAGACATAATTATGTCATTTTCGAGGTTATTTTTGTATAAAACTCATAAAAATAAAAAGTTTATTTTCCTCCGTATCCTTATTCAAGCCCATTTCTGTAACCCTTCTAACACCCGATTTTTTAAATTTTAAATTTAACACAGTTTAAAAAAAAATACACTAAAACGTTTCAAGATCAGCAGTTAATGAATTACTGTAGGAAAATATAGCCTGCGAGAATTAGGGGAATTAGTAGGAAATTAGGGGAATTACTAGGGAATTAGGGGAATTACTAGGGAATTAGGGGAATTACTAGGGAATTAGAGGAATTAGAAAGAATTTTGGGAATTAGTGTACAAAATTTTTTCTGCGGTTTACCCCTCGCCTTATACCTTATACCCTTATACCTTTAAGTATACGGACTGTTTCAGATTGAAGGGAACAAATTTCGACGGTAGAATATTAATTTGCTTATTTTTAAGAGAAAAAGTCTTAATAAACATATTTTTAAATTAGGTGTTAATTAGGTTAAATAATTAATGCGGTGTGAAATGTTTAAAAAAAAAAGATAAAAGTTTTTACCTTCAAAAAGTTCTCAGATTTTTTATGAAATAATTATATGCCCGTATTCACAAACGATAATTACCAAATAATTACGTAATCAGTTATCTTCATCTCATTCTATTGCAAGTAAACTGCATATCTCCATCTCACTTGTTTAATTAATTACGTAATTATTTAGGAAATTATCGTTTGTGAATACGGGCATTTAGTGTCGTTTTCCTATAGATTAGTAAAATGTTACAGCAATAATTACCCAAGTCAAGTTAGCCACGCTTAGATCAGCCACGAAAGCGTATGGCTGGCCGCATTTAAAATTTCAAACTTTTTTCAGCAAAAAAGATTTTTTCAGTTTCTTAAGTCCGTACTTAGCAGAAAGCCTGGAAGGCAATTATTATATAAATGTCGAATTGTTTTAAACAAATCTTGAGAAAAAATGATTTTTTCATATCATTAAGTTCGTGATCGAAAGGCCATTATTATAAAATTTCGAACTTTTTTGAGCAGAATTTCAGAATTTTTTTTCAGTTTCTCAAATCCGTAGCTGAAAGCGTGGCGGGCCATTATTATAAACTTTCCGACATTTTTGAGCAGATTTTCAGCAAAAAGGATTTTTCAGGCTCTAACCCCATGGCTAAAAGCGTGGTTGGCCATTGTTACGTAATTTCTACTTTTTTGAGCGTAATTTCACCAAAAATATTTTTTCAGTTTCTTAAGTCTGTCTGAGAGTGTGGCTGGCAGTATAATTTATAATAAAATTGGGGATTATTTTAACAAATTTTCAGCAAAAATGATTTTTTTCAATTATTATTAAGTTCGTGGCCGAAAGCGTGGCTGGCCATTAATAATTAATATAAAATTTCGAACTTTTTTGAGCAGATTTTCAGCAAAAATATTTTTTTCAGTTTTTTAATTCGGTAGTCGAAAGAGTGGTTGGCCATTATTATGAAATTTGACTTATGAAATTCCCTAATTTTTTGAGCAGAATTTCAGCAAAACTGATTTTTTCGTATCTTAAGCCCCCGTAGCTGAAAGGGAGGCTGGCATAATAATAAAATTTTTACATTTTTTTCACAAATAATTAACAGCAAAAAATATTTTATCTCATTATTAGGTGGCCGAAAGAGTGGCTAGACATTATTTAAAAATTTCGGGCTTTTGTGAGCAAAATTTCAGCGAAAATTATTTTTGCGTGGCTGGCCGTGGTGTTTCAACAATTACGATTTTTTTTTACTTTATGTTGTTTATTATTGGGTGAAATTTCATAATACTAATATCAACAAAAACAAATTAACTATTTTCAATTCAAGCCGTACCTAAATAACGAAAAAAAAATTAGCTGAATAAGTTATTCGAGATTCGTCTTCCTGGCCGAAAGTGTGACTGGCCGAAACGTGGCTATAGCTTGACTTGGGTGCAATAATTACCTATGTACAGGTCGACACATCTAAAGGTGGCCGCTGAGCGGCGCAGATCAAGAAGCGAGAGGTTTTTAGAAAGAAAGCGACATATTCAAACCATGCCTGTGGTCGGTACACTGAGTATCAAAGTTCTTGACTAAAAATGAATTTTCTGTAATTAAATGTTAAAATACGGAATTTTATTACTTTAGTAACGACTTTAGTATCACTACTTTAGCAAGAAAATATTTTATTTTTAATATATGAAGATGCGGTCGCCATAATTCACAACTCATGAGCATGAGGTTTAGCTCAATATTTTTGAACCACGCAGCCCTATTTGAATAGAGAAATGCTGGGTTGTAAAGTTGACAGTACGGTCCGATTTTGCATTTAAATAAAACCAAAAAGATAAGAAAATTATTATTGAACGCTCCCTTCGCTCTCTTCGCTAGTCCACATTGACTTGACGAGTACTGACATATTTAATTAATAAATAAGCGGATTGGAGAAGACGGCGATTTAAATTATTTGATTGACTTACCGAATTAGTGACTCAAAAACACCTCTATTAATGAATTTATAAACAATACGTTTTTTATGTGCTGATAAGATATGACAGTACCGAAATTAAATTATCTTATCTGCTGCTTTTTGTTTTTTTTTGTCATTTCAATTGACTTTGCGTAAAGTATACCTGTCTGCATGGATATAGTAAAATACGTTAAATCTGACAAACTTGAAAATTAAGCCACTCCCAGAGGCTACCTGCGCCACCGGCCACCTTACGTGTGTCAAGCTGTAACTTGAACCAGGGACGTACGATAGATAGGGGTTCAATGTGCGTACCCCCCACCCCATTTTATGCCACTGATGGATAAATTTTGTTTTTGACACAGTTTTCCAAAAGCAGACATTTCTGCTACAAAAAATGCGAAAGATATTATGTTGTGTATTATGAACAGTTTTTGAGATAGGTAAGTATTATATCTACAATTAAAAAGGTGAAAGATAAGAAATATAAAAATTACTCACTGAAGAGCCTATCTCGTGGGAGACGTTCGTACGCCTCCCATAATTGAGCTCGTAGCACTGGTAACAGAAAAAAAAAAAACAAAGTAAATTCCTAATTCTACCCTCAAAGTTTGTCTCCTTTATTCTGGGACATTTTTTGTAATGTTGTGCGTACATACCTTTTCCAAATCTTCTGCAAAAATCAGTAGGTAGGTAGGTAGGTAGTGGAACAAATGGGTAGTGCGTGCGTATTAAGAAGTGCACCGAACTTGCTGTCAACACTAACCACTAATTTTTTTTTAATGAATAATCTTCACTTTTTTCTAAACACTCACAATAGTTTTAACCGTTAACAACATTCACTTCACAACAATTACAACAACAAACAACGCGAACGAGCAGCAAAAATCAACACATGAACAAACGCGACTGAGCTGGCGTAGAAGAAAATGCGACTGAGCTGATGTAATAAAAAATTGAATGAGCAAAAACAAAAAAATCGCGACAAAAATTAACACGACTACTTTCTTATCTGAAACAATAATGCTCATTCGATCGGTACTTTTATTATAATCACCTGGCTTATTTAGTCTCAAGTTACACTAGGTATGACTCAGAGACTCTTATCACCACAGTCCTTATGATTTTACATTTACGTTACTAACACTAACAACAACTGTTAGGCCCTCTCTTTCCTTATCTAAGGTTAGGCCTGTGGACGGTGATTATGACGTAAACGAATAAGAATAATTCATTTATTAGAAATAAACTTATATCACGATACAAATAATTACAAAATCGATATCTTGTAATATTTTAAATTCACAATTTTCCCGTCGCGTCGCTCTAGCGCTACATCGAAGGGCGATCGTGGGTTGTCGGGGAGCAACGACGAGCTCCTCTGCCCATGCCCATGGTTAAGGGAGCACCAACACCAACCCGTCTTTACTCTCGACAGGAATAACGGCGCGTCTAGACTAGAATTATAATAAAGAAGGGTCCAGACCAAACAAAGCAACTGTTACATTAACAAAACAGCTCAAAACCATATTCACTTTGAAGTTCAGCGCAAACATGGCAGAAAAAGATGACACTATTGTCACTACTGTGGTAAATAGAGCCCCTGGCTTGTTTTTCGTATCAGAATAGAGATGAATATTCAAGACATTTAATCAGAGTAAGCAGCAGTAAGGTTTTGACTACATTATAATGTTTTGTTGAATGTATGTATTTATTTATTATTTTAGTTAAAACAATAATGATGTAGATTATGTAAAACATCAAACAATAAGAAAATAAAGCAGCGAATTGTTTTGCATTTTATCCGGTTACGTGCCTAATTAATTTCTTCAAAGCGGTTCAGTCAGAATACTAAATACTAAATGAGTGAATAACAACAACAATGCAACTTTTCTCATATCAGTAATTAGGTATGAACCTACTTAATTTATAACGTTTTTTATAATAATATACTTTGTAGTTTCTGTTGTTAAGTATATGAAAGGATATTAAATACTTTTAAATAAAATATTTTTATACAGGGTGCCGCAGTTTTTTCTCGCAAAATTTGTAATCAGATAGTAAATTTCCTTAGAGTAAAAATTTTTTATACCTAAACTTAGTATTTGTGAACTCTTTAACATGTTAGAGTCATTTTTTAATCTAAAAAATATAAAATTTAAAAAAGTCAGTGGCGTACATTTTTCCGTGCAATAATTTGGTGAAAGTGCCCCTTCTAGACGCCGCTGGACTTGATAATAATTTTAATTTACTTGAATCTAAAGAAGCTTCTTTATTACTACAAAAAACATTGCCGAATTTCAGGAATGTTGGCAAAAGAATGTTTACCATATTAGTAAAAACTATTGACAAGTTGCAATTTTAAAAATATTTTTTAACGATACCTTCGTTATTGTTTTTTGAGATATTCAGTTGAAATTTTGCATATACATACATACTTCTTTTTTATGCAGGAACACTTTTTGCGAAATTTTGTTATTATAATAAGAGAATTTGAAGTTTGAACGAAGTAATCTAAGTTATTAAGTATTATTGATGATCATCGTTTCGCCTGTATTGTAAACATCGCTTGGATTATTATTACCTCTATACAGCAGGGTGAGGCACGAGAACCTTAGGGCATTTTCATATGGAGAAGTGTTCGAAGTAGAAGATTAAAAATTTGTACATTTATGATTTCAATTTTGATGAGCTGACCTAAAATATTTAAAAAATTTACAACAATTTCGTTTTCTTATTTTAATTGGTACACCCTGTATATTATTATATTTTCAGATTGTCTGAAAAAATGCAATAAAAATGGGGTTTACAGTTCAAATTTGTAACGAATAATTTATGAGTTATAAACAAATGAAAATAGCAATTTTTCATTTTGAAAGCAGCTTAGATGGAAAACAGGTCAAGACATCGGAAAACGGCTTACATGTCCCTATTTTAATTTTTTATATACTACGGTGTAGTACAGATTTTTTTTCTTTCTTAATTTTTTTTTAATCGTCTATTTTTTATCACTTTGTATACAAATTTCATCCAAACCATAGAGTACTACGTGAAAAATTAACATAGGGGCATGGAAGCCGTTTTCCAATATCTTGACCCATTTTCAATTTAAGCTGCTTTGAAGACGGAAAATTGCGATTTTCATTTGTTTATAACTCATAAACCCTTCGTTCCAATTTTGAACTGTAAACGCCATTTTTATTACATTTTTTCAGGCAATCTGAAAATGCAATAATATACAGGGTGTCCCATTTAAAATAAGAAGGTTGATGGCAACTTCCGGTATAACCAGAAGTTGTGAGGGATTGTAAATATTTTAGCTCAGCTCGTCAAAATTGAAATCAAACATGTAAAAATTTTCAGATTTCTGCTCCCAACAGTTCTCCATATAAAAATGCCCTAAGATTCTCGCGCCTCGCCTGTATGTACAGGTACCATATTTTTTATTATAATTTATTTCAAGAATTATTCTTTTCTATTTTTGCAACTTGCTGAACCTTTTGAAACAAATGAAGTTCTGAACAAAGTGAATCAGTTTATATTTTTCTCTATAACTAAAAAACAAGCAATCGAAAAAATAAAAAAAACAAAAAAAAAACGAATAATAAACTAATAATAAGTTTTATTGGTCGTTTGTACTTTAATAGTTAATAATAATACGATACTCTTATTTTACCATTATTTCATGCGTGATTCGTTGATTTTTCTGGTTTCTTTGGTATCTGCCAAAACTTCTGGTCTTTTGCTAAGTTTTCTGCATCGGCGATTGTTTCAGGTAACCGTTTATAAAGCGTTTCTGGTGATGTTAATGACGTCAACGATCCCAAGAGCCCCAAGACAGTACAAACAGCGTATGGCACCATTTCATTATACTGGCGTCCCTAAAATAGACATAACTCTATGAAAATTAAACCTAGGTAACTTACAGCTTGATTCAATATTGATGAGCAGCATATTGTTATTAGTCCAAAAAGGACGAAACAGCAACATATATTTCACAGCAGAGGGATTTGAGAGCATAATATTCTTTCTTCCTAGGAACTTATCAGCATTACATTATCAGACTAGTCGGTTTATTTGCTGATTGAGAGGAATGCGATCACTAGACTTTTATAAATCGCTATATCGGGGAGAAAATAGTGGATAATTTAGAATTTTTTCTGTCTAAAGAAATCTGAAGAAATTTATTCCCGATAAATGAGATGAAGGTAGTTATTCTTCTAGAACACGCAAGATGAAAAGTCACAGTCGATATGCTGATAAGCTCCTTACAAGGACGAAACAGAGCTGGCAATGCCATCACACCTCACTTCGACAGCTGCTTGAGAAGAAAATTGAAGCAAATGGCAATTTCTTATGCTCACTGTATAAAGTGAAGCTTTTGAGCTCAATTTCAAATTTTATCATTTATGAACAATTCTTACCAAATAAATAACATACGGTGCTGTTGTGGAAAATATATGAAAAGATACCACAGATAAAGCAAGTCCTCTTTGTCTCAATGGCGTGGGGTATATTTCTAAAGTTTGAAGACACAGCACGTATAAACTGAAGCACACGCTAAACTTGGCAACTGCGCATAATACATATAATGCATATTCCCATTCTGGAACTAAAATAAAAAAAATAAAAAATACAGAGTGATAATAAATAAATTTATAACAGTCAGAGAATTATTATTATTTTATGTCTCTGAGTGCTATTTTTAAATGTAAATATTCTTTAAAACTAGTTTTTTCAATAATACCAAACGCGACCCCACAACACCTCAACCCTCCAGGGTTGATCCTTAGGGGTGGGGGCCAGCTTTTAAATCCTAAATGAGAACCCTAATTTTTAATGAAAATTCGGATTTTACGACTATCGTAGGATTTTTTTATTAATTTATTAACTTTTATTGATTTGTTTTATTACTGAAATTGAACTACAAAGAAATATCCATGAAACGATAAGACAACTTCAAACAAATTCTTAATCTTGTTAGCCACGAAATCAGAATCTGCAAAAAAATAAGATATCCTATTAGTGTATTTTTTAATAAAAAAATACACTATTGAGGACGACATCACTTTCCAAAAATCACCCAAACTCATCAAATGTCCACCGATCATGACCTCCAGATTACGAAAAAGTGGTTTTCCAAAATTCACCTGCCCACGATATATATATATTTATATATTTATATATTTATATATATATATATATATATATTTCTTCAAAATCACGATTTTTCGATTTTAAAAACGCTCCTGTAGCTTTATCTTTCAAGATTAGTGAACGAAATTTTGGATTCTTGTAAAGTTTTGGAATGACTTTAGATTTTCGTTGAAAAAATTTTCAAAAGTCACGTTACTTCTACAGGGTGTCCTTTCAAAATTCCACAAATCCGGACTTTGAGGCACGGTTTCTGGCCGCAGTTGTCAATCTAGGGGGCTGAAATTTTTGTGAGAGTAAGATGTCCACAAGGAGTGGTCTGGTATTGCACTTGAGCAAAATCGGCCAAGCCGTTTCAAAATGGCGACCATTTGAATTTTCGGAAAATTTACTATTTTTTGAACCCCTGTATGAGCAAGATGGTAAAATAACTTTGAAATAAAATTAACAGGATTGCAAGAAAATTGTTTGGAATTTGAGTTAATGAAATAAAATTTGCATTATTTCTATTAATAAGCCAGTGGCGTGGGTAGGAAAAAGGTAAAAATGTCTAAATTTCTATAACCGTTTTTGAGCACATTTTTGAAGGAATTGAACTAAATTTTTTACAGTAGACAACTATGCTAATACTCTTTAATCTTCAAAAATTTCAAGGATCAAATAAAAGAAATGGCGGAGATATTCGAATTTATTTTACATGATGTTAATTTCTCTAAAATTTTAAAAACGTTCTAGTAGCTTCATCTTTCAAGATTAGTGAAAGAAATTTTTTACTCTTGTGAACGTTGGGATGACGTTAAATTGTCGTTGAAAAATTTTTTTTAAAGTCGCGTTACTTCTACAGGGTGTCCTTTAAAATTTCGAAAAATCCGGTCCATGTGGCATGGTTTTCGCCGAACAAAATAATGAGAGTGGCAACTAAAGGCTTGTCTAATAACTTAACGATTGATCGTTCATTATTAGAATAATATAAAAATGAGGAAAAGCCCATCAGCGATGCGTCGTGTACCCACCAGCACCAGCGCACCGTTTTCATCGCGCTCGGCTCGGGCGGGACCACCCATGCAGATATGCCTGCTCCTGCCAGCCCCAATTGCAGAAAATAAAAACTCCTACACACCTGTATTAACAAGATTGGATTAAAATGATTTGAAATTTGAATTAATGCAATAAAATTTTAATTATTTTTAATAATAAGCTAGTGGCGTGGGTAAGAACATGGTAAAAATGGCTAAATTTCTTTAACTGATTATGAGCACATTTTTGAGAGAATTTACCTGAAATTTTCAGAGTAGACAACTACACTAATAAACTTTAACTCTCCAAAATTTCAAGAAGCAAATAAGAGAAATGGCGGAGTTATTCGAATTTTTTTACATGATGTTTATTTCTCTAAAATTTCAAATGTTCGATTTTCAGAACTCGCCTGTAACTTTTTAAAGTTAGTCAGTGGCGGGTATAGGAAAAGGGACGAAATTGTTCAATTTTGTAAAATTTTTTTTGGTTTATTATGTGTAAAAATCTATTTTATGGCACGCTTTCAAACGAAATGAAATGAATTTTCACATCAGTAAACCTCTACGCAAATTCGACCTGACTATGGAAAAATTCAGAAAGCCAATTTAAAAGGCGGCAAAAATTTTCATAATTAAATCGCATAAAAATACACTATTTCTGCGATTGATGCGCAAGAAGGTTTTTGGGAAATATAGGTTCCCCCCCAACCCCATAAGAAAGGAGAAGGGGGAGTAATTTCGTAAATATTTTGAGTCATAAAATCCGAATATGCAATAAAAAGTGAGGATTCAACAACCTACAAGAAGCGGGAGGGGGCTAATGATAATTCTAGAAACTAATACTTATTTCCCCCGCGGAATGGTTAAATTTTGATCGTGTACTTTTTTCGTAGAATGCTTATACCCTAGGTATTTTGAAGTATCCAGTTAAAAACTCACCCTGTATATAGCCCACCTCTTCTCCCTAATTAATTGTTATTTCAGTCATTTTTGTTTGTCATGAACCCCAAAACCTCTACTTGAATGAGCCATACCTTGTCCTTATAGAAACAAAGTCCTATATGAATGGTTTTACTTACAGAGAACCACAACACTGATGAAGAAACAAGAGAGAGTCATCAGAATATTAGCCAAAAGTCTGCAAAGACGTCGCCCAATAGTTTCAGCCAAGGCTGTTCCTAAGACGTAACCAGGAATCTCTGCAAGAGCTTGCAGGATGTAGTTGACGAAAGGATTGCCTCCAATGTTGCTAACATTCAGGAAGAGGACACCATATGTGAACATTGTAGTGCACCTGAAAATAACAATTCATTACATGATCTACCTTTGCGTTAAACTCGTGCAAAAATTCATACTCGGAAACGCGAAAAACTTAGGTACTTATACGAAGAACCAGAATGATTCTAGAAATATTTGAATTGTATTGAGAATATGGAAAAATGAATGCGAAGGGATCATATTTTGAGACATATAATAAAATGGAGAAAAAAAATGATCAGAGGATGACCATCAGATGATGATGACGATGATGAAAAAGGAGAACGAATAAAAAAACGAGATGATACGTGCTGGGATAATTTCATTTATACTGCATTTTTACAAAATTTGAAAATTAAGAATCATCGGAACATTTCCAATTTGAACTCACCAACCCACCATGAGGAAGATCGTATTTTTTATCAACATCTTACTGGACATTATGGTCTCGTCTTGTTTGTTTACTTTACTGGAGCTCTCACTTAAATTCTTTATGATATCAATAATTTCGTGTGAAAACTCCTTCCCGTTCGTTTTACAAATATTTTTCAACACCTTAATGCACTCGTCAGTTTTTCCCATTCTTAAAAGCCATCTCGGAGACTCTATCATGTATCTGAAACAAACGAAGGTCTTATAAATAATAAATAACAAATTCTTCCGGTTTTAGTTTTACACTTTATTAAAACATTCATACTCAGCAACTATTATCAACATCACATCAGTTACCTGAAACAAATTACCACCACAGCCACAGGTAAAGATGTGGCCAACATGAATCCAAACCATTCGCCCCTAAAAATCCAGAACATCCCAGCCATGTAGCAGAAGGAAAGAGACCATCCGACTGTCTGGCTAAAGGCGACGCTGCCGCGATTCTCAGTATCTGAGATCTCCAGAGCGACGATGAGAGTTGCCTGGAAGATGGCCAAAGAAGCGACGCTCCCGAGGAACACCGCGGCGGCGAATACCCAAAACATGTGCGAGGTCAAGAGGCTCAAGGTTCGTCCCGTGAGCAAGACTAAAACGGCTGTAATGTAAACGGGACGTCTGCCCAATCTGTATAAAAAAAATAAATGAATGAATGCTTCATGTTTAGATCATGCCGGGGGGGGGGGGGGGATTTGTTAAGATATGCATTTTTTATATTTATGTACTTGCCTATCTCCGATATATCCAAAAAATGTCGCCCCAACACATTCACCAATAGTCGATGCCAAGATCGCGTTAGCAACATAGACTTCCTTATCGCATACCCAGTTTTCTTTCGAAGCAATAGTTTCTTCGTACCAAATACGATCATAAACCCAACCCTCTTGGCAATCTTAAAAAAGAAATTACATTATTTATTATATTAATAAACTCTTTAGGTATTTTCACTAGGCAAGTATTTGAAATTTCAAGAGATTACATCAAAAAAATTCACTTCATGCACTACGGTTTTATAAAAAATAGTGTGTAGAGCGAACTTGTCTGGGATATCGCGAACTGAGCGCTTCCAGATAAATCCACTAAAGCTTCGTTGTGGAATTGTTTCATAAATAACTATTAGAGGACGAAATTTCCATACTGCTAGCATAACTCTGACTTAACTGCTTGGGATGAAGTTTCATCACTTGCATCAAGCTTATCCTGGCTAAAGCTGTGCTAGCGAATTTTAAGGACACTAATTGTAAGAGACCTTATTTAATAAGATAAACATCATTACCTACTATATGTCTGTTTGAGCTGTGGAGTCCTTGAGTTGGTAAGTCGGTAGAATTATACATTTTACATCTCTGAAACTCTTCAACTCCGAAGTTGTTTTTTCTGTTTAAATTAATTAAGAGCAATTATCATTAAAATTATATCCATTTGTTGTAAGGATTATTAATTAGACTCACTTTGGTATCATACGATTTTTCCAATCTTTGACAGAAATATTCATACCATCCGGTTGTGGGACGTTGCACCAATGATCAGGTATTGCGAGAGCGAGTATTACATTGTAGTAAGCCCCACCGATGATTATTAGGAAAGCAAAATTGAATATGTAATTGAATCTTTTTTGGAAAAAACCATAACCGACTAGTGATATAATTTTTTCGAATTGATTACTGCAGGAATTTTCATCCATTATTGTTGTTGTTATCTAAAGATGGATATTAAAAAAATAACAAAAAGACACTTTCTAACTTCACTGCAACAATACTAATATGCTCTCCTCGACCCAACTAAATATAGTTACTCATCCTTTTTGGAGTCACAGCGCGGATTAAAGAAAAGCAGCAGGGCTAAGAGAATATTATTAATGGAATTAAAAAACTTTAATTTTAGATCACTCGAACACTATACATTACATTGTAGTAGGTACGTATATAAACAAATTAATCGATCAGTTCTCACCAGTTATATTATTAGTGTTCTCCTATTTAACTTAACTGCTACTTTGAACAGACAGCAGTATTAGTAGATAAAACGAAATTTTCGAACAAATGTTCACTATGTTCTACTGACATGCATTATTAAAGTAGTAAATTGGTGTACTTTGTGGCATCATAATCAGGGCCTTCCGTAGAAAATAAATTGCTACTCTATCTGCTTAGCTCCTGCGACCTTAACTTATTTATTAATGTTATCTTGTCTTGTTCACAGTTAAACTTATTACCACTTCTTTAATATTTAAAAAAATCTAGCAGCTTTCAAGCGGAAATAACAACTTCGCTCAAGAGCAGGAAACGAAACAGCTCATGTTAAATAAAAGCAGTACCTATTGAGACATTCTATAAAAAAGTTAAAATATGAAACTGCGTAGGGCTAAGACCGCGTCAAGTTTTTAGGACAAACAAAAAATTAGGTACCTACAATAAGAGAATAATGTAAATATGGTATAACGCAATAGAACATATTTATGTATAGATAGGTAAGTATTAGTAAGTACCTATATGACAAAAAAAAAAAAAATTAATTTTTCATACCCATTTTTACATCGCATGAAGATCCCACATCAAGCATTGCCTAAATTATAAATAAAAATAAAAAAAATCATGCTAAAGCCTCGGGCGGTGAAGACTTATAATATGAGAATAAGACGGGTCCGCTTCCTTCACATTCCCTCTGAAAGGCGAAGCTCATCGTATTTATGAAATTTCAACTCTTTATTAGTATTTTTTAATCAGTAATATAATCATACTTGGAGAAACAGAAAAGTATACTTAGTCGTACTTAAAACGGTAATCTTAAACTAAAAATAACAAGTACTGATATTGAAAAACAAGTACCGTTTGCAACACTTAGCAACACTGCAGTTCTTCTTAAAAACAGGACACCCTGTACCCTGTATCCTGTACCCTGTATATTATTTAGTAATAAATACTGTTGACAAGACGATCCATCCTTTTGGACGTGCAAATAAAAACGTAGAAAATAAAATTAAAACTAAATGTTCAGTGTAGATTCTATATTTTTTGTTGCGTTACCCTTTTATGTAAAAAATCCGCTTTTTCAATATTTTTGATTTGGCAGTTTCATTTGCTGTAGAAAGGGGCTCACTTAGCGCTGATTAAAATTATCAAGTCCAAAGGCGTCCCGGGGAGCAACTCATCGAAATAGTTTGAAAATTTTTTTTTTAAGTTTTTGTTTTCTTCGTACGTCTCTTGCTACGTTTTTTAAATAAAAAATAAGAACGGATTTAAGTATAACAATAAAAAAAGTGAATAAAGTGAATAACACCTCAAAATAATGGAGGTGCTCCCTAGGACGCCACTGGACTTAATAATTTTCAATACAGTAATTTCTACTTCGGAAAAATTGGCTAAAAAGGTAACTTAATTTTTACTGAACATTTGTTGTGAGGATTTTAGGAATAACATATAAAAAGTTACCAACAGTACAGCCGTATAGTTTAATTATTTATTCAACATAATATAAGAAGTTGAATATTCAATTATTGTTTTATGGAATATCTCAAAAAATCCATTTTTCAAGAAACAAACTAATTAAGTATTGACATTCGAATGAATAGACAATTTTACATTAAAATGTACATAAAGTTTTTTCTCAAAATGAAAACTGTAAACTGCAGATTTTTTTTCCAACACCCGAAAATGGAAACCAGGGCAACGCTCCAGAGGGGCGCGCTGCCCTAAATTCGTTATAATTTTTGATTTAATTGATCAAATTGAGCTCACAAAAATTTAATGCCCGTATTCACAAACGATAATTTCCTAATTAATTACGTAATCAATTATCCCCATCTCATTCTATTGCAAAAAAACTGCATATCTCCATCTCAATCATTTAATTAATTACCTACGTAATTATTTAGGAAATTATCGTTTGTGAATACGGGCATAAAATGAGAGAACAATCTTGCCGCTAAAAAGGTATTATGTTTCTAAATGTGAAAAAAAATATTCACAAGAATAGTATGTACAGCGTGACCCATTTGTTCTTGAAACACCCTGTAGAATCTTAATTTATGGTGCGATTTTAAAGAAATTTCTTTTAAATCATAGAGCTTGATAAACTGTATTTTGGGAGCAAAAAGCGTATCTTTCCTACAAAATCCAGGGCCTACTTAGATCAGTGTTTACTTGTAAAATCTCAAAAATTCATATTAGCGATTTTTTTAGAAATAAACTATGCACGCCACTGGATTCACCAGCCCTCAAAACGGTACTGTACTAAATTTTATTGGAAATGTCAGAGTAATAAGGCTCTTGCAGTTATTTTAGAAATTCATAATAATACTCGAATTTTCATTAATTTATTCGAAAAGATCAAGAGAGACAAAATAGAAATTGTACGTCTAGTTGGTGATAATGTAGGTACTTTAATTTTTTAATTATAATTTTTTATTTATTTATTTTTTTTATTTTTTTTTTATTTTTTTTTACTTTTTTTTTACTTTTTTTTACTTTTTTTACTTTTTTTAATTTTAATTTTTACTTATGATAGCTTTTGACCTTTTTCAAATTAATTTATGAAAATTCGGAGTATTATTATGAATTTCTAAAATAACTACAAAATCCGTTTTACTCTGACATTTTCAATAAAATTTAGTAAAGTACCGTTTTGCCCAGTTTTTTTCTAAAAAAATCGCTAATATGAATTTTTGAGATTTTACAAGTAAACACTGATCTAGTAGGCCCTGGATTTTGTAGGAATGAGACGCTTTTTGCTCCCAAAATATAGTTTACCAAGCTCTATGATTTAAAAGAAATTTCTTTAAAATCGCACTATAAATTAAGATTCTACAGGGTGTTTCAAGAACAAATGGGTCACACTGTACATAAAGTAGAATTTTTAACAAAAGCAATAATTAAATAAGGCACTTAAAAAGATTAGTGATATAAAAAATCCAAAAGTTTTAGCTCGAAAAATACAGAGCCCAAAATATTTCAAACTTATGAGAGACTTGCGGGTTACTTTTGGGAAAACGGTTACAGAGCCATCAATGAGTGTATAGGACTCTTGGGTGTTGTAGCAGATGGTCGACTAAAATGGACAGAGCAAATCACGAGCGTGTGTGGGAAATTGGGAAGAGCCTATTATGTTATCACTTGAAGGGTTCTTTTGACGATGAAACACTTCTTCAAGTGTATATTATTCACTTATGCAGTCAGTAATTGCATATATGGAGTGATGGTTTGAGGCCGAGTAAGTTCAAAGAGTTTTCATTGCACAGAAAAGGATACTGCGAACACAACACTAGAAATATATTGAATCAATAATACGTCTCACAAAAATACATAGTTTGACATACAGGAGAGTCCCCACATTATTATGGATGCTCTTTGTATAATAGATTACTATAGTTGAATGGACCAAACTAACACACAACACACCTGAAAGGTTTAAAATAAAAATAAAATCCGTATTGACAGAGAAAGTAATTTATTCACATAGGACGAGTTTCTATGACTGATCTTGATACGATGAAAAATGCAGACCGCTGAAGAATGCAGAGATTTTAGATTCAATGTGAGTGGGCCATTGTGACACCTCCACTGCAACCGTATGACTATTGTGGCTCACATCTAGTCGTAATACATTAAACCCCAGACTCTTTAAGGAAGCTGCCCATCTTAGACTGTTGCTATTAATGTATCCGCACAGGTCCTCCAGCGTGAGAAAGTCCCCAAAAGTGTTTGTAATCTGGTTACTCGTCTTCCTTTTTCTCAGGGGAGATTTCTCAGGAGGAGGAGGGGTTACTCCTCCTGGTCCAGCGGAATCGAGCTGTTTCTTATTGGAGTCGGATTTAGAACCGATTTCCATACAGCTTCTTCAGTTGCCTGGAGGTTTTGGCTCTCCTCGTCAGAGCATATTTGTTTTACACACTCCATGCATATGGATGTCTCAGGAGTGGCTGGGAAAGGTTGGTCCACTCCCTGCAGAGCCCGCATGTCAGGAGTAAGGCTCAATACAGCGAGGTGCGCCAGGTGCCTAGAAGGTTATGTTTGCCGCTAAGACTGAGAGCTACCCATGCAGTTATGCACTTTGATGAAAAACAAAAGCCCATATTTTTTTTATTAGATGTATTAAATTTTTTAACTTGAAATTTTACGATTTAACGAATTGATTGTGTTTCTCGCTATAGAAGAATGTTATAACCTTAATTTTGTAACTTTATATTTAATTTTAGCAAGCAGTGATGTTGGCTATAATTTAAATTAAAAACATCTGGAGGTATTGGTTGGAACTTATAATTATTATAATAATATTATTATCAACGAATATAATATAATAATATATTTGTATTATAGTGTTTCCCAAATGACGTCATGGGGTACTGAGGTACTGTGATTGAGCGCTCTTCTTCAAGTTTTTAGTTCTAGTAGTAAACTCGCAGTGGCTGTCAAATTTCATAGTCGTCATTTGTATGTCAAATGTCAATCAAAGATAACCTTACCGTAACCTTACTTTTTCGTCCTCCCTCATTTAAATTTCAATAATTGCAAATTGTAACTTTAAAATCAAATTAAAAATAAAAGTAAACTTTGATTTTGTTGACTTGAATCTTGAATCTGCTTGACGAACAGGCTCCCTTCACATTTTGAGGAAGAAGTGTCAGAAAATTGAGGAAGAAGTAATTTGCGAAATCATCATTGTTGATTATTATTACTGTCATCCTTACAGCAGGATTGATACAAAGTAAGTTCTTGGATTATTGAAGATATTTCTCCCAATTTCTCTATTATATAAATCGATGTTACAGACCTATTGACAAAATTTAAACGGTTTACCATTTAAACAAATCACAAAAACTGCAGTTTGAGTTGCTAGAGGAAATAGTTATTAATAAGTAATAACCAGGTCCTACAATTTTTGTTATTATTTATGTAAGTTCAAAGAGAGAAGTTTAAGACAAATCATTTTCTATGAAATATTTCCTTTCTATTAAAAGTTAGAGACTGTCGTTAAGACTCTCTGAAGTGTTTGCTGATGTCGTCATTCGTTGTTGATGTCGTCATTCGTTGTTGATGTCGTCATTCGTTATCGTTGTCATGAGACAGTTCCTTCTTCGAACGTCTGTCAAAACGTCCATAAGATGTTCAAAGAAGGCTCAAGTTTGAGGCAAATCGATACTTTTCATCACAAAGAGGTCATCCAATTGGGAATTGTAGCGTTGACCTTCCAAACACAAATTTACACAAAAATCGGACACCCGTTCATAAATTAATTGATTAATAAAATGGTCATTGTACCAAAGTGAAATCCTGCCAAAATGACAGCCTCGATGATAGAATATTCCAAATTGTAGGATTGGTATTAAAAATAATCAACCGATTATGATGCAACTTCATACCTACATTCTAACTTCGTAAAACGACTCATAGTTCAAACTAGTTTGACAGTGATTGATTGTTTCAGATAATGGAGTATGCTGAAGAAAATGAAAGACTGGCAGATTCTTCATCGTGTGCTGGAGTGAGAGCAGATTTGAAGATGTGTCTACTTAAAAGTGACTGTTGTCGAATTGTGAGTATTATAGGTAGAGTTTTACAAAACCATGAATAGGCTTCTACACACCTTCAGTCAAGCCGGTTGACTTGGCTTTTTTGCCAGAAGTTTTGTAAAATGTTTAATACACTACCGGCTACCGAAGAAAGTTCTCAATCTACTTCAACATGATTTTGGAACTCCTTTTACACGTATATCCACTAAAAACCATTTCCTCTGCTCCAAGCCATCATTTTGCAGCCGTCTTTGTTTCTATTTTCTCTGACCTTCATAATTACTGGGAAGTTATCTTCCAAGCTATTTTCATCCATCAGCAACAATATTCCACAATATTTGCTTTGTCAATTTCACAGCCTGTGTGTGTTTTTAGATTTCGCTTCTGTCTCTCCCAACATGAGCATTCAGATATTGCGTGCTCTGCATTGTCGTCATGCATTTTCTTCATACATCATGAACATAGCGTCTTCTGTCTTCTTGATTCTTTTTAGATAGTTTGAAAAGCTGCCATGGCCTGTCAACATTTATTGATGTAATAGTCCACTTTCCCCCATTTTTGCTCTCCAGGTTTTTACATCTTTTATGAGTCACTTTGTACACCCGGCTGTATATTTTTTTTGCTTCGCTCAACCACTCCATCTGCCACATTGAGTAGGTATTTGCTCGTTTTCTCTCTTGATCCTCTTTGATTGGCGTTATAAGCCTGTGAATCGCTTTCTTTTTTTTGCCATATGTTCTAGAAGACGGTCCTATTTATTGTACTTTATACTGAGAAATACAGTACGAATTTTATTTGAAGGCAAATATGTAGGGGGTAACTGAGTACTTTCAAAGCTCTACATGGCGCCACCTTAGCAGGCTATAGTTTTACTGCTGTAGAGATTTATATTACCTACCGATCCACAGCGAGGGATAATTTTTACCTGGTTGGCTCTTTTTGCAGGGTGTAAAACGGGAAAAACTTTTCGCCTTGAAATGAATCAAATTTGTATTCTGATATCAAATTTTTATCTAACAAGCCAATTCGGCTGACTTGACTGAGCAATGAGGATGTGTAGCAAACTTAATACTCAAACTTAATATTAAAAGCTGTTTGAACGTATGTTGTAGCAAAAGAAAACTCCAAGGGAATGTTTGAGAGCTCAAGACGGATCAGTACCGATGGAATGTCTTGCACTTAGGAATACTTTTTTTGAGTGCAAAAGATCATTGGTGAGATGGTTTCTTAGCTTAAATATTTTTAAATTTTCTATTAGCAAGCAATCACCTTATAGTTGACCCTTGATCTTAATCGAAATATACAGAGTGAGTTTTTTTCAATGTTTAGTACAGGTAAACTGCAGTTGATAAAGAAACAGAAAAATGGGGAAAGTAGTGCAGTTTTATGAGATGAATTGGAAGCAACTTTTGTTTTTTTGAAAATCTTCATAGGTTCCTAGATATTTGACATACACTAAATTTCACGAATTTCTCTGTACTGAGATAGCATTCATATTATTGAGATTACAGAAAAATCGTAAAGTAAAATAAGGATTTTTTAGATGATTTTATAACAAATAAGACGGCGTTATAATTTTTTTATTTGTGTCACTTTTGAGTTGACTTATAAACTTGTGTTTTTTTAGTGTAAAAACCGTTATAACTTCTTTATTTTCAGTAAAAACCAAGTCGAGTTTTATATCATTGTATTTAGAAAACAAAAAAGTTATATTTAAAATGTTATACCAACTAGGACTTACATTTTTGACATTTATGACAAAAACATATAAGTTTATGTCATAACTCTAAAATGACACAACAAATATCAAAATTATAACATTTTGTTGGTTACAAAATGGTCTAAAACGTTTTCTTGTACGATTTTTGTCCAATCCCAAAATATTATGAGCGAGCCATCTCAGTATAAAGAAATTCACAAGATTCAGTGTATGTAAGATTCACCGTGTATAAAATAATTAGTTTTCTCATAATGTGGCTTAATTTTTGTCATAAACCAATAGCCTGTCCAACTCGACAGGCTATTAGTTGTCTTTATACTCATTAGACCTTACCTACCTATGGTGTTGTTATGATCGTTGAGTATGCCTTTTAATATGCATATTTGATGTCAGTCTCGTAGCCCCTGGAGTGTCTGCAACCCATAATACGTTTTGGAGTTTCGCTGGGAGCCTTTGGCTTCTCTTGATAGATGTCGCTCTATCTTGAGGTCACTGGTAACCGGTGGACTTCCAATCCATAAGAGAGTGTCGATTCGTACAGCGATTCATATCCTTCCGGATTCCAATATTCCGTGCTTTTGGTAATCTGGTTGGATGTGTGTTGCTGTCTGAGTCGAAACTCTTTATTTGGATTCTCGGGCACTCCAGACTTGACAACTGCTATTAATTGTCTTTATACTCATTAGACCTTACCTACCTATGGTGTTGGTATAAACCAATGCCAATAGTACCAACTGGTTTAGCCAAACAAACATTATCAGGTCAGCTATGTGGTAATGATGGAACCAAGAACAAGAAAATTTAAATGGAAAAGTAGTTTGCAAACAACTGCAGATTGATGTTATGTTAAAATTCAGGAAAATTCTGTTTACAACCATCCCTGATGATGATGATGTGTAGTCTTTGGACCCAAACAGTAGGGTACTATTATAAGTTTATAACAAATAAAGTAATAGCAAAGTCTTCTTTGTTTAAATCGCTTTGAAATTGTAAAATTTATTTAAATTGAGTTTTCTACCTGAAAATAAATTAAAAAAAAAACTCTAAATTCTCAAGCAATTTCAATTTATATTCATATTTGATACCTGTTTCAGCTGGACAATAGACAGAGATTCAGAGGAAGGAGAGGTTATTAATTATTTATTGTAGATTAGTATTTAATGAAAAACTTAGTTATGAGATTTATCTATATGTGATATCTTTAAAAATAAATGACTTTGAAATTGATTGATGCTTTACTCTATGCAGTCACCTCAGTCATAGAAAGGATTAGAGTAATATATTAGAGTTTTTTATGGTGTATGGTATGGCTTTTTATGTGTGCTTTGACTTCAGAGTACCCTACTTTATAATAACCATTGTTAAGTGAAAAATACATACATCAAGTAAATAAAAATTAAAAAATGTCAAGAACATTACATTTGAATTTTTCTAGAAATTCCTATAGAAATTTCTTAAGTAGTATGTCTGTTTTATAGCAATTTAATCAAGCATTCCCAAAAAACAATAAAAAACTAAAAAAAGTGTTCAGAATTTTCTAGGAGAAAAAAAGGTATTCTGGCACACCGATTTCTACGCCACTGGGTGCTTTGGTTTTACCCAAAATTTTTCCAAATAAGGCTTATTAAATAGAAAGCCTGCATACGAAAATTCAAGATTATTGTTCCACTCTTTAGAAAGATACCATAAAAACCAGTTTCATAAAGCGACACTTAAACACCCTACTGCATCTCTTTTAAAAACATTTTATTAAAAAATCTTTTGATTTTTCAATACTTAAGCTTCATCTATGCGCCTTCCAACTTATGGTGCTTCGTTTAGAAACACTTGTATAATAGAAGTGTATTAACCTTCTAATAAACGGGTAGAGTGAATCACTGCCAGTCATATACCGTGTGTCCCCGGATCGACTTTAAAAGAGGAAAAACTTTTTTGTTTTTGATTTCTCAGAAAATTTCACTCTTCATGATCTGGCCTGCTTGATTTCAAATCCCCAAAACAAAAGTTACTTTTTAGGTAACTCGAACGGTTCTTGAGATCATATAATTTTTCTTTAATAATTGGAATTTTTTTCATATGTAATTTAATTTTTTCTGAAGAAATTCAAATAATCGTAACATGAAATGAAATTCTCAAAAAGGACAACTATTAATTTTCTATTCGAATAATGCTCCTCTTTTTTCTGCACAGATTTCAATGCGAGCTTTCCCAGTTCCGTAACATTATTGAATTAGATAAATTCTTTGTTGTAAAGTCAACATTATAGCATACAGTAGATTAATTTGCAGTTCAATTGATTTGTTAGATTTGACAACTGCTGTCAGTGTTGTTTTTCAATGAAATCATCATACCAAGCTTACGCGTCTAAAAATTAGGAAAAAAAATTTAAGTGCAATTATTGAAGAAAAATTATATTATGTCAAGAACCGTTCGAGTTACCTAAAAAGTAACTTTTGTTTTGGGGATTTGAAATCAAGCAGGCCAGATCATGAAGAGTGAAATTTTCTGAGAAATCAAAAACAAAAAAGTTTTTCCTCTTTTAAAGTCGATCCGGGGACACACGGTATATGGATAGATATTAGGTAAGCAAATAAGACCCAGATACGTAGTTTTGCTTAGGCTTTGCTTAAATAATAAATAATTATTTCAAATAAAAATTAAAAATTATTCAAAATCAGTTATTTAAACAATTAAAACATTAAAATTGAAGTAAAAAAAATATTGATCAGAACCCATACGTTTTCGCTGTTTGAAAATCTTTTTAGAGCTACCTGCGACATCGTACGGTGATAATATGAACAAGTCTGGCAGAATATGCTAATTCAGTCATAGAAGTATTACCGAGAGCTGTACTTTTATTAGAATATAGGTACCTATTCAGATTTTTTGCGCATCGCAATTTCCTGTAGTCAAAGTAGTCGTGTCAACCGCAACGCTTTGGCAGAAATCGTTCAAAAGAGCTTTTGTAATAATATTCGTCCGCTAGATGGCAATACTTCAACCAAACAAACGTTTAAATTGTGTGAAATACAGGGAATAATTATTAAATTTTTATATTATAGGATACAGAGGAGCGTTTTGGTCGGTATTTTCCCCACTTTTACACTTTCAAACGCGGTATTTTTACATTTTTTTTATAATTTAAGGCGTTTTTTAACCCGAGTATAGTATAGTAACCAAGTTTTACCACAAAAAATTTAGATTGTTATAACAAAATTAGATTTTAATTCGGTAGCATTGAAAAATGGGGTTTTAAGAGACACTTATGTACAGGATGCATGGTCCATTACTTGTTTATTTCCCACCCCCAAAATAGATGTTCATTTTGAAGATAAAGCATTGATTTTTTTTTATTAATTATTCTATTTTTCTTCAATACATCTGTAGAAATCGATTAACAAAATCAAAAAATTGTTGAAAAGAAATATCGAGAAACTAATTAATTACAACAAAGGCTTTAATTAAATAAAATACATAAATTTTGTAAATAATGACAGGTAAAATATAATGATTGATAATATATTATGGTAGTATAAAAGTGACCAATAATCTGAAGAGGGTATAAGTATCTACCATAAATCCTTAGTAGTCAGAAGAATGCCCATTCGAGTTCAATGGTATGCACTCCCTACATTGGGGACTGTTAACTTAGGCTACTTACGGATTTATGGTAGGTACTACCCTGCGTACCCTCTTCAGATTAGTGGTCAGTTTTATTACTAACATTATATATACAGGGTGATTCACAGTCGATGGTACCTTAGACGTTTACGGGAAGCGAGTCATTGGATTTTTCTGAAAATTTATTCACTTGAATAATTGGATCTGCTCAATCGATCTGAAATATTTTCGGCATTGCGACGTTGCCGCTTATTTCGAAAAAATGCAACAACGTTGATATTTTAAATGAGACAGTCTGTATAATTATTGCATTTTTAGATTGTCTGAGAAAATTCAGAAAGACTGGTTTTCACAGTTTGAGTTTAAACTGAAAAGCTTCGGAGTTCAAGTGAAAATAGCCATTTTCTATTTTCCAAGTAGCTTACAATGAAAACGGCTCAAGATAGCAGAAAACGGCTACATGTCACTACCTTAACTTTTAAAGTGTCATTGAACTGTGTACTTAAAATTTTTATACACGGTGAAGAAAATTATCAGATTTTTTTTATCACCCTGATGTAAGTATAAACAATTTCATCCCCACGATAGGATTCCACGTCTGCTTTGAAAATGGAAAATGGCGATTTTCACTTTGTTTATAACTCAGACGCTATTCAGATTAAACTCAAACTGTGGAAACCGCAGACTTTCTGAATTTGCTCAGACAATCTAAAAATGTAATAATATGCAGGGTGTCTCATTTAAAATAGGTATGAACGTTGTTGCAATTTTTCGAAATAAGCGGCAATAGAGCCAATTATTCAAGTGACTAAATTTTCAGAAAAATTCAATGACTCGTTTCCCGTAAACGTCTAAGATACCATCGACTGTGAATCACCCTGTATAATCATTCTACCTGTTATTTCCTATTTTATTTAACTAAAGACTTGTAATCAGTTTTTTGATATTTCTTTTAATCGAATTTTGATTTTATTAATCAATTTCTACCGATGTATTGAAGAAAAATCAAATTTTTTTTGGCCACTTTACGACCAAATTAAGTAAATAATTGAAAGATTTCAAAAACCAAGCTTAAAATTTTGATGGTTAATTAAAATTCCTGAAAAACGCAGATATGTTATTTTTCAGATGGTTTTTAGAAAAAACACACATTGAGACACCTATAGAAATATTTCAATAGGCTTTATATTCGGCATTTCATGATAATTCAGAATTTATTCAAGTTTGAGTTGATTTTCTATAGAAAACTGTTTTTTTTTTTTTTTGTAAAATTTTCTAGGTATAAAGGATAGTTATACATGGTGAGAAATTTTACATTTCTATTGATTGTTTTCGAGATCCAGACTTAAAATTCATTTTGTCGTTGAAGAAAATCTAAAATTGAATCAACATTTTTTTTACTTGATTTTTCTTAAGAAAGAACCGGATGGTAACTACGGTAACTACATTATAGATATAATAAGACTACTCGATCCTTGTAGCAGTTTTGATTTCGAGATTTAGCCACAGACACATTATTATAGGTATTATAGAAATATTGAAGAAACGAATTCAAAAATATTATTCCTAAAACTGGTGAATTCGAACCAATAAACGGCGAGTTCAATAAAATTCAATGGCGAGTCTATTTATAACGCGCTAACGAACACGTTGGACCATTAATCCGTCTAGCTCTGATGTTGGTTTATAAGAATAGAAACAGGCCGAAACCCCCAGGTCGATTTTTTTTTATTTTTTTTTTAAATATTTATTTAAGGAAAAAAGTGATTTGATTTGTTATAAAAAAAATTCTGCTTCTGAAGAAACTTCCGACACAGTTCTTACATTTATACAAGGCTCTGATATAGCAGGGTGCTATGTTTACCAGTCTTGTGTTTAAAAGTTTTACCATTTATTGGTAAAACTTGTTAAAAATTCAGTTTTTAGAGAAATGCCATTCTTTATAAAAAATTCAGACTCTGGAGAAACCTCAGAAATCTCACAATACCTAATACCTAATTGTTAATCGGCGTTTCAAGATCTATAATCGATTTTGCTTGATTTTATCGATTTTTCTCCAGAAAACTTAGTTTTCGGCTTTTCGGCACAATATTTCGTCTATACATATAGGTACCTATTAGGTATGATATAATAATTATTTTTTTTACGATTTTTCTGAAATTTAGTTCAAATGGTAAATCAATCAAAATTATGTCAAAAACAAAATTGCTTCCTTTTGTAGGGCGTCAAGTTTTCGATATAGGTACAGACTGTAGACAGAAGAGCGCATTCATTCAATTAAGTAGAGAGATATAGGTTTTTTGAACTCGGAATTGCATGCAAACATTTATGTCAATATCAGTTAAGTGTAGTAACTTAGGAAGTCCTCCAACTATAAAGGCGAAATTACTCAAATTGAAAAATTAAATTAAGGATTTGTAGATTTGCGTGAGTCCTAATTGAAATCGTGGGCGGCATTAAAGGATAAATTGCTGATTAATTTCAAGTACTTACTGCACGAAATTAAAGCCTCGTGCTGTCAAACCGAAAATCATAATTTACTAATATCATAATCGCAATGTCTCATTGCATTAGTTTAAGGGATCCTCTCAATAATGAAAGGGGACACAATAACGAGGTATCTGTCCGGGCCCCCATCGAGGGATTCCAGCCGGACCGGCGCGTCGAAAGAACTCGCCGGTTTTTCTCACTTGCGGCGGCAGTGCTGCTACGGGACGCGAGGGTTCCACGCCACATCAACGTCGCGACGCCAGCCCGAAATCCCGCCACAGTCAACAACGGTCATCTGACGACGTGAAGGGGATTGAAAAAGGTAACTGTTAAATTTTTTATCAACTTTTAAAATTATTTATACTTTATTTATATAGTATTTAATACATTTATTTTTCATAATTTTATATTCGATAATTATTACTTATTTGTATTTTAAGTCAAATAAGTACGCTATTTGGGAAAGTTTCCGAAAAACTGGAAACTTATTAGGGAGACAAAATCGCTTTACTGTAATTTTTCTTCTTACTTTAAGAAAAAAAAAATTATTTCTAGAAAATTTTACTCACACATTTTATCAGAATGTTTGGTTGCTCTTTATTAACAGTATAGTGAATCATAGATGTATTAGAAAAAAAGTAAAACTCTTTTAATCGACACTTTTGATCATAGGCCTTAATAATAAGCGCCATGAATTTATGACCAAATTCAGTTATTAGACATATTGTTACGTCTTACTGTATCCTGTATCTTGAAACATAACGAATTATTCTGCTCCGACTGTTTATTATTAATTTATAAATTAGTGCTTATTGATTATTTATTTACTCAATAGAACACAACCCAATTCTAGATGCTCATAAATATATCTATATTTATTATTCCCACATTGCACTACGTATATTTTTATTAATCTTATATTACAGATCCCTATATTTATTTTAATCAGAATAATAATTTTTTTTAAATTCACCCCCACCTATTTATATTCAAAGTCATTATTTCCCAATATTTTTATTTCATACCAAAAGGTTAGGTACTTATTATTACAATTTAGGGCACATACAAAACGAAGAAAACACGGGTGAAAAAATTCATCAGTGGCGTAGATACAGGTTATATTACCCCTTTTCGCTCAACAACTTCTACACCCATGGATCTGCAAGACCCTACTTATCAGCGCTGGATTCTTTGAAGATTTTTTACAAAATAAGTTTTACCTATGAATATTCGAAATTCTCCCTAGTTTTTAAGTAAATTGACTCTAATCTTCATCATACCACCGCAAAAATAAGCTCATGTTTTCGATATTAATTGATATCTTTGGATCAAAAATAATAATTTGAAAAACTAAATAAATGGTATGGGGAAATTTAGACTCAATTTACTTGAAAAATATGGGTAATTTCGAATATTCATATAGGTATACCTTTTTTTGTAAGAAATCTCCAGGGAACCCAACGCTAATAAGTAAAATGTATTGTAAATCCATAGGCGTGGAAGTTTTTGAGCGAAAAAGGGGTCATTTACCCTATATCTACGTCACTGATGAATTTTTCCAGCCATTGTTATTCTTCGT
Organism: Malachius bipustulatus; assembly: GCA_910589415.1. Lineage (NCBI taxonomy): Eukaryota > Metazoa > Arthropoda > Insecta > Coleoptera > Melyridae > Malachius > Malachius bipustulatus. The sequence goes on from OU342633.1 coordinate 51,801,843, forward strand.
TTTGCCTGCTCTAAATTATAATAAATAACCTTTCGGTATAAAATCGAAATATTAAGAAATGTCCAAGTAATGCGGCCAAAATGATTTTTTTTCAACACCCTGTATTTTTTTCAAAGTTTTTCCGGACATATGTTTATGGGAACTTTTATTTTGCAATGGATACCATTCTTTGGGAAGAAAAATAGGGTGTAGGTTTATGATAACCAGTAAGAAGTTACCATCCCGTGCGGTTCAAATGAGCGTAGTGACTAAGGTTAGCAGCGGTGGTAGAGCTCGTAGGATTTAAAACTCTAGACTGGCAGCTCAAAAAGCCCTGCCGCGGACCACCTTCCCCAACCTAGTGGTCGTGTCGTGACTTAAAGGTCTGCACTAGGGGCAACGGCGCCGGAGAATGTCGGAATATGGGCTCTCCGTTAAACCGACGTATATCACCCTGTGTTGTGAGCATGTCTCGCGCGCAGAGCGAAATGGGGGTCTTGACTTAACTTTCCGGACTGCGTGGATGAGGCACCACTATAAAAACCTCCCCAATCTCAAGGTATTGCAGGCGCCGAAGATCTTAGCGGCAAACTTTACAATATTTCCAACCATCAATTATACAATACTACAATACTCTGTATACCATGTCCGCCATTTTGGGATCAGCCTGTATATACAGATGCCCTTTTTTTAAACTAACTGTATGGATGATATTGGATTTTTTTTTGTAAAAGTTCAGAAAATTATTTTGTGTAGGTACAACGGTATACCTACATACTCTCTGTACACTGAGAGTTGTCCGTTGTCATGCCACACTGATTCTGACTAAACAATTTCATTTAATTGGATTTGAATCGTACACTTATTTATTTCTAAGTCGAACCAGATGTGGTATCGCAGTTCGTGTCAGTGGCGTGTGTTGAGGAATAATGAATATCCTACAAATATATTATTTCGACAAGTTATTGACGAAGTACTTATTAGAGCCTTGCAACTTTTTGATAACAAATATTACATAATGCAAGTAAATAAGAATCATAATAATTATTGTTATCATCATGATAGAAATATCATGTCACCTACCTGCTGGTTGCCGTTTAAAAGAAAGAATAACACCTCCGTTTTCTTATTTGCAAGTAAAATATTCCAGCAATTTAACCACAAGACCACGTACTAGGGAGTTCAATCGTTTCCCAGGCAAAACAAGGAAATAGATTTTCAGGCATTCGCGCAATTAATTTGTACTCGTAGTTTATCACATTGTACAATATTCCAGGTAATTCTGCTAATTTCGTATCAAAAACGTTTCAAATCACAACAAAAACTTTATTTAGTATATTTACCGCTGACACTGACACTACTGACAGTAGCGACGACAATCTTATCGTAATATCGTATCAATCTAAGCGTATCAAGACGCGAGTCGATACTTCCGTCTCACTCTCGCTCATCTTTTTAGAATTGCAGACGATTCAAACGTATTTCTGACAATACGTCCCATTTTAACTCGATTGACTATGCAATGCAATAGAAGGAGTAAGAAACATAACGAGATGATGTATCCTTAGTTATCACAACAGACAACTCTCAGTGTACAGAGTTTAATTATCATTTCTTCCAAATAATAGTAGGGTATGGTATCACCAGGTTATCACGTACGTGGGTTACTTATTTTTGTCACGTATACCATCTAATAAATTATTTGACAAAAAAATGATAATTAGGTGTACCGTTAAAGTACACAGAATAATTTTCTGAACTTATTCAGAGAAAAATAAATTGGCGTCGATAAGGAGAACAAAAAGTTGACGTCATCATATCTTCGGAATTAGTAGTTGTAAAAACAATTAAGTGACGCCAATAAATACACAATGTCAAGTAATATCCAAACATCAACTTTCAAATGAAAATTTCAAATAATAAAGCAATTATTGAGAAAATAAAAAATTGGAATATTTCAATTTTTTCAGGATGTTTCAGGAACGCACATAGATATCTTGTACTCGTATGTCTCCCAGGATTCGAGATGGCCACAAAACCGCACATATTTTCTGTACTTTAATCAACTCTGTACGCGCCTACGAGATAAACCATAGTGAGCTCTACAAAATAAGGACATCCTGTATAGCTAAAAGAACAATTTTCGAAATCTTCATAAGGTTCTCAGAAAATACGACCTCGCTTGTATTTTTACAACTGATGCCCAGTCAAAAAAATGAAACCGTTTTTTATTATTGGTAGGTATTATTATTATTACTTCTAGGGTGGGTGTAAGGCACTCGTACTTAAGTTTGCGCTTATTGTATCCCTTTGGATAATTAACTCATTAGTCACGTTTCCCGAAAATAATTCAGTATTAGTCCAATGGGTGCTTGTTCTATTTCTTTTGGTTCTACCATTTCGGTCCCAAATACTGGAAGGCTAGTTCCCTCTAGTGCTGGAAGTTCACACATTAGGCGGTATGGGGTTTCCTCCCCTCCCCGCATCTCCTGCAATCTGGGTTGTTTTTCTAACCCAGTACTTAAGTTCTCACCCTGTACAGGAACACAGAGCAAACCAAATATTAAAGTTTTCACGCATAGATACTTTTGCTGTACTTTTATACACATTCTTTACTTGTAATACGATCCTAACAAAGAGTTTTTGTAATTTCAATAGATTGACAGCCCCAACAAATATCAATATAACCGCGGTTTACTCTTTTTCCCTTTTTAGGAGAAACAGAGAGTTCCCTCCAAAACCCCAGTCGAAATCAGAGCAGGCTTCTAGAGTAGACATGTTGCTTGTCAATAATTGTCAATAATTATTAGGGAGAAACCAACGAGGGGAAATTATTTCACCCAGGAAATAATTCATGGCATTGCTGACATATTAATTATGCAGACTGACTGATCTTCTGGAGCAAAGCTTCTTCAATATTTAATGGCGACATTCAAACCTAACTTAACGCTCGGGACATCGACAGCGGCACTCATTGACAGTGATTTCACTAATTCATATCCGCCCGTTCGACAGTTTTCGCCGCTTTTACTTCATAAACTACGTGACAACAAATTATTCACACCTGGCTCCAATTCTGGGACCAAAATAGAAGTCACCAAGCATGAATAATTATCAGAAGTTTCCTTCAATTTATTATTTCAACGGCAGGCCAACTAGACATTCCAAGATTCAGAATCTTTTGTTTTATTAATTTTCAAATATTTTTAATATTATGCAGCTCAGCAATGTAACGGGTTTGCGTCGGTTATAGGGTGGGAGACCTCCTGACGCAACCGTGTTAGATCGTCGTCTCTTATTATACCTAACACGAATTTATTGCCTGCCTGTTGTTTTTTGTGAAAGAGGGATAATAACGCACAAAAAAATAATACACATAAAAATATGTACGCAGTTTATTATTATTTACAACGTCAAACATACTATATACGAACTGGAGATGGTGAGCGATCTTGCAGAATTCCAACAAACTGTTCCTGTCCAGTATAATAAAATTGAGTTTCATTTATCATCAGTAAAAATATCAGAAAAATTTAAATTATTCGATTACTTGCAACGGGAGACTTCCGAAGAATTGCTACTCCATTCGGGAAGGGTTAGACCGTCCCTGCTGACTCAGTTTATCAAACGGATAAATCTTGGAGATCCGATCGAAGCACGGGGACTCCCGATGGATGCAATACCCTATTTGGGAGGGGTTGGACGATCCTCCCGGCTCATTACGCCAAGCAAGAAGGGTCCAGGAGCTAAGGTGCATTTTATTACCATAAAGCGTAAAAGGAGAGATCTGAACCAGTGATGGGTATGTAGCCTGCAGCGCAGTAAGGATGCGACTGCTTCTCGTGCAGACTACTATTTGCCGGAGACATATTTCCACGTAATTTTTCAGTTCTCGGCACTCACATGAATTTCCTTATAATAGAAGTTGTTTTATGTCTACTCTACGGGCGACTATTCGATTATAGCACCCCATCCAATATTATTTTTCGGAGGATACTTCGAATTTTTAATACTTCTAAAGATGATAAGTACTTTTCCGCTAGTTTGTAAAAACCCAGACAGCGGAATCTTCTTTGTTGTATTGCATGACACTCGATCAGAATATCTATTATTGCGGTTTCTTCCCCCTTCAGCAGATTTGGTCATTTCGCAGACCAATCTTACTAAGGTGTGCTCCAAGTCGAGTTTAAATTATCACGTAAGGAAACCTGTTAGTTATAAGTTTAATGCAGGCTTATTTTGGGTTGATTTGCCAAGCAGTATCTTGACCTGCCTTAATTCTGGGAGGTATTTCCAGAGATCTCCTCTTTGGATTTCCCCTTCTCTATTTATTTTGTCTTTGAAAACATTTTCTCTTAGTCCACAAAAAGGTTCTGACCTCGGTTCTGACCCTATAGGCGGCGTTGTAGCTCTTCGCTTTGATAGGTTATCTGCCTCTGCTTTTTACACATATGGATACTGGCACCAAAAGGAATGCTACTTTAATTTTTTTGCCTAATTTATTTAGCTGTAGGTATTAGGAATCACACACCATTTGATGTGTGTAGGCTTTCATATCACGATTTTATATTTAATTCGTAATAGATCGCGGGTTGTTGTGCTGTGGTCCATGGAGATTTGCTCTCCGAACGTTTCGTCTACAGCGGTAGACATCATCAGCGATTACGTGTGCGCAAGCGATGGTTCCACTCCTCGTGTTCACTGATAACTGAGTCAGCTTGACTGTCCGTTTCTTTCTTTTTATAATTTCTGTCTACATGAAAATGAGCGCATTTTTCGATGTGGCCGCAACGTTACAGCAGTTATCGCTAGAACAGATTGTAATCGCTTCCTTGAACTGAAAAAACACCATCTATGGAAACTGCAAAGCTTTGCTGCATCAGAAAAGCAGCGTAATCCCTCTAGAATAATTCCAATAGGCCGACATCAATTATTCTAACATCTTTCTCCAAACGCCGACAACATTCCCAATCAGTGCTCTAGGTTCGTCGTTCGTCCTGTACTGTAGGGCATCCCTACAGTAGTCAACCTTTTGCACCCCTTCAGAAAGAGATGACAAAAGCAAGGCAAAGATTACTAAATAATAAGAGAGAGAAGGGTGAAAAACTGGAAAACACCTCTGCCCAGTTTTGATGAAGGCTTTTTGCTGGATCTTCCATGGCAGTTCGCAATGTTTGATGGTTTTACGGTGTGATTCATGACTGATGCGACGTAGTTAAATGCCAAGTCGAGGACATCGAGGCAAATCTAAATGACGTTTTTTTTTTGCTAAAAGGTACGAAGATACAGGATGTTCTTTTACCGAGGCACTTCAAGAAGATAACTTATCGGGAAATTGAAAATCTAGGACCGTCGGCATATACTTTGAACAGCTTCACAAAAACAGATCAAACTAAGAATTTCTACTGCGTTTTACAATCTGTTTTTGTGAAGCTGGTAGAAGTGTGCCGTTTGATCTAATAAAGCTCTATACTTTCCGAATCAGATGCCGTTTTTTTTCAAAAGTCGATCAGAAAATGTGATTTTCTGTCAAAAAAGTGCAAAACGATTTCTTTTCAAGTTTATATACGGTCCTAGATTTTCAACTTGCCAATGGGTCATCTTGAAGCTCCTCGGTAGAAGAGTGTTTCTGCTATTTTTTGTTGGATTTTATCAAACCCTTGCAAAGGTATCGCCGTTTAAAATCCAAGCCCAAACACAGAAAATACCCTGTATCTTCGTGCCTGTTGGCAGAAAAAATTGTTATAAATTTAGACTTGCCTCGATGTCCCCTACCTCATGGAATGACTCATCCTGTATTATAGCAAAGAATAGTTAACCTCCATTTTTCTCTTACTTAGGTATACCTAATTGTTTTTTTAGGGATTCTTGTGTAGGTAAGGAATCTCTGGTAATTTGGCATACTATGGTAATTTGGATTCGAGATCGAGCACATTTAGCCAGACACAAATTTTCTTGCACAAACCATGCCGAGCTGGGATTCGAACCCAGACGATGACGGCGACAACGGCTTAACAGTCAGCGACCTAAGTCGCCGCGCTTCTCATAATTATTGTTCAACTCCAATCAGTGATGGTCCTTCTAATTAGATCGAGAGGTATAGTAAAGAATAATAGAAGGTATACTTAAGCATAAAAATCCAGGAGCTGGTTCACTATACCGGCATAAGAGACTTTTTTGGCAATGTAATAAAAACTCCTAAAGTTACACCCGTGGAAGATGACGGGAAATTTTCGGTGTTCTTCTTTAGATTGGATAAGGCCTAAAAACATTATGACGACTAGTTATCAACGAAGAGATCTTGATGGTCAATATCTGAAATATTTTGTGGACTGACTATTGCAGAACGAATAATTTTTCATGATTATTAAAAAAATAACAACGAGGAGAGCTATGGAAGAGGTGCTATTGTTTGCATTTGGATGAGACAGAGGAAGTAATTTCACACTGAAATTCAAACGGCTGTTCCCCATTTGATTAATATTTATTTCATAGGTTACTCGCTTCCCAGTCTGCGAAAAGCTGTTCCAGTAAAATAACATTCTATTAATACTTGGAAAGCACCATTTGAAACAATACAACCGATACTATAACAACACTTATTAAATCAATTTAAATTATAATTTATATGCGTTTTATGTAAATTATTAAGGTTTTGATAAATCCAGCAAACCGTATTGACTGACCGCAGGGCTGCGTGAGCCATTTATAATATGCATGAACTAAATCGAGCTGATAGAGAATTTTGCTGTTTAGAGTTTATTCGAGTTTTATCTCGATATTGTTTGAATAAATAAATAAATTGTTATTTGATATTTTTGCAACTGACCTTGCATGAACGCGACGTGTCTGAGGAAAAGCCAATCAACGCGCAAGGTCCTGACATTGTAGTAGCGTCGTATACCAATCCATATAGGCATTCCACGAGCTAATTTAGCAATTCTGAGCACATTACGAATGAAAGTGGAGCCACAAGGTATAAGGGCATACACTTGAATGACTTATCATCAGCGTTCCCCTCGTTACATTGAAAGACTTAATTTATAACGCCATTACTATAAGTAGAGTTTAAGAGCAACGTCTTGGTCATTGGCACCTTGTAAAAACAATAGAGAAGATTTCGAGAAGAATTCTAAGTAGTCTTCAATGTCTATCTAATGTCTAATTTAACGTAATGCATCTGACAGATTGGGTAATTGAATATTTTTTAAGAGTACCTACCTACAAATAAACGCCGCATCGTGACTAATTCTGGGCTTAATATCAAATAGTCCTCTGATATCAAATTACGCTCAAAATAAGCTTTAATAAGCCTTTAAGCGACCGTGAAATTGTTACATAATATTATTATGACAGCATTCTTTGTATAAAAGAATATGAAAATTTCACTTCTTCGTAAAAATACTTTAGTAACCTACCTACTTAAAAATAAGAAAAGTTGTGAAATTTTCTTCAATTGAAGCTGTTACGCATTAAACTGAATTCGATGAGTGACAGTTGTTATTGTCAGTTGAATACATAAAATAACAAAATTGTAGCAAAAATAATTAACTTTTATTTCAAGTCTGAATACCTACTCATTAAGTATATTGACTTATGATTAATTGATTTCCAAAATAAATCGTATAATTGGCTCAAATAACTTTTAGATTGGTATAATAAGTCGTCAGGAAATAACCTAAGTAATTGTACCATAGGCTCTTTTCTCATTACTCGATAAATTCGCAGGGAACTCCTTCGAGATCCTTCCTAAAAATAATATCCCGTCACAAACGATATTTGTTTTCGAATTCCCGAGCTTCGGTCAATAATTAAATGACAAAATAATATCTGTATCAGTGCCTATTAGGTATTAGGAAAATTCAAATAATGCCAATTTCAAATAATTTCAAAAAAATTCCTGTTGAGGGCAGATTTTCGATAGATAGAATTCATCATAAATTCATTTTGCGATATCTATATGATGAAAAATGTTTTGTAGGTAGATAAATTAAATCTAATTTATATCTAAGTTTGATGAAGGAATAATATTTTTGACGCAACTTATCCATTAAGCTGACACTTCGTAAATAGCTGGGAAATATTTCCTGTCATGATTTCCATCATTTCTGACGTACAAAACGAGCTTTTCTTTACTTAATAACCGAATTACATATCACTACATGACAAAAGAATTATTATGATACACAACGAAATTAAATACACCTGCTACATTTATTAATTGCACCAATTAAACTCAATGAAAGATTGTGAGATACGGGGACATGTGAGTGACAGCATCGACCGAGCCCGGTAATGACAATAATGGAGTATGAATTATTGTACGTTCCAGTTCCAGTTATGGGAATAGAGAAGGAGGCGAATTTATAACAGGGATTAATAATCACTAATTGCTACTGCAAACACTGTCAATTGCTACACTTCTGGGAGGGTCGTGCCGTTGCATTATTAGTGAATCAATTGTCTACATATTTCTTCAACTATATACTTAGATTGGTAAATAAGAAGTTTAACGAAACCAATTTCTGAGGAATTTCTTCTTGATTGCTTATTCGATGCAACTACATGTGTTGGAAAGTATTAAAAGAGACCATTGGTGATCCCAAAAGTACGCTTCCAAAAGCTCCGGAGCCGAAAGAGAAACTCAGCTATTATTGGTCACCCTACTGCATTTGTTTCTATCCGCCATTGCCAAACAATTGATCTTCTAGTCTACTAGGAAGTTCAGTTTAGGTTTTTATACGCAAGAGACTATCAAAATAATAGCGAATTTACGTAATTATATGGCGATCGTGCATTATTGGCAAATAGTACCCATTACGTGGTGTGGAGAGTTGACAGCAGGCATGTCGCACTTGAAATTTACTACGACAAAAAAACTACGAATTTCTTGTAGCACCAATTCTCAGCACCAATTTGCACTTTTGTAGCGCAATATGAGAATGAATTGCGGCTGATCTAACATCCTTTACATTCAAAATTCAAAATCCAAATAGCTGTGCAAATCTCGGCGAGTCAAGACAAGACTAATAAGCCTCTCAATCCTAGGGGGTTACGTTATGAATTGTTTGGAAGTGGGTAGATTAACAAGCACAGCAGTGTAAGTAGCCAACAACCACAACAGTTTCCCTGCTGATCCAGCATCGCTTTGGAGACCTAATTTCCGGAGCGACACGTATCAATATCCACTAATCACTATTAGCGTATTCTAAAATTCAACAGTGAAACCTGATGGAGCCGGTCGTGTCATTACACGTTTAATTTTGTCTTAACACGTAATAAAGAGTATTTTTTTAAAAGCTATGGAAATACTTGTAAGGTTTAAGATGAAAGAAGTTTATCGTTTTAAATCTAGCAGGTATTCCCATAGATTTTAAAAATCATTTTACACTCTTTAGTCCATGTTAAAAACGTGGTAGGTACTTATATTGAATATTTTTATTTGAATACCTAGTTATTTTTTCTGCTTATTGTTTTGTGTGCGTGTAAAATTTTTCAATCTTGATGGGATTATGACAGAGCAAATGACAAAGACATGTGCTCATTCCACGAGCTCTCTCGATGTACCACCCTTATTTGTAGCTGGCTCCACCCATGCGTTCTTGTGTTGCCTTGGATTTTCCCAAATTTTTGCCGAACAGACGGGCTGGTCGACAAGAACCCAGTTAGTATTGTCATCCAGTTCTGAGCTATGTTTAAAGTTTTGAGTCTGTGGATCTTCGAGAAGTTAGTTTGAAATCGATTGTTTAAACATCTAACATTTTTCATAAGCTATTTTTCTTATTACATTTATCCCCGTTTTGTTACCAGAATATTTATTAAACAAATGACGTGCATCTAAAGGTATCATTATTTCTATAATATACATAAATAATTTCTTTAGGCCAACGAATTGTTTTTCCTTCAGACAGTAAGATAACATCTGGTCCCGTCGATCATTTCTGGACATGTAATTGTTATACTGAGCAATTGGCAGCGATTTTGTTACTTTTTCTTTCCTTCTTGATTCTATTTCCACCGTGTTATTTTCTCATCCTGTGAATAAATAAAACTGGCTTCTTTTTGTCTCGCCGTTCGCCTTTATTAACGCCTTGAAACAATATTGCCTATATGTCAAGTTTTCCCTTGTTGCGTCTTGGTCGCTGGGTGTCTCAAAATTGACGTCCTTGCTCTTGATACTCGATTTATTAAACAAAAAAATTGAACATCGAGACTGTAAAATTTCCCAGGTGGCTTTTGTTAAAAAAATTATTGTTGAAAAGAGGAAAATTTTGACGTTTCATCAAAATTAATGATATCAGCAAAAACAAGATGTTGTTCACATTTTGTTGTCACAGAATAGATTCAAATAGGTCGCCTCCTATTTCAAGGCAACGGTTTGCACCAGCAATCATGGAAGCTCGAACTCTTTGTAGAAGATTATCGTCTATTAACGCCACAGCGGCGTGAATACGAGCTACTGCATTTTCTTCATTCAAATCGCGGTAAACTTGTTCTTTCAAGTGGTCCCGAAAAAGTAATCTAGAGTATTAAGATCTGGCGATCTGGGAGACAATGGTATGGGTTCACCTTTTCCCATCTACCTCTCTGGGAGATTTTCATTCAAGAAATTCGTCACTTGTATTCCATAATGTGGTGGTGTACCGTCATGCTGGATCAAACAGTTTAATCGGAGTACCAATGGAACTTTATAAAGCAATGATAGGAAAAAATTTTCATGAAAAAATCGTTTATTATTAGGCAGAAGTGTTAGGCAGAATGTGTAGACTAACAAGACTATTATTCAATAACCCTGCTCAGTTGTTGATGAGCATCGTCTTTGGTGAGGTGTTTGACGTATTGAGTTAAGGTTTTCATCCCTATATTCATATTTATGATACCTCTGTTTAAGTAAATGTGGATTCATCACTCCACAAAGTCTTTTCAATGAAATGGGGATCATCATTTTTATGCTATCCCTCCTCATGCAAAACTTTAACTTTTTGGGTCCTAAATGGATGCAAAATCATTTCTTCTCAAGAACCTCTGAACTGTGACTTTTTGGGCACGAGTTTGAGAGGATATACAGGGTGTCCCGTAAGTAATGGTCCGTGGTGAAATGGGAGATTCTTGCTTTAAAAATATTACGATCTGACACTACTTGCTCTAACAAAATCTTGATAATAAAAAAGATACAGAGTGGCAAAGTTGAGATTTAAAAATTTGCTTTTGAAAATATCTTGAAAAATTGTGAAGGTACGAACGTGAAAACTTGGGTATAGATGTTTTACGGTATGAGAAATCATAATTTAATATCCGTTTCGGTGTATTTTATAGAGGGCGCCACTTAGGTCATGTTGACGACGTAAATGAGCACATACATTTTTTATCCTTCAGGATATCGCGCATTTTATTGTGAAATATTAAAACTACATCATTGATGAGAAAAAAAGGTTAGTGGTTTTCGAGATAATCACGTTTTAATAATCTCCTGCATTGTTTCTATTTTTTTTTATTATGAAAAATCTTAATGCAGTTCTTGATCGAGCCTCAGGGTAGGTTGACGTGCTGCGTGGTTCTTTCGATGATTTAATCAACCAGGTTCCCGTAATCTTTGCTCTACCCGTCTTATGGTTTTTGCAACTGGGTGCCAAAGATTTGGACAATTTTCCTCATATTCTTTAACCGCAATACTTTCAGCATATTGACATATTTTGTCGATCTTTCTTGTTCTACCCGTTAGGAGGGTCACTGGTAGTCTAAATTTCAAATTTCAACCAGATCCAAGGCGCGGCTGATAGTAATGAACGTAAAATTTTTCTCTCTCGATTTCCAATTTTTTTAATTCTAGGAATCGAATCTCAAAAGCATGGGAATCAATTTTGAGACGTCCTTTAATTGTATATGAATATATCGTAATTCCCGTATATCTAAAATTGTTCGATTGAGAGACAATAATTATTGAAAGAAATATTTTTCATTCCATTCCGGTTTTTCGGTAGTAGTGAAATTCGTGGATACCATTCGGCTGTTAAAACATGGTTTGCAGAACTTGCATATGCTAGCCGTAAATATATCTCTGAATGCACCTGGATTTGTAGTGAGCGAAATTTATGGGCTATTGGGATAAAACTTGAATAGATCAGCGTTTCGAAGTGAATTATGCTCAGGAATAACTGATAGCAGATTTCATTGCCGGGTTTACAGCATGGGGGATTCACGTATTTATCACGATTGAATCAGAAATAAATGGATTTATAGCCAGCTGTATTTAGTCTATAGAATGGTAGGATTTTGCAAAGTATATAGGTGTGAGAGCGCTAAGCTTTGTTTGGAATGAATAATACATGAAATAAATCAGCGAGAGCGAGTTCTAGTTTAATATATTTTATGAGATCGTTTAATAAAAAAAACAAATGTTTTCACCGCTGTTTATTTTAGGTGTGAGAGGAAATGTGAATAAAGACACTTCTGGTTGAAAAAATAAGATATGCTTTTTTCTTTACGCTTCTGCTAGGGAATTAATGAGTAGATAAATGTGATTTTAAGTGGTGGAGGTGTCAGACTATCGGAAAAACCGCATCGTATTCGGAAAGTGCAGGAAAAATGCTATGAAATTTGCTACCTCAGCGTTTGAAACGATTTCAAATGAAATCTGAGAAACATAAGAAACAATTTGAACGGCACAATAATTGAAAATTGAAGTTTAGGTATAGGTACAAGTTCTTCCTTTTATCTGTTTTTGAGCAGATGGTCTAAGTGTGCCGTTGGAATTACGAAGCTCATTTCATAGCATTTTTCATGTACTGTCTGAATTCGATTCCGTTTTTTCGAAAGTCTTAATAATGTGATTTTCTGTCAAAAAAGTGCAGATTATTTCTTTTTGAGTACGGTCCTGGATTTTCAATTTGTCGATATTCATCTTGAAGTGCCTCGGTAGAAGAATGTTTTTCTGCCAAATTTTGTTTGATTTCATCAAAAGTTTCAAAGATCTCGCCGCTTAAAATTTTAGCTCAAACATAGAAAAAAAAACCTCTACATTCGTCCTTCGTACCTGTTGTAAAAAAAATTGTCGTTGATTTAGACTTGCCTCGATGTCCTCTATCTGGCATTTAGCTATTTAGCATTAGTCATGAATATGTAATAGGCAAATATTATATCGTATGAGCAAACGAAACCATAATAATAATTTAGGTATAGGCCTTAGGAGAAATTTCACGTCTGAGATTGATGTTCGTCTTCAAAAAGTTTTGAAGTTCGTTTCAAACGTGATTTTTCCAATGTCTATCTAAAATACATTTTTATTTGCTCATACGATAAAATTCATTTTCTTTAGCTTTCCTAATATTTTCCCCCAATTTAAAATTTTTTTTGGTCATACCAATTAACGATAACATACATCTAGTTTTTACACCCCGACAAGGAGCCTTAATTCTATTCCGAATTTTTATTATTAATCACCATGTCTGTCAAAGTCACTCCTACGTCATTCAACGTCAAGACAGCTCGTTGATTAAAATTGCCCAGGTGAGACCTCTGTGATATAAATAACGCGACTCATTAGAGATAGATTCAAGGGAAGTCCCACAACCAGAGAATGTGATTTCCCGACGGACTATCCTTCATGTGCCTAATCTGGTAATTCCTGAAAGCCCCTGATGTCTTTCACATTTAAAGTTACAGGACAAGGCGGAAAAGTTTATTCGACAGATGACCGAATTGGCTGTGAATGCTCCTGAAAAACAATCTTTACTGGATACGAGTTTTCTAGCCGTTCCTATCTATTGATACAGCATACAAAGCGTTCGAAAAATAATAATTTGAGGGATATTGTGATCGTTTTATACATTTGAAACCTCTCAAACCCCATCAAATAAAATAACTCATACATACAAAGCGCTAGACTCGAAGTTTTAAATAATTTTGCCATGATTTGAAACTATATTCAAAATGTACACTGTTCCAAATCCTTTTACTTGAGAAAAGTTAGTGCTCAAAAGTATCACCGTTGTTTAAATGACGGTTATAATGTTCTTAGATTTTTAGAATCCGGCTCGAAGGATCAGGTGTACAGTTCTGTTCAAATAAAACTGGGACAACTTGATTTCAATTAATTTTTTGGGGATACTCGACAAAAGGAAATTCAATGTAATTTATTGACGTAATAAATAAGAGTGATTAATCATAAACAATCAATTTAAAAATGAGATATGATTTTTTTTCACGTTTTAATTGGTTGACAAATAAAATAGATTCTCATCTTTGCTGCCCGCATGGAAACCATGGAGACAGTACCATAACTCCTAATTAACATCCATCTATGCACTATTGATGGTCTATCATTGACAAGTCTTCCATTTTTCCAAGAGTTCTTATAGAAAACTAAATCGTTCGTCGATTGAAATCTGTTCCTGCTAAGGCGCTGAGACTTGTTGATGCGCTGAGGCCACGATCTACAGTTCTTGCGTCGTTTTTTTAATGTTGCAACGTTCTCCGGTTATCCTCTGAGCAGAAACGTATTAAAATTACGTTACAGTCATATTTTAAGCAACTATGCACGGCCTTACATATTAATCTTATTACCTTCTTCCCTAAATTGTGTACTTTCATCAAGTGGTCCTTGGAGGTTAATTTTATCGAGTCAACGCAAAATAAGTAACTTGGAGCGAATTACAAGAACCTTAAATTTATTTCTCAAGTGTTAAACGCGGAAAGCTCTTATTTTGCTCATTCAACCCTCTTGTAGGTGTATATTCTAACTCTAATATATAAGAAATTCTACTTTCAGGCCTTTTCAGCATAATTTAAAGCAACAAAATATACAAATTATCTCCACGGCAAACATGTCTTCTGATAATTAACTCTAAAAGTAGAATAATTAGAGTTTGAAACAACTTTTCAAAGCGACCAAAATAAATTCTCTGACAATCTGTCCAAGTTAGTATGGGGAGAAGGTTTATACACTATTAAAATTTCCTGCCTTCGAATGTCGTCTCAAGTTTGTAAATTATAAAGTTTGTGGCGCCGAAATTGCGAAATTTATCTGTATATAATATGTACAGTATATACAAACTATACATATATGTACAATGTATGCAAATCGCTAAGACAAAGGTACCTATCCTAGAATATTCTTGTTCGATCGATCGCTATTGTTAGTAATTAAGGAAACGAGGAACTTTCTACTACTTAGAAATAGGTAGGTAAGTACCCAGTGTTCATTGAAAACTGTCTGTCACAATATCGCCCCCTCCCCCTAAGTTATTCTCCCTGTTCATCCCATTTTAATTTAGATACAGATTTCAGGGAGTTTAAGTTAAATATTTCTCAAATTACTTTGAAGCAGAAACTTATAAAGAATCTCAATTTTATAAGAACTCTCTAGTCATGCTTTAAGTGGTGATTTCGACGCCTGCATTCTCCAATTGTAAACAATAGAATGCTTTACTCTTTTACGTTTTCTTCCAGGATCACAGATAAAATCCTGGAGTACAATGTCGTATATACTAAAAAGATTTTTAATTTTATCGAAGATCCTGTAGGTAAATTATATTCAAACTAGAGGAAGTAAAATAGAAAGAGAAGAACATAAAAGAGATTACAAATTAGACCGTCTCTGACAATACCCATTTGAACAAAATGGCCGATAGAATTTTGATAACGCTGAAAGTTAATCTGTGATCGTCTAATAACTGAAAAGATTGATATCATCGACACTACTGCTCTGTTCGTTTTTCGTCCTAGAATGCGCAAAAATTATCAAAAAAGTTAGAAAACTGGGATGAAAAAATTTGTAGCCCTTTCTGCTCGCTTGATTTAAAATTTCGAATAAAGATGCCAAAAGAAAAATGTGCGAGCAGAGGATGCTATTCCCTCTGGCTCCGTTCGGGTACGTTCAAATTTATTCGAACCCGAAGCGGAACAGAGGGTGTTAAAGATCTTAAAATGAAGTTACAAATTTTTCAGTGATCGTCTAGATCAATAATGTCTCTAAAAAGTTTCCAAAAATCTTGACCTGCCCTACGTTGTGATTATTTAAATTACAGGTCACACAAACACTAAAATAAAAGACACACTGATAATTAACAGTTTATTGGAATAAATTCCAATTAAAATAAATTTCCAGGAATTGATAATAATGTATCGTGAGATTATGTACTTAAAATTAGGATTCGTCAACTTATCTTCTAAACATTACACCTAACATCAAAAAGAAATATCATTATTCATTTTAAAATGCAATTAGTCTATAAAAGACCACAATATCACCTTCAATAGGCATTCACCAAAATTTACACATCTAACCTTACTTAATTTGGCCAAATAATAACTTTACTAAATTAAAATTTACTTTACTAATAAAAAAAAACATTATACCGGCTTGGTATAATTAAGTTTAGCAATATACAAAATTGTAATATCAATTAGATATTCTTAAATTCATTTACAGGTAACAATGATCCAAATAAATCACTCCAATAACATCATTTGGTTGATGTGTTTCCCATTTTAGAGAACATAAAAAGTTACAATATAAATCTGATAAGGTACCTTCCAGTCCAAATAGCGGTTTATGTTGAAAAGTGAGTGAACGGAAGATCCAAAAGCAGGATGGAGCGTAATGCTTCCTCCTTCCACAACTGCTTACGTCATACCTTCTCAATCGTCCAGACCATAAAAAACAAATCAAAAAAATTGCTTCGCTTTTCCCAAAGGACGCCATCCATCCAAACTTGCTTACATCGGCAAAACTCCTGAACCAATTATGGTCCCGGAACGGAAACTAAAATAGGGACTGGAATCAGAGCGAAAAAGCCCTAACGAGAAATCCGAAACGAAAAAAGAAAACCCTGAAATTAAAAATAATTACCATCTGAAAATTTACTAAACGCCATCTTACTTAATTCTTTACCGAAATGAATCACATATCCAAGTCGGCTTCTCTAAAATCCATTTTCTGCCTTAATTTCAAAACCGCATCTAATCGAGAAACAACATAAAACATTAGCTTTGCTAAATAACTCTCAAACAACAACTTCATACCTGAGTTTAAACAAACCACTACACGAAACAATTAACTAAATAATTCACTTTATTGAACCATGTTCACACAACAGTATTTCAGACAGAAAGAACGACGGAACCAATCTCGTCGGGTCCCCGACCTTCTACCTCTCGATCGATAAATAAGCGCATGGTCAGTTATCCGTTACATCGTTCTGTCACTTCGCCGACTGGCATGTGGCAGACTGGAAACTGACAGACTCATCATTCGACCTCGCTACAATGCCTCAGAATATAAAACCAGCGGAGTGTAACCATTCCGAGCAGGTCCATTATCCTACGCCTTTTACTAGTCTAAAATTCATTCGAAACAGATGTGGAAAAGCGCACGCTACAAATTTCTCAATCATTTAGTCCAAAATAAAATATTTTGTGGGACACCGTTTGCAAACGATAGATCAACCGATGGATAAAAGAGGAAAGAGCACAATTTTTCGTGCACTGCTCTGTCCATGCTCTATTTTGTCGGAGCGCAATTTTGTCATGGTCTGTTTTGTCGCTGCGTTATTTTTGACACACGACCTGTTACAGTGCGGATCTTTGATGATTGATCACATGAAAAGCTAAGGAATAAGGACATGTAAGTTGGAAGTTGGAAAATTGAGATTTTAACTTGTTTATAATTCATAAATCACTTATTTCAAACTCCAACTGTAACAACCAGTCTTGTTGTTTTTTTATACAAATTGAAAATGAACCAATATTTGCGGAGTGTTCCATTAAAAAAAATGGCGTCTTCTTTCGCCGATTTTTTAATGTGCCCCCTACTTTGGTAATATTTAATTTTGACTAATTATTGTTTATGTTGCTCATCAGGTTTCAGATTTCAAAGCCCCAGACCAACTAGAAGTTGAACTTTTTTAATATAGGTACCATTAAATAATCGCAGTTATCCAGAACGTTTAGCCTACCGTGTTAGCTGTATGATACTAGGAATAGGATTCATTGAGTGGACAGGGATAAACGATTAGTAACTTCGTTCAATAATAAAACATAAAATAAATTTAAAAAGTTACGCAAACAAGACGAGGAGCAATGCGCAATCATTTCCAGTCTATTACACAGAATTAATAGGATGACTTCAAAATATTCATATCTACGTAAAAGTAAACATCGGAAGATATGTTTGATTTGAAATTGATATAAAAAGTTTGTAAAAAGTAAAGCACGTGAGTTAACTTTGTACCTATATATGTATATCTGAAATTATTCCATTACTTCTTATAGTTGAAGAAGTTTGGGTACCTATTGAAAATAAAATAAAAAAATATATGGATCGCTTGATAGTTAACACACCTCAAAAATAGATCCCAACTCGACTTAACTTAATATTGCGACTGCTCAATTGTTTCCAAAAACAGTAACACTATAAACTAAAACAATTAGGTACTAGATTACTAACACAGCAGGACCGGTATTTCGTAAACAGACCGGGGAAATCTATCTTTTTTATTTTTTCAGTCGATGGAGCGTCGATGGACCTTCCCTGTCTTTTGACATGTGTCTTAGGTTGGGACGGGGTTGGGGGGGGGATATGGGGGCACGCTTTTAAAATTTACTGAACATGAATTTTATCGGAAAAACGGGTATATCTGAGCAGGATTTGATCTGACAAAAAAGTTATGGTATCGAAAATTGAAGAGCTTGACTAAACACGGAAGTTCGTTCCGACCTGAACCCTTTAGCTCAACTGGTTCGCGAAATATTGCGATATTAAGGGTGCAAAAATGAATAAAAATTTTACTGACTTTTACTCGGCAGGTGGTGGAGTTAGGGCGTCAATTTTTTGCGAGAGGAAGGGTGCCTGCGAGTACTTTGACGGGCCGGAGGTAGGGGTTGGTGGGCCAATTAGGAGGGGAGATATGGGGGTGAGAAGAAAAATACGGAAACACTCGTAAAAAGTTTATTTATTGACCTACACAGACCAGGAACCGCTCATTTCCTTTGTTTTTTTATCTACTACCCGGTAGTCATGACAAAAAAATATATATTTGCAAATACGCGCTTGGCGGGCAATTTAAAAAAAAGTCTTTTTTTTTTCTCGCCTTTTTGGGGGTGAAGGAAGGGGGTGGGGAATTTTTTTTTCACCACTGAACGGCATTTTTTTATCTTTAATTTGAGCCCCACTTGAACCCGATCCGACCATAATAAAGGGCACAACGAACCGCCAAAGTCTAGGCTTTATTGCGGGCGAACGGAGAGGGGTGGGGGGTTCTTGTTAGGCTCATTGGAAAGAGAAAACATTTATTTATCTATTTATTTTTTTTTTCTTTGTCGTGCGTATCTTGCCCGCTCGCGCGAGTTATACATGAAGATCTCTCTTTAAACCGGGCGAGAAAGATACCTGAGCAGCCGTGGGCGGAGCTTACGCTCTCTGTTTGTCTATACTCCGGGCACAGTCACGATCGGCCGGGAACGCGCGCTCGGAATTTATTTTCGAATGCTTGTTCGCTCGTACCTCGCTCAATTATGGATCGATTTTGAAAATTCTTGCTTGCTTTTGGTCGCTGAACGATCGGGAATGAAAAAACACATCGAGTTACTGTTTTTTCATCTGTTGGCGGGTCGATTTTTCTTACATTTGGGCCGTTGTTGACCTTGTTTTTCATTCTCAGTCGCGCTCTCTTATCTTGCTAGCCTTCTATTGTTTTCCCGGGATGACGCGCCGGGTTCACGAAAACAATAGGCAGGTACACAATAGAAAGAGGCGCTACACAAAAGACTGCATCTCGATCTATTCATGGTCAAGCGAGTGCAGCACATGGCTGCTTCAGGTAAGAAAATTATTTCGAGAATGGATGAAAGAGTGTTTTCCAACTTTCTCTAGACTGCCGGTTCGTTGTGCTCTTATTTATGGTCGGATCGGGTTCAAGTGGGGCTCAAATTAAAGATAAAAAAATGCCGTTCAGTGGTGAAAAAAAAATTTCTCCACCCCCTTCCTTCACCCCCAAAAACGCGAGAAAAAAAATTACTTTTTTTAATTGCGCGCCAAGCGCGCATTTGCAAAAATATATATATATTTTTTTTATATTTTTTTTATAATTTTTTTGCTATGACTACCGGGTAGTAGATAAAAAAAACGAAGAAAATGAGCAGTGCCTGGTCTCTGTAGGTCAATAAATAATTTTTTTACGAGCGTTTCCGTATTTTTCTTCTCACCTCCATATCTCCCCTCCTAATTGGACCACCACCCCCTCCCTCCGGCCCGTCAAAGTACTCGCAGACACCCTTCCTCTCGCAAAAAATTGACGCCCTAACTCCACCACCTGCCGAGCAAAAGTCAGTAAAATTTTTATTCATTTTTGCACCCTTAATATCGCAATATTTCGCGAACCAGTTGAGCTAAAGGGTTCAGGTCGGAACGAACTTCCGTCTTTGGTCAAGCTCTTCAATTTTCGATACCATAATTTTTTTGTCAGATCAAATCCGACTCAGATATACCCGTTTTTCCGATAAAATTCATTTTCAGTAAATTTCTAAAGCGTGCCCCCCCCCCCCCTCCACCTCACCCCGACCCAACCTAAGACACATGTCAAAAGACAGGGAAGGTCCGACTCCATCGACTGAAAAAAAAAATAAAAAATTTCCCCGGTCTGTTTACGAGCTGTTTATTTTACCGGTCCTGCTGGGTTATACCTGTTTGATCCAATATTCCAAGCATTTTTCAATAACATCAAATTAAACCTTTCAAAAACAAGATTGAATTCTGGTTTAGACTGATGGGCCTAGAAACATGCCTAGACAGACCCATTTAAAATTGAAGACGAGGGGAGTTTGATTGGAAAAATAGCAGTACCTATTTATTTATTCAACAATACTTTAATCAAAGATCCTCAATGCAGTAGAGTCAAGATTTTGAAATAAAAAGAAAAATCTTGGTACAAATAAATCGCTTCGGAACAGGTCATGGCAGATGTAATTTGATATTACATAAATGGAGTTTAATATCAAGAGCTCCGCATGTCGTATGTTTGCGGGCATTCTGCAGAATCCATCAATCAGATGGTCAATAAATGTCTTTTAATGAAATTTGATGGAGATGTTAAAGGAATTCATGACATTTTATTTTTATGTAGAACCGTTTGTATAATACAGGGTGATTGATTGAAACGCCACATTAGAAAAAGTTCGACTTCCAAATGATCTAGGAATCTGAAATTTGGAACTTAGGCAACATACCTAATAACGAGTCAAAATGAAATATTACCAAGATGGTAAAACATTTAAAATGGCGAAAGCAATGGCCATCTTTGTTTTTTTAAATGGGACACCCCATATATTATTGCATTTTCAGATCGTCTGAGAAAATGTAATAACAATGGTGCTTATAGTTGTATTTTAAATTGACTAGGCCATGAGTTATAAACAAGTGAAAATCGTGATTTTCCAACTTTAAAGACATTTATCACGAAAACGGCTCAAGATATCAGAAAACGGCTTACATGTCCCTATCTTAACTTTTTATAAGGCATCCAAATATGCAGTTGAAATCTTTATACAAGGTGGTGGAAATTGTCAGATTTTTCATCACCCTGTATAAACATTTCAACTCTACAGTAGGATACCAGATGAAAAGTTAAGATAGGGACATGTAAGCCGTTTTCTGATATCATGAGCCGTTTTCGTGGTAAATGTCTTTAAAGTTGGAAAATCACGATTTTCACTTGTTTATAACTCATAGCCTACTCAATTTAAAATGCAACTATAAGCACCATTGTTATTACATTTTCTCAGACGATCTGAAAATGCAATAATATATGGGGTGTCCCATTTAAAAAAACAAAGATGGCCATTGCTTTCGCCATTTTAAATGTTCTACCATCTTGGTAATATTTCATTTTGACTCGCTATTAGGTATGTTGCCTAAGTTCCAAATTTCAGATTCCTAGATCATTTGGAAGTCGAACTTTTTCTAATGTGGCGTTTCAATCAATCACCCTGTATATTTGACGATTTACTAAAATGAAGAAAATAGTCATTCAAATTTCTTTGCAACTCCGAGGAATTAAACGTCAGATTATAAAGTAGAATGACCTCACTTCTAATAACATTGTGATGCTGGAAGGAAATAGGAATTTATCGAATTATTTTGTATTTCTTGCAGGTAAATAATTACATTAATTTGTTTATCTAGACTGTTTTTCAATTAGATATGTTGAGAGAATTGTATGCTTATTTGATGCGATTTAAACATCACTCAGTATTCACTATCCACCGTCGATCGCCTTTTCATCCGAATTATTATTAGATCCTGCAACTTTTGATCGGATCGAAATAAAATTGCTCTTATCGAGTAGATATTTTTACAGAAATAATTCGTGTTAGGTCTACCTATGAAAGTGAACCGAAAACTGCATTACATCACCATGTAAATATTTTGATAGATTAAAATATCAATTGTTGGATTAAAGTTGGAGAGACAGCAGCTGGCTGCGGTAGACTATGGTAAACTCTTTTCTAAAATTATCTCGATCATTAATTCAGTTACGACGTCTATTATAAATGCGACAATGAAATAATGAATTTCATTTTCCTCTCCTGGAGCCGAACAGAGCTTCGATTTGAAAAGAACTCAACTTGATTATAGCGCTTATGAAACTGAAAATTTGATAATTGACGTGTTATAATTTCTCAGTAAATTACAAGTTCCTTTTAGATTAACTTATCTACTTGCTAATCGAGGTGATATTTTTAGCAGGCAATTTAGAAGTAAGTACTTATCTACCTTTATAAAAACATGAACTTTGTTGAAGTATAATAAACGAAATTGCGCTTCTAATTTCTCTAATTTTCTTTTGCGTCGTCGTCGTATTTTCGTCATCGAAATTAAGGTAAAATCCTTGCTGCATGAAAATAAATGTGAAAGTAATTTTCTCCAAACCATTGAATATTAAAAAATTACAGCTATCAAGTGTTAAAAAGTTTTGCTTAAGGGTTAAGTAGTCACAATTTTAAAAATTACCCCGTCAACGGGAAAACTAAAGCAATAGGGTTTTTATAACTTTAATTTCAGACACCGTCTTTCATTTTTCAAAGTAACTTTTATTTTTTAACTTATTCTGAACTCGAGGTAATTTCTTCCGGAATAAAATTTGCAAAGATGCGAAATTGAAGTTAAAAATGTATCATTCAGTCAAGGGTGCCTATACCAGGGACAAAAAAAGAAATTAGTTTCCATTCCGCTTGTGTTCCCTAACTTACTCTTTATGAAACAGCAATCTGATTTATGTAGTTATGGCAATACACTCTTTAACGACGTCCAATACGCAACATCACAATATTACCATAAGATCTCCGAAGACAATGAAAGTTAATATGCGTTATATATGTTGGATGGAAAATTTTTGCTATTTCATTTTTTTAAGCTGTGAATTCGTCGTAGTAACTTTCATCAAGAAAAAAACTGAAGACGAAACAAATATAGACATGCAATAAAAAAAAATCAGTGACGGTTTTTTGATGGCTTAATAAGAATAATTGGAACGTGAAGATTTAATTATTCTTTGTTGTTATTCTGTTCAATAGTCTCTTTCAAGAAAATTACAAATTTCATACAGTTTTTGTAGCTTTCCTGTAATCTCCAAATGTCTCTCTCACTTTCTTTCTCTCTTTCGTTTTTTCCCACTTTTTCGTCACGTCGGTGTTTCTAACTAACCATTGACACAATGGTCGGTTCTGAATTTCTGCTCCTGTCAATGTCTTTGACGCAATTCTCAGTCCCACTTATCCATCCATCTCATTCTAGATACCAGGACACCTCCAAATGCCTTTCTTTCTACACACCCCCATTACTCTTCTGCATACATTTTGATTGTTCTTTATCTTTCTCCATCTTTTTCCACTCTCATGTGTTGTCGATGTGTCAAACTAACCGTCGCCACAATGTCCAATTCTCGGATTCTTCTCCTGCCAATCATTTTTCTTTGACGCCATTCTCAATCCATCAGTCCATCCATCTCCCCCTGGAGCTACACTTCCTATTCTCCAACCCACCCTCTCTTCGTTCTGCATGCATCTCGATCTTTTTTTTTTCTCCATC